>CM061068.1:162416996-163912537 GCA_030762895.1 Sophora flavescens
CTCTTCCACTACTCTTTTTAGGTCCTTTTTTAATTGTCTTTAGTGAGTGACAGTGATCCATATCTATTTTGTTAATTTTTTTCTCCTTTATTTATTTGTTTAAAATTTATTTATAAGCAGACTGTTTTGTCCTATTAGCCCGATACTAGGCTACAGAATTCATAGCCCGATATAAATCCGGGCTAGCCCGACCTAGCCCGCTTCTGCATTATGGTCCGATGGCCTACCCGAATTGACAGCTCTATTGTAGCTATTAAATTTTAGAAAAATCCGCCAAATACATGATGAAGATGAAAATGATTTTTGACAATAAATTTTATCGGTTAAAACAATAACCTTTAAAAATTAGTCATATGATGGATATTTTGTACCCAATAATATTCATATAATATCTACTAATGTAGGAAATATTGTTAATTAAATATATTATTAATTTGATACCATGATTGATGTACGTTCAACGACCCGACTTTCCAACCCTAGCCGCCATGACCATCTGCATAACTCCCTAGCCTCTACCGCCGCCATGACGTCGGCGCAGCTCTGGCCATCACTGTGGATGACACTCTTATGCCTTGTGTTCAATTAAGAAATATGGACGAAGGGACATTTACTGACGTTAAATTTTGGTCGTGGTTAGGCTAAAATAGGATCACCGATACTCTCACTAATTGGGTAGTGATAATATATTGCTAGATGATGCTCATTATTTATAATATTTAATATATAATTAATAATTAATATTATTAAAATATTTAATACTATTTCCAACTTAGTGGAAGCCTACAGGGTTGCACGCATAGAGCAGATGCCGAGCGGGTCAATTAATTAAATATGATTTAATTAAATATAAAGCTTATTGGACTTGTAGCGTACAAGGCCCAATTAGTAAAACCAAATAACGCAGGTTATTAATCCGGTGAATCACATGGGATTAATACAAGCTAATGACTTAATAATTTAAAATAAAGAATATTAAACAAGATCACTAAAACAAAGGACTATAACTAGCTTAAAAGATAATTGAATAATATCTTTAGTAACTGACTAATTGGTTTAAGAGATAAGAGATAAACCTTATCAAAGCAACCTGATCAGTAGATAACTAATTATAGTATAAAAAGGAAAAAAACCGTAAAGAGGGGGACACTTTTGATTATATTGGTATTTTCTCTCTTAAGCGTTGACAGTGAGCTGATGATCATAGAGATGATCTAATCCTTGACCTTAAGTGTATTGTTAAAAAAATTAAGAGACTGGGTTTACCTAATTCCGATCACTTTCCGGTTACACGGATTTTGGCAAGAATATTTGGCACCCATCGTGGAACCGAGGTAAATCTTCCCTGGTTCCGCAAGAGATTTCAACGGTAACGACTAGAAACGGGAATGGACCAAGGGGGTGGTGAGCAGTGCAAACCATGATGATAATGGCGCTTCAAACACATGCCATGATCATGATAGGGTGTAACCTCCGCCCCCCCCCCCCCCGAATGGGAATAATCCAGTGTCAAGGGAAATAATGATGTGGATATCTCAATTGCGGTGAGAGAATGAGGAGATATGAACATAAAATCAAAGGCTTCTTCGAGCGAGGAGGGAAAGATCAGAATCACCTCCTCATTATGACGAAGAACAATATTCACAAGGCAATGTAGGCACTTGGCATACAAATGAGCCCTCGCACTATGACACAAACCATCCATCTCGAACGAGGCCCGGGACCAAAGATACAATTACAAGGCCCAGAACCGAGGAAATAACTCAAAAAGGAAAGGTTAGGGGTGATCGGAGACCGAGATTACAGTTCACAGATGATATAACCGAGGTAACTCCACGGAGTAATTTTAAACCTTTAAATATGGATAAGTATAATGGTAGTACTGACCCAAAGGAGCATTTATAATCTCACATATCCTCATTGTACCTCATAACGGATTCAGATGTCGTCGTGTGCAAGATCTATCCAACAACTTTGAAAGGTCCTGACTTGACTTGGCTTACGAATCTACCTCCTCGTTCTATAAGTTCATTTGATGTGCTCACAACCAAGTTCACTGCACAGTTTGCAGCAAGCCGAAAACATCAGAAAACTTCAGTTTTGCTTGTAAATTTTAAGCACGAAAAGAATCAATCTCTCTGAGACTTCATGGCTCGATTTAGCGAACAACATGTGTTGATCCCAAATCTGATCTCTGAACTTTGTCTTCATACCATCATGAGTAGTTTGTAACCATTACCTTTCTTTGATTATTTATCTCGAAAGCCTCCAAGAGATTTTGAAGAGTTGCGTGAAAAGACTTATGGATTCATGACTATGGAAGAGAGGTCAGAATCCAATAAGTGGGACAGAAGCTTCGAAAATATGAGCACCCTGCAAAGCAAGGAGAAAGTGAAGGTGACTGATCAGTTGATCAGTTGAAACCCTCTAGGACTTTTGACAAGGATTTCCCACCAAAAAAGTCTAAATATAATATCTATACTCCACTCACGAAACCCATAGAGAATATTTTGGAGGAAATATGTAATATTGATCTGCTCCATTTACCCCTAACCAGCTAGATCAAAGGATGATGCTGATAAAAGTAAAAAGTGTAAATAGCATCAGAATCATGGCAACACAATACAGAGTTGTCACACACTGAAAGACAAGATTGAAGATTTAATGCAAGCATGTCACCTGGATTATTACGTTAGGAAGGACAATTACAGAGGAGGAAGAGGTGGCCGAGGTCGACGAAGAGGAGGATATTATAATCGGAACATAGATGAGAATCAACAGAATAATAATCAGACTCAGAACCAGGAAAATCAAAATGTTGAACAGGGAGGCGGAGTTAAAGGGGTCATTAATACCATATCAGGAGGTTTTGCTGGAGGAGGAGTCACGAGTTCCGCTCGGAGACGGTATGTCAAATCCATCTTATCTGTTAACTTGGTGTCTGGAAAGCCTTCAAATACAACGCCCCCATTGTGTTTACCGGTGATGATTTCATAGGAGTAGATCCTAATCAGGACGACTCTGTGGTGATAACAGTCGAGTTAGTGAACTACTCGGTCAACCGAACTCTTATTGACCAGGGTAGTTCAGCTGACATTTTGTATTATTCAACTTTCAAAAAGTTCGACATCCCAAAGAAATTGATAAGGAGCAGGAAGATAAGCTAGTAGGTTTTGCTGTTGAACAAGTAAATACTCGCGGATATATTGATCTCTTAACTACATTTGGAGATGGAGGTTCATCTAGAACCATTACGGTTAGATATGTCAAAGTGGAGGCAATCCCATTGTATAATATACTTATTGGAAGGCCATCATTGATGAGGTTGGTGCAATAGTTTCAAGTACAAATCTTATAATGAAGTTTCCATCCGACTCAGGAGAAATAGCAATCTGAGGTGATCGAAAAATGGCGAGACAGTGTTATGTTGATAGTTTGAAAGTAACTCGGGTGCCCGGAGAAAAAGAAATGGTTGTTAGGGAAAAGGCACAAGTGGATAGCTCGGTTAGTTCGGTCAGTTCAGTCAGTTCGCTTGACTTGGACACAAGAATAGATATGCATGCATAGAGAGCTGAACCCACAAAGTCCTTGGAAAAATTTCAGTTGAGGGCTCAACCCGAGCAGTGTACAAAGGTCAGGAGCCAGCTAGATTTGGTAGTCAAAAGGTTTGTGCAATCCTACGTAAAAACGCCGATTTGTTTGCATGGAAAACTTCAGATATGCCTGGTATAGATCCTATTGTTTTGTGCCACAAGTTATCCATATTCCCCGAGGCCAAACCTGTGGGACGGAGAAAAAGGAAGCTTGATTGGGAAAGAAGAAAAGTTGTGGAAGAAGAAACACTGAAGCTGATAAAGGCAAATTTCATTAGGGAAATCAAGTACACTACTTGGTTGGCAAATGTTGTTATGGTAAAGAAGGCCAATGGCAAATGGAGAATGTGCACCGATTATATCAATCTTAACAAGGCTTGTTCCAAATACTCATATCCTCTGCCAAATATTGATAGATTGGTATATAGGGCTTAAGGATACATAATATTGAGTTTTTTGGATGCCTATTCAGGCTACAATCGTATTCAAATGTACCCACGCGTGAGGAAAAATCGCCTTCATGACTGATGGAGAAAATTTTTGTTTCCGAGTAATGTTCTTTGATTTGAAAAATGCTGGAACCACGTATCAGAGGCTCATGGATAAGGTTTTTGTTGATCAGATAGGGAAAATCTTGAATTTCATGTTGATGATATGGTGGTAAAGTCTGATAATCTAGAGCAACGTCCAACCGACCTGGAGGAAATCTTCAAGCAGTTAAGGAAGTACAACATGGGGCTTAATCCAGAAAAATGTTCTTTTGGAGTCCCGGGAGGAAAATTCCTGGGATACATGTTAACTCATAGAGGAATTGTAGCGAATCCGAACAACTACAAAGCAAGTGTTAACATGAGGAGTCCATAAAATGTCAAAGAAATACAACGTCTGGCAGGTCGGTTGGCTTCCTTGTCTCGTTTTCTCCCAAAGTCGACTGAGAATGCGAGGTCATTTTTTCAACTGTTGAAAAAGCAAAAGAGTTTAGGTGGGCCGAGGATTGTCAAAAATCTTTGGTGGAGTTAAAATAGTTCCTTGCTTCACCACCGATTATGCAATTAGCGTTGTGATTCAAGAAGAAGAAAAACAATAGATGCATGTGTACTATGTTAGCAGGATATTGCATGATACTGAGACTAGGTATCAATTAATAGAAAAGTTTGCCTTTGCACTGGTCATTCAATAAAGTAAGTTCTCAGAAAACCATATTTAGCAGGAAGAATGATAGCATGGTCAGTCGAGTTATCCGAGTTCGGGCTAAAGTATGCACCGAGAGGTACAATGAAAGCACAATGTCTTTCACATTTCGTTGCTGAGCTCTCTTCACAGCCGAATTCAGATGATTTTTGCTGGGTTTTATGTGTTGATGGCTCTTCAAACATGAAGGGAAGTGGGGATGGAGTGATTTTGGAAGGTCCAGACGAGTTGATCCTGGAGCATTCTCTCAAGTTCGGTTTCAAAGCATCAAATAATCAAGTAGAGTATGAGACATTTATTACCGGATTACTTTTAGCCAAGGAAGTTGGAGTTAAAACTCTAAAATGTCGAAGTGACTCGCAGCTTGTTACAGGACAGATCTCGGGTGGCTATCAAACCAAATATCATCAGTTAACCAGGTACCTTTGTAAATTCAATAGTTTAATTTCAGATCTGTTGTCAAAATTAGCTAGTACAAAAAGGACTGGGCATCACAAAACATTTATTCAATAAAACTTAGCTGAGCCAAGTATACAAGGTGCATAAGTCTTCACAAATGAACTTGTGAATCGAGGATGGATGACTTCGGTATGGGAATACTTGAGTTCGGACAAATTGCTAGTCGAGTAGGGTGAAGCAAGAAAATACGGTTAGGTCATGTCATTATACAATTTGAGATGGACAGTTGTATAGGAGAGACTTTTCAATGCCATTGTTAAAATGTTTAACAAAGGAACAAGTTGAGTATGTCATGGATGAGATGCATAGGGGAATATGTGAATGTACTCGGGTGGCAAATCTATGGCAGCACCAGTTTTGAGAGCAGGTTATTATTGGCCTACCATGAAGAGAGATTGTACTAAATGGACCAAGAAGTGTGATCCGTGCCAGCGGTTTGCAAATTTAGCACACCTCCCAGTTGAAGAACTTCATACTATCCTATATTCATGGCCTTTTACATTGTGGGGTATGGATATAATTGGTCCTTTCCTAGTAGAAAAAGGGCAAGTTAAGTTCTTGCTAGTAGAAGTGGATTATTTTACTAAATGGATAGAAGCCAAGCCATTAGCAAAAATCACAGATCAAAAGGTACAGAATTTTGTATGGAAGAGTATCATATGCAGACATGGGCTACCTTATGCTATAATAACTGATAATGGCAAGCAGTTTACAAATAACGGCCTTCAAAAATTTTATTCCAATCTCGGAATAAAACATCCAGTATCATCCACAAACTTTGACAAACTAATGGGCAAGCTGAAGCGGCTAACAAGGTCATCCTAACCAAGATCAGGAAAAGGTTAGGAAGGGCAAAATGAGCATGGGTGGAAGATTTACCGAGCATCCTCTAGGGAATATGAGTCGAAGCAATAACAAGAATATTTCTAGTAGAACATCTTTCATAATCCCTAGAGAGATAGTTCACTAATAGACCGAGGGATATGTAATTCGACTCATTCACATCCAGAAATTATATTAAGCATATACAAATGCTATACCATACGGCTATCTCTCGAGAATTCATACATTCCTTATTAGTATATTGGTTTCTAGTGTTATTGTAAAGAATCTTTATCTTGTTTTCCATATTTTTCTTTTCTCTGTTGATATATATATATATATCAATTATTCTGCCATTTTTTCTTTCTTTTTAGTTTCCTATTCTATATTATATCTATATTATAAGGAAGGATATGAAAAAGAAAAATATTCTATAGAAGAAAATAAAAAATATTTAATTAACAAGAATGTTTATAATATAATAATAATATAATAATTAGAATATAAAAAGAAAGAATATATATGTATGAAAAAATTAATTAATTAAATAGGAAATTTCCCGAAACTTAACCGGAAAAATATTTTCAGGGAACGTTCGTGCAGAAATAGACTTCTTTTTTTGTAAAAAAAATCTAAAGAATCATTGTCCATTTCGATTTGAATTAGGAATTCTGCCAACAAATACAAGTGGTTATAAAAGAAAAGCAGCTATACCTAACAAGATTAAGTGAATACCCAAAATTGTAGTCATTTTATTTCTATCTTTCCATACATAACCGAAGATTGGAAAATGAGCTTGGCGAGCTGACATTCAGGCGCCAGCATCATAACCAGAATAGCAATGAAAAGGACATCTGAATAGAGCTTGACCTAGTTGATGAAATTTGTGAAGAAGCAAATATTAAGGAAGATGCTTGCAAGCAGAGAGCAACTCGCAAGCACAATTCCAAATTGAAACCGAGGGAGTTCATCTGAGGTAACTTAGTTCTGAGAATGCAAAATGAAGCAAGAAAAGATTCCACCAAGGGCACGCTTGCAGCCAACTGGGCTGGACCATTCAAGGTAACTGAAAACATAGGAAATGGAGCATATAGCTGGAAGAATTTCCAGGGAAGAATACTTCCCATCTTCAATTTTATTTCAGTTAGTTTGATGTAAACTGGTGATGTACCATTTTTCTACCTCGGCCTTTTTCCCAAAAAGGTTTTTTAGTTGGGGGTTTTTTAATGAGGCACACCTAAGTAAATATATAAAATTCATTTTTTCTTTCTACATATTTTGACTTGAGTAATAAAATCCTTAGAAAATTGACTAGGGTACAGTTGCCCGCCAAGGTAACAAAAACTAGTTGCCCACCGGGGTAACAAAAATTGGTTGCCCACCGAGGAAACAAAACCGGTTGCCCACTATTAAGCCTTTAGCTTATCTAGTTTTATGGCTAGAAAGGTCAAGGTTTTTATGCTAATTGATTGATTTAACCTCGCTAATCACCCGAATTTGGCTCATTTTGTCCCTAAGCAACATTTTGAGTCTCTTAGAGAGTTTTTAGGAATTTTCGGGTTATTTTTGAGTCAATAAAGCAATAAAATACTATTTTTTATCTTTCAGGTTAAAAGTGAAGCTCGAGGAAGCAAGGAAACTTGAAGAAAACAAGCTAAAGGCAAAGAAGAGTGTCTCGCCCCGCGAGACAATGCTCGCCTAGCGAGCCGGAGATACAGACTGAGCAGGAATTGCATATATTCAGGCTCGTCTCGTGAGCAAAGGTTCGCCTAGAAAACCAGTCTCAGGGAATATGCAACTTCTCTATCTCACCTCGGGAGACAGTTATCGCCTTGCGAGCATTCAAAATCTTGATGGAGTCAAAATCGAGTGTTCGTCTCGCGAGCTGGCGTTGATTCTGAAAATTATAAATAGCTTGTTTAGGTCAGTTTTTAAAGAGCTTTTATTTTTTTGTCTAATCCTAGTTTCCTTGGAGCCGCGTCTTGCTGAGTTTTACACTTTCTTTCTAGCCTCTAAGATGAATTCTTGTATTTCTTGCGTTGTTACTGTTACTATGAGGAACTAATTCCCTATTCTAAGGGAACGATGCAGCCAACTTTGATGGCATAGTGAATTCAAGTGATATTTTCTTATTCCTTTCTCTCTTTTATTGTTTCTTAATTTTGTTTTGCTTATGTTAATCATAATGGCCATTGGTTAACTAGTCTAGTGCATTGATACTGGCAGGAGATTCCTAAGGCAATGCCATATCCACTAGAAGTGGTAAAATGTTGGAGTCAAAGGAGAATCCCTTAAAGGCTAATGAAGTTGAGATTCCAGAACAACCACAAGTGGAAAAGGAGCAAGCTAAGGAAGATGAGGTAGTTAGTGAAAGGGTGCCGGAGCAAGGTGGGAAATTGAAGTTAGTGGATGAAGAATTCCGAAGAAAGAAGTGGGTTGGACCCCAAGATCTGCCTCCTTACATGAAGGTACCATATCCAGAGAGATTCTAGAAGCCCTTGCAAGATAAGCAGTTCTCAAGGTTTCTTGATATTTTTCGCAAGGTTCAAATCAATATTCCATTTGCGGTAGCCTTGGAACAAATGCCATCCTATGCCAAGTTCATCAAAGAACTCTCCAAGAAGCGGAAAATTGTTGATGATGAAATAGTTTCTTTAACCGAGGAGTGTAGTGCAATCCTTCAATGCAAGTTACCTCCAAAGTTGAAGGATCCGGGTTCATTTAGTATTCCATGTGCTATTGGGGAGATGACAATTGGGAAGACATTGTGTGGTCGAGGGGCTAGCATAAACTTAATGCCCCAATCCATGATGAGGAGGTTTGGGTTTAAAAAGTCAAGGGCACAATGATGTCACGCCAACTTGCGAACTAATCAATTAAATACCCTTATGGGGTGGTTGAAGATTTGCTAGTGAAGGTGGGCAAGTTTATTTTTCGGGTAGATTTTGTGGTATTGGACATGTATGAAGACGCCAATATTCCTCTCATATTGGGTAGACCATTCTTGGCTACCGGAAGGGCGCTCATTGATGCGCAACTAGGAAAGCTCACACTTCGGGTGCAAGATGAAAATGAGGACTTTGATATCTTTGAAGCCATGAAACATCCAGCGGAGAAGGCTAGGTGCTATAGTGTGGATGTGGTAGAGCCTTTGTCAAGTCAACTCCTAATCATGAAGCAAATGGTTCAACACTAAATAATGTGTTGGTAAAATCCACCACCTTTGAGAATATCATGGAAAAGGATGAGCTGGAGCACTTGGGGCATAAAGACAAGTTGCCTAGATCTATTATGGGTGACCCAAGCAAATTGGAGGAGAAGCCGCAGAAGCAACAGGATTCACTCATTAAGGGAGCCGGTGCAAAAAGGATGCTAGACCTAATTAAGCTCAACGAAATCCGCTTGGGAGCTTATGAGGAAGGTCAAGGTAAAATGGGGCAACCTGAGGTGGTGACTCATGATTCATTCTTCCGTGTGAAGAAGTTATCTCCAGACAAATTGAAGTCTTATTGGCGAGTGAAAGTTAAGAATAAAACAACTCAATCCAGTGGTGCCTTTAATAAAGTTTGTCAGGACTCCAGTGACAGTTGATGCTAATGCCCAAGGGTTGAAACTCTTTGTGGAAGAAGGAATTGGAGGCTATTATGATGAGTTCGCAGTAACTTAGCCCTTTGAGGGCTATGACCGTCGGGCTCAGGACGTTAAACAAGCACTACTTGGGAGGCAACCCAAGCTTTATATCATTTGTTGCATTTTAAAAGAGTCATGAAAATACAAAGTGTCTGCATGTATGGTCCTTAATTTAGATAAATTGCATTAGGAAGCATTTAGGATTTAGATTGCATGAAAATATGGGCAGATTTTGATCTCTGTCTTGCCCCGTGGGAAGCTGTTAACCCTGTGACATAGAAGGACCTACATCTGAGGTCCTCTGCTGTGCCCCGCGAGGCGCTTCTCGCCTCGCGAATGGGGTTGAGCAAAATAATAATAATAATAATAATAATAATAATAATAATAATAATAATAAAATTGATAACTAGTTTAGTTGCCTCGGTTCGTCTGGTTTGTTAATCCTGGGGACCAGGATCCTCATCCAGCGGGGCAAGTCTGAGGCAAAGATTTGATGATTTTCAGGTGGTATGAAACTCAAAAGGAGGAGGCCACAAAGACTAGTGAGCCGGAGGGAAGGAAGAGAATGAAGAGAGGAAGAGCATCAATGAAAGTTTGGGATCCGCTCGGACCCCTTGAGATAACAATTTCTAAACCTTACTCTTTTTCTGTTCTTTTTCTTTTCTTTTTGCTAATTGGTCATGTACATAAATAAGTTGATAGAGTAGTGTTGGTAATTTTTTGTGGATTGAATTGATTAAACTTAGTCTGAATACATGAGTTTTGTTGAAATATTATTGATGAATCCCCCTCGATGTATTGAAAGTTTAAATCCCCATGTGAAAAATCGAAAATAAGAACTTAGAGGATTTTTGTTGTGATTGCATGATTTATGATAAGTTTGTGGTGAAAAGGTGCACAAGTTAGGGATGTATCTCGGTCAAACAATCTGCGAAAACATCCGGGTGAGGAATTTAATTCTTTTTTAATTGTGTGAATCACTTTTAAGTTGCACTTTCCCGTATTTACTTGAATCTCTTCATGGTTTGCATGTTTATATGTTTTCATCAAATAATTTAGGCAATTTTCTTTGAAATGGCTACTTGGCCATAAATGAACCAACCTTGATGCATGTTCCCTAGTTAGCCACAATGAGCCTTAAAGCCTTTTATTCTTAATAACCTTACAATTCAATCCATAAATCCGGAAAAACCATGTTAACCCAATCTTAGGATTTAGGAGAGCATGGAAACTTAACAATGCAAGTGTTGTTTGGAAACTAAGTTTGAGGTGGCTACAAGGGTTTATTATGTTGTTGTGGGTTGAGAAAAATAAAAATCAAAAAGGTGGAAGCCAAAGGCAAAAGAGAAAAAGAAAAAGAAGAAAAATACAAGAATGCCAAAAAGGGCAAAGTAAAAAGGGTGTGAAAAAGGAAAATGGTTGTAGCCACCGAAAGCATGAAAAAGAAAAAGGCCAGAAGGAACTAGAGTGAAAATAAAAGTGTAAAAAGTTTCATGCTCTCTTAAATCTTAGGGACTTAGCCTTGATCCTTTGCATATCATACCTTTAGCCAGACCTCATTACGACCTTTGAAAGACTTTTTGATGATGCATGCATGTTTTGTGGGAACTTTGTTTTAGATGAAAATCAAAATCATGGAAAGTGCCCTTGAAATGTGAAATTGATAGCCTAGACAAATTGAGCGAGTGAGTGAACTACTAAATGCCCTTTGTGAGGAAGGAAATTGTTTGAAATTTGTGATCTCCCTTTTGTGTGTCTGTTGGATCCCTTGCTTAGAGTAAAGATTTCTTTGATGATGAATTTCACTTTTGATCTAAAGTAGATACATGTGGGGGTGATCATAATGAATAATAAGGGGGGGGGGGGGGGGGGGACATAAAGTTGAAAAAGAAATTGTAAACAAATGCATGAAGCTCGGTTAAATTTGATTGAATCCATAAATCTTACCTTTGCTTGAGCCTTTTTTATTTTTAGTTTGTTTGGAGACAAGCAAAGTTTAAGTTTGGGGTATTTTGATAAGCCTCTAACTTATCTAGTTTTATGGCTAGAAAGGTTAAGGTTTTTATGCTAATTGAGCGATTTAACCTTGCTAATCACCCGAATTTGGCTCCTTTTGTCCCTAAGCAATATTTTGAGTCTCTTAGAGAGTTTTTAGGAATTTTTTGGTTATTTTTGAGTCAATAAAGCATTAAAATGTTATTTTTATATTTCGGGTTAAAAGTGAAGCTCGAGGAAGCAAGGAAACTTGAAGAAAACAAGCTAAAGGCAAAGAAAAGTGTCTCGCCTCGCGAACCAGAGCTACAGACTGAGCATGAATTGCACATATTCAGGCTCACCTCGCGAGCAAAGATTCGCCTCACGAACCAGACTCAGGGAATCTGCAACTTCTCCGTCTCGCCCCGGGAGACAGTCTTCGCCTCGCGAACATTCAAAATCCTGATGGAGCCAAAATTGAGTATTCGCCTTGCGAGAGGCTGCTCGCCTCGCTAGCGGACGCTGATTCTGAAAATTATAAATATCTTGTTTAGGTCAGTTTTGAAAGAGCTTTTTTTTTTGGCTAATCCTAGTTTCCTTGGAGCTGTGTCTCGCTGAGTTTTACTCTTTCTTTCTAGCCTCTAGGATGAATTCTTGTATTTCTTGCATTGTTACTGTGACTATGAGGAACTAATTCCTATTCTAAGGGAACGATGAAGCCACCTTTGATGGCATGGTGAATTCAAGTGATGTTTTCTTATTCCCTTCTCTCTTTTCTTGTTTCTTAATTATTTTTTGCTTGTGTTAATGATAATGGCCATTGGTTAACTAGTCTAGTGCGTTGATACTGGCATGAGATCCATACTTAGGACTTGAATTAAGAACATTGTTTGAATATATCTAGGCATAGAATAGGAAAACGGTGCAATCACAATAAGGAACCAAGAACTTAACGAATCTAACTGTGGGTTGTTCGGATCGACAAATTGTCAATTTGCATGTTTAGGTATTTCCTTTTGAATAGCGGCAACGACATTAGGATAATTGAGGGTTCCTGATTGGCAAAGAATTTGAACATAGGGATAAGAGAATAATCACTTGGGTAACTTGCATGATTGAGTAGGTGGATTCGTAACCTTAGAAGCCTTAGCCATTAATTTTATCTCGTTGTTATCTTTTAGCAATTTTAGATAATTTTTATTGATATCTTGTTTTATCTAATTCTCTCTCTCTTCTCAACAAACCATTATTGACTTGGTCAACGCTTTGAATTTCCTTGATAATTTGGTTAAATTGGTCTCCCAATCCTTGTGTTCGACCTCGGTATTGCTTACAGTGTTTTTATTACTTGCAACGAACCGGTACACTTGCCGGATTCGCACCACCCACTAAGGTAACAAAAAAATAAAATCCTTTGAAATTTGACTAAGGTACAGTTGCCCACTGACGTAACAAAATCGAGTACCCACCGAGGTAACAAAATTGGTTGCCCACCGAGGTAACAAAACCGGTTGCCCACCGAGGGAACAAAAATTAGTTTCCCACCGAGGTAACAAAAATTGTTTGCCCACCGAGGAAACAAAAAATAAAATCCTTAGCAATTTGACTAAGGTACAGTTGCCCACCGAGGTAACAAAACCAGTTGCCCATCGTGGTAACAAAAATTGGTTGCTCACCGAGGTAACAAAACCGGTTGCCCACCGAGGTAATAAAAAATAAAATCCTTGGCAATTTGACTAAGGTACAGTTGCCCACCGAGGTAACAAAACCAATTACTTACCGAGGTAACAAAAATTGGTTGCCCACCGAGGTAACAAAAAATAAAATCCATAGAAAATTGACTAAGGTACAGTTGCCCATGGAGGTAACAAAACTAGTTGCCCGCTGAGGTAACAAAACCAGTTGCCCACCGAGGTAACAAAACCGGTTGCCCACCGAGGTTACCAAAAAAAAATATATAAATCCTTAGCAATTTGACTAAGGTACAGTTGCCTGTCGAGGTAACAAAAACGGTTGTCCGTCGTGGTAACAAAAAATAAAATCCTTAACAATTTTACTAAGGTACAGTTGCCCACAGAGGTAACAAAAATAAAAATCTTAGCAAATTGGCTAAGATACGATTGCTTACCGAGGTAATAAAAATTAAAAATTATAAGCAAAATTGGCTAAGATATGTTTGCTTACCGAGGTAACAAGAAATAAAACCCTTCAACAAAGGCAAATAGAAATTAAAGGTAACATTAATCGAGGCCCCCACAATTATTCAAAGTCTTCATTATGAAATAAAATAAAGGGGAAACACTAATATTCATTCCGATTGCTTAACTTTGAGGCCAATAAAAGTCACTTTCATTCACAAAAATGTGGATTACAAAAAGTTGATAAAATAAAAGATAAGTTACTCGTGGGCATGGACCTCGGTTCCAACTAGAACAACACCACTGGGGGTCGGCGGTTCTTCTTCTTATTCTTCTTCTTCTAATTCATCCAGAGGAACCAGAGCACTGTTCCTAAGCTCCTTGTTCACGTCAGCTTTAGAAATGTCAACCTCAGGAGCTAAAAATTGGATCTGAGTAACTGCTTTGGTAAATCTAGCAATGTGTTCCTTGATGATCTCAGCCCCGGCTTCCTGAAGGTTGGCTTCAAGATTACTCTTCAATTTCTTCTCAACATTGAGATCATCTTCAAGTTATTGAATGGAGATCTTTGAATCTTCAGCATTCTTCTGGAACTTAGCTTTCTCATTCCTTTCAACAGATAGCTCTAATTGAAGGGATTGATTTGATTTCTCTAAATCGGCTACTTGTGCATTCAGTAGCTCAATAGACCGAGCTTTCTCATCACACTCAGATAAAGAATTAGTAAGCTCTTCCTTTGTCGATTGAGCTCGGACAAATTCTATTTTCATGAGCTCCATTTTCTTTGAGTTCTCGGTTAGCTCACGACCCCAAAACCGAGTTATGGAAGAGATGTGAAGAGCATAGGCTGCAGCAACTTCCATACTCGCCTCAGGACTATGTTTGGTAAGTAGTAGAGCATCATCAATTTTCAGTACTTGAGAATCAATAAGTGAAGAGGGATCAAATTCGTTTCCCCAAAGAGAAGAAAAGCCTGCATTGCAGTGACCATTATACCACTTCGATCCTCAATTAGGTCAGTCACTCGAGGTTCCTTCTAAACTCCTTTTTTAGCAGTTGTTGGTCTCTTAGGTGGCGGACTCGGAGGGGAAGATCTCCTTCCGTGATCCTCTTGGGTGTCATCAGCTCGAGTCCTTTTAGGAGGGTGAGTGCCAACATTGGAAGCATCTGCAATTTTCTTTTTCATAGCCTTAGCATCGGCTACTGATCTAGAGGGGCCGACATCTTTCTGAGAAGCCTTTTTCATCAACACCTTATAGTTGAACTTGCCCATGATCACCGCAAAAAGAAACCAATGTATTAGAATTTAATTATCATATCAAATAAGAAAGGCATTATAAATCAATAGAGACTTACTATCAAAGTCAGCCATCCTAGTAGAAGAAGAGAGAAGTTTCAAAAGTTTTCCACAATGTAATGACCGAGGAAAGAGTTTCAGAATTACAACACCGACTCGCTCTTTGGCAATCATAAAGACAAGATCAAAACCCGAAAACTTAAATGGGTGTGGTTGCCAATAAAAGGTAAATTTAGGCTTCCCCTCGGTAGTGAAAAACAAAGATTTGTTTCCCTCGGTAGGTCGAATTTTGAAGACTTTCGACTTGAAATGTTTGTAAGAGCTTTTTGTATAGACCGATAATGCCTCTCTTTCGAATTCCACTAAGTGAAACCAACCACTTCGGTCTCCGAAATGAACTTTATAAAAATAGAAAAACTCGGGGGCAGTAGCCTTAATACCGATTTTATTACCAAAAAAATGAAATGCTTTCATAAACGCCCAACTGTTAGGGTGAAGTTGCGTGGGGCTACCTTCGTAATGGTTAGAACTGTAACATCCCAAGCTGCTTTATGGATTGATGACTGTCCCCACTCACACGCTTCTTGGGAATCTTCCCAGGAGGTCACCTATCCCATAATTGCTCCAAGTCAAGCATACTTAACTTTGGAGTTCTTAATTGATGGGCTTCCGAAAAGAAGATGCATCTTGTTTTCGAGAGCCCATAACTTAAGAACTTCACAATTAAACGTGATTGACTTGGAGCAATTATGGGATGAGTGACCTCCTGGGAAGTTTTCCCAAGAAGCGTGTGAGTGAGGACAAATCACACTGAAAAGACCCGTGTTGGTTTGTGGGGACAGTCATCAATCCATAAAGCAGTCTGGGATGTTACAAATGGTATTAGAGCGACACCTCTCCTAGTACAATGTAGTTCGAGGACGAACCAAACGGAAGCTGGTGGGCATGTGACACCCGGGACTGACGAGGGCGGGGAGTGGTCGACAGTGCAAGAAGGCACGAACAAGGAGTGGCTCCTGGAAGGCTTCTAGGCAGAGGGACACATGAATGAACCGGTTACACACCGGAATAAGAGGGATCCTGAGACTGTGTAGGTATGAGGCTATACAGTTGAAGATGACTTATATGAATTGATTGGTACATCTATAATAACAAGATGCATCTTCTTTTCGGGAGCTCATCACTTAAGAAATCCACACATAAGCGTGCTTGACTTGGAACAATTCTGGGATGGGTGACCTCCTGGGAAGTTTTCCCAAGAAGCGTGTGAGTGAGGACAAAGCATGCTGGGAAGTTACAAGAACATCACATTCAAATCGGTTGTAAGGAATAGTGATACCGAGTTTAGCAAAAAGTGTTTTATAAACATAGGTGAAATGAGTTTCAACAAGCCTAGCTCTAAGAAAAATGTGATCATCATCTGTACAAGGAAAACAAACAATGGAGTTCGCCCTACTGGAAATGGTAAATGTTTCTTCGAGGTCTTGAATGGAATCAGCAGTTCTAAAGTTAGAGAAGTAGACCCCAGCTTCTAGGCGAACCTAGAAATACCCAGGAAGGGAGATATTAGGGATATGATCTTTAGGAACCCTAGGGGAAAGTTTGCAAGATTTGGGGTGAATCGCTGTTTGAGAAGTTGCAAAACTATCCTCATCAAAAGACTCAGAGGGAGACTCTTCTGGGTTTCCATCATTTCCTTAGAAGGAGATGGTGAGTTTTGGGGAGAATTCCCAATGGGATTCACCTCTTGCTCTAGGATTTGAATTCCAGAAGAAGAATCATTTTAGGATACTTCGTTCGAAGAACCCATGTGATGGAAACTTTGGTCGGCCAAGGGAACTCTGGTTGACTACTAGTTGAAATCCTTTTCTGATCTCCTTGGAGTTCACTCTCCTTCTCCCAGTTCCATTGTTTTGTGTGTCCAAAGAAGAGCAAAGATTGCCAGAACGCTCAGCAGGGGAATCCCTCACTGATTGGGGTCGACAGAGTAAAGACTCTGGTCCTATGTATTCCCAAGGAGAAATCAAAGCCACATAGTTCTCTTGAGGGAAGAAGGAGTATTTAACAAAATTGACAAATTGCGTAATTTATAATGAATAAATTCAAACATATATAAATATATTAATATATTATAATGAATATGATGTCCAAATTATCACCAGGCCATTCCACTTACCAAATAGTCCCAATAGAAAGTTACCAAATTACCCCTACAACCCCACCCAATATTACCTTGCTTTTATATATAATAAAGATGCATTGCTATTTTTTGGGTACAATTTAAGTAGTTTACCATATCAATTCAAAATAATGCATAATAATATGAATTTAATTTTTATGAATTGTTGCCTAAAAAAAAATTATACGAATTATCAGTGTAAAGATTTTTCGTACTATCAATCAATGATAAATTATCATATTTTTTAAAATATTTGACGTTTATAATAATAACTGTCAGTGTAAAACTCTTTTACACAGACATTCAATCATAAATTACCACATCAATAGATTTCTTTGAATCTTTTCCTAACTTCCTCAAAAGTCACCCATAACATTAGTGTAAAAAAACTTTACAATGTCAGTGTATAGCAATTAAACTCAATAATTATTAGTTGTGTCCATATTCATCATATTTTTTTCTTCATGTAATTAATATTACAAACCACAAATTTATAAATATAACATCTTATATTTCTTTACTGATAAATATTATTTTCTTTCAAACATTTAAATTAACTTCATTCTAAATCTCGATTTTTAAATTTTAAATAACGAAAAATACTCAAAATTCAATGGTTTGTTTTTATTTTGAGAGGGAAGAAATCATCTTTTTAGTTATTTGCGGTACCCTACCCTTCCTATCTTCTAGCCGTCGTCGTCCCTCCACTGTGAACCACCTCTGCGGTGGAGCGCAACTCTGTTCTCTATTCCATTCTCCCCTTCTTCGAATGGGCACCACACCAGGTCTTTCATTCTTCTATATATGTCTCTCTCTTCCGTTTACTTAATTTCTTTTCTTTGCTATCTCTGACTGTTTCTTCTGTTATCAATTCATCATTGAAGTAGAGGATAAGTAAGTGGAATGGCATAACTCAACTACTCCTAATTATCAGATCAATTAAGCCACTAAGTCTGCCACGAAATCAGAAAAAATAACTGCAACATACAGCAACAAACTCCAAAACTCTAGAACACTAAACAACTGACTCATTTTAAATAAATTCAACAAAAAAATAAAAATAAATTCTGCCAACAATCCCTCCCTTAAACTGACATTTGCTAATATCAGTTTAAAATCTTAGCCTAGCAGATACCTAACAACTCTCTGAACATCACAAACAGATCCCTCTTTAAACCCTTGGTTGTTGATACATATTGTTCTTATTTCTCTAATTTGTTTATTTAAAGGGGTTGCATCTAATCTATATGATAACATGCTTCTGGGGATTATACACTGTACAGTGTACACAAGGCTGTGAGCACTCAAGGGATGGCATCCTTGCTGATAGGTAATTAGTATTCTTTTTCAGTCTTTTATGCTTCAATGGTACATACTGATAGGGACCAGAAGATTAAGAGAACATAACACGAGAATTCGCTGTTTTATTACTGGAATTCAGACCTGTATCAAGGTGATATCAGGACCTGGTTTGCGGAAATACAAGAAGGAAAATTCAGTAAAGAAAAGACTCTAGGCAATTCGAGAGGCCTAGTCTCTCCCTAGTCCCAACTAATTTCCAGCCTAACCCTCTATTTCCCACTCCCTCGCTATATACCCCCGTCAGCAGAATCACACACCTATTATCCTCCCTAGTCCCTATTGCCAACTCAGCAGTTAGTTACACAGTAGAAACCTTCTCATTTTCTCTATTGGTCATAATTCCCTGCATCACATCCCTTCTTTCTACTTGCATACACCTTAGTTATTCTAGGTTTCTATCAATAACTATTCCTCTTTTTCTGCTCTGTTAATCTGCATTTGTTTGGTGGGTTTTTCCTGATAACTTGTATTTCCTTATAACTTGAAATGTGATATCTACAGATTCCTCTAGCAGGAAATTACCTTATTAAGCCGTTTACTCCATCCAAATATTGTGCAATATATTTATTCAGACTCTGCTGCCATATCATAGGGCCACTGCTACTGCACTGGTGCCTTTCATGCTTTCTGTCTCTTGCCGCAGCTACGGTTGGCTCCCTGAAGGTATCATCTCTGCCACTACTCAATAAATGGTATCTTTTGTTAATAATAAGAGGTTCAATTTGATAATGTGAATTTTGAATGGTTTTGGTTTAGGGGTATTGTTTTTGTAGATTTTTCTCTGCTGCACTATGTAATTTAGTTCACCATTTGTAGATTTTATTGTATATACTCAGTCTAGAGTGTTACATATCTGAAATGAGCATAATGCCCTCGGGGCTAGTGGCTTCTTGGTCCAAAATGGAAAGAAATTGTAATAAAATGGGGGCTCTCCCCTCATCCTCACATTTTCTCCAAAAATCTTAGAAAAAACATAGAACTAAGAGAGGGAGAGAGCTTGAGCAAGAGGAAGGCAAGAAGGGAGTAGCTTTGTGAGCTGCTTCTTCACCTTTCTCCTCTTGGGTTTTTATTTGGTAAAAAATGATAAGGATGTGTATAAGTATGTTGAACTGAAAATATTAGTCATGAATGTTTCTATTAATGTAGCTTGTTATAAACCCTTGAAATCAACATGATATTGTGTTAGATGCCCTGTGTGTATGCGGTGCTATATATGCTATATACATATATATCACTGCCTATTTTGTTGTTATCTGGGTCGTTTTTTTTATTTGGCAAATAGGGTAGTTGCTTTTGCTTGAACAATTCTGGGCGTTGATGAGCACTGTGAATAGAACCATGTTTTTTTTTTCTTCCTTTTTTTCTTTGTATCTGGAATGATGCGCCAAGTGGGGTATATTAGGTGCTATGTTTTGGATTCAGCTGGGCGTGAATATGGTGCTGTACCGAGGATTTTAGAATAATTAGTTTAAATGGACTTGCTTTTCCTTTATTTAAGAATAATGAGTTTCAACCAATAGCAAATAATTCTATCCTTAATTTTCAAATTTAATTCAGTATCAGTTAATACTTGCTGATAAACCAAGTTTTAAGATTCAAGTTTAGGCAAACTAAGATTTATACAGAACAGATTCAATTTTACATAGACTTGTGAAACATTCAAGTTTCAGTAGTTGTTAGGAACCTTCTTTTAGGAAGATGAAGATCCTAACTATGGAGAGAACCTCTCCTAAACCAAAACAGAAAAAAGAAAAGCGATAGGGAAAGAATGGTACAAATGTACACCAAAGGAGCACTCTCCTTTCACAACTAAACCACTGTTTAGTTCACAAAATATAATTCTTCATTCATATCCTGAAAATATAGAATGGCCTCTTATTTATAGGCCTAACAATACCTATTAATTCTCCTAACAACCAACTTATCAAAACTAACAAACTCCTAATAGCTAACAACAACTCTTAACAAAGCTAACTGAATATCCTAATATAATAATAGTCATTACTAACTAACTCCTTAATCTACTAACAAACCCTTATATTTATCTTTATTACTTATTGGACTGGGCCCTAACAATACTACCCTCCCATGAAACAGGGTCCTCAAGGTTGGAAGCTCTTTCCTCTGCCTTCCTCCACTTAGAATGATGTCTTGCTTGAGGAACAAATAGAAAATAGCTTCTATTTCCATATTGCCGCTGATTTGTAAATTGATTTGGGCTTCCTCTTATTTATAGGCCTAACAATACCTATCAATTCTCCTAACAACCAACTTATCAAAACTAACAAACTCCTACCAGCTAACAACAACTCTTAACAAAGCTAACTGAATATCCTAATCTAATAATAGCCATTACTAACTAACTCCTTAATCTACTAACAAACCCTTATATTTATCTTTATTACTTATTGGACTGTGCCCTAACAATACTTCCCTCCCATGAAACAACCTTCTCCTCAAGGTTGGAAGCTCTTTCCTCCGCCTTCCTTCACTTAGAATGATGTCTTGCTTGAGGAACAAATAGAAATAAGCTTCTATTTCCATATTGCTGCTGATTTGTAAATTGATTTGGGCTTGGCCTCTTATTTATAGGCCTAACAATACCTATCAATTCTCCTAACAACCAACTTATCAAAACTAACAAACTCCTAACAGCTAACAACTCTTAACAAAGCTAACTGAATATCCTAATCTAATAATAGTCATTACTAACTAACTCCTTAATCTACTAACAAACCCTTATATTTATCTTTATTACTTATTGGACTGGGCCCTAACAATACTACCCTCCCATGAAACAGGGTCCTCAAGGTTGGAAGCTCTTTCCTCTGCCTTCCTCCACTTAGAATGATGTCTTGCTTGAGGAACAAATAGAAAATAGCTTCTATTTCCATATTGCCGCTGATTTGTAAATTGATTTGGGCTTGGCCCACTTGCTCCAAAAATGGCCTCACTTGACAATATTTCAGATTCACATTTCTTTCTTGATGAGACCCATGAGTGAACCCCATTTGGGCCTGGCCCATTAGGTAAAAATTTGGACCTAATTTTATGAATCTCATCACCGCTCCTTTCTCCCTTACGTACGTATTGTCAACTAACGTGAGAATAGTCACAACAAGCGGCGTCAGCTCCGACGATGGCGGCTCCTGCGGTGGCAGTTCCGGCGGCGGCGGGAGGGTACTCGGTCTGCTGCAAACCCCCAACTCTGCCAATGGCTTCAACTCACCCACTCGATTTGGAAAAGGACGGCTCCGATCCGGCGGCACTGGCGGTGGTAGCAGCCGGTTCGGATTCTCCAGTACCCAAAGTTCCCTGGCCATCGAGTGCTCTTGTCCCTGTTCCGCCGTCATACACAGAACAAAAGTTGTCTGAAGATTCTGATCTGGCGGTTTCGGTGGCGGTGGGTCGGATGGAATTTTCCAATCGCATAGCATTCTGGCCATCAAAAGGTACTTATGCCTTTGCTCCACTATCGTATATAGTGTTGTCTGCATCTTCGCTTGTGTGTCAATACCGAGACATCGCCATGATGCTGGTGGTCTCTGTTTCTTGTTCTACTTGTCTAGTCGTTGCCAAATTCCTTTCATACCTCCCATGCTGCTTCGCATTTCTTTCACATCATAACTCAAAGAACATAGTATTTCTTGATTTCTGGTTGTGTTCCTGAGGGGTTCCACCGGGTCTGAGTTTCGGGCAGAGGGAAGCGCTATTGCATCTCCACATGAGACCTCCGCCTTGCTCTCATTCACCACCGCGTCCTGTTCTGTCTTTGTTTCTTGCTTTTCCGGCATCAACTTCTCTCCCACGTGCTCCATCCGTACCTCAAACCTTCTAATCAAAGCCGTGGAAAATGCATAGTAAATTTGATCGGGTTCTTCTTGGCACCAAGAACAGAACCAAAGCATGGGTACATCCTCCATACTCATGAATGCCCACTGCACTTTTTCCGAAGAGTGAATTTCTTGCTCGACAAAGAACCGTTCAGCTCTATCAATCCACTCAAGTGGGTCGGTCCCCGAAAAATTCGGTAACTTCAGCTTCTTGGCCCATATGACCTCCATCTACGATGACACTGGCTCCACCTCGAACAATCCGGCAGGTCGGACCACTTTGTTAGGAACCTTCTTTTAGGAAGATGAAGATCCTAACTATGGAGAGAACCTCTCCTAAACCAAAACAGAAAAAAGAAAAGAGATAGGGAAAGAATGGTACAAATGTACCCCAAAGGAACACTCTCCTTTCACAACTAAACCACTGGTTAGTTCACAAAATATAATTCTTCATTCATATCTTGAAAATACAGAATGACATCTTATTTATAGGCCTAACAATACCTATCAATTCTCCTAACAACCAACTTATCAAAACTAACAAACTCCTAACAGCTAACAACAACTCTTAACAAAGCTAACTGAATCTAATAATAGCCATTACTAACTAACTCCTTAATCTACTAACAAACCCTTATATTTAACTTTATTACTTATTACTTATTGGACTGGGCCTAACAGTAGTTTTACACTAGTTTTAAAATTTGCCAATCCTCACCATAAGAATCTAAGTTGTTCATATACATACGTTGCTTAAAGTCAGCATGTTTAATAGAAAGAAAAAAGAATACAATAAAGTTCTGAATTAGTGAGGTTTTAAAAATAAAAATCGGTGAAAAAATCGAAAACAAATTAAATTCAATAATTTTGTTTTGGGTGTTCAGCAAACTCCATATATCTATGTTTTCTTTGAATCAAAGTTGTTATTTTCTGAAAATTGTCCGATAAACAGCAGTATCAAACACGGAATTTTATTTTCTATCTTCTTGCTGTTATCTGTTTTCCTGTATTAAAGGTGAATCAAAAGCTTTCAATCTAAAATTTCAAACATGCACCCCTGGCAGCAACCTTCACATTGTTGCACACACAACGATCCCAAAATTTCAATACTATTCGCCAAAATTTTGTATGGGTAAAAAATAATAATAATCGTGTTTGGAACTTGTGAATCTATGGTGGGGTAGGAATAGGATACAGAGGAAATGTTCCTCACAGTTAATAGGAGAACTTCATCAGTTTTCTATACTTATACATAATTTTAGATGACCTGCTTGTGTAGATCTAGTAGTGCCCAAGTACGTGTCCGCAGCACTCCACCTGTAAAAATCCAATACTGCATGTGTTATTCTAAGTTATCAGGAATGTATGTGAAATACATACAAACACACATACATAGTGGGCAAATCAGGTCTCAGTTGGTAAAAGCTGTCTCACCTGCTCCCATAGGTTGGGGGTTCGAGTCATGTTATAGGAGAAGTGGGGAACCACTATTGATCCCCATTTTTTTTTAAGGAGAAAAAAAAAAGGGGTGAGAGGTGTGTTATTGTAAGAGATGAGAACATTAAATACCATTAGATCTAAATTAACGTATGAGATTATAAGAGGCAATTAACACCTCATGTGACTTGCTCTTCCAAGTTATTCTCCAGTCTCCCCCTCTCCGGGGCGTACAACTATTCAGTTCTCCGAAAGTCCTGCCCAATTTGGGATACACAGGTCTTTCTTTTTCTCTTCATGATCCCGCCAAACATCAGGTGAGAAAAACTGCACATGCCTTGTTTTTCTGAGATGCACACACCTCCCTGTTTTGCTACAAGACTACCCTGTTTTTCTTCCATCCTGTGTAGAACCGAGTTTCAAGTCCCGATTTTGCAAGTATATGAACATATCTTATATTGTTTGATCTTGCTGGATGAGTTCCTTATTATTATTATTATTTTTTTTTTTTTTGAGGTGGTGCTTACTGGCCACTAATTCATTTGTCCCCTCTTTAGGTGAAAGACGTTTTAGTATGGCTAATGTTGAAGAAGCCATCCAAGAAATATTACAAGCACATGATATTCATGTGAGTTCAAATTGCAATATGTTGATTTATTTCTTTAGAAGAAAAATCCCCCTAAGAGATGTCATTTGTTAATAACATCATATTTCCTTTTTTTTATAATTTTATTTACATTATGTATTGTATTCTTTTTAGGAAAATGAAGGGGTGCCAAATTGTGATGAAGAATTAAAGCATAAGGTCGGACAACTGTTTGAAACATTAAAGAAGGTGAACGGTTTTACAAAAAAATATGCACATAATGTTGGATTTAGTGTGTGTTGCTCATCGAAAACTAAAGATAAAAATGGTGTAAAGTGTTGGAAGTATTTTGTTTGTTCAAAAGAAGGCTACAAACCAGATAAAACAAAAGTTGTGGAGCAAAATGTATCAACTATTAAGGCTAGAAGTAGTCTTACAAAAGAAGCATGCAATGCAAAGACTGTTTTCAAACTAGTTGATGAAGGTAAATATGAGCTTATTCGATCTCATGAAAGTCATATACATGCATCTGCTTCACCAGAGACAATTTCTAAGATTAGCAAGAAAAGTGAATCCTATTCACAAGATTTATTGCATGCATACAATAGAGTGAATATTGGACCTTAAAAAACATACCATTTATTGAAAGAATAGTTTGAGGTTATCAAAATGATGGTTGCACACAGAGGAATCTCCAAAACTATTCAAGGGATTTAAGACCTTGACTAAAGATTTTGATTCACATGTTTTTATTGATAACTTTAAAAGGAAGCAAGAAGTTAATATATCATTCTATAATGAATGGGGGTTGGGTAGCTCAACTGGTTTGAGCTAAGAGTATAAGGCGTTAAGGAGCATGAGGTCCGGGGTTCAAACCCTGGCAAAGGTGAAAACTAACATAACATTTAACTTACTAATATTGCCCTATAAAAAAACATAATATTATTTAATGAATTTAAACCAGTTGTTAAATTCACTTGTTATATTTAGCTTCTATTTTATGAAGTCATCTTTGTACATAAAAGGAAAAGGAAAATTATGGAGGAATGAAAAAAAAGCAGTTTTCATTGTTTAAATCTTTCTTTTTCTCCATATTCTTTTTTATTATAATTTCCTTTCATTTTAAGAAGTCAATTTCCAAAGAGAAATAACGACTCTAATTTTTCCTACTAAAGTTCTATCTCCTAGAAGTTTTGTGTTGGCCGTGAGTTAGGACCATAAACCACCTTTACCCCTTTTCATATCTAAAGCCTGATACCACTTGATCCAAAACTTCTAGGAGATGGAACTTAAGTAAGGAAAAAATAAGAGTCGTTACTTCTCTTTAGAAATTGACTTCTTAAAATGAGAGGAACTTATAACAAAAAAAAGGTTGGAGAAAGAGAAACATTGAAACAATGAAAATTAATTTTTTTTATTTATTTAATTTTCTGTAATTTTCCTTTTATATACAACGACGACTTCTTAAAATAGAAACTAAAAATAACAAGTGAATTTAAACCATAAATGATAACTTGTTTAAATTCATTAAATATTAATAACCTTAAGTGTCAGTTTTGAACCTCAAAGTATGATTGGTTATAATATTAACTAAATAATATAGTAACATTGTTTTCATGTCATATTACGTAGGATCCACCTGGATCATATGCATGTGAGGCAGGCGGAGAATGTCGACTAAAATATATTTTTTGGGCTGATGGTATTTGTAGGAAAACATATTCCTTGTTTGGGGATGTGGTTTCTTTTAATACTACATATAAACAAATAAATATATTCAATGATTTTTGCACCATTTACTGGGATAAACCATCATAGACAATTTGTTACTCTCAGCAGGTTTTTTAGCTAATGAGAAAATTGATTTATACATATGGTTGTTTGAAAAGTTTTTCGAGCAATGGGAGGACACAAGCCAACTCTTCTAATAACATGTCAAGATCCTGTCATGAAAGTGATAGAAACCGGTATTTGATTACAAGATATTACTAAGAAAATAGGGATAATCCCTTGATTACAGAACAATATAGCAGAACTTAGAGGGTCTACATCTCCCCAAATGCCTTAAGGCCCCAATTTCTATTCAATTCACCGGATATTCTCTCTATCAATCTCTCCTCTTATTTATAGGTAAACTAAGTAACTAACTCTAACTGCTCTATTATCTAACTCATTGCTACTAACTGCTCTAATACTAACAAGGCCTAATAAATGTTGTATTACTAACAAGGCCTAATAACTGCTGCCTCTCCTTCCATGGCTGTCTTGACGGTTTGAAACTTTTCTTGGTCGGTTGCTCCTTTCAAATCGGAGTACTTCTTGACTCGACTAACCCACGTGTATACCTCTTCACCCGAAAATATAGGAATTCCAAACTTCCGCCACTTGTCTTCTCCGCGGTCCAATCTGCCTCTCGCTTGTTTGGCCATTGTCCTTGGCATTACTACCAGTGATTGCGTGATTGTGGTGGCTCTTGTGTCGCGAGTTCCTATTAAGAATTTCCAGAATCTTGCTAAACTTCCTCCGATCTTCCGCCTTACCCTCTTCAAGAATCCGCCTCAATGCTTGCCTATCTTGCCTATCTTCTTCGTGAATTCGCCTGAGATTCTCAAACCCATGCTCAAGAGATTTGATTCTTGCTTCCATTCTTCAAAAATGAATCTTGAAACACTCCCAGAAACGAGTGCTTTGATACCAGTTGATAGAAACCGGTATTTGATTACAAGATATTACTAAGAAAATAGGGATAATCCCTTGATTACAAAACAAGATAGCAAGATTTCTTGAGGGTCTCACACTCCCCAAATGCCATAAGGCCCCAATTCCTATTCAATTCACTAGATATTCTTTCTATCAATCTCTCCTCTTATTTATAGGTAAACTAAGTAACTAACTCTAACTGCTCTATTATCTAACTATTACTAACTGCTCTAATACTAACAAGGCCTAATAAATGTTCTATTACTAACAAAGCCTAACAAAAGCCCATATCTAACATAAGTTACTATAGAGAATATTTTTAATTCTTCTATTGATAGATTTTGTGTGGCACATTATGAAAAAAGTTTATGAAAAAGTAGGTGTTTCCTTGAATGCTAACGAGGAGTTCAACAATAATTTCAAGTCATGTGTTTGGAGATCAGAGACACCAAATGATTTTGAAACAACATAGACATCTATAATGAGTAGTTCAAGTTAGAAAAGAATTACTGGCTCTCACATATGTACGACATTCGAAGCATGTGGATCCCAGCTTACTTTAAAGATATTCTTTTGACTGGGATATTGAGAACATTAAGATCAGAATGTGAAAAATCTTTTTGTGGTTCTTGAATCCTAATGATAGCTTGGTTGAAGTATGGATGAGGTTTGATTCTGTAATAGAAGCACAGAGGCATAGGGGGTTACTTGTTGATAATGATTATCTTCATACTATGCCAAAAATATAGTTGGATCGTGGTTTAGAGAAAAGCATGGGAGAGATGTTTACACTCATGAGAACTTTTATATATTTCAGAAAGAATTATGGATCGCATGTGTAGATTGTTGAGTTGAAAATAAGAAAGAGGAAGATGGAATGGAAATATTGCATATAATTGATAATAGTGAGACCAATGGTATACTACGAGAAGTGATTTATAATCCTTATAATCATAATGCAAATTGTTCATGCAAGACGTTTCAGTCTCAAGGCATACCTTGTAGTCACATATTTTGTGTTCTACAAGGGAAAGGTTTGAATGAAATATCAAGTAAATACATTGTGAGTAGGTAGACTAAGTTGGCAAATAGAAAACCTATTTTTGATATTGTTGTCTAAGTCCTTAAAATGTGTTCTAAACTTAAAAATGAGAGCAAGCTCATTTCAGCATGGGATCACCTATTTAGGTGTATAGACGTGGATGAAGAGTGCAAGGAAAAATTGTTTCTTGTGAGAGCAGGTCACGTCAATATGCTTCAAATATAGTACATATGTGAGGGCCAATCATTCTTTTCTAACTTGAACCTGTTCATTATAGATATTCATGTTGCTTCAAAATCATTTGGTGTCTACAATCTCCAAACACATGACTTGAAATTAGTGTTAAACTCCTTGTTAGCATTCAAGGAAACACCAATTTTTTCAGAAGCTTTTTTCATAATGTGCCACATACAAAATCTATGAATAGGAGAGTTAAAAATGTTCTCTATAGTAACTTTCACAGCAGGATCATGATCTGTTCTTAGAAGAGTTGGCTTATGTCCTTCCATTGCTTCAAAAAATTTTCAAACAACCATAAACCATATGAATGAATCAATTTTCTTATCTGCTAAAAATCCTGCTCCGAAAGTAACACATTGTCTATGGTGGTTCACCTCAGTAAATGGTGCAAAAATATTGAATATTTATTTGTTTCATATGTAGTATCAAATGAAACCACTCCCCAAACAAGGATTAATTTTTCATACAAATACCATCTGTCCAAAAAATATATTTTAGTCGAACTTCTTTGGCTACTTCATATGTATAATAGAATGATGAATTAACTTCTTGCTTCCTTTTAAAGTTATCAATAAAAACACGTGCATTAGAATCTTTAATCAAGGTCTTTAAATCTCTTGATTAATTTTGGAGATCCCTTTGTGTGCACCAACATTTTGTTAACCCCCAAACTGTTCTCTCAATAAATGGTATGTTTTTGAAGGTACAATATTTGCTCTATATGTGTATGTAGTAAACTATTGTGAACATGATTCATTTTTCTTGGTGATCTTAGAAATTGTCTCTTCATAGGTGAAACAAGTGTATGTGTATGACTTCATGAAATCTAATAAGCTCATATTTACCTTCCTCAACTAGTTTGAAAACCACCTTTACATTGCTTTCTTCTCTTGTAAGACTCCCTCTTCTAACCTTAATAGTTGATTCACTTTGCTCCACACCTTTTGTCTTATCTGATTTGTAACCTTTTGAACAAACAAAATACTTCCAATGCTTCATATCATTTTTATCTTTAGTTTTCGATGAGCATTTTTATGTTAACCACAATCACAATTTGGCTCCCATTCATTTTCCTAAAAGTATAAAATATATAATGTAAATGAGTGATAAAAATAGGAAATATTAACAAAATGACCTCTCTTAGGGTGGTGGGGATTTTTCTTCTAAATAAATAAATTAGCATATTGCATTTTGAACTCACTTTAATATCATGTGCGTGGAATATTTCTTGGATGGTTTCTTCAATGTTAGCCATACTAAAACGTCTTTCACCTAGAGAGGAGGCAAATGACTTAAGTGGCAAGTAAGCACCTTCTCAAAAAAATAAAATAAAATTAAGGAATTCGTGCAGTAAGATCAAACAATATAAGATACGTTCATATACCTGCAGAATCGGGACTTGACATTCACTTCTTCACTTCTCAAAAAAATAAAATTAAATTAAGGAATTCGTGCAGTAAGATCAAACAATATAAGATATGTTCATATACCTGCAGAATCGGGACTTGACATTCACTTCTTCACAAGAGGGAAGAAAAACAGAGTAGTCTTGGAGCAAAACAGGGAGGTGTGTGTATATGAGAAAAACAAAGCATGTGAAGTTTTTCTCACCTGATATTTGGTTGGATCATGAAGAGAGAAAAAGAAAGATGCATGTTTCCCAAATTGGATAGGACTTTTGAAGAACTCAATAGTTGTACGCGCCAGGGAATGGGAGAGCAACTTGGAAGAGCAGGTCGCGTGTAGTGTTAATTGCCTCTTCTAATCTCATATGTTAATTTAGATCTAATGACCATTATTTAATGTTCTCATTTCTCACAATAACACACCACTATTACCTTGTATGTCCCTTATATATATAAAATGTTTTATGCACATAATGAAACCAGGAAAGGATGAAGGATTGACAACGCATTCAAATATAGTTTCATGAACTACAACGCTTAAAGAAAAAAAAATAAAGAAATAGGAGAATAATAAATTGAAATAGTAGAAATCTTAGACCTATCATAGGCTAGTGGACATTGGATATTTACATGATGTGAATATATGATATTGAATAAAGGTATGCGTGTTATTACTCTATTGAAAATTTTGTTGAAGAATTATATGATTTATGATATGTAATGGGATCTATTGTATTATGGTTAATTATTACATGTCGATATTATGTGTAAAGATTGTATTTAATTGTGATTAAGTGGCTCATATTCTTGTGGGATTATTGTAATGGATTCAAAGGATATGAGTGTGACACATGATTCGTGTATGTGGCATTATGTGAGATGGATAGTGTATGTTGAATAATTGGATGTATAAGGTTATGTACTTGTTTGAATTATGTCAATAAGGCATGCGTATGGAATATAGTGTTTTTGGACATTTGATAAGACTTGATGTATTCGACCAGTCAGTGGGGTTATCATGATATAAATGCTACTACCAGAGTTGAGGCCTCTAGTGGGAAACCTCGAAGTTTGGAGGGATGTTATGTAGTGACTGAGGTCACTTGCCAGTCTAGCAAGATTATCAGTGTACAAATGTTACTGTCAGAGCGGGAGATTCTAGTGAGCAACTCCAAGAGGTTATACAAGCTTCTTGCTCGATGGTCATTTGAGTATATGGCATTGGTTTATCGTTATGGTTGGTTTCAAATATTGATTAGTATTTCATGGTTTAATTAAGATTGAATGATTATGCGTGCATTTTTTTGTTGCATTATTTGTTAAGTTTTGTTTATCCTTACTGAGTTTTGGAAATCACCCTGCCCTTTTTGGTTTTAGGCCAATTTTATGGTGCACACTTTGAATTTGGGATGCACAGGTGCACCTCAAAAATTACCTGCTATAGCATGTTTCAATGGTAATCTTTAATTGTCGCTTCCTTTCCTTTCACTTGTGGCGTCTCTTCACCACGCGTGTCGGAGAAACCGTCATGGCTGTCGCCACATTCAACGACGTCGCTGCGTGGGTCCTCTTAGCCTTCGTCCTGGCCCTTGCAGGACGGGGATGGGAGGAGCCGGGAGGCACATGATCCAATTAGTGTCCATCTTGGTTCTGCTCTTTGGTGTCTGTTTGGTGAAAATTGTGATGATCATTCTTTTATGACACAACCTCTTATCAGAGAGAGAAGCCAAAAAAGAGAAAGAGGAGAGTAAGCCCATTCGAGGCTACAGGCAAGATGTGTTAAAAGTGCATATCTATTGCACATTTATGGAATTGTCTACAAAGTGGTAGATATTCATATTATAGGTTGACGCGCTGTCGCGCACGCGTCAAAAGATGAGCGGTTAGTAAAAATGTAGTTTAGTGTGCGACAACTCGGGTATCGTATCACGAGGACTCTCGTAGTGCTATTATCGTAGAAAATAAGTTTCTTGGGGGGGGTGTTTGGTTTGAGGTTGATTGGAAAAACAGATTGAAAACAGAGCGTAAAAACAGAGCAAAATACGTGATTATCAAATAAGACCAAGACGATCAATCTGCTGTTTCGTTTCCCACTATCATCGGTTCATGTAATTCCATGCCCTAAGCAGAATCTAATCCCTTTTCGATTGTAGCATCGATTAACAAGCGAAACCGACGCTACGGGACATATATTCCTAATTCGAATTAAGCAAACGGATGAAGCCCTTCGTGAATTAAGCAAACACGAATTGAACGCACGCGAATTAAGCAAACGCGATTAAGTTTAGGAACATACAATCATCGAAACAAATCAATACCCATTCGATACAAACCGAATTAAGCAAACAGAGAATATAGAATAGATATTGAAAGAGAGAAGAGAATTAAACCAGGAATTACAAGACCTCAAGTGTTGGTGGAAGCCGACATCTGACAGATCAACCTAGGGAGATTAGTTCTCCATCAAAAACGCAATACAACCAAAGAATTTCGAAAACAAGGATTGGCAAAAGATCCTTCCGTTTCGCCCTAAAATGACTATTTATAACTTTCGAAATCAAGCATTCTCGCGAGGCGAAGTGGCCTCTCGCGAGGCGAATATTAAAATAGCGCCTTCTTGAATTTGTATTCTCGCGAGGCGGCGTGATTCTCGCGAGGCGAATCTTCAAAACCTGGGTTGTCACAGTAGTGATGCCTATCACGGCCAGGCACCGTGATGATCTCTGTCTTGGTGCTTATCTGTCATGGCGTGACCTTCATCACGGCCAGCCGTGATGGTCTCTGTCTTCGGGGGTTTCTCTTCACGCCGTGATGGGTGTCACGGGGTGACCGTAATGCTTGCGACTTGGACTCGCGAGGCGAGCAATAGCTCGCGGGCGGCGAGGCGAGAACATGACTTTTCCGGCACTTGGTCGGTCCTCACTCTCGCGGGGCGAGTATCTGCTCGCGTGGCGAGTGTTTCCAGTTTGCAATTTCCATTGTTTCCTTCATTCCTTGGACTCTAAGTTAACCCGAAAACATGAAATAGCCATAAGTGCTTTATTTGACTCAAAAATTGACTAAATAACCCTAAAACTACTAAAGGGACTCAAAACCTTGCTTGAGGACAATCAGGCCTAATTTGGGTGAAAACGAGATATAATCGGCACAAAACCACGGTCATACTAGTCATAAAACTAGATGAGCCAGAGGCTTATCAAAATACCCCAAACTTGAACTTTGCTTGTCCCCAAGCAAACTAAAACTCAAAACGACTCAAGACTTGGCAAGCTAGAAGGAATTCAACCAATTTCGCACAAATTTCAAGCAATTCATCAAAACAATTTCCCTTCAATGTTTCCCCCTTTTCAACAATGTAATCCCCACAATCATTTATTCCGAACATCTGAGAATTTCATCAATCAAACAATCATTAATCTAAGTAGGGGATCTGAGTTACACACAAGAGGGAGATCACCAAATTCAAACAATCTCCTTCCTCACAAAGGGGTTTAGTGTTCACTCAATCTCTCAATTTGTCTTGGCTAACAACATTTCACTCAGTTTCACTTTTAAGAGCACTTCCCATGAATTTGATTTTCATCTCAAAATGGTTCCCACGGAAAACATGCATGCAACATCAAAAGGTCTTTCAAGGTTGTAATAGGGCCTGGCTAAGGGAAGGATATACAAAGGTACTGGCTGAAGTCCCTAGGAACTAAGAGAGCATGAAGCTGTTTACACATTGAATTCCTTACTCAAGTTCCTATTCTTCTTCTTCTTTTTGCCTTGGGTGGCTACAGCCCTTTTCTTCTAATACCCTTCTTGACATTTTGCCCCTTTTTTTTTTTTTTTTTTTTTTTTGAAGTAGAGATTTATTTTTGCCCTTTGGCTCCAACCTTTATTTTTTTCTTTTTCTCAATCCCCAACAACACATCATATCACTGTAGCCACCCCAAACTTAGTTTCTTGCAACCATTCTCTTGCTAAGCTTCCATGCTCTCCTAATCCTAAGATCGGGTTAACATGGTTTTTCCAGATTTAGGCTCATAACATAGGGTCAACACGAAACAATAGGCTAATTAGGCTCAAAGGGGGCTAACTAGGGAACATGCATTAGGGACTGGTTCAATTTAGGTCAAGTAGTTAATTCAAAGAAAATTGCCTAAATCATTTGATGCAAACACATAGACATGCAAACCATGAAGAGATTCAAGCAAATTCGGGAAAGTGCAACTCGAAAGTGATTCACACAATCAAAAACATGTTGGAGGCTCAAATCCTCACCCGGACATTCATGCAAATTGTTTGACCGAGATTCTATCCCTAGTGTGTGCACCCTATCACCCCAAACTTATCATAAATCATGCTCTCACAACAAAATATCTCAAAGTTCAGTTTTCAATTTTTCAAATGGGGATCACAATTTCCAAATTTCAAAAACTTAGGGGAAATCATCAACATAAATCATGCCATCAATCTGTGCTAAATCAACCAAAACCTACCAAGCTTGCCGACACAAGACACACATGCTCTCGAGCTTCTCAAATTATTCAAGAGCGAAAAGAAAACACAACGACACACAAAACACAACAAAAACAAATGGTTCCCTCCCCCACACTTAAAACATACATTGTCCCCAATGAACAACACAATTATCAAAACAGAGTGAGGGAGAGGAAAGGGTGCTCCCTGATCAGGTTGCAGTGTAGGTGGGCTCCCCCAAAGAGAGCTCCTCAACAGTAGCATCCACAGGTCCCGAGCTCTCATGAAATAGCTTCAGCCGCTGCCCGTTAACTTTGAATGCCTTGTTGCTACCTGCACTTTTAATCTCTACTGCACCATGAGGAAAAACATTAGTAACAACAAATGGTCCAATCCACCGGGACCGAAGTTTCCCAGCCATCAATTTCAGGCGGGAGTTAAACAAGAAAACCCTGACCCCACAGAGAATTCCTTCCTAGTAATCAATCTATCATGAAAGTGCTTGGTTTTCTCCTTATAAATCCGAGAGCTCTCATAGGCTTCTAGCCTAAGCTCTTCAAGCCGCCAGAATCGGAGTTTCCTTTCAATACCGATTTTTGCATTTCCAGACACAGACACTTGATCGCCCAATAAGCACGGTGCTCAACTTCCACAGGGAGATGGCATGCCTTGCCGAATACAAGCCTAAAGGGGGACATCCCTATCGGGCGTCTTGAAAGCGGTCCTCTGAGCCCAAAGTGCGTCTTCTAGACTGGCGGCTCCAATCTTTCCTATTCTACTGCACAACTTTCTCTAGGATTTGTTTTATCTCCTCGTTGGAGATCTCACCGCCATTGGTCCGAGGATGGTAAGCGGTGGAGATTCTGTGCACAACCCCATACTTCCGAGTAGAGCTTCCATGGTGCGGTTGCGAAAATGAGTGCCCTGGTCACTCGATGATGGCACGAGGTATGCCGAACCTGCAAAAAATATTGGACCTAACAAAATTTGCAACAACTTTAGAATCGTTAGTCCTAGTGGGAATAGCTTCCACCCACTTTGAAACATAGTCAACAGCCAAGAGAATGTAAAGAAAGCCAAAAGATGCGGGGAAAGGACCCATAAAGTCGATCCCCCACACGTCAAACACCTCACGAGAAGAGCATGGGCTGTTTGTGGCATTTCACTCTTGCGAGTGATGGCCGTACCTGCTGTCGACACTCCTTACAAGTCCGATACACCTCATAAGCATCTCTAAAGATGGTGGGCCAATAAAAACCAGAATCTAGGACCTTTCTCGCAGTCCTCTCGTGGCCCCAAAGTGTCCCCCTACTTGAGAGGCATGAGAAAAGTGCAAAATAGACTCAATCTCATAGTCGGGGACACACCGTCTAATCACCCGATCACTACAAAACTTCCAAAGAAATGGATCGTCCCAAACATAGTACTTGGCGTCGCTCTTTAGTTTGTGGATTTGTGACCTAGTTGCTCCCGTCGGAAAGACACCAAAGAACTAGGTAATTCACAAGATCGGCAAACCAAGGAGTAACGCCATGCAATCAGAAAAGCTGCTCATCGGAAAGTCATCCTGAATGGGGACGGATCCTCATCCCTCTCTATCCTACTCAAGTGATCAGCCACTAAATTTTCGGCTCCACTCTTGTCCTTGATCTCTACATTGAACTCTTGGAGCAACAACATCCACCGAATCAACCTCGGCTTCGCTTAGGTTTCTTTAACAAATATTTCAGAGCTGCATGGTCGGTGAAAACAATAACCTTGGAACCTAGCAAATATGATCTAAACTTATCGAGAGCAAAAACAACAGCCGAAGTTCCTTTTCGGTGGTGGTGTAATTACATTGTGCAAAGCATCTAAAGTCCTAGAAGCATAGTAAATGACATGTCCAACCTTGCCTACTCTTTTGTGCCAGGACCGCCCCACAAAGATATAATTAGAAGCATCGCACATGAGCTCAAAAGGAGGTTCCAATCGGGGGCTGGATGATCGGGGTAGAGGTCAATGCCTTTTTCAAGAAGTCGAACGCCTTCTTGCGCTTATCATCAAAGCTGAATATGGCATCATTCTTGACAAGTTCGGCATGAGGGGAGAGCTATCTTCTTTGAAGTCCTTAATAAAGCGCTGTAGAAACCTGCATGACCAAGAAAAGAAACGAATCTCGCGAACGCAAGATGGGTAAGGCAATGTGGAAATCACATCAATTTTAGCAGGATCTACAGAGATACACTCTCTAGAAATAACATGCCCCAAAACAATCCCTGTTCAACCATAAAATGACACTTTTCATAGTTCAACACAAGATCAGTTTCAATACATCTTTCTAAGACCAAATTCGGACTATGCAAGCATGCATCGAATGAGGAGCCATATCTTGTGAAATCATCCATGAACACTTCCATGCAATTTTCAATAAATTCAGTAAAAATGCTAATCATGCATCTCTCGGAAAGTGCCAGGGAGCGTTGCAAAGGCCAAATGGCATCCTCCTATAGGCAAACGTGCCGAAGGGGCACGTGAAAGTGGTCTTCTCCCGATCCTCCGGTGCAATGTGGATCCGGAAGTATCCTGGAGAAGCCATCAAGAAAACAATGAGTGGGATTTACTGGCCAGGCCGTTCGAGCATCCGATCGATGAGCGACAAAGGAAAGTGATCCTTTCGAGTGGCCTGGTTCAACCTCCTATAGTCAATCTGAGACTCTCCAGCTATTCCGGACTCTAGTGGGGACAAGCTCATTGTTCTCATTTCTTACCACCGTGAGGCCAGATTTCTTAGGCACAACTTGCACTTTGGGCTCACCCAAGTGCTATCGGAGATGGGGTATATGATACCCGCATGTAGGAGTTTTGTTACCTCCTTCTTTACCACATCCAGAATCAATGGATTTAGCCGCCTCTGCGGTACCTAACTGGTTTAGCCCCATCCTCCAATAAAATCCTATGCATACATCTAGAGGGGCTAATTCCCGGAATGTCGCCCAAGGTCCATCCAATTGCTCTCTTGTGCTTCTTCGAGAACCTCCAAGAGTTTAGCTTCTGGTCGAGTCAAGGTTGGAGGAAATGATAACTGGGAGTTTTTCATTCCTCTCCAAGTAAGCATACTTGATTGCCGGAAGTGGCTTAAGCTCCAAGGAGGGTGGTTGCTCCACGAGATGGTATGTTTGGAGCAGCAAATGTCATCAAGAATTTCAGTAAAAGACACGACTTCACTTACACTATCACCCCGCAAAGTAGAATCAATCTCAAGCACAAACAACACAAGGGTTAGTGTTAGTACAATCATTACATGAATAAACATCATTAAAATCGAAATGGATGGAAAATCAGCAACCAAGTCATCATAGGTGTCGTCAACAATTTGGGAGAGCAACTCTATTTGGAAAACAGAGTGCTCTTCCAATGGATGCTTCATAGCATCAAAAATGTTGAACCTTGCAATAATGTCACCGAACTCCATGGACATGGTTCCATCATCAACATCTATCTTCGTCTTTGCCGTCTTCATGAACGGCCTGCCGAGATGATTGGTGATCTACTTGAATTGGTTTCCCCGCCATGTCTAGGATGTAAAAGTCGGCGGGGAAAATCAAATCATCAACTCGTACCAACACATCTTCTACCACTCCCATGGGGGCGAGCATTAGTCCTGTTGGCCAACCGTATGGTAAGTCCTGTATGTTGCAAAGGGCCCAGATCAAGGTTGTTGAAAACGGAGGTGGGCATGACATTTATGGAGGCTCCCAAATCCAACATGCAATTGTCGAATTTGTTTGTCCCCAATGGTGCATGGAATAGTGAAAGTGCCCGGATCCTTGCACTTCGTGGCGGTGCTCTGGTGAGGGCTGAAACCGTAACCTTCTCGGGGGGCAAGTTTGGGCTGAATGAGGGCTGAAACATTTCGCCCTAAGTTAACTCTCTCATTACCCTTCATCCTCCTCTTGTGGGTACACAAATCCTTCGTAAACTTTGCATACCTTGGAACTTGCTTAATCACATCTAGGAGTGGAATGTTCACCGCCACCTTTCTAAACACATCTAAGATCTCCTTCTCCTTGTCTTCCCCATCAACCTTCTTATTTTTCTGCACTCTTTGTGGGAAGGGAATCGGGGGCAAATACACTCTCTCAGTTTCAACAACAACAGAGGGCTCAGGAATAGCCTCAACAGTTTCTTCATCTTTCTCAGGGGCTCCCTCTACTACTTTCCCGGATCTCAAAGAGATGGCACTCACATTGGGATTGGGGGCATTGGGATTCACCACCGTGCGTGCGGGTAGTTGGCTCGATCCTCGAGCTTGCTTTGTAAGTTGTTTATGGATGTGGCAAGCTGTCCAATCTGTGTCCTCAAATCCTGAATGCTAGCATCTGTTCGCTGCTGAGACTGTCCAACTTGATGCTGAAATTGGAGATTTTGTGCAGCCATTTGTTTGACCAAGTCTTCTAATGAAGGTCCGGAAGGTGCAGAAGTGGTCACTTGAGGAGGATTCGGTGGTGGTGCCACTGGTTGTTGTTGGGATGAGTTCCCATACCGCAGACTTGGGTGATTCCTCCAGTTGGGATGGTACCTATTTGTGGAGAGGTCGGGAGTACCATACCGGTTCTGATTATTGCCTTGGTTGTAGAGATTAGCTGCATAAGCTTGAGGCATATCAGTAATTGACCCATCCTTCAGAATAGGGCACGTGTCGGTCAGATGCTCAGGAGAACTACACATGCCACACAACCTTGCCGGCTGCACCTTATCCATTGCCAGTTGCTTCACCAAACAAGTGAGCTCATCAATTCTGGTTTCGAGTACCTTGTTGGAAGATGAACCTTGGATCTCATTTACACCCCTTGTCTCGACAGAGTTGCTCCTGGTTGTGAACTGCTGGGAGTTTAATGACATATTCTCGATCAATTGCTTGGCAGTAGCTGGAGTTTTATCGACGAGTGCTCCTCCACTAGCGGCATCCAAAATATTTCTGTCCATTGGGAGCAATCCCTCATAAAAATACTGAATAAGGAGCTGCTCAGAAATCTGGTGTTGAGGGCAGCTAGATACCAACTTTTTGAACCTCTCCCAGTACTCAGCCAATGACTCATTGCTTTGCCTGATCCCACATATCTCCTTTCTGATGGAAGCAGCTGGAGGAGCGGGGAAGTATCTTTCTAGGAAAACCTTCTTCGAGATCATTCCAAGTTGTAACGAAATTTGGCTCCAAATAATATAGCCAATCCTTTGCAGCGCCTTCAAGGGAGAATGGGAAGGCTCGCAATTTGATATGGTCTTGATAATGCCTTCCGCCTCGGGGGTGTAGACAGACCACCGGAATTCCTTCAAATGCTTATGTGGGTCCTCACCGCAAGACCACTAAATCTTGGCAACAAGTGTATTAAACCGGGATTTAAGTTCAAAAGGAGCAACCACACCAAAGATACTCAATACACAACCCATTGTAGTTAACATCAGGGGCGGCAAGCTGCCTCAATGTCCTTTGGTCACCCATGTTATTAAAAACAGGTTCGAAATCAGAATTACCACTAGTGCTTGCCCGTATTGCCCTAAGGCGTGTGTGCAGTGTTCTTTCAATTTCAGGATCAAAATCACACAAGTCAGGAAAAGTAGACCTAGTGGCCAGTCTAATTCAAAACAAAAACAAAAACAAAAAGCGAGAACAAAAAGCAAGAGTCCCCACGGCGCTTAATTTGACGCTACTTGTTGCCGCACGCGTCAAAAGATGAGCGGTTAGTAAAAATGTAGTTTAGTGTGCGACAACTCGGGTATCGTATCACGAGGACTCTCGTAGTGCTATTATCGTAGAAAATAAGTTTCTTGGGGGGGGTGTTTGGTTTGAGGTTGATTGGAAAAACAGATTGAAAACAGAGCGTAAAAACAGAGCAAAATACGTGATTATCAAATAAGACCAAGACGATCAATCTGCTGTTTCGTTTCCCACTATCATCGGTTCATGTAATTCCATGCCCTAAGCAGAATCTAATCCCTTTTCGATTGTAGCATCGATTAACAAGCGAAACCGACGCTACGGGACATATATTCCTAATTCCGAATTAAGCAAACGGATGAAGCCCTTCGTGAATTAAGCAAACACGAATTGAACGCACGCGAATTAAGCAAACGCGATTAAGTTTAGGAACATACAATCATCGAAACAAATCAATACCCATTCGATACAAACTGAATTAAGCAAACAGAGAATATAGAATAGATATTGAAAGAGAGAAGAGAATTAAACCAGGAATTACAAGACCTCAAGTGTTGGTGGAAGCTGATTACAGCAGATCAACCTAGGGAGATTAGTTCTCCATCAAAAACGCAATACAACCAAAGAATTTCGAAAACAAGGATTGGCAAAAGATCCTTCTGTTTCCGCCCCTAAACAGCTATTTATAACTTTCAGAAACTGCGCATTCTCGCGAGGCGAGTGGCCTCTCGCGAGGCGAATATTAAAATAGCGCCTTCTTGAATTTGTATTCTCGCGAGGCGAGCGTGATTCTCGCGAGGCGAATCTTCAAAACCTGGGTTGTCACAGCCGTGATGCCTATCACGGCCAGACCGTGATGATCTCTGTCTTCGGGTGCTTATCTGTCATGGCGTGACCTTCATCACGGCCAGGCCGTGATGGTCTCTGTCTTCGGGGGTTTCTCTTCACGCCCGTGATGGGTGTCACGGGGGTGACCGTAATGCTTGCTGACTTCGGACTCGCGAGGCGAGCAATAGCTCGCGGGGCGAGGCAGAGAACATGACTTTTCTGGCACTGGCTGGTCCTCACTCTCGCGGGGCGAGTATCTGCTCGCGTGGCGAGTGTTTCCAGATTGCAATTTCCATTGTTTCCTTCATTCCTTGGACTCTAAGTTAACCTGAAAACATGAAATAGCCATAAGTGCTTTATTTGACTCAAAAATTGACTAAATAACCCTAAAACTACTAAAGGGACTCAAAACCTTGCTTGAGGACAATCAGGCCTAATTTGGGTGAAAACGAGATATAATCGGCACAAAACCACGGTCATACTAGTCATAAAACTAGATGAGCCAGAGGCTTATCATAGGTGTAGTAAAGAATGCACTGTAACAGTGTAAGCATGATATAAATATAGCCTTGATGCACATGTAGGAAGAAACACTAAAAGAAGAAGCACCACAATGGATGGGCAATGTCCCCTGTAAATGACTTTTATAAAACCACAACATCCTCCCCACCAAAAGTGGCGTTGTGCGGTGGACATTGGATGAATATGGATGCAGCTTGGGGTTGGTGCAGCAGTGGAGCTCATGGGTGGTTTGATCGCATGGCTGAACGGCAGCAGTAGCGGGTTGACGAGGATGAGGGGCAGCAGGGCAGAGGACCGGAAAGAAACAAAACTATTTACTTTTTTAATATAGCATGTTCAACAATTTACAAGTTACTATTAAAAATCATTATTATCTCCATGGAATCAATGGCTGATACATAAGGTCACACCGGTGCACCATAAAACTCGCCTTGGTTTTAAGCTTCAGGTACCCTTCACGAGGATCTGTCTTAGGGACCCCAAGCACCTCTATAGTGTGATATCTCCTAGCACTTGACTTAGGTGGCGTTTGGTACGGGGAATGTATATTCCTAGGAATGAGATTCCCAGGAATATTAATAAAACATGTTTGGTTGACACTTCAGTTTCTCGGGAATAATCTATTACATTCCCAATCCATGTTTGGTTCATTTAAAATATTCCCAGGAATATAATTCACTTTTCCAAAACTACCCTAATAAAATAAAAACCTTCAATTCATTTTTGTACTGTGATGCAGGTTCTGACCAAATTGGAATGTGGTGCATATGCTTTGTACAAAGAGGGGAGCTCTCTAATAGGCTATTGCACGAGATGTACCTCTATACAAATTACAGGGGAGTTTTACTGGGGTGTATAGGCTGGTTCATCAGCGTAGTGGAGTGCAAATACTGTGGGTGAAGAACGAAGATGGGTGGGGATGAAGTGACGAAGAAAGGGGAAGATCCGGTCAGAATGGGTGGGGATAATGTGGTAATTTGATATTATAAAAGTTTCTCATTCCCATGGGAATACTTTTTTCCCACCCTCCTTCGTGGGAATACAATTTTTACTTTCCTTCACAACTTTTATTCCTGGAAATGTTTTATATTCGTGAATAGTTTTTCATCTCTTGTAACAAACATGAGAAGGTTTTATTCCCACCTTACATTCCTGGAAATATAAAAATATATCTTGTACCAAACGTCAGCTTAGTTTTAGTTTTGAATTGTTGTCAAATGTGATATCTCCATTGAATTGGAGTTTTAGTTTCCTTTTGATTTTAGATTTAAAAGTCTTGTTGACTCAATGCCACCTTGGCTTATATTTGGTATAACTATTTACTCTGATTATTACTTGATTTATGCTTGGCATATATTCTCCCAAGCCCCACATACATGTTCCCAATTCCGAACAACAAGAAAACAAACCTCTTTTTCAGATAATTCGGAGGCATAAGGGAGATCGAAGTTAACAGTGAGCTTAAAAGGGAGCGATGAAGGAACAGGAGGGCGAGGGTGCATGGAGGAGAGAGGGGTCTTGGGTGGGTCCATGTTGGGTCTAACCTTCATCCATGTTTCCACGAATCTAGAGTCGGCGGCGCTCACGGCGGAGACATCGGTGGAGAAGCATTGTGACCTGGTGATGGCGAGAAGGGGACCGTGGAGAAAATTGAACATGGTTGTTGGGGTTGGGATCACTCAGGTCTCTCAAGGTCGAAGAGGGAAATAGAGAGCATTGTGTTATGTGTGTAAGATGTGATAGGGAACCAAGAGAGTATTTCCTTCATTCATCGTTCCAATTCGTTTGATTCCTACTCTCAAAATTCTAGAAGCAGATTGTTTCGTTCGGTGTGGCCAGGTTCATTGGGCGGCTGTATAGATTCTGCCTCCTCAGAGACGAAGCCGCCGCCGCCACCAGCGAAGCCGACGATTAGCGAAGGAGAACAAACAGGAGGAAGGAGAGGAGGATGAAGTTGCCTATTTTGCCCTTTTTAACCTGAGTTGTTGATTTATTTTAATAATATACGAACGGATGTAATAGTTTTGGGTTGGGTCCCCCATGATTTTTACGAAGCTTGACAAACAATGGCGGAGTAGAGAGGTAAAAGCATATTACTTCATTATTTGAAAATTTAATGAGGAAATTCCAAACCCTCTGATTTGGAGGGTATAAAAATTGGGGATTTGGATGGGATTGGGTGGTTTGGGTTACCATCCTAAACCATCACACTTCATTAATGAATGAACTCCCAAACAATGGGTTAATGTTCTTTAATCACTCCACTCCATTACTAACCATCTCACTCTATCCTCCCAAACATACCCTAACAATTGGAATGAGATGTAATTTATGATTATATTTAAGATTTGTTATTAGTGGATGGTAATTTAGTAAATTTATTTTCAATTATGTTATTTCAACCTCTGAAAATTTGAGATTTGTAACACGCACTTAATAACTTTCATAATCGTAGTTAATAGCGTGTTGAGTTTGGTTAATGGATACATATGTAGTAGATATATAATTTGTTAATTGACAACTTGATTAGTGATATACAAAATCTTGGTTAATAAAGATTAGTTGATTGATAATGAGTTACTTATCTTAATGTATCCATTAATTAAATTTAACATATCATTAATCACGATTTTGAATGTCATTACTCATTCTTTGGGACTATATGATTAATTTATTTCTGTCGGGACTAAAATGGACGCCGCAAAAATTGTGAGGGACTAAAACGAGCTTTTACTGATAAAGAAAAGATCTATTTTGGTCCCTGACAATTTTCGTGGTGCCCATTTTAGTCCTTAAGAAGAAAAAAAATGGCTCGTTAGTCCATGACAATTACAAATAAGGACATGTTAGTCCCTCCGTTATTGTTCGTTAGGAATGTTCCGTTAGTTTGATTATATGGCTTGTTAAGTGGATTAAACGACGTCGTTTCAACTCTTTTGTTTTTTTTTTCCATCTTCATCTTTTCTTCTTCCTTTATCATTTCTTTTCTCATTCCTTCCTCCAAACCCAGAAATTCAATAAAATTTAGAGACTCAAATCTTTCCCTACCCAAGATAATACATGATTGTTAATACATGAATGAACTGCAATAAAAATCATTAAATGTTGCTCCTTCTTTTTACTGTCTTTGCAATTTTCCCTGCAACAAAGGGTACGACTTTTCGGTCCTTTTGCGTCTTCATCTTGTTTAGCTGCATCAAAATATTATTTCTCACTCTCTTCCTTTCCATAATAAGTTTTTTAAAGAAAAAAAATTCCTTTCGTATAGGAAAAAAAGCAATTGGAATTAGAAAGAATTTAAGAATGAACAAATCAGAAATAGTAGAAGGGTCAAAAAGTCAACATAAAATAACAAAAAAAGAAAAGTTAAATGTGGTTTTACATATTTTGCCGCAGATCTCCACGAAGCTGTGAGATGTCCAGCTTTATGGACTTCACGCATACCATTGATACGCAAAAATAACTACCGAAGAGCAAAGGGCAACTAACTAGGGCATTGCCCCGTGGAGAAGATCAAGATCCATGTATTACCTTGGGTAGGGATTGATGTTTGGGTCTCTGAAATTGATTGAATTTCTGGGTTTTGAGAAAGAAATGAAATAAAGAAAGGATAGAGGAAGAAGAAAGGATGAATAAGATGAAAAAAAAGACGTTGTTTAACCATTTTATGGAACAATCAGATGAATTAAAGTGCCTTCCTAACGGATATCAATAGAGGAGAAAGTCTTGTATAGGAACACACCTAACACATCACTCTTAGGTACATTCAATCAAAGAATGGCAACACATTAAAATGGGACCCATTACACTTTTTTTCTATTTTTTTTTCATCTGACTTTCTTTTCTACTCTCTTGAACAAACCCATCCCCATCACCACCACCACAACCACACTACCATCTCCATCATTTTTGTCACAGACACTCCGGCCATGGCCGCCACTGTCGCCTGGGACCCATTACCTCCACACTCACCACCCCCACCCTAACCCTTTCTCCCCCGACCATTGCCACTACCCCAACCTCACACCCACCATCTGAATTTGTTTACCAGAATCCATTTCCCTTCCAAATTTTCTTCAAAATTTGTTCTCAAAAGTTTTTTTTATTTTTTTGTTCGTTTGAAAGGAAATGAAGGAAATTTTGGGACTTGGCTTTAGAGTGTGTCGAAGGCCTCAGAAGCGTGTGACTCACGCCTATAAAGAAAAATTAGAGAGAACAAAATAAGGAGAATATTTTTCAATTATCAAGAACCAATTTTTAATATTTTTTTGACTATCGTATAAACAAAAAGTAAAGGAAAAAAAAGAATAAAAAAGCACTCGCTCATCTTTTAACCGAGTTTCATTTACCTCTCTTCTCTCTCCGCTGTCTGTCTTCCACGATGTGTCTGTGGTGATGATGGGTGTGGGTTTGCGGTGGTGACACTGGTGTGAGAGAAAGAAAGGGCTGGGCGGGAATAGGGGATGGTGGTGGTGAGTGTGGAGGTAATGGGTCCTGGGTGGCATCGACGACCTTCGTGGTCGGAGTGGTTGTGACAAAAATGGTGGAGATGGTTGTGTGGTTATGGTGGTGGGGATGGTTTGTTCAAGAGGGTAGAAAGGAAGTCAGATAAAAAATAGAAAAAAAAGAGTGTAATGAGTCCCATTTAATGTTTTGGCATTCTTTGATTGGATTGGATGTGCCTAAAGTGATTGATGTGGTAGGTGTTTGCCTATACAAGACTTTCTCTCAATGGAGGGACTAACATGTCCCTGGCTTGTAATTGTTCGAGAGTAAAAGAGCGAAATTTTTTTCTTCCTTAAGAACTAAAATAAACACCTCAAAAATTGTCGGCCGCCAAAACGGGGCCAGTAAAAATGAAAAGTCTGTGGGTATGTTTGGATTGATGAAATGTGATGGAATGGAGGGGAATGAAATATGATGGAATGATGTTCCATTATTTGGATATCATAAAATAGAATGGAATGCAATGGAAGGGAATGGAATGAATTCCATCCTATTCCATCATTTAGCTTCACCTTTCTTCTCTCCCAATTTAGGAGGAATGGGATGGAATGAGAAATTCATCTTTTTCAAAATGATAAAATTTCTCTTTTGTCCTCATCCTATTTAACTATTGATTACGCAGCAAACAGAAACACCTTATGCAAAACCCAGTGAATGTCGTTGATGTTTTAGTCGCATTGGTTTCTTGGCAAGTGTTCTATAAAGCCTTCAACATCCAATTACCAGTTTCCTTCGATTCAATTAGTAAAGTTACTGAAATATGATAGAAAAACTTTATGTCTGCCACCCATTATTTGTTTCAAGCAAAATTGTACAAATTAAAAAAAATGGATTTATTTCCTAACTCTGCAACTACAATGACGCAAGGTGCTGGAAAAATTAAAAGTCATTTTCTGGTAAGTGACCATTTTGAGAAGAAAAAAAAAAAAAAAGTGATCCATGTAAAAGAATAGTGTTTGAAAAAATATTTTGAAAATAAAATATATTAGTGATTTTAAAATAGGGTAAAATAGGAATAAGATAGTTATAATTTGTTCCATTCCACTCAGTTTTCAAATGAAATATCTAAACGATGGAATGAGACTTTTGTTCCCTCTCCTTCAATTCCGCTTCACTCCATCATATTTTGTACCGAGTAAATAGCCAATTTGGTCCCTGAAACTGTGAGATCATGTCAATTTGGTTCCTCAAATTAACGAAATTGCAAAAAGGTCCCTGAAACTGTCAAACGTTAATCAAGTTGGTCCCTCCGTTAGGCAGGGTTACTTGACGCCGTTAATGGCGCTGACGTGGCACGTTAAGTGCCCATGTGGCATGACAGCTGTACCACAGTTTCAGGGACCAATCTGACACTAAATTTCAGGGACCAAATTGACACAGGGACTAAAAACCTATCTTCTTCTTCCTTCGGCTGTCTTCTTCCTTCGACTGTCTCTGGTTGTCTCTCTGCTCTCTCTCCTTCGTCGTCTGTTTATGTCTCTCTCTCTGGTTGTTTCTGTTTATGTAATATATTATTCCATTCATCCATGTCTTTTAATTCATCATTCATCCAGATCTGATTTCCATCGCTCTTTTATCTCCTTATTCCCCAATTCATATGTTTTCTGATCTCGATTCTGTGTCCTAATTATGGATATGGGGCAACATTTTTTTAACCACATATAAATAATTATTTATGAAATAAATCATTTTCTGTTTATTTGGCTGAAGAAATTATTGAGAACCCCCCTTCAACTTGTGCAATTTAGTATTGAACTATCAAATCTTACAAATTACAAACTACAACCCTTGAGTTGTTGTTTAGACCCTGTAACCCCATCCATTGGCTTTCTAACAACAATTTCAGCAAAAGCAAGACCAACACACCAAAATACGTAGTTACTTCATCTTTAGAATCATTAGTATCAGAATTCAAGTATGTAACTGTGGACCTTAAGTTTCTTGTTTTTTTTTTTTCCTAGCTTTGATTTTCTCTTTCTGAATGCAACTTTTATGTGTACTTTCTAGTAAGTTTTCCATGGGATCATAACTCTGTCGAGAATCGAGTCATTTAGATGTGTTGTGAGGTCTATTCACTTACCTCACATATTTGTAAGGAGTAGAAGCATCAGAACTAATTGAAGTCTCCACAGTTTGCACAATTAGTCAATTTTGAACTGAAATGTCTTCCCAACCAAGTTATATGTATAAGCCGTGTATTAGTGCTATTTGCATTTTCCTTTAACATTATTCGTCATATGAATGTTAAATCTTTTTCATTCTTTAACCTTTCAAAGCCCAACTCGAAGCCTTAGTTTGGTGTCTCCTTAAAAATGGAGGGAAAAATTCTGGGATGGCATTTATATGAAAACCTCATCCATGAAAATTTGACCCCCTGATTTGAAGGAATATCAATTCAGCTATAACTACAAGTTTTATTTTGTTTTCTCTGATTTCTTTCTTACTCTTCAACATTAACAATCATTTGTTTTTCTTTTTCATTGAGTAATCAGTAATCACTTATATAGAGAAAAGATTGAGTTGATCATATGGGCTTGATTATGTGCTTGGATTCATTGCATTGCAAGTCTTACAAAAAATTATCCAAGATGTCGGCCAAGCCATTTTGTATTTCTATTATGTGTCTGCAATTTTACAGGCAAATGCAACATCGGGTATGGCAGTCCATGATGACTGCAAGTTAAGGTTTTTGGAGCTCAAGGCAAAAAGGACACACAGGTTCATAGTTTATAAGATTGAGGAGAATCAGAAGCAAGTCATTGTGGAGAAGCTTGGTGAGCCAACCCAAGGCTATGAAGATTTCGCTGCTAGCCTTCCTTCTGATGAGTGTCGTTATGCTGTTTACGATTTTGAGTTTCTGACCGAAGGAAATGTCCCCAAAAGCAGGATTTTCTTCACTGAAGGATCGATGAATTAAAAGACATGGATGAATGGAATAATATATTACATAAACAGGAACAACCAGAGAGAGAGAGACATAACCAGACGACGAAGGAGAGAGAGAGCGGAGAGACAACCAGAGGCAATCGAAGGAAGAAGACAGCCGAAGGAAGAAGAAGATAGGTTTTTTAGTCCCCTGTGTCAATTTGGTCCCCGAAATTTAGTGTCGATTGGTCCCCGAAATCGTAGTACATATTTATCATGCCACATGGACACTTAACGTGCCACGTCAGCGCCATTAACGGCGTCAAGTAACCCTGCCTAACGGAGGGACCAACTTGATTAACATTTGACAGTTTCAGGGACCTTTTTGCAATTTCGTTAATTTGAGGGACCAAATTGACACGATCTCACAGTTTCAGGGACCAAATTGGCTATTTACTCATTTTGTACCATTTCATTCCATGCCTTTGCACCCATTCAAACATAGCTGTAGTGTCCATTAGTGCCATTCCACAAGATCGCAAGTTTTCTCGACGTCAATCGTCAATCCTCTTTAGGCGGAGCGCAGAGCAGACATTTGGTGAAGTGGGAAAAAAAATGATGCAAAGCTCAAGGGCTGCCTCGTTGCTAAGAAGGGCGAGGCTTCTCCTTCACAGCAACAGACACAGAACCCTCTCTGGTATCCCTCAAAATGATGATAATGTCATCCTCGACAACCAGGTCACACTCTTCTATTTACCCTTTCTTCTTTCCTCCTTAATTTACATTTTCCTTATACGATTGCACTCTTTCAAGGAACCCTTACTCTCTCTCCCTCTCTCTCAGGTTCTGGTCGAAGGAAATGGTTGTTCCAGAAAGGCTATTCTCAATAGACCCTCAGCTCTCAATGCTCTCAACACCACTATGGTAATTCTGCATTTCCTTTATTTAATTTACCTCTTATATTTCAGTATTATGCTTATCTGGTCATTTAGAATATACTTTTGGTTTCTCAGGTGGCTAGACTGCATAAACTTTATAGGGGTTGGGAAGATAACCCTGATATTGGTTTTGTGATGGTCAAGGTAATATTTTAAAACGACAATTTAAAACCATGATATTTTATATTATCTTTTAGTCCTTTTTAACTATACATATTATATATCCACTCTTATGTCTAATGACTTAAAACTTGCACAATGTTGTTTTCTTAAGGGCAGTGGCCGGGCATTTGCAGCTGGCGGAGATATTGTTGCACTTTACCATCTGATGAACAAAGGTAAGAAATGTGATGTCTTAGTTTCATATGCTTCTAAAATGTATGTTTATTCATTGTCTATGTTTTCAAAATGGTGTTTGATTTTCTTACATAGTAGACCACATGAAGTATCAATACTAATATGGAATACCAAATATGGGGATGACATGATATGAATTAATGCGTTGAAGTCTTTAAGATCCTTGGAACTTATGAAACAATATGGTTGAATTACTTAAACTAAATGCAAATAGAGGCTTTGGAATGTATTATATATCTACTAGTAAACAATAGTTACAGTTTTATGACTTTTGATTTGAAAGGATCTAAATGCTACAAGCAACAACTATGGTTAAACTGGCTGAACTTCTTGGGTTATAACCTAGAATAAAATAAATAGATTTTGTTAGTAATTTTCATGATGCCAAACCCTTCATAATGGGAATAATGAAGACTTGAACTTTCTACTTCTTGGTCAGGTTAAAAAATGAAAAGAGAAAACGAAAATAAGGGATACATAAAATTGAATGCATTCTTCCTCTGATCCGTCATGTTTGCTTTCAAACAAGTCAACTTGAAAGACAATAAAGAACAGAAATACATGCATTTTTCTGTTTTCTGTTTTCATCTTCTTGGTAGTTGTTAGATGGTAATCACCTAACAAATGAAATCTTCCCTTATACTTTATTATTTTTTCTCCCAAGTCCCAACTTTCTTGATCTATTTAGATTGCTTTGCAACAACTAAAGTGAAAGGAAAAAGGAAACAGAGGTACATTTGTTTTGCATTCCTATCTTCTTGATGCTCACTAATAGTCACATAATTGACTAATGAGATCTTCCCTTACACTTTGTTATTGTTTCTCCCAAGTGTCAATGATAGTAAATAAGTGCTGTCTTCATCCTTTTACATCCCTTCTCTATCCCCCATTGTTGCATCTTACATACAAGAAAAGCCTTAATTAGGTTCAAACACTACTTAAAATGCATACGTGGGTGAGTTTACAATTATAATAATTACTGCAGAAGTTTGATCTGCAGGAGAACTACTGACTTGTGCAGATTATCATCATTCATAGTTTCCAATGGATCTAGTGTGTCGATGAGACTCCTCACAACAGTCAACTATATCTAGCCTTAATATTTGGAGCCCATATTGTTAGACTTCTATAAAACTAGTTGAGTCCTCCATCGAAATATCTTTTCCTTGTATGCACGGTCTTATGTAGGTTGGCTTTACCCAGTTGGACACTACCTCTGCTGATAACTCATCACTTGAGATGCTGAGCCTGTTATTTTCCTTTATTCATCTTTCAGTAGAACAAGGAACCCCCTTGCACTTCCATATTCTTCTCACTTCCTTGAGGTCTTCTTATTCGTCCTTGATAATGGCATCTTCTCATTCTTCTCAATCTGGGTGGTTGCTTCTCAGTTTTGTACCTTTGCAAACCAGACAATCACACTTCATCTTATTTTTCAGTTTACCCTTTTATATGTTTGAGCTGACATCTTCATTTGTATTCAATGCTTCTTGTGGTTATTTTATCTCTGATTCTATTCAACTATTTGAATTTGTCCAAATTTTGTAGGTTACTTGTTTACATTTTGTTCTTAAGCTTTGAATGTTTGAAGAGGTTAGAAAAGTTCAAGAGTATTTTGGAAGTACGGCATTAGATAGGGGAGAAGAGCATATTTTTTTAACATTTGTAGTTTTTAACATTTTCTTGGCAAGCAAGACCCAACTCCCAAGAGTGTTTGGTATTTGTATTTTCGCTGCCTAAGATAGTTTAAGAGAAACTGTAGGTTGAATCCATACTTCAGGTTCTAAATTTTTCATGCAATTTGGTTTTAGTTATTTCCTCTCTTGTATTTTAAATGCCTTTTTCTGCTACATTTTAGTTACTTCAATTTTCTGCTTGTTTTCATACAATGGTTTTTATTTTCTTTCAATTTATGCAGGGAACATGGAAGCCTGTAAAGAATTTTTTAGAACGATATATAGTTTTATATACCTGATAGGTACATATATGAAGCCAAATGTGAGTGCAGTATTTAGAGGCTAATAAATTATTTGTGCTCTCTCTCAATTAGACGTATAAGTGTCATATACTCTTACCTACTGTTTCTTATGAATAATAATTTATAATTGTGATATATTTGTTGTCTAATTATCGATTCAAAACCATTGGAATGCATATGTTTGCAAATAACGGATAATGAGCTTGTTTCAATTGGGGCATTGGGCGCACTAATACTATTTTTAAAACCGGTCCAACTGGAGGATCGGAAAGGAGAGTGGTTGAAGGTTTAATCGTTGCAACCAATTTAACCGGTGGTAGAACTGGGAATTATATATATATATATATATATATATATGTATGTATGTATGAAGAGATCAATCAACTTGTTAAATTTCAATTCAAGTTCCAACATGTCAAATCCAAATTGTTTGATTACAGATTCAATATCCAGTTGTTATAATTTCAACATTAAACTAAATTAATTGCAACATGTAAGAGATCCCCACCTAGGTGAATTGGGTTTGGACTGGAGCCCCTAGCCCCCAAACAAACCGTACCAAAAGTATTTTTGTAAAAGTCAAACATTGAACCAGCCAGTTTTCGAAAATTGATTTTATGCTGGTTTAACCGGTTTTATGTCCCCTCAAGCTGGAGCATATAAATCATATGCACTAAACTTGTTACATAGATATCTAATTCGAGGACCTCTCAGGGATTTGATGAAGGTATCTGTCGGTTGATCATTGGAGTTAACAAAGCTAGTCGTGATGTCTCCTGATAGGATCTTTTCCCAGATGAAATGACAATCTATCTCAATGTGTTTGCAATAGGGAGGTCCAAGTCATTTCTTTCTTCTCCAACTTCTTCAACAACACTTGGTACCTTTTCCACCGGAGAATCTACCATTGGTTTAGACCTATGAAGCACTGTCACCCCTAGTTTTAGGTAATGTTTGGTTGGAGGGGAATGGAGGGGAGGTTTTTTTTTTAAAATTTAGCATGTTTGGTTCAATTTTTTTAAGTGGAGGGGAGGGGAGCAAAACCCCTCCTCACTTAATTTTGGCTTCCCTCCAATATTGGGGGATTTGGAGGGGAGGGATCTTAAAATATTTTGCATACAACGACAAAAACATCCTCATTTATTTTAAATAAATCATTATAAGGGTGCAAAAGTAAATTGGTTTTAAAATCCCTCCCCTCCCCTCCCCTCCCCTCAACCAAACACACCCTTAGGGGTGTCTGAATGTCAGACACACGTCTGATATTGACACACATGCTACACTCGTATGACACCTATCCGACATTCCTTGTCAGGTGTCTGATTTAAAAATTAATTATTAATTTTTGGCTCGGACACATAACTGACACTTCTATGTGGTTGGACACCTAAAGAACGCCTAAAATTTTATAATGATCTCTCTTATTTTTTTTTTTTTGTGACTTAATATCATAGGGAAAATGTAATGCTTAACAAGTTGTTTTGAGATAATGAATATATAAATCTTGATTCTCAATTTAGATCTTTTATATTGATGTTGATTATCATTTTGGACATTGTCGGTGCCCGTGTTTCCGTGTTTGTGTCTGTGCTTCATAGGTTTAGAGTCATGGTGTTGTTTAAGAATTTTCAACTTGCGAGAGAAAACATATCTCAAAGGTGGTTTATGACCATGTGACACACTGGTTCTGTTTGAGTGGGAGGAGAAAGAGAGCTGGGAGTATCTAAAACAGGTATGACCATCGGACTAACATGTTCACCCAGGGCTATTGGATCGCAAGGATGGTCTTCTGACATTGGTTTCTCCCCCAAGAGAGCAGCCTTGATCGTCCCAAAGGATACGTCACAGGAAGTGAAAAATATGCTTGGAGGAAGGATGATAACAGCGGTACCCTTTTTGAGAAGCAGAATAACTCAAGAAAGGACACAAGCTTTGGGGTCCAGTTTATTGAGATTAGGAGAATTGACGTGAACAAAGGCAAGACACCGAAAAGGCAAAAACATGAAGAGGAAGAGTTATGGATACGAGATGAGTAGAAGGGAAAACAGTGTGAAGCACTAAGTAGAGTGCTAAACTTCAGGACTTTGCAGGGTAAACGGTTAATAAGATAGGCTGAAGACAAGAGACAGCTTCTCCTAAGGAATGGGGGACATTGCTAGTGATCTTGAGGGACCAAAAGAGTAATTAAACCTTTAGTTAATATTCCTTTTGAATATCTAACTTTATATTCTGACACAAAAGATCATAATCTGTTATTGTAATTTATAATTTATCAGCAGAATTATTTGATTCGCATTTCGTTTTGCATGTGTATATTATAAATTAATACAGTACAGAAATGCTATTATCCCATTGACCACACTAGCTGCAAGCAAGTTGTTATATAATTAAAGTCAATGTTCATGATTACTAGTTATTTTCTTTTGAACAGAAGTCATGCAGTAATGAACTTGGTGCAGGTTGCTCTTCTGAATGGCATTACCATGGGTGGTGGGGCAGGAATTTCAATCCCTGGGACATTCCGGGTTGCAACAGACAAAACTGTATGTAATATAGAAACTTTCATAAATATGTACACGATAAACCTCTTGCTTAACCCTACATTGTTCTCATTCTTTGCGTCTTGATGAAGTGTGAGATAATATTTATGATGCTTGTATTTACCAATTACCATTGATGTTTTTGTTATTTGGAACTTAAGATTCATGATTTGGGCAATAGGTTTGATTATTAGGAATGAGTGAATCATCATTTTGGTCCCTGAAGTTGTAGGGCAGTGACAAGTTAGTTCCTCACATTAAGTAGGCAAAAATATCCCCCAAATTGAAAAACGTTCATTACATTATGATCCCCCAGATTGAAAAGCGTCACCAAATTGGACTAATGTGACTTTTTTCAATTTGGAGGACATTTTTGTCTATTTCTAAATATGAGGGACCAACTTGCCAGCGTTCTACAATTTCAGGGACCAAAATGATGATTCACTCTATTAGGAATATTGGATTTTCTGGTTTACATGCTTCACTCTTGGGTTGTCTTACTAGTTGAATTAGGATTTTATTTTCTATTTTAGATTGGGCTTTTTTAAGCATTTAAGTTTGGGTTGCTTGTCTTAGTAATATTAGGCTTCTTGTGTTGCATATACAAGATTTGTTATCTCTCTTAGTGCTTTTAGTCTTGTCATTGGAACTTACCAATACGAATTTTAAGTGTTTTGTCTTTTGTTCTTTGTTTCAATTTCCTGTCGTATGATGGGTTCCTTTTTGTGTAAAAGGGTGAATAGTTGATGAAGAATAAAGAAGCCTTTTTTTTGTGTACATAAAGAGTTTTAGTAGTTGAGTTGAGTCATACAATTGTTTAAGTTGTTTGATATTTTAGCTACTCAGTCATTTTTCTACGTATTTGATGAGTTAATTACATCTGCAGAAGTCCAATCTTATCATTAGGGGTCTAAGTAATTATTATAGATAGTCTAAAAGCCAGTCAAAAGTCATTAATTAAGCTACTTAATGGTCCAGTCAGTTCTGGATACATTTTCGGTCTATAAATAGCGGTTCTATATTTAATTTCAACAAAATTCTGTGAAATAGAATTAATGAAATGTCTTCAGAAAATATGTTTTTTTTTTCCAACTTGGGATTAGATCATTGCAGATTTCTATCCAAGGAGTTGACTCCTCCCACACAAATCCCTTTGTCCCACATGTCTACCGAATCTATTTCCATAATTTCCCTTTCCATACAACCCTAAAATCTAAACAAATCTCGTGGCTGCATCAGCAGTTTGAATTATGTTGAACAGCTATGGAAAAGGGAAAAAAAGTTTGTTGCAGTCATTAATCATTTCTTTGGGCTTGATCCGAGAGCTTAATGCTTCAACCTTGCTCATGAAGCATTCAATAAGAGTTCAGTAAACTTTTCTATAAAACTAGATTAGTAAACTTGAGAAGACTATAGTTATGATAGCAAACAAAATAAATATTATACACATTTACCTCATGAAAAGTTGGTCAACTTTGGTCTTTAGCATTACAATGTTGGTGCAACCTCTGACTGGTAGATTGTGACACAGACCTTGAGTCGTTGACAGCATCATTGGACATCCATCTTGCTGGAGGTTTCATGCATTTGAGCCTTGAGGGAGTATAAAAAATTCGTCGATCTTTGGGCATGCTGGACATCCACTCTTGAGGAAGTATAAAATAATTAGCTAGTTAAGCTTCCAAACAAGTAATATAAGTAAACATATATGCACGATCCATCTCATCCCTACATCTATTATAATTTGTGTACCACATTGGAAGTGTGAAAAGAGAAGAGAGAATAGAGAGGCTTGCTGAAGTTCGTGTATCTCAACTACACAGCCGGAGGCATGTATAATTGTATATGTAGATCCTATGTAATAAATACAAATAAATGCAAAAGATATGAACATAATTACATGAACCGATTATGATTCAGTTACCCCTTACATTAAATCTAGACACTTGTTTGCATATATTCAACACTCCCTCTTTCTAGGTTATATAAATCATATGCACCAAGCTTGTTAAAAATATAGCTTATCTAAGGACCTCTCAAAGACTCAATGAAAACATCTATCAATTCATCATTTGAATTGACGATGCTAGTGGTTATATCTTCAGATAGGATCTTTTCTCCAATAAAATGATACTCCCTCCGGTCAACAATATAAGCAAAAATTTCCAAATTTTTTGGTCCAAAATATAAGCAAATTTCAACTACTTTCATCTTATTTAATGAAGTTATTCTCAAAATACCCATCATTTAATACAAATTTTGTTTTCTAATGGCTCCTTTTATTCTCAACTACACAAGCTTAATAAATAAGAGGAGGGGTAATCTAGGTAACAAACTTTATTTTTTATTCCCAATGACTCTTTTAAATGAGATCAACTAACCATCTTAATATGTATGTTTTATTCAATTTTTGCTTATAATAGTGACCGGAGGGAGTAGTTAATCGCAATATTGATGTTTGGTCCTCTCATGAAACACTAGATTGGAGGCGATATGCAAGGCAACTTGACTATCACAAAGCGTCATGCACAATCTCCCTAAATTGAAGTTCGTTAAGTAGCTATGTCAACCAAATAAGTTTGCAATGGCTCGATATTCTGCCTCGGCGCTGGATCTTGTGACTACATTTTGTTTCATACTCTTCCAAGATATCAGATTATCTTCGATGAATACACAATACCCAGAAGTGGATCTTCTATCAGCAAGAAGAACCTGCCCAATTGGCATCTGAATTTCAACACTTCGAGTGTGACCTTTATCTTCATAGACAAGGCTTTTTCTCGAGGATCCTTTAATATTCTTTAGGATACAAGTTAATGCATCCCATTGTTCTTCACAAGGTAAATTGAGAAACTGACTTACCACACCAAATGTAAAGTAGATTTTAAGATGGATTACTGTTAGTTAGTTTAGTTTTTTTTATCTAATCTTCTGTATCTTCCTAGAGATGAAAGCGGCTCCCCCTGACTTGGATGAAGCCTAGCATTGGGGTCTGTCGCAGTGTCAACCGACATCACATTCAAAAGGCTTGTTTCTTCAAGAATGTCCATGACATACTTCGATTTCGAATTTACTATACCATTCTTGGACTGCGCCACCTCTATTCCCAAGAAGTATCAAAGTGTGCCAAGTTCTTTGGTCTGAAAGTGATGGGAAAGATGTTATTTTACTTTGGTTATTCCATGGTGATCATTGCTGAATGATGATAGAAAACATAGTGGTCAACCTCACTCCGTGTCATATCGATCTACTAGACTATAGTGCTAAATCTGTCAAACCAAGCCCTAAGAGATTGTTTAAGGCCATATATAGATTTGTGAAGACAACAACAAATCCAGAATATTTCGTTTGAGCAACAACCTATGGTGGTTGCTCCATGTAAACCTCTTCAGCAAGATCACCATGGTGGATAGCATTTTTTACTTCCAGTTGATGAAGGGACCAGTGGTAAATGTTGCCATAGAAAGAAAAAGACGAACATAAGCTATCTTCAACACCAGCGAGAAAGTGTCCCCATAATCTATGCTAAAAATCTGGGTATATCCTTTGGCCATCAGACGATCCTTAAGGCGATCAAGCTTACCATGAGAGTTAATCTTGACTGGATATATCCATCGACATACTACAACAAACTTCCTAGGAGGAAAAGCAACAAGTTCTGAAGCACGACTACTCTGAAGGGCACATATAGTTAGGAAATGACCTGTGGATATGTTCCCAAGTTGACACGACTCACAAGATAAACTAGACAACTTGGATAGGCTTGGCACCAACTTTTGCATCTTGGCAAGGGTTTGATGACCTAATTGAGCATGTATGGTGAGGAGGGAATTGAAGACTGAGCATACACGAGAAGGATTAGAGAGCTAATGGTTAGGACTTCAGTTGGCAGATGTGTTGACTAAAGGGCTATCCATAGAGAGATTCTAAGATTTTGCTAGCAAGTTGGGAATGATAGCTATCCATTCACTAGCTTGAGGGAGAGTGTTGTAACATCCACATTTAAAATAGAATACCTTGTAATTATTGTAGATTTTACCGTTATTAGAATATATTATGTCTTACCTTTTTTTCTTTTGCTATATTTAGGTAAATATTTATTTTTCATTTTCCCTTAGTATGTATAATATAAATCCTTGTGAGTATTATTCATTTAGTAATAGTATTATTCAGTCTTTTTCCATTATAGTATTCTGGTAGTATATCAAATCATAAATGGGAAGTGGCGGTGGAACAATTAGTGAATTAGATTGCAAATATGTAACCAGTTGTGTTTCTGTTAGAATTTTACCTTCCCCTACTAATTTCACATGTTGTGACTGTGCCATTGCTACAATGTCTTTATCAACTTATTCGTTTCTTTATTGTATTGGTTTTATGTTAATCACCATGTTTACATTGCATGCAACGTGATGTAGAGGGTAGATATAGAATATTTGGGCTCTGTAGCATTACTCATATATGTGACAATTTTAAATTTCTATAAGTTTATCTTTCTTTTGGGTAATATGTGTATAGGATTACTTGGTTCAACATGCTGAGCTTCATTTTCATTATAACTTATCCCCATTTTGCAGATTTTCGCTACCCCTGAAGTTCTTATTGGATTCCACCCTGATGCTGGAGCATCTTTTTATCTTTCACATCTACCTGGTCACTTAGGTATGATATTGTGTATACTATATATTCATCCTCATCATCACTTTAAGTTTCTGAAAATATATCCACGTGAGTAAGGAGATTCTATATCATTCATTCAAACAGGGATTATTCTGAAGATGTTCAATGTTTTACTTGTGACCATGGTATTATGCACTTGGGGGAAGGAGTGGGGATACTAGCAAGTATTGCCAATTAGATACTGTATAATTGTTAAAAAAAATGCTTTTCGGTGACAATTCGTGGTTCCTGTAGTCAAAGAAAAGGCCCACCTTGATAAATTTCTCTGTCTGTTCAAATGATAAAAGGGTCTTGTTGGTAAAATTTTGGTACAATTACAATCAGAATTGGGTGAGAATTATAATTCTGAAGGTTGATTGTACAAAGATTTGAACTTATATCTGCTACTCCGCCATAAATTGATGTTTTTTGTCTTTCCAAAGGGTAATTAGGGATGTTACCGGTTATCAACAGTAGTAATCATTGCCGATAATCAAGGCTTATTTAAATTGGATTTATTACTATATTAGAAATTTGAGTGATATAAAGGTGAATTACATTTCCTTTTGCTTTTACTTTATTCCATTCATTTCTCTGCTAATCCTGACAGGAGAATTTGGAATCTGGATTCTTCTAGCTCGTCTTGTAAGATTCTTTAAATTCAGTACACCCTCCTATAACCATGAAAGATTCCCTCTTGACAAACCTATCTGGAAATTTGTGTCATGTGCAACTCAAGTTCTGAAACAGTGCAACACATTTCTGCATTACAAGGCAGACACCTTTCTGTGGAGCTTTATTTTTCGAATTTTTTATGAGCCTTAGGTGTGTCACTCTACTCGAGCAGTTTTGATGTTCAAGTTTGAAGGTTTGGCAAAAGACTAAAGAGGCCAAAATTTTGTGGCAATTGTTTACTTTGCCATTCGTTGGTGCATTTGTCTATACACACATCTTTGAAGGTGTCTCGTTGGCCTTAAATTTACTTTATGATAAGGTTATGTTCTTGGGCCCTCTTTCATGTTTCTCCCAACCATCCACCAAGGTTGTTTTAAGGCAGCAGCCATCTTTGACATATGCTTCGATTGGGCAGCCTTGCCACATTCTTTGTTTCCTTTATTATTTTTGTTTTAGATTTTTTCCTGCTCGATAATACCTTATCCTTGCCCTGGTTATGCTTAATTCTCCTGTCTAGTAATACTTCTTTTCCTATACAAAAAGTAGGCTATTATCAAATGTTGCTATGGGGTTGGCCTGATTAGTTATGGCGGAATTATAATTGCTACTTAAGACAGCTTGGAATTGTAGTCATGTAATAATTGGTCCATCATTCAAATTTGAGTTTCTTTTTTCCTTTTTACAAGCTCCTGGAATCATTGGAATTCCAAATGATACATGAAATATGAGTATTCATTTTCAGAGGCCCTATTCTTATCCTTACTCCCATTGAAATTAAATTTTATACACCCGTGTTGCTATCTAGCCTTCTTATTAATCACACACATTTGAAAAAACATAGAATTGGTTGATGAAGGAATTGTTATATAGGGTAATCCTCCTAGTTTTTGTAAAAATGGTTGAAGGGAAATTCATTCAGAACTAATCATCAATTGAAAAGGTGATTGAGGAACATCCTGTGTGTAGTCATTTTGTTTTATAGATTGTTGTTGTATGCAGGAGAGTACTTGGCTCTAACAGGGGAAAAACTCAATGGAGTAGAGATGATTACCTGTGGGCTTGCTACACACTATTCACTAAGTGCAGTTTGGTTCTGTTAGACTCTGCCTGATCGTTTTATTTCAATTTTAATGGACTTTTCTGGCTCCATAACATTCAAAATTATTGTTTGTTTTGTTCCATAGAGGCTCTCATTAATTGAAGAACAGCTGGGGAAATTGGTTACTGATGATCCGTCTGTCATTGAAACCACTTTAGAACAGTATGGTGACCTTGTTCACCCAGATAGCAGAAGTGTACTTCAAAGGTTTGTCCTTTTTTTTTTAATATATATATTTTGGGACAGAGAAAAAAATACAGAGAGCAGATAGAAATTGTGATAGGACAATGAATTCCTCCATATAAAAAGGTGAGAAAGGGGGGCAACCTAGTGCTATAAAGCTCCCGCTATGCATAGGGGCCAGGGAAGGGTGGGTCTATAGTAGGCAACTTTAAATTGCATTTGCAAGAGGCCTGATTCTACGACACAAACCTGTGACCTCCTTGTCACATAGCAACAACAACTTTAACCATTGTGCCAAGGCTCCCCCTTCATAAAAAAAGCGAGAAAGGAAGAAATTGAAAAGTGCATCTAGAAGAGCCCTTCATTCCCTCTGCAAACTAAACAAAGAAATTCCACCTAAAGAGAACCATTAGTAAAGCCTACAAGAAGATAAGAACAAAAGCCCTATGGAAAATAAGTTGTTAGATGCTCTCTTTAGTTACTTTATAAGCACAATATAAGATAGCCCTTATTTCTACTTTTCGTTTTCTTCAGGATTGAAATTGTAGATAAATGCTTTCACCATGACACAGTTGAAGAGATTGTTGATGCTTTGGTGAGATCTGCATCTTTCTTTATATTTAAGAGCCTTCAACTCAGTTCTATATTGAGAGTTGCGTTGGTTCTTCTGCTACCACTAGCTAGCTGTTGTCTTCACTAAAGCTCTTAGTTGCTATATTGTTAACTATATTTCTCCCAACAACTGGGTAATTAACCTATGCTCAAGATTGAGAAGTGTTAGAATCCAATAAGTGGGTTGGCGTGTATGGGTCGGGCTTGTGTGCTACCTTGTAATGCAGGTTGGGCTTGTGTGCTACCTTGTGTGATTTCTAATTTTATGTTGACAATCAGGGGCTCCCCATATTAACTGTTTCCAGGATGTGTAAAAGGTTAAGTGCCTCGAATTACATAATCGTTCTTTCAGACACGACACATCATTTGAGAATCGATCAAAATCTATTCATTTGCAACATCAACCTTGTTGAGGGCTTATCAAGATGTACAGAAACCTTTTTCAAGTTTTTAAGAGGAAGCAAGTTTCGTGTGTAATCTCACTAGTTTCCATCACTCTCCTCTTTTTCTTTGTTTTTTGTTTTGTTTTTAAGTTTTTGCTTTAAAAAGAGAGGGAGAAAATTATATAATCCGATTCCGAAGGAAGTTTATTTGTACCCTTTTACTTTTTTATTATCTATGTGTTGGCAGTTGGAAAATATGTTTTGGTGTCTCTTACACGTACTTTCTTTCTTTAATGTGTGTTGCTTGACATTCCGGTGAACATATTATCTCCTTTTTTTCTTAATTCTTATAATATTTAAATTTCAATTAGGAAATTGTGGCAAATGAAACAAAAGATGAATGGTGTATTTCTACCCTAAATAGACTTAAAGAAGCTTGTCCATTGAGCTTGAAGGTTTCATTGAGATCTGTGAGTTCCTTTTGTTTGTGTTAAGCCTTTGAGTTCCTGTTTACTTTGCTATCTTATTTTCTTATAAGAAACCACTTTTTTCATCTAACGTGCAGATACGAGAAGGTAGATTTCAGACCCTTGATCAGTGCTTGTCACGTGAGTACCGTATGTCTTTACAAGGAATATCTAAGCAGATATCTGGCGACTTTTGTGAGGTACCGTATTAAACATTGTGAATTTCTGGCAAATGAAGCAAATTTATTGTATCTTTCTTAACATGACTTTATATGAATTCCTTTTAGGGAGTGAGGGCACGCGTGGTAGACAAGGACATGGCACCAAAGGTAACAATTGTTCGCGTTATCTTCTCAAAATGATAAATTTTCAAAATTGCTGATATTTCATCTGTCAATGACAACCATTGTATTACAATTTTTTCCAGAGGGAAAAGAGTATGTAGCTGTATGTAGCTCCTTTAAATTTTAACTCTTGCAAATTACTACAACTAATTTTAAGACCTTTCAAATTATTCCTTAAACTTTTGTTACTCTTCTAATAGATCATTCTGTTTGATTTGGGCACGTTAATTTATTAACAATGACAATTTAATTTGGACACGTTAGTTACTTTGGTTTCTTTCCCATTTATCTTTAAAAGCTATATGTGAAATCCATATCTTCACTCAATAGTTTATCAAATATATGCAGTGGGATCCTCCAACCTTGGAAAAGGTGTCTCAAGATATGGTGGATCAGTACTTCTTACCTCTAAGTGAATTTGAACCTGGTCTGGAGCTGCCCACAAAAATTCGAGAAGCATTTTACTAGTTTCCCTTTCTTTCGAAGTGCTTCCAGAACTGGACAAATAGATATACACCAATGGTATCTTGGAGGGCATTGGTCAAGGTTGTATGTATTGACAATCTCATGGTAGCTTCTTATGGATTACCACAGTAATAATATCTAGGTTGTACCAGCTCTGTACTGTGAAACTGCTTTAGTCTTAGACAAAAAGGAATAACAAAATAGGTATGCACATATGAGCAATTCTTATTCTTCCAGAATTTCTATAGGTCATATCACTTAGCATTTTTGCATTAATTTATTTAATAAATGAGATGAATTCTTTGGTTTCTTCAGGTTGTTCTGGATGAGCTATTTCAGGATTTTAGAAAATTTTAAATGCAACGGAATTTCAAAATTCCTTGTTTTGAGAATTGTAAAAGGAAAATATTTTTTGTACAATCTGCCTGGACACTTAATATATAAACACTATATATTGATGTGTGAATGACTATCAAAGTACCCTATATTTTGAGGTAGGTGAAGTAAATGTATCATCTGCAGATGTGGCAAAAATGAAAAATTCAATTGCACAAAAATTGAGATGATTCTAAGATTGGAGATTTAATACAGAATCTATTATTGTTAGAAATATTACAATTTACAATTTTTAGCATTAATATTTAAAATATTATAATTATAAATTTAAATCTTGTAATTAAACTTAATGTTTAATTCTTGTTCTCAATTGTAATATCATCCTTTAAAATTCAAAGTTCAAAGTTAATTTTAACAACTTGAAAACTTAAATGTAGCATATCATCTTAATATATTTAAATTTAAGTTTGGACAAGTAAAAAGAATAAAGTTATTTATACACCTGGATTAGACACCTGGACGACCCCTGGTGTACAAATTAAGGGATTACAATTTGTTGTTAACCAACTACTTAATTAAATTAACCAAAAATTTGTATACTATTTAGGTGTATAAATAATATTACTGTTGATGCGTTGCTTTAGGTGGACATTTCTGATGGCTTTTTCAATACAGTAGCAAAAATACTACATCTGAATGTAGCTTTTCACTGTGAGTTTGTGATCTACTATTAGTGTTGATCTTTATTTTTTAAAATTATAAATATAACCTAAAACTTTTCATTTTAAAATTTATCCCCCGTAATCTCCTAGCCACCTCTACTGTTGCTCTACCACCATCACGATTGCTGCCTTGTCCGCCGCCTTCTTGAACACGATAGCCTTACTTGAGCCCCCCATGGAAGCTACTAATATCAATGCGAGGGCTGTATCTATTAGTATTAACCTTCTTTCTATTATCTAATTGACAATTAATGGGTGAATGAATTAAAACAGAAAACTAAGTCAATTAAAATTAAAGCAAGAAAGATAACAACAAAAGATATCAATGAGAAAATAGATCAAGAATTGACTCTTCCTAGAATATCCTTTATATCTATACTTAGATTCCTAAAGCCACTCTCTTCTAACTTAGGCAGGTAAGAACTCCTTAATTGACTCTTACTCCCTCTCGGGTAGGGGTGACAAATTCATCCAAAGGTAAATCCATCGATTACAAAAAAAGAAATCAAATAATGGACTAGATTAAATTGGACAAATTTGTTTTAAGGATGATTAGTGATCTATACAATTAAATCAAATTATTTTTATAATCTTTTCGTAATTTCTACTAAAACACTTTTAATAATCATCGAAGGTCTTGCATGCTACAACTTCAACGAAACAAAAACCCTAAGCTTTTGCGTATCCCAAGACAGACTCAAATAATTATTGGGTCTTCTTCTTCCAACCTTCTCGGGTTGGAGCAAAGCTAAAAATTGTAACCTTTAAGCTACTTTAGCATTCATGGCTTTACCTCAAATTCAAAACTAGATGAAAGACAAATTTTTTATTCAAAATTTCCCCTTCAATAAAGCTAATGCAATAATAGAATAAAACGACGAAAATTAACAAATGAAAGTAAATCCAGAATTAAATATATATAAAGAGGGTAGAGAGGAGAGAGGGAGGAAGAATATTTTAAATGTTACAAAAATTATCTTATTTTTAAAAATATTTTTGTAGATAAATGAGAGAAATACTATTTTAAAATAGGAGAAAACTTAGGTGCAGTTGGTTATGTGCTGTTTTTACTGTTCTTCAATCACAATACAACACATGGATTAACCAACCAATAGAAAAATAGAAAAATTTTAAATTTGAATTTAAATAGAAAATTTAATCTCTGTGACATGTTATAATTGGTGAACAACACAAACAACAAACAATACCGAAGTTTTCTCCTTTAAAATAACCATCAAAATTATTTATTTTTAAAATATTTTTGCTTTTCCAAAAAAAATGATCAATTGTAAATAATGGTGCACTTCATTAATTCAAACACATGAAAAATCATAGAAAACTAATGCATGAAAAATCATAGAAAACTAATGGTGCGTTTCATTAATTCAAACACATGAAAAATCATAGAAAACCCAAGTAGAAGAAAGACAAAATTCATTAAACTCGAAGATACTGATATACAAAGATACACCGAAGATAAACATATAAAAGAAGAAAGAAATATAAATCATTCTATATCAATTCCGTTCTGTGATTGTTAATGGTGACTCTTGAATCTTCCCAAATGCCTCTTGAAATCGTATAACTTTCAGCTGACTTGGAATTTGAGTGCGAATAATAGCTCATTGGAAAGATAATTAAGTCTTCTTTTCAATGTCTCCAACTTAGCATGACTTGGACTCTTGCAGAGGAAGTTATGATTGAAATACTAAGAACTGCCCAACCAGTAAATCAACATTGTCTGCATAATTTACTGGTTTTCTGATAAATGCACCAGAATAGTCCAAAAATTGCTTCATTTGCTAACTAAATTGACATGGATAAGACCTGTGGAGCACAAATATAAAGATTGGATACCAATTCTTACCAAAGTTATGTTGAAATTTCCAGCCAACGCAAAGCAAAGTCTTCATTCACTAAATGCAATGGTTGAAAAATGTTCAACCACCAACAACTCATATTCGGTGCTCTCACCTTTTGCTTCTATAAATAGAATAGTTAGTTTGTTAAAGTGTGATTAGTTTATGTGATAAAAATTTCAGAATTGCGCTTAAGGAGAGTTTCAAACCCGTAACCTAATGTAGGCACCTCCGACGCCTTACCATTAGGCTGCAGCAGCCATTGATGGCAATCATCAATCGCAAATAGTATTTGACATGTGCCAAATTATTCCTTCTCCTGAAACCAAAGTCTTCCTCCTTTCCTTTCCATTAAGTTTCGTTCTCATCTTCAAACGAAAAGGAACCCACTGAAAAATAGAACCACATCCATGCGTATCTTCTCCACCACCTAAGCTCAGTTGGAAACGCCCTTCTTTCTTTCTCCTTCTCCTTCGTACGCACCACCGCACTGCCACCGTGAGTGAGTCGCCTTCCCCATTTGTTTTTCTTCTTCGCAACGGCGGCGGCCACGGATTTCGAGTCAGGCGGCTCCGGCTTCGTCCCACAATTATGAGCGGTGCTTTTGGCTTGGGTTTTCCGGCCAGTCACAACCTCTCCTTTTGTCACCGCCGTTCGTGCTTCACCCTCTTCCACTGACTCTAACTTCTTCGCCGCCATCAGCAGCGGCACCACCGCAAGGTTGCCATCCGCAGCCGTTTCCTCTGATTTCTCACCCTCCTCCATGAGGGAATCTGAGTCCTCATCGTCAATTTCTGCAAAATTCAACTCTTGACCACTCTTCTTTTCAAGACCTTTGGATTGGGACAGAGAATGCTCACAAAGTGTTTGATGGAATGACTCCTTCTTGTTCATTGGCCTAACCTTCACGAACACAAGAGTCCTGCTCCCAGAAACTACCTCCTCCGTCTTCACTCTCATGTTTGTGGCTTGTTCTTCGGCCACAACACCACATCGATCCACAGAGTTGACCTTCTTCACGACGCCCTCCACTGATACAACTTCCTTTTACTGGGAATACGAAGCACCGGCATCACCGTCTTCTAGATCATCATCACTCCTTTCTTTCTCGCCATTCACCATTGGCTCGTAAACATTCTCATGCTTTTGCTCCTCTTCATTAGACGACAACTTCATCTCCGCATCTTTCTTTGCTTCCTTGCACTCATCTTTCTTATCACCTCCATAGGCTTTGTGCAAGATATCCCATGCCCCTTTGGCTGTGTTGGCAGCAACAATCTTCTCAAGATCTGCTTCATCCACACATTGATGAAGAATCAAGAGAGCTTTGTAGTCTCTCTTTTTGGAAGCACCATCTTCATTGTTTTGAACACCTTCTTGCACCACCTCAAGCACCTCATAGAAATTGAATATGTTCTCCATCTTCACTACCCATTGATGGAAGTTCTTGCCATCAAGAACCGGTAAAGGGATTACGAAATCCTTACTCACAATCTCTTCAATTTCTGCACCCATGGATAGACCCTCACAAGTCCCTAGTCTTGTGACTCTGATACCAAATGTTGGAACCAGAATACACTCAAGAAGGTTCCTCACTAAATAACTCAATCGACTAATGAAAAGTAGAGAGAAAGAAGAATAGAGAAAAGCAAGTAATTCTGAGAATAGAAAGAATAGAAAGATTGAGAAAGATTAGAGAAAGAGATAGAGAATGAAAACAATAAAAAATTCTCTATTATTCACTTCACTTCACAATCTTTCTATTCTTTCTATGTGTGTGCACCATGAGTGGGTGTGAGTGCTTGTGTTCCAACAGGAAACACGCACCAATCCTCACAATCAAAGAGAAAGAGAGTGAGAGAAAAATAGAGAGAGCCATAGAGAGAGAGTGAGAAAAATAGAGAGCCTTAGAGAGAGTTTTCTAAGAGAGAAAAATAGTGAGCCAATTTGTGAGAGTGTTATCCACAAATTGAGGATACAATATTCTTGTATTTTTGTATACCCATTGTAGCGACCAAAAAAAGACTTGTTTTTCCCTTAGAGAGAAAACATGGAGTCGCCACCAATTTTATTTAATTTCAGGGAAGTTGGAAAACCCTTTAAAAAAAAAGCTTTGGGTTCAGGAGTCGATTATGTCTAGGGAAGGCATGGAGACTTAACCCCACGGCACCCTAGAACATCCATAAAATGGTTACCCAAAATTAGTTGAATAAATTACTAATAACTTTGAAAATATTTGTTTTACCCAAAAATCGTCTTTTAAGAAAGAAATATCTTTAGTTGTAAAATTTTTGATTAAACCTATGTGAGGTTGAACATGGCACGTAAGTCCACAGAGCAACCTCAAAATCTGAAGGTTGGGACATGACACTTGTCATAGGGCAACCCAAGAAATAAGATTGTTTTAATCAAGTGATCATCCTCTATTTTTATGTAAAATAAATAATTTTACCTCTTGAAAATGGGACAGAAATGAAACGTAGAAATGAAACTTTTAACTAACTTATTCAGTGAACAGAGGCACATCAAAATAAGAATATCAAGAGAAACTTATGAATAATATCAACAAAGAGATCAAGGATTACCAAATGAGAGCAGAATACCAATGACTTTGTTTCCTCCCAGTGGTAAGATTTCAAGATCAAAACCTTTACATTTCAATCTCACTGACTCTTTTAACTCTTCCTTCTTAACCACTCTAATAATAGAGAAGAGAAAAAAAACTCAGATCTCTAATCTCTTTTTTTCACAAAGAAAATGTTAGATAAAATGTCTCTCCTCTTCCTCTGTCTTTGTATCTTTCCTCTCTATCTCCTCTCTGATTTTTCGTTCTCCCTCCAAAGAAAAATCCCCCAGTCTTCTGTTTCCGTCCCCCCCCCCCCTTATAGATGGAGTAGAGGGCTTCATGCTTCTTCTTACCCAACGACTTCTAGGTTGGTCTTCACGTAATCCAAGGCTTGGGTGGTTCTGAGCAGCAGTGGCGTGTGTCCAGATGGTGGACGGCGTGAGCAGTAGAAAGGAGGTGATTTGATGTGAAGGTTGCGTGTTTGAAGAGAGAAGGAGGTGGGGGGTTTTGTCTGATGTGTAAGATGGTTTTTTAGGGTTAGGAGTGGGGTTGCTAGGTTAACACGAGGGAGAAGATGAGGAAGAAGAAGGACCAATGGGTAGAGGAGGAAAAAAGGTCTTGTCTGATATGTAAAATAGGTTTTTTAGGGTTAGGAGTAGGGTTGCTAGGTTAAAACGAGGGAGGAGATGAGGAAGAAGAAGGACCGATGGGTAGAGGAGGAAAAGAGGTCTTGTCTGATATGTAAAATAGGTTGTTTTTAGAGTTAGGAGTAGGGTTGCTAGGTTAAATTGAGGGAGGAGATGAGGAAGAAGAAGGACCAATGGGTAGGGGAGGAAAAGAGGTCTTGTCTGATGTGTAAAATAGGGTTTTTTAAGGTTAGGATAAGTAACTCATGGACTGGCCTGGACCGCGTCCAACAACAAGTGCAATAGACTGGCCTGGACCGCGTCCAACAACAAGTGCAATGGACTGGCCTGGACCGCATCCAACAGCAAGTCCAATGCAATGGACGGGACCACCCCGTCCAACAACAAGTGCGATGTAATGGATGGGACCACCACGTCCAACAACAAGTGCAAAGCAATGGACGGGACCACCTCGTCCAACAGCTAGTGCAATGGACTGGACTGCGTCCAACAGCAAGTCCAATGCAATGGACGGGACCATCCCGTCCAACAGCAAGTGCAATGGACTGGCCTGGACCGCGTCCAACAACAAGTCCAATGCAATGGACGAGACCATCCTGTCCAACAGCAAGTGCAATGGACTGGACTGCGTCCAACAGCAAGTCCAATGCAATGGACGAGACCAATCCATCCAACAGCAAGTGCAATGGACTTGGCCTGGACCGCGTCCAACAGCAAGTGCAATGGACTGGCTTGGATCGCGTCCAACAGCAAGTCCAATGCAATGGACGAGACCACTCCATCCAACAACAAATTAATTATGAGCCCCCTCCTTTCTTTATTATTTTCTTTTTCTTCTTTCTCTCTTCGCTATTATTATTAGTCTCCTTGAAGCACAATATGATGAAAATTAGAATAAAATATGGACAAAAATGGGTGTTCACAGTTGCCCCTCTTTACTTGTTGCATACTAGAAGACATGATTAGTCGTGACTTTTCATGTATTGTAGTAATGAACAAGTAAAGAAAAATGAACACATATTTTGTCCGAACACGAGGACCTTAGAAGAAAACATTACAGTTTGAAAATAAAATTGCAGTGAACGGAACTTTTTCGTCCAACAGGAGGGTAAATATGCAGCGAGCCTTAGAACCCGAAAATAAGCATGCAATGGACGGAACCTCTTCGTCCAACAGAAAATTAAATGCAATGGACGAAACCTCCTCGTCCAACAGAAAAGTAAACATGCAATGGACGGAACCTCCTCGTCCAACAGAAAATTAAATGCAATGGACGGAACCTCCTCGTCCAACAGAAAAGTAACGGAACCTCCTCGTCCAACAGAAAAGTAAATGCAATGGATGGAACCTCTTCGTCCAACAGAAAAGTAAACATGCAATGGACGAAACCTCTTCGTCCAACAGAAAAGTAAATGCAATGGACATAACCTCCTCGTCCATCAGAAAACATGCAATGGACGGAACCTCCTCGTCCAACAGAAAATTAAATGCAATGGACAGAACCTCCTCGTCCATCAGAAAAGTAAACATGCAATGGACGGAACCTCCTTGTCCATTAGAACATTAAATGCAATGGATGGAACCTCCTCGTCCATCATAAAAGTAAACATGCAATGGACGTAACCTCCTCGTCCAACAGAAAATTAAATGCAATGGACGGAACCTCTTCGTCCAACAGAAAATTAAATGCAATGGACGGAACCTCCTCGTCCAACAGAAAAGTAAATGCAATGGACGAAACCTCTTCGTCCAACAGAAAAGTAAACATGCAATGGACGGAACCTCTTCGTCCAACAGAAAAGTAAATGCAATGGACAGAACCTCCTCGTCCAACAGAAAAGTAAATATGCAACGAGCCTTAGAGCTCGAAAATAAACTTGTAATGAGCCTTAGAGCTCGAGAATAAAGATGCGGTGAGCCTCAGAGCTCGAGAATAAAATTGCAGTGAGCTTTAGAGCTCAAAAAAATCAGTAATCTGAAACAAAATGAGAATCCCTTCCTTTTGAGGATGACGGAATCGATTGCTCCATGGAAAAACTTCCACCAACCAAACCCTTGTTCACCGGCCACTCTGGGACGAGGCATCACTCATTCTTTTAACAACATTGGTCACCCAAGAATCTGATAACTCTTGAAGTGGATGTTATGTTTGTCCTCCCATGCTTAATTGCATCATTCTTTTGTCGTCCAGTGCATGCTACCTCTTCCATCGAATTTGAAGTATTGAGTCCTCTTAGTTTAAACCATTCAGTGGTGCTACCATTAAAATTATCAAATCATACCATTAAACTTTTATTGAGACATGACCATAGTGATTGAACATAAGAGTGAACACGACAGGGGAGTGTGGAAGAAAACCTGTTGCCTTAATACGAGAATTTAGTTTGTTAAGAGACAATAACAACGAGAACAAAATTACAAAACGGATCATGAAGATTAAAAAAAAACAAATATAAGCAAAGAAAATTACGAAGATCACATAAAATTTGCCCCAGTGTTGGTCCTTTGACTTTCATTTAATTGATTCCCGTCAGCCTTTTGATGACACAAATCTTGGCTTCTGTTTCTGATTCCTCAAACACACCTTCTTTGATCATTCCTTAACAATTTTGCCCCAGTTTACTCAGTTGATAAAATTGCCCCAATATGGTGAGTGCTTGCGGAAATGTTGGATCACATCCTTCTCCTAGGCTGCCTTTGCAGGTTTTCAGCCTAAGGCTCCTTTGCCCTAACTTTTGGCTAGGTTGCCCTTTCGGGTTTTCAACCTAGCGGGCCTTTGATTTTCTTTTGTTTTCATTGTTATTTGCCCTAACTTTTGCCTAGGCTGCCCTTTCGGGTTTTCAACCTAGTGGGCCTTTTCTTTTCTTTTGTTTTCATTGTTCTTTGCCCTAACTTTTGCCTAAGTTGCCCTTTCGGGTTTTCAAACTAGCGGGTCTTCAAGCGTAGAACTTTTTCACAACATCAGAGTTTACCGGCCTTGTTAACTCTTCCCCATCCATGTTTTGCAGAATCAAAGCTCGTCCTGAGAATGCCTGCTTGACAATATAAGGGCCTTCATAATTTGGTGCCCATTTTCCTCGGGCATCCTCCTGACTAGGGAGGATTTTCTTTAAAACCAGGTCTCCCACGCAAAATTCTCTAGGACAAACCTTTTTATTGAAAGCTCTTGCCATTCTGCTTTGATACAATTGCCCGTGACAGATAGCTGCCAGTCTTTTCTCTTCTATCATGTTCAACTGCTCATGCCGAGTTTTCACCCACTCAGATTCTTCTAAATCTGCTTCCATCAAGACTCTTAGCAAAGGGAGTTCTACTTCGATAGGTGAGACAACCTCCATCCCGTACACCAGAGAGAAAGGGGTTGCCCCAGTGCTTGATCGTATATTAGTCCGATAAGCATGTAGAGCATATGACAGCATTTCGTGCCAGTCCTTATAGTTTACAACCATCTTGGCAACAATCTTTTTGACATTTTTGTTTGCTGCTTCAACTGCGCCATTCATTTGAGGCCTATATGGAGCCGAATTGTGGTGTTTGAGTTTGAAACCATCGCAAAACTTTTGAATCTCGGTACCATTAAGATTAGCAACATTATCTGTGATTATCCTCTCTGGGATCCCATATCTACAGGCGATGTCCTTCTTGAGGAATTTGAGAAACACCCTTTGAGTTATGCTGGTATATGAAGCAGCTTCTACCCATTTAGTGAAATAGTCTATCGCCACCAAAATGAAACAATGACCATTGGAAGCCTTGGGATTAATGGGACCGATGACATCTATTCCCCACATCGAAAAAGGCCATGGGGATGCTAAACTGTGCAGTGGAAACGGAGGTGCATTAACCCGATCTGCATACATCTGACACTTTTAGCATTTACGAACATGCTCCATACAATCTGACTCCATAGTAGACCAATAATAACCACTTCTCAAGATCTTCCTAGCCATCATGTGACCATTGGCATGAGTCCCACAGATTCCTTCATGAACTTCAATCACGATCAATTTAGCTTCATGAGCATCCACACATCTGAGTAGGGTACCATCATATCCTCTTTTATACAAGACTTCCTTGCTTAAGAAAAAGGCCATAGCCAGTCTTCGGATGGTCTTTTTATTTACTTCGCTCGCCTCTACCGGGTATTCCTTGTTCTGAATATATTGCTTGATATCATGATACCAGAGCTTACCATCAGGTTCTCCTTCCACATGAGCACAGTATGCCGGTTCATCTTGCACTCTAACTTGGATGGGTTGGACATTGGTATGGATATCCAGCATGGTCTTGGCAGCTAGTGTGGCTAAAGCATCAGCAAACTGATTCTTGTCTCGACTTAAATGCGAGAAAGTAATCTCGTCGAACTTTGCAATCAACTGAGTCAAGTGCTTCTGATACGGAATCAACTTGGAGTCTTTGGTTTGCCATTCACCATTGACTTGGTAAATGATTAAAGCTGAATCCCTGAAGACTTTCAACTTCTTTATACCAAGCTCAAGTGCCATTTGCAATCCCCCAACACATGCCTCGCATTCTGCAATATTATTCGTACATTCAAATTTCAGTTTTATGGCTACCGGGCATTGCTTGCCATTTGGTGAGATTACCACTGCTCCTATACCACTGCCATGCATATTGACTGCTCCATCAAAATACATTTTCCACACATCTTCCTGTTCTTCAGCTTCCTCGAGGGACATTATCTCTCAATCTAGGAACTCGGAATTGACAGGCCATCCATCCTCAAGAGGATTCTCTGCTAAATGGTCAGCAATCACACTTCCTTTGATGGACTTTTGAGTCACATATTTGATGTCAAATTCTGACAATATCACTTGCCACTTCGAAACTCTTAAGGAGATATGAGAACTTTCGAAGATATACTTCAAAGGATCCATTCGAGAAATTAGCCAAGTGGTGTGATATAACATGTACTGTCTGAGTCTTCTGGAGGTCCATACTAGTGCACAACAAGTTTTCTAGATTGACATATAACGAGCCTCACAGGCGTTAAACTTCTTACTCAGATAGTAAATTGCCTGCTCCTTCCTGCCAGATTCATCTCGTTGTCCCAGCATTGCCCCCATTAAGGTTGGCAATATGGTGAGATATAGTAATAATGGACGACCTTGGGTGGGTGGTACCAACACTGGGGGATTCAGTATATATGCCTTTATCCTATCAAAGGCTTCTTGACAGTCATCATCCCATCTTCCTGGATTATTCTTCCTGAGGAGTTTGAAGATTGGTTCGCATGTGCTAGTCAGATTTGCAATGAAGCGCGCAATATAGTTCAATCTTCCAAGAAAACCCCTTACTTCTCGCTCATGCTTAGGTGCTGACATGTCACGTATTGCTTCTACCTTGTTAGGGTCCACCTTTATTCCTTCTCTACTGACAACAAAGCCAAGTAAATTCCCTGCGGATGCACCGAAAGTACATTTTGCAGTGTTGAGGCGCAACTTGTACTTTCTTAGCCGCTCGAACAACTTTCTCAAAACTGCCACGTGGCTTTCTCCTTCCTTGGACTTAGACACTATATCATCAACGTATACCTCTACCTCCTTATGCATCATATCATGGAACAATGCTACCATAGCACGTTGGTAAGTGGCTCCAGCATTCTTTAATCCAAAAGGCATCACTTTGTAACAAAAAGTTCCCCAAGGAGTGATAAAAGTTTTCTTTTCTTTATCGTCACTGTCCATGAGGATTTGATTGTACCCAGAATACCCGTCCATGAAAGAAAACCCGTGACTTCTGGTTGTACTGTCTACAAGGACATCAATATGAGGTAGGGGTAAATCATCCTTTGGACTGGCTTTATTCAGGTCTCGGTAGTCCACGCACATTCTGACCCTTCCATCCTTCTTTGGTACTGGAACAATATTAGCTACCCATTCCGGGTGTCTAGCTACTTCCAGAAAGCCAGCCTCCAACTGTTTGGTCACTTCTTCCTTGATCTTCAACGACATCTCAGGATGCATTCTCCTTAATTTTTGCTTCTTTGGAGCCACATCTGGGTAGAAGGGAATTTTATGCGATGCTATCTTAGGATCTAATCCTGGCATATCTCTGTAGGACCAAGCAAAAACATCCATATATTCTTTGAATAGTGCAACCATTTCTTCTCGCTCTGGGTTATCCACTATTTTCAACTCCTTCTTATCTTCCTCGGTTCCCATATTGATCACTTTTGCAACCTCATCATTCGAGCTAATCCCTTCCTCTGACCGTTTCACCACTTTTATGAATTCTTCAATGTCTTCTTCTTCCTCATCGGATTCAAGGTCGTATTCATCAGCGGCCGCGAGGGAATCAATAAATGAGTTTTCAAAGTTCCTTTCCCGAGGTAAATCTTTAGTGGAAGAAGTATTCCTGGAAGAAAAAGTCAGGAATAGGAGAAGTATAGGCAAAGGTCTTATTTATGACAGAAAAGCTTAATCAAAATAAATAAATGAAAGAGAGAGAAAAAAAACGATGGAATCAAAAGGAAAACACCAGACAAAGTGTTATATTTTCATTCATGTCTCAAAGAAAGTAAACATCAGTTCATAATTAGTACAATAAGATAATTACTTCATGGAAATAACATCAACAAACGGTTTAGATTGCCAATTGTCGAGAACTTCATTGCTAGCAGGGAGATAGATGACATGGTTCTTGTCCAGCTCCTCTTCAAGTGTGCTGATAGTGAAGTGAGGGGAAAATGACTTTTCGGGACTGATAACTTCAGCAGCTACTGGGAAAGTCTCTGTCATAAGGGGAAAATACTTTCTCCCGCCCTCTTCTTCTTCCTTGTTCTCAAGAGTCGTGAATTTCATCTTTTCTATCAAGTAGGGTTGATACCCCAACCCGTGCCTTCCTTCTCTCATAGCAGCTTCAATTGGCTGAGAGATCCCTTGTAGCTGAGGCCCTAGGCCTTTTCCACTTTGATACCCATTCTTTTCCATGATGCGGACTACTACTTCATTCACATTCTTCATTGGGGGACTCTCTTTTCTTGTTCTCTGACTTCAAGACCTCAAAACTACACAGTGAGTCGTCTTCCATCTGCTCTGTACTTTCTACATAAGGTACTGTGGTGGGCTTTGTTAGCATGATTTCCTCTTCACCACGGACAGTAATAACGGATCCATCTTGGATATACTTCAAACATTGATGCAGAGACGATGGGACCACTCCTGCTTCATGAATCCAAGGCCTCCCCAGAAGCTTAGTGTTAGCTGGTTGGATTTCCATGACCTGAAAGAGGACAGAAAAAGAACTAGGCCCTATTTCAAGGGACAGAGTTATCTCTCCTAAGATTCCTCTTGCTGTCCCATCAAAGGCTCATACAATCATTTCTTGTGGTGTCAAATCCGCCACGCTTATATTTAGCTGCTCGAGGGTGGACATCGGAACCATATTCAACGCCGAACCACCATCTACAAGCACCTTTGCAATCACAAACCCCTTACACTTTAGGGTGATGTGTAAGGCTTTGGTGCTACTGCGGGATTTCGAGGCCACTTCATCTTCCGAGAAAGTAATCATGTTGACATGCCTGGTTGGGTCCACCATATTTACCACATTTTTCGGAGTGACGTTAGGTTTGACATACGCTTCATTCAACACCTTCAATAATGCCTTGCGATGCAACTCTGATGTCAAGACAAGCGACAAAAGAGATATCCTTTCCGGAGTTTTCTTCAACTGTTCCACCACATCATATTCACTTTGCTTCATGATCTTCAGAAACTCTTCTTCTTCTTTCCCTTTTCCTTCATCCATAGTTTCCTCTTCTTTGGATTCCTTCGTCATTTTTTCTTCAGCAGGAGTGTAGCATCACCCGCTCCTTGTAATGCCTCCAATTTTCACAATATTAGTAATTCGGGCCTTCGAGGTCTCTCCCGTGGCTCCAGTTAGTTCAACCTTCTGTTCATAATTCCATGGTACAACATGTGTATCAACATAAGCAAAAGGAGTTGGCTTTTTCACCCTTATGATGACTCTTTTTGGGTCTGAAGGTTTGTTCATGGGTGGTACTCGGAGTACAACTTTTTCAACTACATTGACTTCCTCTGCAGCACCTCGTCTGGCTTGAATCACCCCCAATGTGAGTAGCCTCTGAACCTGGACTTTGAAATCCCAACAAGTTTCGATGTCGTGCCCCACTTGCCCACGATGATAGTCACACCTTCGATCCTTGGCGTACCCCCTTTCTTCTCTTGGGATTCTCACTGGTGCAACAATGTTGTATCCCACCTTCTTCAGTTCTTCGAAAATCTTCTGCATTGGCACTTGTAGTTCCAGCACCTTCCTGATTGGGGACCCTGTTACCTCCAAATTGTTTACTCGATTTCCACCATTATGATTCAGGATTGGATTCTTAATGATATTAGGCACGACCTCTTCTTCGAACCCTAGCCTCCCACAAGCAATCAACTTTCTCACTGCCGTCTTAAAAGCTTCGCAATCCTCAATAGAATGTCCTGTGACATCCATATGATACATGCAAGTCTGATTTAGATTGTACCAAGCAGGAAATGGTGGTTCTAAGGGACGTACAGGGTTTCCCGCAATCAAGTGGCGATCAAACAATTGTTAGAATAAATCCGCATTAGAGATGGACAATTTCGGGAAGGGTGGCAGATTTGGACTTTGGAAACATCCTTGGTTTGGGAAATTTGGGCGAGGCGGAGGATAGTTTGGGCGGTTTTGTGGGGGTGCAGACGGGTAACGGGTGTATGATGGGCGGGCAAGGTTATATGGTTGGGGGTAGGAATATTGCTGATTTGGTTTTGCGGGTAAGTGTTGGTTTGTGAGGATGATTGTAACGGGTAAAGCGGGGTTTGTGTCTGGTATGGGATATGTTGGTTAGGGTTATAGGGTGCTTGGTACTGAGGATTAAAGTTCCGTTGGCGTTGTACATAATTCGCCTCAACTTCCTTCTTCTTTGGTTGAAATCCCTTCCGGGATGCACTTCCTTCACCATCATTCATGGGGAGCTTTCCAGCTCTTGCCAAAAATTCAATCCTTTCACCGGCGGCGATCAAGTCGGAGAAATCTTTGTAGGCGGCCCCAGTCATGGCCCCTATAAAAGGTGCTCCGAGGGTTTCTAGAAAGTATGAGCACATTTCAGATAAAGTCAACGGGGGCTGAACTTATGCAGCCAAACTCCTCCACCTTTGGGCATATTGCTTGAAGGGTTCCTCATTTCTTTTCTGCAGTGTAGTCAATTGTTCATGACTCGGGGCTGCATCCAGCTTGAATTTGTACTGGTCCATGAAGAAGTCAGCCAATTCCATCCGTCGCGAGATCTTGGAATGGTCCAATTGGAGGTACCATTCTAAGGCGAGGCCAGTCAAAATTTCATGGAAAAAGCTGATAAGGAATTTGTCATCCTTGGACCAGATTGCCTTCTTGGTGGCGTAACTAATGAGGTGAAATCGTGGGTTCCCACTTCCATCATATTTGGAGAAGTCAGGAATCTTGAAGTCCTTGGGGATCACGACATCTGTGGCGGGACAGAGTTCTTCTATCTGGAGAGGGCCGTAGGTACTCGGGCCTTTTATTGCTTTTATCTGTTCTTCGATTTTCTCCATCCATTCATCTCTCATCTTATCCTTACCGGCCTGGACTCTCGCCGACTAACTGTGAGTAGATACATGTGGTTGCTCCCTTGTTGGCGCGGTGTAGCCCGGGGCTTCATGATAGGCATTTTCAAAAGGGGGTATCCTTCTCCAATGGGAAGTGTTATTGGTGCCATGTGATGTGTCTGGTCGGGGCCAGATACTCCCTGAATGAGACCCGTGCTAATGTTTGAAAACATTGGTGCTGTAACCACAGAAGAAATCTGCTGCCTACCAGGTTCAATTGTATCTCTGTTCGCACTAAGCATGCTGAGAGATTCCCTCATATCTTGTTGTATGGCTTCTAATCTTGCTTCGGTTTCAGTCATCTCGCTTATTCTTCCCCTGACATCATCTATCTCAAAGCTTAGGTTTCTTCCTTCCTCAGACGCATTGGCAGCCATCCTGGTCCGAGATCTGGTATCGTAAACTCGAGTTTGGTTGGTGTTACCTTTCCTAGGTTGTGCAATGGTTCCTGAATCCTCAGAAGGATGTGACTTTGTAAAGCATTTAAAAATCTCATTAGTCAATCCAAAATTTTTGTTTGTGAATGTATGCATGTGCAAGTTAACATCCTTTGTTCGATCGTGATGGTACTCTTAGGAAGACTGTCGTATACACCTATAGCAAGAATACCCATCCTGTAATCAAATCTAGTGGTATGGTTCCATCTAGTTTGAATGCAGTTGGTGTCAAGTCCATGTGAGAATACACTCCTCGATAAACCACACCTATACTAGCAACGTCCTTATTTTACATAGAAAACATGTCGTTTTTAGGGTAAAAATATAGTTGATGATGTATCTAAGGGAGAATGCACTCCTCGATAGATATCATCTAAAAACGCTCGACAGTCAATGATGAAAAACTTTCATTCCATTACACACATTTCGATACAAATCATGAGCCTTTGATCAAAATAAAAGAAGTACATTGATAGTTTCCATCTTTCTCCAAGGTCTACAAAGTTCTACGTTAAGAGTCTCATCTTCTTTTTCCTGAACCCTCTGGCAAGTTTCCCAAAATGATTGAAGAATTCGATCACCTTCGGTGGTAGCTGAAGGAAATGGTTCATACGAATGTGGACGGATGCCTCTTCAAACCGCTCCACCAGTTGGGAAGTGTGATATTGGCGCTTATCCACCACGTCCTCGTATTTTATCTTCCATGCTTCCTTTTCATTCATTACATCCTTCACCACTAACTTCCATCCCTTTACCCATTCTGCGTGGCGTTGAGCTTCAACCCTTTTAGAGTCTTTTATTTTGTTTCTGAGCCAATTTTCTCTCATGTTGGCTTCTGCTAGTAGCTCGCGATACTTGGATGCTTCGTCCCATCCTTGATCAGAGTACACTTCTGTTTGGGCCAAGGATTCTTGCAGGGATTCAACTCTCTCTTCTAGTATATGTATTGTTTCAACGTGAACCCCTACATTTGTCTCAAGCTCTTTTTTCTTCTTTTGAAGTTTGACAAGCATCTTCTCTTGACATCCTATTTTTGGCAGCAGCTCCTGAGTTTCTTCTTCTTTGTCTTTTCTTGCCCTTTTTGCACGACTCGGGGCTTCGTGGGTATCGGTGTATTCGTCCTTCAAATGCTAAATCTGTAAACTCAGCTTCTGCACTTGTCTTCGGAGCGTGATAATAGTTACTTCGACAGCTTGGTCTTCTCATCAAAAATCCTCATCTAAGCTTTTAAAACTTCGATTTCTTTCAACATTTGATCTTTGGTAAGAGGATTATTTTCCTTATGGAGTGGGGATGCAGGTCTTGGAGGGAAACCTCTTCTTGCTTCTCTCTATACTTCATATCTTTTTGTGTGAGCTATGATTTGGCTTCCTAATTCCTCCGGTCCTTTTATATGAACATGATTCCATGCTGACCTTACTGCTATCGTTTGACTTTTGATGCCTTCACCTTCTTGGTATAGGAAGAATATCCCATCGAGCAGCTCTTCGGGGGGTTCATCCTGTGTCCACTTGAGTTGACGCATTACCAAAGCTGGTGAGTATGATACACAACCTCTGGGACCCATCAATGGAACATTTGACAAACTTCCACAGCTGAATACAATTGAATCTCCATTATACCATGGACACATCTAACTAAATGACCGCGGGTCGATCTGATCAAACTCTTGTTTCCACTCATATAGCTTACGTGACTTTAGTTGCATGCGAGTGAATCCTTTCAGCGGGTCATCTGTTCTATCAATTTTATCACGAGCGTACAAGTGAGTCATGATCCAAACATACAATATTGACGCACAACATCGCAGTTTCCCTTGTTGATTCTGATGACAAACCTGTAGGGAGAGGAAAGTTTCAGCTAAGATAGTAGGGACCGGGTTTACACCATATTCTTCAACCCTATAGAAAACATCCATGGCTGACTGATCAATCAGATCTGGTACAAAAGGAAAGAGCACCAACCCATATATCATGAGGGCTAGTACTTTGTTGAAAGTAACCCATCGTTGTTGCTGGCCCAACTTGTTGAGATACACTTCCAAAAATCGCCTCTTCAACCCTTTGGTGGTTCCCTTTTCTGTTTTCATTATCTGTTCCGGTTGGAGCTCCAATAGACTTACTATTTTCTGATTTGTTACATGTTGGCCATAATACATGTAGAAGCGAGTCTTCTTTTGAATTGGCAGTCTTAGCATATAAGCAAACTCTTCCATGTTTGGAGTGATGTCTAAGTTAGGCAATTCAAAACACCTCAAAGTTGAGTTCCAATATTGGGCCAATGCACTCAGAGCGGGAGCATCCACTGGAACACGCAATAGGTCCAATATTCTACCATATTTGCTGACAAAGTCTGAGCGCGCTTTTTCTGACATTTGCTGGCTGAGTTCGCACAATCTCTTCACGTCATTGAGTGTCACGTCGATCTTGATACTTTTCTTGGAACAACTCACGTCGTTAGTACTCTTCTCTGAACCAAACTTTTCCATTTTCTTGCTATAAGGTGAATACCAAAATCTTCCAACAAATAGACAAAAAAAAAATGAGTATAGCGAAGTAAATATATCTTGCATGATTCATGTTGCATGGGGCCCAATGGGGTTGAGAACCCTGATGGGTATGCATCACCTTCATTATGACATAGCTCCTACTAGATGCAATAATATTTGAATATGTCATTCAGGTTTGAGGCAACAATGTGGCGCCCTTAGTTTTGTGAATATTCACAATGAACATGCATGACAATGTATGCTTATGATGATAGAGAGAGGAAAGAAAAGTACGACCCCATTTGTCCTAAGCAAGGTAAAATATAAGGATGGACACACCCTAAGTTTAGGACTCTAAACAGGTTGGCCACTAGGTCTGCTCTATTAGTGAAAGTTGGGACGGGTCTAGACCTCTAAAAGTCATGGTCTCCAGATTGCCCTCATAAGGGTATGATTCATGAATCTAGCCACAAGTAGGGATAAACCCTCTCAATATGACTATTCCATGATCTCATGTACAATCTGAGTGGTGAACTGACAAGTATCAGGGAGGTACGAGACCTCTTCAATAACAATGTCAGAGCACCGCCTAATCCTCGATTTTTTGAGCAAGCTCGGGTATGGAGCTAAGTGTGTGTGCAATACGTGATGGTGATGTGTGTGAAGGGGGCATACAAAACTGTAACACTTAAAAGTAAAAATAAAAAGAGAAGCCAAGAAAAACCTGCAAAACACAAACATAGGTATATATAAAAATGGTTATAAGTCCTCTACCTTGTTGTTAAAACATGGGAAAAAAGAAAAGAAAGGAGGAGGAAACAAAAACATTGTTAGTGAAACATATATAACAATAACGTGAGTTAAGATGTATGTACAACTAAATCTTCTCATTTAAATAAGAGGAAAAACCCAACCAAAAGGACAATCCAAACAAACATCACTAAAAATAAAAACATTTTTTAGTTTTGTCATTTAATTATTGTAAGGAGAAAAAACGGCAAGATACAGCCATAAAAGGTAAAACAAATACGCTACAAGTTACTAAAAATTTGCGAAACCAATTTTTATGGGCTTGACTCTCTTAAAAGTCCCCAGTGGAGTCGCCATCTGTAGCGACCAAAAAAGACTTGTTTTTCCCTTAGAGAGAAAACATGGAGTTGCCACCAACTTTATTTAATTTCAGGGAAGTTGGAAAACCCTTTAAAAAAAAGCTTTGGGTTCGGGAGTCGATTATGTCTAGGGAAGGCATGGAGACTTAACCCCACGGCACCCTAGAACATCCATAAAATGGTTACCCAAAATTAGTTGTATAAATTATTAATAACTTTGAAAATATTTGTTTTACCCAAAAATCATCTTTTAAGAAAGAAACATCTTTAGTTGTGGTATTTTTGATTAAACCTATGTGAGGTTGAAAATGGCACGTAAGTCCACAGAGCAACCTCAAAATCTGAAGGGTTGAACATGGCACTTGTCATAGGGTAACCCAAGAAATAAGATTGTTTTAATCAAGTAATCATCCTCTATTTTTATGTAAAATAAATAATTTTACCTCTTGAAAATAGGACAGAAATGAAATGTAGAATGAAACTTTTTACTAACTTATTCAGTGAACAAAGGCATAGAAAAATAAGAATATCAAGAGAAACTTATGAATAATATCAACAAAGATATCAAGGATTACCAAATGAGAGTAGAATAACAATGACTTTGTTTCCTCCTAGTGGTACGATTTCAAGATCAAAACCTTTACATTTCAATCTCACTGACTCTTTTAACTCTTCCTTCTTAACCACTCTAATAATAGAGAAGAGAAAAAAAACTCAGATCTCTAATCTCTTTTTTTCACAAAGAAAATGTTAGATAAAATCTCTCTCCTCTTCCTCTGTCTTTGTATCTTTCCTCTCTATCTCCTTTATGATTTTTCGCTCTCCCTCCAAATAAAAATCCCCCAGTCTTTTGTTTATGTCCCCCCCTTTTGTAGATGGAGGAGAGGGCTTCATGCTTCTTCTTACCCAGCGGCTTCTAGGTTGGTCTTCACGTAATCCAAGGCTTGGGTGGTTCTGAGCAGCAGTGACGTGTGGCCAGATGGTGGATGGCGTGAGCAGCAGAAAGGAGGTGATTTGATGTGAATGTTGCGTGTTTGAAGAGAGAAGGAGGTGGGGGGTTTTGTCTGATGTGTAAGATGGTTTTTTAGGGTTAGGAGTGGGGTTGCTAGGTTAACACGAGGGAGAATATGAGGAAGAAGAAGGACCAATGGGTAGAGGAGGAAAAGAGGTCTTGTCTGATATGTAAAATAGGTTTTTTAGGGTTAGGAGTAGGGTTGCTAGGTTAAAACTAGGGAGGAGATGAGGAAGAAGAAGGACCAATGGGTAGAGGAGGAAAAAAGGTCTTGTCTGATATGTAAAATAGGTTTTTTTTAGGGTTTGGAGTAGGGTTGCTAGGTTAAAACGAGGGAGGAGATGAGGAAGAAGAAGGACTAATGGGTAGGGGAGGAAAAGAGGTATTGTCTGATGTGTAAAATAGGGTTTTTTAGGGTTAGGATAAGTAACTCAATCTCCTTTCCTTTTTTGTTGATTGTCCTTTTCTCCTTTTTCCTCCGTCCTTACTTCATTATCTCCTTCTTCCTCTTTCTTTATTCTTTAGCTTCCATCCTGAAAATAAAATTGCATTGGACGAAGTTTCTTCGTCCAACAGAAACTTAGATATGCAAAAGTAGATATACACTGGACGGACCCCCTCGTCCAGCAGAAGTTTAAACATGCAATGGATGGACCCTCCTTGTCCAACATAAAATTAGATCTGCAATGGTCGTCTTACTCGTCCAACAGAAACTTAAACATGCAATGGAAGACCTGCTCGTCCAACAGAAACTTAAATATGCAAAAGTAGATATACACTGGGCGGACCCCCTCGTCCAGCAGAAGTTTAAACATGCAATGGATAGACCCTCCTTGTCCAACAGAAAATTAGATGTGCAATGGACGTCTTACTCGTCCAACAGTAAGTTCAATGTGATGGACGGGACCACCCCGTCCAACAGCAAGTGCAATGGACTGACCTAGACCGCGTCCAATAACAAGTCCAATGCAATGGACGAGACCATCCCGTCCAACAGCAAGTGCAATGGACTGGAGTGCGTCCAATAGTAAGTCCAATGCAATGGACGGGACCACCCCGTCCAACAGCAAGTGCAATGGACTGGCCTGGACCGCGTCCCACAGCAAGTCCAATGCAATGGAAGAGACCATTCCGTCCAACATCAAGTGCAATGGACTGGCCTGGACCGCGTCCAACAGCAAGTCCAATGCAATGGACGGGACTACCCCGTCCAACAACAAGTGCGATGTAATGGACGGGACCACCCCGTCCAACAACAAGTGCAAAGCAATGGACGGGACCACCCCGTCCAACAGCAAATGCAATGGACCGGACTGCGTCCAACAGCAAGTCTAATGCAATGGATGGGACCACCCCGTCCAACAGCAAGTGCAATGGACTGGACTGCATCCAACAGCAAGTCCAATGCAATGGACGGGACCACCCCATCCAACAGCAAGTGCAATGGACTGGCCTGGACCGCGTCCAACAGCAAGTGCAATGCAATGGACAAGACCATCCCGTCCAACAACAAGTGCAATGGACTGAATTGCGTCCAATAGCAAGTCCAATGCAATGGAGGGACCACCCCGTCCAACAACTAGTGCAATGGACTGGCCTGGATCGTGTCCAACAGCAAGTCCAATGCAATGGACGAGACCACTGCGTCCAACAGCAAGTGCAATGGACTAGCCTGGACCGCGTCTAACAGTAAGTCCAATGCAATGGACGAGACCACTCCGTCCAATAGCAAATTAATTATGAGCCCCCTCCTTTCTTTATTATTTTCTTTTTCTTCTTTCTCTCTTCACTATTATTATTAGTCTACTTGAAGCACAATATCATGAAAATTAGAATAAAATATGGAAAAAAATGGGTGTTCACACCCATTATTGTTATAGTGGAAGTTTAAGTGGCCTACGGGTCCCGTAGTTTTTTTCTTCCTCACATTGAGATGGCTTTTCCACGCTAAAAATTGTTTGGTGTTATTACACTTATTTTACGCTTCCGCTTATCGCCTATTTTGAGTTCATAGAGGAGGGAAATTATGCTGGCATTTTCCAACAGTGGTATCAAAGCTCTCAGAGCTCTTGGATACTAGGTGTCAGATTCATAAGAAAATTCTTAGTATGCTCTGTGGTTGCAACATTGACTGATCTTCCACATCAGAAAAGAATTATTCTTGTTGCTGGAATAAAGTGTGGTAGTGTGAAAGTGCTTGGCTAGGAAAGACTTGGTATTTAAGTGTGTCAATTAACCCACCTTTCTTTCCTGGGAGCTTCCTCGATACACTGTTCACAAACTACAGTAATTTTCAGCATTCTGTACTAGTCACCTGTATGACACTATTCACGTATAGTGTTATTTTATCAGAACCCAACTGGTTGGAGGAACTATTGGCCTGTGTAACTCAAGATGGAGGGAGCTATCACTCATGATGGAGACATGTTCAAGCTAACTGCAAATAACTACTCCTATTGGAAGCCGATGATGGAAGATCATCTATACTGCAAAGATTTGCATGAACCGATCACCCAGAAGAATATGCCGGAAAGATTGACAAAGATTGGGAGCTTCAGAATCGGAAAGCAGTAGATATGATCCGAAAGTATATTGATCGAAGCTTGTTCGAGCATGTATCAACTTATACCAATGCGTATGAGTTGTGGACAAAACTTGATTCCTTGATTCAAAAGAAGACTCCCAGGAACAAAGCCCACCTCGTGAGACGATTGGTAAAGTTGGAGTATATGGACGGTCAAAATATGATCGAACATTTTAACACTTTCAAAGGCATTGTTAATCAATTAACAAAGGCAGGCATGAGTGTTGATGATGAGTTGCAAACTCTTCTACTCCTCAGTTCTCTGCCTAAGAGTTGCGACACTCTAGTTGTCACTCTCAGCAATTCTACTCCAGACGGAAAGCTTAGCATGGATTCTGTTACAGACTGTTTACTAAATGAAGAATCAAGACGGAGGGAAAGAGGCTTGAACAATCTGTTTGAAGCCAGTGTTGTTGAAAATAGAGGAAGGAGTAAGAATCGTGGAAAAGGAGGTCGTGGAAAATCACAAGGTAGATCCAAATCTTGAACCAGGCTAAATTGTTATTACTGTGGCAAACCATGACACATAAAGTCTGAGTGTAGATTCTTGAAAAGAGACCAACAGGCTGGAACAGTCCATCCTGACCAGATTGACCCAAAGAAGAAGAAAGAAGATGGAACAACTACTGCAGTGACCTCGAATGATGAGAATATATTTCTTGTCGTAGAAGAAAATTATCTAAACATTGCATCTGATGATTGCATCTGTATAATTGACTCAGGAGCATCCTTCCATGTCACACCTCATGAAGAATTCTTCTCATCATACCAAAAAGGAGATTTTGGTACGGTGAAGATGGGAAACCACGTCATGAGTAAAATCATCGGTACTGGTGAAGTAACTTTGATGATTGAGAATGGAACCAAGCTTGTGCTGAAGGAGGTAAGACATGTACATGAGATGCGTCCGAATCTTATCTCAGCTGGAAAGCTAGATGAAGCCGGGATGATAAACCAATTTGGTAGCGGCAGATGGAAACTCACCCGAGGAAGCATGATTGTTGCTCGCGACAGAAAGGAAGGCTCTCTGTACATTATGCAGGGAAAGATATGCAAAGGGGAGACAAATGTTGCTCAAGACAAAACCAAAGAACTGTGGCATAGACGATTGGGCCAGATGAGCGAGAAGGGTTTGGAGATCCTTGTAAAAAGATCATCTCCCAAACATGAAAGGGCAGCCACTTGAATCCTATGAAGACTACCTAGTAGGCAAACAAAATAGAGTATCTTTTAAAAGATCAGATGATGCAAGAAGAAGAAAGCAGATTCTGGATCTTGTTCATTCAGATGTTTGCCCAATGTCTGAAAGGTCTGTTGGTGGTGCTCAATACTTTGTTACCTTCATTGATGATCACTCCAGGAAGGTGTGGGTGTATCCATTGAAGACGAAAGATCAAGTTCTTCAAGCTTTCAAGGAGTTTCATGCTTTTGTAGAACGAGCATCTGGAAGAAAACTGAAATGCTTGAGAAGTGATAATGGTGGAGAATACATAGGTCCGTTTGAGACATATTGCAAAACTCATGGGATAAGACATTAGAAAGTACCTCCCAAGACACCTCAGATGAATGGAGTAGCTGAGAGGATGGACAGAACGATTGCAGAGAAAGTCAGAAGTATGCTTTCTCAAGCAAAACTTCCCAAATCATATTGGGGCGAAGCAGTGAAAACTGCAGTTGATTTGATAAATCTATCTCCTTCAAGACCTTTAAATGGAGAGATTCCAGATGAAGTATGGACTTGAAAGAAAGCCTCTTATGGTTACCCGAGAGTCTTTGGGTGTAGGGCATTTGTCCACATTCCTAAAGATGAAAGAGCAAAGCTAGATGCAAAGACGAAGGAATGCATATACCTTGGTTCACCAAGAGATGAACTTGGCTTCAGATTATGGGATCCTACAAACAAGAAGATTGTTCAAAGCAGAGATGTGGTATTCTTTGAAGATCAAACGATCCAAGATATTAAGCAATCCGAGAAGCCAAAGCACAAAGTGATTTTTGATTCAAGTCCCGTTGTGATAAACAATTCAGGGGGATAGAATCCTCAAAGGAATGATGAACCTGATTAGGAGGAGCAATCTAATCAGACAGAACAACCTGACCAGACAGAACAAAGTCATAATCAGATGGTGGGACAACAGATGATGGAGACTGATGAGATAGAACAAGATCCTCAAGTGAGAAGATCGACAAGAGTCAGACAACCATCAAGAAGATACTATTCGGATGAATATGTCAATCTCACTGATGAAGGAGAACCTCAAAGCTTCATAGAAGCCATTGGGACAAATGATAAGGAGAAATGGTTGCAAGCCATAGAAGAAGAGATTCAGTCTCTAAAGGAGAATCAGACGTATGACCTGATGAGATTACCAGATGGACGAAAGGTGCTGAAAAATAAATGGGTGTTCAAGCTCAAGACTGAAGAGAGCAACCCAAACCCTAGGTACAAAGCAAGAATTGTTGTAAAGTGGTTCAACCAGAAGAAAGGCATAGATTTCGAAGAAATCTTCTCACCGGTGGTGAAGATGACATTTATTAGAGTAATTCTCGGTCTAGCTGCAAAACTAGACTTGGAGATTAAACAACTCGATGTAAAAACAACATTCCTACATGGAGACCTAGAGGAAGAGATCTATATGGAGCAACCAGAAGATTTTGCAGAACCAGGCAAGGAACACCTAGTGTATCGTTTGAAGAAAAGCCTCTATGGTCTGAAGCAAGCTCCAAGGCAGTGATACAAGAAGTTTAATCTCTTCATGACCCAACACAATTTCAAGAAGACCTTCGCAGACCATTGTGTGTTCGTGAAGAACTATGAGAATGGTGAATCCATCATACTTCTGTTGTATGTTGATGATATGATAATTGTTGGGAAAGATAAGGCAAAAATAGCTGCTCTCAAGAAGGCATTGAGCAAGTCTTTTGCCATGAAAGATCTGGGTGCAGTGAAGAAGATTCTTGGAATGAAGATCATTAGAGATCGTTCTAGAAGAATGTTGTGGATGTCACAAGAAGACTACATCAAGAAAGTTCTTTAAAGGTTCAACATTAATAATGCCAAACCTGTGCATGTTCCATTACCTAGTCATCTCAAGATGAGTAAGACGCAATGTCCGGGGAATGAAGAAGAAAAGGAAGAAATGAGCAAGGTGCCCTATTCTTCTGCAGTGGGTAGTCTTATGTATGCAATGGTCTGTACAAGACCATACATTGCTTATGTTGTCGGAGTTGTGAGTAGATTCCTATCAAATCCAGGAAAGGAACACTAGAATGCAGTGAAATGGATACCGCGGTATCTGAGGGGAACTACCAAAAGCTGCTTGTGTTTTGGCAATGGAAATTTAAAGCTTCTTGGGTATTCAGATGCAGATATGGTAGGAGATGTGGATTCAAGAAAGTCTACATCAGGATATCTGATTACTTTTACAGAGGGAGCTATTTCTTGGCAATCAAGATTACAAAAGTGTATTGCTTTAAGCACCACAGAAGTAGAATTCATCACAATCACTGAAGGTTGCAAGGAGATCTTGTGGATGAAGAAGTTCCTACAGGAGTTAGGACAGAATCAGGAAAGCTATGTTCTCTATTGTGATAGTCAGAGCGTAATCCATCTTAGCAAGAACTCAACCTTTCATTCAAGGTCGAAACACATCGACGTATGGTATCATTGGATCCGTGATATGTTGGAAAGTAAACTGCTACAGATAAAGAAAATACACACCAAAGACAATGGTGCTGATATGATGACAAAACCTCTACCAAAAGAGAAGTTAGAAGTCTCTAAAGAAGTTGTAGGCTTAGCATCAACCCCAAACTGATTCAAGGATATTTTCCCTTTGGCTGGAGGGGGAGAATTGTTGAAATTTCCAGCCAAAGCAAAGCAAATTCTTCATTCACTAAATGCAATGGTTTAAAAATGTACAACCACCAACAACTCATATTCGGTGCTCTCACTTTTTGCTTCTATGAATAGAAGCATTTGAGATGAAGGAAACAAGCACCAATCCTCACAATCAAAGAGAAGGAGAGTGAGAGAAAAATAGAGAGAGCCTTAGAGAGAGTTTTCTAAGAGAGAAAAATAGTGAGCCAATTTGTGAGAGTGTTATCCACAAATTGAGGATACAATATTCTGGTAGTTTTGTATACCCATTATTGTTATAGTGACAGTTTAAGTGGCCTACGAGTCCCGTGGTTTTTTCCTTGCTCACATTGAGAAGGCTTTTCCACGCTTAAAATTGTTTGGTGTTATTACACTTATTTTACGCTTCCGCTTATCGCCTATTTTGAGTTCAAAGTGGAGGGAAATATTGCTGGCATTTCCCAACAAGTTACTCGAATATGGGTTATTCTGCAGTAATAAATTATGAAATATATAAGCAAGATAAGCATATATCAAATCCCCCACACTTGACCCTTTGCTGGGTCCTCAAGCAAACCAAACCAGAACAAGTCTCTCCATAAACACTACCCCTGGGAAATACAATTCAACTCATGCAAAAATGCTAGTACCTTACCTCAACCAGCTACACCACTTATAGCTCCTACTCTTGAGTCATGAGATAAGTTCTTGAATGACAACTTCGGTTATAGCTTACCCCTCAGCATCTAGTTAGAATTACCTAGTGCATTTCCTAACCTCTATTCATAACAAATTTTTCTTTAGCTTTCTCTTTCTTTCTCGTCTTTTTTTCCTTTTCTTTTCTTCCATAGTTTAGGGTCCTAGGATATGGTGTTCGATCATTTCCCTGGAGTCCACATTCAACTAGTTATGCTTCATTGGCATGCTCATAGCCTTCTCCAGTTTCAGGCACAGAAGATAGAGGAGCAGAGTCCACTACACTTCATTTTCTCTTCTTTTTTTTTTCAATGCTTTCAGCACAAGATATTCAAACCCAAAATGCTTATGGCTAACTAAACACAGGAATGCAATCCAAGCCACTAAGTTTACTCAACAAACATAATTGCCTCATAATATAGCTAAATAAAGAGTGAAGTACCCGTGCAGAATACAACTTTATGTCAATGATTACTCCGTATGTCAAGAACATGACACCATGCTACATAAGTCTCCAGTACTTCAAAGAAAAACCAGAAGGTTTCAGATTCCCTTAACAGATTATGGTAAGATAGTTTTGAATGTTGTATTGTTTTCTAGTGTGCTCAATGGTGCCATGTTTTTGACATACAGAAGCGCTGACGTAAAGTTATATTGTGTAATTCTGATGGCCATTTCAAGACTGTGTACCTTTAATGTCTTGACAAATCCAATAATGTTTTATTTATTTATTTTTTCCCTTGCTCTTAAGTCTTTTTTTCTCTCTTTCTGATCCAAAGCATACTTCCATATAATCGATTGATTTGATTTAAACACATCAAAAAGAATAATCAAATATTCTAATTTAGGCTCATCATAATGGAAATTAGTATAATGTTCATATATGATATATTTTGGGTGTTGTTTTGACGATGTCGCAAAAGCAACGACCCATTCAACATCAACCCACACTTGATCTCCTTAATCATACACTTGTACTCATAATACTTTAATGTGACTTCGTTAAAGAAGAAAATGAAGCCACCAACTTTGTAAATATTCTGAAAAATAAAGACATTAAATAAGGTAAATGAATATATCAGTAATTATTTAACCAGACTTTGAAGCAATTCACCTAAATAAAGACATTAAACTTCCTCTATCGTTGTTTTGGGTTGATTTTTAGTAATGTACATGTTATTTTTCCTATTCAATTTTGGTTTTTCATTGTTGGATGGCTCGATCTCCACTTCACCTTCACGATCCAAGCTAGAGAACCAAAAGAAAAAACATGATTTCATTCATAGGGTCTGTAGGTTCTGTAAGTGAACCACCAAGTTGATTGAATATTCATATCATGCAAAGAGGGAAAATGCACACATACATCCTGCTGTGGTGAGACAAGTTGGTGGTAAGTTTCTATTTTCTCTCCCCATAATTGGCATGCATTTTGTTTGCTAGTAAATACTTACGTGATAACTTCACTTTGATCAGTGGTAGAATCTAGATACAAACTAAAACAAAGTCATATAAATGCGAGACCAAGATTACTCAGGCAGCATTTGGATGCTTACAACTGTTTCCCTAAAAGGCATCCTTATAAGCTACAATTAGTACTGGAGATGTAGAATTCATTTTACATCCCATTACAGGTTTACAACTAAGTTCATTGTCCACCGTGATATTAAGGATGATTGAGTAATTAATGTTTTTATTTAGGTAAATTGTGTTGAGACCTCATAAGTCTGAAACACATTCAATGTGTAAATTCTCTAAGTTTTGATGATTCCAAATAGATTAAGTATGGTAATATTGAACCATATGAAATTACTGACAAATCTGATAAGTGTGCAGGAAAATAGACTTAAAGACAACTTGTCTGCTTTTTGACTTATCTGCTTTTTGGTCAAGTTCAGTTTTTAGACTTGTCTTAAAATCACTCGTCTGATATTTAGTTAAATACCAAGGCTACACCAAGTCAAGATCTGAACATGCTTGATGACGTGGCAAGACTCAATGGATCACCTTCTGACTTTGGAATACGCTAGCACCCGTCTGGTTTTTGAACTGCTTGAGAACTCATTTGATTTATGATTGCCTCTCACCCGTCTAATTTTTTCGACTCTGCTATGATGCCAGTTTGTCAGAAATGAAGTCCAAGCCATCTTATTCAAATTAAATGCCGTCCTTAAGGATCTCGAAGACCTCTGGACAATAGCTCAAAGGATAAAGGTTAAAAAACGTTGTTTCAAGGTTTTAAGGAATAAACACGCAACCTCTGTACCCCTGATGTAACCTTTTAGCTGTTTTTAGTACAAAGTAAAAGTGCTTTCTGGAAAGTGAACTGACTATTGCACTGAAAAAGGAAAGCTCTCAGCTGCAAGAACAAGAAGCCCGCTGCTGCATACTCTGAAAACAACAGCTGATTCAGAATAAAGTGTACCCTTGGACAACCTCGTCAAAGATCAACGTTCCCAAGCATTTAATGTTTATACATAACGACTCTTTGGCATTAATGGTGTCTCAAGCTCAAATCAAAAGAACACATTTTCTGAAGCTGTGTATAAACAGATCTCTTGCTTGAAGCCTTTAAATAGATCAAACAATGAAGATGAAGATAATAAGTTGAATATCATTAAGAACACTGCGCAGAAGCATTTACTCTCTTCATTAACTTCTTCATTCTTTCATTGAATATACTTCCAATCATTTGATATTAATTCGCAGTCTTTCATACCTCATATTTATTTCACTCTGAGTGTGATCTGAAAGACTTGTAAGTTGTATTAAGTACACAAAACCTATTTATTCTTTACTAAGTTGAGCCTGAAGAGGCTAGTTGAGCTAAGAATAATTGTTTGAGTGTTGAGCCTGAAGAGGCTAGGTGTGCAAAGAATACTTGTACTGTAAATTACTCAGTTATAGTGGAAACTTGGTGCTGCCAAGAAACTGTACGTAGCCCTGTGGATTTTGGGGTGAACCAGTATAAATCCCTTGAGTGATATCTCTCTTCCCTTATCCCTTTATTTTTTTAAGTATCTTTTGTTTTTAAGTTTTTAACCTGGGGAGTTATGCTGCAAATACCAATCCTTGTTTTACCCTTCTCTGTCTGCCCGTGTGCCTTGTTTGAATATTAGACGACTCACTCGTCTGATTTTCTCTTATCTAAGTGCAACTTGTTGTTCCTGTGAAAATCCTTTTTAAAGTAATCGAAAAATTTGGTAAACATAATTCAAACCCCCTTCTTGTGTTAACTTTGGCTATTTCAGTTGGTATCAGAGCTCAGCCTCTGGGTTAAGAACTTAACAGTGTAGAGGAAAAGATCTTTGAAATGGTAGGAGAAGCCAGTACAAGCAAAAACCATGTTGGAGAAGGATCCTCAATGTCGAGACCTCCTTACTTCAATGGAGAGGATTACATCTACTGGAAAGAAAAGATGAAATGGTTCTTACAATCCATTTCCTCTGATCTTTGGGATCTCATTGAAGATGGCCCCTATATCCCTAAAGATGACAAAGGAGCTGAGATTCCTAAGGCCAACATGACCTCTGAGCAAAAGACAAAATGTCAGTCAAATGCCAAAGATAGATATGCAATCATGTGTGCCTTGAGCAGAGAAAAATTTGAAAAAGTGTGTGCTTGTGAATCTGTAAAAGAAATATGGGATTCACTAGCCATTGCTCATGAAGGAACCAACAAAGTCAAAGAGACCAAAGTCAGCATGTTGGTCAGAAAGTATGAGCTGTTCAAAATGGAGGAAGGAGAAACTATTGGCCAAATGTATGGAAGATTTCAAACAATAACCAATGGATTGAAATCATTGGGAAAAGTTTACAAGACTGAGGAACATATTCAAAAGATTCTTAGAAGTCTTCCAAAACAATGGAAACCACTTGTAACTGCTGTGTCCCAAGCCAAGGACCTAAAAAGGTAAAAATGGAGTGGACCATCATTATCAGCAAAATACAATAAGAAAGAAGAAATTCTATGAATTTCCATTAGAAAGGCCAATATTTGAGTCACCATGGCATTTGTAGGGGCCAAGGTGTCTTGCACTTGCTTTTGCACTATTTCTTCAATTTGTTGTGCCATCTGCTCAGTCCTCTCTTCAACTATCTTTCCAACCTTATCATCAACAATTCTTCCAGTGATGTCTTCAAGATTGATGGCAAAGATAATTGTCTTGAGCTTTCAGCCGAGTCTGAGATAGTGTCTTGAGCTTGGACTGGAGGATGAACCATATCAAGAGCTAATGGTTGAGAAGATGTCTTAGGAGACTCATCACCTTGCTTAGAAGCACATATCTCATCAGATTATTCTGTCAAAGTTGGCTCAACAGTAGCAACAACATCAAGTAGAGGAGTTGCAGGCTCAGAAACAGGTTTGGAAAGGATTTCTACATTCAGTTCAGGGCCTTCCACAATTAATTCTTCAGATGTATGCTCAGAGGATGAAGTTGAAGCTGTGGCAAAAGCATATTGTATAACTGGCTCAGGGATATCCTTTGCCCATATGACAGGATAGACAAATTCCATATTTCTACTATTGATAGGAAGTCCCCAGAGGTCTTTATATATCATGTACCTAAAGTGCGAGAGTCCACACTTTCCTCTGACTTTAGGAATATCTTCCTTTTCTTCATCAGTCAATCCAGAGGAAGATGCCTCTCTGGTGCAGTGAATTATGTGGGATTGCCAGAAGGCACCTGCATAGTTAGCCTCATTGACCATCTCAATTGGCAAGGATTGAATGTAATCCATCTGTGAGTGGTCAAAGGGTTCATAATGAAGATCCAACATGATGTCTTCAACTACCGGCATCTTTCCTTTGTGCCTTGGATGCTTTCTGTCCTTGTCCTTGTTTAGATCAATCATTGAAAATCTAGGACAGATCTTGTTGGGCTTGACTCCAACATTTGTAGAATTGGAGTGTCTTAATCAGGTGGGAGGGACAAATCGTGCAGCTCTGTCTGCTCTGAAGTGGCTGAATTCTCATTTCAACATCTCATACATCACTGTGTCCACAAACTGGTCAATAGCAGCTCCATATATACTTGGATGTTTGAAAGGCATCCATTTTGCAGTCTAATCCATAACAAAAGGAATTTTCCTGGAGGATCTGGCTCTTTTCTTAAGAACACTTCCAAGATTGTTCTTGTTTGGATCTGTATGCTAGTCAGAGATGATAACTCTTTCTACTCCATCAATGAAAGGTTTAAGAGGTGGAAGTTTCACTAAGTTGGGGTAGATTTTCTTGGCAGGAAATCTTTGTTGGATAAGGTCCATGTTCATTGAACATTTGAGAAGGGAATGGGCCAGATGGAGTTTGGGGTTCAGGGTTGACCCAGTAAGGATAGCTATTGAGGGGTTCAAACTCATATTCAGCAAGGGGATACCATCTTTTTAGGATGAGTTCTGGTTCATGTGGAATGGTGTGGAAGAGTATTTTCCATTCTCTCTTACTTTGGCCCAATTTTCAGATTTGCCAGCATAGATAGTGGAAGAGGGAACTATTGGTGGAAATAGAGTTTTCAAGGGTTTTGGAAAGGGGGCTTCAATGGTGATACTGTTGTCTATATGTGGTAGTGGTGAAGGTGGTGATTGTGGCATGGTAGGAACATAAGCATTATTTACATCATTTGGAGCATAGTAATTATCATTATGAGTTGTCAAATTAGAGAGTAGTTCATCTACTGTTAACCTAACAGAGTCATCAGCAGAGATTACTACCTCAGAAGTCAAGGTTGTTCTAGCCCTTTTTGCTGGTTACCTTTTCTTCTTAGCAATTGGACCAACAACAATAGCAGCCTGTTTTTCAAGAATAGCAGCAATTGGAAATTCATTATCGTCTTCATCTTCAGACATAATGACCTTCCTTGCCCTCTTTGGTGCAAGTGGAAGAGTAGCACCGGAGGATACAGAGGGGACCGATCCTCTAGTAGTCCTCAGCAAGAGGTTTAGTGAAGATATCTGCCCATTGGTGGTCAGTATCTACAAATTGAATATCAAATACACCTTTTTGCACATAATCCCTAATAAAGTGATGTTTAATCTCTATGTGCTTAGCTCTAGAGTGCAATATTGGATTCTTAGATAAATTGATTGCAGCAGTATTATCACACATAAATGGAATACTACTTACAAATACATTGTAGTCCTCCAATTGGTGTTTGATCCATAGAAGTTGTGAGCAGCAGCTTGCAGCTGATATGTATTCTACTTTAGCAGTTGATAGAGAAATGGAACTTTACCTTTTGCTTGACCATGATACTAGGTTAGCTCCAATGAAGTGACATCCTCCACTGGTGTTTTTTCTTTCAATTCTATCTCCAGCATAGTCAGTGACACGGACTCGACAAGTGTACCGGTTCGTTGCAAGTAATAAAACGGTAAGACCGGATATCGTTCTCAGGGATCGTGGACAATTACCACTTCGCAAATTTGACTACTATCTAGGCGATCGAATTTTGGATTGAAGGTTGTTCTAACATCTAGAAAACAAACAAGAAGAAAATGTTTTTGTTCTTTTTGGATTTTTCTCAAACAGTTAATGTGAAAACAGAGAGATGAATAACAATGATATAGAATTGCTGGGGTTAAACTAAGCTAATCCTCCCTTGATTGTTATGAAATGATAACTAACAAAGTTCCTAGTTCTATTATGACAATCAAGTCTTTTCAGAGATACTCAAGCCTAATTCCTTAGGTGCATTGAGCCTAAAATCCCAAGTTAAACCCTAATTCCTTAGGTAGATTAACCTGAGATTTTGCATTAAGTAAAGACTTATAAGATTGCAAGCACCTCAAGACCTATTCCTAGGCTCATGAACTACTCGGCATTTGATTCATGAGCAAGCTCTAACACCAACCTTCCAGTCATCTATTAAAGCAACTAATCATTCCTAGGGTGATCAAGCCTAAGAAAGCATTAAGCATGGAATCAAACACTCATAAAGAACACGGAAACTGCATTATAATCAAGTCATTTTACAACCAAGTTCAGATAGCAATAGTCTAACCCCAACAAAGGGGAGTTTAGCTACACATAATTGAAAACAAAACAAAAGAGAGAATTACAGAGATGAACAAAGGAGAGAGCTCCATGAAAAAATGCACACAGCCACAGCAGCAGAGGATTTTTCTTTAGGATTTTCTGAATGCCTTTTCTTCTGTTCTGCTCAGTTCTTTTATTACTCGTGGCCGGTCACGGCCGTGATATCCATCACGGCCAGGCCGTGACGGGTTCTGTCTCTTCTAGTTCTGGTCAAACTACTATTTCGCGAGGCGAGCACTTCTTTCGCGACGCGAGCCGACTTTTGATGCCCGTGATCCCCATCACGGCCAGGCCGTGATTGCTTCTGACTTTTTGGAGGTTTCTGGGTCACGGCCGTGATGTACATCATGGCTAGGCCGTGATCGTCTCTGACTTTGGTGGTTTTGGCACAATCACTCTCTCGCGAGGCGAGAAATCATTCGCGTCGCGAACCAACTTTTCACGCCCTTGATCTCTATCACGGCCAAGCCGTAATCGTCTCTGACTTTGCTAGTTTTGGGTCACGGCCGTGATATCCATCACGGCCAGGCCGTGATATCCATCACGGCCAGGCCGTGACAGATTCTGACTTTTGGCCCCCTTCTTCTTCAGTTTTCAGGCCTTCTCTTCATCTCAGCTTCCTCATGACTAAAACTTGGGCATTTAATCAAAAATCCCTGCAAAACAACACACAATACCACCTTATCCGTTCCAAATGAAAAACTAAACAAAATCCAACTAAAATGGCCTAACTAAATGCCAATGCATGCAGAAATGTACATGGAAAATGAGGTGAAATCACACTCATCAAATCACCCCAAGCTTAAGATGTTGCTTGTCCTCAAGCAAAAACCAAGGCCATAAGATGAAAACAACCAGGACAATGATAGTGAACTAAGAACCCGAGTAAAATGATCCAAGCAACAGGCAGTCAATTATTTCAGCAAGAGACAATCAATTCAAGTCCAATTAGGGCTTAGTTTCCCTAGACTCACATTCTCACTAATTCGGGCACTCTATCTCACTTGAAGCTCACCCCAAGCTTGTTCATTTGCTTGGCTCTCTTACTTGCCTCACTCACTCAAGTGTTAAGGGAATATGACTTTTCACTCCATTTTCCTCAAAGAATGATTCCTACCATAAGCTTGACTATCAACCAAATCTTCACTTTATTCATGAAAACATCTAAGAATCAAGAGGTCTTATTCTTTGGTTGTAATGAGGCCATGGGATCAATTTTCAGGTGGGAATTTCAAAAACAGGAAATTTCAAAAGGCTATACAAACAATCAAGCATTGCAAGGCACGACCTTCTAAAATACCTTTCTTTGGGTTTCAGTTTACTCTTCCACCATTCTTTTCATTTTTTTTCATTTTTTTTTTCTTTTTTTTTTTTTTTTTTTTTTTTGGAGAAGGGAAACGTTTGTAATTCAAGAGAAGTAAACTTTTTTCAGATTCATTTTTTTCTTTTCATCATCCCAAACTTTCAACTACATTTTCCAACCCATTTTTGCACAGTACTTTAGAAGGTCCCTCATAAGCATATTTAACACAACATTTTAGGGAACCAAGAAAAGCATGCTATTCATTCAGGCTCAAAATTGGGCAACTAAGGGTAGCATTTACACATTCAAAGCTCAGAAGGCCGGAAAAAAAATACCTATTGCCTCAATCATTTTCAAAAATGTTTCCAAAAATTTTCAAGTTTCGAAATGGTTTCAAGACAAGTTCTAGAGAAAAACAATCCAAGAGGAAAACACTCTACACAAAGAACGGGGGCAGATTTTAGTGAGTACCCCCTAATGGCTCAAAAGCTCACATTTATCAGTTCAAGCACCAGTGAGAACATAAATCCATAGAAACACATGCTAATCATCAACTATCCAAGAACATCTCAAGCATATTTAATGAAGCCATATCACAAGAATATAAAATCAGGGTCCAAAAATTCACTATCACAGAGAAATTGGCACTTAGCTCTCACAATCAGATGCTCATTCTAAGCAGGGGGCAATTAATTCATGTGATCATGCAAGACTAAAGCCTATATGAATGCAATATTTACAATGTAAGCTAAAAGATTACCCCTACCCCAAGCTTAAAGACTTACATTGTCCTCAATGTAAATAATTAAGTTTAGAGAGGGGAGAAAATTGGAACAACTCACCAAAGTGGTAGTGGTGCTGAATCACATGCTTTCTGGTTTTGTTTCCTTCTGCCCTTCTTCTCCTCCTTCCTTCAAAATCTGGAATCACTCAACAAACTATTAACAAACCTCTTGAGCTTCTCAAATTATTCAAGAGGGGAAATCAAAACAAAAGAGAAGATGAAAATAAAATAAAATAAAAAAATAAAAATAAAAATTGGGTTGCCTCCCAATAAGCGCTTCTTTAACGTCACTAGCTTGACGGATGACTTCTAAGATGGTGCCTCAAGAGGGATGGAGACTGCCTGACGATTATAATCTCCTCCAAGGTAGTGCTTGAGCCTATGCCCATTTACAGTGAAAGTATTTCCTGATGATGGATTTTCCAATTCAACTGAACCAAACGGAGAAACTGACTTGACATAGAATGGGCCTGACCATCTTGATCTCAATTTGCCCGGGAAAAACTTGAGTCTTGAGTTGAACAAAAAACCGATCGGCCTTCTTCAAATTGCTTGGGAAGAATGTACTTATCATGCCAGAACTTGGTTCTTTCCTTGTATATCCTGGCACTCTCATAAGCCAAGAGTCGGAACTCATCTAACTCATTCAATTGAAGCATCCTCTTGTCCATGGCCAGCCTTGTATCAAAGTTTAGGGCCTTCACTGCCCAAAAAGCACGGTGTTGTAGCTCTACCGAAGATGACATGATTTCCCGAACACCAATTGGTAAGGTGACATACCAATAGGCGTCTTATAAGCAGTCCGATAAGCCCAAAGTGCATCATCAACTTTCTTCGCCCAATCCTTCCTTGCATTGTTCACAGTTTTTTCCAAAATTCTTTTCAACTCCCGGTTGGACAATTCCACTTGCCCACTGGTTTGGGGATGGTATGGTGTGGTAACTCTGTGGTTCACCCCAAACTTGGCAAGCACTGCATTAAACTCCTTATTGCAAAAGTGGGTACCCCCATCACTTATTATAGCCCTAGGGGTCCCAAACCGGGTAAAAATATTCTTCCTCACAAAACTGATCACAGTTCTTGCATCATCCTTCAGAGTTGGCACTGCTTCCACCCACTTGCTCACATAATCAACTGCCACCAGGATGTACTTGTTGTTGTAAGACGACGGGAAAGGACCCATGAAGTCAATCCCCCATACGTCAAAGAGCTCTACCTCCAATATACCCTTTAAGGGCATCTCATTTCTCTTGGAAATACTGCCGGTCCTCTGGCATTTATCACAATTCATCACCCAAGCTCGGGAGTCCTTGAAAATAGTGGGCCAAAACAACCCGCTTTGCAAAATCTTCATGGCGGTCCTCTCACCACCAAAGTGTCCTCCATAGGGTGAGTTGTGGCAGTGGGTCAACACCCCGTTAATTTCTTCTTCAGGTATGCACCTCCTCAGAATTCCATCTGAACCTCTTTTGAAAAGATATGGCTCATCCCAAATGTAGAACTTGGCATCATGAATGAGCTTCTTCCTCTGTTGTGCATTGAAGTCCTTAGGAATTTTATTGGCCGCCTTGTAATTTGCAATATCCGCGAACCAAGGTGCCACTTGCACCACAAACAACTGTTCATCTGGAAATTCCTCTTGAATTGGCAACTTTGCTTCTGCTTGGACCTCTGCTTGTGGAAGCCTGGACAAATGGTCGGCTACCACATTCTCCACTCCTTTCTTGTCCTTTATTTCCAAATCAAACTCTTGGAGTAGCAGTATCCACCTAATAAGCCTTGGCTTAGCATCCTGTTTAGTCATAAGATATCTCAAAGCAGAATGGTCAGTGTAGACTGTAGTTTTACAACCAATCAAGTAGGATCTAAATTTATCAAAAGCAAATACCACAGCAAGCAATTCTTTTTCAGTCGTAGTGTAATTCAATTGGGCATCATTAAGCACACGACTGGCATAGTAAATGACATGCAACACTTTGTTTTTTCTTTGGCCAAAAATGGCTCCCACCGCATAGTCACTTGCATCACACATTAGCTCAAAAGGTAAACTCCAACTGGAGGAGCGATGACAGTGCGGTGGGTGAGTTTTTCTTTCAAAATTTTGAAGGCATGCATGCAATCATCATCAAATATAAAAGGAGTATCAGCCACCAAAAGCTTGCATAAGGGTTTCACTATTTTTGAAAAATCTTTTATGAACCTTCTATAAAAACCCGCATGCCCTAGGAAGCTTCTAACACCTTTCACATTTAAGGGAGGAGGAAGTTTTTCAATCACTTCAATTTTGGCTCTATCAACCTCCATCCCCCTTGATGAAATTTTGTGCCCAAGAACTATACCCTCCTTAACCATGAAATGGCATTTTTCCCAATTTAAAACGAGGTTAGTTTCTTGGCACCTTTTTAGGACACAGGCCAGATTATTCAAACAGTTATCAAATGAATCACCAAATACAGAAAAATCGTCCATAAATACCTCAATAAACTTCTCATTCATATCAGAAAATATAGATAGCATGCACCTTTGAAAAGTGGCGGGTGCATTGCACAACCCGAAAGGCATTCTCCTGTATGCATAGACTCCATAAGGGCAGGTGAAGGCGGTCTTCTCTTGGTCCTCCGGGTCAACCACAATCTGGTTATACCCGGAGTATCCATCAAGGAAACAATAGAAAGCATGACCCGCCAACCTCTCTAGCATCTGATCAATGAAGGGTAATGGAAAGTGGTCTTTCCTAGTGGCCTCATTCAGTCTTCTGTAGTCAATGCATACCCTCCATCCAGACACGGTCCTGGAGGGAATAAGTTCATTCTTTTCATTCGCTACCACTGTCATCCCCCCTTTCTTCGGCACAACTTGGACCGGACTCACCCATGGACTATCGGAGATGGGATAGATAATGCCCGCATCCAACAACTTCACAATCTCCTTCCTCACAACTTCCTTCATATTCGGGTTGAGTCTTCTTTGCGGTTGCCTAACCGGCTTGAATTTTTTCTCCACACGGATTTTGTGCATGCAGAAGGAGGGGCTTATCCCTTTCAAATCGGACATAGACCATCCAATTGCAGATTTGTGCTCCCTAAGCACCCTCAACAGCTTCTCTTCTTCCAAGGAATTCAACCCACTACTGATGATAACTGGGAATGAAGAGTTCATCCCAAGGAAGGCATAACGGAGATGGGATGGCAATTCCTTCAACTCTAGCACCGGTGGGTCACCCTTATCTTCAATTCTCACATCTTCCACCACTTTGTCTTCATCAGTATTCACAACTGGACAAAGCCTCCGTGAGATTTAATCATGAGATCAACTTCTTCTGCACATACTTCTTCTTCTACATTCTCTACCATTAGAGCGGCTTCTAACGGATCTTCAAACTTCTGGTGTAAACTCTTGTCAGCTAATGAATCAATGAGGTCCACTATCATGCATGTGTCCTTGTCGCTTGGGTGTTTCATCGCTTCAAACACATTAAAGGTGACCTTTTCGTCTTGTACCCGAAGCACCAATTCCCCTTGATTGACATCGATCAAGGCTCTACCTGTTGCTAGGAATGGTCTCCCAAGAATCAGAGGAGTATCACCATCTTCAGCCATATCTAACACCACAAAATCTGCTGGAAAAATGAACTTATCTACCTTCACCAACAAATCCTCCACAACACCATAGGGATATGTAATTGAGCGGTCCTGGCCGTTGAAGAGAAATTCTGTTGGTTTTACTTCACCAATCCCGACTTCTTGAAAATGGAGAGCGGCATCAGATTAATACTTGCCCCTAAATCGCACAATGCTCTCCCTATGTTCAGATGACCTATAGTGCATGGGATAGTGAAACTGCCCGGGTCCTTCATTTTTACTGGCAGCTTCCTTTGAAGTATAGCACTGCACTCTTCAGTAAGCATCACTGTCTCCTCCTTCCACCTTCTTTTGTTGGTAAGGATCTCCTTCATGAATTTTGCGTAGGAAGGCATCTGCTGTAGAGCTTCAGCAAACGGGATGTTTATTTGTAGCTTTTTGAATACATCCAGGAACTTAGAAAACTGCTGATCTTTTGTCTCTTTCTTCAACCGTTGGGGGTACGGGATTCTGAAATATGGGGGCAGCTCCTTGGGATTATCAACCTCTTCCAGAATCTGTCTTCTGGTCTTCTTCTTCGCAAATTCTTCATCAACCAATTTCTCCCTCTGTGGTTCTTCAGCTTCTACATCAATAGGATTAGAGGTAGTACCTTGGGAAGTTCCGGGTTCTTCATTGTTTACCTCTTCAAATTGCCCCTTGTCAATTCCAGCATCACTTGTCTTCTCTTCCTTCTCTTTTTCTTGTGGATTTAACATTCTCCCACTTCTTGTAACAACGGCCTTACAATCTTCCCTTGGGTTCTTCTCAGTATCCCCAGGCAATTGTCCTGGAGGTCTCTCTGCCATCTGCCTTGCTAGTTGGCCCATTTGATGCTCCAAGTTCTTGATTGAAGCATTCTGATTCTTTATAGTCTCTTGAGTAGCTTGCATGAACTGGCCTAGAAGGTTCTCCAATTTGCTTGAACTCTCTTGAGGAGGTTTTGCTTGAGTATTTGAACTTTGTCCTTGTCTCCAACTAAAGTTGGGATGATTACGCCACCCCGGATTGTAGGTGTTGGAGTAGGGATCATTTCTAGGCCCTTGGTTGCCCATATAGCTTACCTCTTCTTGTCCCGAGCTTCCAACCACATTGATCTCACAGTTTCCATTTGCATGGTTGCCTCCACAGAAATCACACACTGAGGCACCTTGAACTTGAACAGCTTGTACTTGAGAGTTCTGCAGTTGAACCGACCCCAGTTGTTTGGTAAGAATAGCCATTTGTGCCTTGAGGGCACCAATTTCATCCAGCTCTAGAACACCTCTACTGACCGTTGACCGAGAACTAGGCATTTGATAGTCATTGTTAGCCATGTTCTCAATAAAGTCCTTTGCTTCTTCCGGTGTCTTTTGACTCAATGTACCTCCTGCAGCCGCTTCAATCATACTTCTTGAATTCCTGTTGAGCCCATTAACAAAAGTTGCGACCTGCTGCCATGTCTCTAGTTCATGATTTGGACAAGCTGTGAGTAAAGACTTGAACCTCTCCCAGGCTTCATATAGTGACTCACCATCCTCTCATGCAAAGGCATTGATCTCGACCTCAGCTTAATCATTCTTGACGGAGGGAAGAATCGAGATAAAAACTTGCTGACTAAGTCGTTCCAGGTGATGATGCTTCCATGAGGATGAGATTGAAGCCATGCCTTGGCTCTATCCCTCAAAGAGAAAGGGAAAAGCCTTAACCGAATGGCCTCATCGGAAGCTCCATTTAACTTGATGGTGTCACACAGCTCAATGAAGGTACCAATGTGAGCATGAGGATCTTCACTCTCCAACCCTCCAAATTGGTTTTGCTGCACAAGGTGGAGAAGTGAGGCCTTGATTTCGAAATTATTGCAGGCCACTGCAGGTCTCACAATCGGAGTTCCACATCTGTCAACTCTAGGGGAAGTGTAGTCCCCCATTGTTCTCCTTGGTGCATTCTCTTCTGCCATGGTGACAGCTGCTATTTCAATTTGTGGTTCTTGCACACTGGGTAACTCAACTTGCTGCTCTTGTCTACTAGAAGATGCTCTTTCTCTGTTCTCGTCTTGCCTTGGTTTTCTTTCTATTCCTTCTGCAGAGTCTCTCGATCTCGGGTTCGAATTGGAGTTCACCTGGGTCGATTGTACCTCGCATACACCGAACAAACGGAGTAGCACAGAACAAACAAAAACAAAGCACTTGCAGAAATTCACAAGAGAGATACGGAAATTAAGAACGAAAAACACAGTAGGGAAAATAGTAAAAAAAATAAAATGCCTAAATTAGGAGTCCCTTTGGTACTCGTGATATTGACACACCGATCCCCTAACAGCGCGCCAAAAACTTGACACGGACTCGGCAAGTGTACCGGTTCGTTGCAAGTAATAAAACGGTAAGACCGGATATCGTTCTCAGGGATCGTGGACAATTACCACTTCGCAAATTTGACTACTATCTAGGCGATCGAATTTTGGATTGAAGGTTGTTCTAACATCTAGAAAACAAACAAGAAGAAAATGTTTTTGTTCTTTTTGGATTTTTCTCAAACAGTTAATGTGAAAACAGAGAGATGAATAACAATGATATAGAATTGCTGGGGTTAAACTAAGCTAATCCTCCCTTGATTGTTATGAAATGATAACTAACAAAGTTCCTAGTTCTATTATGACAATCAAGTCTTTTCAGAGATACTCAAGCCTAATTCCTTAGGTGCATTGAGCCTAAAATCCCAAGTTAAACCCTAATTCCTTAGGTAGATTAACCTGAGATTTTGCATTAAGTAAAGACTTATAAGATTGCAAGCACCTCAAGACCTATTCCTAGGCTCATGAACTACTCGGCATTTGATTCATGAGCAAGCTCTAACACCAACCTTCCAGTCATCTATTAAAGCAACTAATCATTCCTAGGGTGATCAAGCCTAAGAAAGCATTAAGCATGGAATCAAACACTCATAAAGAACACGGAAACTGCATTATAATCAAGTCATTTTACAACCAAGTTCAAATAGCAATAGTCTAACCCCAACAAAGGGGAGTTTAGCTACACATAATTGAAAACAAAACAAAAGAGAGAATTACAGAGATGAACAAAGGAGAGAGCTCCATGAAAAATGCACACAGCCACAGCAGCAGAGGATTTTTCTTTAGGATTTTCTGAATGCCTTTTCTTCTGTTCTGCTCAGTTCTTTTATTACTCGTGGCCGGTCACGGCCGTGATATCCATCACGGCCAGGCCGTGACGGGTTCTGTCTCTTCTAGTTCTGGTCAAACTACTATTTCGCGAGGCGAGCACTTCTTTCGCGACGCGAGCCGACTTTTGATGCCCGTGATCCCCATCACGGCCAGGCCGTGATTGCTTCTGACTTTTTGGAGGTTTCTGGGTCACGGCCGTGATGTACATCACGGCTAGGCCGTGATCGTCTCTGACTTTGGTGGTTTTGGCACAATCACTCTCTCGCGAGGCGAGAAATCATTCGCGTCGCGAACCAACTTTTCACGCCCTTGATCTCTATCACGGCCAAGCCGTAATCGTCTCTGACTTTGCTAGTTTTGGGTCACGGCCGTGATATCCATCACGGCCAGGCCGTGACAGATTCTGACTTTTGGCCCCCTTCTTCTTCAGTTTTCAGGCCTTCTCTTCATCTCAGCTTCCTCATGGCTAAAACTTGGGCATTTAATCAAAAATCCCTGCAAAACAACACACAATACCACCTTATCCGTTCCAAATGAAAAACTAAACAAAATCCAACTAAAATGGCCTAACTAAATGCCAATGCATGCAGAAATGTACATGGAAAATGAGGTGAAATCACACTCATCAGTCAGCATCACAAAAACCAACTAATCTTTAATCATCATTTTTATTAAAGCGCAAACCCATATTAGTAGTACCTTTTAAATATCTAAATATTCTTTTAATTGCTGAGAGACGAGACTCTCTAGGATCAGATTGAAAACGAGCACATAAGCAAATACTGAACATTATATCAGGCCTAGACGCAGTCAGATATAAAAGAGATCCTATCATACCACTATATACCTTCTGGTCTACCTTTTTCTCTTTATCATCTTTGTTCAGTATTGAAGTGGGATGGATAAGGGTATTCATCGGTTTGAAATCATCCATCTTAAACTTTTTTAGAAGTTCCTTTGTATATTTAGTCTGATGGATGTACACCTCGTCCATAGACTGTTTAACTTGAAGTCCAAGGAAGAATTTGAGTTCTCCCATCATGCTCATTTTAAATTCTTTCTGCATTAACTTAGAGAATTTCTTGCACAGAGATTCATTAGTAGCACCAAAATGATATCATCAACATAAATCTGTACTATAATGAAATCTGACTTAATAGACATTCTAAATAGAGCTGTGTCTACTTTTCCTCTGTTAAAACTATTTTCCATTAGAAACGAACTTAACCTATCATACCAAGCTCTAGGAGCTTGCTTAAGTCCATACAATGCTTTCTTAAGCTTATAAACATGTTCAGGGTGATTTGTATTTTCAAAGTCTGGAGGTTGCATGACATATACTTCTTCATTAATAAACACATTTAAGAAGGCACTTTTAACATCCATTTGAAAAAGCATAATATTATTATGTGCAACAAATGAAAGTAATATTCTAATAGCTTCTAGCCTATCAGCCAATGCAAAAGTTTCAGTATAGTCTATACCTTCTTCTTGAGAGTAGCCTTGAGCAACAAAGTCTTGCCTTGTTTCTCACAACCTTACCATCTTCATCAACCTTGTTTCTGTAGACCTACTTTGTTCCAATGACTAACTTGTCTTCAGGCAGGGGTACAAGCGTCCGAACTTCACTTCTCTCAAACTGATTAAGCTCTTCTAGCATAGCAAGAATGCATCCTTCATCCAGTAGAGCTTCGTCCACTGTCTTTGGTTCACATTCAGAGACAAGAGCAGACTCACTTTGTTCTCTGAAGGTTGACCTAGTTCTCAGCTTGTCATTAGGGTCACCAATGATTTTATCTTGAGGATGGTAATTTCTGAAATACCAAGATTTCTGAGCATTTTCCTATTGAGAGGTAGAAGTTTCAGGTTGTTGTTGAGAAGTGTTGTCTACTTGGATATCAGTCTTGATTTCTGGTTTCTCTCCTGAAATGTTTAGATCAAGATCTACAAAAGCTTCATCTAGCTCTGATAGATCCTTATCAGGCTGTTTGTCATCAAATTTCACATGAATACATTCTTCTACACTTAAAGTTCTAGAATTATAAACTCTAAAGCCTTTTGAAGTTTCAGAAAATCCTAGAAGGATTCCATTATCTACTTTAGCAACAAATTTACCAAGTTGATCTTTTGTATTCAAAATATAACATTTACATCCGAAGGGGTGAAAGTATGAAATGTTGGGTTTTCTGCCTTTCCACAATTCATAAGGAGTCTTATTCAGAATAGGTCTAATGTATATTCTGTTCTGAATGTAGCAAGCAGTGTTCACAGATTCCGCCCATAAGTGCTTAGGGACAAAATTGTCATTGAGCATAGTCCTAGCCATCTCTTGAAGAGATCTGTTCTTTCTCTCTATCACACCATTTTGCTATGGTGTTTTTGGTATTGAGAAGTTGTGCTCAATACTACTTTCTTAACAAAACTCATGGAATAGCTCATTGACAAATTCTCCCCCATGGTCACTTCTAATTGAAGCTATACACATGCCTTTTTCATTCTGTACATGTTTGCAGAATACAGAAAAGACCTTGAATGACTCATCCTTGTGAGCAAGAAAAATAAACCATGTCCATCTAGTGTAGTGGTCTACTATGAAAAGACCATATTTCTTTCCACTGACAGAAGCAGTCCTTGTTGGACCAAAGAGATCAAGGTGTAGCAATTCTAGTAGCCTATTGGTACTAACAACATTCTTAGATTCAAAGGAACATTTGACTTGTTTTCCCTTCTGACATGTATTATAGAGTGCATCACATTTGAAACTAAGGTTTGGTAGTTCTTTTACAAGGTTATGCTTTTTCAATTTTGAGATTAATCTCAAACTTGCATGACCTAACCTTTTGTGCCAAATCCATTGCTCATCCTCAATGGACACTAGACATGACACACTTTGATTTGAGAGGTCCTCTAAGTCAATCTTATACAGATTGTTTTGCCTCTGGGCTGTGAACAAGAGTGATCCATCAGCTTTCTTGACAAAACACATATTCTTATTAAATGAAACAGCAAACCCACTATCACATAATTGACTAATGCTAAGCAGATTGTGTTTAAGACCATTTACTAATAGAACATTATCAATGGAGGGAAAATGATGTTTACCAATTTTACCTATACCAATGAACTTTCCTTTTTGGTTTCCTCCAAAGGTGACCCAGCCACCATCTTTGGGTCTAAGGTCTTGGAACATATACCTTTCTCCTGTCATGTGTCGTGAGCATCCACTGTCCAAGTACCAGGACTTCTGTTTCTTTCCTGTTGTTAAGGAGATCTGCAATAGGGATTATCTTATCTTTAGGTACCCAAATTGACTTGGGTCCTTTCTTGTTAGTGATCATAGGTCGTGAATGCTTTGCATGCTTGTTATGTATGCATTTAGATTACACATGTCCACTTTTTCCACATACTTTGCAGTAAGTATTGGAAGGGCTTGGTTTTGACTTAGTATGCTATGGACGGGCTTTAAAAGCCTTATATTGTGTATGCACTTTTGGTTTATTCAGAGATGCATCTTGCTTCTCTTTATCATAACCAATGCCAGATTTGTCATGTGGTGATCTAGAATATCTTATTATAAGATTTAATTTATCTGAGCTACCAACCATTTTTGACAGAGAGTCTGTCAAGTATGCCACAACTTGTTTTAATTTTTCAACTTCACAAGAGCTATTAGACTTACACTTAGTCTTGTCAGTCAGACTAGCATTGTTTGATTTTAATGTTTCATTCTCATCCCTAAGGTTTTGATTTACTGTGCAGACATTATCATAGTCTCTAGAAAGTTTAGTAAACTTCTTTTTGAGACTCTTATACTCTTTAGACAGTAAGCATGATTCATGCAGCAATTCATCAAAATTAGTTTGAAGAGTGGATGGATCAGATTCTATTACCTCATCATCAGTGAATTCACTTTCTGATCCACTGTCAGCCATGAAGCAAATGTTTGCTTCTTCTCCTGCTTCATCTGAAGAAGACATGTTAAGATCCTCCCAAGTAGCCATCAAGCCTTTCTTCTTTTTGAAGAATTTCTTTTTCTCCTTCAGCTCTGGGCAGTCAGCTTTGAAGTGCCCTGGTTTCTTACATTCAAAGCACAAGGGTGGGCCTTTCTCATTAGAATCTGACTTCTCCTTGGAGAATTTTTTGTTGAGCTGCTTCCTTCTGAATCCACATTTCTTTCTCCAAATGTGTTGTATTTTTCTGGAAATGAAAGATAGTTCATCTTCATCTGAGTCATCTTCATTATTTGATGAATCAGCTTCATCTGAAGACTCAGCAACTTTAAGCATCTTTGAGGAACTAGCTTTCTTGGCCTTTAAGGCAATGGACTTTCCTTTTTTGGAGTTTTCCTCTTCATTAAGTTCAAGTTCATGAACTTTTAATGACCCCAGAAGCTCTTCCAGAGAAAGAGTATTTAGATTATTTGCTTCCTGGATAGCAGTTACCTTAGGTCTCCACTGCTTTGAGAGACTTCTCAAGATTTTTCTCACATGATCTCTATTTTCATAGACCTTTCCAAGAGACCTGAGACTGTTGGTGATAGTTTGGAATCTTCCAAACATCTGGTCTATGGTTTCATGATCAGCCATCTTGAATAGCTCATACTGGTGAACCAACATGCTTATCTTTGATTCCTTCACTTGTGAGGAACCTTCATGAGCTAGTGCAAGAGTATCCCAGATTTCTTTCGCTGTGTTGCAGCTATGAACCTTGTTATGCTCAGATCTGGTGATATCACACATGAGATAGTGCTTAGCTTTCAAGTTTAGTTGATGTTGGCTTTTCTGCTCTTGAGTCCATTCAGCTCTAGGCACTGCAGCTCCAGCTTCACTCCTTGGCTCAGTGTAGCCATTTTCAATTAGTTCCCAGATGTCAGTATTTTGTACATCCAAGAATGCCATCATCCTCTTTTTCCAATTATCATAATCAGTTCCATCGAAGAGAGGAGGTCTGTTGATAGCTCGTCCTTTTGCATCCATGATTGCAGGATCGTACTACCTAAGCACTTGTTAGATGCCCAACCCTATCAAACCTGGCTCTGATACCAACTGAAGTTGACACGTGAAAACACTAGAAGGGGGGGGGGGGGGGGGGGTTGAATTGTGTTTGTTAAATATTTTCGCAAAAACCCTTTTGAACAACTTTTTCACAAGCAGAAGATAAAAAGATTAAGCACACAAAAAATCCTTTCTAAAAGATTAACAAAAGCAATATCAAAACCCCACAGTTAGTATAAGCAAATAAAAACTGAAGAGTTTAGGGATAGAAAATTCACACAAGAGATTTTATCCTGGTTCACTCTCTTCCAACCAAGAGCTACGTCCAGTCCCTTCGACTTGAAGGATTTTTCCACTATTTCTCCAAATAGATTACACAACAAGTTTTCAACACCTCTTCAGGCTACAAGTATTCCTTTCTTACCAAGCCTCTTCAGGCTCTAACTTTATCACAAAGATTTAAAGATTGATCTTCTTAACTCACTAAGTGTGAGAGTATGACAGTTTAAGATCAGTTGAATATTACAACAATATTCAAACTAATAAATTACAGACTTTTGCTTTTGAAAGAATGAAAGAATAAGAGATTGTCTACTTAAGAATTGTATTGGCAAATGTTGTGCTCACAAAAGTTGTTCTTCGGTATCTGAGGTCTTCTGCTTATATAGTAACCTTCTTCTGCTCTTGTAGTTCTTCAACGGTTACTTTGAATAATCCCGTTTAGAGATAGCATTTAATGCTTGATATCCGTTGTGACTGATAGCTTGATTTTGGCGAGTTGAAAAGTATCCTTGGTTATTAGAGAATCACAAAATGGAGGCTCACTGTTCAGAGAATTGTACCTTAAAAGCTTTGTTTCCTCCTTTGTGTATAACACAGCTTTTTTTCAGCAAAAAGGATGTCATCGTACAAATCGTTTTTGCAATTCCAATTGTACTATTTGCCTTTTGTATTTCCTTGATAGTACTATGAATTTTCTCAAAACAAGCAAGACATTAATTCGGATAAAACAAATGAGAAGAACAAAAATTCATTTGAAATAAATATCAATCATTTGAAATAAATTCATTGTGGACCAGATTGCATTAAATCACATTCAAGGTAGTAAAGATATAAACATATAGCACCATCTACTTAGTTTTAAGAACGCTTCAATACAAGATTTTAATTCTGCTCGTCCACTGAAGTGTCAGAAGCGCTTGTCCACTAAAGTGGTAGAAGCGCTTGTCTACTAATATGGTAGAAGCGCTCGTCTACTAAAGTCTTTGGACTTGCTAAGTCCTTAGAGAAACTCCATCCAATTACGTGGCATATAGAGCTCGTCTACTAGATTACTTTGTGGTTCAATTCACTTACTTCAATTAATTACTACCGTTTGCTGACGTGGCAAGATGAACGCACTCATTATCAAGTTTTTGAACTTGTTGTACCTAACAAGTTATTTAGGTATTCGTTTATAGCCTCGTCTACTAAATAAAATAACAAGGTGATTTTACAACAGTTCTTAAGCAGCTCGTCTACAGGGGTGGACGCGTATTTTTCAAGTGAAACTTATCCTAAGTTTATTTTACTTATAAAAGCATTCCTGCATAACGGGGAGTACTAGTTAGATCTCAACTAATACTTTACCAAACAAATTTAAACCTTTTGTTAGCATCAAAACTTTAGAGATTAAATAAACCATAACCACTTTGGTTCCAACAGGCACGTCTGTCAAATAAAGCATGTAAAACATTTTATTCTACGTCACTTTTCTTTTTGTTCATTCTTTCCTTGTTGAAGTTCAAAAGCTCACGACCATCTCAATTTTCAAACATTCAAGTTCGTCTTTCAAATTCAACAATAGGACTCAAAGTCTGAATGTGCAAATTACGAAGTTTAGACCGATGCATTCAGCCTTAGGTTCGTAGATTACAAAGCACAAAACTTACACAATCTTGATAGGACAAAATAGTCCATAACTTCATCTTTAGGACATACAGTCCACACCATAGAACACTAGAACCCCGACATTTCGGCCACTAGGTTCGTTTCTCTCTTTAAAATCATTTTCGTTCTGTGAAACACAAATCAAAACAAAATCTCCTCAACTAATCCAAGTTGTCGGATTCGACACCATTGTATAAAACTAATTTTCAGAAAATACTTTTACATTGGAAATTCGTCTATAAAATCATCAAATCACTTTAAAACTCATTTTCTTCTAAAAATCTTTATTTGAAACTTTAGTTCAAAGGAAAAATATCGTTTTGAGACTAATTCTCTATTCTAACAAATATTGCTGTTTTTTAAGAATGCTTTCCGTAAATATTTTGGGAATTATCCGTCGCTTGACATTTTAAAAACGTTTTAAGTCAAAATTATACTTTTCTTGTAAAATAATTTTCTCAACACCATAATTGAATTATTTTTGAAACTTAACTATTTATAATAACATTTTTTAATATTTTTTAATTTCTTACGTAAAAATTACCAGTACTAAAATATTTTCACAGTTACGCCCTCACTGTGACTCATAGATCACTCTTACACTGATAAATCATTAAAATAATAGTGTTTTCAACTATTCCACATTTTTAACTAATCAAATAATTAAGTAATATTATATTACTAAATTCCACCAATTAAAAATTCAATATTTCTTATAAAGCTTTTTAACGTTTTTATCTTCGTAATTAATTAAGCACTCACCACTGTCAGGCTTTTCAATCAACAATCAACATCAATATTCCACATACACAATATAGTATATAAAACAGTTTATAACTTGCATTAAATGCTATAACATATAACTGCTGATAATCAATTAAAAGCAGATAATAACAGCAAATAAATTAACTACGCAAAATAATTTAAAAACACCACAAACACACTCGAATAAATTATACAGACCATATACTAATAGCATATAACTATCGGAAAAATCCCTCAGGTACTCCCCTTACCTCTTGAAGTCTCTGATTCGTTTCTCGATATGATTTCCCCGATTCGCTTCCGGTTTCCCTCCGTGAAACTCAGAACAAACCAACAAGGTTTATCCTTCACAACAAACATCACACAATTAATAAAAAATCAAACAACAAAACACTCTAATTCCTAGGACTATGGTTCGACCTTCACAACATAATTTGGCTAGGGATGTTAAAATTTTACAAACTCTTGGATTAATGATCCATGAGTACTAGGAAGACAAAATCAATGATCATAAACTAAGAACTTGGAACAAAACCATCTAACTCAATAAGTTAGGGTTTCAGCGTCAACAATAAAATTAGGATAGAAAATTTCTTTGGTTTCAAGCTCTTGGATTTAACATGTTTAGGTATTAGAGAGATTGAATCAAGTGTTCTATTTCAAAAATGGAAACAAAACTCATCCAAACCCTATATGACATAGGTTCGGCCCTCAACACTAAAATACGATAGAGATTTTCTTTTGATTCATGCTTCTAGATAATGAATATAGGTATGATATAGAGTTCATAGAAATTGATGTCATGTCAAAAGGATTTTTCTACAATTTTCTAGAAATTTTTGAAGATTGGATCTAGAAATTGGAAAATGATGTTCATGGCATGAAAATCATGAAATGAATGAAGAAGACATTATTGATCACGTAGAAGAGATGTTACCTCGTGATGATGAAGGAATGAAGAGAAATGATAAAAATAAGCCTAGTTGAAAATTTTGACAGCTTTGAGGATGTGGTGGTGTTATGAGCATATCTCATGATTTACTCATCTAAAAATTTCAAACTTTGGCTTGTTGGAAAGTTAATAAAGAGAGGTACAACTTTTATGTTGAAGGGTTTGTTTGATTCAGACCATAACAGGGGCGTAAAGGGCCTTATTTCAGCTGTTCTCGTGTGATGCTGAGGATTTTGAGCTGTTTCGGTAATTTGGGCATATCGCCCAATATAATTATCCGTTTTTGATGATCTTTAGCTCGTTGGAAATAAGAGATGAATAGGAAAAACTGTCATGTAGAAAGTTTTTCGTGTTTCAGAATAGAAGAAGGTCAAAGTTTGGGTATGGTTTCGGTGAGTATGAGCATCATTGAAGTTCTTAGAGAAAATGATGAACTAGATGAAGAAGAAAGCATAAATAAGTTGAAATTGGTCTAAGTGTGGGTTATGGGAGTTAGAGCCGTGGGTCAGGGGGTTATTTTGGTCCAAAATATTGATGGCACAACTTGTAATAACCATGGAAATTCAAGGGTAAAATGGTCATTTCCCTAAATATCTAGATATTAAGAAAATCATCATTACTAATGTGTGGTGAAGGATTTGTTGGAGTTGTGGCTGATTTGTGACCACAAAACAAAGAGGAAGAAGCCAATTTGACTTTGTCTTGCCTTAACCATGGTTAATATTTAACTAGGATAGGTTATGTTAGCGGTATTTTAGTCTTTTAACCCTTATACTCATCATTACATTCATTGAATGCTAGGTGAGTCACCTCCCATGAGTCACTCATTGTTTTCATCCATCTGGTGTCGGATTTTGTCTCTGCACATCCGTTCTCGACTCCGTCGATTACCCGATTTAGGTTTTACACCCGAAATAACTTATTTATTTTGAAAATTTTCAAAATAACCACTATTGCTGGAAAATCGATAAAAACCCTAATCGTTTCGTTCACAAGTAAAAATTAGGTTCCCTAATCAGTAAAATCTTACAGTCAGTGAAAACGCAGACTAGGTTCCATCTGAATTTTCAAACCAAAATTTAACCATAACTCTCTACGATAAAATAGAGTATAAATATGACTTTGGTTTATCCAAAATCATTTTCTAAGTTTCAAATAATTTATATTTATACCGATCTTAGAAAGCATAAAAATCGGGGTGTTACATTACTACCCCACATAAAAAAATTTCCTCCTCGAAATTTCGTGACTCAAATTTAGACAAGATTTCTTAATCCCAAGGTCTTACTCTCACAAGAAAGTATGTAGAATAACTTTGGCAATCTGAAATGAATACAGGAATATCTTGTGCGTAAAAAGATTCTTTAATAGGTTTGTGGGTGTGAAAATGCATGATCGATACACTTTTACAAAATTGAATCTAATAAAGTTCATTCTTTCACAAGAACTTCACCAAACAACGATTTAAAAAGGATAATAGTCCGACGAAATTTCAGATTGGATTACTTCCACCAAAAGTAAAAGTGACTAAATTAAGTTTCATCAAGAAACTTCTATTATCAAGAAGCCATCTGTGTTACACAACTCAAGAAATACTTATAACATATTTTCAAAGAAATATGAAAATATCCAGACTATCAGAACCAATTTGATAAGTCATGATAGACTTTAAATAAAGGTTAGAAAAGTGAGTTTGGCATGTACAAAACGTACCACTGTGATTGTCTAATACAACCATAGGAATTTGAGGAACAATTGTCAATAAGGAATGAAAAATACCGATAAGAATTTTCTTAATCCTAGGACACTCACCTAAGGTTGAAGATTTAAATCTATTCGCCTAGGAATCCCACAGGCACAAAGGTCCTTTCTGACACGCTTAGTATGGTCACCCTGAATCGACACGATCACGGACAACTTGGTCAGTCTCTCAGTCATACGAAGAGTTGATCTTTCCTCATAGGCCGAGTCAACGACGCAAAATATTAAATAGATCTTCACTCCAATCTAGTGATAACTCATCCTCAAGTTGATCTGTAAGTAGACAACTGATGAGCCTATGTTTGACTGGTTTTATAACTAGTAAAGACCTTGGCTTTGTGCTTATTTTATACCATTTTTACCCAAATTAGACTTGATTGTTCCTAAGTAGTATTTTGAGTCTGTAAATTGTTTTTATGTTAATTTAGTTGTTTTAGAGTTGAATAATTATTTACTTTTATTTTCTATTTTCAGGTTAATAAAAAGTAATAAATCTGGAGCCACTCGCCCCGCGAATAATCTCTCGCCCCGCGAGTATTGCAACCATGAAAAAGTCAGAGACGATCACGGCTTGCCCGTGTTGAAGATCACAGCCGTGGCAATTCTGAAGTTGAAGCGTTCGCCTCGCGAGCATTCCTTCGCCTCGCGAGTCTTGGAAGATCAGAAGCCATCACGGTTTGGGCGTGTTGAATGCCACGGGCGTAACAGTTGGAAGCTGAAGAGTTCGCCTCGCGAATATATACTCGCCTCGCGAGAAGACAAAGAGTTGCAGACCTTTCATGTAATTCGCCTCGCGAATATGTGCTTCGCCTCGCGAGTACTCTGACTCCAGAAACGTGTATATAAGCAGTCTTAGGCAGAAATGGAGAGGTTAGAGGGAATTAGCCAGTTTTGGCTAGTTTCTGAACTTGTTAAGTCTTTAGTTTTTCTTAGTTTATTGTTTTCTTTTGTAATGGAGAGCTAGTCTCCTAGATTAATCTACTGTAATCGGTTTCTGTTAACATTTGAGGTTCTGTATTTCATGATTAGTTGCTTTTCTCTTTTCAATGCCATGCTGTATGTTTCTGTTTGTTATTTCAGGAATATATAGTGTTGTATTGTTTCATCTCGGTGATGCTATGTTCCTATATATAATCGCGTTTGTTATTTCGCGTGTGTTCATTCATGTTCGTTTGTTCATGAGAGCTTAACCCCGTTTGTTATTTCGGGAATAGGAACATACATCTGTAGTCGCGATTTTCGTTTGTTAATTGTTGCTACAACCGGGAGGGGATTAGTATCTGTTTAGGATTTGCATGAACCAATGATAGTGGGAATCCAAAAGCAGTAGGTTAATCGCTTTAGCTTATTTGGTAACTGCTCTATTTTCTTGCTTTGTTTTCTGTTTTGCTTCTTTAATTTAGTTTTAATCTCAAAACCCCCATTTCTAACTTTTACTAATTTTCTGTTAATAATAACAACACCTAAAGAGTCCTTGAGAGACGATCCGAGTTGTCGCACTATACTGCATTATTTTGTAAACGCTCGTTCTTTTTGACGCGTGGCGACAGCGCGGTCAAAAATTGGCACCGTTGCCGGGGACTCTGGTTTGTTGTTATTAGCAGAAAATAATTTTAAAAAAAAAGAAAAAGAAAAAAAAAAATCTTTGCTAATTAGTTTTGTCTGCATTGTCTGGTTGTGAATTTTGCCCCATGGATAATTATATGCGAAATTATGTGCCTAATGTTTATTATGAGCAACCATGCATGTATTATCCTAATTTTAGTGAGCCACCACCATACTATCCTAGCCAAGTAACCACCTCTGCACCGTCCGAACCTTCACAGAGCACCTTGGATGAGATTGCTTCAATGCTACAACAAATGGAAGCGAACAATCAACGGATGACACAACAAGATCTTGAATATCAACAGAGGATGGAGGCTGAATACCAAAGGAGCCAAGCTGAATCTCGGAAATTGTGGGCTCTAATTGATCAAGTTACCACCAACTCAGCTGCGATGCTAGCTCCACAGCCCATTGAAGAACCTACAGAGGCACAATTTATTCTTGAAAATACCTCTGAGGATGAGTCTGATACTGATACTTCTGTTACTGAATTATGTGTTGAATCCCCTGATCCTAATGCTTGTTATTGTGATGGAACTGCATTGTGTGTTGAATGTTTTACAGGTTTATACTTTTCAGGAAAAATAGAAAATGCAGATCGGTTTGCAGGATTATTTTCTTCAGGGAACTTAGATCAGGAGGATCAAGAGGGCAGCTGCTCCCCCGTTCCTGAAGATAAAGAAGAACCTTTGGGAGTGGATGATTCAAGTAAAACAATTGAATGTGTTGAGAGTAATGGGGTGGATGAATTGATTGAAGAATTCCCAGACATTCTAACTTTTTCTGATTCATTTTCTTGTAATATATGTACTAACTCTAACCTTTGTCTGGTGTGTGCTGAAATCTCTGCATGTATAGCAGGTGAAAAATTTATTAGTGCAGTGGATGAAGACATTGCAGAAGTTGAAGCAGCACCAGTAACATTTTCTAACTGTTTGCCACTTCCCCCTGAGGAACCAGTGATGGATTTTGCACCCTTGGATTTTGCACCATGGCCAGTCCAAGTGGTTGAAACCCACTTCTATTGGGGAGATTTTATTGAGAAGGAGGTCAGCTGTGACCCGAGAGGTAGTGAGAAGTCCGTCGCACTAGGCGAGGTCATTATAGTTGTCAAGTGCTCACTTCCGCATCAAAGCTGCAAGCTAGGAGACCATGGAACAAATTTCAGTCCTTTGGCTACCATGTGGGACTTATGCTACAAGCAATGGGATCCTGGTGGAACCGCCGCGCAATGAGTTTTTCTTTACCTTGCTCCTTTTAATTTTCTTTTGCTTTGTTTTATTTCTGTTTTGTTTTGAATAAAGCTCTTGAATAATTTGAGAAGCTCAGGAGTATTTGTGTGTTGAGTCTTGGTATTGGCAAGTTTATTGGATTTGGTTGAATTTGCATAGATGGATTGCATGATATGTATTGACTGTTTCCCCTAGGATTTGGAATTTTTTTTGAAAATATGATCCCCATGTAATTGGAAACTGAACTTTGAGATTTTATTATGAGGGCATGATTTATGATAAGTTTGGGGTGATAGGAAGCACACATTAGGGATAGTATCTCTGTCAAACAATTTGCACAAAAATGTCCAGGTGAGGTTTTGAGCCTCCAACATGTTTTAAACTGTGTGAAAATCACTTTTTAAGTTGCACTTTCCTGAATTTGCTTGAATCTCTTTTTGATTTGCATGATTATGTGTTTGCTTCATATGATTTAGGCATTTTCTTTGTAAATAACTACTTGGCCTGAATAAACCAATTCCTATTGCATTCTCCCTAGTTAGCCCCTTTGAGCCTGATTAGACTGTTAATTCTTGATAACCTAATGTTATAAGCCCAAAAATCTGGAAAACCATGTTAACTCGATCTTAGGATTAGGAGAGCATGTAATCTTAGAATGGGTGCAAGAAACTAAAGTTTGGGGTGGCTGCAAGGTGCAATGTGTTGTTTGGGATTAAAAAAAAACAAAAAGAGAAAAGAAAAAAAACAGAAAAAAATATATATATATATAAAAGTGTAAAAATGCCAAAAAGAAATAAAAAGGTTGTAGTCACCCAGAAGCATAAAGAAAAAAAATTAAGAAAGGAACTTGAGTGAATTTCAAAGTGTAAAAATGTTTCATGCTCTCTTAGTTCCTAGGGTCTTCAGCCTAGTACCTTTGTATATCCTACCCTTAGCCAGGCCCCATTGCAACCCATAAAAGACCTTTTGATGTTGCTTGCATGTTTTCTGTGGGAATCATTTTGAGATGAAAATCAAATTTAAGGGAAGTGCTCTTAAAAGTGAAATTGAGTGAAATGTTAGCCTGACACAAATTGAGCGATTGAGTGAACACAAATCTCCCTTGTGAGGAAGGCAGTTGTTTGAATTTGGTGATCTCCCTTTTGTGTATAACTTAGACCCCCTGCTTAGATTTCTGATTGTCTGAATGATGAAATTCTCAACTGTTTGGAATAAATGAATGTGGGGATTGGATTGTTTTGCTTGTAAGGGGGGAACATTGAAAGAAAAATTGTTTTGTTAAAAGTGCTTGAAATTTGTGTGAAAGTTAATTGAGTCCTTAAGCTTGCCGTGTTTTTCCTGTCTTGAGTCTTTTTAAGTTTTTGAGTGTAGTTTGCTTGGGGACAAGCAAAGTTTAAGTTTGGGGTATTTTGATGAGCCTATGTTTGACTGGTTTTATAACTAGTAAAGACCTTGGCTTTGTGCTTATTTTATACCATTTTTACCCAAATTAGACTTGATTGTTCCTAAGTAGTATTTTGAGTCTGTAAATTGTTTTTATGTTAATTTAGTTGTTTTAGAGTTGAATAATTATTTACTTTTATTTTCTATTTTCAGGTTAATAAAAAGTAATAAATCTGGAGCCACTCGCCCCGCGAATAATCTCTCGCCCCGCGAGTATTGCAACCATGAAAAAGTCAGAGACGATCACGGCTTGCCCGTGTTGAAGATCACAGCCGTGGCAATTCTGAAGTTGAAGCGTTCGCCCCGCGAGCATTCCTTCGCCTCGCGAGTCTTGGAAGATTAGAAGCCATCACGGTTTGGGCGTGTTGAATGCCACGGGCGTAACAGTTGGAAGCTGAAGAGTTCGCCTCGCGAATATATACTCGCCTCGCGAGAAGACAAAGAGTTGCAGACCTTTCATGTAATTCGCCTCGCGAATATGTGCTTCGCCTCGCGAGTACTCTGACTCCAGAAACGTGTATATAAGCAGTCTTAGGCAGAAATGGAGAGGTTAGAGGGAATTAGCCAGTTTTGGCTAGTTTCTGAACTTGTTAAGTCTTTAGTTTTTCTTAGTTTATTGTTTTCTTTTGTAATGGAGAGCTAGTCTCCTAGATTAATCTACTGTAATCGGTTTCTGTTAACATTTGAGGTTCTGTATTTCATGATTAGTTGCTTTTCTCTTTTCAATGCCATGCTGTATGTTTCTGTTTGTTATTTCAGGAATATATAGTGTTGTATTGTTTCATCTCGGTGATGCTATGTTCCTATATATAATCGCGTTTGTTATTTCGCGTGTGTTCATTCATGTTCGTTTGTTCATGAGAGCTTAACCCCGTTTGTTATTTCGGGAATAGGAACATACATCTGTAGTCGCGGTTTTCGTTTGTTAATTGTTGCTACAACCGGGAGGGGATTAGTATCTGTTTAGGATTTGCATGAACCAATGATAGTGGGAATCCAAAAGCAGTAGGTTAATCGCTTTAGCTTATTTGGTAACTGCTCTATTTTCTTGCTTTGTTTTCTGTTTTGCTTCTTTAATTTAGTTTTAATCTCAAAACCCCCATTTCTAACTTTTACTAATTTTCTGTTAATAATAACAACACCTAAAGAGTCCTTGAGAGACGATCCGAGTTGTCGCACTATACTGCATTATTTTGTAAACGCTCGTTCTTTTTGGCGCGTGGCGACAGCGCGGTCAGCAACAACTCCTAGCGAGTGATCTATCAAATCAACGATGCAGGCATGGAATATTTGTTCATAATCGTCACTTTGTTGAGTTGTCGACAATCTACGCGGAGTCTCGAACCTTTATACAGCATTAGTGCTTCCTATGGAAAACACTTGGTCTAACAAACTGCTTGGATCACAGATCCTCCAGTTCAAATCAAGTCGTCTAACTTGATTAACATTGTAGGCGACATCCTATACAAAGCGATAGAGATCAACCCGAATCCAGAAACTAGATTGATTAAAAACTCAATATCCTTTGCAAACGGCAACCCTAGGACATTCTCAGAAAATTCTCCTGAAAATCTTCCACGACAGGTACCTCATTCAAATGTCTGACACAATCCCTTAAGGATAAACGACGTGTCAACATGAATACAAGTACCATTTACTAAACATGAGTTCTCACAAGGTATCAACCCAATCAGAATTCACCAAAACACACATACTCGTGTGTCAACACACATTGTTTCAAAAAAAGAAACAATTAAAAAAAAGTCCAACCAGAGATCACACAACAAAAACCTAACAGACCTATTCCCCATGGTTGCCGAAAGACTCGACCGGCTCTAATACCACTCTGTAACACCCCCCTTGGGCATTACTTGTAACACTTGCGGAAATAAATTAAAAATAAATTTTCCAGTTGCTTTCGGAAAATCTATTTAACTTAAGTCATAAAAATATGGGTGTGAAAATTTTTCTTCTGAATACTTCAAAAATGATGTGTACATCACAGTAGTAAGAACTAACTTATACTCACCAACACACACAGACTGGTCTTATTTATAAACAAACCTCTCACGACGTACAAGTCTTTCTTTAAAGTCTTTACTCGTAACACATCTGAAAATTTTCAAGACACAGGTACTAAACTATTCAAACATACCTTCCCAAACAAATAACTAAGCTGGTTGTTCTACAAGACATTCCCTGAAAAGACCCCATGGTCATCCCTATGATCGCACACTTCTTCCCGCATCCAGACTTAAGTCTCCAAGTAACTTAAGGAAACTCCTCTGCAACATCTGGACTTGTGTACCCAGGTACAACAGAAAAACCAGACGAACAGATATACGCAAGGGTGAGAACCAATATATGGATTTTAAAACGATAACTACATGCGCAACACACAAAACATATAACATGTATAGTTATAACAACATAGATGTTCAAAAATAAACAAACAGTTTATCAAAGGGTTTCATACCTGACATTCATCGTCATTTTTAAAACAAAGCATGACCCTTTAATATTCACCATCTAAACCTTTGAACTTAATCTCCAGAGATCCCAACTTCCATTCAATAACATCAATTATATTGCCCTTCAAGGTTCCGAGTTCCAACCACCATTGTACGTAGTTCACAAGAACATCCAACGATAATCGTGCTTAACTCGTCCTATAAAGATCACTAATATCCGATCTCCAGAAATAGTCATAAGTAGCCCGTCCTTTCCTAGACCAACCTTTTATTTCACCCAAAGGCAAAATGTACACCATAACATGAATACCTTATCCATCAATGTACCAAGTTTATCAATATAGGCACGTCTGCCAAATAATGGTTGTAAAACATTTTATTCTACCTCATTTTTCTTTTTGTTCATTATTTCCTTGTCGAAGTTCAAAAGCTCGCGACCATCTCAATTTTCAAACATTCAAGTTCGTCTTTCAATTTCAACAATAGGACTCAAAGTCCAAATGTACAAATCACGAAGTTTAGACCGATGCATTCATTCTTAGGTTCGTAGATGTAACAGCCTGATTTTAATTATGTTGTTCAACCAGTTAAAATATAATTAATTATATTTTAATTTGAGAGTTAGAAAATATTTTTGATTAAAATAAAATCATATTCATAGTCTACATTATGGTATAGGGTTACGGTAAAATTTTCGGTTGAAAATTCCGACGAAAGCTGGTCTGCGTTTTCATTGTCGGTACAAGTTTGCTGTACAGAAAACCTAATTTTGACCCGTGAATGAGATAGTTAGTGTTTTAATATGTTTCCTTCAACTTTGGTTATTTTGAAAATTTTCGTTCAAAAATAGAATATAATATTTTATTCGGGTGAAAACGTCAGAATAATTAAGATCGGAAAATACAACCGGGTACGAAATGGAGCTGATTAGGGAGCACAAAAGAAGTGAAGTGACTTGATGGGACTTGATGGAAATGGGTTATGACACACTCCAAAAGTGTAATCATCACACTTTTCAAATTATAACATATTATATTCTAAAAACCTATTTTTCTCTCTCTTCTCAAACCAAACAAGGCACAAGGTCAAAACTTGCTCTCCAAGCTAATTCCTCTCCCCTCAATTTCGTGCCACTCTCTCCCTTCTCTATATATACACCTATCATTTTCACTTCATCATCTTCCTTCTTCAAACTCCATTAAACCTTCATCTTCTTTTCTTTCTTCTAAAAGTTCAAGCTCTTAAAGCTTTAGTTTTTATTCATATTCTCTACTTAAGTTCTTCATTAAAGTTCTTCCTTACACTAAGGGTAATGTTCTCATATGAATCTTTTTGTAAGTTTCATCTTTTATTTCTTAGTTTACTTTATGTGTTCTTTATATGCTTTAAACTTCTAAAATCTCTCTAAAATGGTAGAAAACTCCTTTTGAGTTGAAACCACTTTCTATAGTCTTGTGTTAACTTATGTTTTCACATACTAAGAGGTTGTGTGAAACAAAAATCTCTACTTATCTCTTCCAATGAAGGCCGAATGCTTGCATTTGTGACCTAGGAAGTTTTTGTTTCAACTTTTGGAATATGATCATGTGTTTGAGTTTCTAACTATCCATTGATCTTAAATCTATAAATCTTGGAAGTTTTGATAGCTTGTTCCTATGATGGCTGAAAATATGAATAAGTAAGCCTAGGATACTTTGTTCTTATTTTTCCAAAATGATCATGGTTTTGAGCTCCTTAATACATATGGTTGCTAAACCTAAGAGATTGGAAAGTTTAGTGAATGCTACCCTATTTTACTAGCCTTGGCCGAATACACTAAGTTTATAACTTAGTGGGATTTTAATTCAATTTTGTTAAATGATCATTGGTTATGAACTCCTAACACTTAAGGATCATAAATCCATGAGTTGTATAATTTTCGAGAATCTCTAACCCTAAGAACTAGTCTTGGCCGAACCTATACCTTGTGGTTTAGTGTTCTTGTTTGATTTTAACTTGTGATTTTGTGTTCATAACCTTAGACTTACATCGCGGAGTAAACGAGGACGTTCGTGGTATATCTCTTTGAGCATCTAATCTCCTTATCTTCACAGAAGGTGGAGTTAGTACTTTGTGGTGTGACAACGAGGAGCTTCGAGTTCGGAAGTCCGGTGATAACCCAGGTGGGGGAAGAACCAACCTATCATCGGAATGGATGAGTAGTAGATTATATAATAATTGTATAGGGTGACCTAAACCCTACTAGTAGTCGAGTAATCGACAAGACCAAAATCACATTGGAAACCTTTTTCTGAAAAACCAATGGTGATTCGGATATTGTAGGTTTATCGATATTAGGTTGATTTTATATTGTTGATGGTTGATTTGATTTATTATCCTTATTGAATTGATTTTGTGCTATGATTGGTGATATGGGAATATTTTGATTGATATTGTGTTATGTTTGATCTGTCTGGTTTGTATTATTATGCTTAATGGATTTTAAGAAAAAATATATTTGTTGTCTAAGAGATGATTGTTTTGGGTGTGAGGATAATGATGATTTAGAAGTGCCTAACCTAGATGATGTATGTTAAAGAGGTGTTATGGCATAGAATATGTGCCAAGTTCTAATGGAAGGTTAAGGCACTAGGATGTTGTTAAAACCGGTTGGTGAGATTCAAATATAGGTGTTGTTGTCCACAGCCGTGTATTGGTAATATAATACACAAGGACATTTGTGTATTGGTAATATAATACACCGTGTATTGGTAATATAATACACGTAAAACACTTCTATGTATTGGTCATATAATACACCGTGTATTGGTAATATAATACACGTAAAATCAAGAGTTCTCGTGAGACTACTTCCACCTTAGGGAATGGGGGTGGAACACCTTAACGGGAATGGGGGTGGAACACCATAACGGGAATGGAGGTGTGCACTAGGGGGAACATCCTAACGGGAATGAGGGAGTGCCCCGATGCAAATGAGGGATGGTGACAGGAGTGGTAGTGGCCACGATAACGTAAAGACATGGTGACAGGGTTATAGAGGTTACGTTAAAATAAAGTGTTAGATTGTCTGAGAGTAAGTGTAGAGGATGATATATATTTACCTGAGGATGATTCGTTAGTTATGTGTGTTGATTGCTTGTGACAATTATTGTATAATTTACAATAACTCATTTCCACTTTTTGATGATAGAACTGTTTCTTATCCCCTGTATATTTTTGTATGTTGTATTTTATCTCTTTGTTGAATTGTACGAGAAGACCCTGTGGATGAGCGTAACCAGGAGGAGTTGGATGGAACTCCCTAAGAACTGGAGGCTGGAGGACGAGCTGTGGCCCATGGCGATTAGGGTCTAGTTAGTTATGGCCAGTGCGTCTCGTGAGGCGTATTTTTTTAATATGTTTTCCGCTGTTTAACACTTTGTCAAAGTATATGCCTATGAGGGATCCTACTGATAGGATATCGTCAACAGTGTTTTGTAATATGCATAATATACTTATATTATGATATGTCATTCTATATGAAGTTGTATGCTTTATAAGTTAAGTTTTTAATTTTTACGTATTTTCACGTTAAGCGGGCGATTAAGTAATTAAATATTGAGGTTTTAATCTAATGACAAAAAGGGGCACAGCTGGGTGTCTCAGTAGATTATAAAGCACAAAACTTACACAATTTTTATAGGACAAAATAGTCCATAACTTCACCTTTAGGACATTCAGTCCACGCCATAAAACATTAGAACACCGACGTCTCGACCACTAGGTTCGTTTTTCACTTTAAAATCATTTTCATTCTGTGAAACACAAATCAAAACAAAATCGCCTCAACTTATCCAAGTTGTTGGAAATGACACTATTGTATAAAACTAATTTACAGAAAATCCTTTTACATTGAAAATTCGTTTATAAAATCATCAAATCACTTATACACTAATTTTCTTCTAAAAATCTTTATTTGAAACTTTAGTTCAAAGGAAAAATATTGTTTTGAGACTAATTCTCCATTCTAACAAATATTGTTGTTTTTAAAGAATTCTTTTCGTAAATATTTTCGGAATTATCCATCGCTTGACATTTTAAAAACGTTTTAAGTCAAAATTGGACTTTTCTAGTAAAATAATTTTCTCAACACCATAATTAAATTATTTTTGAAACTTCACTTTTAATAATAATATTTTTTAATATTTTGTAATTTCTTACGTAAAAATTAGCAGTACTAAAATATTTTCACGGTTACGCCATCACGGCGACTCATAGATCACTCTTACATCGATAAATCATTAAAATAATAGTATTTTCAACTATTCCACATTTTTAACTAATCAAATAATTAAGTAATATTATATTACTATATTCCACCAATTAAAAATTCAATATTTCTTATAAAGCTTTTTAACATTTTTATCTTCGTAATTAATTAAGCACTGACCACTGTCATGCATTTCAATCAACAATCAACATCAATATTCCACATCCACGATATAGCATATAAAATAGTTTATAACATGCATTAAATGCTATAACACATAACTACAGATAATCAATTAAAAGCAAATAATAGCAGCAAATAAATTAACTGTACAAAATAATTTAAAAACACCACATGCAGACTCGAATAAATTATACAGACTACATACTAATAGCATATAGCTATCGGAAAAATTCCTCAGGTACTCCCCTTACCTCTTGAAGTCTCTGATTCCTTTCTCGAAGTGATTTCCCCGATTCGCTTCCGGTTTCCCTCTGCGTAAATCAGAACAAACCAACAAGGTTTATCCTTCACAACAAACATCACACAATTAATAAAAAATCAAACAACAAAACACTCTAATTCCTAGGACTATGGTTCGGCCTTCACAACATAATTTGGCTAGGGATGTTAAAATTTTACAAACTCGTGGATTAATGATCCTTGAGTACTAGGAAGACAAAATCAATGATCATAAACTAAGAACTTTGAACAAAACCATCTAACTCAATAAGTTAGGGTTTCAGCCTCAACAATAAAATTAGGATAGAAAATTTATTTGGTTTCAAGCTCTTGGATTTAACATATATAGGTATTAGAGAGATTGAATCAAGTGTTCTATTTCAAAAATGCAAACAAAACTCATCCAAATCCTATATGACATAGGTTCGGCCCTCAACACTAAAATAGAATAGAGATTTTCTTTTGATTCATGCTTCTAGATAATGAATATAGGTATGATATAGAGTTCATAGAAATTGATCTCATGTCAAAAGGATTTTTCTACAATTTTCTAGAAATTTTTGAAGATTGGATCTAAAAATCGGAAAATGATGTTCATGGCATGAAAATCATGAAATGAATGAAGAAGAAGACATTATTGATCAAGTAGAAGACAGTTTACCTCTTGATGATGAAGAAATGAAGAGAAATGACCAAAACAAGCTTAGTTGAAAATTTTGACAGCTTTGAGGATGTGGTGGTGTTATGAGCATATCTCACAATTTGCTCATCTAAAAATTACAAACTTTAGCTTGTTGGAAATGTAAGAAAGAGAGGGACAACTTTTATGTTGAAGGTTTTGTTTGATTCAGACCATAACAGGGGCGTAAAGGGCCTTATTTCAGCTGTTCTCGTGTGATGCTAAGGATTTTGAGCTATTTCGGTAATTTGGGCATATCACCCAATATAATTATCCGTTTTTGATGATCTTTATCTCGTTGGAAAGAAGAGATGAATATGAACAACTTTTATGTAGAAAGTGTTCCGAGTTTCAGAACTGAAGAGGGTCAAAGTTTGGGTATGTTTTCGGTGAGTATGAGCATCAATTAAGTTCTTATGTGTTCTTAGAGAAAATGATGAACTAGATGAAGAAGAAAGCATAAATGAGTTGAAATTGGTCTAAGTGTGGGTTATGGGAGGTGAATTTCTGGGTTAGGGGGTTATTTTGGTCCAAAATGTTGATGGCACAACTTGTAATAACCATGGAAATTCAAGGGTAAAATGGTCATTTCCATAAATATCTAGATATTAAGAAAATCATTACTAATGTGTGGTGGAGGATTTGTTGGAGTTGTGACTGATTTGTGACAACAAAACAAAGAGGAAGAAGCCAATTTGACTTTGTCTTGCCTTAACCATGGTTAATATTTAACTAGGATAGGCTATGTTAGGGGTATTTTAGTCTTTTCACTCTTATACTCATCATTTCGTTCATTGAATTCTAGGTGAGTCACCCCCCATGAATGGATGACTCATTTTCTTCATCCATCTGGTGTCAGATTTTGTCTCTGCACATCCGTTTTCGACTCCGTCGATTACCCGATTTAGGTTTTACACCCGAAATAACTTATTTATTTTGAAAATTTTCAAAATAACCACTATCATTGGAAAATGGATAAAAACCCTAATAATTTCATTCACGAGTCAATATTATGTTTTCTGATCAGTAAAATCTTACTGTCAGTGAAAACGCAGACCGGGTATTTAATTGATTCAAGTAAAATCTTACGCTCCATACTAATCTTAGTCTCACATTTCAAAGACTTTGTACTAGTCTATATCTATATTCTAACATTGATTCAAGTCAAGTTATCACCAGTATTTAATTGGTGGCTTTCTCAGGACAGTGTTAAGACTTTTTTGGAGGCGTTTTCTGGTTTTTTTTTCAATAACACGACCATTATTTTGACCTAAAAATGTTCACTGCCTTAGAGGATATATGGACATTGTATTTAAATATTTTTTTTTAATTTTTTTTAGTTGAAAGAAGAGTCATTTTGAATAATTTCCTTCCATATTTTACTACTTGAAAAAGGACTGTTTAAATGCCAATTATCTCCTGTGTAGACTATTTTTAAACTTCCTCTATCGTTGATTTGGGTTGAATTTTTAGTAATGTACCAGTTATTTTTCCTATTCAATTTTATTTTTTCAATGTTGGATGGCTCGATCTCCACTTCACCTTCGCGATCCAAGCTAGAGAACCGAAAGAAACAACATGAGTTCATTCATAGGGTCCGTAGGCTCCGTAAGTGAACCAACAAGTTTATTGAATATTCATATCATGCAAAGAGGGAAAATGCACACATACATCCCGTTGTGGTGAGACAAGTTGGTGGTAAGTTTCTATTTTCTCTCCCCATAACTGGCATGCATTTTGCCTCCTAGTAAATACTTATGTGATAACTTCACTTTGATCAGTGGTAGAATCTAGATACAACCTAGAACAAAGTCATAGAAATGTGAGACCAAGATTATTCAAGGAGCATTTGGATTCTTACAATAGTGTTTCCCAAAAAGGCATCCTTTTAAGCTACAATCAGTGCTGGAGATGTAGAATTCAGTCTACATCCCATTACAGGTTTACAACTAAGTACATTGTGCACCGTGATATTAAGGATGATTGAGTAATTAATGTTTTTATTTGGGTAAATTGTTTCAAAATCTACTTAAACAATTATTGATATATTCATTTACCTTGTTTTTATTTTTCAATATCTATACAAAATTGATCACTTCTGTTGATTCTTCAAATAAGTTACAACAAAGTACCATAAACAAAGGCTTATGATTAAGGAGATCAAATGTGAATTGATGTGGAACGAGCCGTTAATTTTGTAATATTGTCAAGGCGACAGAAATTCAAAATATAGCATATGTAAACTCATACTAATATTGATTCTAATAAGTCTAAACTGGATTATTCATTTGTTGATTCTAATGGATGTAAATCAAATCTTGCGGTTATGGTAGTAAGATTTGGTTCATAAAAAGAGAAAAATCTTAGAGCAAAGAAAAAGTAGAAAAAGAAAATATTATTGGATCTGTCAAGATACTAAAGCTACAAAGTTAAGAAATCGAGGCTTCATAAGAATTTCAGAATACAAATTTACATCAATGATTACTCCCTATGTCAAGAACATGACACCATTCCACATAAGTCTCCAGGAATTCAAAGAAAAACCAGAAGGTTCCAGATTCCCTTAATTGATTCTGGTAAGATAGTTTTGAATGTTGTAATGTTTTCTAGTGTTCTCTAAGGTGTCGTAGACGTGAGGTCAATGGTGCCATGATTTTGACATACAGGATAAGCGCTGACATAAAGTTATATTGTGCAATTCTGATGGAATCTCCATTTCCAGACTTTATACCTTTACTGTCTTGACAAATCCATTAATGTTTTTTTTATTTATTTTTCCCCCTTGCTCTAAGCCTTTTTTCTCTCCTTCTGATCCAAATCATATTTCCATAATCGGTTGATTTGATTTAAACACATCAGAACAAATAATCGAATATTCTAATTTAAGCTCATTATAATAAAAATTAGTATAATGTTCATATATGCTATATTTTGGGTGTTGTTTTGACGGTGTCGCAAAAGCAACGACCCATTCAACATCAACCCACACTTGATCTCCTTAATCATACACTTGTACTCATAATACTTTAATGTGACTTCGTTAAAGAAGCAAATGAAGCCACCAACTTTATAAATATTCAGAAAAATATAGACATTAAATAAGGTAAATGATTATATATATCGGTAATTATTTAACCAGACTTTGAAGCAATTCACCTAAATAAAGACATTAAATACTTTATCGTCCTTAATATCATGGTGCACAATGAACTTAGTTGTAAACCTGTAACAGGTTACACAATGAATCTCACATCTCAGACACTCCTTGTTTCTTGTAAACATGTCTTATCAGGCAACACTATTATATGAATTCGAACGCTCCATACTAATCTAAGTCTCACATTTCAAAGACTTTGTACTAGTCTATATCTAGATTCTCACATTGATTCAAGTCAGGTTATCACAAGTATTTAATTGGTGGCTCTTTCTCAGGACAGTGTTAAGACTTTTTTGGAGTCGTTTTCTGGTTTTTTTTATCATAACACGACCATTATTTTGACCTAAAAATGTTGACTACCTTAGAAGATATCTGGACATTGTATTTCAATATTTTATTTTTTTGCACTATTTTTTAGTTGAAAGAAGAGACATTTTGAATAATTTCCTTCCATATTTTACTACTTGAAAAAGGACTATTTTAATGCCAATTATCTCATGTGTAGACTATTTTTAAACTTCCACTATTGTTGTTTTGGGTTGAACTTTTAGTAATGTACTTTTCGTATTCAATTTTGGTTTTTCATTGTTGGATGGCTCGATCTCCACTTCAACTTCGCGATCCAAGTTAGAGAACCGATAGAAACAACATGAGTTCATTCACAAGGTCTGTAGGTTCCGTAAGTAAACCAACAAGTTGATTGAATATTCATATCATGCAAAGAGGGAAAATGCACACATACATCCTGCTGTGGTGAGACAAGTTGGTGGTAAGTTTCTATTTTCTCTCCCCATAATTGGCATGCAATTTGTTTCCTAGTAAATACTTATGTGATAACTTCGCTTTGATCAGTGGTAGAATCTAGATATAAATTAGAACAAAGTCATAGAAATGTGAGACCAAGATTATTCAGGGAGCATTTGGATCCTTACAATAGTGTTTCCCAAAAAGGCATCCTTATAAGCTACAATCAGTGCTGGAGATGTAAAATTCATTCTACATCCCATTATGGGTTTAAACTGAGTTCATTGTGTACCGTGTTATTAATGATGATTGAGTAATTAATGTTTTTATTTAGGTAAATTGTTTCGAAATCTACTTAAACAATTATTGATATATTCATTTACCTTGTTTTTATTTTTCAATATCTTTACAAAATTGATCACTTATGTTGATTCTTGAAATAAGTTGCAACAAAGTACCATAAACGAAGGCTTATGATTAAGGAGATCAAACGTGAATTGATGTTGAACGAGCCGTTACTTTTGTAATATTGTCAAGGCGACAAAAATTCAAAATATAGCATATGTAAACTCATACTAATATCGATTCTAATGAGTCGAAACTAGATTATTCATTTGTTGACTCTAATGTGTGTAAATCAAATCATGTGGTAATGGTAGTAAGATTTGGTTTAGAAAAAGAGAAAAATCTTAGAGCGAAGAAATAGTAGAAAAAGAAAACATTATTGGATATGTCAAGACACTAAAGCTACAAAGTTAAGCAATGGAGGCTTCATAAGAATCGCAGAATACAACTTTAAGTCAATGATTACTCCGTATTTCAAGAACATGACACCATTCCACATAAGTCTCCAGGACTTCAGAAAGAAAAAAACCAGAAGGATCCAGATTCCCTTATTTGAATGTTGTAATGTTTTCTAGTGTTCTCTAAGGTATCGTAGACGTGAGCTCAATGGTGCCATAATTTTGACATACAAGATAAGCGCTGACATAAAGTTATATTGTGCAATTTTGATGGAACCTCCATTTCCAGACTTTGTACCTTTACTGTCTTGACAAATCCAATAATGTTTTCTATATTTATTTTTTTTCCCTTGCTCTATGTCTTTTTTCTCTCCTTGTGATCCAAATCATACTTCCATAATCGATTGCTTTGAGTTAAACTCTTCAGAACGAATATTCGAATATTCTAATTTAAGCTCATCATAATCAAAATCAGTATAATGTTCAGATATGCTATATTTTGGGTGTTGTTTTGATGATGTTGCAAAATCAACGACCCATTCAACATCAACCCACACTTGATCTCCTTAATCATACACTTGTACTTATAATGTGACTTCTTTAAAGAAGTAAATGAAGCCATCAACTTTGTAAATATATTGAAAAATAAAAAATAAGGTAAATGAATATATCAGTATTTATTTAAACAGACTTTGAAGCAATTCTCCTAAATAAAACATTAAATACTTTATCATCCTTAATATCATGGTGCACAATAAACCTAGTTGTAAACCTGTAACAGGTTACACAACGAATCTCATATCTCAGACACTCCTTATTTCTTTTAAAGATGTCTTATCAAGCAACACTATTATATGAATTCAAACACTCCATATGAGTTATCTTGGTCTCACATTTTAAAGACTTTGTGCTAGTCTATATCTACAGTCTAACATTGATTCAAGTCAAGTTATCACAAATATCTACAAGGAACCAAAATGCGTGACAATTAGGGGGGAAAGAAAAAGAAAAAAAAAAGAAACTTACTGCCAACTTGTCACCATAGGAGAAAGTATGTGTACATTTGTTGATCCACTTACGAAATCTATGGAGCCTATGAATGAACTCGTATTGTTTCTTTCAATTCTTGATTTTGGGCAGCAAAGGTGGAGATCAAGCCATCCAACTATGAAAAATCAAAAGTGAAAAGGCAAAGTGACCTCAACATTGTTAAAAATCTAGCCTAAAACAACGAAGAATTTGGAAACATACACACAGCTTTAGGACAGTGCAGAAACAAAATAGTAAGGGAAATAAGCAAAAAGCTAATTGATTTGGAAAACATGAAATTGCAAAAATAAAAGAAATTACAAGATTGTAACCACACTTGGGTCAAAATAAGCTCTAACTAGGAGATGTTCAAGACGCAAATATCTTTCAGGTTGCTTTTGTTTCATGACACCCATCACTTGTTTTTGCCTTAAAATTACGGGTGCAGTATCTAGTTCTCAAAGTTCAATAATTTACAATACAATCTGCAACCATGAGACTGAAAATTCAAATATATTGGAAACATCAATAGCTTGACAGAAATAAATAACATTTTAGAGTGTTATGAAGATTTACAATATAGAGTACCACGCAATAGTTTATGAATAACAAACGCTGCTGAACTGTAATTCCTAATTATCAAAAACAGCATTGCCACATCCAATAAAAAGTGTCTGCAGTTGCACTGCTCAGTACACTAACCACCCCCTCCCAACAACGACAGTGGAATTACTGACCAAAACTAGCTACCATATTTCTTTAGATTTTCTCTATGTTTTCTGGAAATGAGTTGACAAAAATTTATAGTTTATCCAACCAGGGAAGCAAACAATTTTACCCTAAAGTAAATGAGGTAAAAATTATTAAACCACTTACAACACACAAAAATCACAAATCTCCACAAAAAAAAAAAAATATCCCTTTCTTTTTCGAATACCTATCTAAATAAAGAGTCTCAAGTCTTGAGGAACACAACCAAACCTCCTGACTAATACTGAATAGTGCATAATACAGAAGCAAATGATTATGAGGCTGAAAGCTAGTGAACTAGATACTGCAACATTCAAAGCACACATCAAGAAAATGAGATTGAAGAATGCAATACCTGAAACACGAGAGACAAGGGACAAGGGACACGTTGTCCCTACTTGCTAATGTTTGACCATCAACATGGCTAGGCAGATTGATCAACCACTTCCTTTTCCACACTTCATCAGTAAATCACATCACTATTTTGATCCTCAGCAACCTCTATTTCAACACTCCAGCTTCCTTTTCCCGGATTCCCACTCCTCTCCTTCTCTACAACTCTGCTCAACCTTATTGCCTATTGAATTTGCTATGTAAACTGTGATATTGAATTTTATTCAATTCAATAAACTGAGAACACAAAACTCCTATATATGCACAAAGGGCTATCAGTATACCTGACTAACAATTTGATAGCAGTGATATCCTAACAAACTCAACTAATGGATAAATCTTGCTAACAAACTCAACTAATGGATAAATCTTGCTAACTGCTATAACAGAAAAGAAAGGGATAACAACAATATGCTAACTGACTCTATCAGTAAATCTATCATCTATTACTCCCCCTCAAGGTGGAGTGTGAGGATTATGAACACCCACATTGGTGGACAATTCATGAAATGTCTTGGCACCTAAGGACTTAGTGAAAATATCTGTTTGCTGCTGTTTGGTGGATACATAAGTAGGCAGTATGGCTCCTGCTTGTAGATGCTCTCGAATGAAGTGACAATCTATTTCTATATGCTTGGTTCTTTCGTGAAAAACAGGATTGGCTGCAAGATGAAGGGCAGCTTGATTATCACAAAAGATAGTTGTAGGAGAATTGCAGTTGACTTGAAGGTGCTTGAGCAAGCTTCTCAACCAAAGAACTTCACTGGTGGCATGGGCCAATGCACGATATTCAGCCTCACTAGAAGATCTAGATACAGTAGTTTGCCTCTTGGTTTTCCAAGATATGGGTGTTGATCCAAGCTTCACCAAATAACCTGTAACAGATTTTCTAGTAAATGGGCAAGAAGCCCAATCCGAATCACAATATGCGGTGAGCTCAAGGTCATTTTCTTTTGGCAAAATGATCCCTTGTCCTGGAGAAGAGTTCAAGTACCTGAGTACTCGCATGACTGCATCCCAATGGCCTTGTCGTGGTGCCTGCATGAACTGGCTTAGGATATGCACCGAGTATGTGATCTTAGGTTGGGTAATAGTAAGGTAAATGAGTCTTCCAACTAGCCTGCGATATTGGGAAGGATCAGAGTATAGTGGTCCATCATCTAATGCAAGTTTGTGATTTTGTTCCAAAGGGAAAGATGAGGGTTTGCATGCAAGCATCCTACATTCATCTAAGATATCCATTGCGTATTTCCTTTGACACATGAATAGACCCGCAGGACCACGAGCCAATTCTATGCCAAGGAAATACTTCAAGGTACCTAGATCCTTCATATGAAACCACTTGTTTAAGTATTGTTTGAATTTACTTCAAGCCAACTCATCATTCCCTGCTATGACAAGGTCATCGACGTATACTAGCACTGCTAGGAATGTTGCTCCATGTGATAGAGTGAATAAGCTGTGATCTGTTGGACACTCTTGAAATCCATACTTGATTAGAGCTTGAGAAAGCTTTGAGTACCAATTTCGTGAAGCCTGCCTTAAACCATAGAGAGACTTCTTTAAACGACACACAATTCCTTCCTTTGTGGCTTCATATCCTTGTGGAACCTGCATATATACTTCTTCATCAAGTTCACCATGGAGAAAGGCATTACTTACATCCATTTGATGTAATTCCCACCCCTTGGCTAATGCTATCGAGAGCAAACATCGGATGACAGTCATTTTTGCTACTGGAGCAAAAGTCTCATTGAAGTCTTCTCCTTCTACCTGGGTATACCCCTTTGCTACAAGTCTTGCCTTGTATTTTTCTATTCTCTCCATTCCATTTTCTTAACAGCTTCTAGATAATACTTTGGTTCCTCTTGAAGAGCAATGGCTGCAAGGAATGCCTTGTGTTTTGTAGAAAAATGATCATAATTGACATAGTTCGAAATAGGATAAACCATACCTGAACAGGATGATGAATCAAGTGACCTTGATGTGGGGTTTTTAGTAGCTGTGTGGCAGTAATAATCCTTGAGATAACTTGGTGGTTGTCGAGTCCTTGGCCCAGGTTGATCAATGTCAGGTGATGCTACATAAGTCTCCCCCTCATTCTAAACTTCCTCCCCTGCATTATTAACATGTTCTTCAGAGGAGGAACTTTGTTGTCCTTCCTTATTATCTTCTTGTGGTGGATCATCCTCTTCCATGGCATAAGACAATTGATTAAAGATATTCATGGAAGGTTCCTCTACTGCACTTTCTGTTTTTGCAGCAAAAGGGAAATTGTCTTCATAGAAGATCACATCCCGAGAAACAAATAATTCCTTTATTCTCAAGCTATAAACCTTCCAACCTTTTTGCCCTTGAGGATAACCCATAAAGATGCAACTCAGCTCTAGGATCAAACTTATCTCGTTGTTTGGATGAGTTCCTCACATAACACAGGCATTCAAATACCTTTAAGTGATCATAAGTGGGAGCTTCTCCAAACAACTTCTCATAGGGAGTAATGTGTTCATTGGCTACAGTAGGTGTTCTATTAATGATGTGTGTGGCTGCAAGGACACATTCTCCCCAGAACTTTATATGGAGATTAGCTTGGAATCTCAAGGCTCTTGCTACATTGAGAATATGCCTGTGTTTTCTCTCCACTCGCCCTTTTTGTTGAGGTGTTCCTACACAAGAGGTCTCATGGGCAATGCCTTCTTCTTTAAGATATCCTTGAAATGTGGAATTAATGAATTCAGTGCCATTGTCACTTTGGATCTTCTTTATACTTGTGTTGAATTGAGTCTTTACCATGTTGTGAAAACTCACCAGATTGTTAATCGTTTCAGTTTTGTCCTTCATTAGATATACCCATGTTCCTCTAGTGAAGTCATCAACAATAGTGAGAAAGAAGTGTGATCCATTGTGTGATGCAGTATGATATTTTCCCCATAAATCACAATGTATAAGCTCAAAAGGAAACTCAGCTTTATTACAACTTTGCATAAAGGGTGGTCTACATTGTTTGGACTTATGACAAACATCACAACAAGAGACCTTATTTAACTTGAAACTACTACTAAGTATATGACTAAGACTCTGCAAGACTTGAGTTGAAGGGTGCCCCATTCTAGCATGCCAAAGAGCTGTTACATCTTTCTGTGTTGCAGCCAAGGATGATGCTACTGCTGCTGCCATCTTGAGAACATAAACCCCATCATTCAAGTCACATGATCCAATCCTCCTCCTCGTGGTTTGGTCCTATATTTCATAGTAATTCGAATAATAAGTAACCACACAATTAAGGTCATGTGTCAAATTATGAACTGAAATTAAATTGCAGTTGAACTTGGGAACAAAAAGAACAGTTAGCAATTTAAGATTCTTGCTAAGTGTAATAGTCCCAATTTTATCAACCAAGACTGTATCTCCAGTAGGCACAATAATTTGAAAGGGCCTCTCAAGGCTTTTTACTTCCTTCAAGAGAGGAAATAGATGGGTCATGTGGTGTGAAGAACCACTGTCCAGAACCCACTTTTGATCTTTATGTGAATTATATTTACCAGCCATGCTATCATTTGCTTCATGATTCCTCCTCACTTGAGTTCCATGCATGGCATGACCTGTTGTGGTTTGATCTGATACTTCCTTTTCTTGGCCTTCATCTGCACAGACAAAGTGTGCAGAATTTTGATTTCCAGATTTGTTGAAGCCTCTGGGTGTTCTTCGTGTGTCCCAGTTGGGTGGATATCCAACTATCTCAAAGCATTTTGCTTTGACATGGCCAAGTTTTCCACAATGGTCACACCTTGGTTTTGGCCCATCCCTGCCTTTCTGCTTGTTCCCATTGGAAGAATAAAATACTGAACCTGAGTCACCTTTGCTGTTTCGCTCCTTGTCTGCTGTGAACCGAGCCTCTTCTCTCAAAATGTGATTGAAGACACGACGAAGGGAAGGTAAGGGTTCTGTGTTGAGAATGGTGGTTTTCACATGTGTGTATTGCTCACCATCAAGACTGCCCAGAAAGAGGTGAACCCGCTGATCTTCTTCCCTCTGCATCAATTCCCTTGAGGCTCCATAGGAGCACTCTGGAAGGGGCTGTAGCTCACTCAGCTCATCAAGGAGACTCTTGAAATTTGTATAGAAGTCTGTGACACTCTCGTCTGAATCTTTCTACATCAAACAGAGCTTGTGCCATAGTTGGTGAATCCGAGGTGTGTTGGTCTGGGCGAATCGTTCTTCTAGACCGATCCATACGTCCCTCGATGTTGTTCCAACACTTCCATGTAATCTTGGATCAATTGAATTGATGACCCAAGCCATTACCATGGAATCCGCCTTCTCCCAATGGAGGTAATCTGTTGTCTTTCGAGAGGGTTTCTTGATGCAGCCATCAATGAACCCTAATTTCGATTTTGTTCTCAGGGCTGTCTTCATCGACCTTGCCCATTCCGATAGTTATCCCCTTTGAGAATCGCAGCGACGAGAGGCGTCCCTGGATTATCTGAGGATCCTAGATAGTAGGGCGAATCCGGAGTGAGGGTAGATGAGCCTTGGGCTCTGCAATCGTCGAAGGTATTCTTCTTCTCCGGCTTCTTTCCCGACCCCTCATCTTCTCCAGATTCCCCAGAATCTTCCTTCTCTAGTAACATATTGAATTTGCTATGTAAACTGTTGATAAGCCTCTGGCTCATCTAGTTTTATAACTAGAAAAACCGTGGTTTTGTGCTAATTATATATTGTTTTCGCCCAAATTGGATTTAATTGTCCTCAAGCAACACTTTGAGTCTCTTAAGTAGTTTTTAGGATATTTTAGCTAATTTTGAGTCAAATAAAGCATTTACTGCTATCTTATAATTTCAGGTTAAAAAGGGAAGAAAGAGCAAAGGGAAGGACAATAAAACAGAAGCCATCACGCCATGGCCGTGACAGTGATCACGACCGTGATCAGCATAATGGGAAGATCATAAGTCATCACGGCCCAGCCGTGATATCCATCACGGGCGTGATGAGAAGGACCCTAAAGAACAGAGAGCATCACGGCCTGGCCGTGATGGAGGTCACGGCCGTGACAGACCAACTCCTATGGACAGAATTGATCACGGCCTGCCCGTGATGAGCATCACGGCCGTGATAGACCAGAATTTGAATACACGCCCTTGGCAGAATCTGTCACGGCCTGGCCGTGACACGCACTTTTTAGGTCCAGACTTCTCTCATCTATAAATAGAGCATCAGACTTTTGTTGTGGGGGGATTTGCACCTGGAGGCCAGACGGCTGGAAGAGGGTTCCAACCCTAAAAAGGGATGTTTTCCTTGCTCTGGGAATGGAAGAAGATTAGAGGATTCTTCTATGAGTGTTCTTCATCTCTTCTCTCCTTATCTTTTGTATTGTCATTTATCATGAGTAGTTAAATCCCCTTGTTGTTGGGGTTAGATGTAGCTTTTCTGAACTTGTTTGTGTTTTATTTGGTTTCAATGCAAGTTTCTATTTCTTTATGAGTATTTGATTCTATTCTTGATGCTTTCCTTGGTTTGTTCACCCTTGGGATGATTTGTTGCTTTGATAGACAATTGAAAGATTGATGTTAAGGCATTCTCATGAATCAAATGCCAAGTTGTTCATGAACCTAGACATAGGTCTTGGGGTGCTTGCAATCTTATAAGTCTTGACTCTTAATGTAAAATTCTCAGATTAATCCACCTAAGACATTAGGGTTTAATTTGGAGTTTTAGGCTCATTCCACCTAAGACATTAGGGTTTGGGTATTTCAAAAAGGCTTGATTGTCATAATTGAATTAGGACTTGTGTTAGTAACCATTTCATTGCAATTAAGGGAGGATTAGTGTAGTCTAACCCTGACAATCTTGACCACATTTCTGTTGTCTTCCAAGTGTTTGATTAAATATCCAAAAGACAAAAAATATTTTACTTGCTTTATTTCTTTATTTTATGTTTTGATCTTACTTCATACCATAGTTTAGTATAGATAGTTGTTAAATTTGTGAATTGGTAATTGACAACCGATCCCTGAGGACGATATCCGGTCTCACCACCGTATTACTTGTACGACTAGGTACACTTGCCTATATTTAAAAGTCATGTCAAGTTTTTGGCGCCGTTGCCGGGGATTGGCTTTGCCAATATCAGTAGTAACAAAGAAGACAACTAATTTAGACATTTTTATTTTATTTTTATGTATATATTTGATGTCTTTCTTTTGTTAGTTTTGTATATATTTGAATTTGTGTTTCTTTAATTTTGGGCCTTATTTGTCTGTGAGGTGGACTTTGAATTGACAGGATCATGGGCTACAATTACTATCATCCATCTGATGTAGAAATGGAGATGTCTGAGCTGCAGTTGCGGGCAGATATGCTAGAATTGTCCATAAACATCCAACAAGTGAGCAATATACTGTCAAGGGCAACAGTCTCTCCTCCACCAGTGGTAGGCTATTCTGAATGGGGAAATCAATTTCCCAACACTTCCACTCCATGGTGGGGGAATCCTCCAAACAATGCTTGGATTGATCAAGAGGAACATTGGGAATCTTCCGCACCTTCATATCAACCACAACCATCTCAATGGTATGATGAGCCATCACCATTGGAAGTTGCTTTGGAGAACTTCAAATCCAAAATCACAGTCAATTTTGAGCAACCTATTCCGGATAGTCGGTCTCACTTAGAGGATATTTTGGAGAACTTCATGGTAACAACAATGGAAAGTTTAAAAAATCAAGAAGATACCATTCGAAGTCTCGGGGTACTTATTGAGAAACTCTCTAACCAACTATCCGAAATGCCAATTGGGAACTTGATGGATGACGATGAAGATGATGCAATGATGGACGATGATGAAGATGAAACAATAATGGCTGAAAAGGAAGATGAAGAAGTGGGTGCAACTGAATTAAGAAGTGAAGACCCTGTTTTGGAGAACATAGTTGCACCATCTCACAGTGAACTCTTGACTAAAGAGATTGAAATGAAGAGGCATTTGGAGGACATCTATTTCGCCATGCTAGAGGATGATGAAAAATGTTTGAAATTAGATGATTCTATTGATTCCTATGCATGTGTTGATTGTGATGGGAAAAATACTTGTGTGGTGTGTGCTGAGATTACTACATGTATAGAAGGTGATGGATTGGGTAATGCAGTGAGTGAAAATTGTGCAGAAGTCGAAGCAACACCAGTGATCCTCTCCACTTGTTTGCCACCTCACACTGTGAAGCAACCAACGATGGAGTCACTAGTGCAATAAGTTCTTTTTAAGTCAGTTAAAATTGATTTTTTACGTCAGAATACTGACTGACGTAAATACAAATGACGTTAAAAGTTAAAATTTTAACGTCAGTTGAGAACTGACGTTAAATATAACACTATTAACGTCGGTTCTTTAACACAACTGACGTTAATTTTGTCAAAATTAACGTCAGTTCTTTAACAAAACTGACGTGAATTTTGTTAAAACTAACGTCAATTGTTATCAAGAACTGACGTTAAAGGTATTAATTTTAACGTCAGTTGTAATAAACAACTGACGTTAATAGTGTACTGTATATTTTATAAAATACTATTAACGTCAGTTGTATGATAAAACTGACGTTAATAGTTTTTTTTTTAAATTCAGTTTTAAAATATCACTCCCCTCAGCTATCCCCGCGCATTCATAAAGTATCCCAAGAATACGTAATATCACACACATTACAGAATTGCAAAGGAAAAATGGAACAATGATCCATATGTATGCCTGTTCATAAACAATATATATTTATTAACATAGGTTATAACTCAAAATAAATACAGAAATATAAATAAAAAAAATGTATACTAAGTTTAAACTACCTATATCAATATCCCTTCGTGATGATCATCACGAGTGGCATGTACATCGTCCACTTGTGTCTCCTCGATTATAGTAGGCATGTTTGTTGAAAAAGAAGGAGTCTCAAGAATATCAAGATTTGAATCTTCATTTTCATCACTACCATTATACATGTTTTTTCCTTGGAGAACCACGGACAACCTTTTGTTAGAAGGATCAGTGATGTAGAACACTTGTTTTGCTTGGGAAGCCATTATGAAAGGCTCATTTATATGACCTAACTTGTTGAGGTCTACCAATGTGAACCCCAATTCGTCGGTTTGTACACCACCGTTACTATCAACCCACTTACATTTAAATACCGACACCGTAAGCTTAGTGTAATCGAGCACCCAAATATCTTCAATATATCCAAAGTAAGGTCTCTGTCAGAACGGGTTTTGTGTCCTTAGCACTAGAGAAGTGCATTGCTTCGGCCACGATCATAACCCCACTATTTTGCATGGTACTCTTGTTATCTTGTTCCTTTGTATAAAAGGAAAAGTTATTTATGTCGTATCCGCTCCAACATATGACGTTGAAGCTAGGCCCACGTGCTAGCCATCTTACGTCATCGAAGCGATACTACCATCCTTAAGCATTTCTTCCTTGAACCATGGTAAGAAAGTCTTGTTATGCTTGTTCAACAACCACCTTTCGCTCATTCGAGGGTTTTCTTGATTGACTTTTCTTTTATGTTCAAATAAGAAAGGCTGAACACATTCGATGTTGTTCAATACATACAAATGTGCTTGAAGCACTTCCTCCCGATCCTTCCTATTAATTCTTAAGCCATGTGTACCCTTACCTTGACATCTGATCTCATCATGCCGAGGCTTAGGAACCCCTATAGGATCCGTGTTATGAAGGTAGTCCGAACAAAACTCAATAGCTTCTTCTGCAACATACCTTTGAACAATAGATGCTTCCGGACGATGAGGATTCTTCACGTACCCTTTCAAGATCTTCATGTAGTGCTCAACTGGGTACATCCCTCTCAGAAAAACCGGCCCACATAATCTAATCTCCCTCACCAAATGAACAATTAAGTGAACCATTATGTCGAAAAAGGAAGGAGGAAAATACATCTCCAATTGGCACAAGATTGTAGCAGCCTCAACTTCCAAGTCATCCAACATACGGGGGTCAACGACTTTGCTACATATAGAATTGAAGAATGAGCACAACCGAGTAATGGCATGTCTCATATTTTTTGTAGAAATACCACGAATAGCAACGGGCAGAAGTTGTTGCATCAAGATGTGACAATCATGAGACTTCAAGCCAACCAATTTAAGATCACTAGATACAAGCCTCTTCATATTTGAAGAGTAACCATGTGGAACTTTGATGCCCTGAAGACACCCACAGAAACTTTGTCTCTCTTTTTTTGACAAAGTATGACATGCTGGCGGTAAATAAGTCCGCTTACCATCCTCAACAACTGGAGCTAACTGATCTCGTATACCCATAGCAACGAGGTCGAGACGAGCATTCACACCATCCTTTGTCTTGCCCTGAATGTTGAGAAGCGTCCCGATCACACTATCACACACATTTTTCTCCACATGCATCACATCAATGCAGTGTCTGACATCAAGCTTGCGCCAGTATGGAAGATCAAAGAATATCGACCTCTTCTTCCATATGTTTTTCTCAGCAGCTTTACCTTTCTTTTTGGACTTGCTGAATATAACATCGATGTCATTTACCCTCTGATAAACCTGCTCTCCAATTAAGGCCGCCGGCGCATGCACAACCAAGGGGGCATATTGTAAATTACCAACAGAGCAGGCCATGAACTATGAATACTACTCATGTTACCATAAGGATTCATTCCATCCGTAGCAAGTCCAAGCCTTAGGTTTCTTGGCTCATCGGCGAAATCCGGAAACATAGTATCGATATTCTTCCATTGAATAGAATCAGCAGGATGACGAACCTTTCCATCACGTTTCCTCTCATCATTATGCCATCTAAGATTCTTCGCATCTTTCGCATTGGCAAACAATCGCTTGAACCTTGGAATTATTGGAAGATACCATAACACCTTCGCAGGAGGACCCTGTTTTCTCACATCATCAAGATCATCATCATCATCACCACCCTTCACTTTGTATCGTGATAACCCACATTTGGGGCAATCGTGATTGTCTTCATGAACACCGGTGTACAATATGCAATCATTGGGGCATGCATGTATCTTCTTATACTCCATACCCATAGGACACAATACCTTCTTGGCCTCATAGTTACGGTCAGGCAATGTGTTGTCCTCCGGAAGCAAGTCTTTCAACACTTCAAGCAATTCCGTGAAGCTTTTATCGGTCCAACCATTTCTCGCCTTCACACAAACCAATTTTAGCACCGCCGACAATCGTGTATGAGTAGTACACCCTGGATATAAAGGCTTATCCGCATCACCGAACAACCTATCATACACATGAGCTCGATGAAAAGATTCTTGTCCAATATCACGGATCATGTCCTCTACTTGATCATCCTCCATATCTACGTCAACATCCTCACTTTGGGAGACACTCGCCGTACTACTCAACAACACATCACCATGCCATATCCATCTTGTATAACTCAAGTAAATCCCTTCACAAATCAAATGAGTACTATATCCTTCACCGTACATTTCCTCGTATTCAAACACTTGACACATGGACAACAGAACATTCCATTACTATTAGGAACATTCCTTTGAGTAAATTCTATAAATTCTCCCACCCCCTTCAAATACTCAGCACTAGTACGCTTACAAACCATCCAACTACGATCCATAACTAGATAGGTCCTGTAGATATACAAAACATATATCCAATATAAGGACAATACGGGAGATTGAAAACTATAGTTTTTGAAGATTGCCAAGCACTGGTCACGGCCTGGCAGTGATGTCCATCACGGCCGTAACGTGCCAACTGAACCAGACCATGCCATCACAGGCAGAACTGATCACGGCCTAGCCGTGATTAGTATCACGGCCGTGACAGATCAACCAGCAGAGCAACATGCACTCAAAACCAAAAATAGAGACGTACATTCCAAACAACTCAAACTCACGGTTTCAAGTTTCAACTATTGAGACTACAGTTTCAACATACACTCAAAACCAAAAATACAAAAATGTGCCCTAAATACTCACCAGAAATAGGTGCTCGCGTGATGGTGGGGAGGGGAGCTCGAGTGGTGGCCAACGTTCGATGTGGTTACTGAGAGCAGAGGGACAAGGAGAGTTAGTGCGCGGGAAGGGGAAAGAGAGATGTCAAGTTATTGCAAAGAATGAATGGAAAGACAGAGTTAGGGTTAATAGTGTACCTCACGGTGGTGGTGAAGAAGCCCTCGCGGTGGTTGCGGTGGAGATGAGCTCGCGATTAGGGTTCTGTGCTGGGTGAGAGTGAGAGTTAGGGTTGAGAGTGATCTAGGGTTAAGCGTGATGAAAAGAGAAAAGAGACGTACGTACAGAGCGAAGTGCAGAAGGCGCGCGAGTGTAAACGTTATAATCAAAAACCAAAAATAAAACAACATTTAACGTTAGTTGTATTAAACAACTAACGTTAAAATTAATTTTTTAACGTCAGTTGTATTAACAAACTGACGTTAAATATTAATATTTTTTAAAAAAAAACACTTTTAACGTCAGTTGTATTCAACAACTGACGTTAAAAGTGTTGTGTAAAAATAATTCTCTATATAAAGTACCATTCTTCTGTATCAGTCTGTAATACTGCCTCTTCTTTTCCTCTATATTTCTATTCCTTCACAAAATGGCTCTGAGACCTGTGTTAAGAGTGACAACAGGGCATTTCAGATAGGGATATAGGACTATTTACGTCAGCTATTTATTTAACTGAAGTAAAAATCACACTTTTAACGTCAATTGTATAAACAACAGACGTTAAAAATAAATATTTTTTATTTTAAAAACACTTTTAACTTCAGTTTTATTCAACAACTGACGTTAAAAGTGTATAAGTTTCTGCAAAAACATTCATTCCTTCGACTACTCTGCTACTTACCCATTGACCTGTGTTAAGAGTGACAACAGGGCATTTCAGATAGGGATATAGGATTATTTACGCCACTTGTTTATTTAATCAAGTAAAAATCACACTTTTAACGTCGTTTGTATAAACAACTGACGTTAAAAATAAATATTTTTTATTTTAAAAACACTTTTAACGTCAGTTTTATTCAACAACTGACGTTAAAAGTGTATAAGTTTCTGCAAAAGCATTCATTCCTTTGACTACTCTGCTACTTAATTACCCATTACTGCTGTGCTACTTACCCATGCACATTATAACCTATAATCCTCTTTATGAGCACTAAGTTTATACCTAGACTTAAAGGTCTATTTCTTCCTATTCCTTTGGGCGTTTTCTTTTCTGCACGTTTATAATATATGACTGCCAACTCCCAATGCACCTTGGAACCTAATGCTCTTAATGATCAATTTAATTTTTTAGCAACTTACGACGCCTAGTAACTTCATCCCCTACTCCTATAAATAGCTTCCTTCCTTCCTTTAATTTTTCTGCTTCACAATATGGCTCTGCCATGAAGATTAACTTCATCACTCTTTCTTCCTATACCTAGACTTAAAGGTCTCTGTCTTAATGGTCAAACAACTTCTGAGGTTGTGTAAATCGCATTACATGGGTGATAAGGGTGTGTAAATCGCATTATGTGAATTGCACACACTATCATCCTTCTGGAGAATCAGACTACGCTTCCAAAACCTCAGCTTTGGAACCAAGTGACTGTTCCAAGAATATTGCTGAAACAGATCGAGTGCACCCTTCACTCTGCTTTGGCTCCAAATTGACTGTGGATTAAGATGGAGCATCAAGGACTTCAAGTAAGGGAGGAGATGCATCCAATATTGGAGTTTCTGAGGACAAGACTGAGAAGAAAATGATGTTAAAGCATAAACTTTTTTATATTTTAGTGTTATCTTGTGGAAATTTTTTATCTTTTAATCATGTAATTGTAACTTATGAATCGCTTCAATGAGATACGATTTGATTATACATATAACTTGTTTTATGTTAAGTGTTTATTTATTTTAATTTGCACAAGAATTTGTTTACTAATTCAAGCTAATTAATTAAGATTAAAAATAAACTTTTTTTAAAAAAAGATTAGAAATAAACTGCACTATATATGGAGTGATGATCTGCGTTAAGAGTGACAACAGGGAGATGACAACGAAAGAAAGATAGGAATGAGTTGATTATTTACGTCGGTTATTTATTTAACTGAAGTAAAAATCACACTTTTAACGTCAGTTGTAAAAACAACTGACGTTAAAAGTGTTAATAATCACTTTTAACGTCAGTTCATTAAACAACTGACGCAAATAATGATTTAATATTTACAAAACTGCCACCGCCTCATTTTTAACGTCAAACATATGGTCAACTGACGTAAAACGTTCCCGTATATTACATTATTTCCACTAGTGAGTTCAAGCCTCTGCCTGAGAGACTGGATTTTGCATCTTTAAATATGAAGGCACTATGGCCAGTCCAAGAGGTTGAACCCCATTTTTATTGGGAAGACTTTATTGATAAAGAGGTCCATTTTGACCCAAGAGGGTTTGAGAAGTTCGCCACACTTGGCGAAGTCACCATGATTTCCGAGCATTCACTTCCATATGTATGCTGCAGGCCATGGGATCCGGGAGGATTGTATTGCAATTTGAGCATTCCTTGGCCGCTGTATCACAGGCAGTGGGATCCCGGTGGAACCGCCTTCTTGAGTTTTTCTAAACCTTTTTCTTTTTAATTATCTTTGCTTTGCTTCGAGCCATATGTGTGTTGACTGTTGTGTCGGTGAGCTTGATGGATTTTAATTGAATTTAGCATAGATTGATTGCATGATATTTGTTGACTGTTGATGATTTCCCCCTAGGTTTTGAAAATTGAAAATTGATCCCCATGTGAAAAATTGAAAATTGAACTCTGAGATATTTTATTGTGATTGCATAAATTATGATAAGTTTGGGGTGAAGGGATGCACACACTAGGGATTGAATCTCGGTCAAACAATTTGCGAAAAATGTCCAGGTGAGGATTTGAGCCTCCAACATTGTCTTTAATTGTGTGAATCACTTTTAAGTTGCATTTTCCCGGATTTACTTGAATCTCTTCATGGTTTGCATGCTTATGTGGTTGCATCAAATGATTTAGGCAATTTTCTTTGAAATAACTACTTGGCCTAAATTGAATCAATCCCCAATGCATGTTCCCTAGTTAGCTACATTGAGCCTGATGAGCCTATTGTTTCTTGATGACCTTAAGTTATAACCCAAAAAAATCTGGAAAAACCATGGTAACCAAATCTTAGGATTTAGGAGAACATGGAAGCTTAGAAAGAGAAGGGTCGAAAGAAACTAAGTTTGGGGTGGCTACAAGGGTTTGATATGTTATTTTGGATTGAGAAAAAGAAAAAAAATAAAGGTTGTAGCCAAAGGCAAAAAGAGAAAAAGAAGAAAAATGAAGAAAAAAAAGAATGCCAAAAGAAAAGGGGCAAAATAAAAGGGTGTCAAAGGAAAAAGGCTGTAGCCACCCAAAGCGTCAAAAAGAAAAATGGAAAAAGAAATTAGAGTGAGAATAATGGTGTACAAAGCTTCATGCTCTCTTAATTCCTGGGGATGTAAAGCCTAGTACCTTTGAATATCCTACCTTTAGTCAGGCCCCATTACAACCTTTAAAAGACCTTTTGATGTTGTATGCATGTTTTCGTGGGAACTTTGTTTGAGATGAAAATCAAATTCATGGGAAGTGCTCTTGAAATGTGAAATTGAGTGAAAGTTGATAGCTTAGACAACTTGAGCGAATGAGTGAACTATTAAATGCCCTTGTGAGGAAGGCAAATGTTTGAAAATGGTGATCTCTCTTTTGTGTGTAACTTGGATCCTTTGCTTAGATTGATTATTGCATGAATGATGGATAAACTGAGAACACAAAACTCCTATATATGCACAAAGGGCTATCAATATAACTGACTAACAACTTGATAGCAATGATATCCTAACAAACTCAACTAATGGATAAATCTTGCTAACAAACTCAACTAATTGATAAATCTTGCTAACTGCTATAACAGAAAAGAAAGGGATAACAACAATATGCTAACTGACTCTATCAGTAAATCTGTCATCTATTATTGCCCAACTAAAATTTTCATACAAAATGGCAGAACTTAAAAGATGATAACTAGTTAAGAAGTCCATAACCAGCTTTAAAGTTTGTGATAGAGAGGATATAAGATACATACAATGAATCAATGTGACTCATGCAAAATACTAAATACCTGCTCATACAATATCAGCAACAAAGGTTTCAATGCCGTCAACAGTATTCAAAGAAACATGGCACTTAGCAAAACTGAAACGTTTGATGCAAAGAGCACTTAGCAAAACTGAAGCACAATTTTGATGACACTGAAAAGGGCAACAAACAATTTTTTTTACATTAATAAACAGAGATTGTTAACGGTAAAAAAGGATACACAAACAGAACCTATTGTGCGAGAAGCAGAAAATGAGTTCCAACTAGAACTAGACACGTACAAAAAGCCCGAAGAAAATTCAAGCTTGTGGTTTTAAGTTATGAAAAATCAAAGAAAAATTTCGACAAGCAGCACATTATCGTACTCTGTTATGGTATGGAACAATATGCGTATGAGTTATTAAACTTGTTACAAATACAAACACAGTGGAACATAGATTTAGTAAATGAAACTTACTCTCGAGCTTCGATTTCAAGCGTAGACATATTTTATATCGATTTCGACTTTCGAGTAAGTGTAGGGTTTTGGTGTGTTGGAATGTTTTATTCCAATATATCATAATATGGGTGGATATTGATAATTAATTATATTAGCTATTTATCTCTTAGGGACCTTAATTGATATGTGATCAAATTAAGAGATAAGACCAATCAGATTTCTTATTTGATAATTAATTATATCATTAATTATCTGATATGGGCAAAATATGAGTAGATATCACCGATGACCAATTTCAGAATAATGGGAACCGTAATTGGTCATCACCCTACATATAGGTTGTGGTCCTCAATACACCAGATACAAAGTACACCGCCTGTTCTCCCCATCTGAAGAGCGACGGCATAAGGAGTCCAGGTTGAGGAAGAACCACAAGCCAACGGGTGTTCATTACCCGTTTATCTCTTTCTCCCTTCTCTCTTCGTGTTTCAGATCCTAAGACTATCAAGCTATGTTTGTTCGTGATTGATTGTCGTAGAGATTCCACAATAGTTGGCGATCAAATCTATTACTATTGAAGAACGCTTAAGATCGAGAGCACGACATTGATCCAAATATTTATTCAAGTCTATGAATCCTTAGTAATCTGGCATGACGTAGATCCTATGCTTTGTGTTATTTTGCCATAGGGTGAATGCATCTAGTTATGTATGCTTTAAAGAATAAAGAAAATAAAGAATCAAGAATATAAATGATTAATTTCCAATAAGTGGTATCATAACAGTCATCATTGCTTGATTGTAAGGATTTGTGGTTTTTTTTTTTATTAAGAACATGATTAGGGATATTGTGACTCTCCTTAAATGAAAGTTTTCCCTAATTAACGTGAACCCTTCCAGATTTGTAGTTGCATTGCACACAGATTAAATTTGTATTTTCGTATTGCGAGAATATTGCAATTCTGTTTTATATCAGTGTGCCTTTTGGTCAATAATGTGATTTGGCCATGAAATCAAGTTGAAAGGCTAATTCTTCATATGTGAATAATTTGACCAATTGTCTTATATACACGAAAATGATGTCTATCTATGTTTATCATTTTGACACCCACGGTTGGCAACGAATTCTTGACATGTTACTTGGATGGATTATGACTAGCCTGAACGAGATGTATATCTAAAGTTTTTTTTTTAACATGAAAAGATTAAAGACGCAATTGTTGTTGTGCGTGTTTTGTGATCCTTAATGCCACAGGAAGCTATAAATGAAAGCTTACATGCTTGCTACTTTGTCTTTTCTGGAAGTTTTTAAATTTGGATCCAGTTTAAATGGCACTGCATGTGAATTTTTTTTTTTTTGTATATCCTGGGAACAAATTGAAAGGTCGATTAAGTTGTACCGGCTCGAAAGAACATGCATCAAGAATAGGATGTCAATTTTATCCGTATCCATGGATACCCGCGGATAAAATCCACAATGGACACGTGGCGGATAGTTAAACAGGTACCCACGAGTAAAATATCTTTATTATATATATCTACTCTCAAAGTCCTTATATAATTTCCTAGATAATTTTCATCTATTGTGTTGTTTCATGGATATTTTAAGTGTGATGTATTAATTTGTAGGTGCTATTTTGTTCAAATACTGGAGGATATTAATGTGGTGGTTTGTTTAAGTTTTGTGTATTTTTTTAATTAAAAAACAGATTTGTTTGTTTTTTATAACTACCCATGGATATCCACGGATACCCGTGAAAACCCGCGAATCCGTTATGAACCCGTTAAGCGGGTATCCGTGCGGGTACGAGGCGGGTACGGGTGGATTTTTTATCCAACGGGGCGGGTAGCGGGTAACCAGTATCCGTGCCCGCCCCGCCCCGTTGACATCCCTAATCAAGAAGGTGTAGAAGGTACAGAGCACTATCATGCTCATAAGAGGCACGATCGTGTTTAAGAGGAGTATGACTGTGTTTGACACAAAAAAAAAAAAATTGGATTAAGGTTCTTTTCACACTAAACATTAAGGTTTCTATGTTTTAGCGTGAGAAGGGCAAATTCGGACCCTTCCCATTTTATTATTAAAATTGTCTGGTATTTTTGGTTGAGTTAGTTGAAACAACACGTTGACGAAGTAACCTCTGTTGCGTAGATTTGATTCAATTGAATTTACAAAAGATGTAGTATGGAATTATTCATGTGAGCTGTTGTCGGCCCGAAGGAAGATGCAGTTTGGCCGGATAATTACATGCCTATGATGATAAATGTGTGGTGATTATAAGGTACTTTCCATGTGGATAATGGGATGCCCGAAGGTGACCATTATTTGACGGGACTTATCACCAATATTTGATCATTGCGTTGAGAGTACCGCTAGCAGTTAATTCTTACAATCCGAAGATTGGGAATTAATGGTGCGTTTGGTATCTTGTTTGGGTCTTTAATTTACCAATTTGGAATTTGAGTGAGCCAATTAAAGTATGAAGTCACCAAGGTGACTTCTCTTGTGGAAATTGCTCATAAGAGATATTAAATGTTGTGTGGTTATATATCCATGCGGGTATTAATCGGCCCAAAGGAAGGTTAATATTTGACCAGGTTACATTCACACTTGTGATGGTAAACACGTAGTGATTATAAAGATTATTTTCATGTGAATAACAGAACGTCCAAAGATGGCTGTTGTTTGACAGAAATTATCATTAGTGTTTGATCATTACATCAAAATACTTCTAGCAATTAATATTATTGTCTCAAGACTTGATATTAATGATATATTGAGTATTTTTGGTGAGTATCTTTATGATACTTTTGTTCTCATTAAAGTTAATATTGCTTATGCATTTGCTAATTTAATCCTCAAAGGTTTTGACTTTTAGGATTGAAAGAAAAACAATAAAGTTTTTTGATCTAGACCTGACATAAAGATAGAGAAACCCACCTTCTCTCACTCAATCCAGTATCTCTGAAGAGAGAATCAGGTATAGGAAGTGGAACCGCTCCAATCGCTTGGGTCTTATGATAATAAAGCATAATATTCCAGAAATCTTTTGGGGTGTTATTTCGGATGGCATAATTAATGTCAGATTTCCTTGCTAAAGTTGAAAAGTGCTTTCTAAAAGCAACAAAGGTGAAACAAGCACTCATGGGAGAGCTAGTTTTTTCATTAAGAATAAAAGCAAAGGAAATTTAAGGAGCACTTTATAGGAATGTCCAATCTTGCTCATAAACTTAAGGCGTTAAAGCTTGGGCTGTCTAACGACTTGCCCATACATTTAGCATTTGGTATTCCTTCATGCACAATTCAATTAGTTTATGGCAGCTTATAGCTGTTATGAAGATAAATGATATTTTAATGGATTCATTTTATAAGGTGTGCAAGAAAGGAAAGAATGAAGTAATAGAAGACAAATAGTGCTCATTTGGCAAATACCTCTAAAGATAAGGGCAAACAAAAAGGAAAATTAAGAATTAAGTTACTAAGGGCTCATCTTAAAAGAAACAACTAAGGTCACAATTGTTTCTTTTATATGGACATTAGGCATCTAAAGAAGAAATGTCCCAAATATCATGTTTGGCATACCTATAAAGAATTGTCTGAACTTATGAAGGTTAAGTGGTGCTGAAAGATGCATCTATATTGGAATTAACCAAGTCAGTAAATGATAAGGCTATTGACGTTTCAGATTGTTGTTTCTGACTAATATTTGGAATTTAAAGACATTTTGGTTTAGTCATCATTTAGATGAAATTTGGTTTTGGCTTCTTATTGAACAAATCAAGAATAATTTTTTGTTCATCTAGAAACGATGGATTCAATTTGTCTTTTAAATTCAAATATTGTTGGTATTAAGCTATTGACTGTGACAATCTATAATTGCTTGGTATCGAAACCTCTTGTGGTAAAACATTGAGTGAGGAATCATACGGCACTAAGCGTAAAGTTAATAGTAATTAAAATTAAGGACCATTATGATACAAACATTCTGGGCACATCTCTATAAATAGAGTTGAGCGACTTGTATGAGGGAATCCAAGATTTCATTGGCCTTATACATTTTATTGTTTGTCTCAAATGTATTAAAGTTAAATATATCAGAACATGGCTATCAAGAATACAATTAAGTCCTAGTAATGACTCTTAAAGATATGGTGAGGAGTATGATTAATCATTCTACCTTACCAGAGTTACTATGGAAGTAACACTAAGGATTGCAGCTTAAATGCTTGACAGAGAACCAACTAAAGTAACCGACCAATCACTTTTAAGTATAGGAATATCCAACTAAAGCAAGGCCTTGTAAGCCTCGCGAAGGAAATTGGAGTCCCAAACAGTAAGTGGCTACCTTATTGGTTACTCTGAAAGTTCAAATGGGGTATTAATTTTTTTTTTAAAAAAATCCCAAGTTAAAGATACCTTGAGACAGGAACTGAATAGTTCTTTGAGGATATTGAGTTTGGGGAAGATAAGGTCAGAGACATTATCTTTGAGGAATAATTGGTTCTAATCCCTGAACCAATTTATATAGTTGCTATTTGTGTAGCAAATTTGGATCCTTGTGAGGATATTGTTATTATTCTTCCTATTCAAGATAAGGAAATTATCCTAAAGGTCAAACTCAACACCCTCAAGAACTAGAGCATCAAGAGTTATTACATTCTGCCATGATCCACTAAATAAAGGATGAATACTATTTTGGATAATTATGTAGTATATCTCCAGGAACATAAGGTAAATGGTGTAATGGAAGATGATTCTATCAACTTCCACCAAACCATATGAAGTTTCAATTCGGAAAAGTGGATTGAAGGACTGAGTACAAGCTCAAGCTAGACAATAAGGTTAAAACTTATCCTATTACTTGAAAGTTTCAAAGGGTAATATGGAGAGGTATAAGGCTTGTCTAGTGTCAAAAGGCTATACTTAAAAGAAAGGATTGATTGTAAAGAGACTTCTTTTCAATACCAATGAAGGACTGTTTTAGGACAATCATGGCTCTCGTTGCTCATTATAATTTGGAGCTTCATAAGATGGATGTCAAGACGGTGTTTCTCAATGGCCATATTGATGAAACAGATGTATATAGTGCAACTGTAAAACCTTGAGTTGAAAGACCTAGAGAAGATGGTTTGCAAACTGACAATCTATCTATGGGCTAAAGAAGGTGTCTCACTAGTGATACCACAGGTCCCATCACGTGATTGTCTCATTTAATTTTGAGATAAATATCATGGACAACCGTGGGTTCACAATTTCAGTGGGAGCAAATTTATACTCTTGGTGTTATATGTTGACATTTTACTAGCCAGCAGGGATATAGGCTCATTGCACGAAACTAAGACATTTCTAACGAATTTTTTTTTCTTCGAGATGAAAGATCTTGGGGACACCTCTTTTATCTTAGGAATTCAGGTACTTAGAGATCACTCTCAAGGTATCCATGGATTATCACAAAAGAGCTACATCGATACCGTTTTGGATAGGTTCAACATGAGAGATAGTAAACCAGGGAATATCCTTATAACTAAGGGAGACTATTTTAGTCTCAATTAATGCCAAAAGGAAATATGGAATTTCTAGAAATATAGAAGATTCCCTATGCTTCAGTTGTGGGAAATCTGATGTATGCTTAGGTTTGTATGCATCCGGACATAGCGTACATAATGCAGTGTTAGACAGATACTGGAGCAATCCAGAAAAGGATCATTGGAAAGTAGTCAAAATGATCATTAAGAGACCAAAATAATATATGTTCATGGATCGGAGATCTTATAGTTTAGAGATCATAAGGTATTCTGACTCCGATCTTGTTGAGTGCCAAGATAGAAGGCATTCAACCTCAGGATATGGCTGAGAAATTTTGTCTTTGGGCTGCGTATAATAAAAGTAATTGAAAGACCACTCAAGTTATATTATGACAATAAGTCAGTCGTGTTGTACTCCAATAACAATTGAAGTTCAATGAAGTCGAAGGTTATCGACATCAAGTTTCCAATTATCTATAGAGCACATAATAACAAACTTTGTGCTAGCTAACCCACTAAGCAAAGGCTTGACACCTAAGATCTTTCATGAGCATGTTGCTCACACGGGTGTTGGTTTTGAGATTGCCTTAGATTAGTGGGAGTTTTCCTTTTGTTATTTTGTTATATGTTCTATGTTTTGGATTTGGTAAAGACTTTATGTTATGATTGATTTTCTGCAGAAATAAAGTTTATGAGGTTATTATTATTAGAACTATATTAAGTTTTGGTTATGTGCAAATATTTAATTTGCACCTAGGAACTTCGGTATGATCTCACTAAAGACTTAAGTTGGACCAGTTGGAAATATACATGATTTAGAGATCACATTGCATGAAATTTCCATGCCACTCATCCATATTGATCTATGTCATCAAGTGCATTGATATGGTGGTCGTCGGGGTTTAGTCACGATATACGTTAATGGCGACAGCCGTGGTGGTCCCATTATTGATGTATGAGGTGGACCAGATTGTAAAGTGGAAATCTAAGGATAAATAGCATTCAGATGCGCGCCTAAAGAACTATGATATAATTATTACGATATATTGCCCAAGTGAGAGATTGTTGGAATATTTTATTCCAATATATCATAATATGGACGGATATCGGTAATTAATTATATTAGTTATTTATCTCTTAGGGGCCTTAATTGATATGCGATCAAATTAAGAGATAAGACCAATCAGATTTCTTATTTGATAATTAATAATATCATTAATTATCTAATATGGGCAAAATATGAGTGGATGACACCGATGACCAATTCCGGAATAATGAGAACCGTAATTGGTCATCACCCTATATATAGGCTATGGTCCCCAATACACCGGACACAACGTACACCGCCTCTTCTCCCCATCTGAAGAGCGACTAAGGCATAAGAAGTCCAGGTTAAGGAAGATCCACAAGCCAATGGATGTTCATTACCCGTCTCTCTCTTTCTCCCTTCTCTCTTCGTGTTTCTGATCCTAAGACTATCAAGCTATGTTTGTTTGTGATTGATTGCCGTAGAGATTCCACAATAGTTGGCGATCAAATCTATTACTATTGAAGAACGCTTAAGATCTGGAACACGACATTGATCCAGGTATCTATTCAAGTCTATGAATCCTTAGTAATCTGGCATGATGTAGATTCTAAACTTTGTGGTTTTTGTCGTAGGATTAATACATCTAGTTATGTATGCTTTAAAGAATAAAAAAAATAAAGGATCAAGAATATAAAGGATTAATTTCCAACATGGTGTTCTACAGATTCAACAAAAGAAAATCACGAAAAAGCCAAAGAGGGGTAGGTGCTTTTTTGTTTGGAGATCGGGGAGCTTGGTGTTGCGTAATGATATATGGGCCAGCCAAGAAACTAGGAACAGAAACACATCCAAAATGAAAATGGAAGGAGGTCACAACGGTGGTTCACGTGGCAGCTAGAAGGCGGGACTGGTGGGTCTGGCCACGCGGTGTGGTGACTGTGCGCGGAGGAGCAGTGATAGGCAGAGGGAGGACGTCACCGCTGGGACCAGCGGCGGCGCGCGACTATGACGACAGATCTGGACCGAGGCAGAGAACGGTGAAGCTTGGGTGATGGTTGGCTGGCCCGGTGGCTGGGTTCGATGCGACTGGGATAGGCTTGCGACGAAGGCGGAGCGGCCGGACGGAGCAAGGAGAATGCCTGGTTCTGGTTATTGGTAGTGCTTGGTATCGTGGCTGTGAAGGTGAGCTTTTAGATGTTTAGATTTTGTTTTGAATTGGGATTTTGAAATTGTTATTGTGTATGTATGTGGTGGTGTATGTTCAGGTGGGTTGAGGAAGATGTTTTCAGGAAGGTGAAGTGATGACTATGGTGGGAATGGAGAAGGTGAGGGGGTTTATGAAGAGAGGTTGTGATTTTTGTATGTTTGAGGATGAGGGAGATGATTTTTTCAACCTCCTGAAGCTTACTCCCTGTGTGTTCCTCTTGTTTTTCTGCCTATTAAGGTTACGAGACCTCCTCTCCTTTATAAAGCAAGTTCCCTTTGATTTTAAGCATCAAACATGATAAAGATTGCTTGCTGCTGCTACCAACTGATCTGAACAAATTTGGCTTCATATGCACGGTGGTGTGGTGCAGTGTGTGCAGGTGCAGTGTACCATTGTTTTGTAACGGCTAGTACTCAAGCTCTCGTTACTTCTGCGTGACTTCTTGTTGCGAGTGCCGTTGCAGGATAAAACAAATGAGAGGAGTCAAACTTAGGTGGGTTGGGTAGTATAATGTACTTTGTGAATCACATTCACATGGATATTTATCACTTTCTTAGTTTTTTCGAGCTTTCATTATCGTTTACTAATTTTATTTTTAGAATAATTTTTTAAAATTGGTATAAAATATAAAAATCTTTTATTCTCATACCAACATTTTCAGCAATATTATTTTAAAACTTGTATCAAGTATTATCTTAGGATTGATTATAAGGCTATGACTAGGAAGGCTATGATTAAGATGATGCAGTTGGGTGGTTAGTAATGGAATAGAATGGTAAAAAGATCGTAACCCATTGTTTGATAGTTCCTTCATTAATAGAATGAGATGGTTGATGGTGGGAACCCAAATCACTTCATACCCATTGTTTCTTCAATTTTTCATACCCTCCAAATCGGCACTAGTGGAAATAATGTAATATACGAAAACGTTTTACGTCAGTTGACCATATGTTTGACGTTAAAAATGAGGCGGTGACAGTTTTGTAAATATTAAATCACTATTTACGTCAGTTGTTTAATGAACTGACGTTAAAAGTGATTTGTAAGAATTATTAACACTTTTACGTTAGTTGTTTATACGACTGACGTTAAAAATGTGATTTTTTACTTCAGTTAAATAAATAACTGACGTATATAATCCCATATCCCTAACTCATTCCTATCTTTCTTTCGTTGTCATCTCCCTGTTGTCACTCTTAACGCAGATCACTCCATATAGTGCAGTTTATTTCTAAACTGTTTTTTTAAACAAGTTTATTTTTAATCTTAATTAATTAGCTTGAATTAGTAAACAATTCTTGTGCAAATTAAAATAAATAAACACTTAACATAAAACAAGTTATATATGTATAATCAAATCGTATCTCATTGAAGCGATTCATAAGTTACAATTACATGATTAAAAGATAAAAAATTTCTGCAACATAGACCTAAAATATAAAAAAATTTCTACTTCAACATCATTTTCTTCTCAGTCCCGTCCTCAGAAACTCCAATGGATGCATCTCCTCCCTCACTTGAATTCCTTGATGCATCATCTTGAATCCACAGTCACTTGCTGCCAAAGCGGAGTCACTACTAGAAAATTGTTATTTTCGGACGGAAATGTTTCCGTCTGAAATCTTATGAAAATTTCGGACGGATTTCACACGGATTTGTTATTTTTTATATTTTTCTTGATTTATCTTACATCAGTCTGAAATCTATTTCACACGGATTTGTTATTTTCTTGATTTATCTTACATCCGTCTGAAATCTGTCCGAAAATTTCGGACGGATTTCACACGGATTTGTTATTTTAAATTTATCTTACATCCGTCTGAAATCTGTCCTAAAATTTCGGACGGATTTCACACAGATTTGTTATTTTTATTTTTTATATTTTTCTTGATTTATCTTACATCTGTCTGGAATCTGTCCGAAAATTTCGGACGGATTTCACACCGTCTGAAATCTGTCCGAAAATTTCGGACGGATTTCACACGGATTTGTTATTTTTTATATTTATCTTACATCCGTCTGAAATCTGTCCGAAAATTTCGAACGGATTTCACACGGATTTGTTATTTTTTATATTTTTCTTGATTTATCTTACATCCGTCTGAAATCTGTTCGAAAATTTCGGACGGATTTCACACGGATTTGTTATTTTTATATTTTCGGACGGATTTCACACGGATTTGTCATTTTTTATATTTTCCTTGATTTATCTTACATCCATTTGGTCCCTATACATTACCCGTTTGGTTCCTATACGAGCAAAACATAATTAAATCTGTCCCTAATTATTTTATTGAAATAATTAATTATCTTGATGTTTATTTTTGTTTATTTCAGTGAATGCACGCTTACTAGACAATAATTTATGTTATTGTCACTATTATTACCGGTACAGAAAAATGTTTTAAATAATATGATTAAGAGAAAAGCATTCCATATTTTCATTCTATTTAATTTTAGATTTAAAAATAAACTGGTTTGACATTAATCGGAGATTAAATTTTGGACCGAGTATTTTCTTAGTTGATCAGTTCAATTATTAAACTCTACTCTAGTTTGAATTTCGAAATCATATATTTATCAACCTTTATTTTTAGATTCCAAAAAATAAAAACATGTTTATGTTAGACTTAACTTTTATCACTCATTTTTATACCTATTACTAAATATTAAGTTAAAAACATGAATTTCTCTCTCCTACTTCTACTATCAGACCCGTAACCCCCTTTTTTTCTTTCTTTCCTTCCTTTTCTTCTTCTTTCTTCTTCTTTCTCCTTTCTTCTTTCTTTTTCTCTTCTTCCTCCTGACATCATCTCTCTCAAACTCCATTCTTCTTCCTTCATCCATCAAACTCATCTCTCTCACTTCATGCTCACAGCAGCGCGACCACCGCCTCTGCACGTCGCTCGGAGCCGTCGCACGTCATGGAGGAGGCCACCACGTGACCCGTCACCTGCAGATTCATTTCCTCTGCAGTACCGCCGTTGTCACCGTCGTGGTAAGCCCCTAATTGTCGTTCATGGTGGTTTTTGTCTTTTCTTGGGTGTTGGAAAACTCTTTAATTTTATGAAACTCACCTTCCTTGTTTTGTTCCATGGTGTTTCGGTCACTGTGTTGCCGCCATCCACTGCCTCTACCACCGTAGTTCGCCGCTGTCTTCTTCCTTCCTTGTAGGTGAGTTGGATTTCATCCTTCTTTGGTCAAAATTGAAAATCCCCAAATTGATTTTGAAACCTTAACCCTTTGATTTCAGATTTTAATCTTGAAATTAAACCTTGTTTTATGAAATTGGGACTATAAATTAGTGTTTTATTAAACTAATTTTGTTATCCTTTGATCAAATGAGTTTTCCCCAAATTGTGTTTAGGAACCCTAAACCCCAATTTGATTTTAAGGGGAGCTTACCTAGGGATATTCAATAACTATATGAATATGTGTATGTGTGTAATTGAGTGTTGTTAATATTATTGGTTTAAAAAAAAGGTATATGTTTCTTTATTGAAAAACATTATTGTAGTTTAAAGTTCATGTGGCTCTTTATATTATTTATTTTTTAATAGGCAGCTTTCAAGTGGTGTTGTTTTTACAACTAACTGAAGCTCAGGGATGTTCATGACCTTGGTTATGTAGAGAACGCCTAGAAGTATTTGACCTTGGTCCATCATTTATATTTCAAAAGTTACAGGAGAATCAAAGGAAGACAATAAGTAACAAAGTAAAAATAGCAATATTTATGGTTTAAAGATGGAGCATTGCTCATTACTCAATTTATTTGAACTGTACATCCCTTTGTGTCCTCGATATGTCACTGTTTGACTTACATTAAGTGTTTAAATACAGTTTTTGAGATGTTGTTCCTGATCCTCTTTTATATATAGGTCCGCATTGGGCAATACTTAAATAGGATTTATAGGGTGCAAGATGATATGCTAATTTTGGTCTTGTTAGCCGTCCATTGCTGTTGTTCTGGGATTTATAGGGTGCAAGATGATCCTGGACTATTTTCATGGGTATATACATGTTCATTTTCCAATTTATATACTATTGTTTGTACTTGAATTTTCACATCTTCTCATTCCTACAGGAATCCATGTCTCAACGGAGGCATCTCTTGTTTTTGTAGCCTCGAGTCTTACCATCGGAGTGCTCTTAAGTCTGGCTAAGAAGTCTGACTAGCTTAGATAGTAAATTCAGACAAAGGGTAGGTTGAGCTCTATATGATTGCTTATATTTAGCAAGCAATTTGCATCATCCCCGTTCCCCTTCTTCCTTCTATTATCTTGTAATCCTTGTAGTAAGCCTAGTTGGATCTTACATATTGAATGTGAAAGTTAATGGCTTTTTGTATGATAAAGAAGCTTTGAAACAATTGGAGATGAAGGGACTCACAAGACAAGAAGGGAAGGACTTAACTTGTTTATGTGTACACTGCTATAGGATGGCTTTTTTCATAATCATTGCATCAACTTTAGTTGTATGTTTTGATTCATTTATTTTAGTGTCAAGGACTAGAAAATTTTTCTGGTAACGTTAGGTGACCCTCTGAGGATGCTGTTGGATAATGTCATGAAAGGACTTCTACAAAATACAGGTAGAAAGCTAATAGAGGATTTAACATCCCCTTGTAAAATATTTATTGTGTCTAGACTCTCTGTTAGTAATTCCTATAGCAAATGACACCTTGCTATGCTAGCTGATGAATGTATCTATTTGGTTTGATATTAGAGTTTGTCAGTTTTCTTATGTTAAGAGTGGGGAGGTAATAGAGTTGCTCACTTGCTCATGCCTTAGCATCACTAACTTTCTCTTTCAGGGACACCACTTGGGTAGAGGGTGCTCCATTTTCAATCAATAATCTAGCTATGCTTGATGTATTAGCTTTGGCTTCACTTTTATGAAATTTGGAAGTAAGCTTGGTGTTGTCAAATATGATCTAAAGAGTATGGGGTTTGAAAACAAAACTGAGTCATCAATATGTTCAAGTTAATTGCTGCTACACATGATCCATTTTATGGTTACCATTCATTTTTCTGTGTATTAGTGGAGATCAGGTTCAGTCACCTGTATTGTGATTTAATGTACAATTTTTTTGGGGTGGATGAAGTATTGTAAAGTTCTGGGACACACACACACAATAATGTGCACAAGGTTGGTTTTTATTTGGTGATTGTTTCTTGGTTTTTGGGTGAATGTGTTGATTTTAGGTTGAAGAGGTGCAATTATGATTCTTATCCCCTTTGGACATAGGGCTTTTCAAAAATCATCCATAGAATGCGCATCACGGTCGTGATGGGCATCACGACCTGGCCGTGACAGCTTCTGCCTTGAACGTTGCTTCACTAAATGGTCTGTCACGGCCGTGATGGGTATCACGGCCTAGCTGTGATGGGTATCAAGGCCTGGCCGTGACAGATTCTGCCTAGAAGGGGTCTGGCTCAGTTGACATGTCACGGCCGTGATGGGCATCACGACCTGGCCGTGACAGATTCTGACTTTTCATTCTTCCGTGGAAATCTGTCCCAAATAAAATCAAAACATCCGTCCCAAATCTGTTGGAAAACAAAAATAAATCTGTCCGAAATTCGTCCGAATAATAACCAATAAAATCACAACATCCGTCCCAAATCCGTTGGAAAACAAAAATAAATATGTCCGAAATTCGTCCGAACAATAACCAAAATCCGGATTTGCACGTTGTCCATATTCCGTCCGCAATCCGTTTATAAATATTTTCGGACAGAATTTGGTACGGATTTTATAATTTCCCACGAGGCTTTTTCAGACGGGTGTCATTCCGTCCGAAATCCGTCCAGAATGAATCATCCGTCCGAAATCCGTAGGAAACTTGTCCGATTTCCGTCTGAAATCCGTCTGTAAATCTGTCCGAAAAAGATGGATTTCTAGTAGTGAGTGAAAGGGATGACGGGGATGAAATAAAATGAGGGAATCACATTACGTGATTCACCCAACCTTACCATCCATGTTACGTGATTTACTCAACCTCAGAAGTTTTTTGACCATTAAGACAAAGACCTTTAGGTCTAGGTATAGGAAGAAATAACAAAATCTCAAATATGATATAGGCATATTGTGAAGGAAAAGAAAACGCATGAAATATAGAGGAAAAGAAGAGGAGGGGGGGTGTAATACAGACTGATATAGAAGAATGGTACTTTATATAGAGAAGAGAGACTACTTGATTTTCTTGAAAACTGATCTATAAACTTAAAGCTCATTAAGAGGATTAAGTTACAAGGTGCATGGGTAAGTAGCACAGTAGTCATGGGTAAGTAGCACAGTAGTCAAAGAAATGAATGTTTTTACAGAAACTTATACACTTTTAACGTCAGTTGTCTTCAAGAACTGACGTTAAAAGTGTTTTTAAAATAAAAAAATATTTATTTTTAACGTCAGTTGTTTAATACAACTGACGTTAAACAATGACTTTTAACATCAGTTGTTTAAGACAACTGACGTTAAAAATGACTTCTAACGTCAGTTGTATTAAACAACTGACGTAAAATGTTATTTTATTTTTGGTTTTTGATTATAACGTTTACACACCCGCGTGCCTTCTTCACTTCGCTCTGTACGTCTCTGTTCTTCTCTTTTCATCACGCTCACTCTCACTCTGCCCTAATCGCGAGCTCATCTCCACCGCAACCATCGTGAGGGCTTCTTCGCCACCACCGTGAGGTACACTCTTAACCCCAACTCTGTCTTTCCCGCTCATTCTTTGCAATAACTTGACATCTCTCTTTCCCCTTCCCGCGCACTAACTCTCCTTGTCCCTCTGCTCTAAGTAACCACATCGAACGTTGGCCACCACTCGAGATCCCCTCCCCATCACCACACGAGCACCTATTTCTGGTGAGTCTTTAGGGCACATTTTTTTATTTTTGGTTTTGAGTGTATGTTGAAACTGTAGTCTCTGTAGTTGAAACTTGAAACTGTGAGTTTGAGTTGTTTGGAATGCCTCTATTTCTAGCCGTGGGTTTTGTGTTTTCTCTTGTTTTTCTTCGGCTATAATGACCTATTTCAAAATGGGAAGAAATTTAGAGTTGCTTGTAGCATGTGACATCTACAATATATTGCTCATTGGAATTTTGTTTTGTTAGTTTATCTTCATCTGCTTATTTCTTTTGTCTTAAGAAACCTGAAAATGGTGTAAATTTGAAATAATTTTTAAACGCCTTGGATATATGTTTTGTATATCTACAGAACCTATCTAGTTATGGATCGTAGTTGGATGGTTTGTAAGCGCACTAGTGCTGAGTATTTGAAGGGGGTGGGAGAATTTATAGAATTTGCTCAAAGGAATGTTCCTAATAGTAATGGAATGTTCTGTTGTCCTTGTGTCAAGTGTTTGAATACGAGGAAATGTACGGTGAAGGATATACGTACTCATTTGATTTGTCAAGGGATTTGCTTGAGTTATACAAGATGGATATGGCATGGTGATGTGTTGTTGAGTAGTACGGCAAGTGTCTCCCAAAGTGAGGACGTTGACGTAGATATGGAGGATGATCGAGTAGAGGACATGATCCGTGATATTGGACAAGAATCTTTTCATCGAGCTCATGTGTATGATAGGTTGTGCGGTGATGCGGATAAGCCTTTATATCCAGGGTGTACTACTCATACACGGTTGTCGGCGGTGCTAAAATTGGTTTGTGTGAAGGCGAGAAATGGTTGGACCGATAAAAGCTTCACGGAATTGCTTGAAGTGTTGAAAGACTTGCTTCCGGAGGACAACACATTGCCTGACCATAACTATGAGGCCAAGAAGGTATTTTATCCGATGGGTATGGAGTATAAGAAGATACACGCATGCCCCAATGGTTGCATATTGTACACCGGTGTTCATGAAGACAATCATAATTGCCCCAAATGTGGGTTATCACGATACAACGTGAAGGGTGGTGATGATGATGATGATCTTGATGAGGTGAGAAAAAAGGGTCCTCCTGCGAAGGTGTTGTGGTATCTTCCAATAATTCCAAGGTTCAAGCGATTGTTTGCCAATGCGAAAGATGCGAAGAATCTTAGATGGCATAATGATGAGAGGAAACGTGATGGAAAGGTTCGTCATCCTGCTGATTCTATGCAATGGAAGAATATTGATACTATGTTTCCGGATTTCGCCGATGAGCCAAGAAACCTAAGGCTTGGACTTGCTACGGATGGAATGAATCCTTATGGTAACATGAGTAGTATTCATATTTCATGGCCTGTTCTGTTGATAATTTACAACCTTCCCCCTTGGTTGTGCATGAAGCGCAAATACATGATGTTGTCTATGATGATTTCGGGCCCAAAGCAACCGGGAAATGACTTAGATGTTTATCTAAGTCCCTTGATTGAAGACTTGAGAACGCTGTGGGTGGAAGGTGTTGATATAGTTGATGGGTATTCTCATGAGACTTTAAAGCTTCGTTCCATGTTATTTTGCACCATCAACAACTTTCCAGCATACGGTAACTTGTCCGGGTACAGTGTCAAGGGGCATAAAGCATGCCCTATATGTGAAGAAGGCACATGCTACACTCCGTTGCATCATGGAAAGAAGACGGTTTACCTTGGGCATCAGAGATTTCTTAGACGTGATCACCCATATCGTAAGATGAAAAAGCTTTTAATGGATGCCAAGAGACAGAAGAAGCTATGGTGGCCTTAATTGGAGAGCAAGTTTATCAGAGGGTAAAGGGCATCGATGTTATATTCGGCAAGTCCAAAATGTAAGGTAAAGCTGCTGAGAAAAACATATGGAAGAAGAGGTCGATATTCTTTGATCTTCCATACTGGCGCAAGCTTGATGTCAGACACTACATTGATGTGATGCATGTGGAGAAAAATGTGTGTGATAGTGTGATCGGGACGCTTCTCAACATTCAGGGCAAGACAAAGGATGGTGTGAATGCTCGTCTCGACCTCGTTGCTATGGGTATACAAGAGCAGTTAGATCCAGTTGTTGAGGATGGTAAGCGGACTTATTTGCCGCCAGCATGTCATACTTTGTCAAAAAAAGAGAGACAAAGTTTCTGCGGGTGTCTTCAGGGCATCAAAGTTCCACATGGTTACTCTTCAAATATGAAGAGGCTTGTCTCTAGTGATCTTAAATTAGTTGGCTTAAAGTCTCATGATTGTCACATCTTGATGCAACAACTTCTGCCCGTTGCTATTCATGGTATTGTTCCAAAAAATGCGAGACATGCCATTACTTGGTTGTGCTCATTCTTAAATTCTATATGTAGCAAAGTCGTTGACCCCGTATGTTGGATGACTTGGAAGTTGAGGCTGCTACAATCTTGTGCCAATTGGAGATGTATTTTCCTCCTTCCTTTTTCGACATAATGGTTCACTTAATTGTTCATTTGGTGAGGGAGATTAGATTATGTGGGCCTGTTTTTCTGAGATGGATGTACCCATTTGAGCGCTACATGAAGATCTTGAAAGGGTACGTGAAGAATCCTCATCGTCCGGAAGCATATATTATTCACAGGTATGTTGCAGAAGAAGCTATTGAGTTTTGTTCGGACTACCTTCATAACACGGATCCTATAGGGGTTCCTAAGCCTCGGCATGATGAGATAAGATGTCAAGGTAAGGGTACACATGGCTTAAGAATTAATAGCAAGGGTCGGGAGGAAGTGCTTCAAGCACATTTGTATGTATTGAACAATATCGATTTTGTTCAACCTTTCTTATTTGAACATAAAAGAAAAGTCAATCAAGAAAACCCTCGACTGAGCGAAAGGTGGTTGTTGAACAAGCATAACAAGACTTTCTTACCATGGTTCAAGGAAGAAATGCTTAAGGATGGTAGTACTGCTTCTGATGACGTAAGATGGCTAGCACGTGGGCCTAGCTTCAATGTCATATGTTGGAGCGGATACGACATCAATAACTTTTCCTTTTATACAAAGGAACAAGATAACAAGAGTACCATGCAAAATAGTGGGGTTATGATCGTGGCCGAAGCAATGCACTTCTCTAGTGCAAAGGACACAAAACCCGTTAAAGCACCGACACTTTACTTTGGATATATTGAAGATATTTGGGTGCTCGATTACACTAAGCTTACGGTGCCGGTTTTTAAATGTAAGTGGGTTGATAGTAACGGTGGTGTACAAACCGACGAATTGGGGTTCACATTGGTAGACCTCAACAAGTTAGGTCATATAAATGAGCCTTTCATAATGGCTTCCCAAGCAAAACAAGTGTTCTACATCACTGATCCTTCTAACAAAAGGTTGTCCGTGGTTCTCCAAGGAAAAAACATGTATAATGGTAGTGATGAAAATCAAGATTCAAATCTTGATATTCCTGAGACTCCTTCTTTTTCAACAAACATGCCTACTATAATCGAGGAGACACGGGTGGACGATCTACATGCCACTCGTGATGATCATCACGAAGGGATATTGATATAGGTAGTTTAAACTTAGTATACATTTATTTTTATTTATACTTCTGTATTTATTTTTAGTTATAACCTATGTTAATAAATATATATTGTTTCTGAACAGGCATACATATGGATCAGTCGGATGGCCCACATGCACGGGAGGACACTGTGGGGCCTACGCAGGACCCGATCGTGCCTACACCTGATTCTAGTGTAAGTTTACATGTTATATACTACCTTTAGTCCTTCTTTTTAATGTAAGTTTATAATGTTACAACCCTCTATTTTATCATTTTTTTTGTCCATACAGACATCACAGGCTCATAGGAAACGGGGTAGAGGAGCCACGACTTTGAAGAAACTAGAGAAGGCCAGGCAAAGCGGACAGAAGCTTGAGGTGTCCTTCGATGCTAATCTAAATCCCCAGGGTCCCCGTGCTAAAGAATTTAAAAAGTGAGTGTTTCTACAAGCGAAGCAGCACGTTAGCATCAACTACAACCACTGGAATGACGTTCCACAGAACGTTAAGGATCAGGTTTGGGAGGCTATCACGGTATTTTACCTTTACATTCTTTTGATTTACATTATTAGATAATTATCCGAGTTATAATTCATCCAGTTGTTATGTATTTAATGTGTAGGTAGCTTGGACTGTGCCAAATGACGAGGATCATCATTAGAAATGTATGAAAATGGCATCAAAGCATTGGAATGGGTTCAAGCATGATCTTACCAGGCACTATGTATCTGGGAAGAAGCGGCTTGATAAGATGTTCTCGGATTATCCCTGGATTGATCAGGATACTTGGGATATGTTTGCTAGGAGTCGACAGGATGAAGAATTTCAGGTTGGTTGATTAAGTTAATTTTGTATGCTTCTTATAGATCATTTAACTGTATTTAATTATGTGTTTTTGTTTGAATAGGCTAAGGCAGAGAAGGGTCGGCAGAATCAGGCGAAGAGCGTCCACCGCCACACCATGTCTCAGGGTGGGTACGAGACTCAGATCGAGGAGATGATGGCGGATATGCTGAGGGTGAAGCAGGAAGAGCACTCTGCTAGGATATAAAGAGGAGAGCTGCCTGAGGGAACACCATTAAGTCCTCCATCGGACATCGACCGCGAGGATGACTGGTTAGCCGGCCGCATGACAAAGACGGGATCTTTTAAAGTTGATGCCACTCGCGAAGTGGCAGATAAGATTGTAAGTAAATAATTAACTTCATTTCAATTGATATTTGTATAGATATTTTTAACACTTTTCACTTGCACATTTTTTCATTTTTTCATTGTAGATGGATCTTAAAGCACAATCCTCCTAGGGCTCATTCGTCCCTTCTGGACGGCGGGATGTCTTAATGACTGCTTTAGGCAAGAAAGACCATCCTGGTCAGGTTATCGGTGTTCCTGGGAACGTGACCATCAAAGAATATTATGGCAAGTCTTCTTCACGAAAGTGGGTGGTCGATGAAGCATCAATTTTGGATGACATGACTCAGCAGCTCATCTTCAACCCTGCTATTACAACGCATCTGATGCAAAGCTTACTATCCAACCCAGAATTCAAGCAGGCGCTTGCTAGAGAGCTTTCCTTCATCGGTTCATCCCAGGACACTGCAGGGCATGCCAACCCTTCACATGTGAGAACAAAAGAGAGTTATAGTAGGGCACATGTGGAGGACGATGAGTTGGCAGCTAGGGAGCGGGAGTTGGAAGTCCAACGCCATGAGCTTGAGTTGGAAATTAAAAGGCGTGAGCTTGAGTTGGACTTCAAACGACGTGAGCTCGAAATGTTAACAAAGGTATGTATTCATTATTAATGTCCAAATTAGTCAAATAATTAATTGTGTTTTTTTAATTATCAACAACTTATCTATTTTATTTTTCCTAAATTGAAGGCCAAGTCGACGTCGGTGTCGCTGTCACCTGTCACTCGTTTGTTCTCACTTGGTGAGGATTATGCGTTTGAGATTTTTGAATGTCCATTGGAGCACGATGGATGGGTGGCACGCCCAAATCAACAGAGGATATTTTCCTTCTGTGGTGAAGATCTCGGGCACGCCTGTAGAGATAACGTCTGGATGGCCAGCACGGTTTTGAGTCTCTGGTGCACGTAAGTTAATTTTAATTTTATAACTTATTTATTTTTGGTATTTTTATATTTAATAATTTATTTTAATTTCAATATATATATTTTATGTAATTAACATCCACACCTTTTCATATCTTAGGTATCTCTATCGTCTTCAGCTTGATAAGGGCGTTGCATCAGTTTACGGCTTCTTAGATTCGTCAATCCTTGTGCCCCAATTCTTTGCTATCGATGCATTTAGTAAATACATAGGGAACTTGATGGGAGACAATCGGAAAGAATTATATCTGGCTCCCTACTGTGTGAATAACCTTTGACAGTTGTTCGTACTTCACCCGTCTAGGCATACTGTCATATTCTTATGATCTCTGCACCAAAACCCGCCACAGGAGGTGGTGGAAGCTGTAAATACGTAAGTAACTAATCTTAAATTTAATTTAAGTTTTAATATCAGTTGTTTTTAGTTTATTACACGCATGATATATGAATTTGTTAATTGACATGATTATTTGTTTATGATAGCGCGCTGAAGGCGAGTAGCATAAGTTGCGCCAACGGGAGAAGTAAGACTTCTAAGGCTAAAGGAAATCCTGAATGGATCATCCTCAAGGTTTGGTAGTTTATTTATCAAATAATTAATATTATAATTACTAATTTATATGTATATTTAACTGACATTGAAATTAATTTTGTTTGTAGTCTCGATTTTAACCTAACGGGTGGTCGTGCGGCTATTATGTGATGCTTCATATGCTGAACATAGTCTTCGCATCTATTACGGATGGATGGAAGAAGGTAATATTTAAACAACTTGTTAAATTATATATTATAGTTTTGGTGATAACTTGCGTTAATGTTATTGTTATTATTTGAACGTGTGTAGGCATTTAACGACCAATCGTCTCTTCAAAAAGATGAGTTTAGAGACTTGAGGATGCGCTTAGCAGAATTCTTCTTCAAGTATGCGGCTGAAAAAGGAATTGACAAGATACCTCCGCAATACTTAGATGAATAGTTTTTTTGTTAGACTTTAGAAACTAATTAATAATATGTATATATATATATATATATATATATAGACACACACACACACACTTGTAGATAGTTATGTTTTTCCTATTCATGGGTTTTGGTTTTAAGTCCCCCCATTGTTCCTTTGTATATTTCTTTTCTTTTTGTTAATATTGAAATTTAAGGGTAGTGTTTGCAATTTTGTAATGTGTGTGATATTCTGTGTTATTGGGATATTTATTGAATGCAGGGATAGCTGAGGGGAGTGATATTTTAAAACTGAATTTAAAAAAAATCTATTAACGTCAGTTGTATCAAATAACTGACGTTAATAGTATTTTATAAAATATACAGTAGACTATATATTAACGTCAGTTGTATTAGGAAACTGACGTTAAAAATAAAACATTTAACGTCAGTTCTTTAACACAACTGATGTTAGTTTGAACAACATTAACGTCAGTTGTGTTAAAGAACTGACGTTAATAGTTTTATATTTAACGTCAGTTGTTTAAACAACCGACGTTAAAATATTAACTATTAACGTCAGCTGTATTAACGTCAGACAATATTCTGACGTATAAAATCAATTTTAACTGACGTAAAAAACACTTATTGCACTAGTGCGGGGGTTGTGATCTCCCTCCAAATTTCCAAACAATTGAGTGATATATTTTTACCTCTCCACTTCACTCAACTCTAAACCACTACATTACTAATCAGTTCACTTTATCTCCTTAAAAAAAAAAAAATCTCAAACATAGCCTAAGGTGGTGTTTGCTTGCCGGAATGTTTTATTCTCAGCAAACCACATTCCTGGAAATGTAATTCACATGAATTTTTCTTTCTCACCTTCACACATAGGAATAAAGTTTACTCAGGTTTATAATTATCATTAACTAATTTTATTATCGGGAATATTTTATGCCTGGGAATAAATTTTTAAAACTTATACCAAACATGAGAAACTTTTATTCCCTTATCAGCATTCCCGAGAATACTTTTTTAATTTCACAAACTTCATATGACAATGAGCCTTGGGTTTACTAAATCATGTTGATTCTTATTTGATTGTTTAGATTTGGTTTCTTTAACATTATTATTAAATTATCATCTATAATTGTTATTTATGTTTTGGAATACATTTACATTATATTTTATAAGTTTAATTTATATGCACTTTCAATATAAAGAATTTTTACAATGACATTTAATAAAATATGTTGACAAATCAACATTATTATTATTTTTATATCTAAGTTATTAAAATAAAAGTACACATCAAAATATTAGTGTATTAGATCCATGAGTATGAATGGATAAACTTTCCTTCAAAATAAATTGTTATAATATTTAATTCAACTGCTAATTATAATTATTATTTTAATTTTGAAGTATATTGACATTATATTTATTGAGTGAAACAAAAATACTAAGTTTATTGATACCTTAATTATAGTATGCTAATTAAAATTAAAATCTAGAGGCTGAATAAAAATTCAAAATTTAAATTTCTAAACCCAAATATAACAACACAATCAATATCTGTAAATTTTATCATTAAACTTCTAAGATGGATTTAACTGAGTGGGTATTGAATTAAAAAAAAAATATTACTTTAATTTAATTCTCATATCTTGTCCTCTAAACATATGGACACCATTAAAATCAATATAAGTTTATTTACCATTCAAGTTTCAACTAAGATGTCTCATCTCATACAGTTTAAAAAACACAATCAAGGGACCAGTTTCTGCTCTCAACAAAAATCCAGTGAACCATATCACAATTACATTGCAAAATGAATGAAATATAGATAACAAATGGAGAGAGTAGTTACGAAGCTAGAAAATATTCAAAGGATTTGCAGAGAACTGTTTAATGTAGCAAGATGAGCGTAGGAAAGCCTATGTAATTTCATCAACTCTTATTTATAGTGGCTGGAGAGGATAGTGGACTGCATTGTATAATCTAAGAAAAGCAAATTAACTATAGTTAAATGGATAGGAAGGAGAAACAAAGTTCCTTTAGGCATTATATCCATTCAGAACTATGTGGAAAACACATTCCTCCAGATTAGGCTTGTCTTCAACCTTGAGCTTCATATTCACGGCTGCCCTACCCTTCAATAATGGCATACTTTGGTATTCCTCAGGTACTTCATATGGGAAGCCATCAACCATGTATTCTTCAACACTGCATAAATGTAATGCCCCAGGAACATCTCAACTGCAGTCAATGAAAGGTTATATATGAGAAAAGTATTTCTCAAGAAGATTATTTTTGCAAGTCCTCCTCAACTTTCAATTGTTAGCTAACACCAACAGGTAGATGTCCTTCACCAGATATAGAGGAACAAACAGTGTGAAAAAATTAGTCATTACTCACTCAAATGAAGACAATATAATCCCACAATCACATTAACGCAAACCCAATTTTTACTTTACTTAACAAAGGTAGGTGTTAAAATACCAAGTAAATGATTATATCAAGTCATAGTGTTGCATAACCTTGAGAAGAGACCTATAATGATGGAAGTCATACATGAATCCCCAAATTTCTGATAGAAACTCTTGAAGAAAAAAAAAAACTGGCAGCATTTGTTAACATCTCAGGCCTCAGCACAAGTTTTTCTGATAATTTGGCCTTTTATGATAAATCATTAAACCAAACTGAAAACAGGAATGGATATCTAAGTTTGATAGTCCTAATCAACATCAAAGCTTGGCAATGAAAGGTAATGATGAGAAACTATTAAAGCACACTGTGCTATATAAAGACAGTACTCTAGTTCCTTCACCATTCTTCTAGTTTTTTAGGGGACAAAAAGGGAGATATAGAGTTTTATTAATCATTCCAACTTCTACAACTTTTGTTTGCAAAAATCAAAAGACTGATGAAGAACACTTAAACCATATAAACTACTAAGTTTTGAGCCAAGTTGAACAGAAAAATAAACATAAAAGCAATAACAACTAAATCTCACTTTGCATTTATAGGAATACTCCATAAGAAAACCTTACGCAAGGAAGAATAATATGCCAAACAGATTCATGAGAAAGCAATACCCCAATCTCCATATACATTTATTTCTACTATTTACATACAGTCTACTTACCTCAATCCCACAACTTAATACCCCTTTTAAGTCAGCATAAGCTACATGAAAAGGGAGGAGGAATGAAACAACTTTTATGAAAGAAGGAAATATGATTATTATATCTGTAAACTCATAAGCATGTTAGTGATGTTTGATTACCAAACAATTGTGAATAGGAGCTACATTAGTAACTAAATCCCACGTCAGACCATTATGAAGAAGGTAGACAGAACTTAAAAACTAATACTGTCAACTTGGCAGCCAATGTTTTTGAAGATTAAATACATCCACATAATATCAATAATAACAACAATGTTCAGAACAGGGCGGCTGAGGAGTACCTTAGACCTGCAAATCGTTCCAGCAAAAAAGGTACGAGCCATTTTGGAGGGGAGCAAGTCAATGTCGGTGGGTCAGAGAGTGGGGGTGTTAGATGAAAGCCCAACAAAATTAATGGAGGGATTGGGCCATAGAAGAAATAGAACTAACCATACTAAAAAATTTACGTTGGGCCTCGGTGGGTTGGAGGGGTGGGAAAAAACGAAGGCCCATCAATGTGTCTAAGCCTACGGCCGTAGGAACAGAAATGCAAGGGTGATCATAAAGAGCCCTATGCGTGAGAAGGAGTACAGCTTCAGAGACCCAGAGATAAGGAGCAAGAATTCACTTTCGACACCAACACAGATCTGGAAACAATTAGAAGAAGGGTCACCGCTGCTGGGAAAAGGCCAATGGTCCAGGGTTTGAGGAACCCATACACGTTGCAGGTGAGTGACCCAATTTCTGAAACACAAATTAGGGTAACAAATCGTGCAATACTCAGGGCAGAGGCATATAAAGAAGCAAATGAAATATGGCAGATGGGCAAGAGAATGGGAGTAACAACGATCAATAGGGAGGAGGATATCTTAAACCAGGTAGTAGAAATGGAAATAAGAGATAGGGAGTAGAAATGATGTAAAGATTGTAGCAAGAGAGAGGGAGTCATCAATGTGACATAATGAGGATTTCATCATGTAATGTAAGAGGCTTGAGTGGGAGAGTGAAGAAGAAGGAAGTTTGAAGTTTAATTAAAAAGGAGAGAGTGGAGTTTATGTGTGTTCAGGATACTAAAATAGAAAAAATTGAGAAGTTTAATTAAAAAGGAGAGAGTGGAGTTTATGTGTGTTCATCAATGTATATTCACCATGCACTTTGTCCGGCAAAAGAGCTTTGTGGGAACAACTTAGTGTGATGCGGGCTAACAACTTGGGTACTGCATGGTGCGTGGGAGGTGATTTTAATGCTATAAGGAATGCAGGTGAAATGAGAGGGAATTCTAATCAGGTTGCTACAATAGTGTGAACGCCCATTTTTGTCCATCTTCATTTTATTTTATTCTAATTTTTATGTTATTATATTTCAGGGAGACTAAAAAATAAAAGTGAAAAAAGAAAGAAGAAAAAGAAAAAATTAAGAAAGGAGGTTACTTAATTTTCTGTTGGATGCGGAGGACCCGTCCATTGCATACTTACTTTTCTGTTGGATGGGGAGGACCCGCCCATTGCATACTTTTCTGTTGGACAGGGAGGACCCGTCCATTGCATACTTAATTCTCTGTTGGACGCGGAGGTCCCGTCCATTGCATACTTAGTTTTCTGTTGTACGCGGATGTCCCGTCCATTGCATACTTACTTTTCTGTTGGACGGGGAAGTCCCGTCCAATGCATACTTAATTTTCTGTTGGACGCGGAGGTCCCGTCCATTGCATACTTAATTTTCTGTTGGACGCGAAGGATCCGTCCACTGCAATTTTATTTTCAGATTGGAGACTGAAGAATAAAGAAAGAAGAAGAAGAAAATAATGAATAAAGGAGGAAGAAAAGAAGGAGAAAAGAACAATCAACAGAAAGAGAAGAAAGAAGGTTGAGTTACCACTCTCCAACCGCCCCTACACCTCCTCTACCCATTAGTCCTTCTTCTTCCTCATCTCCTCCCTCATTTTAACCTAGCAGCTCTACTATTAACCCTAAAAAACCTATTTTACATATCATACAAAACATCTCTTCCTCCTTCCACACCTCCAACCGGCCCTACACCTCCTCTACCCATTGGTCTTTCTTCTCCCTCATCTCCTCCACTATCTTAACCGCACAACACTTCCTTCTCTTTCCAAACATGCAACCTTCAGATCAAATCACCTCCTTTCCTCTGTTCTCGCCACCTCCATCGGGACACACGCGATCTCTGCTCAGAACCGCCCAAGCTCCGGATTTCGTGAAACCAACCTTGAAGTTGCTGGGTACGGAGAAGCATGAAGCCCTTTCCTCCATCTATAAAAGGGAGAGGGGGGAAGAACGAAAGGGGGGAACGAAAAAAGGTCAAGAGGAGATACGAGGGGAGGATACAAACACACACAGAGAGAGAGAGAGAGATTGTTTTATCCGACATTTTCTTTGTGAAGAAAAGAGATTAGGGATTTCAGTTTTTTTTTCACTGTCATTAGAGTGGTTCCAAATTTGCAGAAGAAGAGAGAGTTAAAGAGTCGGTGAAACTGAAATGTAAGGTTTTTGATCTTTAAATTCTACCACTGGGATAAAGCAAAATCATTGTTATTCTGCTCTCATTTGGTAATCCTTGTTCTCTTTGTTGATATTATTCATGAGTTTCTCTTGACATTCTTATTTTTCTGTGTTTCTGTTTATGACGAAAAGAAAATCCATGGATATTGAAACTGAATGAGTTAGTACGATGTTTGCTATATGAGTTCTTATATTTGTTTCAGAAATGGTATATCGTAGGGTTCATATTTCATCGTTTGCCATCATATGCGGAAGTGCATGATACACTAATAATCTTCATATGGCTATACTGTTACTAAACACTTAAAATGTTTCATTTTGGTTCTATTTTCATAAGGTAAAACTATTTTTTTTACATAAAAATAAAAGATGAGATCATGAAATAACATTTCTCTTCCTAATAACTATGTGGCTTTTTTTTCTAAATAATTATTTAAATCAATGTTATTTTTGGGTTGCTCTATGACAAGTGTCATACTCAATCCTTTAGATTTTGAAGTTGTCCTGCGGAGTTACGTGCCATGTTCATCCTCATTAGGTTTATCAAAAATTTCACAAATATAAAACCGATAAAAATACAAAATATCTTAAGATCAGGAATGATTCTTTTTCCTTTAAATGTTTTTCGGGGTAAAACAAATATTTTCAAGTTACTAATAATTTGCACAACTAATTTTGGGTTACCATTTTTATGGATGTTCTAGGGTGTCGTGGGGTAAAGTCTCCATGCCTTCCCTAGACGTAATTGACTCCCGAACGCAAAGTTCTTTTTAAAGGGTTTTCCAACTTTCCCTAGATTGAATAAAGTTGGTGGCGACTCCATGTTTATTCTCTAAAAGAGAAACATGTTTTCTTTTTGGTTGCTACAGATGGCGACTCCACTAGGGAAGCTTTTAAGAGAGTCAAGCTAGTAAAAATTGGTTTTGCAAATTTTTAGTAACTTGTTGCTTATTTGTTTTACCTTTTTTTTCTATATCTTGCTATTTTTTTCTTACAATAATTAAATAACAAAAACAAAAATGTTTTTATTTTTAGTGATTTTGTTTGGATTGTCCTTTTTGTTTGAGTTTTCCTTTTATTTAAATAAAAATGAGAAGATTAGTTGTATATACATTTTAGCTCATGTTATTTTTGTATATGTTTCACTAACAATGTTTTTGTTTCCTCCTCCTTTCTTTTCTTTTTTCCTATATTTTTACAATAGGGTAGAGGAATTATAACCATTGTTATATACCTATGTTTTTATTTTGCAGGTTTTTCTTATCTTTTCTTTTCTTTTTATTTTTAAGTGTTACAGGTTTGTATGCCCCCTTCACACACATCCCTATCACATATTACACACACTCTTGGCTCTATACCCGAGCTTGCTCAAAAACCCAAGGATTAGGCCATTCTCTGACATTGTCATTGAAGAGGTCTTGTACCTCCCTGATAGTTGTCGGTTCACCCCTCAGATTGTACATCAGATCATGGAATAGTCATATTGAGAGGGTTTATCCCTACTTATGGCTAGATTCATGAATCAGATCCTTATAAGGGCAATATAGGGACCATGACTTTTAGAGGTCTAGACCCGTCCCAATTTTCACTAATAGAGCAAACCTAGTGGCCAACCTGTTTAGAGTCCTAACTTAGGGTGTGTCCATCCTTAGGTTTTACCGGGCTTAGGACAAAAAGGGGTGTACTTTTCTTCTCTCTCTATCATCATAAGCATAAATTGTCACACACGTTCATTGTGAATATTCACAAAACTAGGGGCGTCACATTGCCGCCTCAAACCTGAATGACAAATTCGAATATTATTGCACATCTAATAGGCGATATGTCATAATGAAGGTGATGCTTTGGCAACACATCCATCAGGGTTTTCAACCCCATTGGGTCTCATACAACATGAATCATGCAAGATATATTTGTTTTACTATACTCATTTTTGTTTGTGCCTCATTTGTTGGAAGACTTTGGTATTAGTCTTATAGCAAGAAATGGAAAATTTTGGTTCCGAAAGAGTACTAGCAATGCGAGCTGTTCCAAGAAGAGTATTAAGAAAATTAGACTCTTAACATAGTGCTTTGTGGACCTCGGAGAGAGATGGAAGCTATCAATGCATTTCTTTTGATCAAAGACTCATGACTTGTATCGAAATATTTATAATGGAATGGAAGTTCTCATCAATGTCTGTCGAGCGTTTTTTAGATGATATCTATCGAGGAGTGCATTCTCCCTTAGATACGTCATCAAATATATTTTTACCCTAAAAATGACGTGTTTTCTGCGTAAAAATAAGGACGTTGCTAGTACGGGTATGGTCTATCGAGGAGTGGATTCTCCCTTGGACTTGGCACCAACTGCATTCAAGCTAGAGGGAACCATACCACTAGATTTGATTGCAGGATGAGTATTCTTGCTATAGGACAGTCTTCCTAAGAGCATTCTTGCGATCAAACAAAAGGTGTTAACTTGCACATGCATGCACACACACACACACAAAATTTGGGTTTACTAATGATATTCTTGGATGCTTTATAGAGTCACATACTTCTGAGAATCAGGGAACCATTGCACGACCTAGGAAACGTGACACCAATCAAACCCGAGTTCACAATACCAGATCTCGGACCAGGATGGCTGCCAACATGCCCGAGGAAGGAAAAATCTTAAGCTCTGAAATAGATGAAGTTCTCAATAATTGGCGATCTGAACCGTTTGTTGATGTTATTTCCATGAAGTAATTATCTTATTATACTAAATATGAACTGATGTTTACTTTGTTTGAGACATGAATGAGAATGTAGCACTTTGTCTGGTGTTTTCCTTTTGGTTCCATCGTTTCTTCTCTCTCTCTTTCATTTCTTTACTTTGTTTAAGATTTTCTTTCATGAATAAGACTCTCGCCTATACTTCTTCTATTCCTGACTTTTTTTCTTCCAGGAATACTTCTTCCACTAAAGATTTACCTCAGGAGAGGAACTTTGAAAACTCATTTATTGATTCCCTCGCGACCGTTGATGAATACAACCTTGAATCCGATGAGGAAGAAGAAGACATTGAAGAATTCATAAAGATGGTGAAACGGTCATAAGGAGGGATTAGCTCGAATGACGAGGTTACAAAAGTGATCAATATGGGAACCGAGGAAGACAAAAAGGAGTTGAAAATAGTGGATAACCTAGAGCGTGAAGAAATGGTTGCACTATTCAAAGAGTATCTGGACGTTTTTGCATGGTCCTACAGAGATATGCCAGGCTTAGATCCTGAGATAGCATCAAATAAAATTCCCTTATACCCAGATGTGGTTCCAAAGAGGCAAAAATTAATGAGGATAATCATAGATAATGCTGCTAATCTTAATGGTGCTGAGATTCAAAAGTTTTATGATGGTTTCAAAGTCAAACACCACAATGCAGCTCCTTATAGACCTCAAATGAATGGTACAGTTGAAGCAGCAAACAAAAATATCAAGAAGATCGGTGCCAAGATGGTTGTAAATTATAAAGATTGGCACGAAATGTTGCCATATGCTCTACATGCTTATCGGACTAATATACGATCAAGCACTGGGGCAACCCCTTTCTCTTTGGTATACAGGATGGAGGCTGTCTCACCTATAGAAGTAGAGCTCCCTTCGCTAAGAGTTTTGATGGAAGCAAATTTAGAAGAATCTGAGTGGGTGAAAACTCGATATGAGCAGTTGAACATGATGGGAGACAAAATACTGGCAGCTATCTGTCACGGGGGATTGTATCAAAGCAATGACAAGAGCTTTCCATAAGAAGGTTCACTCTAGAGAATTTTGCATTGGAGACCTGGTTTTAAAGAAAATTCTCCCTAATCAGGAGGATGCCCGAGGAAAATGGGTGCCGAATTATGAAGGTCCTTATATTGTCAAACAAGCATTCTCAGGAGGAGCTTTGATTCTGCAAAACATGGATAGGAAAGAGTTACCAAGGCTAGTAAACTCTGATGCTGCGAAAAAGTTCTATGCTTAAAAGGCCGCTAGGTTGAAAACCCGAAAGGGAAACCCAGGCAAAAGTTAGGGCAAAGAACAATGAAAAAAAAAAGAAAAAAAAGGCCCGCGAGGTTGAAAATCTGAAAGAGCAACCTGGGCAAAAGTTAGGGCAAAGAACAATGAAAATAAAAAAGAAAAAGAGCCCGCTAGGTTGAAAACCCGAAAGAGCAACCTAGGAAAATGTTAGGGCAAAGAACAATGAAAATAAAAGAGAAAAAGAGCCCGCTAGATTGAAAACTCGAAAGATCAACCGAGGAATAAGTTAGGGCAAAGAACAATGAAAACAAAAGAAAAGAAAGAGCCCGCTAGGTTGAAAACCCGAAAGGGCGGCCTAGGCAAAAGTTAGGTCAAATAACAATAAAAACAAAAGAAAAGAAAAGACCCGCTTGGTTGAAAACCCGAAAGGGCAACCTAGGCAAAAGTTAGGGTAAAGAAACATTAGGCTGAAAACCTGCAAAGGTGGCCTAGAGGGAGGATATGGTCCAACACTTCTGCAATTACTCACCACACTGGGGCAATTTTATCCGACTGAGTATACTGGGGTAAAATTGTTAAAGAATGATTGAAGAAGGTGTGTTTGAAGAATCAGAAACAGAAGCCAAGATCCGTGTCATCAAAAGGCTATGGGGAATTAATTAAATGAAAATCAAAGGACCAACACTGGGGCAAATTTTATGTGATTCTCGTAAGTTTCTTTGTTATCTTTGCTTTTAATCTTCATGATCCCTTTTGTAATTTTGTTCTTATATTGTTATTTTCTCTTAACAAACTAAATTCTCATATTAAGGCAAGAGGCTTTTCCTTCATACTCCCCTGTCATGTTCACTCTCACTATGGTCATGTCTCAATAAAAGTAAATATAAGTTTGATGGTATGATTTGATAATTCTAATGGTAGCACCAATGAATGGTTTGAACCAAAAGGACTCAATATTTCAATGGAAGATATAGCATGCACTGGACAACAAAAGAATGATGCAAATAAGCTTGGGAGAATAAACATAACATCCACCTCATATGATTCAGATTCTTGGTTGACCCATGTTGTTAAAAGAATGAATGATGCCTTGGCTCAGAGTGGTCAGTGAACAAGGGTTTGGATGGTGGAAGTTTTTCCATGGAGCATTTGGTTTCGCTGTCTTCAAAAGGAAGGGATTCTCATTAGTTTCAGATTACTGATTGAATTTCGTCGAGCTCTGAGGCTCACTGCAATTTAATTTTCGAGCTCTGAGGCTCACTGCAATTTTATTTCTGAGCTCTGAGGCTCACTGTAATTTAATTTTCGAGCTCTGAGGCTCACTGCAAGTTTATTTTCGAGCTCTGAGGCTCGCTACATATTTAATTTTCTGTTGGATGAGGATGTTCCATCCATTGCATATTTAATTTTCTGTTGGACGAAGAGGTTCCGTCCATTGTATATTTAATTTTCTATTGGACGAGGAGGTTCCGTCCATTGTATATTTAATTTTCTGTTGGACAAGGAGGTTCCGTCCACTACATATTTAATTTTCTGTTGGACGAGGAGGTTCCGTCGACTGCAATTTTATTTTCGAGCTTTGAGGCTCACTGCAATTTTAATTTCGAGCTGAGGCTCACTGCAATTTTATTTTTGAGCTGAGGCTCACTGCAATTTTATTTTCGAGCTCTGAGGCTCACTGGAATTTTATTTTCGAGCTCTGAGGCTCACTGCAAGTTTATTTTTGAGCTCCGAGGCTCGCTGCATATTTGCTTTCCTGTTGGACGAGGAGGTTCCGTTCACTGCAATTTTATTTCTGAGCTTTGAGGCTCACTACAATTTTATTTTCTAGCTCTGAGGCTCACTGTAATTTAATTTTCGAGCTTTGAGGCTCATTGCAAGTTTATTTTCGAACTCTGAGGCTCGCTACATATTTAATTTTCGGTTGGACGAAGAGGTTCCGTCCACTGCAATTTTATTTTCGAGCTTTGAGGCTCACTGCAATTTTATTTTCGAGCTCTGAGGCTCACTGCAGTTTTATTTTCGAGCTCTGAGGCTCACTGCAAGTTTATTTTTGAGCTCTGAGGCTTGCTGCATATTTACTTTCCTGTTGGACGAGAAGGTTCTGTCCACTGCAATTTAATTTTTGAGCTCTAAGGCTCACTGCAATTTTATTTTCGAGCTCTGAGGCTGACTGCAATTTAATTTTTGAGGTCTGAGGCTCACTGCAAGTTTATTTTCATGCTCTGAGGCTCGCTACATATTTACTTTCTGTTGGATGAAGAGGTTCCGTCCACTGCAATTTTATTTTCAAACTATGTGATTTTCTTTTGAGCTCCTCACGTTTTGTTGGACAAAATATGTGTTCATTTTCTTTACTTGTTCATTACTAAAATACATGAAAAGTCACGACTAATCATGATTTCTAGTAGGCAACAAGTAAAGAGGGGCAACTGTGAACACCCATTTTTGTCCGTCTCCATTTTATTTTATTCTAATTTTTATGTTCTTATATTTCAGGGAGACTAAAAAATAATAGTGAAGAAAGAAAGAAGAAAAAGAAAAAAAATGAAGAAAGGAGGTTACTTAATTTTCTGTTGGACGCGGAGGATCCGTCCATTGCATTCTTACTTTTCTGTTGGACGGGGAGGTCCCGTCCATTGCATACTTACTTTTCTGTTGGACGGGGAGGACCCATCCATTGCATACTTAATTCTCTGTTGGACGCGGAGGTTCCGTCCTTTGCATACTTACTTTTCTGTTGGACGGGGAGGACTCGTCCATTGCATACTTAATTCTATGTTGGACGCGGAGAACCCGTCCATTGCATACTTAATTCTCTGTTGGATGGGGAGGACCCGTCCATTGCATACTTACTTTTCTGTCGGACTCGGAGGGCCCGTCCATTGTATACTTAATTCTCTGTTGGACGCGGAGGTCCCGTCCATTGTATACTTAATTTTCTGTTGGACGCGGAGGTCCCGTCCATTACATACTTACTTTTCTGTTGGATGGAGAAGTCCCGTCCAATGCATACTTAATTTTATGTTGGACGCGGAGGACCCGTCCATTGTATTCTTAATTTTCTGTTGGACGCGGAGGTCCTGTCCATTGCATTCTTAATTTTCTGTTGGACGAGGAGGTTTCGTCCACTGCAATTTTATTTTCAGACTGGAGACTGAAGAATAAAGAAAGAAGAAGAAGAAAATAATGAATAAAGGAGTAAGAAAAGAAAGAGAAAAGAACAATCAGCAGAAAGAGAATAAAGAAGGTTGAGTTACCACTCTCCAACCGCCCCTACACCTCCTCTACCCATTGGTCTTTCTTCTTCCTCATCTCCTCCCTCATTTTAACCTAGCAACCCTACTCCTAACCCTAAAAAACCTATTTTACATATCATACAAAACCTCTCTTGCTCCTTCCACACCTCCAACCGCCCCTACACCTCCTCTACCCATTGGTCCTTCTTCTCCCTCATCTCCTCCACTATCTTCACCGCACCACACTTCCTTCTCTTTTCAAACACGCAACCTTCAGATCAAATCACCTCCTTTTCTCTGCTCGCACCACCTCCATCGAGACACACGCGATATCTGCTCAGAACCGCCCAAGCTCCGGATTTCATGAAACCAACCTTGAAGTCGATGGGTAAGGAGAAGCATGAAGCCCTTTCCTCCATCTATAAAAGGGAGAGGGGGGAAGAACGAAAGGGGGGGAACGAAAAAAGGTCAAGAGGAGATACGAGGGGAGGATACAAACACACACACACACAGAGAGAGAGAGAGAGAGAGATTGTTTTATCCAATATTTTCTTTGTGAAGAAAAGAGATTAGGGATTTGAGTTTTTTTTGTCATTAGAGTGGTTCCAAATTTGCAGAAGAAGAGAGTTAAAGAGTCAGTGAAACTGAAATGTAAGGGTTTTGATCTTTAAATTCTACTACTGGGAGAAAGCAAAATCATTGTTATTCTGCTCTTATTTGGTAATCCTTGTTCTCTTTGTTAATATTATTCATGAGTTTCTCTTGACATTCTTATTTTTCTGTGTTTCTGTTTATGACGAAAAGAAAATCCATGGATATTGAAACTGAATGAGTTAGTATGATGTTTGCTATATGAGTTCTTATATTTGTTTCAGAAATGGTATATGGTAGGGTGCCTATTTCATTGTTTGCCATCATATGCGGAAGTGCATGATACACTAATAATCTTCACATGTCTATACTGTTACTAAGCACTTAAAATGTTTCATTTTTGTTCTATTTTCATAAGGTAAAACTATTTTTTTACATAAAAATAAAAGATGAGATCATGAAATAACATTTCTCTTCCTAATACCTATGTGGCTTTTTTTCTAAATAATTATTTAAATCAATGTTATTTTTGGGTTGTTCTATGACAAGTGTCATGCTCAATCCTTTAGATTTTGAGGTTGCCCTATGGACTTACGTGCCATGTTCAACCTCATTAGGTTAATAAAAAATTTTCACAAATATAAAACCGATAAAAAATACCAAATATCTTAAGATCAAGAATGCTTCATTTTCCTTTAAATGATTTTCGGGGTAAAACAAATATTTTCAAGTAACTAATAATTTACACAACTAATTTTGGGTAGCCATTTTTATGGATGTTCTAGGGTGCCGTGGGGTTAAGTCTCTATGCCTTCCCTAGATGTAATTGACTCCCGAGCCCAAAGTTCTTTTTAAAGGGTTTTCCACTTTCCCTAGATTGAATAAAGTTGGTGGCGACTCCATGTTTATTCTCTAAAAGAGAAACATGTTTTCTTTTTGGTCGCTACAAAGAGAGATGCAAGACTTTGATGAATTCATAGAAAATATGGGTTTGAACGATATGCCACTTGCAGGCAGGAAGTATACATGGCATAGGGCTGATGGGACTTGTATGAGCAGAATTGATAGTTTTCTGTTGTCAGATGAATGGTTAGATAGGTGGCAACGTCTTTCCCAATGGGGCTTGGAAAGAACGGTGTCCGACCATTGCCCTATTCTGCTAAAATCAATGGTTAAAAATTGGGGCCCCAGACCATTTAGAGTACTTAATTGCTGGTTAGATCAGAATGATTTCATGAAGTTGGTACATGATAAATGGCAGCAACTGAACATTCCTTGCTGGGGCTGCTATGTTCTTAAGGAAAAAACTCAAGTGGCAAAAGCAAACAATAAAGGGTTGGAACAAAGATGCGTTTGGGAATGTTGAAAGACAATATCCAGGGTGTTGTGAAAGATATAAAAAGGCTAGATGATAAAGGGGAAGTCGGGTCTTTGTGGATGGAGATGTGATGAAGAGGAGAGAATTGTTTGACAAATTCTAGAAATTACCCAGAATGAAGGAATCCATTTTGTTTCAGAAATCAAGACTGAAATGGTTACAAGTGGGTGATTCGAATTCAACTTTTTTTTCATGCCTGCATGAACAAAAGAAGAAAGGATAATGAACTCCATGGGATTTGGCATGAAGGCAGCTGGATTGAAGAACCTGATTTGTTGAAACAGGTTATCTCAAGGCATTTCCAGAACCTGTTCAAACAGAGTATTAGACTTAGACCAACACTTGATGGGTTAGAGTTTAAGAGAATCTCTTCTCAACAAAGCAACAACCTCATTGAGGATTTTTTAAAGGTTGGAAATCAAAAATACAGTGTGGGAGCGTGATGGGAACAAGTGCCCGGGACCGGACGGATATAATTTTACCTTCATCAAAAAATTTGGGGGGGTCCTTGGTGATGATATATGCAAGATGGTTACGGATTTCCATTCAAATGAAAGGTTGGCTAGAGGGTGTAATGCTTCTTTCTTGGTACTTATTCCTAAAAAGGAAAATCCTGTGGGACTAAATGAATATAGGCATATCGTCCTAGTCGGATGCATGTATAAAATTATGGACAAATTGCTTGTGGGCCGACTGAGCAAGGTTATCGATTCGGTGATTACTGGTAACCAAACAACATTCTTGAAAGGAAGAAATATCTTAGATGGAGTGGTGGCTATCAACGAAATAATTGACTATGCCAGGAGGAAAGGGAAGCAGTGTATGTTGTTTAAGGTGGACTTCGAGAAAGCGTATGACTCAGTAAGGTGGGAGTTTCTGGATTTTATGTTATCCAGAATGGGATTCCCAAACAAATGAAGGTCTTGGATTAGAGTATGCCTGCAGTCAGCTTCAGTTTTAGTAATCGTAAATGGTAGCCCATCACCAGAATTCCTAATGTCAAGAGGGATTCGTCAGGGAGACCCAATGGCCCCATTTTTGTTTCTCATTGTACCTGAAGGTCTGAGTGGTCTTGTACGAATTGCGGTTGAAAAAAATATTTTTAGTGAATTTGTCATTGAAGGTAGGGAGCAGAACTTTGGCGATTCTCATATCCAGTATGTAGATGACACAATCCTGGTTGGTGACATGACTATATCCAATGTGAAGGCAGTAAAGAGTATCCTGAGATTATTTGAGCTAGTAGCTGGCCTGAGAGTTAATTTTCACAAGAGTGGACTCATAGGCATCAAGGCAAATGGTGGGATAATTGGGCAGGCGGCACACATTCTTAATCGCAAAATAGGTAACACTCCATTTAAATTCCTTGGGATTTTGGTGGGAGGAAATCCTAGAAGGTATACAACATGGGAGCCCCTCATCAGTTCGCTTCAAAAAAAGGTTATTGGGTTGGAGAAAAAAATACCTTTCTTTTGGTGGTAGAGTTATTTTTATAAATACAGTCCTCTTTACTTTACCTGTATATTATTTATCTATATATAAGGCACCAAAGAAGGTTTTGAACAAAATCACTAAAATTCAAAAAAGGTTCCTTTGGGGAGGGAGTGATGAGTGTAGGAAAATTTACTGGGTAAAATGGGATATTGTGTATAGAGCTAGAGAGGATAGGGGTTTACGAATTAGGAACATAAAAGCTTTCAATTTATTATCTTTACTTGGGAAGTGGAGATGGCGTTTATTCACAGAAAAAGAGTCTTTTTGGTCAAGCATCCTTAGGGTAAGGTATGGGGATCCTTCTATTTGGGGATTAAATTGGTGTAAAAAGTCTTCTGAGGGTGGAGAAGTTTCAGTGTGGTGGTTCGATCTTGGTAAATTAGAGGGGGGATTCGCAAAAGGAGGGGTGATTATCTAATGGTATTAGGAGGGTCTCAGGTTGTGGAAAGAACATTTCCTTTTGGAATGAGCATTGGGTAGGTATGGATGCTTTGTCTGGTGCTTTTCACAGGTTGTATAACATCTCATGGAGAGATGAGACTTGGTGCTGGAACTTTAGTTGGAGAAGGAGACTCTTTGTATGGGAGAAAGGGCTTCTGGAGAGCATGATGAACATCATAAACCAAAAGTGTCCAAGAGCAAATTTGGAAGATAGTTGGAGCTGGTTGGAATGTGGAGACAAACCTTATACAGTAAAAGAAGCATACAAAATGATTACAGCATTGGATGGAGGTATAGGAAAGGAACTTTACAGTTTCTTGTGGGAATCAAAGGTTCCACTCAAAGTTGTTGCGTTTTGTTGGAGATCCATTCAAGATAGAATTCCAAATGCGGTTAACCTTTTTAAGAGAGGAATCATGGTTGGTTCGGGATCCCAACTGTGCTGTTTTGGTGAAAAGGAATTAGAATCTTCCAATCATCTATTTTTGTCTTGCAACTTCTCTTACTCTATTTGGATGTACATTTATAATTGGTTGGGTGTTTACACTGTATTAGCAGGAGACCTGTAACACCCCGCTTTTCATTAAGTGCCTTGTTATATCTTTGTTTGGTTGTTTAACTTTGGGTGTTAGCTCAGAGTTGTTGGTTAAGGGCTAATTGGGATTTTCAGCTTAAAAGTCCCTTTATGGTGCATGAGCACGACCGTGATCATAACCAGCACGCTTGTGCTTGGGATCAAGCGCGTCTCGCTGACGCTGCGTTGAGTACGCCCGTGCTCAATAGGGAGCACGATCGTGCTTAAGTGTGAACTGCATCTCGGAGACGCTAAGTTGAGTACAACTGTGCTCAACATGGAGCACGACCGTGCTCAGTTCTGAGGTATATAAAAGTGGCACAATAACCGAGGGTTTAGTGTTGAAACCCTACTTTTGGTAGCAGCAGCCACCCTGTTGCGGCTACTTTTGTCTTCTTCCCTATTTCTCTTTAACCCATTCCCATGATGGAGTTTTGGAGACCTTTGGGAAGCTCTTGTTCATCTATGCCAACTATTTAGGTAACGTCCCCTCCCTTTTTAGTTTCCTTTTATTGTTTTATGAATTGGAAACTAACTGGTTAACATTTTGGTTTGGCCAAGGCTTATAGGTTGACTGAGCCGCTTAAGGGAACATGACCGATTTACCGTTGGGAGTCTCATTGTGGAATCTTCATACCAGGTATGGGGAGGAGAATAATATAATCATTAGGCAAGGGGGTAGCGTAAGATGAGGGGTTCCCATGACTCCGTAGTTGTTTGTATGATAAATACCATGCGTTAACTTATTCAATGTTATGAATGCCTGCCATATGTTGTTGTTTTGTTTACTTGATTATTTGGTATACTAACCATGTGTACCCCGTTGTTATGATGATGCCATGTTTATTTGGTTGCATTGGTATGAATGTTTATGTCATGATAATGTTGGTTGATTTGGTATGTTTTATATACCCTTTTGGTCGAATGTTTGTGGCTAAAACAGAATGAGCTTCCAAATAACCTAACTCAACCCTAATAACTTTTAACCCTAGGTTTGGAGTGGAAAATAAAAAATAAAAAAAATCTTGGGAGCTCATTGCTACGAAAGCAACATGGTTATGTTATGAAAGCAGTAGTATAATGGATGACACCAACTTTGACCTCCACAGGTCATGATGTCTCAAGATGTTTTTTTGATTTTTTATTTTCCACTCCAAAGCTAGGGTTAAAGGTTATTAGGGTTGACTTGGGGTATTTGGAAGCTCATTCTATTTTTTCTAAAAATTTAAAAAAAAAATTAGAAGACCATATGGTTATGTTATGAAAACAGTAGTATAGTGAATGACCAAACTAAATCTTTCTTAGGCCAAGATGATTTTTTAATTTTATATTTTACTCCAAAGCTAGGGTTAACGGTTTTCAGAGTTGAGTTAGGGTATTTGGAAGCTCATTATAGTATAGTGGATGATCGAACTAAGTCCTTCGTAGGCTAAGATTATTTTAAATTTTTTTGACTCTAAAGCTAGGTTACTATGGTTGAGTTAGGATATTTGGAAGCTCGTTCTATTTTAAAAAAATAAAAAAATTTGAAGACAATATGGTTATGTCACGAAAACAGTATCATATTAGATGATTCAATTATGTCCTCCTCAGGCCAAGATGTTCCAAGATATTTTTTCTCTCTCTGAAGTTAATGTTAAAGGTTATTAGGGTATTTAATTGGAAGATCATTCTTTTTTTAAAAAAAATAATTGACTTTTTTAGAAGACAATATGGTTGTCACGAAAGGTGTAGTATGGTGGAATGTGCATGACCCAACTAAGTCTTCTATACGCCAAGACGAATTTTTAATTTTTGATTTTTCACTCCAAATGTAGGGTTAAATATTATTAAGATTGAGTTATGATATTTGGAATTTCATTTTAATTTTTTAAATTATTTAAACTTTTCTTAGAATACAATATAGTTATGTCATGAAAACAGTAGTGTTATAAACATTTAGTTAACAATAAATATTAAAATTAATGGGCAATTGAAAAAAAAATTATAATATAAAATTGTTTTCCTTAAGTATGACTGACACCATTCATGATATAAAATCATAGGTTTTAGTGGCTAAATATTAACCATTTTTGTCAGTCATGATGTACACAATGTTGCTTGGTAATAGGAGTTAGTGGCTAATAGGAGTGACTTTAGCATAACTTATAATTTTTCCTATAAATACAAGTTGTACATGACAATTTTAACAACACACATCAATCAAACAATTTATTCATATTGTCTTTGTCTCTGCACTTTACTTTCCTATCCTTTCCTTTATCGCTTTCCTTTATTGCGTTCATGTAATTTTAGCTAACTTCCTATTTCACCTACTATAGACTTTCTTTAGTAGTCTAGGAACCTATGTTGTGGGTTGGATTTTGTCGTTGGTACCAAATCGCTTGATCACTTCAAAATCCATACGTGTTTCTTGGCTGAGTTCTTTTTCGGCTGATCAGCAATTTTTCACGTAAACGGTGAGAAAACGGTCCGGCGAATGGATATCAACACCACCAGTTGAGCTGACAATTGTTAATGATGATAATGGATGAACAATGGATGGCAGTGTTGACTTGTGGACTCGCACCGACCTTGCCTTTCCAGATTACCTCACCAAAATCCGCTGTCGGAGACCTTTCTCTGTCTGATGCTCCGGCGTTTCCTATTCGGTTGCAGTTGATTCTGATTTCGATGCAAAAGTGTTCAAGAAGAACCTGACGAGGAGCAAGAATTACAACCGCAATGGTTTTGGTCACAAGGAAGAACCAAATTGCTGTGGGGATTGCAAAAGCGTTGAAGTTCTTCCACTGTCACTGTTCATCCATTATTCATCCATTGTTATGGTTGGTGAATTGTCCCCGTTAATTCCCCCTCCATCGAAACGACGGCAGCGCATGACGGTTGCGGCAGTGGAACCACAGGGAGCCATAACTCCCGGTCACATGGTTGTGGAAGAAGATGTGGAGTGAGATTGAGACTTGAGAGGCGCCTCTGGCCATGTGTAACAGTGGTAATCAATGTAACCGAAAATAACAGCAGCACACACAACAATGAACAACAGGGAGTATTGTTCTATTGATTTGATACTGAATATGTACTTAATAACCAGTGTTACTTTGAGAAAACTACACTGGAATAGAAGAGAATGAGCAGAGAAGGAAGAATTCTAGAGAGATAGAGAGAGAGAACAACTAAAGAGATAGAGGGAAGCTACATCATATTTTTTATGCCTCACTCTTTCCCCATTTCCACTACTTATTGTTCCATCACATAACCACCTAGCCTAGTATTGGCTTGCCTGACCCAATTCCCTCTCCTCACACCCATGTTCTCATGATTCTTGGTAACTAACTCTGCTGACTCAGCAAAACCACCTGGCAGCTCCATTACATTGCCTTCCCCTTTAAGATGAATCTTGTCCTCAAGATTAAATTGAGGGTAATTAGCCTTGATGTCCTCGAAATCTTCCCATGTAGCAGCTGAGGTATCATTATCATCCCACACAACTAAGGCTTGTGGAACTTGTGAAGATCCTCGCAGCACCAGCCAAGTCTTCAACACTGTTGTAGGTGACATAATAGGTCCCAACTCAGTAGTAGTTAGTGGCAATGGCATATATGGTTCAGTAGCATTTCCTTTAAAAGGTTTCAATTGGGAAATATGAAACACTGAGTGTATCTTGGCAGCCTCAGGGAGCTTAAGCTTGTAAGCTACATACCCTACCTTCCCAATCACCTCGAAGGGCCCAAAGTACCTCATAGATAGCTTCTGACTCTTCCTTATTGCCACTGAATGTTGCCTATACGGTTGCAATTTAACCGACACTAAATCCCCTATTTCCAATTGTACATCCCTCCTCCTTTTATCAGCTTGAGCTTTCATCCTTTGTTGAGCCTTGTTTAAGTTCCCTTTAAGCTGTTGTAGTAAGAATTCTCTTTCTGCCAACTGTTCTACCACCTCCGCAGGGTCAGCATTGCTGTAATTTGGCCTCACTAATGTAGGAGCCTCCCTGCCATATAATGCCTTGAAAGGCGTCATGACCAGGCTAGTATGAAAAGCAGAATTATACCAATATTCTGACCAAGCCAGCACCTTGAACCAGGACTTAGAATTGTCAAATGTAAAGCATCTCAAATACATCTCTAAACATTTGTTAAGAATTTCAGATTGACCATCAGACTGTGGATGGTATGCAGAAGTCATAGCCAAAGTAGTGCCTTGAAGCTTAAACAGATGTTGCCAAAAAGCACTAGTGAACACCCTATCTCTGTCAGAGACAATAGATCTTGGGATGCCATGTAATTTGACAATGTGAGTCATGAATGCCTCAGCCACACTCTTACTAGTATAGTCAGATTTCAATGCCATAAAATGAGCATATTTAGATAACCTATCAACAACTACTATGATAATAGTGCATCCAAAAGAATTAGGGAGACCTGTTATGAAATCCATGGCTACATCCTCCCAGACTTGAGCTGGTATAGGCAAGGGTTGGAGTAATCCGACAGGTAATGTGTTGGAAGCCTTTGCTTGTTGGCAGATGGTGCAGCTTTGCACAAACTCTTTCACGTCTTCTTTCAATCGTGGCCAGTAGAATTGAGCAGTGACTCTAGCTATAGTTCTAGCAATGCCAGCATGCCCTCCAGTTGGTGAGCTGTGATATTCCTGCAACACTTCCTGGATCAAAGGGCTTTGTCTTGTTATAACCAATCTATCTTTCCAATACAATAATCCATCTTTGGCACTATATGGTTTGTTTTCGAGGGAATTGTTCAAACATTGCTGCATCAAGTCCTGCACTTCACTGTTATTCAACACCTCTTTCCTCAAATCCTGCACAAACTTGGATTGTGGCTCTGACCAAGCCATGAAAAATACTCTGGATAGAGCATCAGCTGCCAAATTATCCTTGCCCGGCTTGTATTCTATCTTGAAGTCATACCCCATAAACTTGTGAAGCCATGCTTGCTGTTCCGGAGTCTGCAAGGATTGGTCTAGCAAGCTCTTCAAACTCTTCTGATCAGTCTTAATAATAAACTTGTGACCCAGCAAATAATGCCTCAGTGATGGCAAACAATTCTCTTATGTATGCTGACTGCTTCTGCATCCTGGGAACCATTTTCTTAGAAAAGTAAGCAATAGGGTGTCCATTTTGACTCAGCATTGCTCCAACTTCAATACTTGAAGCATCAGTTTCTAAGGTAAAAGGCTGAGTAAAATTGGGTAGAGCCAACACAGGAGCTGAAGTAATAGCTTCTTTCAACCGAAGAAAGGTAGTTTCAGTACTATCGGTCCATTTGAAACCTTCTTTTTTCAACAAATCAGTCAATGGGCCAGCAATCGAAGCATAGGACTTAATAAATCGTCTATAGTATCCAGTAAGTCCAAGGAACCCCCTCACCTGCTTCACATTAGTAGGTCGTGGCCAGTCCTTAACAGCCTGAACTTTACATTCATCCATTGCCACTCCTGCACCACTGACTTTGTGGCCTAAGTAATCCACTTCCAGCAATCCAAAAGAGCATTTAGAGAGTCTAGCAAACAATTGGTGCTGTTGTAAGGTCTACAAAACCATTTCCAAGTGTGCCAAATGAGCTGCCCACGAAGCACTATAAACCAGTATATCATCAAAGAAAACTAGGACAAATCTTCTCAATTCCTTTTGAAAAATCTTATTCATCAAACTTTGAAACGCGACAGGGGCATTCGTAAGGCCAAATGGCATCACAAGCCACTCATAATGCCCATGATGTGTCCGAAAAGCAGTCTTATGTCTGTCCTCGGGCTGCAACAAGATTTGGTGGTATCCTGACCTCAAATCTAACTTGGAAAAATACTTGGCACCAAACAATTCATCTAGCAGTTCATCCACCGTTGGCATAGGGAAACTATCTTTAATAGTGATTGCATTCAAGGCTCTATAATCAGTACAAAACCTCCATTTTCCATCCTTCTTCTTGACCAAGACAATAGGTGAAGAGAATGGACTATTACTAACTTGAATGATCCCTTGATCGAGCATCTCTTGCATCATTACTTCAATCTGTTCCTTCTGACTGTGAGGATACCTGTAAGGCCTCACCTTCACTGGTTTAGCACCCTCTTGAAGGGTGAAGGCATGGTTCTGGTCTCTACTAGGGGGCAAACCTGTAGGAGTTTGGAAAACCACCCTGTAAGTATGCAGTAGTGTTGCTAACTCAGGCTCCATATCATCTGGTAATTCCAAAAGATCAACAGTAGTGACGTCCGGAGGAATCAAATGGACAGCAAAACATTCACAAATGGCATCAGTTGATTGCATTCTCCTCAATTGATGGAAATGTGCCTGAGCTGGTACTAAACTCGTATCCCCTTGTAACATAATGAATTTCCCTTGCTGGAAAAATTTGATAACTGAAGCTGCATAATCAACCACATGTGGCCCCAAGGTAGCTAACCAAGTGGAGCTTAATATCAAATCAGCTCCCACCACTGGTAGTAGATAAACAGGAACCAATAATTCCTCATTCTGGATATTAACTGTCAATTGCTCAATCCATCCCTCCGTTTGCATAGTCTGCCCATTGCCAATCAAAACTCTAAAACTTGGCAACGGCTCAATCAGTAATTTCAGAAACTGGGCTACTCTAGGCTGGAGGAAACTCTCAGAACTGCCACCATCTAATAGAATCTGCACAGGAATATGGCCAATCTGTCTGGAGAATCTTATTGTACCCACACCAGTGCCTCCCTTCATGGCATTGAGAGACAAATGGTGATCCCCTAGGTTACTTGGCACAGACGTTTGGTCAGGATCAGGATGTTTAGGGACTAATTCAGTATCATCATCATTAGTTAATTGGAGCATCAGCATTTGGTGTTTGTTTGGACATTTGTGAGAGTAAGAAAATTTGTCATCACAAAAGTAACATAAACCCTTATCCCTCCTCAATTGCATTTCAGCTGCTGACATGTGCTTGACAGAAGGGTTTCTTTGGCTCTGGTTCAATGGTTTACTGGTTGGAGTAGGTAAAAGAGGAGGTAGTTTTGACTTGTTTAGGGAAAGTGGTTGGTCTGTTTTTGGTTGGTTATAGTTGGATTTTGAGTATGAAGTGGCTGAGCTTGTGTTTATAGGTATGATTGGGTTCTTTGTTTGCATCAGGTTCTGTTTAGGCTTATTAAGGGCTGTGTATTTCTCTTCAAACAATTTGGCCAAAGATACTACCTTCACCATCGTATTAGGGGACAGAGACTTGACATCCCTGCATATATCTTCCTGCAAGCCACTCACAAAACAATCCAACAACGCCTCACTACTCAGCCCTTCCGATCTATTAGCCAGAGTCGTGAATTCCAAGTAATACTCAGCCACAGTCCTAGTTTGCACCAATTTAAACAAATCAGCTCTAGGACAATCACAGAGAGAAGGACCAAAATCCAACTCAAGAGCTCGAGTAAATTGCTTCCAAGATTGAAAGGGATTCACTCTTTGCATCATTTGAAACCAAGGCACTACCTCTTGGTCTAGATGAACCGATGCAATAGTCAATCTCTTTGAATCTGGTGTGCCGTAATAATAAAAAAAACTGCTCAGATTTGAAAATCCAATTCAGAACATTCTTCCCATCAAATCGAGGGAAATCAAGCTTAACTGACCTTACATGAAAAGGCGGTTTGCTCGTATCAAGGTATGAGTTCCCATTGCCATGGAAGGACCCCGATGGACTCGGACTCCGCTGCAACAAGGTAGCTAAAGCATCAGTAATTTTGGACAACTTCGAATCCGTGGTGACCGTCGTGGTTTCGATCCTTTCAAACCTGCTGAGGTTATCAGTCTCCAATCGGTGAAGCTGAGCGTGTAAATCGGCACAGTTCTTCTCCATTGTTTCGGAAATGCGTTTGACCTCAGCATTGAGTTCCTTCATGCGAGTATTGTCCGCCATGGCATTAATGAAAGCACCAATGTAACAGTGGTAATCAATGTAACCGAAAATAACAGCAGCACACACAACAATGAACAACAGGGAGTATTGTTCTATTGATTTGATACTGAATATGTGCTTAATAACCAGTGTTACTCTGAGAAAACTACACTGGAATAGAAGAGAATGAGCAGAGAAGGAAGAGTTCTAGAGAGATAGAGAGAGAACAGCTAAAGAGATAGAGGGAAGTTACATCATATTTTTCATGCCTCACTATTTCCCCATTTCCACTACTTATTGTTCCATCACATAACCACCTAGGCTAGTATTGGCTTGCCTGACCCGATTCCCTCTCCTCACACCCATGTTCTCATGATTCTTGGTAACTAACTCTGCTGACTCAGCAAAACCACCTGGCAGCTCCATTACACCATGTCACCGCGATGAAAATGGAAAAAGATGAGTTGGGAAGATAATGGAAAGCAAAAAAAAAAAAAAGATGAATAGAATGAAGAGAAGAACAGGACCAAGAAACCCACTAAACCGGTTCCATACAATAGATCACGAGCGTCCAATTTTTAATTACGATATCTAACGGTCAGTAATTGTCTCTCATGGTGAGTGATATCTCCAACACGCTCAAGGTAGAACCCGCCTTAAAGTAAAGATGTTATACAACTTTCATCTTGCTTCGCACTTTTCATTTTGAAAAATGATTTAATTGGTATGCACCGTCACTTTTCTTATAGTGTTAATAAATCTAAAATTGACAAATCATAAAAATATTTGATTTTTATCTTAACTATCGTAAAAATTACACATGTCATGATTTCTAATTGGTTGACTGTGTAAATTTTCTTATGTTTAATATTTCATTTTCAAAAAAATTGTACCACTCCTAAAACATGTTAAATTAACTGCATAAAAATTTATTAAAAGTCCATAAATCAACAAGTCAGACGATCTAAAACAAAATAACCAAATCAAACCAAAAAAAAAAATATATGAAACAGAGAAAGTGAAGAAGATTGCCAAAAAAAAAATTAGAGATTATATATTATATTGCAAAAGAAACCTAGTAAAGCATAGAGAGTTTTTGTAGGAGGATATCTTAAATTACATTCATAAAATCACAAGAACACTTGCCATTGTTAATAGGATAAGGGTGTCATTAATTTTTCCTTTAAAATGGGGAGCAAACAATTAATTTTTCATTTTAAAAATTTTGATATTTTTTTGGGGGGATCCGTTGCTCCCAGGCTACCATTAAGGTTTGCCATTGGGTGAGAAGGTGGCTGAGTGAGTGGGTTGCGTGGAGTGAGTGAGTGAGAAGAGGGTCACGCAGAGTACTGTTTGATTGAGTGTTTGAGTGTGGGAGGGAGGGAGGGAACGGTTTAATATTTAGGGAAATGAATAAATAAGTCTGTCTTGAGGAAGTGTTATCTTAGAGAAAAGATAATGCTTCCTCAAGGAAGTGTTATTAAAAATCTCAACCTCATTTTTAATAGTGTTTCCATACGAAAACGTTATTAAAGGTGTGTCATGTAAGCACGGATCTGTTGTAGTGAGCCTACATTATATGAGGCCTACCTATAAATAAAAAATTTATTTTTAATAAATAAGTATATATGATCGTTAAGAAATTATTATCTTTTTATAAAATGAGTATAATATACTAGTATATTAATATCAAATTATGTAAGTATTATAAATTATTTACATAAATATGAAATAAATAAGATGGTTTGGTATGTTAAATATGTATATTCAGAAGTCAAAGTCAAAGTCTCCGCATATATATAGTTAAATATGCATTTCAAAAAGTTTAAACTTGCCTACTTAATATTTCATACATATGTAGGCTAAAAATTGGTTATGTCATGCCCTTGATGGGCTACCTGCCATATTTCCACCACTATCAATCTTGGACTTCCAATGTTGGGGTTGGAAGCACAAGCTTGAACAGTGCCTCTTGTGATCGATCGAGCTGTAAGTTGCAAGCCCATATGATATTTCTGAAGGCTACAGAGGCATTAATCAGTACGGTCCACACAACCCTCAAAAGGTCATTGAGCTTTAAAGGCTAGGGATGGATGCTTATGCTCCTCTTACAGTCCAAATTTAAATATTGACAAAATATAAGGACCCGTTTGATGGTCAGGATAAGAGAGACAGTATATGATAAACTATCATATCATATCTGAAACAATTGTTTGGTGAGCCAGCAGGATAGGATAAGGCAATCCTGTCACTTATCCTATCATGTCCATCTAGTTAAAATTTTATCCTGAGGGGAGGGTTGGGTTAGCACTCAACAGGATATGATCAGATATTTTTTCTGGTAACAAGTAGGATAGGGTGATTTAAAATATAATAAAATATAAAAATATATAATATATAAAATAATTAAAGTATAATAAAATAATAATTTAAAGTATAATAAAATTTAACATGATTACCAAAAAAAGTATAATAAAATATAAAATATTTAAAATAATAAAAATATTAATAATTAATTTTAAAATTTATTTATTTTTATCACAATTCTAATTTTATTATTTTATATTATTTTTAAAAACTGTAAAATATAAAATTTATTCTAATAATTTAACTATATGTAAATTAAAAACAAAAAATGAATATTTAAAAATATAAAAAAATTAATTTTAGTTACACAATATTTAAAAAATTTAAAACATCATATGTAATTTTATCACAATGATAATTTTGTCTTTTTATATAAATTTAAATAATGAAAATTATAAAAAAACAACTAAATCTAATAAAAGATGAAAACATTTAGAATAAGAACGAAAATTTTTAAAATTCACACTTAAATTATAATGTTGTCCAGTTGGTTATCTGGTGGACACCAAACGTCGGTTAGGATAACAGTTTATCCTGTTCATATCCTATCCTACTCCTATCTTGTTATCTTATCCTATCCGCCCTTATCCTATCCTGATCACCAAACGAGCCCTAAGAGAATACAATCTAGAAGGCACTAGGACAGGACAACCACCCTTACTCTAAATTTGTATTTATAAAAAATGAAAAAACATAAAACATAAAATTAAATCTCCCATCTCTATGTATTTTCACATATTAAGATAGCATACAAGTGTGATTTTCAGGGAACTTCGCTGTTGTTTTCTGGTGTGGTAGACTAGCTTTTTCGTGTGGTGTGCTGGCCCTATTGTATCACTCTTACGTTTGAGTAGGGCATTTCTTGCGCTCCTTTTTTGCTTGCTTTTTAATAAAATTCTTCTATCCTTTAATTTGGCCTTCAAATAAAAAAAGATAGTATACAAGTGTGTATATAACCACTTATGCAATTGGGTCACACCACTATTTTCTCCAAACATAGTGCTTGACATTCCTGGCCCTTGTTTGTCTCCCATTTTGATTTTGATTAGCTTCTTGTTTGGCAAGCGAAATGGGAGGGTCATCAGATTACTACCTTCCAGTAATGGCTATGTTGTTGTTACAGTTTATTTATGCAGGAGTGGCTCTCGGTACAAGAGCTGTTTTATTACAGGGAATGAGCCCGAGGGTCTTTGTAGTTTACCGGCAAGCTATGGCAACCGTTGTGATTGCTCCCATAGCTTATTTCTCAGGGTACTCACAACTCATCCTTATCAACATCTCCCTGTCTTTCTCCACTCATGCTTATATATATAAATTTGTTTCTTTCCTTTGACAGGAGAAACTCTGGCTCCTGTTCCTTAAATTTAAGGAGTTTTTCATTGATAACTTATTGGGTTTGTAAGCGTTGCAGCCTCAAGCCTTGACAGGAAGCACAAAGGGTGCAAGCTAAGATCAAGAATCACACAAAACAAAAATGAAAGATTAAGTAGTAAAAAGTGACACCAGAAATTTGACGGTTCAGCTATATTTTCATATAGCCTACTTCCATGTGAGGAGTGCAGTGTTTTTCCACTATGAACAACCAAAAGGAACAAGAACCAAAGTTCTTTTACAAACAGAGCCACACCTTGAGTGTTCTACCCTTAGCTCCTTTTACATCCAAGATTTTCACACACACAAGTTCTAACTCTTTTTCTGTTTTCTCACAAGAACCCTTTCTTCTACTCACTTGATCCTTTTTTTCTTTCCCTCCCAGTGATTTCAACAAGTTACAGAAATGTATCAAGCTTAGTCTCTCTTAATGTGCCTATACAACTAGTCGACATCATATATATAGGCACACTAATCATGCTCAGCTAGTATAGAAGTTAGTTAGATCAGTTTCAAAACCCATGTGATGTTAGTTGTGATCAGTAACTAACATGTAACAGAAAAACTGATTTTAACCAACTTAACCACTAACTGATTTTGAAGACACTTTAACAATTCTCCACCTTGTCTCACAAATCAGTGGAAGCTTGATCATAGTCTATCCCTGCCCACCTCATTGCTACTCACTTCTCTTCAAAACCAATCAAGTCCAAGCAATGCTTGAACTTTCCAAGAGGCAGTGACTTTGTTAAAGCATCAGCTGGATTCTCTTCAGAAGCAATTTTCTCCACCTTGACCTCTTTAGATTCAATCACATCTCTTATGAAATGCAGCCTCACATCAATGTGCTTTGACCTTTCATGATAGACTTGATGTTTTGATAAGTGTATAACACTTTGGCTATCACAGTATATTGTTATACTATCTTGAGTTATTCCAAGTTCACCAATAATTCCTCGGAACCACATAGCTTCCTTGACTGCTTCTGCAAGAGCTATGTATTCTGCCTGTGTTGTTGACAAGGCTACTACAGATTGAAGAACTGATTTCCAGCTCACAAGGCGTTATATACAAAGTAAACACATATCCTGTTAAGGACTTCCTTGTGTCTATGTTCCCTGCATAATCTGAGTCCACATAGCCTTTTACTGCTACTTCTCCTTGTTGTTTCCTTTTGAACTTCAAACCATTTGCCAAGGTTCCATTCAGGTATCTAAGAGTCCACTTTAAAGCTTTCCAGTGGGGCTGTCCAAGATATGCCATGAACCTGCTAATGACACTTACTGCATGTGCCAAATCAGGTCTGCTGCATACCATGCCATACATTATGCTGCCAACTCCACTTGCATAGGGAACCAATGCCATTTCTGCTCTTCCTTCTTCAGACTGAGGACCTTGATGTACTGAGAGTTTATCATGCTGTCCAAGAGGTGTAGTAACTGGTTTAGCTTCATGCATTCTAAACCTCTTGACTACCTTCTTCATGTAGTCTTCTTATGTTAGGAACAATTCCCCTCTTGATCTGTTTCTGATAATGTCCATTCCCAAAATCCTCTTAGCTTCACCCAGGTTTTTCATTTCAAATTCTGTATTCAATCTTGCTTTAAGATTGTCCAATTCTTCATCACTTGAGCATGCTATCAATATGTCATCAACATAAAGAAATAAGTATAAAATGAGTTCACCATGCTTTCTTAATGTGTAAACACAGCTATCATAGCTGCACCTTTGAAAGATTAGTTTCATCAAGAAGTCATCAAACCTTTTATACCATTGTCTAGGACTTTGTTTAAGACCATATAAGGATTTTTTAAGAAGACAAACTTTGTTCCTGTCCTCCACAAAGCCCTCTGGTTGATGCATATAGATGGTTTCCTCAAGCTCACCATGAAGAAATGCTGTTTTTACATCTAATTGTTCCAGATTCAAGTCAAACTGAGTTACTATGCTAAGAAGGATTCTGATGGAACAATGCTTCACAACAGGTGAGAAGATTTCATGGAAGTCCACTCCCTCAACTTGTGTGAAACCTTTGGCCACAAGTCTAACTTTAAATCTTGCATTTTCAATGCCTGGGATTCCCTCCTTTCTCTTATAGATCCACTTACAACCAATAATTTTATGGTTTTTAGGTGGATCTACAAGTATCCAGGTTCTGTTCTTCTCCAATGATCTCAATTCTTCAGTCATTGCTTCCAGCCATTCCTTGTTGTGAGTGCTACTCAAGGCCTCCTTGTAGTTACTTGGTTCAGATTCTTGGAGCTCATCTGCTACTGTGAGAGCATAATGGATTAGGTCAGCATAGCCAAATCTCTTGGGTGGGACAATGACTCTTCTTGCTCGATCTCTGACAAGGTTGTAGTCATTTTCTTCCTGTTGAATGGAATAGTCATCAACTGCTTCATTTGGCTGGACTATTTCATCACTTCTCTGATTAGATAGCAGCTCCACCTCAATTTGAGTATCATCGGAACTCTTGACTTGCTGATTCTAATTTTTATCTCTGCTGGCCATTCTTGATTCATCAAATATAACATCTCTGCTGATTAGGCATTTGGGTTCTCCTGGCTCCATCCTCCAAAGTTTATAACCTTTGATGCCATGAGGATAGCCAATAAAGGCACATCTGATAGCTCTGACTTCAAGCTTGTCTTGCTTTATATAAGCAAAAGCTAATGCTCCAAAAACTCCGAGTTTCGAATAATCTGCAGGCTTGCCACTCCAAAGTTCAATTGGTGTCTTAAAGCCTACTGCTGAGGAGGGACACCTGTTAATTAGGTAGACAGCAGTAGTGGCAGCTTCACCCCAGAAGCTTTTTGATAATCCTGAGCTAAGAAGCATGCATCTGACTCTCTCAAGGATGGTTCTGTTCATCCTTTCTGCAATGCCGTTTTGCTGAGGTGTTCCAGCAACTGTTTTGTGCCTAGCAATGCCATTTTTCCTACAGAATCTGTTAAATTGCTCTGGAACGAATTCCAGGCCATTGTCAGTTCTTAAATACTTCAGATTAGTCCCTAACTGATTGCTTATCAGAGTATGCCACTCCTTAAACTTGTCAAAGGTGTCACTCTTATGTTTTAGAATATATATCCAAACCTTCCTAGAGTAGTCATCTATTATGGTGAGGAAATAGAGGCCTCCTCCATGTGTCATTGTCCTAGCAGGCCCTCATAAATCTGAATGAGCATATTCAAAAGGTTTACTAGTGCTATGGAAAGCAGAACCAAAGGAGATTCTTTTTACCTTGCCTGCTACACAATGATCACATAGGTCCAGCTTCTATATTCGATCTCCATTCAGAAGATTCTGTTTAGCTAACTGGACTAATCCCTTTTCACTGACATGACCTAACCTCATATGCCACAATTGAGTTTTGTTAGGTTGCATTTGGCTAGCAACAACTGCCTGTGCAATTATTGTTGAACCACTTAAAATGTATAGGCCATTTCTTAGATTTCCTTTAGCTATGATCTGTTTTCCATTAAGGATCATCATATTTCCATGTTCAATTTTAGTCACATAACCTAAACAATGAAACATGCTTAAAGATATTAGGTTCCTTTTGAGTTATGGCACATACCTGACACCCTGCAACACAGTTTCTTGTCCATTGAACATTTTTATTCTAATAGATCCAATACCTTGTACCTTGCATGGCTTGTTGTTGCCAAGTAGAACCACTCCACCTTCTTTGATGTGTAGGGACTCAAAGTAGTCCTTCCTGGGACACATGTGGTATGTGCAGCCCGAGTCCAGAACCCAGTCTTTCTCACTTTCAGTGTTTGAGACCACCAAGCTTTCTGCAGTTTCATATCCCTCAGATGCTATAGCTGCATCACCTGATTCCAGAGGTTTCTTGAAACCTTTGTTCTTTCTTTTTGGACAGTTCCTTTTGAAATGGCCCCTTTGATGACAATGGAAGCATTTAAACTTGCTTTGGCCTTTGGACTTTGATCTATTCTTGGATGTCTTGCCATTCCTTTTATCTGTTCTTCCTCTAGAAACATTCAAACTTTCTGCATTGCTGTCAGTCTTCATTTCTTGCCTTCTCTGCAGCTCTTTGGTTCTGATGGAGGATTGAACCTCTTCAAGTGAGATGGTTTGATCCTTGTCCCTTCCAAACAAGATTGCATCTTTAAAATGCTAAAAACTGTTTGGTAATGCGCTGAGCAGTATGAGTGCTTTATCCTTATCATCCAATCTCACATCAAGATTTTCCAAATCATCCAAGATCTTATTGAAATCAGATATTTGTTCTGACAAAGGCAATTCATCAGCCATCTTGAATGAGTATAGCTGCTGCTTTGAAAACAGTCGATTAGCCACTGATTTGGTCATATAGAGGGACTCTAGTTTGAGCCAGAGTGCTGCAGCAGTTTGTTCCCTGGCCACCTCCCTTAGAACTTTGTCTCCTAGGCATAGTATTATAGCACTCCTAGCCTTTTCTATTAGTTCCTTCTTTTCCCTTTCAGACAAGGTCTTGGGAAGAGCAGCATCCCCCTTCAAAGCATCAGCCAAACCATTATGCACCAAGATGGCTTGCATCTTGATTCGCCATAAGCCAAAATCATTTGAGCCCGAAAACTTCTCTATGTCGAATCTTGTTGATCCCATTTTTCCAGCTTCCTCTTTCAGCAACCTTCCCCATAGACGGCGCCAATTGTAAGGGTTCGCAGCCTCAAGCCTTGACAGGAAGCACAAAGGGTGCAAGCCAAGATCAAGAATCACACAAAACAGAAATGAAAGATTAAGCAGTAAAAAGTGACACTAGAAATTTGATGGTTCAGCTATATTTTCATATAGCCTACGTCCATGTGAGGAGTGCAGTGTTTTTCCACTATAATCAACCAAAAGGAACAAGAACCAGAGTTCTTTTACAAACAGAGCCACACCTTGAGTGTTCTACCCTTAGCCCCTTTTACAACCAAGATTTTCACACACACAAGTTCTAACTCTTTTTCTGTTTTCTCACAAGAACCCTTTCTTCTACTCACTTGATCCTTTTTTTCTTTCCCTCCCACTGATTTCAACAAGTTACAGAAATGTATCAAGCTTAGTCTCTCTTAATGTGCCTATACAACTAGTCGACATCATATATATAGGCACACTAATCATGCTCAGCTAGTATAGAAGTTAGTTAGATCAGTTTCAAAACCCATGTGATGTTAGTTGTGATCAGTAACTAACATGTAACAGAAAAACTGATTTTAACCAACTTAACCACTAACTGATTTTGAAGACACTTTAACAGGGTTTGTTTTCATTCTCACGTTACATACATATATGTGTTGTTTTAAATTCAGTAACATGGGTTTCAAGAATGAGATTAATTATTCTTTTTCCCGACTCCTATTGGCATATGTTACAGCATTGCGTTGAATCAATTTTTTTATTATGAGGGTCTATATATAGCCTCCTCTTCAATTGCAAGTGCAACTACCAATGTTGTTCCAGCCATCACATTTGTAATAACAGCTTTTGCAGGGTAACTACTGCCTAAACCTCAAGTCAGCTTGTTTGTAAATCCATACATAGAGGCTTTGGATGTCATGCATAGAACTACTTAGAAGTATTGTTGTATACTTAATTGTTTATTTCACTCTGAATCTAATTAGAATGGAGACGGTGAATATTCCATGTTTGAGAACTTTAGCCAAGATAGCAGGGACAATGATCTGTGTAGCTGGAGCAGTGTGTATGGCGTTGTTGAGGGGTCCAAAGCTACTAAACGCAGAAAACCTACCGTCAGAATCACTCATGGGCTCACGAAGTGACAATCGGTTGCTGGGTTGTCTATTTCTCTTTGCAAGCAGTTTTTGCTGGTCAATTTGGCTCATTTTGCAGGTATTTTATGTTTCTTAAATCTTGATAAGCAATACCTTAAAGAAACTGGTTAAAGAAAATAGGTAAGTTTCTATCGTCGATATATGTTTCACATAAACTTCTCTCTGTCTCTTCCTCAGGTTCCAGTATCTGCAAGCCACCCTGATCACTTATCTATATCAGCCTGGATGTGTTTGATGTCAACATTGCTATCAACATTAGTGACACTATTCTTGGAGCCAGACCTAGATGCATGGAAGATTAATTCTCTACTTGAATTTGGTTGCTCTTTATACGCAGTACGTGGATACTAGCTTGTTCTATGAAACATACAATACATCGGTTAACCCCTGAATTTTAATGATTTTATACATTTGTAGTTAATTATATTCATTGAATAGTTCTTTCTTTGAGTAATGATAGCTGAACATCTAAATGGGACACTCATTTGGGACAACTGGTTAATCATGTATAAATATTTGGTTAATTCAGTTCATTATATGGTTAATGGATTTATTTACCATAATCATGGTTCTAAATCGTGGAACGCAATACACGATGCGGCCGCAATATTGCCGTTGCGGCGTTGTCCGCAACCACATCATGCCGCAATTGTAGAGAGATTTGCATTCACACATAACGGCCACAACTCAACCGCATCACACCCGCAATAGGATACCGCAATCGCCGCATCACACCGCAACATGATTCCCAGTCCATTTTCATTCAACTTTTCTTTCAAAACTAAAACTTTCAGACCCCAAAATGTATTTAGATACGGAAAAAATTGCACCTTTGCTGTTCCAACTTGTAGATCTACTGTCCATGGCTGATGACTCTGCCTCGTGCCCTCATCTGTGTCGTTGTGCCTCCCTTTCGATCTACTATTTATGGTTGGAGAGGCTTGGTTGCAAATTGGAACGGGTAAGGTTGTAACCTTGCTAATTAAGGGGGGTGAAAGTTTGGAGCTTGGCGATGGGTTACAGTGGTATGTAAGGAAGGGGAAAGGAAATTCTAGAAGCTTGGAGATGATGGATGCTACAAGTTACAAGGAGAGTAGTTTTAGTGTTAAAAAAATACTTTAAATGTGGGTGGGTTAGGGTTACCAGAAGGGAAGATAGAGTTGGGTTAGATTTTTATTTGGGTTAGATTTTTTTTTTTAGTGTTAAAAAATGGTGAGCATTCAAATATTTGAGGGAGAAATAATTTTGGAGAGATTAAAAAGTAAGGAAAACTTTTTTAGATGAATTATGTTAAACTTGTATATTATAAAAGATAGATTTAAATTATTCATAAAGACGAGGTAAAGTCTTAAAAAATAATAAAAAATAATAAATAAAAGATATATAAAGAATTACAATAATTGTAGAATAATTTTTATATTTGGTGCAAACTTAAAATTATTTCACACCGCGGCCGCAATAGCCGCAATCGCGGTAGCCGCATCCGCGACCGTAACTGCGATTTAAAACTATGATCATAATCATGTAAATACACTACAAAAAAACAATTGTTTAGCGACCGGCATATTCGGTCGCTAAACTTTGTAAATCGGTCGCTGTTTAATTTAGCGACCGATTAATGGTGGTGACTGAATACCTGGTCGCTAAGTTTTTAGCGACCGAAATATTAATTCGGTCACTAAATGACGACCGTAATTTCGGTCGCCAAATAATAAAAAACGGTCGCTATAAGGTTGGTCGCATTGTTTCGGTAACCATTATTAGCAACCGATTATCGGTTGCTAGTTCGGTCACAAGTTTTGGTTACTGTTAACCTCTATTAGCGACGGATTTTCGGCCGCTATACGACATCTGTTAATGTTAAATAAAGTTTAGCGACCGAATTATTGGTTTCTAATTCGGTCGCTAAACTGGTTATTATTAATTTTTTTTTAAAATTTAATTTTTAAAATATTTTTTTTTGTTTTTCTTTAAACGTTAGCAAAATTACTAATAAAACACACCAAATTACTAATGAAATATACAATCATAAGAAATAATAAATATATAAAAAAATAATATAAAGTGTCGTACAAGAATCGTTTAAAGTCAAAAAATGGAAGAAAAAAAATCAGTCATGATGAGGGGGAGGTGGAGGAATCCATTCATCCCCAGCGTCCGTACCACCGACGTCTGCTATCTGATCGTCCTCTGCAGAGAGCAGCAGATCGATGGCGGCGGCGGCGAATCGAGGAGCGGCAGCAGGCGGCACAACCGTCATAGATCACCCTGAGCAACTGGAGTGTGGATCCTCATCTGCTCTAACACCAGCCGCAGTGTCTGGCCCTGCTCGATGGTCGTCTGCATCAGCTGCTGTTGTGCCTGAGTCAATTGTGCAATCTGGTTCGCCATCTGCTGCTCTCTCTCGCTCTTCTCCCGAAGCTCCGCGTTCAGCTGGGTGATGGTGTGCTGCATTTGGTTGAACTGCTCCTGAGGGACGGTATCGGCGTAGGAAGGAGCAGGCGTGCCGGATGATGAAGCGATAAACTCGCCTCCCAGGTGTCCGAGGCCATACACGTGCCCCTTCTTGTTCCTGCCCCCGACGACCTCCAAATAAATGGCATTATCGTCGACGGAGATAGGAGAGCTGAGCCCATCACCAGTCAAAACCTCATCTTGTGACTGTGAGGCACATGATATGGCATCGTCCTTCTTCTCGTTGAAGCCCACCTACAAAGTATAGTTGAAGAGATTTAGTTAAAATTATATCCAATATTAACAAATCATTAATAAAATTACAAGTAAACACTAAATTGTTATTTTGCTTACAGCATAGTTACGGGCCTTGTCATTGACCCATGTCCCCGACTTCAACTTCTTCGTCCTCTCCACCAACTCCATAGCAGTGGGGGCCCGCTGTTTCTGTGATTTCTGAACATAAAAATATAATCTTAAATTCATAAGAATAATTAAAAATGAAACTAATTAATTAAATAGTATATTAAGTCAAAAGTTTAGTGTATTACCAGCTCGTCGTAGTGGGCGACGGCTAATTTAGACCCGCCGGTCCAAGCACATGCGCCACCATCAGAAGCTCGATTACGCCGAGCTGTGGCCTGGATCTCCTGGAACTTCTCAGTAGTCCAAGATCTGGTTCAGCCTGCCTCCCGATCTCGGGGATCCACCCACTTCCCCTTATTCTTACCCCCCGCCTCGCCTTGTTCACAAATTCTTCATGACCAGTGAGCCTTTATGCTCAAAAATGTCCCTGACGAGAGCCTCTAAAGCTACGTCCCACCTATACTCTTTCTGCAACTTACAGTTGTTAGGAAATTCGTGTGTATATATATATAATGTAAATTTAATTTAAATAACTTAATAAATTGTTACCTTAAACTCTTTAAACAACTGATCCCTATGGCCCCCTAGGATGGCCTTCCATGTAGGCCATGGACCATCAAACTTGCGTCGCAGGATCTTCGATATCGAATCAGAAGGGCCCTTCGCAGGCAGAAAGCTGCAGCAAAATTAGAGCATTAATAAATGTTATAAATAAATTAAAAAAACAAGTAAATAGAAATTAATGATACTTTATATATATTAAAAAATTAAATTAGCTTACTCGTTATCCCCCCTGGGGATAAGAAGAATCCTCCTATCGGATGGACCACGACTCTCCTGTCCCGATGATGATGATGGTCCTGTAGGAGGTGTGGATGATGAGGGAGCAGCCTGTGTCCCGACCACATGAGGCTGGGTAGGGGTGCAACTCCATCACCCCGAGGTGTCCCGGCCCACGAGGTACTGGTAGGGTGGTCTCGATCAGAAGGATGTGGGTCGGCCGGCGAAGGGACTCTCGCAGCACGACCTCCACGACGACCCCTACCTCTAGAGGAATCTGCCATCTGTGAAAAAAATGAAAAGATGATTACACAATAGTGTAAATAATACAAAAATAAATTACCTAATTAGAATGACATTTACACAATGAATTATGACATAAATAAATTACCTAAGTAGAATCTCCGTCACTAAATTCACCCTCACTCTCATCAGTATCACTTGATCGGAATGTACCTTTTCTAGATGCGTCCAACTCGGATTGATCCATTAGCTCTCTTTCAACTTCTTCCCCATTTCTGGAAATGTCTGCCAGAGAATTAACAATAATGTCCGGCGTAATTTGCAATGGTACATGGGGTCTTGAAAACTCATCATCTTGGTACGGAGCATCTTTTTCAGGATGGTTGATTACATTATCAGTAATTATACTGCGAGCCTTTATCTTAATAACACCCAAACAACCTTGATGTCCTTCGGGATATAGCGAGTAATAAACCTGATTTTCCTGTTGTGAAAAAATGAATGGGTCGTACGCCTTATTATACCTTCGAGATAGTCTAACTTGAACAATACCATATTTGTTATCGATTTTTGTCCCTACGTCAAGAGTAGGATCAAACCATTCACACTTGAAGATAACTAACTTCATCACGGGGAAACCGGTATAATCGAGTTCAAGGATGTCAGTTAGAACCACATAGAAATCATCCTCTACATTGCCATCAGTGGCTCGCACACAAACACCATAGTTACACGTCTGCATTCCTTCATTCCATGTTTTTGTGTTAAATTTATATCCATTTACAATATAAGTATTCCATGATGTAACCCATCTGTTAGGCCCCCATGCCAAATTTGTCAACAATGGATTTTGAACATTGTTTTCTGGATCTAGTACCTAACAAATCAAATATTATATTATTCTTATACATGCTATATATTTAAGGAGATAAAATGTATTGCAACAAATGAAGATGCTTAACCTACATATTTACTGAACCACGTAGCAAAGTGAGAAGTAATTTCTCGATCAACCTGGTCATTTGAAATGTCAGGTTGGAGATCCCTTAGAAAATTGCCGTACATCCTACATATGGGATATTAGCAGCAGGACGATTAATAATCATAAATGTCAATTGAACTTATAAAAGACATTGTAGAAACTTACTCTAAATATGGCGCCACCTCTTCACAATTTTGAGGTATATACAGATGAGCAGCATTAATGTCACGCTGCTCCAAGAAATATCCTTTTGATTTGCCCCTAAATCTGCCCGGATAGTTGAATATTGATATAGGAGGACTAGTTGAACTTCCTTCGCCCGAATCAACGTTTCTAGGCATCCTTGTCTTTCTCGTGTTAACTTCGTCCGGATAGAAATAAGAGGCAAAAGTGGAAGTCTCCTCTACTAAGTATGCATCACAAATGGAACCCTCCACTCGTGCCTTGTTCTTGACTTTGTGTTTAAGGGAGTGCAGGAACCTATTAAAGAGGGATACATAAAAATAATTACTAGTTTTAGGGAAAGCTAAACTACGCTCTCGTGTTCGTGAATTTCATATGTATTAAGTAAAATAGTTGATGTTGTTTACCTCTCAAATGGATACATCCAGCGGTATTGGACTGGGCCGCCAACTCTTGCTTCGTAAGGTAGATGAACTGGCAGGTGTTCCATGGAATCAAAGAAACTCGGTGGGAAGATTTGCTCCAGCTTACATAACAAAACGGGCATCTTGACTTCCATATCCTTTAATTGATTCACATTTAGTGTTGTCGATGTAAGCTCCCTGAAAAAGTGGCTAAGCTCAACAAGTGGGTTCCAAATTTGCTCCGGTAATGCGTCGAACGCAATTGGAAGCAACCGTTGCATGAACACGTGGCAATCATGACTCTTCATTCCATGTAACTTTGCTTCCTTAATGTCAACACATCTACCCAGATTGGAAGCATACCCATCTGGTAACTTTAGTTCTTTAACTCACTTATAGACGGCCAATTTATGTGTTTTGCTTAGTGTATAACTTGCCTTCGGGTTGATAAGTCTGCCACGACCACCATCCTGCAACTCAAGCTCCTTCCGATTACAAATTTCAGTCAAATCCAATCGGGTTTTAATTTTATCCTTTGTCCTCCCCTTGATGTCCATCACAGTGTCAAACACATTCAAAAACACATTCCTCTCAGTATGCATGACATCAATGTTGTGACGGAGTAGCTGCGTCCTCCAATGCGGCAACCTCCAAAATATACTCTGTTTTGTCCAATTATGGTTGACGCCATAATCAGGAATATGTTCTCCTTGGGATTCATGGACGAGTGGTAAGTACTGTACTCCGCGCCATACATTAGGACCAGTCAAACGTGGTGGAGGCGGTGTTGTCTCCGCACAACGCTTCTTGAATGCATTCTTGTTCCGCCTGTTGGACGGATCTGGGCAAGTATACCCAGTCGTGCAAGTAATACGGTGGTGAGACCGGTTATTGTATCCACGGGGATTGGATGTCAATTACCAATTCACAAATTCAGCAACTATCTAGACTATGAAGAGAAATCAAAACAAACAAAACAAAGGAATAAAATCTTTTTGTATTTTTGTCGAGCACTTGGAATGCGAAAAGGATATGTTGGGACTAGACTTCACCAAACCTCTGCCTCATGCACTACCAGGACTAGATACCTCCCATTCATGCTTCAAATATTAAAATCAATCCACTAAACTACTCAAGCCCCGATTCCTCGGATGACAAGAGCCTAAATCCACTAATAGACCCTAATTCCTTAGGTGGCCTAGATTAATGAATTTGCATTAGGATTAGGGATTACGCGATTACTAGTAAACCAAACTCCATTCCTAGATACAAGGGTTACTAGGTGATTAAATTCAATTCTGGTTCTAATGCGAATTTCCCAATTGCATACCAAAACACTAATCGAGTCATGGGGGTGCTAGCCACAACAAGCATTAAGTACAGAAATTAAACACTAATACGAAGGCATGAACACAGATTAATCAGTCAAGATAAATACATGAAGTTCAGTTTAGTTACATCTAATCCCAACAAACGGGATTTAGCTACTCATAAAAGAGAAAGCAAAAACCATAGAAATAGGAGAAGAGGAGAGAAGAAACTCCATGGGAGCTTTCCACTATCGTCACAGCAGCCCCTCTCAGCAGCTCCGTTCTAGGGTTCCAATCCTTCCTTAGCCGCAGCCTCCAAGGTCTCTGTTTTTCTGTGTGTTTCTGGTCTCCACTAGGGTTCCCAGCTCTATGTTTCTATCTTCTGCGCTCAAATTTATAGAGAGGCCACGCGTCACGGCCGTGATGGCCATCACGGCCAGGCCGTGACGTATTCTGGAGTGGGCGCGCTTTCAAATTTGGAGCATCACGGCCGTGAGCCTCATCACGGCTAGGCCGTGATGGGCTCTGTTTGGATCAGTTCTTCATTTTTCAAGCTCTATTCCATCCAAGCTCCATCATGGCTGATTTTGATCATTTTTACATTAATTTCTGCAAAACAACACCAAGAAACCGCTTCACCCGTTCCAAGGGAAAAACTAACTAAAATCAAATAAAGAATGCCTAATCTATATGAAAAATGCATGCAAAAGTGTATATGAAACATCATGTAAAATCATACTATCAAATCACCCCAAGCTTATTCAATTGCTTGTCCTCAAGCAATCACTAAGGCCAGAAGAGATAAATAATCAAGGCATGGATAGTGAACCAAGAACCCGAGTAAATGATCCAAGTAACAGGCATTTCCAAATAATTCAGCAAGAGACAATCAATTCAAGTCCAATTAGATGCTTAGGTTCCCTAGACTCATATTCTCACTGATTTGGGCACTCTTTCTCACCTGAAGCTCACCCCAAGCTTGTTCATTTGCTTGGCTCTCTTTCTCACCTCACTCAAGTGTTTAGGGGTATAAGACAATTCGCTCCATTTTCCTCAAGGAATGAATTCTACCATAGGCTTGACTATCAACCAAATCTCTACTTTATTAATGAAAACACCTAAGAATCAAGAGGTCTTTACTTTGGTTGTAACGTGGCCATGGGATTAATCATTAGGTGGGGAAATCAAGAAAAGGAAATTTCAAAAGGCTATACAAACTATCAAGCATTGCAAAGCATGACCTTCTAAAATACCCTTTTGGGTGTTGATTTCTTTTTCCACCTTTCTTCCTTTCTTTTTGTTTTATTTCTCATTTTCTTTTGTCATCCCCTTCTCTATTTATATTTCTTTTTCTTTTATATATTTTTTTTCTATTTGGAGAAGGGGAGATTTTTCAGCTCAAGAGAAACATTTTTTTGTTTTTCTCATCCCAAACTTTTTCAACTACCTTTTTACCCTTTTTGTGCAATACTTTAGAAGGTCTCTCATCAATCAAAATTTTTCAAGGGACCAAGAAAAGTATTTATTCTTTTAGGCTCAAAGTTGGGAAACTAAAGGGTAGCATTTCATCATTCAAAGCTCAGAAGGCCGGAAAAATACCTAGTGCCTCAATCATTTTCAAAAATGTTTTCAAAAAATTTTTAAGCTTCAAAACGGTTTTAAGTCAAGTTCTAGAGAAATGCAATCCAAGAGGAATAACACTCTAACACAAAGAATGGGGTAGATTTAGTGAGTACCCCTTTTTGGCTCAAAATCTCACATTTAGTAGTTTAAAAATCAATGAGAAACACAAATCTACTGAACCATATGCTAATTATCAACTATCAAAGATTATCTCAAGCATTTTTCATTTGTAGCCTTATCACAAGAATGAAAAAAAATTGGGTTCAAAAATTCACTATCTCAAATTATTTGGCACTCAGTTCTCACAATTTGATGCATTATCTAAGCAAGGGCAATCTAATCATGTGACCATGCAAAGCTATCATGCAAAACTATATGAATGCAACATGGAAAATACAAATGCAAAATACCCCTACCCCAAGCTTAAGAATTTACATTGTCCCCAATGTAAACAATCAAGTTAGAGAGAGGAGAAAAATGGAACGACTTACCGAGGCGGCAGCGGGTGCTGGCTCACATTCCAGTCAGAAACTTGTTGGGATTGCATGAAAATTTTGGGTCACGGCCATGATGCTTATCACGGGCAGACCGTGATGCATTCTGGTTCATAGGAGTAGCCTGTCACGGCCGTGACCTCCATCACGGCTAGGCCGTGATGCTCTCTGCTCTTCAGGGTCTTCTAATGACGCCCGTGATAGCCGTGATCCTTTCTGGTCTTCACGATTAGCTTATCACGACCGTGACCAGTGTCACGGCCTGGGTGTGATGGTTGCTGCCTTTGCTTTTTTTTCCTTGTCTTCTTGCTCTCCCTTCCTTCTTTCCCTGAAATCACTTGGCAATTTTATTAGTAAAAGAAAACTCTTGATCTTCTCAAATTATTCAAGAGTTAAAATCAAAAACAAAAACTACTAAGAAAATGAAAATAACTAAAGAGAAGGGTTAAGAAACTTGGGTTGCCTCCCAATAAGCGCTTCTTTAACGTCACTAGCTTGACTCATTAGAAGCATCCACCTGGATCCCAAAGCCTGTGGTATAAAGACCAGTTGGTGCTCACAGTATAAGGGCATCCTCCACCCAGATCCCATAGCTTGTGGAGTGGCGATTGCAGAGGCAATATGACTCCACCCTTACTTCCTCCTAGCCAGTGTGTGAAAAATCCATTGACCTTTACAATTATGAACTCACTTCCTCTCGGGTCAAATGGTGTTTTCACGAGGAAGTGTGCCAGAAAAGTGGAAGGGACTAATTTAGCAGTGTCCAAACATGCATGTAAGCCGACATATTTGTTTAATGCAACAAAATCAGATTGCTCAGCAAGCATGGTGGAGTCCACTACCACTTCATCTTCATTTTGAACTATCCCCAAAACTAGATTCTGCTCAAACAATGCTTCATGTGGGTATTGTACCAGCTGTTTGCAAATCTCCCCCACTTGTATTTTGAAGCTTTGCGTCAGAGCATCAATACAATCATAATTGGCTCTTGCCTTGGCCTCAGAGGTGGATAGTTCTTGGGAATACTATTCTAGTGCAGCTTTCAACGGTGTTTGCTCCTTCCATTCCCATTCCTCTTCTTGTTGCTCTTCTACCACCACGACTTCATCTTCATTCACGGTTGTGCTAGCAAGTAGATTCTCTTCAATTTGAATTCCATGTGGCTCTTCTGCTAGTAATTTAGAGAATTCACTAGCCTGTTCTTCCAACTTCTGAAAGATGTCGCTTAGCGATGCTACTATATTACTAGCATTTTTTCCTACTCGCATCTCATCCCTCTGCATCATGGGACCAATTTCCTCCTGGCTACGCTCTATGCTCAAGCTCAGAGGATAAGCATCTATATCCCAAAGAATCTCTAGCAAATCAGGATCCAGCTCGAAGTGTGGTGGTGGTTGCAAGGATGACAAATAGGACTGCCATTCCTCCTTGGAGTAAATCTTCACGTGCTTAACAGTGATACCATCAAACACGATCCAGTCAAGTTGAGCCAAAAACTTGTTGGACAGATCTGGGCAAGTATACCCAGTCGTGCAAGTAATACGGTGGTGAGACCGGTTATTGTATCCACGGGGATTGGATGTCAATTACCAATTCACAAATTCAGTAACTATCTAGACTATGAAGAGAAATCAAAACAAACAAAACAAAGGAATAAAATCTTTTTGTATTTTTGTCGAGCACTTGGAATGCGAAAAGGATATGTTGGGACTAGACTTCACCAAACCTCTGCCTCATGCACTACCAGGACTAGATACCTCCCATTCATGCTTCAAATATTAAAATCAATCCACTAAACTACTCAAGCCCCGATTCCTCGGATGACAAGAGCCTAAATCCACTAATAGACCCAAATTCCTTAGGTGGCCTAGATTAATGAATTTGCATTAGGATTAGGGATTACGCGATTACTAGTAAACCAAACTCCATTCCTAGATGCAAGGGTTACTAGGTGATTAAATTCAATTCCGGTTCTAATACGAATTTCCCAATTGCATACCAAAACACTAATCGAGTCATGGGGGTGCTAGCCACAACAAGCATTAAGTACAGAAATTAAACACTAATACGAAGGCATGAACACAGATTAATCAGTCAAGATAAATACATGAAGTTTAGTTTAGTTACATCTAATCCCAACAAACGGGATTCAGCTACTCATAAAAGAGAAAGCAAAAACCAGAGAAATAGGAGAAGAGGAGAGAAGAAACTCCATGGGAGCTTTCCACTATCGTCACAGCAGCCCCTCTCAGCAGCTCCGTTCTAGGGTCCAATCCTTCCTTAGCCGCAACCTCCAAGGTCTCTGTTTTTATGTGTGTTTCTGGTCTCCACTAGGGTTCCCAGCTCTATGTTTCTATCTTCTGCGCTCATATTTATAGAGAGGCCACGCGTCAAGGCCGTCTGGCCGTGATGGCCATCAAGGCCAGGCCGTGACGTGTTCTGGAGTGGGCGCGCTTTCAAATTTGGAGCATCACGGCCGTGAGCCTCATCATGGCTAGGCCGTGATCAGTTCTACTTGGCCTATCACGGCCGTGATGGTTATCACGGCTAGGCCGTGACAGCTTCTGACTTTTGCCTTCAATCTTCTCAGTTTTCTTGATCATGACCGTGATTGTCATCACGGCCAGGCCGTGATGGGCTCTGTTTGGCTCAATTCTTCACTTTTCAAGCTCTATTCCATCCAAGCTCCATCATGGCTGATTTTGATCATTTTTACATTAATTTCTGCAAAACAACACCAAGAAACCGCTTCACCCGTTCCAAGGGAAAAACTAACTAAAATCAAATAAAGAATGCCTAATCTATATGAAAAATGCATGCAAAAGTGTATCTGAAACATCATGTAAAATCACACTATCACCGCCTATAAGGATGATCTTCTGGAAGGAATTGACGATGACAATCAAAATATGAGATCTTAAACTGTTTTTAAGCATGAATGCCTTCGATCGCTCCATACATATTGGGCATCCAAGCTTCCCCGTGGTCATCCAACCCACATCATCCCATAAGCGGGAAAGTCGTTGATCGTCCACATCAAAGCTGCTTTCATGATGAAATTCTGCCTCAAAGATACGTCATATGTCAACACACCATCATTACACAAAGATCGCCAACTCATCTATCAGTAATGCAAGTACACATCAATCTTACCTTTTGGATTAGACGGACCCAGAATTATGATCATTAGGAACATAAACTCCGGCTTCATGCACATCCCTGGGAAGATTGTACGGAGTCAGGATAACCGGCCAACAAGAGTATGCTTTTCCAGACTGCCCAAAAGGATTAAATCCATCAGTAGATAACCCCAATCGGACATTGCGAGGGTCTTGCGAAAATGCCATATGAACCCTATCAAAATGCTTCCAAGCTTCTCCATCAGATGGATGACACAAGACATCTTGCTCCCTCTCATGCTCACTATGCCACCTCATGTGAGCTGCAGTGGCCATCGAAGAGTACAATCTTGTAAGTCTTGGCACGAGTGGAAAGTACCACATCTTTTTTAGCGACATCTTCTTCTCAATGCCCATCCTAGTAGTTGTCTTATACCTATCCGCACCACAAAATCGACCACATGTTATGCTTTCCGCTGATTCATCCTTATAGTACAACATACATCCATTCGGGCAACAATCAATTTTCAAACACCCCAGCCCCAAATTTTCCACAGACTTCTTAGCATGATAAAAACTAATAGGCATCCGATTGTCTTCTGTCAACGCCTTGGACACTGACCTGGTGAGGCGATTAAAACAGCCTTCTTGCATATTGTAGTCAGATTTGATACTCAACCATTCCATGCACATCGACAACTCCGTGTACTCCCGACATCCTTCCCACAATGGAGATCGTGCAAAGACTCAAAGATATCATAGAATCTTTGAGCTTCGGGATTCGGATTCTCCTCTATGTATTGGGAACCCATTCCACCATATTCTCCCCCATCTTCTTCTAGTACAACACCAACCGATGGTCCAGCATGATCCATTATCATCTGCTCGTATGGATTCAATTCTTCCGTCCGGTCACCAGTTCTATAGTACGAACCTTCAAACACAATCAGGTTTATGTCAGGCAACGTCTCACCATGGTTACTCCACCAATAGTAATCAAGCATAAAGCCCTTCTCATAAAGATCGGCTACAACTCCATCCACACTTTTGAAAGATTGACACTTGCATCTTTTGCAAGGACACCTCAATTGATCACCGCCTAGCCGCATAAATCTCTCCTGGCTAACAACAAACTCTATAAACTCACCCACTCCAACTCTATACTCTTCCCTAAGACGTTTATTCCGATCCAACCTACAATACATCCATTTTCGATTCTCCGGAATATCCATTGCTGGCAATTAAATAGCCTGACCAATCCTACAATAACACTTATATATTACGGTGCATTCCAATAACTCCATCAATCTCGTTCTTATGACAAGGTAAGAACCTATCCCATTCGAGAAGAAACCTTTACCACACTCGGCTAATAATAGTTATTCCCATATTCAAATACCTTATACTTGACAAAATTTTGGCAGCATTTCCCATCGGTCACCAAGTACACGACTCGAGCACGGTGAGAATCACCACGATCAAGTATGCACCAGGAGAACAAAAGGAAATGCATCAGACCGATATTTCAACAAGTATATATATAAGGCATTTGAACATGGAAATGACTATTGTACGAGTGTGAAAAAGTTTTTTCCCAAACTGTCCCACTTGGACAATTCAAGATTCAATACAATGAGCATGCATACCTTGATAAGTTACGCATGCTCATTAATATTGAATCTCAAATAGGAAACTAAGGCTTTCGTAAATTAATTATTAACTCTAACAGAAAATAAAACCATTAACCTATGAATTTTGCAACATTGTTGAGCTTATATAAATTGCAGCGTAAATCAATACAAACTTAGATTAAATATTGTAGCAAACATCCTATTGAGCTCTGCTCTCCACTAACAAGTAGCAGTTAATTGTCAAACACATGCATAATTTCTAAATTATTAGCACACAACCAGCATCCCGCCTTTCGGACAGGATCATATCCTATTGAGCTCCGCTCTCCACTAACAAACAACACATATTGACAAACCCATGCATAAACATTAAATTATCAGCATACAATCAGACAAGATCACATCCTATTGAGCTCAGCTCTCCACTACCAAACAACACGATAATTCACATAATACATTAGAAGCACCACACATATCAGTACCTATTAGACAAAGCAAAACCTTAAAAGAGAGTATTGAGAGAACTTACCTATTCGACAAAGCAAAACCAAGTAAGGATAAGGGAGGAGTCGTGGACAACGAAGATCAGACAAGGGCCTATAATGCATAACTAAAAATAATCGTGTCAGAGCTGAAATGACAACATTTGATAATATTACTTTAACCTTATACTAATTTGATATATATTTTTATAAACCAAATTTCATATTGAGATTTTTCACTTAAAAGAGTTATAATTTACTTTTGGATCCATGCAGAGTTGGGAAGTTATCATGGTACTGCAACTGCTTATTAAAAAAAACAGTGAAACACAAAAATGGTTAGGTTGATCTCATTCGTTGATGACACAAAAACAGTGAAACACTAAAACGGTTTTGTGGTGTTGTTTTGCAGGAATTAAGGATCAAAATGCTCAAGATTGACCATGATGGAGCTTTCATGAAGATGGGGCTTGAAAAGTGAAGAATTTCCAAGGCAGAATCCGTCACGGCCTAGCCGTGATGGCCGTCACGGCCGTGACAGACCAACCAGTGAAGAATTTTGGCCATGTTGTACTTGTTGACTCTTTAGCCATCATTATGGTAGTAACTCACTCACTCACTCACTTCCCTTCCCCTTTTTCAAATTTCTTTCTATTTATTTTCATGTCTGGCAGTATTTGGAGGATAAGTATCCTCAGCGTCCTTTGCTGCCTCATGATGATATTCTTAAAAGAGCTATCAATTTCCAGGTACAGTAGTAACAACAGTACACCCACCTCTATTATTCTGTATATATCTAATCATCTCATGCACTCCACAGGTTGCTAATATTATTTTCTCAACAATACAACCTCTTCAAAACTTAACTTTGCTGGTATCTATCTTAACATTATTCTTCCTATATTTCCCACCCATTTATGGATCCATGCGTTCTCTCATTTTGCTTTTCTATCTACAGAACTACATTGGGGAAAAAGTTGGCCCCGATGAAAAATTCCTTGGGTCCAAAATGTAATTAGGAAAGGCTTCACAAGTGAGGTTTCACTGTTTCACTAACCTACTTACCCAAAGTTTCCTAGTTAAGGGGTCATGCATTTGTCCAAACTTAAAATCATTTCCTTTCATATACTAGCTTATTTCTCATAATACCACATAATTCATAGAAATAAGTTTTACTCTCTCAATCTTATTTCGGTAGATTGTCTAAATGACCTGGAAAGGGTACGACCCCTATTCTATGTTGTGTGTCCCTATGGTGTTTTCTCCAATATTGGAAGTTTTTTCATTCTAAATGGAACACATAGAATTTGGCTATCATATTCACTGTATGAACTTGAAAACAATGGTTGACACCGAACAGAGCAACTGAGATTCTGCTAATTCAACACTCCATTGATCAGCCTCTGGTTGACTAGTTTTATAACTAGTAAGACCATGGCTTTTGCACTAATTATTCGAGTTTCAATCTCGTTTTAGCCCAGATTTGGATTTAACTGTCCTCAAGCAACATTTTGAGTTTCTTGAGTAGTTTAGGACATTTTAGTTAGTTTTTGAGTCAAATAAAGCATTTACTGCTATTTCATATGTCTTGACCATGAGTTTTGCTCGGAGTGCAAAAGCTTAAGTGTGGGGGAATTTGATCAGTGCATTTTAATATACTTTTTATAGCATTGCACTTGGTATTTTTGGATGTGCTTTGTACCCATTATTGGGTCCTTAGCATGTTTTCATTTCTTTGGGTCTTAATTGGGCTTTAATGAATTTCTTAGTCAATTTCCGGATTTTAGTGCATCCTAACCCATCTCCCTTATGCAGGCCATAACTTGGGCTATACATGTCCGATTTGAGTGATCTTGATGGCGTTGGAAAGCTAAGAAGCAGATCTACAACTTTCATGTTAACTGATCAGCCCGGTTTTGACGTTTTGATGGTCGAAAATTCTAATTACCGAAGCTGTCCAGATTAGTGCGGGAATTGGAATTATTGTTGTCATATCTCCATGTAATCAATCATTAATGGGTCAATTAATTCCCATTGGGCTCTCTAGGTCAGACATATTTGTTTACCCTAGGATTATAAGTAGGTGGTGAATAGAGTTTTTTTCATCTTCTTCTTCTCTCCCATTTTGACGGCTGCGAATTTGTTCGTAGGTTTTTGTCATAGTTGTTAATGGAGAACTAGTCTCCTTGGATTGATCTACTGTAATCGGATTCCATTGACGCTTGAGGTTCTATAATTCCTAATCTCATTGCTTTTCTCTTTCAATACTATTCTATATTCTCTGTTTGCTTAATTCAGTTTGTATCGAATGGGTATTGATTTGTTTCGATGATTTTATGTTCATATACTTAATCGCGTTTGCTTAATTCGCGTGTGTTCATTCGTGTTTGCTTAATTCAAGAGCGCTTCACCCCGTTTGCTTAATTCGGGAATTAGGAACATAAATCGTGTAGTGCCATTTCACTTGTTAATTGTCGCTACGATCGAAAAGGGATTAGAATCCGCTTAGGGCTTGGAATTATACGAACCAATGATAGTGGGAAACCGAAAATAGTAGATTAATCTTTTTTAGCTATTTGATAGTTATTTAGTTTGCATTGTTTTCTACTTTGTTTTCTTTATTTAATTTCAGATCCAACCCCCCAAAAAAAAAAAAAAACTGATTTTCTGCTAACAACAACCCAAGAGTCCTTGTGAGACGATACTCGAGTTGTCGCGCCCTAACTACATATTTTTACAATCTTTCGTTCTTTTGACGCGCTTGCGACAGCGTGTCAAAAATTGGCGCCGTTGCCGGGGACTCTTGTTGTTATTAACAGAAAAAATAAAATAAAATAAATATATATATATATATCTGCATTGCTGAATTGGTTATGGCTGCTTTGTCTGGTTATGAATCTTAGTACTTCCCATGGATAACTATATGCAAGATTATATGCCTTATGTTGATTGTGAGCCATGCATATATTATCCTAACTTTGCTGGAGGTTATGAGTTTAGTAGTGATTTTGGCATGTTGGGAGTGAATGATTATTCTAGCCAACATAGTGGAGGACAGGGCATCTTGGATGAGATTGCCTCCTTGGTGCAACGGATGGCAATCGAGCAACAATATCAGCCTGACCCTACACTAGCCCAACTAAGTCTGGAGGAATTGGTACAACGGATGGCAGAGAACAATCAACGGATGGCAGAACAAAATCTTCAATCCCAACAGAGGACAGAGACTGATTTTCAGAATTTGGCCTCTCAAATTGATCAAAGCCAATGGAGGATAGAAGCAGGTTTTCAGAAGTTGGCCACTCAGATTGGTCACATTGCCTCCACCTCGGCTACACTGTAAACTCAACATCTCCTTGAAGAACACGCAGATTCCCAAATAGTTGTTCTTGACAATATTCCTTTTGAACATGATTTTGATAATAATGTCAAGAACACTATTGTTGATGAACTGTGTGTTGAATTTCCAGACATTCAAGCCTTTTCTGATTCTGTTTATTGTACTATATGTATTGACTGTACTAACACTAACCTTTGTGTGGTGTGTGCTGAAATTACTGCATGTACAGCAGGTGATGGATTTGATAATGCAGTGAATGAAAATCATGCAGAAGTCGAAGCAGCACCAGTAGCCCTCCCCACTTGTTCATCACCTCCCACTGTGGAACAACCAGCGATGGAGTTCAAGCCTCTGCCTGAGAAGTTGGACTTTGAGACTTTAACTAGGAAGGCACTATGGCCAGACCAGGAGGTTGAACCCGCTTTTATTGGACGACTTTGTTGACCGGGAGGTCAACTTTGACCCAAGAGGGAGTGAGAAGTTCGCCGCACTGGCGAGGTCACCACGATTGTCAAGCGCTCCCTTTCATACTTATGCTGCATGCCATGGGATCCGGGAGGATCATATTTCACTTTAGGCATTCCGTGGCCACTGTACCACAGGCAGTGGGATCCCGGTGGAAGTGTTGTGACTCCGGCAAGTGTACCGGGTCGTCGCAAGTAATAAAATAAACACGGTAAGTAATTACCGAGGTCGAACTCAAGGATTGGGATACCAATTCGACTAATCCGTGGGAAGCCAGATACGTTCGGTCAAGTTACAGAAGGTGGTTGAGAGAGAGAAGATTAATATCGAAATTCAATTAACAAGTCTAAATAAACTAATTAACTAAAAATCAGAAAACTAAAATGTCCAAGGTCACAAATCCACCTACCCAATATGTACACCCAAGTGATGATGAATTCCTCCCTAGGTTCAATTACAATGTCAACCGGGACCCCTGATTTCTCCTAAATCCACTCTCGTGCTCATTAGGACGTATTCGACGATTGGATTAATTACTTACTAGGTCTCATAATCCTAATCTCGAATTCTGTTAATTCTTGTTCCCTATATGGTTGCACCGATCTCCTACTCACTCTCGTGCAATATTCGATCGATGATCCTAATTCAAGTTCTAAACGCGAATCGCTGACTAAGCCTCATCACGTTAACAAGTCAATCACGTGCACATATGATCAACACAATTAAATCAGAATTAGAAAACAAGAATTGAATTAAGGGAGAAAGACATACATCATATCGGATTTACATCGCCATGGGTGGCTTCATCGTTCCCTCGGACGAGGGGATTAGTTCCTCATGCTCATAGACAAGCGATCGGACGTAATCTCCATAAGAAAAAGGGAGACGCAGCTCCAAAGAGAAAAGAAACTACCCTAAACGCTACTCTAAACAGTGGAAAACTACTAGGATTCGCAGCCCTCCTAAAGCCCTACAGCTTCCTCATGATGTTCTCCCCAAATCTGATCTGTAAAAGCCTTTAAATAGGATTCCTGATCTGCGCTCGCTCGCGAGGCGAGCAGCCTTTCGCGAGGCGAGAATTAAAATTGGCGCGCTTTCAGTTTGAACTCTCGCGAGGCGAAAGTGTGTTCGCGGGGCGAGTCTTCAATTTCAGGCTGTGACCTTCATCACGGCTGGGCCGTGATGGCCTCTGACTTCCAAGTCTTCATTCACTCGCGAGGCGAGATGTCTCTCGCGGGGCGAGTCTTCAAACCTCAAACTGTTCACGGGCGTGGTCTTCATCACGGCTTGGCCGTGGTGGTCTCTGTCTTGCAGGTCTTCATGATTCGCGGGGCGAGAAGAGTCTCGCGTGGCGAGACAGAAATGTTGACTTTTGCTGCTTTGTTGACCTTCAGTCTCGCGAGGCGAGAATAAACTCGCGGGGCGAGTGTCTCCAGACTTGCAATTTCCACTGCTTTTTGACTTTCCTTCACTCCCGGAGCTTCACTTATTTAATCTGAAACAACAAAAGCACCCACAAGCGTAACTCTATTCAAAATAACCTAAAAACTACACAAAAGACGCAAAACGAGTCAAAGTCCAACTTAGGAACAAAACAAGGCAAATTTGGGCGAAAACGAGAGTGAACTCGAATAAATTGGCACATAAACCCTAGTTCATCTAGTCATAAAACTAGATAAGCCAGAGGCTTATCAGGAAGCGCATTCATGAGTCCTTCTAAACCTTACTTTTTTTAATTGCTTTGCTTTGCTTTGTTTTTGTTTTCTTTCCCTTTTTCCGTTTGTTTTTGAATTTAGATCTTGAATAATTTGAGAAGATCAAGAGTATGTGTGTGAGTCTTGTGTCGGCGAGCTTGAATGGATTTCATTAATTTTTGCGTAGATTGATTGCAAGATACATGTTGATTTTTGATGATTTCCCCCTAGGTCTTGAAAATTGAAATTTGATCCCTATGTGAAAAATTGAAAATTGAACTTTGAGATATTTTGTTATGATTGCATGATTTATGATAAGTTTGGGGTGAAGGGGTGCACACACTAGGAATTGTATCTCGGTCAAACAATTTGCGAAAAAATGTCCAGGTGAGGAATTTGAGCCTCCAACACTGCTTTTAATTGTGTGAATCACTTTTAAGCTGCACTTTCCCGAATTTGCTTGAATCTCTTCATGGTTTGCATGTTTATGTGTTGTATCAGATGATTTAGGCAATTTTCTTTGAATTAGCTACCTGGCCTGAAAAGAACCGTCCCTAATGCATGTTCCCTAGTTAGCCACATTGAGCCTAATAAACCTATTGTTTCTTGATGACCTTATGTTATGAGCCAAAAATCCGGAAAAACCATGTTAACCCATTCTTAGGATTAGGAGAGCATGGATGCTTAGCAAGACAAGGGTTGAAAGAAACTAAGTTTGGGGTGGCTACAAGGATATGATGTGTTGTCTGGGATTGAGAAAAAGAAAAAGAAAATAAAGGTTGGGTCCAAAGGCAAAAGAAAGAAAAAGAAAAAGAAAAGAACAAAAATGTCAAAAAAAGGGTATTGAAAGAAAGAGGTTGTAGTCACCCAAAAGCAAAAAGAAAAAAATGGAAAAAGGAATTTGATTGGAAATTCAATGTGTCAAAATGCTCATGCTCTCTCAGTTCCTAGGGACTTAAGCCTAGTATCTTTGAATAATCCTACCCTTAGCCAGGCCCCATTACAACCTTTGAAAGACCTTTTGATGTTGCATGTATGTTTTCGTGGGAACCTAGATTGAGATGAAAATCAAATTCATAGGAAGTGCTCTTAAAATGTGAAATTGAGTGAAATGTTGATAGCCTAGACAAACTGAGCGAATGAGTGAAACATTAATGCCCTTGTGAGGAAGGCAATTGTTTGAATTTGGTGATCTCCCTTTTGTGTGTAACTTGGATCCTCAACTTAGATTAATGATTGTATGAATGATGGAATTCTCAATTGTTTAAAGTAGATGAATGTAGGGGTTACATGGTTGCAAGGGGGGGAAACATTGATGAAAAATTGTTTGTTAAAATTGCATGAAGTTTGTGCGAAATTGGTTGAATCCTTTAAGCTTGCCAAGTTTGAGTCTGTTTGAGTTTTAGTTTGCTTGGGGACAAGCAAAGTTTAAGTTTGGGGTATTTTTATCAGCCTCTGGTTGACTAGTTTTATAACTAGTAAGACCATGGCTTTTGCACTAATTATTCGAGTTTCAATCTCGTTTTAGCCCAGATTTGGATTTAACTGTCCTCAAGCAACATTTTGAGTTTCTTGAGTAGTTTAGGACATTTTAGTTAGTTTTTGAGTCAAATAAAGCATTTACTGCTACTTCATGTGTCTTGACCATGAGTTTTGCTCGGAGTGCAAAAGCTTAAGTGTGGGGGAATTTGATCAGTGCATTTTAATATACTTTTTATAGCATTGCACTTGGTATTTTTGGATGTGCTTTGTACCCATTATTGGGTCCTTAGCATGTTTTCATATCTTTGGGTCTTAATTGGGCTTTAATGAATTTCTTAGTCAATTTCTGGATTTTAGTGCATCCTGAACCATCTCCCTTATGCAGGACATAACTTGGTCTATACATGTCCGATTTGAGTGATTTTGGTGGAGTTGGAAAGCTAAGAAGCAGATATACAACTTTCATGTTGACTGATCAGCCCAGTTCTGACGATTTGATGGTCTAAAATTCTAATTACCGAAGCTGTCCAGATTAGTGCGGGAATTGGAATTATTGTTGTCATATCTCCATGTAATCAATCATTAATGGGCCAATTAATTCCCATTGGGCTCTCTAGGTCAGACATATTTGTTTACCCTAGGATTATAAGTAGGTGGTGAAGAGAGTTTTTTTTCATCTTCTTCTTCTCTCCCATTTTGATGGCTGCGAATTTGTTCGTAGGTTTTTGTCATTGTTAATGGAGAACTAGTCTCCTTGGATTGATATGCTGTAATCGGGTTCCATTGATGCTTGAGGTTCTATAATTCCTAATCTCATTGCTTTTCTCTTTCAATACTATTCTATATTCTCTGTTTGCTTAATTCAGTTTGTATCGAATGGGTATTGATTTGTTTCGATGATTTTATGTTCCTATACTTAATCGTGTTTGCTTAATTCGTATGTGTTCATTCGTGTTTGCTTAATTCACGAGCGCTTCACCCCGTTTGCTTAATTCGGTAATTAGGAACATAAATCGTGTAGTGCCAATTTCGCTTGTTAATTGTCGCTACGATCGAAAAGGGATTAGAATCCGCTTATGGCTTGGAATTATACGAACCGATGATAGTGGGAAACCGAAAACAGTAGATTAATCATTTTTAGCTATTTGATAGTTATTTAGTTTGCATTGTTTTCTACTTTGTTTTCTTTATTTAATTTCAGATCCAACCCCCCCCCCCAAAACAGATTTTCTGCTAACAACAACCTAAGAGTCCTTGTGAGATGATACTCGAGTTGTCGCGCCCTAACTATATATTTTTACAATCGCTCGTTCTTTTGACGCGCGTGCGACATCGTGTCACCATCATTTGATAATGATAAGTATTTGGACTTAAAAACAAACATATGAAATGGCAAAAAAAAAAGAGGAACCTATGATCATAACCTGTTTCTATCCAATGTTCCCTATGTTGGTAGTTCATGAACTAATTAGCAAGCTGTATTGCTGATAGTTGATATGGATCACCATCAGAACCTCATCTCTTCTGAGATGAGTGTTTCATTAACTTTTGAGAATTAACTGCTCATAAAAACACTGGGTAAACTTAGCAAAACTGATTTGAACCAAAGATAATGAAGCAGGCCTTTTGATTGGTCAAAGTTATCTGTTAAGTTGACCTTTCTACTCCTGACTATCTTGTAACAAGCTAGCATGTCGTGTTAATGGTTGAAGAAAGTATCCACTGTGTTATTTTCCCCTCTCCGCTCCCCCTTGTAACGTTATATTCTGTATATGTCCTTCCTTACCATATAATTTTTTGGGTGTTTTTGGCTTAATAAATGCTATTTACAATTATACGTGTTTCAGCACTTGAAAAGTTATTGAAAGACCACACAGGAAGATATGCAACTGGAGATGAAGTTTTCCTGGTACGTTGCTAATAATTGAATTCATTTTAAAAATAATCAAGAAACAGATAACTCATTTTCCAGGGTCTAGTAGCACAAAATTATCTCTGTCTGACCACAGGATATAATGTAATAGATGTATCTGTTCTATGATAGTTAGTTATGGCAGTTAGGCAGTTAGCAACAGCTGTCAAAATAACTCGAGAGCTGTTAGAAGCTCAAAGCTATAAATACATAGCCTTCTCTGTAATTCATAACAACTGAGAAAAATAATATAGTACAATTGATTCTCTCTCTTTATCTATCTTTCTTCTTCTACTCTAGTTTTCTCTTCTTCTACCCTAGTTTCTGTTTCGATTAGAAATTGTCTTTAGTGTGAACAAAGTCTGCCAGTTTATTAGAACTCCAAACTGAGCAGATTTGGCACGGAGTCAGTGGCAGAGCCCAACCTTTACAAAACAAACACCATCCTCCATTTTCTTTATATTCCCATTCCCTTCCATGACTACACCACCTTCTACATTAATTCCCTTACCCTAGCTACCAAATATCCATTATGTTAGAGAAACAGAGAATGAGAGAAGAGGGAGAGAAGACAAGGTAGCTTACCCTTGGTGGTGGTGGTGTCACCGGATCTGCGGACAGTGGTGGCTCAAGGGAGGTGGCTCAGGTGCGCTACAGGGACAGAGACAGAGAGACATCAGAAAGAGAGAGAGAGGGAGAGAGAGGATCGAGGTGGCCTGGCGGTGACCGGAGCACAGCCGTCGCGTGGTGGCAGGGAGGAGCAGACCGTCCAAGAGAGATAGAAGAAATGAGAGAAATGGGGAAGAAAGGGGAAGGGCTCGCGATTTAGGGATTTTAGTTTTAGCGACCGAATAATTTGGTCGCTAAATCGGTCGCTAAATGGGTCAATTTGAAATTTAAAATTTGAATTCATAAATTCAGCGACCGATTTAAAATTCGATCGCTAACACGCTCTATTTTAATTTTTTAAGTGCCGTTTAGCGACCGATTTAATTTCGGTCGCAAATATAAATAAATTTTAACCGTTGTATTTAACTCGGTCGCTAAAAATTCATAAATTTTTTACTTTTATTTTCCTTTCTTTTGCGATCGAAATAGAGACCGATACCTCTGCTAAAAACATCAACGGCAAGGGGATCCCAACAAAATATGACATTCCTCCCAATCAAGGTGGTTCGCAAAAAGGAGAATAGATTCATCATAGTTTAGTACTATCATGAGCAGAACAAATAGGAAAAAAATTTAGTCTTTCAAAACTATTGAGGTCCAATGTGTACTATTTCCAAGAAACAGTCTAAGCGGTAGCACCGGCAGAGAGAAAAGCTCTTCCAGGTTGACGGTTTGCCATTTGCCAATGGTCCGTGGCATCCAAGAAGCTTGCCATTGACACCATCAGGCATAATCTTGTTCTCTGACTTGAACTTGAGATAATCAGCACGACTGAACTTGGTGAAACCCCACTTCCTGCTGACAATAATCTTTTGAAGACCAGGGGAACTTAAACTTGGCACGGCGAAGAGCCTCTTGTGCATGATGGCTGTTATTGTCCTTACAGCAGACAGAAAGAAGGACCTGACCAATGGCCACTCGAGCACATGTACCTTGTGGTTTTCCAAATGCACCTCTCATTCCAGTTTGAAGCCTATCAGCTCCAGCACGTGAAAGCATTTTGTTGATCCTAAGAACATGGAATGGATGTACCCTGACTCACAAGTGGAATGCATCCTTTCGAGCAAATTTGGCCATATATTTATTGCACGCAATCCTAGCAGCTTCCAATGCTTCACTTGAGACATTCTCCTTCTCCCAGCTAACCAGATGGACGCGGAAAGTAAACTCATGAACACCTTTCTTCTTCATACCAACATCATAAATTCTGATCTTTGGATCAGGAACAACACGGCAGAACCCGGATTTAGGGTATGGTTAATCACATGTAAATATTTGTACATGATTAATCATTTAATGAATTGAATTAACTAAATATTTATACATAATTAACTAGGTATAGCAAATGAGTGTTCCATTTAGGTGTTCACCTATCATTACTCTTTTTCTTTACATAAGAAATTTAATTCATTTCATTAAAAATCACAGATTTAATACATGCTGGGATATTATCATAAACTTGAGGGCTTATCAAAAAAAAAAAATTATCAAAAACTTGAGGACTAGCATTATATATGGCCACTTTATCTAAGTCATGGATAACCATATTAACACTCCTCCTAATAATATTCATTGAATAGTTAGTAGGTGTTTAATAAGTATATTTGTGATTAATGGTTAATCTGTTGACTATTAAATATATGTAATTAATCATAAATTTACATATGCATAATTAACTAGATATATAAAAAACTAGATATAAAAAATATGTAAAAATTGTGTATGATGATAATTTTTCTAATATACATCTAATCCATGTTGCAATTAACGTACGTAATGTCTGTAGGGAGTAATGGGATCTTCAGTATCGTTCTTTCTCCAAGCATGGTGCATTTCACGAAGAGGTCCTGTCTTCTCTGCAATGTTCAATCCTCTATGCACAGTAATTGTGACCGTATTGGCTGCCATATTACTTCATGAGGAAATATACACCGGAAGGTAATGTTACACACTTACGCTCCTCTAAACACAAGTATACAGAAGAAAGATTAGCACTTTACACTATCTTTTTTATATAATTTTTATACCAAATTAAGAATATATAATTTCATGATTAATCACATATATTAAATGGTTAATAGGTTGATTATTAACCATAAATTAATGTACCCATTAAATAATCTATTAACTGTTAGAAAATGGGGTTTGGTCTGAAACAAAGAAGAGAAGAACAAGCGACATGCGCACCCTCCAAGGCATGTAAGAACACTAGGTTTTAGGTTCGATTCGCCCCCACCAATCTCTCCTCGTAGATTGGATGCAACAGGTGTAACCGGCAAATCCCCTTCAGGATACAATAGAGAACCATGATTTGGTTTGCACACCCTAAACCAAGCGTATCATCAATGACATTTTACAGAATAATAGTTTCCTTAATTCTCTATGCGCATTAAGGGAAGAAAGGAAGTGATTTGGCTTGCAGAAGTTTAGCCAATTTTCAGACATCATTCTGCATGCACAAGTGGTTCTATTTATAGACCAACTCATGCCTCTTGGTGAATGAAATAACCTTTCATGTATTTGAAAGAATGATTGCAACCTTTCATGAATGTACACTTGATGAATGAACACATTTAATCATGAAAAAACACACCTATTAGGAAATATTTAAAAGCCATGAAGAGACACACCTATTGGTGTCCTTCAACCTCTTTCCAACTTGGTGTCTTGGAATTCCATTATTTTGGAAATCCCTCACAATCCCCCACCATTTTCAAAATAAACCCAAATCTCATTATTCCGGAAATCGCATGCTTTCAGACAAAGGTATCTTGGGGATTTGAACCTTTGCTTAGTAAGCCTTGGGTTTCACTCATCCCCGAATAATTTGGTAGACAAGCTTTGAACCAAATATTCATTAGAACAAGCGTGCATGACTTACACATGAAATCTCGGTACCATTGAACGACGTGGTAGTGTGACACATTTGGTAAGACCTTGTGTCGTGTATCCTTTTCATGAGAGCTTACAGAGTCAAGCCCAACTCTAAGAAGTGGCCACACTTCACTCTCACATAGGTGGACTTTACCAGAAGCACCCCCATACATTGGGCACCTCAGCACATATATGCTATAGGTCCATTAAGAGCAAAAGCTCGCCCTTTTCCTTTTGTCCTTATGGTATCCAAGTACTTTTAAACCTTGGGATGTATCTATTCGTCAAGTACTTGCAATCACTCTCATAGTGTACTTTGGCCACATTGAACTCAAGACTTGATGCTACTCAAGTGTGAGTTGGCTTTCCACCATTGGTGATCGTGTAGATATGGGCTTGATTCCCATCCCTAATGATGTTTTTCCACATCATATCACTTGTTAGTCCTTTCGTCAAAGGATGCAATATTTCTTTCCGTCTTATAAAGACCTTGGATATTACTCCATTTGCAATTAGTTCCTCGACATAACTTTGTCTTAGCCCAATGTTCCTGGACTTTCCATTATAAACCTGGCTATATGCTCTTGATAGTGTTAACTGACTATCCCATTGTATGGATTCTGGCACCATTAAAATTGGTATCTCATATAGCAAATTTCTAAGCCATTCAATCTCTTTGTTACATGCTGCCAGTGCTATAAATTTTTACAGCCATGGTGGAACCGGCAATGCCGTCTTATTTCTTGAAACCCCAAGAAATAGCACCCCCACCAATTGTGAAGACTCAACTGCTTGTTGAAACATGGTTTTCTGTATAATTTATCCAATTGACATCCGTGTATCCTTCTAATTCTGAAGGATAATCATTATAGTTTAAACTATAGTTCATTGCCCTCAACAAGTATTTCAATACTCTTAGACAACATGCCAATGGTCTTTTCTTGGATTACTTGTATACCTACTTAGTCTCCTATAACATATGCAATGTTTGACTGGGTACATGGCATGGCATACATTAAATATCCAATTACTTTTGAGTATTCAAGTTGTGCTACTAGACTACCTTTGTTTGGTACTAAAGTAATGCTATGATCATAGGGAGTAGTGATAGGTTGATAATCAAAGTGATTAAATTTTTTTTAATACCTTTTCTACATAGTGAGTTTGGGGTAAACCTACATTCTCACCATCTCTTATTATTCTAATTCCTAGAATCACATCAGCTACCCCTAAGCCTTTCATGTCAAAATTTCTAGATAAGAACCTCTCAGTTTCTTCAACCTAATCTAGATCAGTACCAGATATTAATATATCATCAACATATAAAAAAATCATGACCCCTTTTCCTCCATGGAATTTACTATAAATACCCTTGTCGGATTTATTTATTTTATATTTAACTAGCACAACTTGATCAAACTTTTGATCCCATCGCTTAGGATCTTATTCTAGTCCATACAACGGCTTATTCAATTTACACACTTTCTTTTCCTGACTATTAACCACAAACCCTTCAGTTGTGTCATATACACTTCTTCATATAATTCCCCATTTAGGAATGGCATTTTCACATCCAGTTGATGGATGACAAACTTATAGATGGATCTCAGTTCTAATAGCACTCTAATTGAAGCAATTCTTGCCATAGGTGCATATGTATCAAAATAATCAATGCCCTCCTTTTGTGTAAATCCCTTAGAAACTAGTCTTGCCTTAAACTTTCTATGGTTCCATCTACCTTTATTTTCCTTTTGCAAATCCATTTACAACCTATTGTTGTGGAACCAGGTGGGAGGTCTACTAATTTCCAAATTTTATTCCCCATTTATTGAATCAATTTTCTATTGTATGACTTCCTTCCAAAAAGTAACATCTTGAGACTTTTTTGTCTCCTCAAATGTTTCTAAATCACTTTCAATATAATAATATATTGGTCCATAACCGTCTATGGACTCACTTGTTCCTTCAACAAGGAACATGAAAAACCTTGGTCTATAAGTTTTCTCTTTTCTAGCTCTCTGACTTCTCTTAAGTTCTAAACCCACCAAAGTATCTTTATTAGATACATTGCTTTTCGGATCATGTGCATTACTATGAACATTATCCTTGTGACTTGGAATTGAGTTAAACTTATCTTCTTGAAAGATTCTTCCCTAACCATGAATCTATATGCTTTGCTAATTTTAGCATAGACCGGGAAAACACATTCAATTCCCCATTCGCATAATTTATTTCTTCTGGTTCAAGAACTTTTACTATTGTCCTACAACCTCAAACTTTGAAAAATTTGAGAATGGGTTTTCTATTTTCAGAGCTCATGTGGGGTTATCTTGTTCCTTCTTTTGGAACCCTATTTACTAAATAAAAAGACTTCAACATGACTTCTCCCCAATATCATTTTGTTGGACCAACATAGGATACCATGGCTTCTACCATTTCTTCTTATATCCTAATTTTCTTTTCAATTATACTAATTTGTTATGGGGAATAAGGTGCAGTTGTTTGGTCAACCATTCTAGTAGACTCAAAGTAATAACTAGGATAATAACATTCTCATATTCTATTACTCCTAAGACATTTAATAAATATCTAATAACAAACCACTTCAATTTACCGACATTATATAATAACATATATAATACTCAAAATTAATGGGTAACTGAGAGTTATTGTATAGTATAAAATTCATTTCCTTAACTGTTATTAACAAGCATTCATAATAATTTTAAATCATTTATGCAAGAAACAAATAGGAAATATTAACCAAATATTCTCGATATAAATACTTTCTTAACAACTCAATTGTTAAGTTCTTTGGCCTTGGCCTGGCGGTTAACACACCAGACATTTCCAGTTCTTACCATGAGTCGCGGGTTCAAACCCCAGCGGACGTACTTTTTCAATTCAAATAATTTTGTCTAAAATAAAAACGTTCCGAGTTGCAACTGGGAGGGTTTGAACTCGTGCACTGCATGGAAACAGAGACGGCACTCCACCACCAGACCAACAAACCAACAATGATTATTAATGAACCGTTTTATATGTATAACTTTTAACCACGATGCACCCTTCCCAAAAGATACAACTTTTGAGTGTCACCTTCTACTATCAACCGGGTCAATAAAACCCGTTTTCTGTAAACCGGGTTCACACGACCCACCCACTCCATTTTTGGTTATTCAATCCCAATCTAAACTAATTTTCATTGTTTCTATGTTTTGTATTCATGTCTAAACATGTTCTAGGATAAATCTACATGATTTTCATTATAGAAAACAAACAAAACAATGATCCAATCATTATAAGTTTTCTATAACATTTCTTCATGAACATCTATGTCCAATTTAACAACTTAGAACACTTCAAAAATTAATTGGTTCTTACATGGATCAAATCCACTAATGCATGCACATGATATAATCATTCATATATTAGATAATTCTATCAAAATAGAGCAACATACTTGCATGCATAATAAACCAAACATTTTTATGTTCATCAAAATTCACATACTTGATTTTATTCTAAATCATGCATCTAAGGCTCTAATACCACATGTTAATTTTAACATAAATAAAGAATGCCTTTATTATTGAACATACATGAATTTAGAATATCAAGCATATCATAGCCATAGAAAGTAATTGTGTACCTTTCACCATGATCACAGATAAAATATTTTGATGAAGTCTAGGAGTACTCATCTCTTCTTGTTCTAAAAAGGCCATGCATCACTTTCTTCCAACGAACAAAGTTTCCACCCTCGAACCTCTCCACTTTGACAATGTCAAATGTAATCTCCCTCAATGTTGCAACCATTATTATAAATCGAAGATCGAAGATTGTTAGAAAATGGGGTCTGGTCTGCAACAAAGAAGAGAAGAACAAGTGACATGCGCACCCTCCAAGGCGTGTAAGAACACTAGGCTTTAGGTTCGATTCGCCCCCACCAATCTCTCCTCGTAGATTGGATGCAACAGGTGTAACCGGTGAATCCCCTTCAGGATACAATAGAGAACCATGGTTTGGTTTGCACACCCTAAACCAAGCGTATCGTCAATGACATTTTACAGAATAATAGTTTCCTTAATTCTCTATGCGCATTAAGGGAAGAAAGGAAGTGATTTGGCTTGCAGAAGTTTAGCCAATTTTCAGACATCATTCTGCATGCACAAGTGGTTCTATTTATAGACCAACTTATGCCTCTTGGTGAATGAAATAACCTTTCATGTATTTGAAAGAATGATTGCAACCTTTCATGAACGTACACTTGATGAATGAACACATTTAATCATGAAAAAACACACCTATTAGGAAATATTTAAAAGCCATGAAGAGACACACCTATTGGTGTCCTTCAACCCCTTTCCAACTTGTGTCTTGGACTTCCATTATTTTGGAAATCCCTCACATTAACCATCTAATATACATGATTAACATAAATTTATATATTATTAAATTTTCTTTTGACAGAGTATATTATAAATTAAATGGTAAAGAAAGTAGTATGAAAATATAAAAGTTGTAGGCAGGAAAATATAAAAGCAGTATTCTAATTAAATACTGCTTCTGTTTCATGTGTTAGCTTGATAGGCGCAGCTGGAGTCATCGCTGGCTTATATGTTGTCCTTTGGGGTAAAGCTGAAGAAGTTGTTCAGGTGACGGAAGTGATAGATCCAAAAATGAAGGTTAATACGACAGAGGAAGTGAAAATTTTGATGAATGATTCTTCTGAAACAGCATATTGTAAAACTGATTTGGAAGAACCCCTTATATCTGCTTAAAAGGAGTATGTAGTTGAATTGAATACTACATTAGCATTTTTGTTTTGTTCCCTTTGACAGCTTATGATCATATTGTAAGACAATATTACTTCTTACACTTTCGTGTTTAACCTTTTGGAAAAATTTAAAATCAAATTGGCCACAAATCTCTTTCCATTATTATGTCTCAGAAAATAATTGTACGTCCTTCATCGGTTATGTCGGGCATTTCATGTGAGACTTGCATCTTGTGCCAAGGAAAAGACATATTAATCATTGGAATTAGCCTTTAATTATTATTGTCAAGTCCATATCGGAGAAACTTCCTTGCATAGATCTTCATCCTCAAGCTCAGCCTATTGAATTTGTATTTTATGTGTGAAATTAGCTAATCAGCCGAATAAGATTTTAGTCGAGGCACATATACGGATTTTGAAAAGTATCAGACGATTTGAACTAAAGGCAAAATCCAACCTCTAGTAAAGGGTTCCCAAACTCACTAAAGAAAGTGTTTGGTAACAAAGTGAACAAGAAAAGGCTAAGAACTAAAGAAAAAGGATTTAATCGGCTAGGAAATAAGCTTGCATAAAATAAATTACACTGAGTAAAAGCAGAACTAACGAAAAACTGAAAGTAACCTGAAAATAAAGACAAGTGTGAGTAAGCAAAGCTTAAAATTTTGTATTGGATGTTGTTTTTTTTTTTTTACAATAAGTACAATAGGCATTTATAGGCTAAGCCTAATTATCAACAATCATTTTCTAATTGGCTAAACCTCCTAAATACATGCAACTATGCTCAACTCAGCTGCCCACGTTTCTCAACCGCTACAGCCACAACAGCTACCCCTCAACAGCTCAACTCCTATTTTCTCGGCATGTTTTGTGGCATCCGTTGGTAACAGCTTCCTACTCTTCACACTTTCACGTTCCTAGGTTTCTTGGCTCCTTCCAATAGCTCGCGACCTGTTAAGCTTCAGCCCATTCTGTCTTTCAAGCCTGGCCCATTAACAAGGCCCAACTCATTCCTTAGCCGAATGTGCTCCCTTCTCCATCGACTATTTCTGTCTTCGGCTAACAATTTCCTATTTAGCGGTTTGACTCAGCCATTTGGCCGAATTAATTTAAATGTGGGGAAAACAATTGCCCCCTTACATCTTTCAGCTGAATGTATTTGAAGCTGGAATGATGTAATTAACTTCCCCACTATCCTCGATCTCCGTGTTTCAACTGCCTTAGCATTTACTCTGTCTAACCACTTCTTCAGGGATTTGGTCAACTTCCAAGACTTACAATGGTTATTAACCTAAAGAATCAAATTATATCCGTTAACCCTTTTAAATCCTTTATCCATTTTACCCCTTCTCTTTTAAATTAGTCGAACCCCACTTATTGCTGATCTCATCTTCAACCTCTATCTCCTGTGATTTTCAGAAAAACCCTTAGCTTTGCAATCATGTCTTCTGCTTCCGATTCCCAAAATAAGACTTATTCCCATGGAGATGATTCCACTTCCTCACCATCCTCGTTTACACCTCCAAGTGCTTCATCATCTCCTGCTCATGTCAAATCGAATGCCTCTTCTCCTTATCTGACCCGGACCATGCATTCCCATACTCTAAACCTTGTTCCTTCGATACTACTGTGGGCCAATACTTTCTGGAAAGGCATCTTTATCCAGATAATTTCACACTTCCCATTACCGCTCCTTGGTTCTCAATTTCTCGTTGTCCTAAGGACGTACGTACTTAGCCTCACCCAAATGCCCAATATCTGACTTGGCTCGACATGGTTTCGGCTACATGGGGTGAACGCTGGAAGGAATGGGGCATCTATGATATGATCATGATGTAAAAGCAAGACATTCCTTACAATTCCGACCTTTTATTCGGCTTCTTAGTTTTCTGGGCTACTTCTATCAATGGCTTCCTTCTTCCATCTGCTGCAATGAGTCCAACCCTTTTGGATGTTGCTGCTATTACCGGGCTCCCTATTTCTGGGGAAGAAGTCCCATCTCTTCATCACCTCTCATGCGATCCCTTGAGAATCCAATTTGGCAAGCTCACTACTCCTTATTCCAATTTTATCACAGTGAATTCTAGAACCAAAGGTACTGTATCTGAAGGATAACATCAAGCCCTCTTGCTTTTATGGCTCTGTAAGTTCTTTTTATGCACTAATTCGGTAGCCATAATCATCGAGTATTTCTACTACATTTCTCTAATTACCTCTGGTAGGAATCTCTCCCTCAGCTCCCTTTTCCTCTCTGTCCTTTACAAAGGTCTCTTTGTCTTTGTAACTAAGGCTCGAATCGGGTGAAAAATTGGATAACATCCTAGGACCTCTTTGGTTTCTTCAGCTTTGGATACCCCTCTATTTTCTGGAATTTGTTCCCCTTTCTCATAAGCAACTTCCATCATCTTCAGTCGATCAGCCTCTCGACAAGATTCTCCAAGCTACACCTATTTGTAAGCAACTAGCTTACGAGATTGCTAGTGAACTCTTCACCTTATCTACCCGGAATGCCAAGGAATTGTTCCCCCTAGAAGACAAGCTTTACCATTTGATGTGGAGCCGAACCTATGTGGAAGAGACAGAAGATACTCGGCTCATGGCTGACATTATTTCCTGCCGGGGCAGTGCCTTGGTGGCCCGAGATCTAATGTGTGGGGTAAAACCAACAACACGTTACAACAAAACCTCAGTAGAGTTTTATTACCCCAATATGTTTGCTCGATAATTTGGGTTGGTTCAAAGCATTCCCCTTGCTTACGAATCCAAAGTTACTCCTTTCGCTCATCCTAACTTATCTGCAGAGGACGTTGAATCTCTGACTGCCATGAATGTGGAGAAGCTGAACTATTTCAAGTATTCTGCATTCCCTCGGCTACCTGGAGAAACATCTGCTTTTGTTAATTGGTGGCCCTCGGTGGTAGAAGCTATCTTTCCTTCAACATGTTCTATCTACATATCAAGGTTGAATTCTGGCCATGCAGCTAAACCTATCCCTTTAGCCATTCGTATGCCTAGCATCTCTATCAGGGCTCCTAGAGGGAAGGCTCCAGTATCAGGTAGTTCTTTTTCCTTCGGGTATTTATGGACCTCCTTTCTAGTTACCTAGTGCTGATTCATTTTGGTTCTTAGGAACTTCCCAAGATGTTGCTATTGATGTGGAAGACCTAGAAGATGAGGCAGCTCGGAGTTTGGCACTCCCTTTTCAAAAGAAAATCACCCGGCAATCTGGCATCTGCATCAGGCAACCTGCTCCTACTACCCAACAGCCATCAAAACAGAAAATGAAACTTGCAAAGGTTTGTAGCCTATCCCTCCTTTTTCCTTCATCTTATCTCTCTTTGCTCTCTTGGCTAACTGATGTACAGCTTGCCGACTAGTCTCCAACTAGCGCTTCCTCAGCTCAGACTTCCCAGGCTGCCAAAACTACTGAAGTTCCTTATGTCCTAACTACTCCTGTTGTTGCATCGGCTGACAACCTTCCTGAGCATTTGTCTGTCGAAGCTTTTACTCCAAGGCCTTCACCTGTTAGAGAAGAAATCCTTCAGGTAATTTTCTAATCTCATGTTTTCCTTGATTCCCTATCTCAATTTTCTAAGGATATTCATATTATTTCATTTCTCCAGGAAAATGTTTCCCCTATTTTTCAAGAACCATATATAAATGCATCAGCTCCTCCTAAATCCATCCCATATGATGTACTTGCCTCCTATTTTTCTTCGACAATTCCTCAAGCTGCGGTGGCACCTATCTCTTCCCCAACTGGCCAACATTTTTGTTTCGTTGAAGAGATCCTGAGCCAAGACATTCTACTAATCCCGAGGCGATTTCTGACCTTCGTCTTTCTCTGCTGAAACTTGTTAGGGCCTCCAACATCACTTTCTCTTGGAGAAATGCTTACAACCAAATGGCCATTCAAATTGGGGACATTTCCTTCAATTACAAAGTATATTTTGAACTCAAATCGGCTGCCGAAAAGGATTTGTCAAGGATTTCGGAGCTTCAAGGACAAATAGCTCATTTCCAACTGTCTTTTCAAAAGGTTGAAACAGAACGCCAGCAAGACATGGCAGATCAGCTCAGGATGTCCACTTGGCTGACAACATTGAAGGCGGAACTAGCCAGGATTCAAGCAGAAATTGCTGACCTTGAGCCCAAACTATATACTCTGAATAACAGAACTTCTACAAGCTCAAGTGTCAGACTCCAGTTGTATCATCAGTCCTCTGCTTTGGCCAAGGAGACCACTATCCTGCTGCATCAAAAGGAAGCTTTGGAGAAAGATTTACTCATTAGCGAGCAAGGGCTTCTATCTGCTAATGAATCCTGGATTGGACTGAGAGGATTATTAGCTGATATGAAGAAAGGTAAGCCCTCCCCTTCGGCTGGGACAATAATTTCTCAGTCTGAACAAGAAACCTCCCCTGCCCCCGAGCCTGAACAAAACGAAGATCCTCCTGCCACCAATGCTTCAGTATGCTAGCCCGTTTCAACTGTCACTCCAACTGGTGATGTCTCTGCCCCTGAAGTCGCATTTGTGACTTCTTCTTCTGCTGAGCCATAAACCTAGAACTTTTCTTTCCTGTTTTCATATATAATTAGTTAGACGGTTGTCTTGTAACCGTCAATATTTTGAACAAGTTTTTCTGGCTACTCATCCCAAACTGATGGATAATAATTTTTTAAGTATTTGCCATTTATGCTTCTTGCCATCTCTTCACCATGCATGTTCACTAGTTGATAGGCTTCGTTAGTCATAACTTGACTAACTATATAAGGTCCTTCCCAATTTAGTGACCATTTTCCTAACTTAGGATCTTTGGCTCCTAATGGTAAAATGGCTTTCCAAACTAATTCCCCCTCGACAAATCATTTAGTTTTGACATGTTTATTGTATGCTCTGGCCACTTTTTCTTTATTATTCCGAATATTTTCTAAGGTCATTAACTTGTCTTCATCAACCGATTCCAGTTCCATGAACATAGCATGCTGATACTCATCTAGAGTCAAGCAATGCTATTTAGCTACCCTCAATGATTATACATTAATTTCTAATGGTAACTCAACATCTTGACCATAAGTCAACCGATAAGGGGTGAACCCTATCGTGGTAGACTTAGAGTTTATGTAAGCCCATAGTACTTCGGCTAACGCTTCATACCATCTTTTAGGTTTGTCTTCTATAATCTTCTTAATCAAGCTAATTAGTATTTTGTTTGTAGCCTCACCTTGACCATTTTCCTGTGCGTAATATGGTGAAGATTAGATCAATTTGATCCCGTATTCTTGTGCAAAAGCAACCATCTTCTCTCCCATAAACATTATGACTTGATCTGTTGTAATGGTTTCTGGAATGCCATACCGATAGATAATTTGATTTTTAATAAATCTAATAACATCAGCTTAGGTAACATTAACCATCGACTGAGCTTCCACCCACTTAGTAAAATAATCAGTAGCAACAATGATAAATTAATGTCTTTTGGAAGATGAAGGGTATATCTTTCCAATTAAATCCATTGCCCAACCTCAGAATAGCTAAGGCTTAACAACATAGTGCATCTCCTCGGCTGGGATCCTTTGGATTGGCCCATGCTTTTGACATTCTTCACAACCTTTAGCATAAGCATGGCAATCTTCATTAATGGTTGGCCAATAATACCCATACCTATATATTAGGCATTGCATCATATATCATGACCTGTGTGATCCACATATCCCTTCATGCGCTTCCTCCATAATTTTCATGGTCTCAGCTTTGCTGGGACACTTCAGTAAAATTCCTCTAATCCTCTCTTGTGTAGTTCTTCATATACCAAGGTATAATTTATGTCCTGTTGCCTCAGTTGGAAGGTTGAAGCGGAAGAAGGATCTTGCAAATACTTTCTAAGCTCAGTCCTCCAATCATCGGCTATATCTACTTCTCCAATAAGGAGCCCCTTAAGCCTATTATCTAAGGACTAAACATCTTCAAAGGTTTCCTTATACCAAGAATCATGTTGTGACAAATCATTTACTTCTCCATTATCCCCTCGGGGTATATGCATTATCACTACATCGGCAAACTGTTTTAACAAACTGCTAGCTGTTTCGTGATATTCTGCCAAGTTTGGGTTGGTGCACTTGTACTCCCCCAAACAATTGCCTTATGACTAACTGGGAATCTCCCATGACCGGGATATACTTAGCTCCCATGGACCATAATATTTTTAAACCTAAGATTAAAGTTTCATACTCAGTTTGGTTTTTTGAGCACCCTAACCTCAGCTGATGCATGAATTTCCAGTTTTCTCCTGTAGGGCTTGTGATCACAATTCCAGCCCCAGCTCCCTTACAGTGCCAACCCAAGAGCAAGTGAGGCCTAAAGCAAATTTTGATTGAGGCTTTTTTATTTTAAGTGAGAGAGTGTATATGGATCAAGTTGTGTTTTGAGTTGGGTGATGAGTGTGATTTCACCTCATATTTGCTTATCATATTGCATGCATTTTCATATAGTTTAGGCATTTTTAATTTGATTTTGGTTAGTTTTTACCTTGGAACGGGTAAGGCGGTTTTGTGGTGTTGTTTTCCAGGAATTAAAGATTAAATGCTCAGGATTAGCCATGATGGAGCTTGCATGAAGATGGGGCTTGAAAAGTAAAGAAAATGAGCCAACCAGAGCCCATCACAGCCTAGCCGTGATGACCATCACGACCATGATCAAGGAAAGATGAAAAGAAAGAAGGCTAAAGTCAGAACTGGTCACGGCCTAAGCGTGATGCCCATCACTGTCGTGACGCGCAATATTTGGATCTGAAGGAACTGATTTGATCTGAATTTGTGTTTGATTAGGATTCAAACTTCCCCTAATCTATAAATATGGCAATCAGGCAGAGACTTAGAGAACTTTTGGCTGCTACACTTAGGCAAATTTTTAGGATCTCTCTTCTTTTTCTTCCTCTTCTCTTATTTTTTATTTCATGTTGTTGTTAACCAAGCTTGTCATCACCATGGCAATGCTTGAGTAGTAGCTTTATTTCTAGGAGTTAGGGCTATGCCCAAGATCTGATTTACGTTATGAATTGATGTTTTACCTTTGTTAATTTCAATTTTGCTTTAGATCTGATTTTCTATTGTTTTAATTACTCGTAAATTCGATGGCCACTTATTTCCGTGTCGTAGATATTCTAAGTAGGAACCTAGCGGTGAACTTAGGTATCGGATCTATAGAATCAGACTTAGGACTTAAATCACGAGAGTTATAAGCGGACCTTCGAGGATTAACGAATTCTCACGAAACTTAAAGGGTTCAATCTAAATTCGACTACCACGAGAGTAGGGGTTGGTTTAATTGAGCACGGTTTTTGTAACCCGAGAGGGAGCATTAACTATTTGAGGATAAATTCGCCTTCAAAGCAATTTTGATAATTAACAAGGGTTAGTCAATTTAGTAACATGAACGATCTTGTTGGTAACCCAATTCCTAGGGATTCCCTTTAGATCTGAAAAACCCCCAAATTGATTTACTTTCTGTTTTACTTGATTGCATTCCTTATCTGATTTTCTAAGTTATCTCTTATTTCAAAAATCAAAACCTTTTCAAAATCCCTTTTTTATATAGTCCAGTTTCATCGATTTGATAATTAGTCACGATTTGAGATCACGGTCTCTGTGGGATCGATATCTTTTATTACTTGGCGATGAAACTGGTACACTTGTCGGAATCTAGCACATCAAGTTTTGGCGCCGTTGCCGGGGACTGTGCTTTCTTGAATCTCAATTTACTTTTTAAATTAATTTTTCTGGATTTTTCTTTTCTTTTCAATTGTTTTTTATTAAAAAAAATCTTTTTTCATTTATCTCTTTTTTCTTCCTAGAGTATCTATCTCTCTGTGTTTTTTCTCTTTTATGCAAAGATCCCTAAGTATTGGAGACCTTATATAGGTTGACCCCGAAATCGAAAGGACCTTTCATAGACGTAGGAGACTACAAAGTGAGAGAGAGAGGTTGATTCCCATTCCACTCATGGCGAATCTACCGGATACCAAACCATTGAAGGACTACGCAACCCCAAATGAGAGGGGTTTGCGAACTGGGATTACTAGGCCAGAGATCGAGGCGGAGAACTACACTATACCACCTATACTAATTAGCATGATTAGGCAACATCAATTCGGAGGATTGCCCTCGGAGGACCCGACTGATCACGTGGAGACATTCTTGGAGTTCATCGATGCAATTAGGATTTATGGTGCCCCGGTCGATGCTATTCGCATGAGGTTGTTCCCCTCCTCTCTTACTGGAAAGGCAAAAGCTTGGCTGAAGCAAGTGCCCGCTAATACCTTGTCGACTTGGGACCAACTGGAGCAGGCATTCTTGGAGAAATTCTTCCCTCCATCCAAGACGGCTTACCTACGAACTCAGATCACCGGCTTCTTCCAAAAGGATGGAGAATGCTTATCCGAAGCTTGGGATCGCTACAAGGGATTGCTGGAATCTTGCCCACATCATGGACTCGAGAGGTGGTTGTTAGTGCACACCTTCTACAACGGATTAGATTACTCTTCGAAGGTGTCACTTGACTCCGCAGCTGGTGGAGCCTTTATGAATAGGCCTCTGACTGAGGCATTCAACATCATTGAAAACGTGGCCACCAACTACCACCAATGGGGTTCAAAAAGAGGTATTAACCCGAAAAAGATTTCGGGGGGTAAGTTTGAAATGAATAGCACTTATCTCATTATGTCTAAAATTGACTCACTGAATAAACGCTTTGATCAGCTTGAAAAGGCTAATGTGAGTTCAATAGGTGCTACTAACATTGTTTGTGAGATTTGTGGAATGCAGGGACATGACATAATGGAGTGCCCACGTGATATTGCTCACGGATCCGGCGCTTCGGGGGAACAAGTGAACTCTTGTCACAACTTCATTTCCCCAAATTCTTACAACCAATGAAGGAAGAACAACCCTTACCTCTCCTACGGGAACTACAGCAACACGTTGAACCATGAATTCCAAGAAGGCCAAGGTAATAGGAAACCCGCATCGAGGTATCCTCAGGTACAAAAGTCTAAACTTGAGTCTCTTTTGGAAAGTTTTGTTGAAACTCAAACAAAACAAAATGAAGAGTTTAGGCAACAAGGTAGGGCAGTCAATGAGGCAATAAAAGAGTTAGCATCTAAGGTAGATAACTTAGCCATCCATAATAAGATGCTAGAAACCCAGATTGCCCAACAAGCTAGTACATACTCTAGACCTAAGGGTACGTTTCCGGGACAACCCGAAGTTAATCCCAACGAACATTGTAATGCCATATACTTGAGGGATGATAAGCTTGGGGTGGTTGAAAAGGATGTGGAATGTGAGGAGGACAAGAGCGAAGATGAAGAAGTAGAGACAAAGTATGTCCCTCCACCACCTTACCAACCCCCAATACCTTTCCCATAAAGGTTGGTCAAGAGAAAGCAAGTAGAAATAGAAACTAAGAGCTTAATTGAGGAGCACAATGTCATGATAAAAACTAATATGCCTCCTAAACTAAAAGATCCAGGTAGTTTCTCTATTGCTTGCTCAATTGGAGAAGTGAAAATAGACCAAGCCTTATGTGACTTAGGGGCTAGTGCGAGCTTGTTGCCGCTTACTATCTTGGAAAGTTTGGGAACTAAGGAATTGAGTCCATCCAAATTCTCTTTACAATTTGCGGATGGCTCAACTAAAACTCCTCTAGGCATACTAGAGAATGTTCCCGTAAGGGTAGGGAAATTTTTCATCCCTACCGATTTCATGGTGTTGGATATGAACGAGAATTCTAAATTCCCCATCATTCTAGGAAGGCCTTTCTTGGCCACCGCTGGAGCGATAATAGACGTAAAGAATGGCAAACTCTTTCTGAATGTAGATGAAGGTAGGGTAGATTTTGATTTGACTAACTCATATAACAACCCTCCTTTTGATAGTCATGTGTGCAGGATCGATATAATGTCTCCAGAGGTGAAGGAAGAGCTTAACATGGAAGCGACTCCGAAGCTTTGCAGGACAAATGATGCACCAAATGGTGATGAAGTTGGAATGGCTCATCATGTGGAAACAAAACTTCCGCCGGGAGGGAGTAAGGCCATGAAGCTTAGAGTGAAAAGAGCAAAGCGAAAGCGCAATTGGCCATATAAACAAAATCGGCTCTTTGAAGGACTTCAATGGAAGAGAAGTGTACTTGCACTTCTACGTCCAGCTGACCCTGGTTGATTGAAAGAAGTATGGTCAAGCTTAGGACCGTAAATAAGCACTTCTTGGGAGGCAACCCAAGTTTTCTTTCCCTTTTCCATTTGTTTTTGAATTTTGTTTTTGAATAATTTGAGAAGATAAGAAAAGAAAGATCAATGATTGATGGTTTTGCCAAGTGTTTTCCTGTTATGAAAGCAGGAAGAGCAAACAGGGCAAGGACAAATAAAGTCAGAAGTCATCACGCCCAAGCCATGACGGTGGTCATGGCCGTGATGAGCTAACCAAAGAAGACCAGAAAGGATCACGGCCCAGCCGTGACATCCATCACGGGCGTGATGAGAAGGACCCTAAAGGCCAGAATTGATCACGGCCGTGATACATTTTCCAACAAGTTTTTGACTGGCATATGAGCCAACACCCTCTACCACCTCGGTGAGTTGTTCCATTTTTCTCCTCTCTCCGACTTGATTATTTACATTGGGGACAATGTAAGTATTTAAGCTTGGGGTAGGGGTATTTTTGCATTTTTTCATTTTTCATGTTGCATTCTGATGAGTGTGATTTCACCTCATTTTCCATGTACATTTCTGCATGCATTTGCATTTAGTTAGGCCATTTTAGTTGGATTTTGTTTAGTTTTTCCTTTGGAACGGATAAGGTGGTATTGTGTGTTGTTTTGCAGGGATTTATGATTAAATGCCCAAGATTTAGCCATGAGGAAGCTGAGATGAAGAGAAGGCCTGAAAACTGAAGAAAAAGGGGGCCAAAAGTCAGAAGCTGTCACGGCCTGGCCGTGATGGCTATCACGGCCGTGACCCAAAACCACCAAAAGTCAGAATCGATCACGGCTTGGCCGTGATGGAGATCACGGGAATGAAAAAATGGCTCGCGACGCGAATGTTAGCTCGCCACACGAGAGACTGATTGTGCCAGACCTCCAAAAGTCAGAATCGATCACGGCCTGGCCGTGATGTACATCACGGCCGTGACCCAAAAACCACCACAAGTCAGAATCCATCACGGCTTGGCCGTGATGGAGATCACGGGCATGAAAAAGTTGGCTCGCGTTGCGAAGAAAGGCTCGCCATGCGAGAGAGTAATTTTTCCAGAACTGCAAGAGACAGAACCCGTCACGACCTGGCCGTGATGTCTGTCACGGCCGTGACGGGCCACGAGTTATAAAAGAACCTCTGAGCAGAACAGATGGGACATCGAGAAAAAACTTAAAAAAATAGATCCTCTGCTGCTGTGGCTGCTGTGCAACATTCTATGGAGCTCTCTCCTTTGTTCATCTCTATAACTCTTTCCTTTGTTTTATCTTCAATTATGTGTAGCTAAACTCCCCTTTGTTGGGGTTAGATTATTGCTTATCTGAACTTGGTTGTAAAATGACTTGATTATAATACAGTTTCCTTCTTCTTTATGAGTGTATGATTCCATGCTTAATGCTTTCCTAGGCTTGATCATCTTAGGAATGATTAGTTGCTTTAATAGACAATTGAAAGGTTGATGTTAAAGCATGCTCATGAATCATATGCCAAGTAGTCCAAGAATCTAGACATAGGTGTTGGCTGCTTGCAATCTTATGAATCTTTATTCTTAATGCAATTTCTCTGATTAATCCACCTAAGACATTAGGGTTTAATTTGGGATTTTAGGCTCATTCCACCTAAGACATTAGGGTTTGAGTATATTAGAAAAGATTCGATTGTCATAATTGAAGTAGGGACTGTGTTAGTTATCATTTCATAACAATCAAGGGAGGATTAGCTTAGTCTAACCCTAACAATTCTATCTAATTGTTATTCACATTTCTGTCTGCATTCTAACTGTTTGATAAAATTCCAAAAAGAACAAAAATATTTTATTCTTGTTTGCTTGTTAGATGATAGAGCTACCTTCACTCCAAAATTTGATCGCCTAGATAGTAGTCTAATTTGCAAAGTGGTAATTGTCCACGATCCCTGAGAACGATATCCGGTCTCACCGTTTTATTACTTGCAACGAACCAGTACACTTGCCGAGTCTGTGTCAAGTTTTTGGCGCCGTTGCCGGGGATCGGTGTGCCAATATCACGAGTACCAAAGGGGACTCCTAATTTAGGCATTTTTACTGTTTTTCTTTCCTGTTTTCTGTTTCTCTACTGTAATTTTCTGTTTTGTGCTGTTTTTCTGTTTTTGCGGTGCTACTCTGTTTGTTCCTTGTATGCGAGGTACAATCGACCCAGGTGAACTTCAATTCAACCCTGAGATCGAGAGACTCTGTAGAAGGAATAGGAAGAAAGCCAAGGCAAGACAGAACAGAGAAGGAACATCCTCTGCAGTGCAAGAACTGTTAGTTGAATTACCAGCTGTCACCATGGCTGAAGATAATGCACCAAGAAGGACAATGGGGGACTACACTTCCCCTAGAGTTGATAGATGTGGAACTCCGATTGTGAGACCCGCAGTGGCTTGCAATAATTTCGAAATCAAGGCATCACTTCTCCACCTTGTGCAGCAAAACCAGTTTGGAGGTTTGGAGAGTGAAGACCCTCATGCTCACATTGGTACTTTCATTGAGCTGTGTGACACCATCAAGTTAAACGGAGCTTCTGATTAGGCCATTCGGTTAAGGCTTTTCCCTTTCTCTTTGAGGGATAGAGCTAAGTCATGGCTTCAATCTCATCCTCATGGAAGCATCATCACTTGGAATGATTTGGTGAGCAAGTTTCTGTCTCGATTCTTTCCTCCGTCAAGAATGATTAAGCTGAGATCAGAGATCAATGCCTTTGCACAGAGGGATGGTGAGTCACTCTATGAAGCCTGGGAGAGATTCAAGTCCTTACTCACAGCTTGTCCCAATCATGAACTAGAGACATGGCAACAGGTTGCAACATTTGTTAATGGGCTCAACAGGAATTCAAGAAGTAATGTTGAAGCGGCTGCAGGGGGGACATTGAGTCAGAAGACGCCCGAAGAAGCAAAGGACTTGATTGAGAACATGGCTAACAATGACTATCAAATGCCTAGTTCTCGATCAATGGTCAAGAGGGGTGTTCTAGAGCTGGATGAAATTGGCGCTCTCAAGGCACAAATGGCTATTCTTACCAAGCAATTGGGGTCGGTTCAACTGCAGAATTCTCAACTACAAGCTGTCCAAGTTCAAGGTACCTCAGTGTGTGATTTCTGTGGAGGCAACCATGCAAATGGAAATTGTGAGATCAATGTGGTTGGAAGTTCTGGACAAGAAGAGGTAAATTATATGGGCAACCAAGGGCCTAAAAATGATCCTTACTCCAACACCTACAATCCGGGTGGCGCGACCATCCTAACTTTGGTTGGAGACAAGGGCAAAGTTCAAGTTCTCAAGCAAAGCCTCCTCAAGAGAGTTCAAGCAAATTGGAGAACATTCTAGGCCAGTTCATGCAAGCGACTCAAGAGACTATGAAGAATCAAAATGCCTCAATCAAGAACTTGGAGCATCAAATAGGCCAGCTGGCAAGGCAGATGGCAGAGAGACCTCAAGGACAATTGCCTGGGGATACTGAGAAGAACCCAAAGGAAGATTGTAAGGCCATTATTACAAGAAGTGAGAGAGTGTTAAATCCACAAGAAAAAGAGAGGGAAGAAAAGACAAGTGATGCTGGAATTGATAAGGTGCAGTTTGAAGAGGTAAACAATGAAGAACCCGGAAATTCCCAAGATACTACCTCTATTCCTACTGGTGTAGAAGCTGAAAAACCGCAGAGGGAGAAATTGGTTGATGAAGAATTTGCGAAGAAGAAGACTAAAAGACAGATTCTGGAAGAGGTTGATAATCCCAAAGAGCTGCCCCCATATTTCAGAATCCCGTATCCCCAACGGTTGAAGAAGGAGGCAAAAGACCAGCAATTTTCTAAGTTTCTGGATGTATTCAAAAAGCTATAAATCAACATTCCTTTTGCAGAAGCTCTCCAACAGATGCCCTCCTACGCAAAGTTCATGAAAGAGATTCTTACAAACAAGAGGAGGTGGAAGGAGGAGACGATTATACTTCTTGAAGAGTGCAGCGCTATACTTCAAAAGAAGCTACCAGTAAAGATGAAGGACCCGGGCAGTTTCACTATCCCATGCACTATCGGTCATCTGAACATAGGGAGAGCATTGTGCGATTTAGGGGCAAGTATTAATCTGATGCCGCTCTCCATTTTCAAGAAGCTGGGGATTGGTGTGGTAAAACCAACAGGGATTTCTCTTCAACTGGCAGACCGCTCCATTACATATCCCTATGGTGTTGTGGAGGATTTGTTGGTGAAGGTAGATAAATTCATTTTTCCAGCAGATTTTGTGGTGTTAGATATGGCTGAAGATGGTGATACTCCTCTGATTCTTGGGAGACCATTCCTAGCAACAGGTAGAGCCTTGCCGAGCTTGGCCTTAAAGTCATTTTTTTTGGAGAATCTAGGGTTTATGGTGTAGGTTTTCAACCCTTTTTACCCTAGTTTCAGTGACCGACCTTGCACTTTGGCCAACACTTGAGTTCGGCGATCTCAGGTGATCGAGCTTCCTTCACCTCGGTAGGCTCGGTGGCCGATCTTTACCCTTCGGCCCATATACAAGCCCCCCAAGCTTTGAGCTGTAAAGAGCGTGAAAGCTTCTTTGAAGGAGCCGAGCCAAGCCGAGACAGGAGCGATCGTTTCAGTTTTATACTATGATGTCAGTTTCTTAGTTCCCGAGATGAAACGAGATGTTGCTTTTGTTATTAAGGCAGAGCTTGCTTGTGACGCGTGGCCTTTATGGCATTATTTCCGAGGCCTGCTTTACGGCTGCGTACTCAAATCCTTAGCTGTTGCAGCATGTATTTTGATGTCTTCGCCACGTGTTACTCAACCGTTGGTGTGCCGAATTTGGCAGAATTGAAGAGACGTTTCTCTTCCTTCACATGGCAATCGCCATCATTACTAACATTTTACTTGTTTTTGAAACATTCTTCTTCTTCTATAAATTGAAGGAAACTTGGAGACAGGGCCTCACTTTCCTTCAACCTTCTACTTTTCTTTCTCGAGCCTCTTCTTCTTAAAGCTTTTTCAAACTCCCCTTTCTGTTCAAGGTACGTCCTCATCATCTCCTCCTTTTCCAATTTCATTTCTGCTTTGTTTAGCCATGGAGTCTTCGTTTGAGGTTTCTCAGAATGCCTCCTCTGAGGTTCAAGTCTTAGAGCCCGAAATCAATCCCATTGGGGGATCTCCTCATCCTTCTCCGCCCCCTTCCAATGATGACGGAGGTGCCAACGGTGCATCATCCGCTTCTAATGAGAGTAGCTCTACTACTCCTGATGCTATTACTGCCCCTAAGCGTCGCAAACGTGCTAGGAAGGTGCCTAGAGTCCCCTACCCGGATATCACTAACCCTGGGTATTTCTGGGTGAAGCCCGATGATGGGGCCTTTCATTCGAACTTTAGAGATCCAGCATCTCTTCAAACCATTAAAACCAAGGTTACTGCCTCGCGTGGCACTGTAGAATGTTTGATTGTTTAGAAGATGAGCATGTTTTCCTTCAAGCCACTCCGGATCAATCTCCTTTTACATACGTGTATACAACCCTGTTTGAGCAAATTGGTGTTACCTTGCCCTTTACCCAATTTTAATGTGGTGTTATGAAGATTATGAACGTTGCTCCTACTCAATTGCACCCCAACAGCTGGGCCTTCCTAAAGGCTTTCCAGATTCTGTGGACAAATAGGGATGATGGCTACTGCTCCCAAATTCCTTTACTTTTATAAAGTTAGGTTTGGGGACCGAGTTGGTTGGATCTCCCTTAGTGGAGTCGAGCAAAGAGGTATCATGGGCCTCTACAAAAGTTCTTATCAGTTTTCCAAGTCGGACTTTTTCAAAGTCCGACCTATTGAGGGGAACGAGTCTATCTTTTTTGAGTCGGGTGGAGTCCCCAAGTTTCCCTTATATTGGCAACCCCATCCTACTAAATTTTCCAGTATCGACCTAGGTTCTATGACTGCCCAAGAGAGGGCCGATGTCGAGGTTCTGAAATTGTATCCTCGGCCGTTGCCTTGTGGAAGGCTTTTAAAACTTCCCACCTCTTCCACTCGGCAAGTCGACTTTGACTGTAACTAGCTTTTCATTTAAAGGTATTTTAGTTTACCTTGTTGCATTGCACTTAATATATTATGACCGATCTCCTTCTTGCATTGATAATGGGGAAATTCAACTATAGAGCCCTGTCGAAGAAGTCGACTCATCGAGATACTGGTGGATCAGCTTCTGCTGCCGACGGGAAGGGCAAGAAGAAGAAAGTTATTGAAGCTGTCGAGATCAACACGCGCCCTCCCAAACGGGCTCGGGCAGACTTTCAACCCGAGGTTCCAAGAAGAAGTGCCTCTCCCCTTCCGGTGGTGATCCAAGAGACTCCTGCTACTGAAAGGAGGGCTAACAAGGCTGCCATTGTGACTGATTTGACAACAGACACCAAATGGTACAATGGTCATTGTAACCCAGGCATCAACTCACTTTGGGGGGGATGATTTCAATCCTAGGCCACTAATTGACAAGCAAGTGTTGAAGCTGGCCGATGCTCGACTTTTATTGGAGCAGGGGACCGATACAAGCATGGAGGCAACTGCGACCTACGCCCTTCGGATCTCCTCCATTGTCCGTTTTTGGAGTCATGAGCTTTCTGACAATCTAAAAAAGATGGAGTTGATGAAGGCCGATGCTGCTCGTGCCTTGCGGGTAAGGGATGAGTTGGCTCAGGCTGTGGCCAAGTGCGAGGAGCAAGCCCGAGCTATTGGTCAACTTAAATCCCAGAAGACCGAGATGGAGAAAACCAAGGCTTCTCTTCAGTCCGAGCTGGGTAGGGATAAGGAAAAGAAGGCTACCTTGCAGAAGGCCGCTGAAGACTCTCATACTCAGCTTCGACAATCTTTGGAAGTTGAGAGGGAGCTGAGGCTGAGGCCACCATTATGAAGGAGCATGTCAACGGGTTCTTGCAGGCTGTGAAGCAACTCCAATGCTTCCATCCTGGTGCTAACTTCTCCCGAGCTGATGTGGACAAGGACTTCACCCAGGATGGAGTTATGGTTCCACTGTCCGAGCTCGAGGATGAAGAAGAGATCCAAGAAGAAGGAATCGAGGAGCAAGCTGCCGAGGAGGTGGAAAACGACGAAGAGGGAACGGTTGTACCTAACCCCGCTTTGACTGTTCCTCCCCCAATTGAAGATGCCCTCAATTCTGTTCCTGCTGAAACCATTGCTCCTGGGGATGCCCAAGAGTAACTTAGGAAAATAGTTTTCCCCTTTTTCTATTATGTTTTTGTACCCCGGGCAGTGTCCTTTTTGTTTTGGTATCTTTTTGTACTTAGGGCAATGTCCCTTTTTATGATATCACAACTTTATGCCTTTGAGAACGTGACTTGTTTTTCTTTCGACACTTGGAAAATTTTCTAAGCTTTTGCTTAGCTCAAATGTTTACTTTTGGTCTTTCACTGTGTATTCAATATTTACACAGTTTACCTAAGTTTTTCATCGGCTTAATCTCGGATTTCAACCTTTAAGTATACTAACTTTTTCTCAGTTTGTATTCGCCCTTTGTGATCGGCGTGTTACTTTGGCTTATTTGAGCTTTTAGAGCTTGGCCCTTTTAATAAATATAACCTTAGGTTTTTGAACACCACAAGTTTTAAGCTATTTCCTTACCTCTTAGGCTCGGCCTTTCGACATTAACTAGGTCAATTTTAGCTCAATTACCTCTTTTAAGTTTTTGCTTTGCTTTTTAAGGTCAAGCATTTCGACTTTAACTTGGTCGATTTCAGCTCGGTTGACCTCTTTAAGCTCGTGTTTACCTCTCTAGGTTTTTATTTACCTTTGTAGGTTTGTGTTTACCTTTTTAGGTTCAGCTCTTTCAATTTTAGCTCTTTTGGCCACTTGGGCTTAGCCTTTCGATTTTAGCTCAGTCCACCTTTTTAGGTCTTTAGTTTTGCCTCTTCAGGTCCGGCCTTTCGACTTCAACTCGATCGAATTTAGCTCGGGTGACCTTTATAGGTCTTAGTTTTGCCTCTTTAGGTCCGGCCTTTCGACTTCAATTCGGTCGGCTTCAGCTCGGGCAACCTTTTTAGGTCTTAGTTTTGCCTCTTTAGGTCCAGCCTTTCGACTTCAACTTGTTGGAATTCAGCTCGGTTAACCTTTTTAGGCACGACATCTTTGGTGTGCCAACACAAATGAATTCTTAGCCATGTATCAATTTTTTTGCCAAAATAATGTAACTGAAATAGACTTATTTATTTATTTATTCAGGTGTGCCTCATTAAAACCTTCCTGGCCAAAACCACGTGGGAAAAAGACCAGGGTAGGGAAAAGAGTGCATCGCCTGCTTACATAACTTTAGCTAAAATAAAACTTAAGTTGGGAAGTGTTCCAAGTTCTTGGAACTGCCTTTCCTGACAACTCTTCTAGCCTATAAGCACCATTTCCTATACTTTCAATTATTTTGAATGGGCTGGACCAGTTTGCTGCGAGCTTATCCTCTTTGGAGTCTTTTCTTGCATCATTTGCAGTCTCAGTACTAAGTCACCTTGTACAAATTCCCTCGGCTGCAACCTTGAGTTGTACTTCCGAGTTGTTTTCTGCTTGGATATTGCTTCCCTGATTTTTGCCTCATCTCGGACTTCCTCAACCATGTCAAGCTTAACTCGGATTTCTTATTCATTCTTACTTTGGTCATGGTGTTGCCTTCGGAAAGAAAGTTTGTCGAGCTCAACCGGAATCATTGCATCGATTCCATAGGTTAGCTTGAATGGCGTTTCACCAGTCGATGACTGTGGTGAGCAATGGTAAGCCCATAGGATGCTTGGTAATTCTTCAACCCATGCCCTTTTTGATTGGCCTAACCATTTCTTGAGCTCGTTCAAAATGACTTTGTTGGCTGCTTCTGCTTGGCCGTTTGTTTGTGGATGCTCAACCGAGGTCACCTTATGTTTGATTTCGAGGTTGGAGTAGAACTCTCTAAGCTCTTTATCAGTGAATTGCTTTACATTATCTGTGACAATTGCATAAGGTAGGCCATGTCTGCATATGATGTTTTTCCATACAAAAGTCTGAACCTTTTTAGCTGTTATGGTAGCTAATGGTTCAGCTTCAATCCACTTAGTGAAGTAGTCCACCCCCACTAGCAAGAACTTGACTTGGCTTTTAGCAACACGGAAAGGACCAACGATGTCCATCCCCCACATAGTGAAAGGCCACGGCGAGAACATGGAATGGAGCTCTTCGCCCGGTACTTGCGCAACATGGGCGAACCTCTGACAAGGATCACACTTGTTAGTCTAAGCAGCACAATTTGATCTCATGATCGGCCAGTAAAAACCTGCTCGCAAAACCCGATCTGCTACAGATCGGCCAACTGAATGCATTCTGCAGATTCCTCGATGCATCTCGTCCATTACGTACTCGGATTGCTCCTTTGTTATGCACTTTAGTAAAGGCATGGAGAATCCTCTTCTGTACTGCTCTCCATCTCGGATGGTGTAAAGACGAGATTTCATACAGACTTTCCTTGCCTCTTTGGGATCATTAGGCAATTTTTCGGAGGCTAAAAATTCCCAAAACGGTGTCATCCAGCCTCGATCATAGTGCTCGGTCATCGTTACCTCGGCACTCTTTATGCTCGGCTCAGGGAGATTCTCCTGAATGAAAGTTCTTAGCTGGCCAGATTTTTTGGTAATAGCCAACTTAGACAACAGATCTGCCCTGCTATTTTCCTCGCGAGGTATATGTTCAATAGTAAAATTATCAAATTCTGAAATTAAACTATTAACTTTACAAAGATACCTAGTTAATTGGGGATCCTTTGTTTGATAATCACCCGAGACTTGTCCTGTTACAAGTTGTGAGTCACTTTGGCATTTCAACTCTTTGACTCCAACGTCTTTAGCTAGCATGAGTCCTGCAATAAGGGCTTCATATTCTGCTTGGTTGTTTGAAGCAGTAAACCCAAACTTCATGGATTGTTCCAGGACTAGATCATCAGGACCTTCAAGAATTATTCCAGCTCCGCTTCCTTTCAAGTTGGATGAACCATCAACATATAGAAGCAAGATGAAAGATTGTGAATTCGGCTTTGAAAAGAGCTCAGCAATGAAGTCGGAGAGACATTTTGCTTTCATGGGTCCCCTCGGCTCATATTGCAAACCGAACTCTGATAACTCTACTGACCAAGCTATCATTCATCCTGCTAGATCAGGTTTTCTAAGCACTTGCTTTATTGGATGGTCTGTTTTGACTATAACTTGGTGTGACTGGAAGTAAGGTTGTAACCTCCGAGCTGCCATGACTAAAGCGAGGGCGAGCTTTTCAATTACTTGATACCGTGTTTCCGCATCTTTCAGAATTCTACTAACATAATACACTGACATCTGTTGTTTTTCTTCTTCCTGGATGATTACTACACTGATTGTGTAATCATTGACAGACAGATACAAATACAGATCCTTGTCGAGCTATGACTGAGTTAGGATCGGGGGAGAGGCCAGAAAAATTTCAGATCTTCAAAGGCATTTTCACACTCCTCGGTCCAAGTGAACTCTTTTGGTCTTTTCAGAAGCTGAAATAAGGGTCTTGCTTTTTCTGCAGACTTTGGGAGAAAGCGATATAAAAAGGCTAATCGGCCAGCTAGCCTCTGTATCTCTTTCACACTCTGTGGGCTCCGCATTTCAATGGCAGCTTTGCACTTATCAGGATTAGCTTCAATTCCTCTATGTGTTAGCATATATCCCAAGAACTTCCCTTCTTGTACACCAAACGAGAATTTTTCTAGATTCAACCTCATGTTGTACTTTGAGTTCGCCAAAAATTTCTTCGAGTTCGACTGGGTGTTGCTTTGGGTTATCAGACTTTACCACCATATCACACTACAAAAAAAAGGTTATTTAGCGACCGAATTTGTTGGTTGCTGTTTGCGACCGAAATGGCGACCGATTGTAGGATCTAAATCAAATACTGATTAGAGTTGATATTGCGACCGAAATAGAGCGTAGCAGAGTTATCAGTATCTATTTCGGTCGCAAAATAAAGGAAAGTAAAAGTCAAAAATTTATGACTTTTTTGCGATCGAAATGGCGACTGAATTAAATGCAACGGTTAAATTTTATTTATCTTTACGACCGATATTAAATCGGTTGCTAAACGACACGTAAAAAATTAAAATAGAGCGTGTTAGCGACCGATTTTTAACTCGATCGCTAAATTTATGAATTCAAATTTCAAATCAACCCGTCTAGAGACCGAAATAGCGACCGAATGTTTCAGTCGCTAAAAATGAAATCCCTAAATCCACCAGAACCCCCTTTCTTCCCCATTTCACGAAACTTCTCTCTCTCACTCATTCTCTCTTCCTCACGAGCTCCGACAGCCAGCCTCCAGCCACCGCCGTCAGGTAAGCTCTCTCCCTCTCCCTCTCCCTCTCCCTTTCTCTCTCTCTCTCTCCATCTGTCTCTGTCTCTCTCTCTCTCTCTCTCCATCTCTAACCGTTTCTCTCTCTCTTAGGTTCGTCTTCCTCCTCACGTCCAGAGCAGCGCCACCACCGGCACCACCAGAGCAGTGCCACCGTTACCACCGCAGCACAGTAAGTCTTCTTCCCTTTGGCAAAATCAAATTATAGTTCTCTGCTTACCTCACAGTCTCACATAATCTTGATCACAATTTTCATACTATGTTGGTAGATTTGGATTCTTCTTTGGTTTTTGGCATTTTTATATGCTAAATCTAATTGTTGTTTTATAAATACATGCCATAAATTGAGGTTAAAAGTATTTTCATGTTCTAATTGTCTTATCTCTAAAATCTCTGTCTAGCTTTGTGCACCTATTTTACAATCTTGTTCAAGTATCGGTCCCTGTAGCCAGTTCATAGTTTCATTGATGTAGAACCAAAGCAAAGAGGTACCCAATAACAAGATAATTGGTATCAAGAAAGAAAGAAAAAAATTCATCTTGAATCCAATGATGAAAAAGTTCTCTTTGAAGTCTTGATAGGAGGGTCACTTATAGCCCTCTTACAAAACAACCAAACATAACTAGTTTTATATTAGATTTGGGATTTGGATAGAAACCTTATAAAACTCTATCTTCAAGATAACCTTAAATCCTATTCATAAAATGGATAAAATCCCTCAGTTAACAAAAAAATCCCAAATCAAAATAACACAAAACTAATAACTGATAATGCATCATTCATATTTCATTTATCCAAACAACCATCACTCATATTGGCAAAGAACTAGAACACAAGGGAAAACAATCCCACTAATTTCAATGGATGCTTAATCTTTGTAATGATAATAACAGTTACAATGATCTTCAACAGAATAATAATAAATAAATAATGTTTTCTATTAATTTTTACTTAGATACTACTTTCCAGAATCTTGTCAACCCTCTTGTATTGACAAAAGAACTATTAAAGTGTTATCCAATGAAAAAGGAGAACACATGGAGAAAAAAAAGGAAAAAAAAGAAAAAGAAAGAAAGAAAAAATGAACTCATTTTCTTCCCTTTTTATTTGATGCATTGTTTGCAATTGTCAGGATCTCTTTTAGAAGTAATACCTCTAAAAGGGCATAATAAATAACCCTTTGTAATTGAACCCTGCATGAATCGATATATTGCTTCATAAGGGGAAAAACGTCACTGTGGGTTAATATATTATTGTCATTAATACACAAATGGTGCAATGGTTGAGCAAGTTGAGTACGTAATATCTTGCATTCCCCTTCCTCCCTAGTCCCTAGACACAAACAACAAGAGATGGATAGTGATGTTTAAATCATTAGAAGAACAATAAATTGACCCAATGTGATTTTCTCGTGATGAAATGGAGTTCTATTCACCGATACTCTCCATTCAAATCAACTTAAGTTTAATTCTGTAATCATCATTTTTCATTGAATCAAAACAACTTAAGCAGCTTATCACTGGTATTCCAGATTCAGGAAGAAAATGAGATAATTGCATTTGTATATAGCTTTGTAAAGAGAGCAGATATAACTAAACAAACTGAATTAAACTGAATTATAAGGTTGTGAGTGGGAATGATGGCACGGCAGATAGGGAGAGATGGCTTGAGAAGAAGAGAGAGGGATATGGGCATCTGTGTCATCAACGAATGAGATCAACCAAACCATTTTTGTGTTTCACTGTTTTTTTTAATAAGGAGTTGCAGTACCATGATAACTTCCCAACTCTGCATGGATCCAAAAGTAAATTATAACTCTTTTAAGTGAAAATCTCAATATGAAATTTGGTTTTTAAAAATATATATCAAATTAGTATAAGGTTAAAGTAATATTATCAAATGTTGTCATTTCAGCTCTGACACGATTATTTTTATTTATGCATTATAGGTCCTTGTCTGATCTTCGTTGTCCGCGGCTCCTCCCTTATCCTTACTTGGTTTTGCTTTGTCGAATAGGTAAGTTCTCTCAATACTCTCTTTTAAGGTTTTGCTTTGTCTAATAGGTACTGATATGTGTGGTGCTTCTAATGTATTATGTGAATTATCGTGTTGTTTGGTAGTGGAGAGTTGAGCTCAATAGGATATGATCTTGTCTTATTGTATGCTGATAATTTAATGTTTATGCATGTGTTTGTCAATATGTGTTGTTTGTTAGTGGAGAGCGGAGCTCAATAGGATGTGATCCTGTCCGAAAGGCGGGATGCTGGTTGTGTGCTGATAATTTAGAAATTATGCACGTGTTTTACAATAAACTGCTACTTGTTAGTGGAGAGCGGAGCTCAATAGGATGTTTGCTAGAATATTTTATCTAAGTTTGTATTGATTTACGCTGCAATTTATATAAGCTCAACAATGTTGCAATATTTATAGGTTAATGGTTTTATTTTCTATTATAGTTAATAATTAACTTACGAAAGCCTTAGTTTCCTATTTGAGATTCAATAGTCATTTCCATGTTCAAATGCCTTATATATATACTTGTTGAAATCTCGGTCTGATGCATTTCCTTTTGTTCTCCTGGTGCATACTTGATCGCAGTGAAGCTCACCGTGCTCGAGTCGTGTACTTGGAGACCGATGGGAAATGCTGTCGAAATTTTGTTAAGCATAAGGTATTTGAATAAGGGAATAACTATTATTAATAGAGAGTGTGGTAAAGGTTTCTTCTCGAATGGGATAGGTTCATACCTTGTCATATGAACGAGATTGATGGAGTTATTGGAATGCACCGTAATATATACGTGTTAATTTTTTTATGCTGTCACATGAAGTCCTAACAGCCATGAGCCATGATCTTTTATTTACTTATTTATCTGAATGCTCTGGTTTGATCAATTTCTTGTTTTACTTTGTATGTATATGTGTGTGTACTGTTTGGCTTATCTGTCATACAGTATTTGTTACATTCTGTTATTATTTACCCATCTAGCATACAAGCTATAACTTACAAGTGAGCACAAGAGAAGCTCGTTTTAGTTATTCTGTGCAATGAGTTTGTGCTATAAACTTTTAATAGGATCGGTGGGTTTATATGTTGTTTCTCGATAGGATTTGTGTGCTGATAATTTAATGTTTATGCATGTGTTTGCCAATATGTGTTGTTTGTTAGTGGAGAGCAGAGCTCAATAGGATGTGATCCAGTCCGAAAGGCTGGATGTTGGTTGTGTGCTGATAATTTAGAAGTTATGCATGTGTTTGACAATTATGTGTTACTTGTTAGTGGAGAGCAGAGCTCAATAGGATGTTTGCTACAATATTTTATCTAAGTTTGTATTGATTTACATTGCAATATATAAGCTCAACTATATTTATAGGTTAATGGTTTTATTTTCTGCTAGAGTTAATTATTAATTTATGAAAGCCTTAGTTTCCTGTTTGAGATTCAATATTAATGAGCATGCGTACCTTCTCAGGGTACGCATGCTCATTGTATTGAATCTTGAATTGTCCAAGTGGGACAGTTTGGGAAAAAACCTTTTTCACACTCGTACAATAGTCATTTCAATGTTCAAATGCCTTATATACTTGTTGAAATCTCGGTCTGATGCATTTCCTTTTGTTCTCCTGGTGCATACTTGATCACGGTGATTCTCACCGTGCTCGAGTCGTGTACTTGGAGACAGATGGGAAATGCTGCCAAAATTTTGTCAAGTATAAGGTATTTGAATATGGGAATAACTATTATTAGCCGAGTGTGGTAAAGGTTTCTTCTCGAATGAGATAGGTTCATACCTTGTCATAAGAACGAGATTGATGGAGTTATTGGAATGCACCGTAATATATAAGTGTTATTGTAGGATTGGTCAGGCTATTTAATTGCCAGCAATGGATATTCCGGAGAATCGGAAATGGATGTATCGTAGGTTGGATCAGAATAAACGTCTTAGGGAAGAGTATAGAGTTGGAGTGGGTGAGTTTATAGAGTTTGTTGTTAGCCAGGAGAGATTTATGCGGCTGGGCGGTGATCAATTGAGGTGTCCTTGCAAAAGATGCAAGTGTCAATCTTTCAAAAGCGTGGATGGAGTTGTAACCGATCTTTATGAGAAGGGCTTCATGCCTGATTACTATTGGTGGAGTAACCATGGTGAGACGTTGCCTGACTTAAACCCGATTGTGTTTGAAGGTTTGTACTATGGAACTGGTGACCGGATGGAAGAATTGAATCCATACGAGCAGATGATAATGGATCATGCTGGACCATCGGTTGGTGTTGTACTAGAAGAAGATGGGGGAGAATATGGTGGAATGGGTTCCCAATACATAGAGGAGAATCCGAATCCCGAAGCTCAAAGATTCTATGATATCTTTGAGTCTTTGCCACGATCTCCATTGTGGGAAGGATGTCGGGAGTACACGGAGTTGTCGATGTGCATGGAATGGTTGAGTATCAAATCTGACTACAATATGCAAGAAGGCTGTTTTAATCACCTCACCAGGTCAGTGTCCAAGGCGTTGACAGAAGACAATCGGATGCCTATTAGTTTTTATCATGCTAAGAAGTCTGTGGAAAATTTGGGGCTGGGGTGTTTGAAAATTGATTGTTGCCCGAATGGATGTATGTTGTACTATAAGGATGAATCAGCGGAAAGCATAACATGTTGTCGATTTTGTGGTGCGGATCGGTATAAGACAACCACTAGGATGGGCATTGAGAAGAAGATGTCGCTAAAAAAGATGTGGTACTTTCCGCTCGTGCCAAGACTTACAAGATTGTACTCTTCGATGGCCACTGCAGCTCACATGAGGTGGCACAGTGAGCATGAGAGGGATCAATATGTCTTGTGTCATCCATCTGATGGAGAAGCTTGGAAGCATTTTGATAGGGTTCATATGGCATTTTCGCAGGACCCTCGGAATGTCCGATTGGGGTTATCTACTGATGGATTTAATCCTTTTGGGCAGTCTGGAAAAGCATACTCTTGTTGGCCGGTTATCCTGACTCCGTACAATCTTCCCCCGAGGATATGCTTGAAGCGGGAGTTTATGTTCCTAACAGTCATAATTCCGGGTCCGTCTAATCCAAAAGGTAAGGTTGATGTGTACTTGCAGCCGCTGATAGATGAGTTGACGATGCTGTGGAATGATGGTGTGTTGACATATGATGTATCTTTGAGGCAGAATTTCATCATGAAAACAGCTTTGATGTGGATGATCAACGACTTTCCCGCCTATGGGATGATGTCGGGTTGGATGACTGATAAGCCTCTGGCTTATCTAGTTTTAGGTCTAGATAAACTAGGGTTTATGTGCCAATTAGTCGAGTTCAATCTCGTTTTCGCCCAAATTTGCCTTGTTTTGTTCCTAAGTTGGACTTTGACTCGTTTTGCGTCTTTTGTGTAGTTTTTAGCTTCTTTTGGATAGAATTACGCTTGTGGTTGCTTGTGTTGTTTTCAGGTCCATAAGTGAGCTCTAAGAATTAAGGAAAGTCAAGAAATAGTGGAGATTGCCATTCTGGAGATTCTCGCCCCGCGAGAGTTTGAAGACCCGGGAAGACAGAGACCATCACGGCCTAGCCGTGATTCACATCACGGGCCGTGAAGGGAATGTTCGCGTCGCGAGACGTCCTTCGCGTCGTGAGTATGTGAACTCCAGAAAAGCACCAGAGACAGAGACCATCACGGCCTAGCCGTGATGTGTATCACGGCCGTGACCTAAATGCCACACAAGTCAGAGACCATCACGGCCTGGCCGTGATGTGTATCACGGCCGTGACCCAAAATCCACACAAGACAGAGAACATCACGGCTTAGCCGTGATTCATATCACGGGCCGTGACAAGAAGACTCGCGACGCGAGACATCCGTCGCGTCGCGAATGTTCAAACTCCAGAAGTGCGCCAGAAGCAGAAGCCATCACGGCCGTGACGCGTGGCCTCCTTATAAATAGAAGCGGTCGGAAACGAAAAAGAGGACTTTTTGGATCAGAATTTTCAGAGACCTTTTGTAACCCTTATTCTGGGATTTCTTCTCCTCTTCTTTTCTCTTAATTCTTAGGCTTAGGATGAATTCCGATTGTACGTGCGTCGTTGTTACGGACATGAGGAACTAATCCTCTTGTCTAAGGGATCGATGAAGCCACCCATGGCGGCATAGTGTTCATGTAATGTAACTCTCTCTCCTTTAATTCAATTATGATTTTCCAATTCTGTTTTCATTGTGTCGATTATATGCTAGCGTGATCGACTAGTTAAACGTGTTGAGGCCTAGCGGCGATTCGCGTTTTAGAACTTGAATTGGGAACATCGGTCAGTATTGCACGAGAGTGAGTAGGAGATCGATGCAACCTATAGGGAACAAGAATTAATAGAATTCGAGATTAGGGTTAAGAGACCTAGCAAGTAATTAACTCAAATCATCGAATACGTCCTAATGAGCACGGAAGTGGATTTAGGAGAATTTAGGGGTCCCGGTTGACATTAAAATTGAACTTAGGGAGGAGAATATCATCACTTGGGTACTTTGCATGATTGGGTAGGTGGATTCGAAACCTTAGATGCTTTTATTTCTGAATTTAATCACCGTAGCGTTATTTGATTTGATTCTTGAAATTGCGATCTCAATCTCTTTCTCTCAACCACCTTCTATTGCTTAACCAACGTATCGGATTTCTTGACAATTTAGTCGAATTGGTAACCCAATCCTTGTGTTCGACCTCGGTAGAATCTTACCGTGTTTTTATTACTTGCGACGACCCGGTACACTTGCCGGAGTCACAACAATGACCGCGGGGAAGCTTGGATGCCCAATATGTATGGAGCGATCGAAGGCATTCATGCTTAAAAACAGTTGAAAGATCTCATATTTTGATTGTCATCGTCAATTCCTTCCAGAAGATCATCCTTATAGGCAGAACAAGAATGCATTCAAGAAGCATTGTACGGAGACAACACCGCCTCCACCACGTTTGACTGGTCCTAATATATGGCACAGAGTACAGTACTTACCGCTCGTCCATGAATCCCAAGGAGAACATATTCCTGATTATGGCGTCAACCATAATTGGACAAAACAAAGTATATTTTGGAGGTTGCCTTATTGGAGGATGCAGCTACTCCGTCACAACATTGATGTCATGCATACTGAGAGGAATGTGTTTTTGAATGTGTTTGACACTGTGATGGACATCAAGGGGAGGACAAAGGATACAAATAAAGCCCGATTGGATCTGGCTGAAATTTGTAATCGGAAGGAGCTTGAGTTGCAGGACGGTGGTCGTGGCAGACTTATCAAACCGAAGGCAAGTTATACACTAAGCAAAACACAGAAAGTGGCCGTCTGTAAGTGGGTTAAAGAACTAAAGTTACTAGATGGGTATGCTTCCAATCTGGGTAGATGTGTTGACATTAAGGAAGCAAAGTTACATGGAATGAAGAGTCATGATTGCCACGTGTTCATGCAACGGTTGCTTCCAATTGCGTTCGACGCATTACCGAAGCAAATTTGGAACCCACTTGTTGAGCTTAGCCACTTTTTCAGGGAGCTTACATCAACAACACTAAATGTGAATCAATTAAAGGATATGGAAGTCAAGATACCCGTTTTGTTATGTAAGCTGGAGCAAATCTTCCCGCCGAGTTTCTTTGATTCCATGGAACACCTGCCAATTCATCTACCTTACGAAGCAAGAGTTGGTAGCCCAGTCCAATACCGCTGGATGTATCCATTTGAGAGGTAAACAACATCAACTATTTTACTTAATACATATGAATTTCACAAACACGAAATCGTAGTTTAGCTTTACCTAAAACTAGTAATTATTTGTATGTATCCCTCTTTAATAGGTTCCTGCACTCCCTTAAACACAAAGTCAAGAACAAGGCACGAGTGGAGGGTTCCATTTGTGAAGCATACTTAGTAGAGGAGACTTCCACTTTTGCCTCTTATTACTATCCGGACGAAGTTAACACGATAAGGACAAGGATGCCTAGAAACGTTGATTCGGTCGAAGGAAGTTCAACTAGTCCTCCTATATCAATATTCAACTATCCGGGCAGATTTAGTGGCAAATCAAAAGGATATTTCTTGGAGCAGCGTGACATTAATGCTGCTCATCTGTATATCCTTCAAAATTGTGAAGAGGTGGTGCCATATTTAGAGTAAGTTTCTACAATGTCTTTTATAAGTTCAATTGACATTTATGATTATAAATCGTCCTGCTGTTAATCTCCCATATGTAGGATGTACGACAATTTTCTAAGGGATCTCCAACTTGATATTTCAAACGATCAGGTTGATCGAGAAATTACTTCTCACTTTGCTACGTGGTTCAGTAAATATGTAGGTTAAGCATCTTCATTTGTTGCAATACATTTTATCTCCTTAAATATATAGCATGTATAAGAATAATATAATTTGATTTTTTAGGTACTAGATCCAGAAAACAATGTTCAAAATCCATTGTTGACAAATTTGGCATGGGGCCCTAACAGATGGGTTACATCATGGAATACTTATATTGTAAATGGATATAAATTTAACACAAAAACATGGAATGAAGGAATGCAGTCGTGTAACTATGGTGTTTGTGTGCGAGCCACTGATGACAATGTAGAGGATGATTTCTATGGGGTTCTAACTGACATCCTTGGACTCGATTATACCGGTTTCCCCGTGATGAAGTTAGTTATCTTCAAGTGTGATTGGTTTGATCCTACTCTTGACGTAGGGACAAAAATCGATAAAAAATATGGTATTGTTCAAGTTAGGTTGTCTCGAAGGTATAATAAGGCGTACGACCCATTCATTTTTTCACAACAGGCAGATCAGGTTTATTACTCGCCATATCCCGAAGGACATCAAGGCTGGTTGGGTGTTATTAAGATAAAGGCTCGCAGTATAATTACAGATAATGTAATCAACCAGCCTGAAAAAGATGCTCCGTACCAAGATGATGAGTTTTCAAGACCCCACGTACCGTTGCAAATTACGCCGGACATTATTGTTAATTCTCTGGCGGACATTTCCGAAAATGGGGAAGAAGTTGAAAGAGAGTTAATGGATCAATCCGAGTTGGACGCATCTAGCGAAGGCACATTCCGATCAAGTGAGACTGATGAGAGTGAGGTTGAATTTAGTGACGGAGATTCTAGGTAATTTATTTATGTCATAATTCATTGTGTAAATGTCATTCTACTTAGGTAATTTATTTTTGTATTATTTACACTGTTGTGTAATCATCTTTTCATTTTTTACATAGATGGCAGATTCCTCTAGAGGTAGGGGTCGTCGTGGAGGTCGTGGCAGAGGTCGTGCTGCGAGAGTCCCTTCGCCGGTCGACCCACAGCCTTCAGATCGAGACCACCCTACCAGCACCTCTGTGGACGGGACACCTTAGGGTGATGGAGTTGCACCCCCTACCCAGCCTCATGTAGTCGGGACACAGGCTGCACCCTCATCATCCACACCTATGACAAGACCATCATCATCATCGGGACAGGAGAGTCGTGGTCCATCCGATAGGAGGATTCTTCTTATCCCCAGGGGGGATAACGAGTAAGCTAATTTAATTTTTTTAATAGACTAAACCCCCAATTTGGTCCCTGAGAAAAACACTCGGGTCTGAAATAGTCCCTATCCAAAAAAAACTATCCATTTAATCCTTAAGAATGTGTTTACCGGGACAGATTAGTCCTTCTGTCAGTTGACCACCTTTGACCGCAGGTTAGTTGATGACGTGTCAGTATCCATTCCAAAATGGTTTGTCGTTTCTTTCCTTCTTCTTCCTCCAGCTTCTTCTTCTTCTTCTTTCCTGACAGGAAGAGATACTTAAAGCTTTGCTAAACTTTGATATCATTGGATTCTATACCTTTGACTATGCTCGTCGTTTCCTTTCCTGTTGCAGCCGTATGTTGGGTTCGGAGCTCAAGCAGCAATTCGAAGGAAAAACCATCTTGCTTGGTATTGATGATATGGACATTTTTAAAGGCATAAATTTAAAGATTTTGGCTATGGAGCAGTTGCTCAGACAACACACGAAATGGCAAGGAAGAGCTGTGCTTGCACAGACCTTCTAAGGAAAAGATGTTGGGGAATTGGTCTTAGCTTTGGATTTAGGGTTGTGGCACTTGACCCTAATTTTAAAAAGCTCTCAATTGATTCTATAGTTTCGGCTTACAGCAGGGCAAGTAGTAGGGCCATTTTGTTGGATTATGATGGTACCGTGATGCCACAGAACTCCATTAATAAAAGTCCTAGCAAGGAGGTCATCTCTCTTTTGGAAAAACTCTGTGCAGACTCCAAAAATGTAGTTTTCATTGTTAGTGGAAGGGGGAGGGTTAGCTTAAATCAGTGGTTTACACCCTGCAAAAAACTTGAAGATTAGTAAGGTGGGCATCTTGTCATTTGCTTGTGCACTTTGCTAATATATAATTTCTCATGTTACCTCTATTGATCTTCATTCCTTAATTTTTGTCTTGTGTTCTTTGCTCTGGTAATGTCGCAATTGTTTAACTTTTGGGCATTTTTCAGATGGTCCCAGAGTGGAGATTGGGAAATTTGTGGGAAGAGCACCGAATTTGGATGGATGCAGATTGCTGAACCTGTTATGAAACTATATAAAGAGGCAACTGATGGTTCCGGCATTGAGAGAAAGGAAAGTGCTTTGGTCTGGCAATACCGGGATGCAGACCTTGGTTTCGGATCTGCTCAGGCTAGGCTAAGGAAATGTTAGATCATCTAGAAAGTGTTTTGGCCAATGAGCCTGTTGCTGTGAAGAGTGGCCAATTCATTGTTGAAGAAGAAGAAGAAGCTGGAGGAAGAAGAAGGAAAGAAACGACAAACCGTTTTGGAATGGATACTGACACATCATCAATTAACCTGCGGTCAAAGGTGATCAACTGACAGAAGGACTAATCTGTCCCGGTAAACATATTCTTAAGGTCTAAATGGATAGTTTTTTTTGGATAGGGACTATTTCAGACCCGAGTGTTTTTCTCAGGGACCAAATTGGGGGTTTAGTCTTTTTAATATATATAAAGTATCGTTAATTTCTAATTACTTGTTTTTTTAATTTATTTATAACATTTATTAATGATCTAATTTTGTTGCAGCTTTCTGCCCGCGAAGGGCCCTTTTGATTCGATATCGAAGATCCTGCGACGCAAGTTTGATGGTCCATGGCCTACATGGAAGGCCATCCCAGGGGGCCATAGGGATCAGTTGTTTCTAGAGTTTAAGGTAATAATTTATTAAGTTATTTAAATTAAATTTACATTATATATATATACACACACACGAATTTCCTAACAACTGTACGTTGCAGAAAGAGTATAGGTGGGACGTAGCTTTAGAGGGTCTCGTCAGGGACATATTTGAGCATAAAGGCTCACTGGTCATGAAGAATCTAACGAACAAGCTGAGGAAGGGTAAGAATAAGGGGAAGTGGGTGGATCCTGAGATCAGGAGGCAGCTGGACCAGTACTGGGCTACTGAGAAGTTCCAGGAGATCCAGGCCACAGCTCAGCGTAATCGAGCTTCTGATGGTGGTGCATGTGCTTGGACCGGCGGGTCTAAACCAGCCGCCGCCCACTATGACGAGCTGGTAATACATTAAACTTTTGACTTATTATACTATTTAATTAATTAGTTTTCATTTTTAATTATTCTTACGAATTTAAGATTATATTTTCTGTGCAGAAAGCACAGAAACAACGGGGCCCCACTGCTATGGAGTTGGTGGAGAGGACGAAGAAGTTGAAGTCGGGGACATAGGTCAACGACAAGGCCCGTAACTATGCCGTAAGCAAAAAACAATTTAGTGTTTACTTGTAATTTATTATAAATGATTTGTTAATATTGATTATAATTTTAACTAAATCTCTTCAACTATACTTTGTAGGTGGGCTTCAACGAGAAGAAGGACGATGCCATATCACGTGCCTCACAGTCACAAGATGAGGCCTTGACTGGTGATGGGCCCAGCTCTCCTATCTCCGTCGATGATAATGCCATTTATTTGGAGGTCGTCGGGGGCAGTGATCCGTTGTCGCACACGGGTCAAAAACGAGTGATTACAAAAAAACTGTAGTTAGGGCACTACAACTCGAGTATCGTATCTCAAGGACTCTTTGATTGTTATCAACCTACAAGTCGATTGGGGGGGGGGGGGGTTAGATTTGAAGATTCAATTAAGAAAACAATGCAATTAAATGATTATCAATAAGCTAAAACGATTAATCTACTGTTTCGGTTTCCCAACTATCATTGATTCACATAAATTACATGCCCTAAGCGGATTCTAATCTCTTTTCGATTGTAGCAGCAATTAGACAAGCGCAATTGACACTACGAGATATATGTTCCTAATTTCCGAATTAAGCAAACGGATTGAAGCTCTCGTGAGTTAAGCAAACACGACAAACACACGCGAATTAAGTAAACGCGATCAAGGTATAGGAACATAGAATCATCGAAATTAATCAATACTTACTCTATACAACTTGAATTAAGCAAACAAGGCATATAGCATAATATTGAAAGAGATAAGCAAACCGATCGGGAATTATGGAACCTCAAGTGTCGGCGGAAACCGATTACAGCAGACTAATCCCTGGTGATTAGTTCTCCATCACAAACATAATACAAACACTTGGAATAAAGTGTAAACAGTGAAAAATTCTGTATCTTTTGCGTCTGCCCTGGTGCCTTTTAATAGATCAGAATTCGCGTCACGGTCGTGATGGCCATCACGGCCAGGCCGTGACCAATTATGCCAAGGGTGCGTATTTAAATTCTAATCTGTCACGGCCGTGATGGGTATCACGGCCAGGCCGTGATCGCTTCTGTTCATGGGTGCTGATCTGTCACGGTCGTGACCTCCATCATGGCTAGGCCGTGATGCTTTCTGGTCCTTAGGGTCTTCTCATCACGCCCGTGATGGGTATCACGGCTGGGCCGTGATGCTTTCTGACTTTCAGGGTCTTCTCATCACGCCCGTGATGGGTATCACGGCTAGGCCGTGATGCTTTCTGACTTCATGGGTAGCTCATCACGGCCGTGACCAGTGTCACGGCCTGGCCGTGATGGCTTCTGCTTTAGGTGTCCTTCCCTTTTTGCTCTTCTTATTAACCTGAAAATATGAAATAGCAGTAAATGCTTTATTTGACTCAAAATTAACTAAAATGTCCTAAAACTACTTAAGAGACTCAAAATGTTGCTTGAGGACAATTAAATCCAAATTTGGGCGAAAACGAGATTAAACTCGAATAATTAGTACAAAAGTCATGGTCTTACTAGTTATAAAACTAGACGAGCCAGAGGCTTATCAAAATACCCCAAACTTAAACTTTGCTTGTCCCCAAGCAAAATAAAACTCAAAAAGACTCAAACTTGGCAAGCTTAAAGGATTCAACCAATTTCGCACAAATTTCATGCAATTTTAACAAAACAATTTTTCTTCAATATTTTCCCCCTTGCAACAATGTAACCCCCACATTCATTTACTTTAAACAATTGAGAATTCCATAACTCATGCAATCAGTAATCTGAGTTGAGGATCCAAGTTACACACAAAAAGGGAGATCACCAATTTCAAACAATTGCCTTCCTCACAAGGGCATTTAATATTTCACTCATTCATTCGATTTGTCTAGGCTATCAACTTCTCGCTCAATTTCACATTTCAAGAGCACTTCCCATGAATTTGATTTTCATCTCAAAATAGTTCCCACGAAAACATGCATGCAACATCAAAAGGTCTTTTAAAGGTTGTAATGGGGCCTGGCTAAGGGTAGGATTATTCAAAGGTACTAGGCTATGCATCCCTAGGAATTTAAGAGAGCATGGAACTTTTTACCTTGACTTCCACTCTTATTCCTTTTTTCCATTTTTCTTTTTGATGCTTTGGGTGACTACAGTCCTTTTCCTTACAATACCCTTCTTTTTTTTTTTGACATTTTTGTACTTTTCTTCTTTTTTTTTATTTCTTTTGCCTTTGGCTCCAACCTTTATTTTTCTTTTTCTCAACCCAAAATACATATGTACCTTGTAGCCACCCCAAACTTAGTTTCTTACAACCCTTGTCTTGCTAAGCATCCATGCTCTCCTAATCCTAAGATTGGGTTAACATGGTTTTTCCATATTTTTGGCTTATAGCATAAGGTCATCAAGAAACAATAGGCTTATTAGGCTCAATGTGGCTAACTAGGGAACATGCATTAGGGGTGGTTCTTTTAGGCCAAGTAGTTAATTCAAAGAAAATTGCCTAAATCATTTGATGCAACCACATAAGCATGCAAACCATGAAGAGATTCAAGCAAATTCGGGAAAGTGCAGCTTAAAAGTGATTCAAACAATTAAAAACATGTTGGAGGCTCAAATCCTCACCTGGACATTTTTCGCAAATTGTTTGACCGAGATTCGATCCCTAGTGTGTGCATCCTTCACCCCAAACTTATCATAAATCATGCAATCACAATAAAATTTCTCAAAGTTCAATTTTCAATTTTTCACATGGGGATCAATTTTCAATTTTCAAAACCTAGGGGGAAATCATCAACAATCAACAAATATCATGCAATCAATCTATGCTAGATTTAATTAGAATCCATTCAAGCTTACCGACACAAGACTCGCACACAAACGACTCAAAGCAACACAAACAAGGAAAGTAAAACAAAAACAAAACGATTGGTTCCCTCCCCCACACTTAAGACATACATTGTCCTCAATGAAAGAACATAAATATAAAATAAGAGTGATGGAAAGGAGAAGGTGCTCCCTGATCAAGTTGTAGTGTAGGTGGGCTCTTCCAAGGAGAGCTCTTCAACGGTTGCATCTTCAGGCACCGAGCTCTCATGGAAAAGCTTCAAGCGCTGCCCATTAACCTTAAAAGCCTTGTTGCTACCTGTACTTGTTATTTCTACCGCGCCATGAGGGAAAACATCAGTAACAATAAATAAGCCAATCCACTTGGATCGAAATTTCCCAGCCATCACTTTTAGGCGGGAGTTAAACAATAAAACCTGTTGGCCCACCGAGAATTCCTTCCTAGAAATCATCTTGTCATGGAAGTACTTAGTTTTCTCTTTGTAAATTCGAGAGCTTTCATAGGCTTCCAACCTAAGCCCTTCAAACTGCTGTAATTGGAGTTTTCTTTCAATGCCTGCTTTTTGCATTTCCAAATTACAACTTTTGACCGCCCAATAAGCACGGTGCTCAACTTCTATAGGCAGATGACATGCCTTACCGAACACAAGTCTATAGGGAGACATCCCTATTGGTGTCTTGAAAGCTGTTCTTTGAGCCCAAAGTGCGTCTTCTAGACGGTGGCTCCAGTCCTTCCTATTTGGCTGCACCACTTTCTCTAAGATCTGTTTGATTTCTCTGTTTGAGATCTCAGCTTGCCCATTAGTTTGGGGATGATATGCAGTGGAGACCCTGTGCACAACTCCAAACTTTCGGAGCAAAGCTTCCATGGTGCGGTTACAGAAATGAGTGCCTTGGTCACTTATGATAGCACGAGGTATTCCGAACCTGCAGAAAATATTGGACCTGACAAAATTTGCAACAACTCTAGAATCATTAGTCCTAGTGGGGAAAGCTTCCACCCACTTTGAAACATAATCAACAGCAAGTAAAATGTAGAGAAAACCAAAAGATGCAGGGAAAGGGCCCATAAAGTCAATTCCCCACACATCAAACACCTCACAGAAAAGCATAGGTTGCTGAGGCATTTCACTTTTGTGAGTGATGGTTGTACCTGCTGTCTGACACTCTTTACAAGTGCGGTAAATATCATAAGCATCTTTAAAAATGGTGGGCCAATAAAAACCTGAACCTAGGATTTTTCTTGCAGTCCTTTGTGGCCCAAAATGTCCCCCTACTTGAGAAGCATGAGAAAAATGCAAAATAGATTCAATCTCATAATCGGGGACACATCTCCTAATTACCTGATCACTACTAAATTTCCATAGATATGGATCATCCCAAACATAATATTTGGCATCACTCTTGAGTTTGTGAATTTGTGACCTAGTTGCACCTGTCGGAAAAACACCAGCAACAAGATAATTAATAATATCAGCAAACCAAGGAGTTACCCCATGTAACCGTAAAAGCTGCTCATCAGGAAAGTCATCCTGAATGGGAGAAGGATCTTCATCCCTCTCTATTCTGCTCAAGTGATCAGCCACTAAATTCTCAGCTCCACTTTTATCTTTAATCTCCACACTAAACTCTTAGAGCAACAACATCCACCGAATCAATCTCGGTTTTGCTTCTGGTTTCTTCAACAAGTACTTTAAAGCTGCATGGTCAGTGAAAACAACAACCTTGGAACCTAGCAAATATGATCTGAATTTATCAAGAGAAAAAACAATAGCTAGAAGTTCCTTTTCAGTAGTGGTATAATTAGCCTGTGCAGCATCCAAAGTTCTAGAAGCATTATAAATCACATGGGCAGCCTTGCCCACCCTTTGTGCAAGGACCGCCCCCACGGCATAGTTAGAGGCATCACACATAATCTCAAAAGGGAGGGTCCAGTCAGGAGGCTGGATGATGGGAGTAGAGGTCAATGCTTTCTTCAAGAAATCAAACGCCTTTTTGAAGTTGTCATCAAAATTGAAAATGGCATCATTCTTCAACAAGTTTGACAGAGGGAGAGCTATCTTACTGAAATCCTTTATGAAGCGCCTGTAAAAACCTGCATGACCAAGAAAAGAGCGAATCTCGCGAACGCAAGATGGGTAAGGCAGTGCAGAAATCACCTCAATCTTAGCAGGATCTACTGAAATACCCTTTTCAGAAAAGATATGCCCCAAAACAATCCCCTGTTCAACCATAAAATGGCATTTTTCATAATTCAAAACAAGGTCAGTTTCAATGCATCTCTCCAAAACCATATTCAAACTATTCAAGCATGCATCAAATGAAGAGCCATAAACAATAAAATCATCCATGAACACTTCCATGCAATTCTCAATATATTCAGTAAAAATACTAATCATGAATCTCTGGAATGTGCCAGGAGCATTGTAAAGACCAAACGGCATCCTCCTGTAAGCAAAAGTGCCGAAAGGGCACGTGAAGGTTGTCTTTTCTTGATCCTCTGGTGCAATGTGGATCTGAAAGTAACCTGAAAAACCATCAAGAAAACAATAGTGTGATTATCAGCTAGCCGTTCAAGCATTTGATCGATGAACGGCAAAGGAAAGTGATCCTTTCTAGTAGCCTGGTTCAACCTCCTGTAATCAATACAAACTCTCCAGCTATTCTAAACTCTAGTGGGCACAAGTTCATTGTTTTCATTTTTTACCACTGTGAGTATGGATTTCTTAGGTACAACTTGCACTGGACTCACCCAATTACTGTTAGAGATAGGATATATGATACCTGCATGCAAGAGTTTTGTCACCTCCTTCTTCACAACATCAAGAATCAAGGGGTTAAGCCGCCTTTGGGGCTGCCTAACTGTTTTAGCCCCATCCTCCAACAGAATCCTATGCATACACCTGGATGGGCTAATACCTAGTATGTCGGCCAAGGTCCACCCAATCGCCTTCTTATGCTTCTTCAAAACCTGCAAGAGCTTAGTCTCCTGGTCAAGATCAAGGTTAGAGGAAATTATAACCGGAAGTTTTTCATTCCTCTCTAAATAAGCATATTTCAGATTTTCAGGAAGTGACTTAAGCTCTAAGGAGGGTGGCTGCTCAATAGATGGTATGTTTGGGGCAACCGTGCTGTCAAGAACTTCAGCTGAACAAACAGCTTCACTTACACTGTCACCCTGCAAGGCGGCATCAATCTCAGCACAAACAGCACAAGGGTCAGTGTTAGTGCAATCAGCATATGAGTAAACATCATCAAAACCAGAAACAGATGGGAAATCAGTAGCTGCAACCAAATCATAATAAGTGTCATCAACAATTTCAGAGAGCAACTCTATTTGAAAAACAGAGTGCTCTTCCAAGGGATGCTTCATAGCATCGAAAATGTTGAATTTGCAACAATGTCACCAAATTCCATGGACATGGTTCCATCGTCAACATCAATCTTTGTCTTCACCGTTTTCATGAACGGTCTGCCCAGAATGATTGGTGATCTGCTTGAATTCGTTTCCCCTGCCATGTCCAGGATGTAAAAATCAGCATGGAAAATCAGGTCATTGACTTGAACAAGCACATCTTCTACTACTCCAATGGGGCGAGCATTGGTCCTGTTTGCCAACTGAATAGTAAGACTTGTATGCTCCAAAGGACCAAGATCAAGATTGTTGAAAACAGAAGTAGGCATGACATTAATAGAAGCTCCTAAATCCAACATGCAATTGTCGAATTTACTATCCCCAATGGTACATGGAATAGAAAAAGTTCCCGGATCCTTGCATTTCTGTGGCATTGCCTGATTGAGGGCTGAAACGGTAACCTTTTCAGGTGCAGGCTTAGGTTGAATGAGGGCTGAAACATTTCGCCCCAAATTGACTCTCTCATTACCCTTCAACCTCCTCTTGTGTGTGCACAAATCCTTCAGAAACTTTGCGTATTTCGGAACCTGCTTAATCGCATCAAGAAGCGGAATGTTTACCGCCACCTTTCTGAACACATCCAGAATCTCCCTCTCCTTGTCTTCCTCATCAATCTTTTTATTTTTCAGTACTCTTTGCGGGAAGGGAATTGGTGGCACATACTCTTTCTCGGCCTCAACAACAACAGAAGGTTCAGGTGCTACCTCAACAAATTTTTTTATTTTCAGGGGCTGGTTCTGCAATCTTCCCGGATCTCAAAGTAATTGCACTCACATTAGGATTTGGGACATTAGGATTCACTATTGTTTGTGCATGTAGTTGGTTCGATCCTTGAGCTTGCTGCATGGCATTCATCGAATTGGCGACCGAACTAGCGACCGATAATCGGTCGCTACAAATGGTTACCCAAACAATGCGACCAACCGTGTAGCGACCATTTTTTATTATTTAGCGACCGAAATTACGGTCGCCATTTAGCGACCGAATTATTATTTCGGTCTCTAAAAGCTTAGCGACCAGGTTATCAGCCACCACCATGAATCGGTCGCTAATTCGGTCGCTAACTTAAATAGTGACCGAATTAGAACGTTTAGCGACCGAATATGCCGGTCGCTAAACAGTTCTTTTTTTGTAGTGTCATCAACATAAACTTCTAAGTTCTTTCCGATTTGATTGACAAACACTTTGTCCATAAGCCTTTGATATGTTGCACCAGCATTTTTTAAACCGAAAGGCATTACTCTGTAGCAGTAGTTTGCCCCATCAGTCATAAATGATGTTTTTTCTTCATCAGGTGGATACATCCTTATCTTATTATATCTTGAATATGCATCCAAGAAAGTCAAGATTCTGTAACCTGAAGCCCTGTCCACCAAATTGTCAATGTTGGGAAGAGGATAAGAATCCTTGGACACGCTTTGTTGAGATCGCTGTAGTCGGTACACATCCTCCATTTGCTGTTGGCCTTTCTTACCAACACAACGTTAGCTAGCCAAGTAGTTGATGTCATGCGAGTTCATGTGCGATCCGGCAAGTGTACCAGATTGTCGCCAAGTAATAAAAGATATCGATCCCACAGAGACCGTGATCTCAAATCGCAACTAATTATCAAATCGATGAAACTGGACGATATAAAGGGATTTTGAAAAGGTTTTTGGTATTTGAAATAAGAGATAACTTAGAAAATAAAATAAGGAATGCAATCAAGTAAAACAGAAAGTAAATCAATTTATGGTTTTTCAGATCTAAATGGATTCCTAGGAATTTGGGTTACCAACAAGGTTGTTTATGTTACTAAATTGATTACCCCTTTGTTAATTATTGAAATTGCCTTGAAGGCAAATTTATCCTCAAATAGTTAATGCTCCCTCTCGGGTTACAAAAACCGTGCCCAATTAAACCAACCCCTACTCTCGTGGTAGTCGAATTTAGATTGGACCCTTTACGCTTTGTGACAATTCGTTGATCCTCGAAGGACGGCTTCTAACTCTCGTGATTTCAGTCCTAAGTCTGATTCTATAGATCCGACACCTAAGTTCACCGCTAGGTTCCTCCTTAGAATATCTACGTCACGCAAATAAGCGGCCGCCGAATTTACGAGTAATTAAATCACTAGAAATCAGATCTAAAGCAAAATCGCAATTAACAAAGATAAAACATCAATTCACACCATAAAAACAAACCTTCGGCATAGCCCCAATCCCTAGAAATTAAGCTACTACTCAAGCCTTGTCATGGTGATGACAAGCGTGGTTAATAACAACATGAAAATAAAAATAAGAGAAGAGAGGAGGAATAAGAAGAGGGAGATCCTAAATTATAGCCTAAGAGTAGCAGCCCAGAAGTCTTTTCTTACATGCCTTATTTATAGATTAGGGAAGTTTGAATCCCAATCTAACTCAAATTGGATCCAAATCAGTTGCTTCTGATCCAAGTAATGCGCGTCACAGCCGTGATGCTCATCACGGGCAGACCGTGACGGCTTCTGCCTTGGGCGCTCCTTCAGTGATTGGTCTGTCACGGCCGTGATGCTCATCACGGCTAGGCCGTGATCAGTTCTACCTGTTGAGGGTCTGGTTCGGCTGACATGTCACGGCCGTGATGGGCATCACGGGCAGGCCATGACCAGTTCTGACTTTTGCCTTCTTTCTTTTCAGTTTTGCTCGATCATGGCCGTGATGGTCATCACGGCTAGGCTGTGATGGGCTCTGCTTGACTCATTTTCTTCACTTTTCAAGCCCCATCTTCATCCAAGCTCCATCATGGTTGATCCTGAGCATTTAATCCTTAATTTCTGCAAAACAACACCACAAAACCGCCTTACCCATTCCAAGATAAAAACTAAAAAAAATCAAATTAAATATGTCTAAACTATATGAAAATGCATGCAAAATGACAATGAAATAAGAGGTGGAATCACACTCATCAAATCACCCCAAGCTTAAGATTTTGCTTGTCCTCAAGCAACCACCAAGGCCAGACAATATAAATAATCAGAGCATGGATAGTGAACCAAGAACCCGAGTAACTAATCCAAGTAACAGGCATATTCAATAAGTACCCAAGAGATAGTCCATTTCAAGTCCAATTAGAAGCTTAGGTTTCCTAAATTCATATTCTCATTTATTCGGGCACTCTTCTCACCTCACTCAAGTGTTTAAGGGTATATGACAATTCGCTCAATTTCCTCAAGGAAGGTACTCTACCATAAGCTTGACTATTAACCAAATATCTACTTTATTAATGAAAACACATAAGAATCAGGAGGTCTTTTATTCTGGTTGTAACGAGGCCATGGGATTAATCGTTAGGTGAGGAAATCAAGAAAAGAAAATTTCAAGAGGGTTAAACAAAATATCAACATTGCAAAGCATGACAACCTTCTAAAATACCCTTTTTGGCTTTGATTCATTTTTCCACCTTTCTTTCCTTCTTTATTTTATTTCTCACTTTCTTTTGTCATCCCATGCTCAATATTATTATTTTTTTGTTGTTTTATTTTATTTATTTGGAGAAGGGGAGATTTTCAACTCAAGAGAAATATTTTCTAACTTTCTCATCCCAAACTTTTTTCAAACTTCCTTTTTACCCTTTTTGCAATACTTTAAAAGGTGCCATACCAAGCATCATTCATTAAAATAATTCAAGGTACCAAGAAAAGTATTTTATTCTTTTAGGCTCAAAATTGGGCAACTAAGGGGTAGCATTTAATCAATCAAAGCTTAGAAGGTCGAAAAAAATACCTAGTGCCTCAATCATTTTCAAAAATGTTTTAAAAAAATTCTAAGTTTCAAAACGGTTTCAAGTCAAGTTCTAGAGAATACAATCCAAGAGGAATAAAACACTCTATCACAAAGAATGGGGTAGATTTAGTGAGTACCCCTTTTTGGCTCAAAAATCTCACATTTAGTAGTTTAACATCAATGAGAAACACAAATCTAGAGAACCACATGCTAATTATCAACTATCAAAAGATCATCTCAAGAATTTTTATTTTTAGCCTTATCACAAGAATAAAAAAATTGGGTTCAAAAATTCACTATCTCAATTTATTTGGCACCAAGTTCTCACAATTGGATGCAAACTCTAAGCAAAGGGCAATCTAATCATGTGATCATGCAAAACTATGCCTATATGAGTGCAACATGAAAAATGCAAAAATGCACAAATACCCCTACCCCAAGCTTAAAAACTTACATTGTCCCCAATGTAAATAATCAAGTCGGAGAGAGGAGAAAAATGGAACAACTCACCGAGGTGGTAGCGGGTGTTGGCTTACATGCCTAGTCAAAGATTGTTGGAAATTGTATCACAGCCGTGATGGGTATCACGGGCAGGCCGTGATCAATTCTGGTCTTCAGGAGCTGGCCTGTCACGGCCGTGACCTGTATCACGGCTTGGCCGTGATACTCTCTGATCTTTAGGGTCCTTCCCATCACGCCCGTGATGCTTATCACGACTGGGTTGTGATCCTTTCTAGTCTTCTTGGTTAGCTCATCACGGCCGTGACCACTGTCACGGCCTGGGCGTGATGACTTCTGACTTTGTTTGTCCCTGCCCTTTTTGCTCTTCCTTCCTTATTAGCTTGAAAACAGTTGACAAATCTATTAATTTATGATTTTTTTTCCTCTTGATCTTCTCAAATTATTCAAGAGCTAAATTCAAAAACAAATGGAAAAGGGAAAGAAAACTTGGGTTGCCTCCCAAGAAGCGCTTATTTACGGTCTTAAGCTTGATCATACTTCCTTCAGTCAATCGGGGTCGGCTGGGCGTAGAAGTGCAGGAACACTTTTCTTCCATGGAACTCCTTCAAAGAGCCGATTCTGCTCATATGGCCAATTGCGCTTCCTCTTCGCTCTTTTCACTCTAAGCTTCATGGCCTTACTCCTTCCTGGTGGAAGTTTTGTTACCGCATGATGAGCAACTCCAACTTCATCACTACTGGGTGCATCATTTGCCATGTAAATCTTCGGAGTTGCTTCCATGTTGAGCTCTTCCTTTACCACTGGAGACGTTATATCGATCCTGCACATATGACTCACAAAAGGAGGGTTGTTATATGAGTTAGTCAATTTAAAATCTACCCTACCTTCTTCTACATTCAGAGAGAGTTTGCCATTCCTTACGTCTATTATTGCTCCAGCAGTGGCCAAGAATGGCCTTTCTAAAATGATGGGGAATTCAGAATTCCCTTTCATATCCAATACCAGGAAATCGGTAGGGATGAAAAATTTCCCTACCTTTACAGGAACATTCTCTAGTATGCCTAGAGGAGTTCTAGTTGAGCCATCCGCAAATTGTAAGGAGAATTTGAATGGACTCAACTCTTTGGTTCCCAACCTTTCCAAGATAGTGAGCGGCATCAAGCTCGCACTAGCCCCTAAGTCACATAAGGCTTGGTCTATTTGTACCTTTTCAATTGAGCAAGCGATAGAGAAACTACCTGGGTATTTCAGTTTAGGAGGCATATTAGCTTCTATATCTACTTGCTTTCTCTTGACCAACCTTTGTGGGAAAGGTATCGGGGGTTGGTACGGTGGTGGAGGGACATACTTTGGTTCTGGCTCTTCATCCTCGCTCATGTCCTCCTCACATTCCACATCCTTTTCAACCACCCCAAGCTTATCATCCCTCAAGTATATGGCATTACAATGTTCATTGGGATTAGCTTCGGGTTGGCCCGGGAACGTACCCTTTGGTCTAGAGTATGTGCTGGCTTGTTGGGCAATCTGAGTTTCTAGCATCTTGTTGTGGATGGCTAAGTTATCTACCTTAGATGATAGCTCTTTTATTGCCTCATTTACTGCCCTACCTTGTTGTCTAAACTCTTCATTTTTGTTTTGTTTGAGTTTCCACAAAACCTTCCAATAAAGACTCGAGTTTAGACTTCTGTACCTGAGGATACCCCGCTGCGGGTTTCCTATTACCTTGGCCTTCTTGGAACTCGTGGTTCAGCGTGTTGCTGTAGTTCCCGTAGGAGAGGTAAGGGCTGTTCTTCCTTCCTTGGTTGTAAGGATTTGGGGGAGCATAATTGGGCAACTTCGGGTTCGTGTCGTAGAAGTTGTGACAAGAGTTCGCTTGTTCCCCCGAAGCGCCGGATCCATCAGCAATACCCCGTGGGCACTCCATTATGTCATGTCCCTGCATTCCACAAATCTCACAAACAATGTTAGTAGCACCTATTGAACTCACGTTTGCCCTTTTAAGCTGATCAAACCGTTTATTCAGTGAGTCTATTTTAGACATAATAAGATCAGTGCTATTCATTTCAAACTTACCCCCCAAAATCTTTTTCGGGTTATTACCTCTTTCTGAACCCCATTGGTGGTAGTTGGTGGCCACGTTTTCAATGATGTTGAATGCCTCAGTCAGAGGCCTATTCATAAAGGCTCCACCAGCTGCGGAATCAAGTGACACCTTCGAAGAGTAATCCAATCCGTTGTAGAAGGTGTGCACTAATAACCACCTCTCGAGTCCATGATGTGCGCAAGACTCCAGCAATCCCTTGTAGTGATCCCAAGCTTCTGACAAGCATTCTCGGTCCTTTTGGAAGAAGCCGGTGATCTGGGCTCGTTGGTAAGCCGTCTTGGAGGGAGGGAAGAATTTCTCCAAAAATGCCTCCTCCAGTTGGTCCCAAGTCGACAAGGTATTAGCGGGCACTTACTTCAGCCAAGCTTTTGCTTTTCCAGTAAGAGATGAGGGGAACAACCTCAAACGAATAGCATCAACCGGGGCACCTTGAATTCTAACTGCATCGGTGAACTCCAAGAATGTCTCCACGTGATCAGTCGGGTCCTCCAAGGGCAGTCCTCCGAATTGATGTTGCCTAATCATGTTGATTAGCATAGGCGGTATAGTGTAGTTCTCTGCCTCAATCTCTGGCCTAGCAATCCCAGTTCGCAAACCCCTAGCATTTGGGGCTGCGTAGTCATTCAACGGTTTCGTATCCGAGAGATTCGCCATGAGTGGAATGGGAATCAACCTCTCTCTCTCTTTTTGTAGTCTCCTACTTCTGTGAAAGGTCCTTTCGACTTCGGGGTCGACCTCACTAAGGTTTCCAAGACTTAGTGATCGTTGCATAAAAGAGAAAACAACACAGAGATAGATACTCTAGAAGGAAAGAGATAATTTTTTTTTTTAATAATAACAAAAACTAGTTAAAAAGAAAGAAAGAAAAGGTCCAGAAAAATCAATTTAAAAATTAAATTTAGATTCGAGGAAGCACAGTCCCCGGCAACGGCGCCAAAAACTTGATGTCGTGCGAGTGCACGTGCGATCCGGCAAGTGTACCAGATTGTCGCCAAGTAATAAAAGATATCGATCCCATAGAGACCGTGATCTTAAATCGCAACTAATTATCAAATCGATGAAACTGGACGATATAAAGGGATTTTGAAAAGGTTTTTGATATTTGAAATAAGAGATAACTTAGAAAATCAAATAAGGAATGCAATCAAGTAAAACAGAAAGTAAATCAATTTATGGTTTTTCAGATCTAAATGGATTCCTAGGAATTTGGGTTACCAACAAGGTTGTTTATGTTACTAAATTGATTACCCCTTTGTTAATTATTGAAATTGCCCTGAAGGCGAATTTATCCTCAAATCGTTAATGCTCCCTCTCGGGTTACAAAAACCGTGCCCAATTAAACCAACCCCTACTCTCGTGGTAGTCGAATTTAGATTGGACCATTTACGCTTTGTGACAATTCGTTGATCCTCGAAGGACGGCTTCTAACTCTCGTGATTTCAGTCCTAAGTCTGATTCTATAGATCCAACACCTAAGTTCACCGCTAGGTTCCTCCTTAGAATATCTACGTCACACAAATAAGCGGCCGCCGAATTTAAGAGTAATTAAAACACTAGAAATCATATCTAAAGCAAAATCGCAATTAACAAAGATAAAACATCAATTCACACCATAAAAACAAACCTTGGGCATAGCCCCAATCCCTAGAAATTAAGCTACTACTCAAGCTTTGTCATGGTGATGACAAGCTTGGTTAACAACAACATGGAAATAAAAATAAGAGAAGAGAGGAGGAAGAAGAAGAGAGAGATCCTAAATTATAGCCTAAGAGTAGCAGCCCAGAAGTCTTTGCTCAGATGCCTTATTTATAGATTAGGGAAGTTTGAATCCCAATCTAACTCAAATTGGATCCAAATCAGTTGCTTCTGATCCAAGTAATGCGTGTCGCGGTCGTGATGCTCATCACGGGCAGGCCGTGACGGCTTCTGCCTTGGGCGCTCCTTCAGTGATTGGTCTGTCACGGCCGTGATGCTCATCACGGCTAGACCGTGATCAGTTCTGCCTGTTGAGGGTCTGGTTCAGCTGATAGTAGTGTATTTCACCTCTCTGATGAAATTTGCTTTAATCAGCTTTGCAGTCTCCTCAACTACTGCCTTGCGCCTTTCTTCGCCGAGCTTCCTTTTCCTCTGAGCTACAGGCTTGGCCTCCGGACATATAGATAGCCTATGGCACAGAAAATTGGGGTCTATGCCAGGCATATCCGATGTCTTCCAAGCAAACAAGTCAGCATTCTTTCTTAGAACAACTTGAATCTGTTGTTTGAGCAAAGGGTCGAGCTGGCTGCTGACCTTTGTGCACTGTCCGGCTTGGGCTCCAAGTTAGAACTTCTCCAAAGACTCTGTTGGTTCAGCTCGGGACTCGTGCATCTCCATCCTCAAGTCCAATTCGAACATACTGACCGAGCTTGCCGAGCTAACTGAACTGACCGAACTTACCACTTTTGCTTTATCATCTTTAGCATTTTCTGTGATATCTGGGTCTCTGGTCACCTTCAAACTATCCGCATAACACTGTCTAGCCATCCTCTGGTTAGCTCGGATGGTAACTATCTCTCCCAAGTCAGTTGGAAATTTAATGGTGAGGTGGGGGGTTGAGACAATTGCTCCGAGTTCGTTCAGAGTTGGTCTGCGGATGAGGATGTTGTACGATGTGTTGGCATTCACGATAACATACCTGACTGATATGGTTCGGGCAAGCTTGCCTTCACCAAATGTTGTCAAGAGGTTTATGTAACCTCGGGTCTTTACCTGCTCTCTGGTGAACCCTACTAGCTTGTCCTCCTATTCTTTTATCAACTTTTCTGGAATTCCAAGCTTTTTAAAGGCTGCCAAGTACAAAATTTCAGTCGAGATACCTTGATCAACAAGTGTTCATTTGACCGAGTAGTTGGCTAACTCCACCGTTATCACCATCGGGTCATCTTGATTAGGATCCGGCCCTTGGAAGTCATCATCTGAGAAAGTAATGGGAGGTCTCAGCTTTGTAGGTTTTCCAGACACCAAGTTGACAGATTGGGTAGCTTTTACATAACGCCTCCGAGCTGAACTCGTTGTACTTTCTCCTGCGAAACCTCCTGAAATAGTATTAATGACTCCTCTGACCCCTCCTTATGCTTCATCATTTGGAGCCCTATGGTTGAGCACCTGATCTCCGTTCTAATTGTTACCTTGCTAGTTTTCTTCTTGGTTACGATTTTCATAACCTCGCCTTCCTCGTCGTCGACCAGCTCGTCCTCCTCCATTATCATCTCGGCGAACGAACCGGTCAAGACGGCCTGCTTGCACCAAGTCCTTAATTTTATCCTGGGCTGTTCTACAGTCTTCAGTGGAGTGACCATAGTTTTGATGCCACCTGCACTCTTTACTTCTATCAGCCTGGGCATGAGTTTTAGATGGCCGAGGTAAGGTGAGCAACTCGGCATTACACACCTCTTGCAGAATGGCCGCTCTGGATCGATTCAGTGGTGTGTAAGACTGGTATCTGGGTTGCTTCAGAATCCCCTTTCATTGCTTTTGAGAACTTTAGGTGGATTGGCTCTTATGTCCCTTTCTTTGCTCGGGACCGTGCTCTTGTCCTCAAAACCTCTTTCCCTCTTCTTGGATTCTACCATTTCTTCAGAGTTCATGAAACCTGTTACTTTTTCCTGCAATTTTTCAAAGTCTCTCCGTGGTTTTCGAGATAAGTACTCAAAGAAAGGTCTCGGCTTCAAACCGCCCATGACGGTATGAAAGCAGAGTTCCGAGCTCATATTGGGAATTAAAATTTGTTGAGCATTAAAACGAGCCACGTAATCTCTAAGTGATTCATTTTTTTCTTACTTAAAATTCGTTAGCGAGACCGAGTGCCTTTTATGCTTTCGGCTCGCTGCAAATTGTGCAGTGAACTTAGCTACAAGCATATCAAAAGAATCAATTGATCGAGGTGGAAGATTCGTAAGCCAGGTCAAGGCAGGTCCTTGCAAAGTAGTTGGAAAAATTTTGTACATGACGGCTTCCGAATCGGTCACCAAGTAAACAGGCGAAATAAAGGATTCTACATGCTCAGTTGGGTCAGTGGTGCCATTGAATTTATCAATATGAAGAGGCTTAAAACCTCGTCTATGTCATCAGTAAAAGGCAACCTCGGTCGTCTATCTATTACCTTTTCTTTCTGGACAATCTCTTCAGCACGAGATTTGGCTCCTGAACCCTGAGGACCAAGTTTGGTCCCGGTAGGTTGACTCGTTTCATGGCGAGAAGGTGCATATGAGGGATCCTCCTGGCTGTCCTCGGGTGAAGATCGCTCTCCATCGGAAGGCATTGCCAATCTGGCCCTTCTCCGAGCTCTTAGCAATTTTTGGTTCTGCGCACGAATCTTCTCGTTTTCTTTGCGCAGCTGATTCAATTGTGCCATAATCTCTCGCAGTTGAGGATTATCTTCATCAAGGGGTGGAGGTGGAGGGTTGTCATGGTTCTGGTTTGTATTTGATGCTTCATGATAATCGTGGTTTGCGATGTGTGCCCCTCCCCTCGGTCCGTTCCGTGTAGTCACCATCAAGCTTTCTTATGGAATAGGGGAAAGTTTTTCCTCGGCCCCATGGTGGGCGCCAAATGTTCTTGCCGAGATCCGACTTGTCGGAATCTCGTTGTAGAACGTCAAACCAAGAGTGAACAATTGGGTTGTTTTAGATTATGGCTTGACATAATTAAGGTATTCCAGTCCTACGTATCCCAATAGGAATCAAAGCCAAACGTGGTTCTATGTTCAACCCTTGGCCATGTGGTGAAGTCAATCCCTTAATCTTGTATATGATGGAAACCAGTGAACAAGGACTCTTTGATAGTCTCTTCATTAAGCTGGTTCCTCAAGTACGCTTAAGGGAGATTCACCTAGGTTAGCAAAAGTGAGTCTTTCTCTTAGGGTTCTTCCTCCTTTTATAGAGGAGTCATTCGATCCTCTTTTCTAGGATCGAGTTTATCTCTTCTTATCACTTATCTCTTTAACCAAACTCCAACCTCCTCCTGATCTGATGAGGCTTATCCCTTATCTGAGATAAGGTTGTTAGTTGAGTTCTAGATAAGTGTTATCGTTAATTAGTTGGGTTTCCGAGCTCGGCGGCCGAGCTTGCCACCTCGACCAGTACACACAGTAACCACAATCCCCATCAACCCCCACATCAACAATTAATTCAACACAGGGTTGCATCTCAACATGTATTTGGTCTAAAATCGCCATTTTCTTCTTGGGTGTTTTCTCTTGGGATGATGACTGAGATGACCGACGAGCTGACATGCTATCTTTCACAGACTGCATTGCATCAACATACTCAAAGTAGGAAGGATCATGTTTAGTAGATCTGGCCGACTGACTTGCATGACCCTTTTGTGCTCCCTTAGTTCTGACCTTCGCCGGAGGTGGACACATTGTAGTCGTATCCGGTAAGCTATTTCACGAAGTTTTGCTTTCACAACAGATTTTCCATAGTTATCAAGTTCATCATATCACCTCTGTATGGTGTCAAACTAAGGTTTTACCGATAAATCTGACCACGACTCATCTGAAACCTGATCAATAAAGCTCAACGACCTCCAATGAATGTGGACTGTCTCCAATGGAATTGTACCCAACAAGTACCTGGCAAGTAAGCATGCAACATGAAACTTCATATTGTAACAAGAAATAACTTGAATCTAATAGTGTGGATAAGTCAAGTACCTGGCAAGACTGCATGCACAAGGAAGCCCATGTGTTGTCCTAACTATACAACCACAAGTAGAACTGTCAATACCAATATTTTTAACTCGTTCATACTCGTCGGCTAATATGAGTCAGTACATTCCTTGAGATAAATCCCCACAATTTGTTGAAAGGCCTGATATTGAATATGTGCCCCACTACAGTACAACTTTGCTCTATTGAGGCCCTTATCTCCATGTGTTGCAAAATGATCATATTGTTAATTGCATCCCAATATTTACACAGATCCCCCATGCTATTCTGAAGCATCCTTTTCAATGCCGCGTGAGTAGACTCTACCCTGTTAACAAATATTAATAAACAAATATTAACATAACATTGCAGAAAATAATTTAGCATAAATAACTCATATCTAAGTGCGGACCATAACTATTGGTTGTTGTGCTTCCCAAGTGCATTACTCGATCTTTCCATGCCTTGACCAATTTTTCCTTGTGAGGGATCAATCACGTTTTGTTCACATATTCAACAAAAAAAGGCCAAGGTGAACAAAAATCTTGAAATCTCAATACGATCTACATACTCAGTCTCATCAGAATAGTCCATAGCACTATTCCATGCATCCATCACCGGCTCTAGTGACTCTCTCGGACTCACATACATCTTGCATTTAGCCTGGACATTCTTACCAATATGAAACTGACATAACAAATTTGTTGACGCCGGAAAAATAGTTTGCACTGCAGTCATCAATGCAATGTCTCTATCGATCACAATGACTTTGGGTAATGCGTCATCTCTTAGTATAAGTCCTCTTAACTTCTCCAGTGCCCATATAAAGTTACCAACTCGCTCAACCTCCAAATAAGCAAATGCAACGAAGAATGTCAACTCCGTGGATGTGACACCAACAATCTCAAGTAATGGCAGCCGATACCTATTTGTTTTATAAGTGCTATCAATAAGTAACACAATGTGGAAATCATGCAACAATTTTACGACATCTGGATGTGTCCAAAATATATCTCTGACAACATCTTGTCGTCTCGTCCCTTCTATGAAAATATAAATACTGATCACGTTCTAGTCAAATTCTGCATTTATGTTCCGGGACCTCTCAAACTCCTCCGATATTTTTGCGTATAATTATAAACCTGCCTCATTGTGGTGACATTAGCCACATTATGATCCTGTAGTGTCATTAAAGTCTGCTTCGGCTTTACCATGTTCTTTTTCATGTCATTAAGCAAAAGCTTCTCTTCCTCATTTAGCCGACCAGCATATGGATGACCGACTAATGTTTCTGCTAAAGCATGATTGTGAAATCCACACACCAAATTCAGCATCCATCCTTCATCAATTTTTGAAGACCTTCCTCTTAGTATGAAGGGACAGACACATTTCCTAGTTCCACTAACCTTGCGAGTTAACTATTTCTTATATGGTTTATACTTTCCTTCATGGATGTCCTTCACTCGTGTCTGATCTCAATATGACAACAGCAGATCCATTCTGCATCGCAACACCTTGAACCCATATCAATAGATCAACCCAAGTAGGAAATACCTGTAAATGACAAAAAATCAAGACGGTGAATATTTACGTATTCAATACTAAAAAATTAAAGTCAAGTGTCAATCATTTACCTGTGCAGTGGTAAATACTTCAGAACAATCCACAAACTGATTTAGGGAACCATCGACATCCAACCTTGTTTCTCCATCGGTTGGCATATCAGCTGACATGTCTACTTTATCGAAATTAACATAATCGTCCATCTATACTAATTACAAGAAAAATAACAAAAAACTAAAAAATAGCACAAATATTAACAAATTAATAGTAATATCAATATATTTAGGGATAATTAATATTATTACATATTAATTATTAATAATTTTTTTTAAAAAAATATCACCTACGAAAACTATTGTTTCCGTAAGTGAAAAGAATTTAACACTTGCGGAAACAACTGTTTCCGTAGGTGAAAAAGTAAATCGGGACAAAATTTTAAACAGTTACAAAAATTTTATACTTACGGTTATACTTACGGAAATTAGTTTCCGTAAGTGTTTACAAATTTTATACTCACAAAACTTAGTTTCCGTAAGTAAAGTTAAAAATTAAGGAAAATCGTAAAACGAACCCAAAATTAACGAAGAATTATACTACCTGTGTTGACTGCTTTTCACCGAACCGAGGATGCAAATGATATGGTTGAACCTTGAGGTGTGTGGAGTGTTGGGTAATGAGAGATGAGAGAAAAAAGAGGGTGAATAGAATGAAGAAAAAAATTAACTGAGAATGAAGTGTGTTAGATGGGTAAGGAAAATAAATGGTTAGGGTTAAGCAGGGTATTTAGGGAATAAATGGAAATTATAAGGATAAGGGGGTGAGAATAGTAATTTATGGGATGGTAAAATCAAATCCTAATGGACTCATCCTAGGGCTCAGGCCCAAATGAGGATTGTACCAACACTAATGGGCCTAGGCCCTGGGAAATCGAAATCAAAATGGATCAATTCGTCGACGCGCAATGGCAGCGAAAACTGAAAGGTCCCTAAAACGACGTAGTCTCCTTCGGCTTCATCTTTCTCCTTTCCTCCGGGTGAAGTTACACAAGAATTGAAACATCGCTGTCTGTGTTACCTTATCGAATGCTCAATTCAAATTCGTTCCCTAAATCACAGTCAATTTGATTCGCAACAGTCGCATCACAATTTACAAGGTACTATGACAAGTTGTGCTTTCAATTTTATTTCATTTTTTATTTATTTCTGGAATTATCGCTGTTTAATTTAATCAACATGAACTTCATTTCTCGGGTTTGGCAGAATCTGGTTTCAATGGTGCAAGCTCGGAAACCACAGCGTGGGGAATCAAGCACACCCTTAACGGTAAATCTTGTAATTACGAAAATTTTATTTTTATTTCTTATTTAATTCTATATGTACGTTTCAATTCCTGGTATTTCTTTTTTAATTACACAAATTCATGCATGATAGATGACCTAAAAGTTTGGATATTCACATTTCTTAAATGACAAGAACATTATCCTTTAACTGAAAGGACAAATATCCCAAATAAGCAGCTTGACATCAGAGAACAAGAATAAATAACATTTTGTCCAATACATTCATTAAAAAAGGGGTGAAATTTGTGGCCAGTTTCTGGATCAATAAGGACCAGTACCATAGGCAGACCAAAGTATTTGTAGTAAGCAACAAAGATTTTCAAAGGCCCTTCACAAGTTTAAATTTCATTAACACTGCGCATAGTCAATGTTTATTGGACATAGGCCAATCATGAAATACATCTATACCAGAAAAACACCTTATGAACTGTTGATAAAAGTTTAAACAACAAAATAATCTTGTGATTTTGAAGGGACATAGGCCATACAGCACATAGCAATATAACTTTTTAAGGTATTTCGTACCAGAAAATAGTTACAGCCAGAAATGGTGCAATCGTGCATATTATATGTAAATCAAAGAACAGGCTTGAGAAGAAGCTCTGGGTGTTGATGTAAGCCTTATGACAGATGTCAAAGAACCTTTAGAGATGGTGGGATGTTGGGGTATATTTGATAACCTCAATGTATTTGAAGAATTGGAGAAGGGAAAAGAGATGATGGAGATGCACTATGGCCTTCATTGCTCAATGTTTTAGAAGAACCCAGCGGGGGGTCAAATCCACCGACAAGGAGCTTCACCAAAAAATTACATCTGTGACAATTTTCGACAACCCATTACTATCATACCCAAAACATGAATCAAATTAGCAAACCTTCAAGACATGGAGTGAATTAATGAATATTCAAGATGAAACTATTTTTAAGGATGATATAAGTAAAAAAATATACATACATATGAAACTATGGCTCAATTTTAAGACCTTGAACCTTTCCCTTTTCTGGTTTGATGACGTCTCTGATTTTCAAAACATTGTGAAAAGTTGCACGAAAGACATTGTCTACTGGGCTGCTGCTTCTTTTTCTTCTTACCTTCATGTTAAGAAAGAAGATTTCAATAGTGATGCCTTTGGTTTCTTTTGTAGTTCCCAATTCATTTCCATTCCCTAAATTGCAATCACTTTGATTCCTAATCATGTCTCAATGTTTTTGGTAAATTGGTTCCAGATTTTCTGTTTTTTTTTTTTACCCACTTGATTCTTTGGATCTATCACTATTAATTCGATCTTTCATTCATCAAAATGAACTTTATTTCTCATATTTGGCCAAAACTGGTTTCAATGGTGCAAGCTCGAAACCCCCAGCATGGGGAATCAAGCACACCATTGGTGGTAAGTCATGTATTTGCAAATTTTTCTTAATTTACAGTGGCAAAGTTTTATGTCGTAACTAGGTGTTTGAATAGGGAAAACTAAGAAACTAATGTGTGTGCAGGTATTTGTTATTGAAACAAATAATTGGTATTCTGTAGAAAAATTTGAAATTGGGAGAAACATTCTTATATGAAAAGGGTATGTAGGAATTACGAATTAGTGTAGTATCGTACTCAGGAATGAAAAATTGTTCTTTAATGTAGCAAAATGGATTGTGCTGATTAATAAGAAATATCTGTATGAAAAGGACTAAGGAGTAAGGAAATTATACACTGGGGTTTATTGGCATACCTGTTTTGCATTGACAGCTATCTCCCTTCTTCCTTCCCCCTTCCCCTAGCCAAAATGGAAAGGAAAGAAAATGCCTTTTTGGGTGTGGTCAAGCATCTTCAGCTTGTGATCAGTTTCTTTCTACTTAAATATTTTGCTTGTGGAGGTCTGCATTGTAATCTTCAGCTTGAGTTATTCTTGTTCGGTGCAAATCTTGTTAATTGTAGTTTGGTTCAAATGCTTTTATTGCTAATTTGCTATTGCGTTGGGTTGTAATTTTTGCTAGTAGCTGCACCAGCCTCTTATAATTGTCTTAATTAAAATAATAATGCGGTTAGGTTTTTTATTGAGTAAATTAATGCTTTTCTTTTATAGGCACAGGGAGAGGGTTTGACATACGATGGGCTTATTCCTCAGATATTTTCATCTGTGCCAGCTCTCAATGAAGCTGCTTCTTATCTTGCACAAACAACATCATACCTAACTGGTTGTTTTTCTGATTATTCAGGCAAGCTTCTTTTGTGGTTTATCTAGTTCTTCGAGGGTTTAACTTCAGTAGATTCTTCTTTTAGAAGTTTAAAGAATTATGCAACCTGTCACTATAAGTTTCCATAAACAAAAAGGAAATAATGGTGATTTATTACATTTCTTGTCAAAATAATTATGTTGCTTATCTGCAAGAAAAATTGTCTGGAGGCACTTAGCTTAGCTTATCTGCCTTAAGTTAAAAGTAGAAAATATGCATTTAAGTTTATGCTACTTTAACTGATGCATTGATACATGGAAATCGAAAACTGTTGAACCTAGTCAGGTTGCTTTGAGTTATGGTCAGCTTTCAGGAAACAAAAGCATATCTTTCTAGCATAGGCAAAGCCACAAAGTATGAGATTGGTTGATAGGAACCCGATTTAAGATAAACCGAAAACTGCATTGTTGATTAAAAATGTAAGAAGTATTACAAGATAAACCCTTGTAATCCCAGATCAAAAAGCTCCTCAGAGAAGAAAAGATTCCCTCTCCGCCCAAGTTAGAGTATACACTCTAGACTCCCAAATTGAAAATACAAACTCAGCATGCCTTTCCTTCTCCCCTCTCTACCTATATAACAAACTCCATTATCTTCTCTCTCCTGTAACTAACTCTTGCCTCCTTCCCTATTTCCCACCTAAGGTGATTCTAAGTGGACCTTGTACATTTGGGCCTGTGGTCGAGAACCTATCATTGGTCACTAGTCTTAACATGGCTTTCATTAATTCCTTGTTGTTTTGAGTCTTCATGACTGCTATGGTCTAGATGCATGACTGTAGTACTTAGTATTCTTTTTATCGTGCCCCTGTTCTACTTCATGAAACTGTACCTATGCATTTTGTTGAATCAGAATGACTTTTGAGTATCAACTTTATTCTTATATCCTTGTATACTTCTTTAATGCTTTACTTTTGATCATGTTACCTTATTTGATTTATTATGATTTGTTTCATTTCTGTTTTTGTTATTTTTACTAACTAGAAAGCATTTGATTTTGCAAGTTTAGACCTTAAAGCTTTTGTTAATTTTTCAGTAGAACATTCCTCCAGAGATTCAGGTGCTTCTGGCATTCTTGCTCAAGAGCTTGTGGCATTTCCGTCTGGAGAAACTGAGGGATCTTCATATACTGAAATTGATCAAATTTCTTCTGACAGAAACAATTTAGCATATGCTGAATCATTCAAAACCGCAACTTCTGCACCTCCACCTAGGCATGATGAAATTCCAAGGACTTTTGGTAGAGATTCAATACAAAATACTGGTGCACTTGTAGAATCAAGTCGTACTGGACAAAGTGGCATTTCTATTTTTCAAAGGTATTGTTTGTCAATGTCAAGTCATTCTATATGTTACTATTTTTTCTGAAAAGCCCTTAATAACATCTTTTGTCCAAAATATGAAGCTGAATTGTTATGATGTGTCATTGTTGGATAATAGGAAGCATTAATTTCCTGTTCATTTTGTATTGTTATTCAACAAGCAAAAGCTGTTGGTTACATGGATCAAATAACACCATTATATTTTGTCATAAACCATGCCTTCAAAAAGGCAATTTTGCTCTAAGTCCTTTTTAATGGTTTCTCCTATAGTTTTTCTTGATTCCCCTCTACCTCTGACTGTCTCCATATGATCTAGACTTCTGACCGGGTCTTCTAGGATCTTCTCACATGTCCAAACCACTTCCGACGAGATTTTACCATCTTTTTTCCTCTACAGGTGCTACCCATACTTTCTCTGTAATGCATTTATCCTTAATCCTGTCTTGTCTTGCATGCTCACTCATGCAATGCAATATTGCCGTCTATGCAGCTGAGTTTATTCTCTTGTTGGTTCATAATCTTTACTGCCAACATCCAGTATTGCATATCTTACGCTATGCGGTAAAATTTTCCTCTAAGCTTGAGAGGCACTTTTGTATCACAAATAACATCCATCCCGAAATAGTTTACATCTACCTTAGTTTCTTGTCATTTTGTATTTCACTTAGCCTCTTTGTAATTTACTAAGTTTCAGTCAGAATGTATATTTGGCCAAAAGCATAAGAAGGTTGTGCTGTTCATTTACTAATGTTCTATACTTTCCCTTAAAATTTATTTCTAGGCCTAACTCAACTCCAAAAGCTAGTTCAAGAAGTAAGGATTGCCCAAGCCTTATAAGGACTACTTTGGCCATATTTCTAGTCGATGTGGGATCTCAACACCCTTTCTATATGGACTTTGATTTTTCTAGTTTCCTGTTCTTGCTTGAACATGGAAGGTTTAATGCTGAAAGCTGACAGAAAAGTCTTAACTGAAATTAAATTAAGTGCTGCTAGCATTTTATGGGTGCATATAAAGAAAGGTGTAGGATGTGAAACAGCTGATTTTAAATTATAGTGGTGTCGTGTTGTGAGCCGTGGTTGTTTGCATTTTTTAAACTGTTGATGTGTCAGGTAGGCATGACTTATGGTTGCAGTGATAGTACAGACTATGTTATGATGACAATTTAAATTTTAGACTTCTCTGGAAAATGACTGGTGCACCATACATCATTTCCACTCAATTTACGGTAACTGCTGCTGAAGTGTAAAAAACTGTTTTAAATGAATTGAAACTCACAAAAACCAAGTATGAGAGATGAGTTTCAGGACCTTTAAATTATTTGTCCCACTTTGGGATTTTTGCAGTCCATGTTCTACATTTATAATAAGTTCATATTTCAGGATAATAATTGGTGATAAACAGAACAATATGCTTTCTGCATCTTCAATGCATTAGAAACGATTTATTTGATATGGATTATGGAATCTTTCTCAATATGATATGTAGCAGAGATGAGAATGTGATGTTGGATGTGTGGACACACTAGACAAGATAGGATTAGGAATGTATGCATTAGAGAGAAAGCATGTGTGGAGAAGACTTAAAGAAGCCCTAGTAAAGAAAGTAGATCAGATGGAGGGTAGTCCAATCACTAGAGGTAGAGGGAGACCAAAATAAAGTATAGACGAAACCATTAAGAAGGATTTAGATGTAAATGGCTTGCCCATAGACATACTTATGATAGGACACTTGGTATTGTTTGATCCATGTAGCCGACCCCACCTACTAGGAAAACACTTCGGTTGTTGTTGTTGCTGTTGATATATAAATGTTTTCTTTTCCACACCAAATATTGTGAAATGTGTTCTAGTTCACTGTACCTAAAACGATTGAAAGATATGGCTTAAGCTCTGCCACCGAACCTACCTACTTAATGTTTAGGCCACCGTTGTTTTATACTGCACTGTTTTCCTTGTTCTACCTGTCATGTAAATCTACCATGTTGGCTTCTCCATCTGAACTCCAAACTGTTAAGTCCTTTTGACATGGGGATTGATGAACTATGTTATCATGACTTCAGTCTGATTGATCGTGCTCGAAGGACTGTGCGTGGGTCTGCAGATGATATAGGATGGCTTCAATGTGCTCCAGGATTGCCTCCAGTTGTAGATGGAACAGAGAGGTTCTTGGAAATTCTTGACAACATCAAGTATGTACCCTATTGTCTTATTTTCCCCAAATCTTCTAGTTATTGTTGTTTTATTAACTCAGTTTTGCCTTACTTTGTCAGGCATGGTGTTCACAAGTTACCAAATTCATTGGTTTATTTGTTAATTCCAGGTAAAGTGACTGATTATGGTCACGGTCAACCATGGTCCATGACTACCACCCCCACCCAAATATATATTAAAAAAGACACACAGAAAAAGCCTACAGTTCAGTGATACAGCTGCTGGAATGAGATGTGTTTTGTGACCACTTGGGCTATAGGATGTAAATAGTAGAACTCTCAAAGTTCCTTGCTGCGACATTTTTCCTTGCTATTGACTGCTGTGCCTTTTTCAATGGCAGGTCTTTTCAGTAACCACGGTCCACTTTACTTTGTTAATACAAAAGTCAGTTTCTCGAAATTTGGATTGACCTGTCATATTGCAAAGATTCATAGTGAGGTATGTGATAGTAGTAGTTGTAATATGATCAAGAATAGTAATAAATGATGGTGTTCTTGTTCTTATGTTCTATTACTGACTGTTGAGTGCTTATAACTAGGCTTCAGTTGAGAAAAATGCCAGAGAGCTAAAAGAGTATATTGAGGAAATTTATTGGGGTTCAAACAAACGTGTTTTGCTTCTTGGACATAGCAAGGGAGGAGTAGATGCAGCAGCTGCTTTATCGTTGTATTGGCCTGATTTGAAAGATAAGGTTGCTGGATTGGCTTTAGCTCAAAGTCCCTATGGTGGTACTCCTATAGCTTCAGATCTTTTGCGAGAAGGACAACTTGGAGATTATGTAAATTTACGGAAACTTACAGAGATTCTCATCTGTAAAGTAATTAAGGTATGTTTAGTTCTATTATAATACAACCTTTTTATTCCTTCTTGTTTGTACTTAAAATGAGTGTTTTCTTTGACATCTTTTTCTGATCTGCCATTTCCTTCCTGCATGTGAATATTATAAAGCAGTCTCTGCCAAAGATGTCTTAGTTTTTATTAATGCCTAAATCTAGCTTGTTTTATAGTTAAGTTATGCCAAAGTTGGCCAAAAATAAGCTAGGCCATGTGCCTATGATAGGCTGTCTGGCCTATTTCAACGCTTAGCTGTGCTGTCTAAGTTTACAAGGATATGTGTAGGCAGAGAGATGTAGTTTTTTTTAATTAAAAAAAAATTGAATTAGAGATTTTAATGGTCAGGTGTGGGGGTACCTAGTGTGATCATGTCGTTGAGAGGTTGTTGCAAGCCTAAGAAAGTGGGAGATGCAACATGTGTCATGGAATAGGAATGGGATGTAATGGAATTGGCTGGATTTGAATAGTTGTTTATTTAATTTAAGTAAATGCCATCTTGTTGCCCAAATATTTTCACTTTTATTTTTTGGGGAAGGGTGTAATCACTTATCACTGTTATGGAAGGCTACAAACAAATCTGGGATTTAGGTAAGTTAAATTTAATGAAGGATAATAATTATTGTTCTACGAAATCACTGACGATATTTTAGGAAAACAATTAAATCTCATCCATGGAGCACAGAATCACATCACCAATCTCACCTTTGAGAGGGAATGATGATTCCTCGTTCTATGGAATTGGGCACATAATTGAATCGCCATTAGTTGATTTTTTTTATTTATCTAACAACTAGCAAGTATCTGAACCATCATTTTCCGAAATAGATGCCCTGTACCCAACATGATGTTGGTAATTTGGTGTCTGAGAACATTTTCTTAGGCTCTTTATTTAGAAGTGGTAATGGCAATTTTCTTTGTAAACATGTTCTCTGTGGCTTTGGCACAAGACAAGATAATTCGGAGTGTGATTGAACAAAACTGCTGGGGATGTACTGTAGTCAATGTTAGTAACTCAAGTCCTTTGAAATTTATCTTACGGCTCTGAAGCACGGATACTTGCTTCTCCTCCTCGTATCAATATTGGCTATGTATCCTGTACCACTATGCTCCAATATATCATTGATACATATTGGAGAAGTTGCCAAACTGTTTTTCTATTTTGGGTACCTCCCTTACATCTGTGATGCAGTCCAATGCACAGGTTTAGTGGTCAGGTTGGTGGGGCAGTCCAGTTCATACAACTATTCTTACAGGTCCTATTTTCAACCCTCACCTTTCACCAAAACTGGGATAACTTTGTTCTTGCCAACCCACTTCACTATTATAGTTCTAGAATTACAGAGAATGTAGAAGAAGAGAAACTCATATTATTAATTCTGAATTGTTACAGTGTGCAATCACCTTATATAGTGATGATGCAAAACAGTTATGATGCTAACTGCATCTAATTGAATAACAGAAAGGGGAAAACAGTTATGATGCTAACTGCATCTAACTGAATAACAGAAAGGGCACAACCGCCTGCTAAGGGGTTTACAAATACTGTAAACTATACTATCTCTAACATTCCCCCGCAGAAGCTCGAGGTGTCTGAGCAAGTGTGAGTTTGTCAAAGACCCTGAGCTTGTCTCTGAGTGTACTGAATCTGGCTGCTGAGAGTGGTTTTGTGAGCACATCAGCCCACTGATCAGTTGCTGGAACATGTGTTACACTTAGGCTTTGGTTTAGCACCTTTTCTCTAACAAAGAAAATGTCAAGCTCCATGTGCTTGGTTCTGGAGTGCAGAACAGGGTTGTGAGCCAGGGAAACAGTGCTAAGGTTATCACATAGGACTCTAGGAATATGAGTTTTGACCCTCAACTCTGTTAGCAATGACTGAACCCAAAGAATTTCTGTACACACTATTCCAAGGTTCTTGTTCAAGTCATTTCACATCATTGCCACTGTCACTACCCTGAATGGTGTCACTATATAATGCCAAGGTTCTGAAAACTAGATGGCCATTGATTCGGTAATAGTTCAATGGTCAACTATAGTTGAATCGGAATATATATTATCATTGTTATTAGGTGAAGGTTATGGTACACCACCCATTAAAATGGTGATGCACCCACATGTCAATAATTCAACCAATCATTTGTACAACTAGACCATTTGACTTTTCAACTGGTCAAATGTTGAAACTAAAATAAGTATTTGCAAAAAAAGTAAACTGTATTTATTTCCTCATTAACCCAAAATTTTAAAAACAAAATTAAATAAGATGAACAAACGTGGCGATGCAGAAACACTTTTTTTTAGATAACACAGCAGAAAGGATTAGTCATTCACCAGATCTGTTTACACTGTTTTAAATTTATAAAAGTAATAAAACATCGAGAATAAAAAAAAAGTAATAAAACATCAAGTTCCAACAGAAAGTTCCAAGTTCCAGCAAAAATTTCTCTACTGATATTTTAATGACAGATTTATAAAAAAGTTTAGATTAGTAACTAGAAATCCCTGAGTTGATTTCCTTCTTTGGTCCATCTAGCACGATTTAGTAAGTAATTACCATCCACCTTTGTCACTCCCGTCATTTTTCTTGCCCCATGAGCCTGCATCGGTTGATTCGTTCCAGCTAGATCGATGATCGACCCTTATCTGCAGCACTGGATTGACCCCAATTGATCTCCAGTATCACTCCCCGAACCAGCACTCTTCCAAACGAACGATCACTCCCTGCGGAGAAGAACCTTAGGCGGAGAAGAAGATTCGAAAATCGGATCTCAAATCAGATCTCTTGAGAAATCTAACGTGCGGAAATCAGATTAGAGCTGTATTGTTTCATATCTAATCTAATCTTGAGAAATTTCTGTTCCCAATTTGAGTTCTCGATAGTGATTCATCCCGTTTCTTGTTCGATTTTTGACTCCACGATTTTATTTTATTTTTGGCTTTGTTAACCCTAGATCTGTTCTGAATCTCAGCAAATTAGAGCTTGCTCACACTGTCGAGAACTCGAATTGGGAACATAAATCAGATCTGAAATGAATGTTAGAACTAAGACCATTGAAAATTATTTTGCAACATAATCAGATTTTTTTTTTATCAAAAAAACAATGTTTTAATATAGGTGAAATTTGTAAATACAAAGAATACATATACTATACTACAATATACTGTTTTTAGATAGTTTGATTACAGTACAAATACAACCTGAAAGTTTGAAATTTTGACAAACCCATGTGACAAATTGATTGGTCCAAAATTTGCCACATAGGTGGTGCACCACTGCACCACTTTGGTGAGTGTTGCACCATAGACGAAACCTTGTTATCATATCAAGTTAGATATGTTTTTTATAATTTTTTAAAGAAAACATGTTATATAGTATATAAGATTTGCATGATATTATTACCACTGAAGCCATGGTGGTTAAACGCATTTCTCTTTAGGAGCAGGAATAGAACCCAGTCCCTTCAATTCATGCCTCATGAAATTTCAATATATATATATTTTTTTAAAGATTTCATAAGGGGAATTGGTTCATTTAAAAAGAACCGGTTCATAAATTGAGCTGTCACTGGTTCAAAGGTTCACCGGTTTAGCTGGTTCTTGAGCTATCGGTTTCTGTGGCTTAACTGGACCAGACAACTGTCTGGTTCACGGTCCAACTGGTCGGACGAGTCTGATTCTCAGGATACTGTATGGTGCTACTTATTTGCTGGAGTAACTCGTTAATTAAATTTACTAGTTTTGCATTATATTCAGTGCTGTCATGTGATCCACACGATTATGTTATTTTGTTAGGCAAGGCCAGTATCCTTTTGTTCCTGTGAATGATTATTGAACTCATCATCTCCTGTTACTATTTCACTTATTATCTGTTATTTATTAAGGGTGACATGCAAGCTTTAGAAGACTTGACGTACGAAAGGCGGAGAGAATTTTTAAAGGAGCATCATCTGCCAAAAGAAGTCCCTATTGTTTCCTTTCGCACTGAAGCTGGCATCTCCCCTGCTGTTTTAGCCACATTATCTCATGTTGCACATGCTGAATTACCCGTGGTTGCCCCAGCAGGTGAACCTACAAAACTCCCTGTGGTGATGCCCCTAGGTGCTGCTCTGGCTGCTTGTGCGCAGTTGCTGCAGGTCAGGTATGGTGAGAAGAGCGACGGGCTTGTGACTTGCCGAGACGCAGAAGTTCCCGGATCCGTTGTGGTGCGACCTAAACGAAAGTTGGACCATGCTTGGATGGTTTATTCATCGCTAAATGATGACCCTACAGAAGGAGATGCATCTCAGGTATGTGAGGCTCTCTTGACTCTACTTGTGGAAGTTGGGCTGAAAAAGAGGCATGAGCAAGCAATGAAAGATGAATGACGCATCCAAATTTTCTGCTCTACCTGTATATATTTTTGTATCCATAATTTTATATATTTTTATTCTCTATGGGTTGTAGGTTATAGGTAATTAGAATGGCCATTCATATATGTAGCTGATCTTGTACGTCGAACATAGCTAACGCTTTTCTATTTCAATTTGATGGTATGATTAGAATAGCAAGTCTCTCGAGCCAAATGGTCATAACGCCACTATGTTGCGTTTTTTTCTTATTTATTATATTTATTTGTTCATTTCTTTCACAATATGCAAAGTCAATAATAGATAAGGCAGCATATTGAAGCAAGAGTTTCAATAATTTAGGTAAGAAACTGATGGTAGTGGTTGGAATAATCGGTCACGTCGGTAAGAAAAACATTAATCGTGAATAAATCTATTAACCAATAAATACTTATATCATTAATCACGATTTTTCATATTTTCACTTTTTTAATCAATTTTTATACATGGTTAATGATGTACAAGTTCATGGTAAATCTTGTACACAAAATGGTTAAGGGGTTAAACATTAATTACAAATAGGATTTAATTAATATGTACTATTAGTGTAAATAATTTTTATACAGTCAACTAATCAACAATTGTCATATAAGATAAAATGTTTGACCCTTATCCAACTATCTTAAAAGTCACATATATCATGATTGTTGATCGGTTGATAATGTAAAAAACTTTATATTGACAGTGTATAGAAATTAAACTGTACTAATTTTGAATCACCTTTTACATGTGGTTAATGATTATAAATTAATGATTAATCATGTGCATTAGTTGGTTTATGGATGCATTCATGGTTATTGCCATAGGCAATCATCATTGGTCGGTGCCTTCGTCCACTGACCGTCGTCGATCACTGCCCATTCCCACCTCGGGTCACCGCGGTTGGCAACCTACGGTTAGAAAATTGTCACTGGCCACAGTTGCCACCCCTTTCGCTGCTATGGCAGTATTTCTGAATTTGAGGGTTTAAAAAAAGGGTGATATAGAAGAACTGATGATATAGATTGGGTGTGGAAAATGGTGGTTGGGAGAAAGTGATGTGAGATATTAATTTTTCTATGGAACTTGAATCATTGCATGCAATATGAACATTAAGCATGACACCAACCAAATTATAATAGTAATCAACTATGAAATGATTGTTGAACATCAAAATATGGATATTATGTAACATCCTAAAATTACAATATGAATAAACTGATAGAAAGAATAAGTTAATATAAGGTAAAAATGTTATTATTTGATATTAGGGAACTTAAAAAGGAGTTTAAAAATAATAAAGGGCGTTTTGGAAGAGTATGCCGGTGCTAGTGGAGCAGGATCGTGCTTGACAAAAGAGCACGACCCCATGCAGAAAATGCACTTGAGCGCGGATTTGAGTCGAGATTTTTCTTGAGTGTGAGTGTCGTGCACTCGGAAGTCAGGCATCTGGCACCCAGACCAACGTGCATAAGTACAACCGTGCTCAACTCACGGTCATGTTGGTCGTTTGAGGTGTTTTTAAATCGAAATTATGTGATGGGAATTGGGGAATCCAATAAATAGTATCTAAAAACCAATATACACGATTTTGGAATCATATTTGTACCTAAAACACTCAGTGAACTATTGTGGTAAACTCTAGAGTTTGGAGGAAGCGATTTGGGAAAGAAAAAGGGCAAGGAAGAGGTGGAATTCTAGAAAAAGAAAAAGGAATTTCAAAGCTTGAAGGAAGAGATAGCAATGGGTCAATTCTTGGAAACGCTTAACACTTGAAGGTCTACAAGAGGCGAGTATAAATACATTTTGTGACCCTTCCGTGGTACAATGGATTTGGGGATTGAGGTTTGTTAAGTCTCTAAGTATCTAAAGCTTTGTTATCTTTGATTTTGACGGATCCAAACATTTAGAATAAATGATTTTATATAAACTATCTGAAGTCTAATAACAAGTGTATTAAGTGTATAAACGATCACTTCCTGACCATATTTCACAAAGTGAACCAAGCATCTGAAAATTTTGAAGCAAGCCTACACGCTAGTTGTCTGGCCGTTGAAGAAACAGAACCATACAAGACCAAGCGTCTCAAAGCATAGTTGTCAAAACTGGACCGGCCGGTTCGACAGGTCGGACCGGGAACCGGACCCATGTCCGGTCCAGAACACCCTATGACCCGTGCTAGCAAAGAACCGGTGAAAACTTGTCGGTCCATCGGTATACCGGTTCACATTTTATAGCTTTGCAGCAAAATGCCTCTGGTGAGGCTCGAACTCACACCACTGAGGCAAATATAAACGCGCTCTACCAAATGTGTTGCAGTGTTTATTTGGTAAACTATTGAAAAGTATTTTGTATATAGTTATTTTCATTATAAAACTTAATCATTAATATTTTTTTATTATTAAATATACTATATAAAATTAAAAAAAAAATATTTAATTAGTACCGGTCCAACCACGGTTCAACCTCGGTTGAACCATTGACCCTTGAACCAGTGCCTTCACTGGTTCGATGGCCGATCCGGTTCTGAAAACATTGTCTGAAAGCACCTTTCATACTCATCACTTAAGTCAAAGCACTAGACTTAAAGAAAATTCAAATATGCTGGCTCAAGTACGATGATAAAGTATGAAGCAAATCTGGCATCCCTTTTGCACGCAATAACAGAAAGAAATTTTGTGTCATATCTCATTGTTGCACAAAAGAGGAAGCAAGCACTTGCTCCTCCTTTGGCCCGCGTGTGCACTCTGATAAAGCAAGCAAAGAAGTATGTTCTCAAGTCAGAAGACTCTATCAACATCCATAAACATTTAATAGAAGCTCAGAACGGCTCTTTGGTATTAATGGATGAAAGAACAAAACACTAATCCAAAGAGAATGTCGCTCAAAATATTTATTGTTGATGATTATATAAAGAAGGCATTGAAAACATTTACAGAACTTAACAAACATATTCATTGCAAGCAAACTCTTCATTCAAAGCTCTCAAATTCTTTCATCAATACTTCTTGCTCAATTATTTGTATTTATTAAGAGAAGTTATTTTTGCAATCATACCAAACTTCATTAATATTCACTTTTAGGGTATTATTCGGTTGACTTGCAAAGTTGTATTTTGAAGCTTTTGCTTCACGAAGCACAGTGTCTGTAAGCCTGATGAGGCTCTAGCCAAAAGAATATTTGTGAGCCTGGAGAGGCTAGGTATGGAAAAAAAAAATTACTCGTAGGATCTTGAAGATATCAGGTGTAAAAATAATACTTGTCTGTAGCTGAATTAGTTATAACGAAAAATAAAAATTTTGGTAAAGCCAAAGACTTGACGTAACCCAAGATTTAGGGTGAACTATGATAAATCATTAAGCGTGAATGTATGTTTCTCTTAACTCTATTTTTGCTTTGCTTATTTATACGTGCAACTAACCAAAGTTTAATTTATCAATCTTAAACAATTATATTTTAAGATCTTGAAAACTTTGTAGCTCTTTTTGAAGTGTTTCCACTTTATTGTTTGTGAAAAGATATCAGCTTTCAAAAATGTATAAGAAAACACAATTTACAAAACTAAACCGATGATTTTTGGGTGTTTCAAATTTCAATGCAATAGTGCATGTTGGATAAAAATATATTTTTCTAAAATTTAGGGCTTTTGACTAAAAATGAGCTTGACATTAAATTGAGTGTTAAATGTTGTGGATTGTGTGATTATATGTATGATTGCAATGAGTTGCGGTTGATTGGCATGTTCCCTTAGATGTATGATGATGGTGAGTTGGTGACTCAATGAGTTAGATTGCTTCCGCATCTTGTTTTCCACACTGGCAAGTTTACATATGCGTTCAAGAAACCTGGGAAATGATAATATATACTCTGCGGGATTACCAAAGCTAAGGAATAAGGAATACAGGAGGGAATGAACCTGGGTTTTGCGAACATCATCGCATATCCAGTACCAAAAATCAATCGATTTTCATATACTAAATATTACAATAAATATTAAATCAACAGTAAAAATCTGCTAAGAACTGTAAATTAAATAACATAACCAGAAGTAACCTAAATGTAAATTACGATGCAGTTATAACGGCATTATGGAAACACAAAATAACCATGCAGAATATTCTAGATATGGATAATCTCTAGCATAAATTGCACTACTGTTGGGCACATTGCACACGGGGCACGGATCGCTCATCGTCGTCGTCATCATCATATGCTTCACGGTATTGCTGTTGCTTCTTTCGTCTCATTTCCTCCTTAATGTTGACATCATGCAAAGTAGTCTCCTCACAATCATCCAGCTCCATGTCTGTCAAGTGCTTGCTGGTCTTCTGCGGTAATATCGTTTCTAATAACCGGCACTGGTCAGGGGAAAGGAACCCTGAATCTGGGAAATCAACATTAAACTTGATGTAAAGACGACCCTTCATGAAGGGCCTATTATGCTGTGGCATTCCTTCATCGTTTATAGCTTTGTGTTGACCTACATTGCAAAATTAAATCCATAAATCAGAAACTCGAATACAGTGGTTGAATGAAATTCCAGTTAAGTGCACTCCTAAATTTTTTTACTAGGTACCTGGCTTGATGACTTCCCCGGGGTTTGATTTGATCAATAGTTGCCTCCCATCAAGATGGGTGACAGCAAACTGGAAGCCACAAAGCGCCTCAGTTAAACTGAGATTGTGATCAATAAAGAGGTCATCATACTCTCTCCTGAACCTCGGATGCTCCTTTACTTGTAGGACAAAATCAATGTCTCCTGTTATTGTGTCAGGCTGCAACAAGTACGCATGTGCGATTAATTTATGAAGTCACCATAAGACTAAAATCATTAACTTCAAGCATAATTTACCAAGAAATATTGTACTAGTAGTATTATAGTATATACTACAATGCCTAACCCAAAAAGGTAATAATCTCTACTTACAGCTTCATCAGCCTGTCCTTCAAATACAATCTTCTGACCTTGCTGCATTCCCTTCTCAACATGCACCTCCAGCACCTTCTTTTCCTGGGTAACCTTGTTTCCCTTGCACTGAGGGCATCTATCTCTATCCCTAATGACCTCACCTGCATCATTGACATATGAGCTGGAGGAAATAGCAGGAAATAGTATAACACATACAAAAAATGAAGCTTCCATTACCAGTTCCTCTGCATTCAGGACAGACATGTTGCATTTGTTGAATCATGCCCAGTCCAATCTGCCTTGTTGTAATCTTCATACCTGTTCCTTGGCAACCAAAACACCTACCAGCTGCTCCACTTTTTGAACCTTTCCTGATTTATCCAAAATCGCAAGTAAATTATTGTTGTTAGTTCTCAAAATTTGACAATTAATGACAATCCCCATAAAGTTAAACATTTAATATATTCAAATAATTGGTAAAATATGTAAAGACAAAGTAACAAAGTAATTTAAACCATTCCCACATGTTTAGTATAGGAGGACTCAAAATATAGACAGTTTATCTTGCAGAAAAATATGGCAACACATGAACAAGTCACCTTCTCTATAGACATCTACGGGCAAGAAATTCTTGTTTTTAGCCTCCACGTTTTTCAATATTACGTCCATGTACATATACTTATTACATACACAACCACATTTTTTTGTGAAACCACATCCTTAACATCACCACATTCTCCATTTGGAATTCCAGACACAATATTACACCAAATAAATATTTAAAATTGTGAATTTTATTTTTAAAAAAATTAGCTTCAACTGATCACAACTTTTTCTTAGAGTAAGCAGGGTGAGAGAACATACTTACACAGCTGCGAGATATGAACAAGTATATCCCAAAACTAAACCTAAAACAACACCCCACAATACATTTCTAAAAAAGTATTTGGACTGATGAATGTTCAGCTCCCTAAAAAGAATCAGCAGAAGTACAAAAGACATGAGCACAATAAGTCCATACCCTTTACATTTTGGGCACAACACATTTCTTGAAAGGGATAGTTTCTTTGTTGTGCCATTGTATAGGTCCTCCAAGGAAACTTTTAAAGACTGCACCACATCTTCACCATGCTTCTGTCTTCTGCCTCGTGAACTACCACCAGCTAAGCAATAGCAGTAATTAGTGAGTTAGTCAATATTGAAAGATTATTTACAAATGAAAATGAAATAACATGAATGCAAAAGTAGAAAACACACCACCAAAGCTAGCTCCACCAAAAAATGATTCGAATATATCAAAGGGATTATGAAATGAGCCTCCTCCTCCTCCCATTCCTTCTTTAAGGGCGTCTTCACCATATTGGTCATACAGTTCTCTCTTTTCAGGATCACTTAAAACTTCATAAGCTTGACCTAACTCCTTGAACTGAGATAAGAACCATATAATTAGTATAAAGGCAAAAGAAACTCACAAGTGAATAACATACTTTCATATAAATGAAAAGATTACAAACTAAGAATATAGCATGCTCAAGTCATATGCATGCAACATTACTATTAAATCTTTTTATTTTATACTATATATTCTCACATAATTAACAGATCTATAGGCAGAATCACTAATATAAAATGCTTATAAAGAAATTATACAGTCAAGCTGATATCAGACAATGAACATAGATCCTAATAGAAGGGCAGAGCATTTAATGAAGCGAAGAAGCAGTGACCATGAGGTTTACCTTCTCAGGATCTCCACCTTTATCTGGATGGTTCTTCATTGCTGCCTTTCTATAGGCCTTCTTGAGTTCATCCTCACTTGCATTTTTTGAAACACCAAGAACATTGTAATATTTGGTGTTATCACTCTTCCTTGGTCCACGCCCAAACATGATTGATGCACCTCAAAAAGTACTACACATAAAGGAAGGAATTAAAAACATAAAAATCAACATAGAAAATCTTTACAAGGAGCATAAAGTGATCAAGTGGCGTGGGGTGCGAGACAAAGGTGTTGGGAGTTATAAGGTGCAAGGTTCGAATCCCACCCCTACTAACATAACAAGCTAACTACTAACATTTCCTGTCGAAAGAAAAAAAAAAAACAACATAGAAAATCTTTACAGTGCATTAGTATGTCACAGAGCATTTCATTTTGTATGCTTAACATAATTTAATAGTTACTCGAGAATCCATCTCAACCGCGGAACAAATTCAGCTCAAAGATCAACATGGATACCCAGAAAACATGCACGGTCCACCCCAGGCCCATAAACTCCCAAGCATACACCACCACTACCGCATGTGGCACCGTTGTGCCAGGTCGAATCATACACTATATACTATATGATTAACAATTTTCATGAGCTATTATCATACACCAAAATCTACGCAAAATTGAGTCTGAATTATTTAATTCAAAACTATCATCGCATCCTCTCACCATGAGAGGTGGAAATAATACTGCTTTCTTAAAATTCTTATTATCTACAATGAGAATTTAATCTACAAATCGGAACAGCAGAGTAGATAGATCCAAACCCTAGAAATCAAAGAAAGAGAATTGAAAGAGAGAGTGTATACCGAACGGCTTTTCGTTCGTTCTTCAGGGGAAGAGAGAAACCCTCGAAGAAGAGAAAGAAAGAGAAGTTGAGTTCACTTTACCCTTTGGTGTAGGAAAGGAAAGAAGGAGGAATATGAGGTTGGACCAAATAACCAATCGGCAAAACTGTGTTGTGGCGATTACGTAAGGATGGAATGGACATAAGCAGAGAAACACTTGTTTGTTTTGGATTGGACCACTGCTATAACTTTGTCCGGTTTGGAGGCGTTCAGGGCTAAATAAACAACGTGAGAGATAAAATATAATTTTTATTTTTATTATTTTTTTGAACAATGGGGCTAAAAAGCCTTTTTTTTATTTGGGCTAAACTTTACTTACAATGTTATACACAGAGCTCCTACTCTTTTAGATATATAAAGACAATTATTTTCATTAAGTAGTACATCTCTCCAGATAATTTGTAATAAGTATGTTGTATCTTCAACGAGGAATAGCAAGAATAGGAGGTAAGGGCTATTTCTAAATTTTTTCCTTTTTAAGGCTTAATTGTACTTTATGGCTGTGTAATTTTGCTCCATCATGTTCTAATTGTGTTAATTGGGTTTTCAGATATCATGATTATACAATTTTGATCTCTGAGATCCAATTGCACCAATTAGGTCTCCTACGTATCACGATTTTGTAATTTTTAATGCTAGTAACTTATGTGGCATACATGAGACTGATTTGGGACCGATCTTTAGAAATATCCTTTATTATGAAACATGTGACAAAATGTGGAGTTATTACCCTTAATATTGTGTTGTAAATAGCTCATTATGTATAGGCTTGTAAGTTACAAGAATTATGTCCTATAAATAGGACTTATGTAGCATTGTAAAAATTGCTCCTTTGAAGAGCATGAAAGACTCTATTCTCCTCTCTTTCTCTCTAATCCCTTTCTCTCTTGTCTCTATTATTCTATATTGTTATACTCTTATTTTAGCTCTTTTCATAACACGTTATCAGTACGAGTCTCTACGATATGAGCAATGGTTTAATCAGTTTGGAGATTGTATTGAAAAGATTCATTTCTTCTTACTCTCTTTGGGTGATAATATCATTTCTTATTGTTTTGTTTTTCATGTTACTTTTAATATAAATTTTCTTTAATTGTTTCTTATAGAAAATTGTATTATGAATTTTGTCATCTATTATCGTATTTTATCTTGTTATTGTTTGAAAAATTCTGGAAGAACTTAATATTCACGCATCCTTGTAGGATGCACAAAACTATATTTTTTTGTCATCATTTGTATGAAGTTTTGTGGTTAGTTCCTGAAGAACTAGACATTTAGACCATGATTGAAATCTAAAAGATATATTTGATTACATTTTGTAGTTAGTTCCCGGAGGACTAGACCTTTAGGCCATGATTGAAATCTAAAATATCTATTTGATCTTAGTGTATTTTGAAACAATAGAAAGTGAGAAAATAAAAGTCATCTATTTTTGTGTCACACACATATTGCTAAATATTACATGGCTTGATATCATGATTTTTCCATGAAGCTAATTGCCAATTTATCTTGCAAATGTAAGAGGTATTTCTCTAATCCAGAATAGTCGTTGATGTTTCTGGTTAAAGTTATGATTCATCTCGTTTAAGAATCTTGTTATTCCAATTAAAGAAACTATTGTCATTCAAAGCTCAATTGAAAGGATGATATGTCAAAGGTGCCAAAGAGAAGAATATTGCTTCGAAATGCTTTAGGGGGAGAAAATCATAATGTTGGAATTCATATTCTTACGCGATGCTTCTAACGTGGGGAGAAAACTATACTATTTTTCTCTTAATCAATGTTTTGTCCTACATGGTTTTCCTTGATAAGGTTGTTAATGAGGCAGTTCCCATGTAAAGAATATTAAAGAATGAGTTACTCTTTTTCCTTCATCGGGTTTTTGTCCCACAGGGTTTTTCCTGTAAAGTTTTAACGAGGCACATTCTTTGAGTAATGGACATTCAAGGGGAGTGTTATGAAACTTGTGACAAAATGTGGATGGTCCATTAGTATGTAAATCATTCTTTGTGTTGTATATAGCTCATTATGTATAGGCTTGTAAGTTACAAAAATTATGTCCTATAAATAGGACTCATGTAGCATTGTAAAGATTGCCCATTTGAAGAGTATAAAAGACTCTATTCTTCTCTCTTTCTCTCTAATCCCTTTTTCTCGTCTCTATTATTTTATATTGTTATGCTCTTGCTTTAGCTCTTTTCATAACACTTTGCATATAAACATTGGACCCCTTTACTCATGTGATGTACACGTGATCATTAAAGTGTGTGAAGTGTCAAATAATGTCACATAGGAATGTCATGCAAGCTGTCAAACTATCCTCACTAAGTTCCAAATCAGTCTCATGTGTGCCATGTTGGCTACAAACGTTAAAAATTACACAATCATGATGTCCGAGGACCATAATTGCACAATCGTGATACATGAGGGACTTAATTGATGCAATTGGAATCAGATTGACTAAAATTGCACAATCATGACACCTAGGAGACCCAATTGTCACAATTAAAACCAGGGAAACAAAAATTACACAATCATGATACATCGAGGACCAATATTGCGATTAAGCCTCCTTTTCATTATCTATCACCGAATAAATAAGAGATTAATCTCTTTTTATATTTTAATAATATTTTTTACATAAATAAATCCATGGATCAAAGTTAGGATGATATATTTAAGAGGTCTTGGAACATCTAAACTTTCCTCTCAAGTTCTCTCTCGACTTTCTTCTTTGTCAAGTGTGCTTCTTGAGTAGTGTCATCCTCCGTTTTCTATTGGGCTTGCTTCGCCAGTGTGCTGCATCCTTTACTCGCCTGCGTGCTACATTTAATCCCATTGTAGCCCTCACAATGGAGCATGCAAGTCATGAAAATCCAGAATCCCCTACAAAAAGAGTGCATGAATAAGAAAACAACAATCAGTCTTTTGATGAGGAAGAACCCTAATTATTTTTGATGAAGATGATGTCCATAAGGGTCTTGAATCATGCAAGAACAGTATTATTGGGAGGATTATCAATGAAAAACCAATTCATTTCAAAGTGTTTTGGCCAATATTTGGTGCAACCCGAAGGGTTTTCGTGTAAGAAGAATTAGAAGGAAAGGTTTTTCAGTTTTTCTTAGAAGAGCCTAAAGATATCAAAAGAATGGGTTAGAGACTTGGGCTCGTTTGGTGGTCAGGATAGTATATGGACGGATATGATAAGAGAGCAGGATAGAAGTATGACATGATATGAGCATGATAAGCTTTTATCCTATCCGACGTTTGGTATCCATCAGATAACCAACTGGATAGCATTGTAATTTTAGTACGAATTTTAAAATTTTCGTTTTTGTTCTGAATGTTTTCATATTTTATTAGATTTTAGTTTTTTATAATTTTTATTTTTTAAAATTATATAAAAAGACAAAATTGTCCTTGTGATAAAATTACATATAATATTTTAAAATTTTTAAATATTGTTTAGCTTAAATTAATTTTGTTATAATTTTAAATATTCTTTTTTTAGTTTTTACTTTACATATAGTTAAATTATTAGAATGTTTTTTTATTTACTTTTCAGTTTTTAAAAATAATGTGAAGTAACAAAATTAGCCTTGTGACAAAATAAAAATAATTTTTTAAATTAATTTTTAATATTTTTATTATTTTATGTTTTATTATACCTTTTTTGGTAACCATATTATATTTTATTATACTTTAATTATTTTATATATAAAATATTTTTATACTTTATTATACTATAAATCACCTTATCCTATCCTGTTGAATTCTAACCCAGCTCCCCCTCAGGATATAACTTTAACTAGATGGACATGATATGATAGGTAACATGATTTATCCTATCCTGCTGGCTCAACAAACATTAGTTTCTGACAGGATATGATAGCTTATCCTATCATGTCTCTCTTATCTTGACTACCAAAGGAGCCCTAAGAATATGAGGAAACCGATTGGGGGAGAAGAATAACATAATTATCCATAAAGCCAAATAGGCACAAGAGGGAACAAGTAACGAGAGATATCCTGTAACATCCCAAAAAATTAGCTCATAGATAGTTTTTGCAAAATATTAAATTCTCTTTGGTTGAATTTACATGCTCCGATACATGAATATATATATATATATATATATATATATATATATATATATATATCAAAAGCCTTGGCTTATATTGTAATATCCCGTTTTTTCGTCTCTTGACCAATCTAAATTTTCGCTGACAGTATAATTTTGTACCGGCAAAAATCCTAATTTGACCCGAAATTGAGAAATTCTAGATTTTATCATTTTTTCAGTGATAAAGTCTATTTTCAAAATTTTCGCTAAAAAATAAAGTATTATATTTTATTCGGGTAAATCTTGATGAAAAACGATCGAAAACCCTAATCAGGTAAACGACGGAGCCGGATACGGAACTGTAGAGAAATGTCAAAGGACAGGGGTGATGAATCATCTTGGACAACTCACCTAGTGAGCCACCATGATGACTTGCCATGTCATGATGGCTTCCTTGAAAAATATCTAAGATTCCATACGAAATGACCAAAATACCCTTAAACTTTCTTATTAACTCATTTTGTGTTCAACACGTGTTTTGACATTTTTGCCCTTCCTCCCTTTGATGTAGGATTCGACCAACCTCTTAAGTGGCCACCCTTCTATGTCATTTCCACCTTATCATCATGACATTCTTGAGAAATATTTGAAAATCCATGTGAAACAACCTTTTTGCCCCTGAGTTCTTTTATTATTACCAAATGACCAAATTACAAAGTTGAAATATCTCATCCTCTCCTCCCTTAATGTGACACATGGCCACACACCTCCACCACACATTTCTTTCATTCTCATCTTAGCATGATGATTCATAAAAATATCTAGATTATAATATATTATTTCCTAACTTAACCTAAACCATGGTCTTCACCTAAGGTTACCTACAAAAATATCTTCTCCCCACTTAGACCAACTACACGGCCACCCACCTCACACCACACATCCTTCACTTCATTTTCTAACTTATCATATTACATGGCACAAAATCCTTTCATTTCATTTTATCATCTTAAGTTCATTTCTCAAACAACAACAAAGTTCTTCCTTTCCTTTCTTAAGCATAAATTCGGCCACTCCTAGTAAACCAACATCCACTTGCTTGAATCAAAAACCAAGACCATATTCAACATCCTCTCACCATCCTTGTTCATGAAGTAAAATCCATTCTTTTATTTCTTTCTTTGAGAATTTGGTCAATACAAAAAAAATTGGTCAACCAAGAGCTTGTTTCAAAAACCAAGAGTAGATCCTTGATCCTCTTATCATTCTAAGCCTTAGTTATCTCACACAAAGATCCCTTTGGAGCCCTCTATGAAAATAATTATTTTTGTGTCAAGAGCTTGATTTCTTGGATCATCCATCACTTCACTTCAAGTGAGTGAATCAAGCCATGATCCATCTTCCTTGTATATGTATAAGCTCATGTATATAATCCTTTTTGATTGTTGGTTATGTAACTAGGTTTTCCAAGTACAAAACCGTGGCCACCTCCTTGATAGAACAACCATCTTTAGCTTGGTTTTCAAGTGATCTACAAGAGGTCTGAGGGAGAATAACCTTTATCTACCATTTAGTGGGTGTGTGTGTGGCTTAAAGTATTTTTGTGTTGTCTTGGAACCAGTGTAGGGTTATGTGTTTATATTCATGTGATCCTCTAAGAGGACTTTGTATAATGATTGTGGTGTGTTCATGATTGATGAACTATGTGATTATTTGATGTATGTTAGTGTAACACCCCGGTTTTTACGGTTTTTTCAATATTGGTAAAATATATCTATTTATATTATTTTTATTGGAATGATAATTAGTTAGACATTAATTTTTAATTATTTTATGATGCTTAATCTTGAGTAATTTTATTTACTTTTTTAAAATTATTTTATTAAGTGCGTTAACACTGCTTTATTTCAGTGTATGCACGCTTACTAGACAATAATATTATGTTATCGTTATTATTAGTGTTTGTTTAGAAAAATATTTCAAATGATATGATTAAAAGAAATTTATTATATATTTTACTCTATGTAATTTTAGATCTGAAAATATGTTGGTTTAAAATTAATCTGAGATTAATTCTGGATCATTGATTTCTGGATTGATCAATTCAATTATCAATCTATACTCTAATTCAAAATTTGAAATCATATTCTTGTCACTCATTATTTTTACATCATAGATTAAAAACAAATATTTTTCCTATTACAATCTTAACCACTCATTTCTACTTATAAGTTAAGAAAAAGAAAAAAAATTCTTCTTTCCCTCTCCCACACGCTCGACGCCGCCCTCCCCCCTTATTTCTCTTTCTTTTCCTTCTTCTACTTCTTCCTTCTTAAACAGCACGACCCACACCTCACTTTCTCTCAAACTCCATCTCCTTCCTTCCATAGAAGCACCGCCCCTGCACAGCCCGGCTGGTCACCGCTCGACCTCCGCACGAGAAGGAGACGGTCGCGCCTCGCGTCCCTGCACGTGTCGCCGGAGCAGCGAAGCGGAGCCGCCGCTGTCCTGCGTCGAACCGCCGTCGCCTCGCCATGGTAAGTGCCGTTCATGGTGGTTTCACCACCCTTGAGTACTAGATCTTCATTTCTCCTTCTCCTATGCTTTCTTTCATCTCTTTTTACCATGGTTGATGTAGAACCACCTCGAACCACCGTTAGCCGCCGCGTCGACGGAGCCACCGCATCCACGTTTGGCCCCCGTTTCCTCTCCTCTTCATCTTGGGTAAGTGTTTTACCCCTAATCTCTCCTAGTTGAAAAATCCCCAAACTGATTTTGAAACCCTAACCCTATGATTTTGATTTTTGTTTCAAAGTGTGAAATTAAAACTTGTTTTAATGTAATTGGGACTGGGAATTAATGTTTCCCTAAACCAATTTCATTATTCTGTAGTTAAAATGAGTTTTCCCCAAATTGATTTATGAACCCTAAAGTCTCAAATCTGATTTTTATTGAAGTTAGCTCTATTTTGTGAAATTGAGTAGCAGATTATGTGTTTTGTCTGGTTGTAAAAATGCTTTGATTCCCTCTCTGGGATGTTGCCGTGGTTGCATTTGCTTGGGGGAAACAAGTTTTATATTTTTCGGGAGTTAGCAGAAGCTGTTTAGAGGAAACTGGAACATCCAATCGGGTTATTAGTTGGAGTTTGACTGTATGCAGCTTCGCTCAGAAGGAAGCTGACGGTTGAGAAACCAAAGAGACGATCTTTTATGGTCTTCAAAGGTAAAGGGAGTTTGCCTGAGGAGATTATTGGCTAGTCATGTACCCTGTGTATTTGATTGATAATGTGTTGATTTGAAAATATGTTTTAATATTATTTGGAATTGTTGATTTGGTATATGTTGTTGTTGAGTTATGTATGTATTGAATGAGATTACTGTATTGCTTGATTGTGATTGACCGAGGGCATGACATTGGTCATTGCTTGTTAATCAAGATTAAATCATTAAAATACCTTAATCCAGAAATTTTGGAAAAGTGATGTTTTATTTTGGAAAGTGAGAAGAAAATTCATATGATAAAAGTGTGTAAATTGATTAAAGTTTAGGAAAAGGAAGAACATGGAAAACCATCAAAATTCATGAAAAGGTTTAAAAGAGTGTTTGAAGGGAAAAATCTTTTGAAAACAAAGATTTTCTTTCAGGTTTTACAAAAAATTGTTCAAAAATGGAAAGGTTTAGAGAAAATGCTCCCTTTGATAAATTTATTTGAAAAAGTTTTATATTTGTTTTAAAGTTGAGAAAAAGATTTCAGTGGTTTTCTAAGTTTTCAGAAATGGATTTTCGAGAACAAAATTTTCTGTGAAAACGTATTTACAAAACGAAAAGTATTTATGACACAAGGTTGAGAAACTTTTGAACTTTTGTTTTTCGATTTAGTTTTCACTGAACGAAAAACCAAGTGTAAAAGAGGAAAGTGGAAAGGACCTAGATTACCGAAACGACGGGCTAGATCTGGATTGCCGAAATTACGGGCTAGGTCTGGATTACCGAAGTACGGGCTAGAGTTCCTGTTTGAGTTTTTGAGGAAAGGAAAGGACCTAGATTGTCGAGGTATAAACCCGGGCTAGATTTGGATTGCCGAGATATCGGGCTGAATTGGGAGTGCCAGTAAAGCCGGGCTAGTGTTCCTACCGAGAAGAACCTAGATTTCTGAGATGTCGGGTTAGTGTTCGATTGATATGGAGATGGTGAACCATTGTTTTGGTTGAAATCCTAAATTGGTATTAAAGTTTATTTAATACTTGAATAAAAGTAGTTGGGAGCATTAATTCCTCAACGAGGAAAGAATGAAGCGACACAGAAAACAAAAATGACAAACCATTGTTTTGCATGCATAGTCTGGCCAATGTGCCATTATGGCAGACGTGCCATTGTATATCGAGCTACAGTTTCACAAAGGGTGAACTGACAAATTGGATAGTTACGGAGTAGAGATAGATCCTTTAGTCTTTGGGTCTATTATGGACATTCGGGCTCGAAAACCCATGGAAGGCTCGGGCATTTGCAACCTCAGACCGTGGAAATCGGTTACCCAGCACATAATGTACTCAATCAGGAACTATTCAATATTATTTAGGTGAGACGCGATACCCTAGAACAATTGGGGATCAGACCTAAATTGAGAGACCGACCCAACGAGAAACAATTGTGTTATAGGCATTATCGCGGCCTATCATACTCGACGAAGGGAAGTTAGGATCTCCGGAGAACTATGAGTTAGATAGTGAGTATTGAAATGAAAGGTTTTACAAAATTGCATTTGGTTGTCGGGAATGAATCCCTATGAAATAATTATGATGTTATATTATGTTTTATTGTCATATGTTGTTGTCTTGTGAGTTGTGTATGTGACTACCATGAAAAACTCATATATTGGTATCTTACCTTTGCATTTTTCTGTTTGGTTTCTATTTGTGGTATTTTGGTTTGAGTGTATAGATGATGCAAGAGGAGTTCTCTGCCCCACTCGGAGGGATTGGTCCCAACTTGTGAAGAAGGTTGATTTACTGGAATAACCATGGAGTCTTATCCAGTAAGAGTCTCATAGTTTGACCAGTTTAGGTTTTTAAGACATTGTAGATTAGTGATAATATGTATGTTTATGGCTCAGAGAGCCTTTATTTTTAGATGGAATGTAAATGGCACGGAGAGCCTTTCTTTTGAATGAAAAATTTAAGATTTTTCCTTTTGGTCATGTATAGTTTGTTTATGTAAATATTTTCAGAAAAAAAAACCATTTTGATGTTTTTTTTTTGTATGACTGGAATTTATGGGATGAAAATATAATTTTTTTCAGCAGGTATTTTTGTTTGGGATGTTGGAATTACAGAGGAGATTCTGTCGAAATCTTTGTAAAAACTCTAGATCTTTATTCAAGTAAGTTTCTAAATAAATAGGCTTGCCAGGCTAGGATAGTAAGCATGTGCGCCGATCACGGCTTAGGTTTTTGGGTTGTAACAAATTTTATATACATGACCAGAATGTATACAGTGGTAGGTGAAAATGGGGTTATATTTTTCAACCGTAACCGCAGGAAAAAAAAATTCATATCCTATTTTTTATGATGCTTAAGTACTTATATAAATTTTTATTTTTCGAAAGCAACAGACAAATTATTATTTAATTTCCTTAACGAGTTAAGAGTTATCCATGTAATTCCCAAGGGGGGGGGGGGGGGGGGGTTTAAAGTTAGCTTGAAAAAGATTGAGATATGCTCACTTAGTCTTGTATAATAAAACATGGATAATACATTAAAATCTCGTCATGTTTTAATGCTTTGATATATGAATATGTATATGTGTTGAAGCTTGATTGATGAAGTGATAGTCTTCACTTTGTTTAGACTTGGTTTCGGCCAAGGTGTGTGAACATGTGGTGAGCAACTTGTTTGGTCAAGTTATGTGGTTTTAGCGGACTTAAAAATGAAATTTTCAAAGAATCAGACATGTAAAATGAGCTAAGGCATTAATTTCGGCCAAGACAGTTTTTGAATAGTTAGAGACTGTTTTAAGACCTAACTAAGTGTCCTAAGACTCCAAAATGGGATTTGGACCATTAGGGTTAAAAATCATTGAAAAAGGACTTATGTGATTTTCGAACTTAGCGACGTTCGATCCAGTTTTAGGGTTTTTGTGAAAACCGTAGCGTAACACTTGGAATTTGTGTTTTAATTCCTTAAAATGGGTACTGGAACATAGTAAAGTGAAAGATTTTATAAAGAGGGTTACACTTTTGAAAATACGAAGTTTAGGCCGAAATCAAGTAAAAAGTGATAAAACGATATTTTAAGTATTTCAAGTGGTTTCGAAAGACTATTTTGCAAAAGTTGGTATCTATGTACCTTTGTTTGGGTTTTCATTCAAAATGATTAGGTTTTAGCTAAAGGTTTTGGTTTTAAGTCCAAAAAGGATTTTAGTCTTCAAAGACTAGTATTTACATGAATGTGCAAAACCTATGTCATAGATGACTTAGCGAAAATATGAACTTAATGATTTATGACTTATGGTGAAGCAAGACCATTTGTCATAAAGTGTAGATAATTCAATATCCACACATCCATAAGACTTAAAGGACTCAGAATAATTTGATTTCTTGGAAGCAAAGTAAAAGACTATTAGAAAAGTGTAAAGAAATAAATGATTGGACTGTCGATCTAATTTCATAATGTGTTATGATTTGTAAGCAAGTGCCTTAAAACATCTTTACACAAACATGGAAAGTCTGCTTAAGAACTGTGGTTCAGCGAAGGGCTGGTGATTCAGACCCGAGAATATCGTCCGTCAGAGATTGACATCAAATGGATTCCGGTGGAATCATAAGGTTATCCGGTGGATAGACCAATTGGACGTATTCCGACAATTTTACCCAAATACATAGTTGATACTATGTTCAGTAAGGCTGTTGTGCCTAGGAAGCCGAGCTTCCCTGTTGTAGAGGTTTCATAAACAGCCCGATGTTTCACAGAGTTTGAGATCACATGTGATTATGATTGTACGTACATTATGATTTAAGCCTTGTGTGCCATGATAGCCACACATGGTGCCTGAGGTGGGCGTATGTGAAACCTGTACTAACCATTTCCTTTCCAAAATGTCAATTAGCTCCGGAGTTAGGATCAAGAATTCCTTGAGTCCGTGTAGGTATGGGACTATACAATTTCAATCAGTTTTTTTCTATTCTCGTCCCTCAGTGGACAAACCGTGTCCGGTATGCTTGATAAGCTTACTATTGAGTCACTGACAAGTGTACCGGGTCGTCGCAAGTAATAAAAACCCGATAAGAATTTACCGAGGTCGAACACAAGGATTGGGCTACCAATTCTACCAATTCGCGAGAAATTCAATAGGTTTGGTTAAGTACAGAAAGTGGTTGTGGTTGGAGAGAATATGGGATTGCAATCAAATTAACAAATCAATAAGGAATATGGTGTTGAAATCTGGGATTAAAAGCATCTAAGGTCTCAAATCCACCTACCCAATCATGCATGGTACCCAAGTGATGATGATCCTCTCCCTAGGTTCAATTTTAATGTCAACCGGGACCCCCAATTTCTCCTAAATTCACTGTCGTGCTCAATAGGATGTATTCAACGATTTGGATTAATTACTTACCAGTCTCATAATCCTAATCCTCAAATTCTATTAATTCTTGTTCCCTATAAGGTTGCACCGATCTCCTACTCACTCTCGTGCAATATTTGATCGATGATCCCAATTCAAGTTCTAAAACGCGAATCGCCGATCAGCCTCAACACGTTTAACTAGTCGATCACGCAAGCATATAATCGACACAATGAAATCAGAATTGGAAAACAAGAATTGGATTAAAGGAGAGAGATATACATCACATGAACACTATACCGCCATGGGTGACTTCATTGATCCCTTAGACAAGGGGATTAGTTCCTCATGTCCGTAATGACGACAAATGTACAATCGGAATTCATCATAGTTCTACGTAAAGAAAAGGGAAAGAGGGAGACGCAGCCCTAGAATAAGGATTCTAAGAGATTTACAATCTGTTCTGATTCCAAAAAGTCCCCTAAATTTGTTATGCACTGCCTTATTTATAGGGAGGCCACGCGTCACGACCGTGATGGTCATCACGGCTAGGCCGTGACGGCTTCTGCTTCTGGCACTTTTGTGGAATTCAGACCCTCGCGACGCGAATGGTGTCTCGCGATGCGAGCCTTCTTTTTACAGCCCATGATGTGAATCACGGCTAAGCCGTGACGGTCTTTGACTCGTGGGGGTTTTAGGTCACGGCCGTGATGGACATCACGGCTAGGCCGTGACAGACTCTGACTTCAGCCTTTCTTCCTTTTCAGTTTTGCTCGATCATGGCCATGATGGGCATCACGGCTAGGCCGTGATGGGCTCTGTTTAGCCAATTTTCTGTACTTTTAAAGCTCCATCTTCATCCAAACTCCATCATGGTTGATTTTGAGCATCTTACCCTTGATTTCTGCAAAACAACACCACGAAAACCGCCTTACCCGTTCCAAGGGAAAAACTAACAAAAATCAACTAATTATACCACAACTACATGAAAAATGCATACGAGAGTGCACATGAAATATGATGTAAAATCACACTATCAAATCACCCCAAGCTTAAAACTTGCTTGTCCTCAAGCAAATACTAAGGCCAGAATATCAAAAAGCATGGATAGCGTGATTTTGAACCCGAGAAGTAACTGATCCAACTAACAGGCAATTCAAACAATTCAGCAAGAGACAATCAATTCAACTCCAATTAGGCGCTTAGGATTCTTAGACTCACATTCTCACTGATTTGGGCACTCTTTCTCACCGGAAAATAACCCCAAGCTTGTTCATTAGCTTGGCACTCTTTCTCACCTCCCTCAAGTGTTTAGGGATATATGACATTTCACTCCATTTTCCTCAAGGAATGCATCCTACCATAAGCTTGACGATCAACCGAATCTCTACTATATTTAATGAAAACAAATAAGAATCAAGAGGTCTTTGCTCTGGTTGTAACGGGGCCATGGGATTAATCGTTAGGTGGGGAATTCAAGAAAAGGAAATTTCCGAAGGGCTACATCAAACATCAAGCATTGCACACATGACCTTCTAAAATACCCTTTTTGGGTTTTGATTCGCTTTTCCACCTTTCTTTCTTTCTTTTTGTTTTTATTTCTCACTTTTCTTTTGTAATCCCCTTCTCCATTTTTGTTTTCTCTTTTTTTTTTTTAATATTTGAGAAGGGGAGATTTCCAATTTAGGAGAAATATATTTTTTTTATGATTCTCTCATCCCATACTTTTTCGACTACCCTTTTTACCCTTTCTGTAATACTTTAGAAGGTCCTATCAACCATCATTCAACAATATATTTCAAGGTACCAAGAAAAGTATTTCGTTCTTTTAGGCTCAAAATAGGGCAACTAAGGGGTAGCATTTAGTCCATCAAAGCTCAGAAGACCGAAAAAAAAAATACCTAGTGCCTCAATCATTTTCAAAAATGTTTTCAAAAATTTTTAAGCGTTGAAACGGTTCCAAGTCAAGTTCTTGAGAAATACAATCCGAGAGGAATAACACTCTAACACAAGGAGAGGGGTAGATATGGTGAGTACCCTATTGGCTCAAAATCTCACAGTTTGTAGTTCAGAAATCAATGAGAAACATGAATCTACGGAACCATATGCTAATCATCAACCATCAAGATCATCTCAAACATTTTCATTATTTGCCTTATCACAAGAATAAAAATTGGGTTCAACAATCCACTATCTCTATTAATTGGCACTTAGTTCTCACAATTGGATGCAGAATCTAAGCAGGGGCAATCTAATCATGTGATCATGCAAAACTATCATGCAAAACTATATGAATGCAACATGAACAATGCAAATGCACAATACCCCCACCCCAAGCTTAAGAATTTACATTGTCCCCAATGTAAACAATCAAGTCGGAGAGGGGGGAAAAATTGGAACGTCTTACCAACGTGGTAGCGGGTGTTGACTCTCATTCCAGTCAGAGACTTGTTAGGAAGTACATCACGGCCGTGAACCTTATCACGGCTAGGCCGTGATCAATTCTGGTCCTCAGGGCTGGCCTGTCACGGCCGTGACCAGTGTCACGGCCTGGGCGTGATGGCTGCTGCCTCTGCTTTTTCCTTGTCTTCTTACTCTCCCTTCCTGAAATCACTTGGCAGTTTTGTTAGTAAAAACTCTTGATCTTCTCAAATTATTCAAGAGTGAAATCAAAAATGAAACTACTAAGAAAGTGAAACGACTAAAGAGAAGGGTTAAGAAACTTGGGTTGCCTCCCAATAAGCGCTTGTTTAACGTCCCGAGCCTGACTCAAGTCACCCCAGAGGGTTAATCCAGAAGAAACACTTGCTTGCCATTTGGGACTGATTTCCTATGATAATGCTTTAGCCTTTGCCCGTTCACCTTGAAGTTGCCGGAGGCCCCTTCTAATTCCACTACTCCGTGTGGGAAGACTTGTAGGATCTTGAATGGTCCTGACCACCTCGATTTCAGCTTCCCAGGAAAGAGCCTCAACCTTGAATTATAAAGGAGTACCATCTGTCCGGGCTCAAACCTTCTAGGCAAGATGTGCTTGTCATGCCATGCCTTAGTCCGCTCCTTGTAGATTCTTGCATTTTCATAAGCTTGCATACGGATCTCGGACAACTCATTCAGATCTAAAAGCCTCTTCTCACCGGCCTTCGTCAAGTCAAAGTTGAGTTCTCGAATTGCCCAATAAGACTTTTCCTCCAACTCCACCGGCAAGTGGCATGCCTTTCCAAACACCAAGTTGTAGGGAGACCTTCCAATTGGGGTCTTGAAGGCGGTCCTATAAGCCCATAAAGCATCATCCAACTTCTTTGACCAATCCTTCCGTGAGGAGTTGACGGTTTTTTCAAGGATACGCTTCAACTCACGGTTGGATACCTCCGCTTGCCCATTTGTTTGGGGATGATAAGGAGTAGAGACTCTATGCTTGACCCCATACTTCTCAAGAAGCTTGTGCAATTGATTGTTGCAAAAGTGGGATCCCCCATCACTAATCAACACTCTAGGGACCCCAAACCTCGAGAAGATATTGCGCCTTAGGAATTCCATGACTACTCGCGCATCATCCGTAGTTGTCGGGATTGCCTCTACCCACTTCGACACGTAGTCCACAGCCACCAGAATGTATTGGTAAGAGAAAGAGGGTGGGAATGGTCCCATGAAATCTATCCCCCACACATCAAAGAGCTCTACTTCAAGCATGCAATTCAAGGGAAGTTCATGCCTCTTAGAGATATTGCCAACTCTTTGGCATCGATCACAGTTCTCAACAAAGGTATGGGCATCCTTGAAAAAGCGTTGGCCAATAAAACCCGCTTTGGAGAATTTTTTCTGCGGTCTTCTTTCCCCCATAGTGCCCACCATAATCCGAGCTATGACAATGCCACAACACGTTTCCGATCTGGTCACGGGGAATGCACCTCCTTAGGATCCCGTCCGAGCATTGCTTGAAAAGATAGGGGTCCTCCCACACATAATACTTGACATCTGAGAAGAACTTCTTCCTCTGTTGATTAGTCCAACCTTGCGGAACCACATTTGAAGACTTGAAGTTGGCCATGTCCGTGAACCAAGGAGAGGAATTTTCATTAAGTGCAAACAGCTTTTCATCAGGAAATTCTTCCTTGATGTCTAACAATTCCTCCTTGGTGTTGGGATTGACCAACCTAGATAAGTGGTCCGCCACACCATTGTCGGATCCCTTCCTGTCCTTGATCTCTAGGTCAAATTCCTGCAAAAGAAGAATCCACCGAATTAATCTAGGTTTGGCCTCTTGTTTTGTCATCAAGTGTTTTATGGCCGCATGATCTGTGAAAACAACAATCTTAGACCCCACAACGTAGGATCTAAACTTATCCAAAGCAAACACCACAGCAAGTAGTTCTTTCTCAGTGGTGGAATAATTAGCTTGTGCCTCATTCAAAACTTTACTTGCATAGTAAATGACATGAGCTAATTTTTCCACCCTTTGTCCCAAAACAGCCCCCACCGCATAATCACTGGCATCACACATGATTTCAAAAGGCAAATTCCAATTAGGAGCAGTGATTATGGGTGCGGTGACAAACATATTTTTCAAAACAGTGAAGGCATTTAAACAAGAAGCATTAAAATCAAAGGATACATCCTTCACAAGAAGGTCGCAAAGCGGCCTTGCGATTTTGGAGAAGTCCCTGATGAATCTCCGATAGAACCCGGCATGCCCCAAAAAACTCTTCACCCCTTTTACAGTGGTTGGTGGGGGAAGCTTCTCAATCAACTCAATCTTCGCCTTATCGACCTCAATCCCCCTTTGGGAGATTTTGTGCCCCAAGACTATACCTTCTTTGACCATGAAGTGGCATTTCTCCCAATTGAGCACAAGGTTAGTCTCTTGGCACCTTTTAAGCACCAAAGTCAAGTTCTTCAAGCAGTTGTCATATGAGGTCCCAAAGACCGAGAAGTCATCCATGAACACCTCAATGCATTTCTCCACCATGTCCAAGAAAATAGAAAGCATGCACCTTTGGAAAGTAGCAGGGGCGTTGCACAATCCAAAGGGCATCCTCCTATATGCAAAGACTCCATAGGGACAAGTGAAGGCCGTCTTCTCTTGGTCTTGAGGATCCACCACAATCTGATTATAGCTGGAGTAACCATCCAGAAAACAGTAGTACTCATATCCGGCTAACCTCTCAAGCATTTGATCAATGAAGGAGAGAGGGAAGTGATCCTTTCTCGTTGCTTCATTTAGTCTTCTATAGTCGATACAAACTCTCCACCCCGTGATGGTCCTTGTTGGGATCAATTCATTGTTTTCATTGACCACCACTGTTGTTCCACCTTTCTTTGGGGCCACATGAATTGGACTAACCCAATTGCTATCCAAGATTGGGTAGATGATCCCGGCATCTAAAAGTTTAATCACTTCCTTACGCACGGCTTCTTTCATGATGGGATTTAGCCGTCTTTGTGGTTGGACCACCGGCTTGTAACCATCCTCCATCAAAATTTTATGCATGCATAGGGAAGGGCTTATACCTTTTAGGTCCGAAATCTTCCACCCAATGACGGATTTGTGTTCCCTCAGAACTCTCAACAGCGTCTCCTCTTTTCTTTTTCTTATTTTGCTATGGAGGTTATGTCCGATTGTTTGTCTATGAGCATGAGGAACTAATCCCCTCGTCTGAGGGAACAATGAAGCCACCCATGGCAGTGTAGATTCGATGTGATGTATGTCTTTCTCCCTTTTTCTCAATAAATGTTTTCCAATTCTGATTTGATTGTGTTGATCATTTGCGCGCGTGATTGACTTGTTAAACGTGTTGAGGCTGATCGACGATTCGCGTTTTAGAACTTGAATTGGGATCATCGGTCGAATATTGCACGATAGTGAGTAGGAGATCGGTGCAACCATATAGGGAACAAGAATTAACAGAGTTTGATGATTAGGATTATGAGACCTAGTAAGTAATTAATCCAATCTTCAAATACGTCCTAATGAGCACGACAGTGGATTTAGGAGAATTTGGGGGTCCCGGTTGATATCGTAATTGAACTTAGGGAGGAATTCATCATCACTTGGGTATGCATATTGGGTAGGTGGATTTGTGACCTTGGACATTTTACTTTCAAATTTTTAGTTAATTAATTTATTAGATTTGTTAATTTTGATTTGCGACCTAATATTTTCTCTCTCTTAACCACCTTCTGTTACTTGACCAAACGTATCGGATTTCCCGCGGATTAGTTGAATTGGTAGCCCAATCCCTGAGTTCGACCTCGGTAATTACTTACCGTGTTTCTTTTATTACTTGCGACGACCCGGTACACTTGCCGGTGACTCAACAAGTTTTTGGCGCCGTTGCCGGGGATTGGCACAACTAATTTTCCTAATTTTAGGGAAGTTTGATTATTTGGTTAAGTTATTTTTATTTTTATTTTATTTTTATTTTTTTACTATTATCTCTCTCTACTTCTTTGATTCCACTTGGTCTTGCCTTGTTTTGTATGCGAGGTACACGAGGGAATGCTTCCGGGTTCCGAATATTGTAATGGAGACCATGACACTTGGAGCTGTCCTTTCTACTTCTCTCAAGAATATGTGGACTCATGCCATAATTTCTATGACAGCGTGCCCCAGGACAACTATCAGAGTCAATCAGTATTGGGGTGATATGAGGGGAGACCATCCGGGTTTCGCTTGGAGTGATGATGGCGATGGTCTAGCCTGGAAACCACAACCTCAACAGAATTGGCAACCACAACCTTGGGAGTTGGCTATTGAGAAGATGAACGCAGCATGTGAGAGGGCGAATGCGGCAGTAGAGAAGTTGGGTCAGCTCGTAGAGCAACTAAATGAGCGTCTCCCAGGCACTTTCCCAGGTGATACCAAGAACAACCCTAAGGACCACTGCGAAGCCATAACAACTAGAAGCGGTAGGGAGTTGGGATCTGACTGGGATGCAACTAGTTCTCAGGAAGTTGAGGAAGAACTACCACATGTTGAGGAAGAGCAACCTGAGGAAGAGGAATTGACAAGTGACATGGCCCCGGAACAACCACATGTTGAGGAAGAGCAACCTGAGGAAGAGGAGTTGACAAGTGACAAGGCACCGGAGCAAGGAGGTAGAGTTCAATTTGAAGATAAAGTGGTAGTGGACTCCACCATGCTTGCCGAGCAATATGATTTTGCTGCATTGGATAACTATGTTGGCTTGCATGCATGTGTGGACACTGGTAAGTTAGTCCCTCCCACTTGTCTGACACACTTCCTCGAGAAAACACCATTTGGCCCGAGAGGAAGTGAGTTCATAATTACAGATGTCAATGGAGTTTCCACACACGGGCCAGATGGAATCAATGATAGAGTTGTATTGCTCCTGCAAGGGCCACTTCACAAACCATGGGATCCGGGTGGAGGATTTGATATGATGAGCGTCTCTTGGCCCTTGTACCACAAACTATGGGATCCAGGTGGATGCTTATTAATAAGTCAAGCTAGTGACGTTAAAGAAGCGCTTATTGGGAGGCAACCCAATCTAGGTATCCTTTATTCTTAGTTTCTGACATTTTCATTTATATTATTTAAAAAAAAAAAAAGAAGAAGAGAAAAGCTTGATTCGCCTCGCGAATCCACAGTGGCCACGTGAGACAGAAGCCCTGAATCTCAGAGGCTTGCTCACGTTTCTGTCTCGCGTCGCGAGGGATGCTTTCGCCTCGCGATTCTGGGCATCATCATCTGTTGGAATTCCAGATTCGCCTCGCGAGTGATTTCTCGCCTCGCGAATCTGCACTTAAGGTTTTAATTTTCAGGAGTTCTTCCAGGATGCTATGCAACAGAAGGGAGCCCGTGAGATCAATTGGACGAGGATGCAACCATAGAAACTTGATCAGGGAGCACCCTCTCCTTTTCCTCACTCTTGTTTTTGTTTTTGTTTTTGTTTTGTTTTTGTTTATCACTCTTGAATAATTTGAGAAGATCAAGAGTTTGTGTATGAATAGTGTGTCGGCAAGCTTGTTGGATTCTGATTAAATTGAGCATAGATTGATTGCATGAATTATTTTGACCATTGATGATTTCCCCTTAGGTTCTGAAATTAGAAAAGTTGATCCCCATGTGAAAAATTGAAAACTGAACTTTGAGAATTTTATTGTGATTACTTGATTTATGATAAGTATGGGGTGAGGGGGTGCACACACTAGGAATTGTATCTCGGTCAAACAATTTGCAAAAATGTCCAGGTGAGGATTAGAGCCTCCAACTTTGTTTTTGAATGTGTGAATCACTGTTAAGTTGCACTTTCCCGAATTTGCTTGAATCTCTTTATGGTTTGCATGTTTATGTGTTGCATCAAATGATTTAGGCAATTTTCTTTGAATAACTACTTGACCTAAAAAGAACCATCCCTAATGCATGTTCCCTAGTTAGCCACATTGAGCCTAATTAGCCTATTGTTTCTTGATGACCCTATATTATAAGCCAAAAATCTGAAAAACCATGTTAACCCAATCTTAGGATTAGGAGAGCATGGACACTTAGCAAGAGAAGGGTTGTGAGAAACTAAGTTTGGGGTGACTACAAGGTGATATGTCATTTTGGTTTGAGAAAAAGAAAAATAAAGGTTGAAACCCAAGGCAAAAAAAAAAAAAAAGCCAAAAGAAAAGGGGCAAAACAGAAAAAATAGCAAGGAAAAGGCTGTAGTCACTCGAGGCAAAAAGAAAAATAGAAAAAGGAACTTGAGTGGAATATGTGTCAAATTCTCATGCTCTCTTAGTTCCTGGGACTTAAGCCTAGTATCCTTGAATATCCTACCCTCAGCCAGGCCCCATTACAACCTTTATAAGACCTTCTGATGTTGCATGCATGTTTTCGTGGGAACCATTTTTGAGATGAAAATCAAATTCATGGGAAGTGCTCTTGATATGTGAAATTGAGTGAAAAGTTGATAGCCTAGACGAATTTGAGCGAATGAGTGAAATTTACATACCCTTGTGAGGAAGGCAATTGTTTGAAATTGGTGATCTTCCTTTTGTGTGTGACTCTGATCCTCAACTTAGATTAATGCTTGCATGAATGATAAGTTCTCAACTGTTTAAAGTAAATTAATGTGGGGATTACGTTAATGTAGGGGGGAAATCATTGGAGAAAAACTGTTTTGATTGCATGAAATTGGTGCGAAATCGATTGATTCCTTTAGGCTTGCCAAGTCTTGAGTCCTTTTTGAGTTTTAGCTTGCTTGGGGACAAGCAAGGTTTAAGTTTGGGGTGTTTTGATAAGCCTTTGGCTTATCTAGTTTTATAACTAGATGGACTGTGGTTTTTGTGCAAATTATTCGAGTTCACTCTCGTTTTCGCCAAAATTTGGCCTTATTTTGTTCCTAAGTAGACTTCGACTCGTTCTAGGCATTTTTTGGTAGTTTTTAGTCTATTTTGAATAGAATTACGCCTTTTGTTTCTTTTTTATTGTTTCAGGTTAGAAGTGAAGCTCCGAGAGTCAAGGAAAGTCAAGAAACAGTGGAAATTGTCATTCTGGAGAGACTCGCCCCGCGAGTGGATGCTCGCCTCGCGAGACTGAAGATCAGTAAAACAACAACAGTCATCAATTATGGCTCGCCACGCGAGAGGCTTCTCGCCTCGCGAGATCCTGAAGACCCTGGAAGACAGAGACCATCACGGCCTAGCCGTGATGAAGGTCACGGCTGTGAGAGATTAAGGTTCGAAGACTCGCCCCGCGAACACACTCTCGCCTCGCGATAATTCAAACTCAGGATGGAGCCAAAACTAATATTCGCGTCGCGAGAGTAAGCTCGCCCCGCGAGCGGGCGAGAAACAGAATCCCTATATATTGCTGTTTCAGATCAGATTTGAGGGGAAGGGATCCAAATCCGAATCCTAGTTTTAGCCACTGTATAGAGTAGCGTTTAGGCTAGTTTCTTATCTCTTTCGAGCTGCAAGTTGATGCTTGCTCCTAGATCACACAACGCCTTCCCTATATTCATTTCCCCAATAGTGCAAGGTCTTGAAAAAGAACCGGGATCCTTCAACTTTGGAGGGAGTTTTCTTTGAAGGATGGCACTACACTCCTCGGTCAAAGCAACCGTTTCCTCATCCACTATTTTCCGCTTCTTGGAGAGAAGTTCCTTCATAAATCGGGCATAAGACGGCATTTGTTCCAGGGCTTCCGCAAATGGAATGTTGATCTGAAGTTTGCGGAAGACATCAAGGAATTTACTGAACTGCTTCTCCTGTTGAGGCTTTTTCAATCTTTCTGGATACGGTACCCTCATGTAGGGCGGGAGGTCTTGGGGTTCAACCCATTTCTTCCTTCGGAACTCTTCATCCACAAGTTTCAGCCTTCCCCCTTGCTCCGGTGCCTTGTCACTTGCCAACTCCTCTTTCTTAGGTTGTTCTTCCTCAACATGTGGTGGTTTCGAGACCTCAACTTCCTGAGAACTAGTTGCACCCCTGTTAGATTCCAACACTCTACCGCTTCTAGTTGTTACGGCATTGCATTGGTTCTTAGGGTTGTTCTCGGTATCACCGGGGAGAGTGCCTGGGAGGCGCTCACTAAGTTGCTTCGCGAGCTGAGCTATCTGTGTCTCTAGATTCTGAATTGCCGACCCTGTATGAGTTGCCAACTTGTCAATGGCTGCATTCATCTTCTCAAAACCCAACTCCCAAGGTTGCCTCCCACCATCTGTTATTTGCAACTGATTAGTCCCCGGAAGAGCCTGTTGAGTATTGCACTGCTGGATCCCAATGTTTGGCCTCAGACCCTGTTGAGGTTGTTATTGCCCGGCTAGACCACCACTAGCATTACTCCAAGCGAAACCCGGATGGTCTCTCCTCATATACCCCTGACCGCGCTGTCGCCACGCGCCAAAAAGAACGAGCGATTATGAAAATAATGCAGTATAGAGCGACAACTCGGATCGTCTCTCAAGGACTCTTTAGGTGTTGTTATTATTAACAGAAAAAGTTAGAAAAAGTTAGAACTGGGGGTTTTGAGATTTGAAACTAAATTAAGAAAACAAAATAATGAAAACAAAGTAGTTAAAGAGAATAACAAATAAACAAAAGACGATTAACCTACTGTTCTCGGTTTCCCACTATCATTGGTTCATGCAAATCCTAAGTAGATACTAATCCCCTCCCGGTTGTAGCAACAATTAACAAACGAAATCACTACTACAGATATATGTTCCTATTCCCGAATTAAACAAACGGGGTTAAGCTCTCATGAACTAAACGAACATGAATGAACACACGCGAATTAAACAAACGCGATTAAGTATAGGAACATAACATCACCGAAATAAATCAACACCACACTATTCACTCCTGAATTAAACAAACAGAAATGTATAATATGGCATTGAAAAGAGAAAAGCAAATGAGACAGGAATCACAGAACCTCAAGTGTTAGTAGAAACCAATTGCAGTAGATTAATCCTAGGAGACTAACTCTCCATTACAAAAATAAACATTAAACTAAGAAAAACAAAAGACTTAACAAGTTCAGAAACTAGCCAAAACTGGCTAATTCTGACTCCCCTTCAGTTCTGCCTAAAACTGTCTTATATACACGTTCTGGAATCCAAGTCCTCGCGAGGCGAAGTACTGCTCGCGAGGCGAATTATGCGAAAGGTCTGCAACTCTTGGTCTTCTCGCGAGGCGAGCATAGCTTCGCGAGGCGAACTCTTCAAATTCCAAAACTGCAACGCCCGTTACCTTCTACACGGGCAAGCCGTGATCGTCTCTGACTTTTCATGGTTGGATGATTCGCGAGGCGAGCCATTTATTCGCGGGGCGAACCATAGACTTTGCATTTTCTTGGAACAGTCAGCTTCGGGGTCGCGAGGCGAGTAGCCTTCTCGCGGGGCGAGAAACTCCAGAATTATTCCTTTTTATTAACCTGAAAATAGAAAATATAATAAGTATTTTATTTAACTCTAAATCAACTAAATTAACTTAAAAACAATTTACAGACTCAAAATACTACTTAGAGACAATCAAGTCTAATTTGGGTAAAAATGATATAAAATAAGCACAAAGCCAAGGTCTTTACTAGTTATAAAACCAGTCAAACAGAGGCTCATCAAAATACCCCAAACTTAAACTTTGCTTGTCCCCAAGCAAACTTCAACTCAAAAACTTAAAAAGACTAAAGACCTGGCAAGCTCAAAAGATTCAATCAACTTCCGCACAGATTTCAAGCAATTTATCAAAACAATTTTTCTTTCAATGTTCCCCCCCTTTCAAGCAAAGTAATCCCCACATTCATTTATTCCAAACAATTGAGAAATTAATCATTCAGACAATCAGAAATCTAAGCAGGGGATCTAAGTTACACACAAAAGAGAGATCACCAAAATCAAATAACTGCCTTCCTCACAAGGAAAATTTATGATCACTCATCGCTCAATTTGTGTCAGGCTAACACTCAATTTCACTTTTAAGAGCACTTCCCTTAAATTTGATTTTCATCTCAAAATGATTCCCACAGAAAACATGCACGCAACATCAGAAGGTCTTTTATGGGTTGTAATGGGGTCTGGCTAAGGGTAGGATATACAAAGGAACTAGGCTGAAGACCCTAGGAACTAAGAGAGCATGAACATTATTTACACTTTGAAATTCACTCAAGTTCCTTTCTTAATTTTTTTCTTTATGCTTCTGGGTGACTACAACCTTTTTATTTCTTTTTGGCATTTTTACACTTTTTATTTTTATTTTTATTTTTCTTTTCTTCTTTTGTTTTTTCTTCTTTTTTTTTTTACATTTATACACTTTTTCTTTCATAAGCCTTTGGCTCCAACTTTTTTTTTCTTTTTTTTTTCTCATATATTTTTTTTTCAATCCCAAACAACACATTGCACCGGGTAGCCACCCCAAACTTTTGTTTCTTGCACCCATTCTAAGATTACATGCTCTCCTAATCCTAAGATCGGGTTAACATGGTTTTCCAGATTTTTGGGCTTATAACATTTGGTTATCAAGAATTAACAGGCTAATAGGCTCAATGGGGCTAACTAAGGAACATGCATTAGGAATTAGTTATTTTTAGGCTAAGTAGCTATTTACAAAGAAAATGCCTAAATCATTTGAAGCAAACATATAATCATGCAAACCAAAAAGAGATTCAATCAAATTCAGGAAAGTGCAACTTAAAAAGTGATTTTCACACAGTCAAAAACATGTTGGAGGCTCAAAACCTCACCTGGACATTATTTGCAAATTATTTGACAGAGATTCTATCCCTAGTGTGTGCTTCCTATCACCCCAAACTTATCATAAATCATGTCATCATAACAAAATCTCAAAGTTCAGTTTTCAATCACATGGGGATCATTTTTCAAAAATTTTCCCATATCCTAGGGGTAAACAGTCAATACATATCATATGCAATCCATCTATGCAAAATTTAATAAAATCCAATAAACTTGCCAATACTAAGACTCAAACACAAATACTCCTGAGCTTCTCAAATTATTCAGGAGCTTTATTCAAAACAAAACAGAATTAAAGTAAGGAAAAGAAAATTAAAAAGGAGAAAGGGTTAAGAAAACTCATTGAAGGGCGGTTCCACCAGGATCCCACTGCTTGTAGCATAAGTCCCACATGGTAGCCAAAGGGTGGTAGTTCATTCCATGCTTCCCTAACTTGCAGCTTTGATGCGGAAGTGGGTGCTTCACAATCATAGTAACCTCGCCCAGTGCGGCGGACTTTTCACTACCTCTCGGGTCACAGATGACCTCTTTCTCAATAAAGTCTCCCCAATAGAAGTGGGGCTCAACCTCTTGGACTGGCCATGGTGCAAAATCCAAGGGTGCAAAATCCAGAGCTGGTGGCTCCTCAGGGGGAAGTGGTAAACAGTTAGAAATGGTTATCGGTGCTGCTTCATTCTCATTATCATCCTGCAAAATAGAGTCAAGAAACTGGCCACAAACAGCACACGGGTTAGTGTCAGTACAGTTAGTACATGTAGTAAAAGAAACTGAGTTAGTAAAGGTATGATAGTCTGGACTTTCTGCACACGGTTCATCCACCCCATCACTCTCAACACATGCATCTGATTCCACAGGTTCTTCATTATCCTCAAGCACGGTGGAGCGAATGTTCTCCTGATCCTCCTGATGCTCATTTTATTTGTTTCCTTTCAAGTATAAACCTGCATAACAGTGTATACATAAAGCAGCAGTACCATCACAATAACAATCATTAGAATCAGGGGATTCAACACTAAATTCATCATCAACAGAAGTATTATCAGAATCATAATCAGAAGTATTTTCAAAAATAACTGGTGAATCTTTATGTTCTTCAATGGGCTGTGGAGTTAACATTGCAGCTGAGTTGGCGGTAACTTGATCAATTAGAGCCCACAACTTCCGAGATTCAGCTTGGTCCCTCTGTTGGGCTTCACGATTACTTGCCTCCATTGCCTCCATCCTCTGTTGAATTTCAAGATTGTATGCCATCCGTTGATTGTTCTCTTCCATTTGTTGTATCAAAGAGGCAATCTCATCCAAGGTGCTCTGTGAAGGTTCGGAAGGTGCAGAGGTGGTCACTTGGCTAGGATAGTATGGTGGTGGCTCACTAAAATTAGGATAATACATGCAATGTGGTGGTTCATGATAAACATTAGGCAAATAATTTCGCATATAATTATCCATGGGGCAATATTCACAACCAGACAATGCAGACAAAACTAATTAGCAAAGAGATATATATATATATATTTTTTATGTAACTTTTTGCTAATAACAACAAACAAGAGTCCCCGGCAACGGCGCCAATTTTTGACCGCGCTGTCGCCACGCGCCAAAAAGAACGAGCGATTATGAAAATAATGCAGTATAGAGCGACAACTCGGATCGTCTCTCAAGGACTCTTTAGGTGTTGTTATTATTAACAGAAAATGTTAGAAAAAGTTAGAACTGGGGGTTTTGAGATTTGAAACTAAATTAAGAAAACAAAATAATGAAAACAAGTAGTTAAAGAGAATAACAAATAAACAAAAGACGATTAACCTACTGTTCTCGGTTTCCCACTATCATTGGTTCATGCAAATCCTAAGCAGATACTAATCCCCTCCCGGTTGTAGCAACAATTAACAAACGAAATCACTACTACAGATATATGTTCCTATTCCCGAATTAAACAAACGGGGTTAAGCTCTCATGAACTAAACGAACATGAATGAACACACGCGAATTAAACAAACGCGATTAAGTATAGGAACATAACATCACCGAAATAAATCAACACCACACTATTCACTCCTGAATTAAACAAACAGAAATGTATAATATGGCATTGAAAAGAGAAAAGCAAATGAGACAGGAATCACAGAACCTCAAGTGTTAGTAGAAACCAATTGCAGTAGATTAATCCTAGGAGACTAACTCTCCATTACAAAAATAAACATTAAACTAAGAAAAACAAAAGACTTAACAAGTTCAGAAACTAGCCAAAACTGGCTAATTCTGACTCCCCTTCAGTTCTGCCTAAAACTGTCTTATATACACGTTCTGGAATCCAAGTCATCGCGAGGCGAAGTACTGCTCGCGAGGCGAATTATGCGAAAGGTCTGCAACTCTTGGTCTTCTCGCGAGGCGAGCATAGCTTCGCGAGGCGGACTCTTCAAATTCCAAAACTGCAACGCCCGTTACCTTCTACACGGGCAAGCCGTGATCGTCTCTGACTTTTCATGGTTGGATGATTCGCGAGGCGAGCCATTTATTCGCGGGGCGAACCAGAGACTTTGCATTTTCTTGGAACAGTCAGCTTCGGGGTCGCGAGGCGAGTAGCCTTCTCGCGGGGCGAGAAACTCCAGAATTATTCCTTTTTATTAACCTGAAAATAGAAAATATAATAAGTATTTTATTTAACTCTAAATCAACTAAATTAACTTAAAAACAATTTACAGACTCAAAATACTACTTAGAGACAATCAAGTCTAATTTGGGTAAAAATGATATAAAATAAGCACAAAGCCAAGGTCTTTACTAGTTATAAAACCAGTCAAACAGAGGCTCATCAACCCCCTATTCTGATTCTGACTGTAGTCATTCTGTCTGTTCCTCAGATAGTTATTCTGGGGCACAGTATCATAGAAGTTGTGGCATGAGTCCACATGTTCCTGAGAGAAGTTGAGCGGACAACAATGAGTGTCATGATTTCCATTACAATTGTCACAACCCGGAGGCATCCCCTCATGTATCACATTAACCCTTTTGTTTCCAGACAAAGCCTCATTCTGTATCTTCAACAATCTGTTTTGCTCGAGAATGGCTTCCATTGTTGCTGAACTGATTCCACTTGAGGTTTCCCTACCACGGTTGTAATCATTGTATGACATCTTTTCCAATAATGCCCATCCATCCTCAACTGATAAATAGGAAAAAGAACCGCCAGCTGCGGCGTCACAATTCATCTGATAGCGTCCCCTCAACCCATTAAAGAAATGCTGAACTTTGGAGACCGGGTCAAAGAAAGTCGAAGGGCATCTTCTCAAGAGCCCGTTGTACCTTTCCCAGGCCTCATTATAGGTTTCATCTTCTGTCTGCCTGAAGGATGTGATGGCAATTCTTGCTTGTGCCGCTTTCTGAGGAGGAAAATATTTGGTTAGGAACTTTTGTGCCATTTGCTCCCAAGTTCGATCTTGTTCCTATCCAAGTCGTGCCAACCCAATCGCAAGCGACATCCCTAAGAGGGAGAGGGAAAAGCCGCAAGCGAAACTCATCTTGTGAGACTCCTCTTGTCTTCTGCAAGTCACAAGCTTCAAGGAAGCGAGTGATGTGTCTATGAGGGTCCTGTTTGCCACTCCCATCAAACTGATTCTCACGGATCTGGAATGTGACACATCCTTCCACTCTGAAGGAGTCTGTATTCAGGTTGCCCCTCACGATAGAAGAATCACAATCACCCAAGATGGGTAGATCGTACTCGAAGAGAGGCTTGTAACGAGGAGGAGGAGGGTTTTCTTCGGCCATGTCCTCAAGATTAATCGCTTCAAGCCTCTTTCTTTCTCTGACTTCCTTCCTTAAGCGCTTCTCAGTCTTGGTGATCTCCGAATCAAATAGCAAGTCCTCTTGTGAAAGGGTACCTCGCATATAAAAACACGGCAAGACCAAGTGGAATCAAAGAAGTAGAGAGAAATAATAAATCAGAAAAATAAAAATAAAAACAGCTTAACCAAATAATCAAATTCCCTAAAAATTAGGAAAATTGGTGTGCCAATCCCCAGCAACGGCGCCAAAAACTTGTTGAGTCACCGGCAAGTGTACCGGGTCGTCGCAAGTAATAAAAACACGATAAGAATTTACCGAGGTCGAACACAAGGATTGGGATACCAATTCTACCAATTCGCGAGAAATTCAATAGGTTTGGTTAAGTACAGAAAGTGGTTGTGGTTGGAGAGAATATGGGATTGCAATCAAATTAACAAATCAATAAGGAATATGGTATTGAAATCTGGGATTAAAAGCATCTAAGGTCTCAAATCCACCTACCCAATCATGCATGGTACCCAAGTGATGATGATCCTCTCCCTAGGTTCAATTTTAATGTCAACCGGGACCCCCAATTTCTCCTAAATTCACTGTCGTGCTCAATAGGATGTATTCAACGATTTGGATTAATTACTTACCAGTCTCATAATCCTAATCCTCAAATTCTATTAATTCTTGTTCCCTATAAGGTTGCACCGATCTCCTACTCACTCTCGTGCAATATTCGATCGATGATCCCAATTCAAGTTCTAAAACGCGAATCGCCGATCAGCCTCAACACGTTTAACTAGTCGATCACGCAAGCATATAATCGACACAATGAAATCAGAATTGGAAAACAAGAATTGGATTAAAGGAGAGAGATATACATCACATGAACACTATACCGCCATGGGTGGCTTCATTGATCCCTTAGACAAGGGGATTAGTTCCTCATGTCCGTAATGACGACAAACGTACAATCGGAATTCATCATAGTTCTACGTAAAGAAAAGGGAAAGAGGGAGACGCAGCCCCAGAATAAGGATTCTAAGAGATCTACAATTTGTTCTGATTCCAAAAAGTCCCCTAAATCTGTTCTGCACTGCCTTATTTATAGGGAGGCCACACGTCACGGCCGTGATGGTCATCACGGCTAGACCGTGACGACTTCTGTTTCTGGCGCTTTTGTGGAATTTAGACCCTCGCGACGCGAAGGGTGTCTCGCGACGCGAGCCTTCTTTTTACAGCCCATGATGTGAATCACGGCTAAGCCGTGACGGTCTCTGACTCGTGGGGGTTTTAGGTCACGGCTGTGATGGACATCACGGCTAGGCCGTGACAGACTCTGACTTCAGCTTTTCTTCCTTTTCAGTTTTGTTCGATCATGGCCGTGATGGGCATCACGGCTAGGCCGTGATGGGCTCTGTTTAGCCAATTTTCTGCACTTTTAAAGCTCCATCTTCATCCAAACTCCATCATGGTTGATTTTGAGCATCTTACCCTTGATTTCTGCAAAATAACACCACGAAAACCGCCTTACCTGTTCCAAGGGAAAAACTAACAAAAATCAACTAATTATGCCTAAACTACATGAAAAATGCATGCGAGAGTGCACATGAAATATGATGTAAAATCACACTATCACTTACCGTTTAGTTTGGTATTGTATATTCTGGGAGTTTTGATCTGCGAAATGAGAATGGAAGATAATATGAATATATGTATGCTGTAACATGTATGCGGGTCATACCACTGCATGCCTGCTTTATGTGTATGATGAATGTGGATCTCACCTCATTTTGTGTTTTCAGGTCTTCTGTTTATTTTATGTTCTGCAACGAAGACGGTAGTACTGCTTCATTATCGTAATCGGCTTTGGAATATGAGACGGACCGATCATAAGGACGCATCTTCAGGAATCAGTATATGGAAGATGTGAGAGTTCAACCCCAGTGTGACAATGTATCGTCCTCAGTTGTTATTGTTGTATAATGATGACACCTCGTCGTCGTTTCGTACATGCCAGCATGATGAGTCCCAGTGTTTTGGACTAGTTTTATGGAGCTGTGTCTCCAAGGCGATTTATGTTTTTCTTAGTCATGTTATTTTGATGGCGTTGTTATTTCCGCCTGTAGTTGTTTCTGTCTTTACATAACTTTTATATTTTGAAAGAATTTATGAAAGTACTATGTACATAAGGGAATGTATGATTATTTACTACTTATTCTCCATTTTCTGGATGTATATATTTTAGGCCTGTTAGTGGTTGGAAAATGTTAATAAATGTTAAGTATTATCTAATTTCTTATTTGCGAAAATGAATGGCGAAAAACAAACCCGTATCTTTTGAAAATTTATGTTCCGCATTAAACAGAATTGAGAAAATGTCACAGACAATGTAGCGCCTGAGAATGGTGTTACAAAATATGTTCTCTAAGCTTATCCTATCATAACAAACTATAGTATTTGAATTTAAAACTAACTTCTGATCTCATACAATAACTTAATCTATATATAAGTTAATAAACTTTATCCACAATCAAATATTATCCATAATCCTTCAATTTGATAGGAAATAAATCTTTAGAATGCTTATATTAGTATTAATGAGCATTTAGATGTCCCTAAGTGACTTAAAAGAATAGTAAACAAGAAACTTTTGAATAATTTAGGCCTAGTTTCGCATAACAAACCTATTATGACCCTACACTAAACTAAAAATTGATATTTCATGGTCAAAACGAACTTGTTTGGACTCATCATCTTCATATTATATGTAGCTATGTCTCTTATATTTCCATAGACACCAAATTGGATTTTTGTAACTCAATTTATGACCAAATATGTGCATGATGTTCAGGTTTCAGCACCAGCACCATTTTTCAAACTCTAGAACATTTTTAACCCTTTAAACGTCTGTTTTAGATTTTGTGATCTTCATAAAAGTTGTAGATATTTCTTTTATATTTCCAAATATATCAAATTCTAAATTTTTGGATGTTTATAACTTAATATATGTGCAAAATACTATGCCAGATGTTGGTTAAGTGGGCCATGACGAGTTTTAATGCGTTTTGGGTTTTGGAGGCCGATAAATACGAACCTAATGTGCATTAGCATCATTTTTGGAACCCTAATTTCATTAAAAACTCAAAAAAAAAAAAAAAACTAGAGAATAAAGATTGAGAAGAAAGAATTGTGGAAGAAGGAGTCTAGGAAGAGGAAGATGACGGGAACTCTTGGTAAATGCTAGGATTCGTTGTAGGAATTGCTTAGAGGTACTTGGAGGTCTTCAAGAGGTGAGTAAAAACACCTTTTCTCACCTATCCATGGTATTTCAATAGGGGTTTTGGTTCTTTAAATTGATATTGATATTTTTGGTGATTTGATTGGGAAAATTGAGTTTTTTGCCATATTAGGGCCAAAGAACATCAAAATGATCCGGGGGTTTTGAACTGATGTGATATTGGTTGTCTGTATGGTTTGGTTATATGCTCTAAGACTTGTCTGGTGATTTTCAATCATAATGTATATCGTAGACATGATTTGGAATGCCTATGAGTTGTTTTAACATAAGTTATATCATTGAGATTGATGCATGAGGTCATATGTCATGTCCTAGGGTCATGATTTATGCCCAAAATGTGAAAAATGTGATGTGGATTATTATTTGTGATTGTTAAGATATCTCATTCAGGGAAGGGGTTGACAGATACCTCCTCGTTAAAGGGGAAGATACCTCCTCGTTAGAGGGGAAGACAAATACCTCCTTAAGGGAAGGAGAAGACCCATTAGAGATACCTCATTCTGGAAAGGGGAAGGCAGTGAGACGCCATTGCATTTGTCATGAGCTCATAGACTTCAAATTGGGTAATTAAATAAAAGAGACTTGGAAGATAAATTGAGATTATTTGGGCACAAGAGATGTCTTTGTATAATTTTATATATGTTATGCGTATTTTAGTGATGAATTATTTATATTTGATGATGTTATGACTTGTGCATGAATTTTGTGAGATTGGATTAATTACCCTTAATTTATTGAAAATATTTTGAGTTCTATTATTTTTAAAATAAGCTGATACCCTGGATGGTTTTCCTGTTACCGTGCCGGTTGAGAACAATACTATTTACAAACTTTTATTAAATTGTTTTTATTTACTTGGATTATAAATATCATTAATAGTATTGTTTCCAGAGCACGAGAGCGACGTCACCGAGGTCGAGGAGACTTGAAGACTTAGTAATTGAGTTTAGCTATTTATTATATTTGATTAGTATTATGTTCAATAAGGAGCCGTTTGTGGCTAGAACCATATTATTTTATTTTATCGTTTGGTTATTTTTAGTAGACGCCCGAGTTTTGAAGCAATTAATTTTATTTATATAAGGATTATCTTACCAATGTTTATTTTAAAATTATTGAGGTATTTTCAAACATATATAATTTATGGAAATTTTATTGGAGTTTTATGACTTATTAATTTAAAAAAAATAATTTTATTACATTTTTATTGGATTACTAATGTAACGAAGGGCGTTACATATCCTTTCAAAATAGGGCACATAGAAATGATACAGACACAATTTCTACTTCTCGATCACAATAGGTGCAGGTTTTCTCTAAACCTTCTAAGGAAAGGATGATGGAACTGTTGCTGCACATCATCCAAAGGCGCAAGAAATGTAGGGGAAGACTCTCAATCCATTTGAGGTTGGTGGGTATCGTATTAATAAAATAGGATGCACACCTTAGATGGCACTGAATCTACGACTTCACCAAATTAGTGGAGGTTTGGCCATTTTCAAAAGCTGAGCATTGAGGTGTTTTCTCTTAATTTTATAAATTCATGAATATCTTTGATTGACTTTCTTATGCTTTTTTGAATTTTAAGAGTTTAATTCATGAACCTGTGTGCTAGGAAGATTTGTGTGTGCATGTGGTTGTTATTGCTTATAAGTTAAGTATGAATGTTTGAATTAGTAAATATGGTTCAATGTCTTGTGAGAGTTGAGTTCTAAATTGCATGTTTTTACTTGGTTGAAAGTTTGTGTACTTGAAGTTGGTTGGAATTTCAAACCATCTACTTGTAAAATTTATATTTATATATACTATGTTGTTACTATTGCATTGTGGGGGAAACGCTCCGGGCGTTTCACAACTTAACATTTGAACTTATAAATATTTAAGTGTGCTAATAAGTAATCTTAGATGAACTGTAAAATGAGTAAAATGATATAAAAATATTTGTTATTGAAAAAAAATTGAGATATAGAAGGACATGACTTGAGGTCATGACTTGAGTGGCATTATGTATGGCCTAGCTTGAATACTAATTATTTACTTTAGAAAATGAGTATGAAGGGTTTTGTTATATATTTTGATCAATTATGTGATCATCACAGGCACTAACATAAAGACATGTGTCATATGTTGCACTTTGTTAGTCATAAAGCCTAAATGCTTGAAGAAAGTTATATTATGAAAATTGAAATTTATATTTATATATAATGATGTTTGTAATGACTTGATGAGATATGTTCAAGTTGGGTATGCAATTATTGGATTATGGTTTATTGATTTTAAAGTGAGATGTACATTTTGATTATAAAGCACTACTATGATGTTGTGATTTAGGTTGAGATGAATTACATGATTCTGATAAATGTTCTTGGATGTGCAACGTTGATCAAGCTTGTAAGGTAAATTGTTGAATTATTTTATGGTTGAATTATTATGTAAACTATTTGGGAGAATGTTACAATATGCTATGAATTTGGAATATGAATAGTCTCCATCTAACTTCCCATGTGGTTTTATTCTAGCTAGAGATTATCATTTAGAAATTTGAGAAACAAACTTTATTGCACATTCTACTATGAAATCTGAGTTCATTGCTTTTGAGTAAGCAGGTCAACATGCTGACTGGTTAAGAAGTTTAATAACAAACATTTTTTTTTATGGGAAAGACATTAAGCACTCTCGTTTTTGCGGCTTATAGCTACAATTGGAGTAGCTAACATTAATGCCTATAGAGAAGGCATATAAATGTTAGACATAATGGTGTTAGACAATTGATTAAAATTGTGTATGGATGAAGTGAAAGAAATATATTTGATCCTTTTATGAGCAGATATTCCAAGAAAATGAGTGTTGGATTCATCGAGGGGGATGAGACTCAAGCCTTGAGTTGAGGAAAATATGGGGGATACCCTTTTGTTGGTCAAACAAAGCCATATGATTACTCATATGCATTACATTTTCATCCCTATGACGTGTGGTAATGCTTGTTGATAATAGATACATAGCCCTTGATTTGGGTGGTGCTATAGAGACGCACTTGAAGTATCTATAGATGTTTATTGTGAGAATGTTTATTGTGAGGTTGAGTTTAAAAACTCTTAATAGATACATAGCCTATTTTTTGGGTGGTGCTAGAGACACACACTTGATGTATCTACCTACGTGAGTGAGAAGGTAGAAGCCGCCTTCTATGAAAGACTTAGGCAATCTTTCTAAAACACTCATGAGAAACCGAAGGTACTTGAGCTGGCTTTTATAAAGTGAATATGTTTATGTTGTTATTTATATTTGGAGTTTACACAAGTTCAAAGGTACAATGCGTGTTGTGGGGATCTCAACTAAGTCCATTTAGTTCAAGAGTAATTCACTTCTTGGATAAGTATAACCAAAATCCGGAATAACAAATCCTCGGATACAACCGAAACAACTAACTAATCAACTACTGAAAAACTGGAAATCCTAAACAAAAGTAGCGGCTCCTCGAAGTCACTCCTCAACGGGCTGATCGTCATCCTCTGCACATAGAAATGTACATGCAACACAAAACATAGCAAAAGGGGTGTAAGAAACATTAACATGAATATAATGGCAAGGAAGCAGTTAACAAGACAAGCATACATCAAACAGGCATAAATATCAGACAACAATATCATAACGGTCATCGTCACATAATGTGTATGCTATGCAATGCAGTTCTACTCCACTTCTCTACTATGTACTTGGATCCAATCTACCTCAGAATGTCGACTTCGGAGTTAAATCTCCACATTGGCCACTAGGCACCAACACCGGGGCATCCAACTTACCTTGGTTGGACCCTTTGGATAGCTGACGCACATTACTCTCGGATGCGCCACCGCGGGGGTACCAGGTCCCACAGACGGCCAGATTGTCTTACTCATGGACAACCTCCCTATGTTGCACATCCCCAGTTACCATCTCTAATGCGTGAATACATGTCAAACAACATACCATCACAATCACCACCTCCGCTTGGGCCCATAGGCTATCCAAGTTTTATCACCATCCTCACCTCGACCACTAGGTTATCGAGGATTATCGCTTAATGTTCATCGTTAAGTCTTTTAATCACTCTGGCTGTTCTGCACCAGAGATTACCACCTCGACCACTTGGCTATCGAGGTCCCCTTGGCCACTAGGCTACTAAGGTACATCATTATCATCACTCTAGCCATTATGCACTAGAGATTACCACCTTGACCATCATGAATCAAGGCCCCCTTGGCCACTAGGCTACCAAGGTACAACATCTTTTCACTTGTCGTTTGGTTTTCATGTTCCATTGGTATCTTATTAAGTCTTTAAAGTGTTTGGGGTAACAACCCCTATCTTAAACTATTTTCTGTATTCTGTTCTGGTCAAGGCAGCACGGGTGTGCTCCTTATCCAGCATGGTCGTGCTCGAAGAGCATGAACTTTTTTTGGGTTCTGTGATGGAGCACGGGTGTACTCCTTATTAAGCACGACCGTGCTCAAGAGCAGGCCACACTGTTTCTAGGCAGCAAGGGTTATAAACCCTTGTCAAGTCCTTTGGGGTAAAACTTTGATTAAACCTATTGGCATTACTAAATCCATTAACTCTGATCTTATCACTTAGGCTTAATGTTTATAGCTTATAGCTTTTATGGAATTAATCCTTTAATTGACCTCTCTCAAACATTCCCTAGTGCCTTTATAAACCTTTAGGCAAAATTCCTTGCATTATCCTTAACGTTCATGTCTTATTAACCAAAGGGGAAAACCTCCCTTTTATCATTAACTTATCATCATAAATTAAACATCGTTTATCATTAATGTTCACAACGAACAACCAACAACCAATTCATGGCAATTCATTCAATCATGGCATCTACACATAACATATTATAATTATAATAATAACAACATCATCATCAATGGTCCGAATAAACATATCATAACACATAAGTTATATTATCATGCCAAGACATCAATTCACACAAACATGTTATCATCAAACATATTCATCTAGTCATGTTATCAAACATAAAGGGTCATGGTAACCCTTCGTCTTACGCTACCCCCAAGCCTACATACGCATATTGTCCATTCTCCCTATACTTGGTATGAAGATTCCTCTCTAAATAACGTCGTTCTAACCGGTTCCCTCGATTGACTCGATGAATCACCTCAAGCCTTGGCCAACATAAAAAGTTAACCAATTAGTTTCCCAATCAAAAGAATTGAAAAAGAAACACAAAAAGGAAAGACATTTACCTTACGTTGATTGGCCCTAGCATGTGAAAGGCTCTCCCAAAGAGCAAGAATGCCAAGAACAGTTGGGTTCTAAGAAAAGAGAAAGAAACAAATGCCGTCACACTTAGGGTTGCCTAAAGTGCCAATTTGAGAGTTGTAACTCATAACCATCACAAACTGATGTCTATATATAGACTCATGCCCGAGCACGGTCGTGCTCACTGTTGAGTACGGGAGTCCTCAACTTAGCGTCAGAGAGACGCGTTTGATTGCTGAGCACGGTCGTGCTCCCTATTGAGCAAGGTCGTGCTCACATCAGCGTCAGCGAGACACTTGCAGCCTAAGCACGGGCATGCTGGTCAATGAGCACAGGAGTGCTCATGTACTAGAAAGGGATTTTAAAACTGAAACCCCCCACTTAGCCCTTAACCAATAACTCTAGACTAAGTCCTAAGGACTTAACAACCAAACAAGCATACAACTAAGCACTTAACGAAAAACGGGGTGTTACAATTCCACCCCCTTATAAAAAATTCGTCCTTGAAATTTCTACGTACCTCGAACGGAGAGGTGTTGGTAAACCTCCATCATCTTGCTTTCAAGTTCCCAAGTACCACTCTCTCCAGTCGCCCCGCTCCAAACGACTTTAACCCAAGGAATATCCTTGCCTCTCAGCTGCTTCACCCTTCGATCTTGAATTCGAAGGGATAATACCTCAAAAGTCAAGTTCTTTTTCAACTGTATGGTATCAGGTACTGCCACATGACTCGGATCATGAATGTATTTTCTAAGTTGTGACACATGAAAGATGATAAGCCTCTGGCTCATCTAGTTTTATAGCTAGTATGACCAGGGTTTTGTGCAAATTATATCGTATTTTCACCCAAATTAGATTAGATTGTCCTCAAGCAAGGTATTGAGTCTCTAGAGTAGTTTTAAGTTAATTTAGCAAGTTTTAAGTCAAAATAATACACTTATGCTTATTTCCTTGTTTTCAGGTTAAGTAGAAGTTGAGAAAATAAAGAACAGGGGATTCGCCCCGCGAAAGCCATGCTCGCCTCGCGACCCCGGCCTCGACTGTTCCAAGAAATTGCTAAGTCTCCGGGTCGCCTCGCAGAAGGTCTCGCCCGCGAGTCTTCCAAACCTGAAAAAGTCGAGAGACGATCACGGCTTGCCCGTGAAGAAGGTCATGGCCGTGGCAGTTTTGAAGTTGAAGAGTCTCGCCTCGCGAGCATCAATCGCCTCGCGAGTCCGGAAGTCGAGAGCATCACGGTTGGGGCCTGATGGCCATAACGGGCGTAAGGAGAAAACTCTTCATATCCTCGCCTCGCGAGCAGAAATTCGCCTCGCGAGAATGCCAAGGGTTGCTTTGACAGTTCATGAAATTCGCCTCGCGAATGGTTGTTCGCCTCGCGAGCCTTCCGATTCGAAATTGTATAAAAGGCTGTTCCCAATATTTTGTAGGGACTCTTGCTTCTCCATTTTCTGTTTTACACTTTTCTCTGTGATTTCGTTTGTGTTATGGAGAACTAAATTCTTAGGATTGATCTATTGTAATTGATTTCCACATACTTGAGGTTCTTATACTTTCCTCGTTTTGTATGCTTTTCCTCTTCAATGCCATGCCTTGTATTTCGTTTGTTTAATTCAGGAGTATAATGCATTGTATTGATTTATTTCTGGTGATATCATGTTCCTATAATCAATCGCGTTTGTTTAATTCGCGTGTGTAATGCGTTCATGTTCGTTTAGTTCATGAGGGCTTAACCCCGTTTGTTTAATTCGGGAATAGGGACATGTATCATCATGTGATAGTTTCGTTTGTAAATTGTTGCTACAACCGGGAGGGGATAAGAATTTGCTTAGGGCCTGGAAATTGTATGAACCTATGATAGTGGGAAATCAAGAGCAATAGATTAATCTGTTTTTGACTATTGATAATCCCTTTTCAACTGCCTTGTTTTTGATTGCTCTGTTTTGTGTGTTTCTTAATTGCATTCCAATCCAAACCCCCCCCCAAAAACTTATTTTTGTGAAAAGTAATATTCTCATAGTCCTTAGAGACGACATCCGAGTTGTCGCACTATACTATACTTTTAAACCCGCTCGACCTTTTTGGCGCGTGCGCGACAGCGCGACCAAAAATTGGCGCCGTTGCCGGGGACTCTGAGTTGTTATTTTTCGCAACTTGTTTTATTTTATTTTTCTTTCTTTCTTTTATTTTGTTTTGTTTTGAATTGGTCTGGCTACTAGGTCTAATTGCCCTGAACTGTGTGATTTTGACCCGGAAATTGAAAGAACATTGCACACACTCCGTAGGGAATTTCGGGCTAGCACTAGTAGTGATACCAATTTTAAAACTGCTTTTGAAAACATGGGAGACCAAAGGACTTTGAGGCAGCTTGCTGCCCCTGATGTGAATTATAATGGTTTGTGCATTGCTTATCCTGGTGCTGACACACCTTTTGAGTTAAAATCTGGGCTAATCCATTTGTTGCCAAGATTTAATGGTCTTGCAGGCGAAGATCCACACAAGCACTTGAAGGAGTTCCAAGTTGTCTGCTCCACAACTTTGAGGCCAGAAGGAGTAACTGAGGATCATATCAAGTTGAAGGCTTTTCCATTCTCACTCCAGGGAGCTGCAAAAGATTGGCTTTTATACCTTGCGCCGAATTCCATTACCACATGGAACGACTTGAAGAAGCTCTTCCTGGAGAAATATTTTCCTGCCTCCAGAGCCGCTGCAATTAGGAAAGAAATCATGGAATAAGGCAAGGAAATGAGTCGCTAGTCGAGTATTGGGAGAGGTTCAAGCGAGTTGACATCTAGTTGCCCCCAAAGACCAAATTTCCAAGCAGCTCCTCATCCAATATTTTTATGAAGGATTGCAGCCTATGGATAGGAATATTTTGGATCTTTGCTAGTGGGGAGCATTGGTTGACAAGACCCCAGTGCTTTGCTAAGCAACTTATTGAGAACATGTCGATGAATTCCCAGCAATTCACTACAAGAAGAAATTCTGTTGAGACTAGAGGTGTACATGAGGTCCGCTCTTCCTCTTGCAGCCTTTTCAGTGATGTTAGTTTTGCCAGGCTCTGTTGCTTGGTAGAGATTTTTCTGATGGATAGGGTTGAGCCTGCGGTGTTGTGTGGCATGTGCGGTTCTCCCGAGCACCCATATGAAGCTTGTCCTATTTTGCAAGGAGGATCAAATCTTGAATCACCTCAAGCCTTTGCAGTCCATCGATATAATCGGGGCAATAACCGGAGCGGATATCTGACATTCCAGATCTTTCAACAAATAGGTACCATCCCTAATTGGAGTAATCACCCTAATCTGCGGTATGGGAACTCATCCCAACAGCCGATGGCACCTCGAAATTCTCCTCCGGTGACTACTTCAAGACACCCTCCGGACCTTGATGAGATGACATGCTCAATAAAATGGCTGCACAAATGGCTGCACAAAATCTACATTCCAGGCACGATTCCGGGCCTCACAGGCACAATTTCAGAGAGAACGGAGGCGAGTATTCAGGCATTGCATACACAGATTGGACAGATGGCTACTGACACATAAATAATATAAAGCAAGGTCAAGGAACAACCCACTGCCAAAGACAAACGGTGATCAATCCTAATGCCTCCAATCCCAATGTGAGTTCTATATCTCCGAGGTCCGGAAAGGTTGTTGAGGCCACTTCGGAAAGAATGAAGAAACTATGAAGGCTACTCCACGAGCCTCTTTGTTGAAGTTACTCTGAGCTAGGTGGTTGAAGTTGAAACGAGAGAGTGTATAAACCACCCATTCCATTCCCACAGAATCCGAGAAAAATTTGAAGAGTGGTGGTGAAGATAAAGAGAAGGCAATTCTTGATGTGTTAAGAAAGGTTGGTGTTAATTTACCTCTGTTGTATATGATCAATCAACTGCACATATATGAAAAATTTCTAAAGGACAAATGCAACAACAATAGTAAGATGAAGTCAAAAGATAGGTTTGACTTTGTAATAAATGTCTCATCGCTTATCCAGTCTAAGCCGAGGAAGAAGTTGTTGCTTTCACTCGAGCACTGCCACCGAAGTGCAAGGATACATGCACCTTCACTATCCCTTGAACTATTTGTGTCTAGAAGTTTGAATACTGAATGTTTGACTTGGTAGCATATATAAATGTCATGCATACCTCCATCTTTTAAAAACTGGATCTTGGTCCTTTGAAGTACCACAGTATCACCATTCGGTTGGCCAACAGGACTGTGCCCGCCCCATGGGAATGGTGGAAGATGTACTAGTGCAAGTTGATGATCCGATCTTCCCAACTGATTTCTACATCTTGGACATGGCAGGCGAGACACATTCCAAAGAAATCACCAATCATCCTGGGCCGACCATTCATGAAGACAGCCAAGACTAACATTGATGTGGGTGATGGAACCATGTCTATGAAGTTTGGGGATATAGTTGCAAAGTTCAACATATTTGATGCCATGAAACATCCAGCGGAAGAGCACTCTGTATTCCACATTGAGTGGTATCCGAGACTATTGAGGATAACCATGAGAACTTGTTTTCTAATTCTCCACTTAATTCAAATTTGTGATGATATTCTTTCTTTTCTTGATTGTACTAACGCTAACCATTTTGTGGTTTGTCTTTGAGATTGCTTTGCATGTTTAGCAGGTGATAAGATTGTCGGTGCGGTGGATGAGAAACATGAAGAAGATGAAGGAGCACTTGGGAGGCCCTCTCTACCTCTTTGGACTTAGACTGCAAGGAATGGGATCCAGGTGACAGCTCCCGCTTACACTGCACTTGATCAGGGAGTACTCTTTTCCTTTCCCTCACTATGATCTTATAATTCTGCTGTTCATTGGGGACAATGCATGTTTTAAGTGTGGGGGAGGGAATTAGAATAAAGTTTTCTTTTCTTTGAATAAAAGCTCCTGAATAATTTGAGAAGCTCAGGAGCATTTGTGTGTTGAGTCTTTTGATTGGCAAGTTTGTTAGATTTTGATTGATGTTGCACAGATTGCTTGCATGATTGATATGTGATGATTCCCCCTAGGCTGAAAAATTTGAAAATTTTTTGTGATTCCCATGTGAAAAAAACTGAACCTTGGGATTCTGTTATGATAGCATGATGAATGATAAGTTTGGGGTGATAGGGAGCACACACTAGGGATAGTATCTCTGTTCAAATAATTTGCAAATAATGTCCAGGTGAGGTTTTGAGCCTCCAACATGTTTTAAAATGTGTGAAAATCACTTTCAAGTTGCACTTCCCTGGATTTGATTGAATCTCTTTTTGGTTTGCATGATTATATGTGTGTAGCAAATGATTTAGGCAGTTTCTTTGTAAATAGCTACTTGGCCTGAATAAACCAATTCCTAATGCATGTTCCCTAGTTAGCCCTTTTGAGCCTATTAGCCTGTTAATTCTTGATAACCTAATGTTATAAGCCCTAAAATCTGGAAAACCATGTTAACCCGATCTTAGGATTAGGAGAGCATGTAATCTTAGAATGGGTGCAAGAAACTAAAGTTTGGGGTGGCTGCGTGGTGTAAAATGTTGTTGGGATAGAAAAAAAAAAGGTGTACAAATGAAAAAAAAAAAGAAAAAAAAAGAAAAATAAAAAGACAAAAATGCCAAAAAGAAATAAAAAGAGCTGTAGCCACCCAGAAGTGTAAAGAAAAAAATAAATAAAGGAGCTTAAGTGAATTTCTATGTGTAAATATAGTTCATGCTCTCTTAGTTCCTAGGGTCTTGACTTAGTTCCTTTTGTATATCCTACCCTTAGCCAGGCCCCATTACAACCCAATAAAGACCTTCGATGTTGCTTGCATGTTCTCTGTGGGAACCATTTTGAGATGAAAAGCAAATTTGTGGGAAGTGTACTTGAAAAGTGAAACTGAGTGCAAGTTGTTAGCCTGACATAAACTGAGTGACTGAGTGAACAAATAATGCCCTTGTGAGGAAGGCGAGTTGTTTGGATTTGGTGATCCCCCTCTTGTGTGTGACTTAGATTCCCTGCTTAGATTTCTGATTGTTTTCATGATGAAACTCTCAATTGTTTGGAATAAATGAATGTGGGGATTGCTCTTGTTTGAAAAGGGGGAAACAATGAAGAAAAATTGTCTTTGAAGTTGCTTGAATTTGTGCAATGTTGGTTGAATCTTTTAAGCTTGCCGTGTCCCGAGTCTTTTTGATTTTTGAGTCTTAGTTTGCTTGGGGACAAGCAAAGTTTAAGTTTGGGGTATTTTGATAAGCCTCTGGCTCATCTAGTTTTATAGCTAGTATGACCGGGGTTTTGTGCAAATTATATCGTATTTTCACCCAAATTAGATTAGATTGTCCTCAAGCAAGGTATTGAGTCTCTAGAGTAGTTTTAAGTTAATTTAGCAAGTTTTAAGTCAAAATAATACACTTATGCTTATTTCCTTGTTTTCGAGTTAAGTAGAAGTTGAGAAAATAAAGAACAGGGATTCGCCCCTTGAAAAGCCATGCTCGCCTCGCGACCCCGAAGCCTTGACTGTTCCAAGAAATTGCTAAGTCTGCGGGTCGCCTCGCAAGAAGGTCTCGCCCGCGAGTCTTCCAAACCTGAAAAAGTCGAGAGACGATCACGGCTTGCCCGTGAAGAAGGTCATGGCCGTGGCGTTTTGAAGTTGAAGAGTCTCGCCTCGCGAGCATCAATCGCCTCGCGAGTCCGGGAAGTCAGAGAGCATCACGGTTGGGGCCTGATGGCCATAACGGGCGTAAGGAGAAAACTCTTCATATCCTCGCCTCGCGAGCAGAAATTCGCCTCGCGAGAATGCCAAGGGTTGCTGACAGTTCATGAAATTCGCCTCGCGAATGGTTGTTCGCCTCGCGAGCCTTCTGAATTCTGAAATTGTATAAAAGGCTGTTCTGAATATTTTGTAGGGACTCTTGCTTCTCCATTTTCTGTTTTACACTTTTCTCTGTGATTTCGTTTGTGTTATGGAGAACTAAATTCTTAGGATTGATCTATTGTAATTGATTTCCACATACTTGAGGTTCTTATACTTTCCTGTTTTGTATGCTTTTCCCTCTTCAATGCCATGCCTTGTATTTCTGTTTGTTTAATTCAGGGAGTATAATGCATTGTATTGATTTATTTCTGTGATATCATGTTCCTATAATCAATCGCGTTTGTTTAATTCGGCGTGTGTACGTTCATGTTCGTTTAGTTCATGAGGGCTTAACCCCGTTTGTTTAATTCGGGAATAGGGACATGTATCTCGTAGCGATAGTTTCGTTTGTAAATTGTTGCTACAACCGGGAGGGGATAAGAATTTGCTTAGGGCCTGGAAATTGTATGAACCTATGATAGTGGGAAATCAAGAGCAATAGATTAATCTGTTTTTGACTATTGATAATCCCTTTTCAACTGCCTTGTTTTTGATTGCTCTGTTTTGTGTGTTTCTTAATTGCATTCCAATCCAAACCCCCCCCCAAAAACTTATTTTTGTGAAAAGTAATATTCTCAGAGTCCTTAGAGACGACATCCGAGTTGTCGCACTATACTATACTTTTAAACCCGCTCGACCTTTTTGGCGCGTGCGCGACAGCGCGACCAAAAGACGTTGTGAAGTTTGGATAAGAAAGGTAGCAATGCTATTTGGTAAGCAACTTCACCGACTCTTTTAATAATTTGGTAAGGGCCGATGAATTTGGGAGTAAGTTTCTTCGCCTTCATCACTCTACCAACCCCAGTTGTCGGGGTAACTCTCAAGAATACATGGTCGACTTCCTGGAATTCGACCGCCTTCCACCTTTTGTCATGGTAGCTTTTTTGCCTACTCTGTGCTGCTTTCATCTTTTCCTGAATCATCCTCACCTTTTCTGTTGTTTCCTGTACTATCTCAGGTCCTAACACCACACTATCACCAGGTTCACTCCAACACAAGGGTGTCTTACATCTCCTCCCATAAAGAGCCTCATCAGGTGCCATCCCAATACTGGAATGGAAGCTGTTGTTGTAGTTAAACTCTAATAGGTGCAAAAACTTGTCCCAAGTACCCGACTGTTCTAGTACACAAGCTCTAAGCAAGTCTTCTAAGGACTGGATGATTCTCTCAGACTGACCATCAGTCTGTGGGAGATAAGCTGAACTAAGCCTAAGCTTAGTTCTTAAGACCTCTTGCAAACTGTTCCAAAACCTAGAGGTAAATCTCGGGTCTCTATCGAAAACTATGCTGGAAGGTGTTGACGAATCTAGGCAAGTATACCCAGTCGTGAAAGTAATACGGTGGTGAGACTGTTTATCGTTCCCACGAGGACTGTGACAAGTACTAACACGTATCGAATCAATTACTATCTAAGCAGATATTTGGATTGAAGGGAGCTCGATAATAAATACCAAGCCCAAATAAGATCTAAACCTAAAATAACAAAATAAAGAGAAAAGTTCTTTGGGAATTTCCGTCGAACACTTGGAAAGCACTTAAAAGGATTCTTCAAATATAAGAACAACGCTGGGATTAGGTTTACTAAACTTCATCCCCATGAAATGACATGACTAATAAAAAGTTTTTACTTCAAGTATGACAATCAATCCACTAAATTACTCAAGCCCCGATTCCTCGGATGACAAGAGCCTAAATCCACTAATAGACCCTAATTCCTTAGGTGGCCTAGATTAATGAAATTGCATTAAGATTAGGGATTACGCAATTGCTAATAAACCTAGTTCCATTCCTATATACAAGGTTTACTAGGTGATTAAGTTCAGTTCCGATTCTAATACGAATTTTCCAATTGCATATCAAAACACTAATCAAGTCATGGGGGTGCTAGCCACAACAAGCATTAAGCACAGAAAATCAATCACTCAATAAAGAAGTAAAAACTATATTACAAGATCAAGTCGGATACATGAGAATTCAGAGATAGCTACACCTAACCCCAACAATGGAGGTTTAGCTACTCATGATCATAGCCATTACAAAAGAAATAAAGATGAGAAGAAAGAGAAACTCCATGGAATCCTTATGCCACTGCCCCTGGTTCAGAGAGGGTATTTTAGGGTTCAAAAAAACTGTTTTTCTTCTGTTCTGCTCGTGCTGCTTTATAGATTAGGATTCGCGTCACGGCCGTGATGTGCCGTGACGCTTTCTGCCTTGACGCACATTCAAATATTGGAGCATCACGACCGTGATGCTCATCACGGGCAGGCCGTGATAGCTTCTGCCTTCACCAAATGATTTGTCACGGCCGTGATGGCCGTCACGGCTTGGTCGTGACAGATTCTTCCAAGAGGGGGTCTGGCTCCATTAACATGTCACGGCCGTGATGGGGATCGCGGCTAGGCCGTGACAGCTTCTGACTTTTGCCTTCTTTTCTCTCAGTTATTGCTCGATCACGGCCGTGAGGGTCATCACGGCCAGGCCGTGACGGGCTCTGCCTGGGTTATTTTCTTCAGTTTTTAAGCTCTGTCTTCATCCAAGCTCCATCATGACTAATCTTGAGCATTTTTCCTTGAATTTCTGCAAAACAACACCAAGAAACCGCCTCACCCGATCCAAGGAAAAAACTAATAAAATCAAATCAAATATGCCTAAACTATATGAAAAATGCATGCAAAAATGTACAGGAATTATGATGTGAAATCACACTATCATAAGGTACACCATGAAGCCTAACTATCTCTTTGATGTATAACCGGGTCAACTTTTCCAAAAGGTACTCTATGTTCATAGGGATGAAATGGGCAGACTTGGTCAATCTATCCACAACAACCCATATAGCTTCATAACCAGCTGGAGTCCTAAGGAGTCCAGACACCAAATCCATGGAGATACTATACCATTTCAATTCTGGGATACTTAAAGGTTGCAACTTTCCTGATGGCTTTTGGTGTTCTATCTTAGCCTTTTGGCACACTAAGCAAGCATACACAAACTTAGTTACATCCTTTTTCATCCTAGGCCACCAAAACATCCTCTTAAGATCCTGATACATCTTAGTGGCACCTGGGTGCACACTTAAACCACTCCTATGTCCTTCCTCGAGGATCAGCTTCCTAAGCTCAGGAACATCTGGTATGCAAACTCTATCTTTGAACCTCAAGACTCCATCACTTCCATCCCTCTACCTTGAGCGAGCAACTCTCTTTGGTCTAAGAGAAACTTATCTAGCATCTGACCTTCTCTAATATGATGCATCAAACTATTGGTAACCTTCAAGGTTCCAAGCCTAATGCTCTTAAGGGTAACTTCCTAAGCTAAACTAAGGTCTCTAAATTCCTCAATCTGATCCATCTCCCTAACCATTAAAGCGGAGACGTGCAAGGTTTTTCTACTCAAGGCATTTGCTACCACATTGGCCTTTCCAGGGTGGAAGGTCAACTCAAACTCATAATCCTTAAGGAATTCCATCCACCTGTGCTGCCTCATATTGAGCTCTTTTTGGTCAAACAAATATTTCAAACTCTTATGATCACTAAAGACCTGAAACTTAGCTCCATAAAGGTAATGCCTATAGATCTTTAAGGCAAACACCACAACTCCTAACTCTAGGTCATGGGTAGGGTAGTTCTTCTCATGGGTTTTCAACTGCCTAGAAGCATAAGCTACTACCTTACCATCTTGCATCAACACTCCACCTAAACCTTGCTTCGATGCATCACAATACACTACGAAAGGTTGACTAGGATCGGACAAAACCAAAACTGGTGCTGACATTAACCTATCCTTAAGGGTTTGGAAACTTTCCTCATACTTAGAGTCCCACACAAACAGCTGTCCCTTTTTGGTGAGGCGGGTCAAGGGTAAAGCTTACTTAGAGAAGCCTTCTATGAATCTCCTATGGTACCCGGCTAAACCCAAGAAACTCCTACTCTCGGTCACTGACTTTGGCGTTTCCCACTGGAGCACCGTCTCTATGTTCGCCGGATCCACGACTATGCCACCCTTAGAGTTGACATGTCCTAAGAAGCTCACTTCCTCTAACCAGAACTCACACTTAGACAACTTAGCATACAACTGCTTTTCCTCAAGGGTCTGCAAGACAACCCTCAAGTGCTCCTCATATTCCTCACTGGTCTTGGAGTACACTAAGATGTCATCTATGAAAACCACCACAAACTTATCCAATTAAGGGTGAAAGGTCTTGTTCATGTAGTCTACGAACACACCAGGAGCATTAGTCACGCCGAAAGGCATGACCATGCACTCATAGTGACCATAGCACGTCTTAAACGCTGTCTTCTGGATGTCCTCAGACTTAACTCGAATCTGATGGTACCCTGACCTCAAATCTATCTTAGAAAAGATTAAGCGCCTATCAACTGGTCCATGAGATCATCAATTCTAGGGAGGGGATATCGATTCTTAATGGTCACCTTGTTGAGCTGCCGATAGTCGACACACAACCTCATACTACCATCCTTCTTCTTCACCAACAATATTGGCGCTCCCCATGGGGATACGCTAGGCCTAATGAATTGCTTCTGCATCAGATCCTCTATCTGTTTCTTCGACTCTGCTAGCTCTAGAGGAGACATTTTATAGGGTTCTATGGATATAGGGCCAATGCCAGGCACTAAGTTTATGGTAAACTCAACATCTCTCTCTGGGGGTAAGTTATAAACATCCCCCGGGAACACTTCAGGATATTCTAGAACAACAGGCACACTTCCAACATCAGGAGGGCTCTCTAATTACAGGGAAGCTATCATCATGTACACTTGGGCTTCATCTTCTATCGAAGCTTTCACTTGGTTGGCAGAAAGGAAGTTCGGATCCTTAGACTCCACCGGAGTTCCAAAAACTATGGTCTTATCAAAACAATCCAAAAGGACGTGGTTGGAAGATAACCAGTCCATGCCAAGAATAACATCAAGGTCCTTTAAGGGTAAGCATACAAGATCAACAACAAAATTCCTACCATCAATGGTAATTTGACAGTTCTTGCATGCATGAGAAGTAATAACGGGTTTGTTTGTGGGTGTGGCAACAACCAAATCATGATCAAGGAATGTCACATGCAATTTAAGATTTTTAACACATTCATGAGATACGAAGGAATGAGTTGCACCTGAATCAAACAATACATTCAAAGGAGTTCCATCAATGAGGCACATACCTTGGATCAAATTTTTGGATTTAGAGGCTTCGGCTCCACTGAGAGTAAAGACTCTCCCCGTGGTCTTCAGTCGGTTGGATTGAGGCTTCTGACCCTTGCCAGCACTCTTTGGCTCTGACTTGGCTCCTCCGCAATCCCGACTGATGTGGCCATACTTGCCACACTTGAAACAGATGATGTCTAAAGTTTACACAAGAAGGGGGGGTTGAATTGTGTTTGTTAATAATTTTCGAAAACAACCTTTTTGAAACTATTTTCTCACACAAGAAGTTTAAAACAGAAGCAAGCACATAGAAAATGATTTAATAGAAACTTAACAAAAGCAATATCAAATCCCCACAGTCAGTATAAACAAAAAAGCTGTAAGAGTTTATAGATAGAAGATTCACACAAGAGATTTTATCCTGGTTCACTCTCTTCCAACTAAGAGTTACGTCCAGTCCCTTCGACTTGAAAGTTTTATCCACTATTTCTCCAAATAGATTACAACCAAGTATTCGACACCTCTCCAGGCTACAAGTATTCCTTTCTTACCAAGCCTCTTCAGGCTCTAACTCTAACAAAGAGATTTAACTTATGATCTTCTTAACTCACTATGTGTGAGGATATGAAAGTTTAAGATCTATTGAATGTTTTCACAATATTCAAACTAAAGGTTAGAAACTCTTGCTCTTGAAGGAATATTAGAATGAGTTGATTGGCAAAAGTTCAGCACACAAAATTTTGGCTGGCCAAAAGTTGTTGTTCAGTAACTGAGGTCTACTACTTATAGTGACCTTCTTCTTCACTTGTATTTCTTCAACGCTTATTTTGAATAGTCCCGTTTGGAGATAGCATTAAATGCATGATATCCATTGTGACTGATAGCTTGATTATGGCCCTTGTGAGATGTACTTTTTGTTATCACATTTGCACAGAAAAGAGGGTCATTACTTTTGGGCAATTTGTACCTTGAAAACTTTTCTTTCCTCCTTTGTGTACAATCCATCTTTTTCCAGCAGTAAAGATGAATTCGTACAAGTCACTTTTCATTTCCTCATTGTACTATTTGCTTTTTGTATTTCTTCGATGGTACTATGGTTTTCTCAAAAGGAAACAAAACATTCACCTGATAAAACAAATGGGAAGAACAAATATTCATTTGAAATAAATATCCATCATTTGAAATAAATTCATTGTGGACCATATTGCATTTATTCGCTGTTAGAAGAACATATATAAGAGATAGAAGCTCGTCTACTCAAAATTTTCGTCTACACAATTATGTGTAAGAACGAAGTCTATTCACTCTTTTATTCAACTCGTCCACTGACATGGCATATTTTCTCGTCTACTATCAAGTCTTTGGACTTGCTATTGCTTAGAGAGTTATTTTAATCTCCATCTGGTGACATGGCAATTAAAGTTCGTCTACTCAAACAAAAAACTCGTCTACTGATGTGGCAAGTTAAAACTAGTCTATTTGATTTTAGACTTAAAATCCATCTAGTAAACATTTCGTGCCTCGTCTACTTAAATAAACCAGTATACTCAATTAAATAAATAACTTTACCAATACATTGAGTAGCCCGTCTACATGGGTGAACGTGCATTTCTCTTTAGGAGTCCAAGAAAACTTATTCTAAGTTTCCATGACTTATATATTTTTAACTGTTCCTGCATAACTGAATAGCACATGTTAGATTTCAACTAACACTTTACCAAGTAAATTTAATCCTTTTGTTAACGTCAAAACGTAGACATTATTTAATCTATACCACTTTGGTTCCAACAATCTCCCCCTTTTTGATGATGACAAAAACTAATTAAATTTGAGTAGAAAAGTCTAAGAGAGCTTACAAAGCTCCCCCTAAGACAAAGCATTCAAGCTTTTAATCAGGAAAAGCATAAGACAGAAATTCAACAACACATGTATATAACTTATCAGATCAGTGCAACTACTTATCAATTAATTATAGTATCAGAGCTTTTAAAGTCTTTATCAACTTTAAGAAAGTTTCAGAGCAAATAAAATATAGCATATCAAATAGTGTTAGAGCATATGGACTTAAGATATATCAGATCAATTTTTATATTAGCATAGCAAATCATGTCAAAGTATAAACAGAAAGAGACATGCATATGCAGACAAGTACACATTTTTCAAAAACTGACTTTTCATATTAAATTGAATTCTCTTTCCTTTCTCCCCCTTTTTTGTCATCAGACAAAAAGGTAAAAGGAGTGGACCATCATTGTCAGTATGGAAACATCAAAAGAAAAGTCTAAGAAGAGGGTGGAGGAGGAGAAGGAGGATTTGGATTTTGGTTTGGTGGAGGAGCAGGAATCTGAGTTGGTAGATTTTGACTCTGTTGAAATTGAAGCATGATTTTCATCATCTGGTTCATCATGGTGTTTGTTGGAACCAAGGCATCTACAACTTCTACTTTAACTTGCTCCTTGAGTTCAACCTTTACCTTCTGCTCTACTATCCTTCCAATTATTTCTTCAAAATTTGGTGGCAAGGTGAGTCTTGAACTTTCAGCACTGTCTTAAGCGAATGCTTTACTTGGAACAGTGTCTAAAGCTCTGGAAGTATGAGGTTTCTCTGTTGTATGAATGACATTCAGAGCCAGTGGTTGAGAAGAGCGATTCTCAGAAGTGCTTTGTCTAGGAAAGGACTCAGCAACTTCTTCAACCTCAGCTACAGGTTGAATCACTTTCACTTGAGGACTAGGCTGTACTTCTTCAACTTCCATGTCCTCAATGACGACCTCTTCATTTGTGTGCTCTGATGGTAGAGGTGAAGTAGCTTATGAGACACCCCGCTGTGCCTCTTTGTGTCATTAGATTAAAACCTCATTATTTAATTATTTAATCTCACGCTTAACGTGAAAATACGTAAAAATTAAAACTTAACTTATAAAGTATACAACTTCATATAGAAAGGCACATCACAATATAAGTATATTATGTATATTACAAAACACTGTTGAGGATATCCTATCAGTAGGATCCCTCACAGGCATATACTTAGACAAAAAATTAAACAGCGGAAAACATAATAAAAATACGCTTCACGAGACGCACTGGTCATAACTAACTAGACCCTAATCACTATGGGTCACAGCTCGTCCTCCAGCCTCCGGTTCGTAGGGAGTTCCATCCAACTCCTCCTGGTTACGCTCATCCACAGGGTCTTCTCGTACGATTCCACAAGGAGATAAAATACAACACACAGAAATATACAGGGGATAAGAAACAGTTCTATCATCAAAAGCAGAAAAGAGTCATAGTAAATTATACAGTAATTGTCACAGACAATCAACACACATAACTAACGAATCATCCTCAGGTTAATATATATCATCCTCTACCCTTACTCTCAGGCAATCTAACACTCTATTTTAACGTAACCTCTCTAATCCCGTCACCATGTCTTTACGTTATTGTGGTCACCACCACTCCTGTCCCCATCCCTCATTTGAATCGGGGAACACCCTCATTCCCGTTCGGATGTTCCACCTAGTGCACACCTCCATTCCCGTTAAGGTGTTCCACCCCCATTCCCTAAGGTGGAAGTGGTCTAGCGAGAACTCTTGATTTTACGTGTATTATATTACCAATACACGGTGTATTATATTACCAATACACGGTGTATTATATTACCAATACACAGAAGTGTTTTACGTGTATTATATTACCAATACACGGTGTATTATATTACCAATACACAGATGTCCTTGCATATTATATTACCAATACACTTTTGTCTTTGTGTATTATATTACCAATACACTTTTTCCTTGTGTATTATATTACCAATACACGGTTGTGGACAACAACACCTATACTTGAATCTCACCAACCCGTTTTAACAACATCCTAGTGCCTTAACCTTCCATTAGAACTTGACACATATTCTATGCATAACACCTCTTTAACATACATCATCTAGGTTAGGCACTTCTAAATCATTATTATCCTCCCAAAACAATCATCTCTTAGATAACATATATATATCTTTACTTAAAAACTACTAAGCATAATAATACAAACCAGGCAGATCATGCATAACACAATATTAATCAAAATATTCCCATATCACCAACATAGCACAAAATCAATTCAATAAAGGTAATAAATCAAATCAACCATCAACAATATAAAATCAACCTAATATCGTTAAACCTACAATACCCGAATCACTATTGGTTTTTCAGAAAAGGTTTCCAATGTGATTTTGGTCTTGTCGATTACTCTACTACTAGTAGGGTTTAGGTCTCCCTACACATTTATTATATAATCTACTACTTATCCATTCTGACGATAGGTTGGTTCTTTTCCCCACCTGGGTTATCACTGAACTCCCAAACTCGAAGCTCCTCGTTGTCACACCACAAAGTACTAACTCCACCTTCAACCAATCAACATAATAACCAATAAATCAAACAAACTCATCTATGTTCTCTTTAGGCTAGGTTTGGCCATTTAATTCAAATAGAGTTAGGATTCTTTTCTCAACATAAACCTTTGGATACTTATCACTTAGGTTCTAGGTAACTTAGATAAATTGCTATAACTTGAAAATATGGAATAAAAATCATCCAACCACTTAGGGTATGTTTCGGCCTTGTATTACAAAATAGGATATAAATCTTTAAACTTTCCAATCTATTAGACTTAGCATCCAAATGTATTAAGGAGCTCAAGTCCATGATCATATTGGAAAATGAAAACAAAACATCATAGGTTCACAACCATCATAGGTTCGGCCATCATAGGATAAATAGGCTAGAAATCTTTAAACTTTCCAATCTCTTAGACTTAGCATCCAAATGTGTTAAGGAGCTCAAGTCCATGATCATTTTGGAAAACAATGTAAACTTAAACATTCCAATCTCTTAGACTTAGCATCCAAATATCTTATGGATCTCAAGTCCATGATCATTTTGGAAAATAATAAATAACACATCCTAGGTTCAATAACATAGAATAAACAAGTTAGAAATCCTTAAACTTTCCAATCTCTTAGACTTATCATCCTTCTATATTAAGGAGCCTTAGTCCATGATCATTTTGGAAAATGAAACTCAAACATCATTGCTCTAAAACATTTAAGTTTCGGCCTACATAGGATAATGAGGAAAAATATTCTTTGTTTGATAACAACTCTTAGGTTTAGAATAACAAGGTATTAAGAGTTCTAAATCCATGATCATACTTGGAAATTTGAAACATAGTATCCTAGGAAAACAAGCTATCAAACCTTTTGATGAGCCTCTGTTTGACTGGTTTTATAACTAGTAAAGACCTTGGCTTTGTGCTAATTTTATATCATTTTCACCCAAATTAGACTTTATTGTCCTTAAGTAGTATTTTGAGTCTGTAAATTGTTTTTTAGTTAATTTAGTTGATTTAGAGTGAATAAAGTATTTACTTATATTTTCTTATTTTCAGGTTAATAAAAGGAATAAATCTGGAGTCTTTCGCCCCGCGAGAAGGCTGCTCGCCTGGCGACCCCGAAGCCTGACTGTTCCAAGAAATTGCTAAGTCTCTGGTTCGCCCCGCGAAGAAGGTCTCACCCCGCGAGTCTTGCAAACCTGAAAAGTCAGAGAGCATCATGGTTTACCCGTGTTGAAGGCCACGGGCGTTACAGTTTGGAAGCTGAAGAGTTCGCCTCACGAATTTATTCTCGCCTCGCGAGAAGACCAAGAGTTGCAGACCTTTCGCATAATTCACCTCGCGAGTAGTTCTTCGCCTCGCGAGGATTTGGATTCCAGAAATGTGTATATAAGACAGCCATAGTTAGGCAGAGGAGGAGTCAGTAGGAGTAGTGGTAGTTTCAATAGTTTATTTTCCTTTTCTTTTCTTTTGTGTTTATTTCTGTAATGGAGAACTAGTCTCCTAGATTAATCTACTGTAATTGGTTTCTATCCATACTTGAGGTTCTTGTATTTCCTGTTTTCATTTCCTTTTCTCTTTTCAATGCCATGCTTTATATTTCTGTTTGCTTAATTCAGGAGTATATTGTGTTGTGTTGGTTTATCTCGGTGATATCATGTTCCTATATATAATCGCGTTTGCTTAATTCGCGTGTGTACGTTTCGTGTTCGCTTAGTTCACGAAGTGCTTAACCCCGTTTGCTTAATTCGGGAATAGGGACTTATATCTGTAGTAGTGGTTCCGCTTGTGAATTATTGCTACAACCGGGAGGGGATTAGTATCTGTTTAGGATTTCCATGAACCAATGATAGTGGGAAACCAAAAGCAGTAGGTTAATCGCTTTAGCTTATTTGGTAACTGCTCTATTTTCTTGCTTTGTTTTCTGTTTTGCTTCTTTAATTTAGTTTCAATCTCAAAACCCCCAATTCTAACTTTTTCTAACTTTTTCTGTTAATAATAACAACAACTAAAGAGTCCTTGAGAGACGATCCGAGTTGTCGCACTATACTGCATTATTTTATAATCGCTCGTTCTTTTTGGCGCGTGGCGACAGCGCGGTCAAAAATTGGCGCCGTTGCCGGGGACTCTTGTTTGTTGTTATTAGCAGAAAATAATTTAAAAAAAAAAAAAAATCTTTTTGCTTTGCTAATTAGTTTTGTCTGCTTTGTCTGGGCTGTAAATTTTATTTTCCCCCATGGATAATTACATGTATGGATATTTGCCTAATGTTTATTATGAACCACCACCTTGCATGTATTATCCTAATTTTAGTGAGCCACCACCATACTATCCTAGCCAAGTGACCACCTCTGCACCGTCCGAACCTTCACAGAGCACCTTGGATGAGATTGCTTCAATGCTACAACAAATGGAAGAGAACAATCAACGGATGGCATACAATCTTGAAATTCAACAGAGGATGGAGGCAATGGAGGCAAGTAATCGTGAAGCCCAACAGAGGGACCAAGCTGAATCTCAAAAGTTGTGGGCTCTAATTGATCAAGTTACCGCCAACTCGACTGCAATGTTAACTCCACAGCCCCTTGAGGAACATAAGGATTCACATATGGTTCTTCCTGAAAATATTTTTGAAAATAATTTTGATGATGATATTTTTGTTGATGATGAATTATGTGTTGAATCCCCTGATTCTAATGATTGTTATTGTGATGGTACTGCTGCTTTGTGTATACACTGTTATGCAGGTTTATACTTGAAAGGAAACAAAGAAAATGAGGATCAGGAGGATCAGGAGAACATTCGCTCCACCGTGCTTGAGGATAAAGAAGAATCTTTGGTCTTAGATGCATGTGTTGAGAGTGATGGGGTGGATGAACCGTGTGCAGAAAGTCCAGACAATCAGATCTTTACTAACTCAGTTTCTTTTACTACATGTACTAACTGTACTGACACTAACCCGTGTGCTGTTTGTGGCCAGTTTCTTGACTCTATTTTGCAGGATGATAATGAGAATGAAGCAGCACCGATAACCGTTTCTAACTGTTTGCCACCTTCCCCTGAGGAACCAGTGACGGAGTTTAAGCCTTTGGATTTTGCACCATGGCCAGTCCAAGAGGTTGAAACCCACTTCTATTGGGGAGACTTTATTGAGAAGGAGGTCAGCTGTGACCCGAGAGGTAGTGAGAAGTCCGCCGCACTGGGTGGAGTTATTATAATTGTCAAGTGCTCACCTCCGCATCAAAGCTGCAAGTTAGGGAGGCTTGGAATGAATTTCAGTCCTTTGGCTACCATGTGGGACTTATGTTACAGGCAGTGGGATCCTGGTGGAACCACCACCCTCAATGAGCTTTTCTTAAACCTTTCTCCTTAGTTTACTTTCATTTGCTTTGTTAGTTTTTGTTTGCTTTATTTCTGTTTTATTGTCAATAAAGCTCCTGAATGAGAAGCTCAGGAGTTGTGTTTGTGTCTTGGTATTGGCAAGTTTATTGGATTTGATTAATTTTTGCATAGATGATTGCATGATATGTATTGACTGTTTCCCCCTAGGATTTAAAAATTTTTGAAAAAAATAATCCCCATATGATTGAAAACTGAACTTTGAGATTTTATTATGATGTCATGATTTATGATAAGTTTGGGGTGAAAGGAAGCACATACTAGGGATAGTATCTCTGCTCAAATAATTTGCATAAATGTCCAGGTGAGGTTTTGAGCCTCCAACATGTTTTTGACTGTGTGAAATCACTTTTGGTTGCACTTTCCTGAATTTGCTTGAATCTCTTTTTGGTTTGCATGATTATGTGTTTGCTTCAGATGATTTAGGCATTTTCTTTGTAAATAGCTACTTAGCCTGAAAATAACCAATTCTTAATGCATGTTCCCTAGTTAGCCCCTTTGAGCCTGATTAGACTGTTAATTCTTTATAACCTAATGTTATAAGCCTAAAAATCTGGAAAACCATGTTAACCCGATCTTAGGATTAGGAGAGCATGTAATCTTAGAATGGGTGCAAGAAACTAAAGTTTGGGGTGGCTGCAAGGTGTAATATGTTGTTGGGATTGAGAAAAAAATATATGAAAGAAAAAAAAATGATGAAAAGAAGGAAAAAAAAAAGAGGAAAAAAAGAAAAAAAAGAAAAAAAAAGAAGAAAAAAAAAAGTGTAAAAATGTAAAGGAAAAAAAAAGTATTAGAATAAAAGGTTGTAGTCACCCAAAGCAAAATGAAAAATGAAAAAGGAACTTGATTTAAATTCAAAGTGTAAATAAAGTTCATGCTCTTAGTTCCTAGGGTCTTCAGCCTAGTTCCTTTGTATATCCTTCCCTTAGCCAGGCCCCATTACAACCCATAAAAGACCTTTTGATGTTGCATGCATATTTTCTGTGGGGATCATTTTGAGATGAAAATCAAATTTTTGGGAAGTGCTCTTAAAAGTGAAAATTGAGTGAAATGTTAGCCTGACACAAATTGAGCGATTGAGTGAACACAAATTTCCCTTGTGAGGAAGGCAGTTGTTTGATTTTGGTGATCTCCCTCTTGTGTGTAACTTAGGCCCCCTGCTTAGATTTCTGATTGTCTGAATGATTAATTTCTCAACTGTTTAGAATGAATGAATGTGGGGATTGGATTGTTTGCTTGTAAGGGGGGAACATTGAAAAATATTTTGATAAATTGCTTGAAATCTGTGTGAAAGTTGATTGAATTCTTAAGCTTGCCATGTTTTGCCAGGTCTTGAGTCTTTTTAAGTTTTTGAGTGTAGTTTGCTTGGGGACAAGCAAAGTTCAAGTTTGGGGTATTTTGATGAGCCTCTGTTTGACTGGTTTTATAACTAGTAAAGACCTTGGCTTTGTGCTAATTTTATATCATTTTCACCCAAATTAGACTTTATTGTCCTTAAGTAGTATTTTGAGTCTGTAAATTGTTTTTTAGTTAATTTAGTTGATTTAGAGTGAATAAAGTATTTACTTATATTTTCTTATTTTCAGGTTAATAAAAGGAATAAATCTGGAGTCTTTCGCCCCGCGAGAAGGCTGCTCGCCTGGCGACCCCGAAGCCTGACTGTTCCAAGAAATTGCTAAGTCTCTGGTTCGCCCCGCGAAGAAGGTCTCGCCCCGCGAGTCTTGCAAACCTGAAAAGTCAGAGAGCATCACGGTTTACCCGTGTTGAAGGCCACGGGCGTTACAGTTTGGAAGCTGAAGAGTTCGCCTCGCGAATTTATTCTCGCCTCGCGAGAAGACCAAGAGTTGCAGACCTTTCGCATAATTCGCCTCGCGAGTAGTTCTTCGCCTTGCGAGGACTTGGATTCCAGAAACGTGTATATAAGACAGCCATAGTTAGGCAGAGGAGGAGTCAGTAGGAGTAGTGGTAGTTTCAATAGTTTATTTTCCTTTTCTTTTCTTTTGTGTTTATTTCTGTAATGGAGAACTAGTCTCCTAGATTAATCTACTGTAATTGGTTTCTATCCATACTTGAGGTTCTTGTATTTCTTGTTTTCATTTCCTTTTCTCTTTTCAATGCCATGCTTTATATTTTTGTTTTCTTAATTCAGGAGTATATTGTGTTGTGTTGGTTTATCTCGGTGATATCATGTTCCTATATATAATCGCGTTTGCTTAATTCGCGTGTGTACGTTTCGTGTTCGCTTAGTTCACGAAGTGCTTAACCCCGTTTGCTTAATTCGGGAATAGGGACATATATCTGTAGTAGTGGTTTTGCTTGTGAATTATTGCTACAACCGGGAGGGGATTAGTATCTGTTTTGGATTTGCATGAACCAATGATAGTGGGAAACCAAAAGCAGTAGGTTAATCGCTTTAGCTTATTTGGTAACTGCTCTATTTTCTTGCTTTGTTTTCTGTTTTGCTTCTTTAATTTAGTTTCAATCTCAAAACCCCCAATTCTAACTTTTTCTAACTTTTTCTGTTAATAATAACAACAACTAAAGAGTCCTTGAGAGACGATCCGAGTTGTCGCACTATACTGCATTATTTTATAATCGCTCGTTCTTTTTGGCGCGTGGCGACAGCGCGGTCACCTTTCAAGATTTATAGATTTAAGATCAAGGAATAGTTAGAAACTCAAACACATGATCATATTCCAAAAGTTGAAGCAAAAACCTCCTTGGCCACATATGCTTAGCATTCGGCCTTCATAGGAAGAGATAGGTAGAGATTTTTATTTTACATAACCTCTTAGTATGTGAAAATATAAGTTAATACAAGACTATAGAAAGTGGTTTCAACTCAAAAGGAGTTTTCTACCATTTTAGAGAGATTTTAGAAGTTTAAAGCATATAAAGAACACATAAAGAAAACTAAGAAATAAAAGATGAAACTTGCAAAAAGATTCATATGAGATCATTACCCTTAGTATAAGGAAGAACTTCAATGAAGAACTCAAGTAGAAAAGATGAATAAAAACTAAAGCTTTAGAACTTGAACTTTTAAAAGCAAAGGAAGTAGATGAAGTTTTAATGGAGTTTTGGAGAAGGAAAGTGATGAAGTGAAAATGAGAGGTGTATATATAGAGAAGGGAGAGAGTGGCACGAAATTGAGGATAGAGGAATGAGCTTGGAGAGCAAGTTTTGACCTTGTGCCTTGTTTGGTTTGAGAAGAGAGAGAAAATTAAGTTTTTAGAATATAATATGATATAATTTAAAAAGTGTGATGATTACACTTTTGGAGTGTGTCATAACCCATTTCCATCAGGTCCCATCTAGTCACTTCACTTCTTTTGTGCTCCCTAATCTGCTCAATTTCCTACCCGGTTGTATTTTCCGATCGTAATTCTTCCGACGTTTTCGTCCGAATAAATATTTTATTTTATTTCTGAACTCGAATTTTCGAAAATTTCCAATACCATACAAAACATCACAAAAACACTAACCGTTTCGTTCACGGTTCAAAATTAGGTTTTCTGCTCAGTAAACTTGTACCGGCAGTGAAAACACAGACCGACTTTCGTCTGAATTTTCAACCGAAAATTTTACCATAACCCTCTACCATAAAGTAGACTATGAATAAGATCTTATTTTATTCAAAAACACTTTCCAACTCTCAGATTAAAATATTATTAATTATATTTTAACCGGTTGAACAACATAATTAAAATCAGGCTGATATCGCTTATTGCAGCACTGGTGGAGCCAACTCTTTTCCCCAATGGATAGGGTCCTCTTCAAAAACATGAATTATGACAGGAATGCCGATGATGTCCTTATAGATGAGGAATTTACAGTAAGCCAGGCCACACTTCCCTCTGACTTTTGGAATACATTTCTTCTCTTCAATAGTCAGTCCAGAGGAGGAAGCTTCCCGTGCACATGCCACCATGTGAGTCCTCCAGATGTCCACAACAACATCTTCTTGAATATCTTCAGTTGGTTGAGCCAACCAGTAGTCAATCACATTTTGATCAGTGAGATTGATTGTTGCTGGATTGATTATGCAGCTGTCAGGAAAATGCATCTTACCAGTGTTTCTCTGCTTCTTTTCGTCCTTATCCTTATTGTGATCAATCATGGGTAGCCTAGGACAGATCATGTATGGCTTGATCCCAATCTTGGTTCCCCATTATGCTTTAACCAGGTTGGAGGGACAAAGTTTGCAGCTCTGTCAATTCTAAAGTGACTAAACTCCCACTTCAGCATTTCATACATTAAAGCATCAACAAAGTCAGCAGCTTTGCCATAAGTGCTAGGATGTCTGAAGGTATTCCACTTGGTGTTTCTGTCCGTGATGAATGGAATATGCCTGAATGATCTAGATCTTTTGTAGATTACATTAGTGAGATCCTTCTTGGCAGGGTCAGTATGCCAATCTGAGATGATGTGTCTCTCAACTCCTTCAGTGAAGGACTTGAAGGGTGGATATCTAACCAAGTTGGGGTAAATTTTTCTTGGTGTAAATTTCTTCAGGGGTAGGTGAGTGATGAGTGGTCCAAGTTAATTGCACATTTGAGAAGGGGGTTGGCCAATGTTAATGTCAGAGTGATATTTATGCCATGGTGTGTAAGTGGGTTCAGGTTCATATTGGTATTTGGGTAGAGGATAGAGGGCCCTGATTGAAACTGGTTTTGGTTCATGTTTGTGATACATGATCCTCGAATATATTTTTACATTGGCCCAAATTTCAGCTTGGCCATCATAGAAAACAGAGGGAGGAGTGTAGGGGAATCTGGTTTTTCTATTTTTGGGAAATGGGGCTCCTAGGATGATTCCATTATTTGGTTGGTTGAACCAGGGGCCAGTTTCAAGTATGATGGGTGGGAATTTTGGTCTTCGTGATTGTGGTGAAGGCAAGGATGGAATGTAATCATCATTAGAAAAAATGAAGAAGTAGTAGCAACACTTGCAGAGACATTATCAATCTTATCTCCTAAGCTAGAGACTAATGCATCAACTGCTAATTGTACATGGTCATTAGCAAGGATGATTACCTCATAAGTCATAACTGACTTAGCTTTCCTGACAGGTTGCTTAATGGTTTGTGTAGGAATTGGCACATTTGCATCGGCAACAGTAGTAGCAGTAGCAACAACAGTAGAAGTCTTCTGCTTCTTCAGAATGGTACTACTAGTGGCTCTGTCCTCATCAGCATCCTCATCCTCATTGTCAGAAAGGATGATTCTTCTTTGCCTCTTCTAAGCAGGAGCACCAAATTCTCTAATTACAATGCCACCAGATGGCCTCTTGAGGCAGGTTTCCTTACAACAGGTTTCCTCTATGCAGTGGTTTTCTGCCTAGTTCCTCTTTTGAGACCTAAAACCTCAGCATTATTGACCTCAATTTTTTTTTCTTTAATTCTCATTGCTTCTTCTTCCTTGGCCATAGCAATTTGTTTCTAAGTACTCAGTTGCATGCCTGAGAGATTGCTTCTCCCAAAATCAACAGCTGCCATTCCTTTCTCAGTTAGAATCTTGTTTTGATATTCTTTAGACATGGCAGCAAAGACATCATAAACACCTTAATTCCTGAGAATCTTTGATAGAAGGTGAGTGTAGGGAATGGCAGAGAGGTTCATTCTATTTTGTACCGAGTATTTGAATTTGTCAAACAGGATCCAAGGAAGGTTAATTTTGGTTTCCAGGAATAGATTGTATATGCAGAATTTGTGGATAGCGGTGAGGTTGTCCTTGGAGCCAGTCTTGTGTAAGACAATGTTGTTCAGAATCTGATGGAGGATTTTGATTTCATCCTTCATCTCAGCAGACTCCCAGGAATGAGTTCTTACAGTATCTTCTTTCGTTAGGGTAACAGCAATGGTCTCAGAACCACCTAGGTCTTCTTCCCAAGTGTCAATAATCTCTAAACCCTCTTGGGCACTTGCAATAGCATCAGAAATGGTCTTTTCAGAGACAATCACCTTCTTTCCCAACACGAAGCCAATAATCTCAGTTTCAGTGATTATAGGTTTCCCCCAAAAGGTCCTAATGAGGTTGGGGTAGATAGAAACTTTCTCTAAGAACATGCCATCCCAACCAGCAGTATTTATATTCTTGCTTACATCCAAGTTGTTTGAAGGTTAGGGTTCATAGATAGGGGAACCAGAGAGCTCGAGAGTTGGAGAGAGAGAGAGGGATGTCAGGGAAGATGGGTAGCGAAAGGTTTTTCAGAGGGAAAGAAGTTACTTAAAAAGGTTTAAAACAAATTACAAGACATGTCATTAAGAATAGATCGGCTTTGGTATTTTGAAACCATAAAAAGTTTTTGATGGGATTGATTGAAATGACTGACTCAGCAAATATAATATACTAGATAAATATGTCTATGAGACAAAATAAATGCATTTAACAAATATATGCATAGACGGGTCCAAGCATAAGAAAGTATGGACGCGCAAATTAACATGCAATAGATGCGGCAGGCAATAGTAGTAGATGCGTTATGTAGTAGACGCACAGTTGAATATGCAATAGATGCAAATTTTTATCATGCTCTGGATGCAAAATTTTCAACATGCATTGGACGGAAAAAAAAATCAATACACGTATATTTATCAGAACAACATTATTAGGTATGGACGCTTATATCAATCTACACGTAACATATCCAGATGCTTCCTAATAAAAATAAATCTGTCCTCAACAAGAGGTTTAGTAAAGATATCTACCCATTGATGGTCAATATCCAGAAATTGTATATCAAAAACACCTTTTTGAACATAATCCCTAATAAAGTGATGTTTAATTTCTATGTGCTTAGATCTATAATTCAAAATTGGATTCTTAGATAGATTTATTGTAGTAGTATTATCACACAAAAGTGGAATACTACTTACAAACACATTGTAGTCCTCCAATTGACGTTTGATCCAAAGAAGTTGTGAGCAGCAACTAGCAGCTGAAATATACTCAACTTCAGCAGTTGATAAGGCAATAGTACTTTGTCTTTTGCTTGACCATGAGACAAGATTAGCTCCAATGAAGTGACATCCTCCACTGGTACTTTTTCTTTCAATTGTATCTCCAACATAGTCAGCATCACAGAAACCAACTAATCTGTAATCTTTACATTTCTTAAAACCCAAACCCAGATTAGTAGTACCTTTCAAATATCTAAATATTCTTTTAACTGCTGATAAGTGAGATTCTCTAGGATCAGATTGAAATCGAGCACATAAGCATACACTGAACATAATGTCAGGCCTAGATGCAGTAATATATAAGAGAGATCCTATCATACCTCTATATACCTTTTGGTCTACCTTTTTCTCTTTATCATCTTTGTTCAGTATGGACGTGGGGTGCATAGGGGTATTCATTGGCTTGCAGTCATCCATCTTAAACTTCTTTAGTAATTCCTTTGTATACTTTGTTTGATGGATGTACACCTCGTCCACTGATTTCTTAACTTGAAGTCCAAGGAAGAATTTGAGTTCTCCCATCATGCTGATTTCAAATTCTTTATGCATTAACTTAGAGAATTCCTTGCACATAGATTCATTAGTGGCACCAAATATAATATCATAAACATATATTTGCACAATTATGAAATTAGACTTAATGGACTTTCTAAACAAGGTTGTGTCAACTTTTCCTCTATTAAAGCCATTTTCCATAAGTAATGAACTTAGCCTAACATACCAAGCTCTAGGTGCTTGCTTAAGTCCATATAAGGCTTTCTTAAGCTTGTAAACATGTTCAGGATGGGTTTCACTCTCAAAACCTGGATGTTGCTTAACATAAAATTCTTCATTAGTCAAGCCATTTAGAAAAGCACTTTTAACATCCATTTGAAAAAGCATAATACTATGATGTGTAGCAAGTAAAATTCTAGTTGCTTCTAATCTAACAACATGTGCAAAAGTTTCAGTGTAATCTATACCTTCTTCTTGAGAATAACCTTGAGCAACAAGTTTTGCCTTGTTTCTCACCACCTTACCATTTTCATTAAGTTTGTTTCTGTAAACCCATTTTGTTCCAATAACTGATTTATCTTTAGGCAAGGGTACCAGAGTCCAAACATTGCTTCTTTCAAACTGATTCAGTTCTTCTTGCATAGCTAGAACCAACCATCGTCCAATAGAGCCTCGTCTACTGTTTTTGGTTCCAACTCAAAGACTAATGCATAATCATCTTGTTCTCTGAAAGTTGATCTAGTTCTTAGCTTGTCATTGGGGTTTCCAATGATCTAGTGGATGATAATTCTTGAAGTACCAAGATCTTTGAACATTATCTTGTTAAGAAGTAGAGGTTTCTGGTTCTTGTTGAGAGAAGTCTTCTACTTGATCATCAGCCTTAATTTCAGTTTTATCTCCAGAAATATTTAGATCAAAATCTATAAAGGCTTCATCTAGCTCTGATAATTTCTTATCAGGCTGCTTGTCATCAAACTTGACATGAGTACATTCTTCTACTACTAGAGTTCTAGAGTTATAAACTCTAACGCCTTTTGAAGATTCAGAAAATCCTAACAATATTCCATTATTTACTTTTGGATCAAATTTACCAAGTTGATATTTTGTATTCAGTATATAACATTTACAACCAAGGGGATGAAAATATGAAATGTTGGGTTTTCGTCATTTCCACAATTCATAAGGAGTCTTATTCAGGATAGGTCTAATGTATATTCTGTTCTGAATGTAGCAGACAATATTAACATCTTCAGCCCAGAAGTGTCTAGGGACAGAGTGATCATTGAGTATAGTCCTAGCCATCTCTTGAAGAGATCTGTTCTTTCTCTCTACCACACCATTTTGCTATGGTGTTCTTGGTATTGAGAAGTTGTGAAGAATACCACTTTCTTCACAGAACTTATGAAATAGCTCATTCTCAAACTCTCCCCATGGTCAATTCTGATTGAAGTGATACACATGCCTTTTTCATTCTGTACACATTTTCAGAGTATAGAGAAGATCTTGAAAGACTCATCCTTGTGAGCTAGGAACATAACCTATGTCCATCTAGTGTAGTCATCTACAATGACTAAATCATATTTCTTACCACTGACAGAAGCAGTCCTTGTTGGACCAAAAAGAACAAGGTGTAGCAGTTCTAGTGGTCTATTGGTACTAACAATATTCTAAGATTCAAAAGAACCTTTGACTTGTTTTCCCTTTTGACATTCATCACAGAGAGCATCAGATTTGTACTTAAAGTTTGATAACCCTCTCACGAGGTTATGCTTATTTAGCTTTGAAATTAACTTCAAGCTTGCATGACATAGCCTTTTATGCCAAATCCATCGCTCATCTTCAATGGACACTAGACATGAGACACTTTGATTTGTGAGGTCCTCCAAGTCAATCTTATACAGATTGTTTTGTCTCTTAGCAGTGAATAAAATTGATCCATCATTCTTTTTGACATTACACATGTTCTTATCAAAATAAACAGCATATCCACTATCACATAATTGACTTATGCTTAGCAGATTATGTTTTAAACCATTTACCAAAAGAATATTATCAATGGAGGGAAAATGTTAGCAATTTTACCTATACCAATGATCTTCCCTTTATGGTTTCCTCCAAATGTAACCCAACCACCATCTTTGGCTCTAAGGTCTTGGAACATACACCTTTCTCCCGTCATGTGACGTGAGCACCCACTGTCCAAGTACTAAGATGTTTGTTTCTTTCCTGTTGTTAAGTAAATCTGCAACAAATATTATCTTATTTTAGGTACCCAAACTGACTTGGGTCCTTTCTTGTTAGTGTTCACTGGACGAGAATGTTTAGCACCATGTTTAGCATGCATGAATCTAGATGTGACATGCCCATTCTTTCCACACACTTTGCAAGAGGTGTTGGACGGGCTTGACTTAATTTTAGCATGTTTATCTGGAGCTTTTGAAGCTCTATGCTATGTATGTGGTTTTGAATTTTTGTGAGATGCTTCATGCTTTTCCTTGTCATAGCCAAGGCCAGATTTATCATAAGGTGACCTAGAATACCTTAGAATAAGACTTAGCTTATCTGAGCCACCTACAAACTTTGATAGAGTGTATGTCAAATACATCACATATTGTTTCAGTTTTGCAACTTCACAAGAAACATCAGCCTCACACTCCAGTTTGTCAGTTAGACTGACATTCTCTGATTTTAGTGTGTCATTTTTATTTTTAAGGTTTTGTTTTTCAATGTAGATCCTATCATATTCTTTAGATAGTTTAGAAATTTTTTTCTTGAGACTCATATACTCTCTGGACAGTATGGACGACTCATGCAACAAGTCATCAAAAACATTTTGAAGAGTGGACGGGTCAGAGTCCAATACCTCGGCATCAGCGTATTCACTTTCTGATGATCTGTCAGCTATAAGACAAATGTTTGCTTCTTCCCCAGCTTCATCTTCTTCATTTGATGAAGACAAATTAAGATCCTCCCATGTAGCCATTAAGCCTTTCTTATTTTTGAAGAATTTCTTTTTATCCTTCAGCTCAGGGCAATCAGCTTTGAAATGTCCAGGTTTCTTGCATTCAAAGCACAAGGGTGGACCTTTTTCCTTGGAGTCTGGCTTCTTGGAATTTTTTTTTGTTGAACTGCTTCCTTTTGAAACCACCTTTCTTTCTTCACATGTGTTGAATATTTCTGGAGATGAAAGATAGTTCATCTTCATATGATCCTTCATCACTATCTGAAGGTTCAGCATCATCTGAATATTCAGCAGCTTTGAGGACTTTTAATGAGCTTGCTTTCTTTGCCTTTAAGGCAATATATTTTCCTTTTTTGGAGTTGTGTTCTTCATTCACTTCAAGTTCATGAACTTTGAGAGATCCAAGAATCTCTTCTAAAGAAAGAGTATTCAGATTCTTAGCTTCCTGAATAGCAGTAACTTTGGGTCTCCATTGCTTGGATAAACTTATCAGAATCTTTCTAATATGATCTCTATTTTCATAAATCTTTCCAAGAAATCTGAGACTATTGGTGATAGTTTGAAATCTTCCAAACATCAGATCTATAGTTTCATGATCAGCCATTTTAAATTGTTCATACCGATGAACCAGCATGCTTATCTTTGATTACAGTTTACTCAAGATTCAATACTGATTATGCAGATCAAGAACTAATATCAATTGAATATTTAGAGCATCAAGATCATAGTTATATGCGCAAGACAGATATTAACGAGTTTGAGTTTAGAGATACCACACAACCAGATTTATCCTGGTTCAGTCACCACCACTGTGACCTACATCCAGTCCCCACTCCACCTGTGGGTTTTCACACACTAATACAACAAGCTTTAGCCAGGTAGCTTGAAAAAACCGTTACACCACAGAGCACTCCTTCACCTCGAGATACCACACTCTTGTGAAGAGCCTCAATGTTCTTCCTTAGGGATACCTCATATATGAGAACGAAACACTTATGAGAACGAAACACTCTTTTCACAATAAGCTCAAGAAAGATGATGGATGATTTTCACAATTGATTTCTCAAATTGATTTCATAAACTTTCTGATTGTGTTCAATATCTTTGATCTCTCGTATAAAAGTGTTGCTTTGATCCCTCTATATATAGAAAACATGTTATAGCCGTTGGGATCAATCAAAACAGATTTGAGTCTGATAACAGAATCTGTTTTCTTGATTTTGGTTCTTGAAATAAGATTCTACATCGGTTCTTATAGAATTCGCGTCCATCTTGAAAATTAGCGCGTCCATCTAGCCATTTTGAATTAAGTTTTTAAATCGTACAAGCTAGTAGACGAGCTCCATATGTCACGTCATTGGACGGAGCTTCTCATTAAGGACTTAGCAAGTCCAAAGACTTGTGTGGACGAGCGCTTCTGTCACTTGTGTAGACGAGCACTTCTGTCACTTTAGTGGACGAGCACTTCTGTCACGTTAGTGGACGAACGCTTTTTTCACTTTAGTGGACAAGCACTTCTTTCACTTTAGTAGACAAGCATTTTTGTCACTTTAGTGGACGAGTGCTTCTATCACTTGTGTTGGACGAGCGCTTCTGTCACTTAAGTGGACGAGCGCTTCTGTCACTTGTGTTGGACGAGCGCTTCTATTACTTGAGTTGGATGAGCGCTTCTATCACTTGTGTTGGACGAGCACTTTGATCACTTGTGTTGGACCAGCGCTTCGATCACTTGTGTTGGATGAGCGCTTCGATCACTTATGTTGGGCGAGCGCTTCTTATTTCCAAAAATCATTTTCATTAACGAGAACTTATTCCTTTTAATGCAGGTTATGAACATTGATTTTCTTCATGCATCTTTTTAGTTGAGCTATTTTGTGACTAAGAGATTTCTTTCTCTTACAAATTATCTAAGACTTAAATCTAAAATTATCCATTAAGCTTGGTCTTGATAATCCTTGATCTTTGTCTTTGCTCTTTGATTCCTCTATGTAGCTCCTTGATTCCTTCAAGTTCTTCCTTGAATATTTTCCTTGTCTTTGCTTAATGAACTTGTTGATCACTACTTGATACCTATCTTTGCAATTTGACACTAAAACACTTGAATACACATTAAATTGTATTTGTCATATATCAAAATCTCTAAGTCATTGAGTCTTACAAACTCCCCCTTTTTGATTATGACGAATCTTTTAGCAAATTAAAAGATCAGAGTATAAGTGTAGCAGAAGCTAAGTGTTTTTGACAGATTTATATCATGGTATCAGAGCAGAAGTATATCAGAGCAAAATAAAATATTATCATATCAGAATTTGATTTACTCCCCATTAATCATGTAAGCTTATAAGATCCCCCTAAACATATGCATGTATAATTTGTTATTATCCCCTTTTTCTATATCATACTTTTTCCTCCCCCTTTTGGCATTATCAAAAAGGTAAAGAAAAGAAACATTCAAAGCAATAGAGAAGGCAAGCATTTAAACATTCAAACATAGCATATAAAATTGTTCATTATGGAGGGATAGGTGGAGGGATAAATAAAAAAAATCATAAACCATCAAAAACTGAGTTCTAATTCCTATGAATTCCTAGAACTAGTTGTTCCTTTTTGATTTTCTTTTGTTTCTTTAGATATTAGATATATGATTGATCAATTATGCCCAATTCTCTTCTAATGAAAAAGAAGCTTTCCTTGTTCAAGGGCTTGGTAAAAATATCAGCAAGTTGTTTAGTTGTATCAACATATTCAATCTCAATTTCTCTACTTTGAATATAGTTCTTATGATAGAGATCATGTTCAAAGTTAATTGTTGCATAGCAAGCAAAACATATTCATAATCATAAATTAATAATGATAATTAGAAAACATATTTAATCAGTATTCTTTCTTTATTGTTACCCATTTTGTGTTTGGTGAAGGCTCTATATCGTGATTCCAATTTTTGCTCTTGACCTTCCACCACACCTACAAAACAGAATTTCATGTTTGTGCTATAGGTACCCAAATTTGTTTGGGTCCTTTTGAGTTAGTTGCAGCAATAGTTCCTTTAGGAACCCATATATACTTAGATTTATTATATGTTGATTTTCTGTATTGACATGTAGAAGCTATGTGACCTTTTCTAGCACAAAAATTGCATTTAACAAATGGTGTGTTTGATGTCTTAGGTGTAGCAAAAAATTTCTTGAAAGATTTCTCATGTATCTTAGGTTCATAGCCTATTCCAGCCTTATCATAAACACATTTTTGCTATCCTAATAAAGCATTCAAGTTATCTCTACCATTTGTGAACTTGGCTAAGTCATTTTTCAGTTTTTCAACTTCTTTAGTCAATGTACAACACTTAGAAAAGTTGGAGCATATAGGTGGTTCCAAAATAGTAGCCAATATTTCTTTTACAACACAATTTTCTGTTTTTAATTCATCTAGCTCTTTGTTTAAAACATAATTTTTCTCTTCTAGGCATGTGATGGTTTTCTTAGACTTATTTAGCAATCTAGAAAGTCTAATGGATTCTTTATGAAGTTCTTCAAAAGTATTTTGCAATTCATCATAAGAAGGTTGATAATTAGAACTTACTTCACTTTCTGAATCACTACGATTGCTGGCCATCAAACACAAGTTTGCCTCCTCAGATTCAGATTCTTCAGTGGATTCTAAATCATTATCATCCCAAGCAATGTAGGCCTTTCTTGGCTTTCTCCACTTCTTGTCCTTTGAGTGAAACTTTTCTGTCTTGTCCTTCTTTTGAAGTTTTGGACAGTCAAGCTTCATGTGGCCAATCTTTCCACATTCATAGCATGTGATGTTGTTGGAAGAGTTGTCACCTTTGCTGAAATTTCTCCTTTGAAAAGTGGATGACTTTCTTTTGAAGTTGCCTTTATTCTTAAGGAACTTCTTGACTTTTCTAACTAGCATTCCCATCTCTTCTTCAGATTCTGCCTCTTGTGCTGAATCGTCATCATCACTATCTTCTACTTCTCTGACTTGTGATTTCAGAGCCAATCCCTTTTTCTTTTTGTCAGTTTCTTCATTCTCATTCAGTTTGTTCAACTCCAATTCATGCTCTTACAGTTTTCCAAACAATGTAGCAATGGTCATTGATGAGAGGTCACTAGATTCCGAGATTGCAGTGACTTTAGGCTGCCATTCCCTGCTTAAGCATCTCATTACTTTGTTAATTTGATCCTCATTTGACAGCTTTTCCAAGACCAACAAGTTGGGTGACAATGTGAGTGAATCTCTTTTGCATTTCAGACATATGTTCTCCTTGTTTCATTCTGAACAGCTCATACTCATGTGCGAGGGTGTTCATTCTTGCTCTTTTGACGTCTATGGTTCCTTCATGTGTTACTTGCAATGTATCCCACATCTCCTTTGCTGATTTGCAATTTGAAACCCTGAAAAACTCATCACGGCTTAAAGTAGATGTTATAATATTCTTAGTACGTGCATTATATTGAAGTCTTTTCTTATCATCCTCATTCCATTCATTTTAGGCTTATTTCTTGGAGAACCATTAGCATCTATAGTAGAGGGGACAAATGGTCTATTTTCTACTGCATCCCATATGTCAACACCTGCTGCCTCAAGAAAGATTACCATTCTTTCCTTCCAATAGATATACTCAGATCCATTGAAGGCAAGAGGGCGTGCAAGGGAAGCCCCTTCATTCAAACAGTCATTGGAAGCCATACTCTTATAGCTGTTAAGCCAAACTTAAGAGTTTAGCTATGATGCCAATTGTTATTTTGGCTTCGACTCAAGGGGGGGGGGGGGGGGGGGGGGGGTGGGGTGAATTGAGTTTTCAAAAATATTTCCCTTTTAAAAACTTTTCATAAAACTTTAGTTTTCAGATATTTGGGCTCAGGATCTTTTACAAGATCAATGAAGGGTTTATATAAAATATTGAATAGAAGGTGATGAGGATAAGGAAGATTATTTAAAAAAGATTGATCACAGAAAATGTTCGGTTTCAAAACTCAATAATAAAAAAATATAGAAACTGATTAAGCCTTTAAAAATTAAGAACAAGTTATGCAAGTTTCAGATACAAGCATTAACAATCAAGAACAAACTTGCACGTTTCAGTTTCAGTATATGATGCAAGATTCAATTCAAATATTGATCCTTAAAGATATAATTAAGTACACAGTTATTATTACATTTTACTCAAGATTCAATACTGTTTATGCAGATCAAGAACTGATATCAATTGAATACTTAGAGAATCAAGATCATAGTTATATGCACAAGACATAAATTAACGAGTTTGAGTTTAAAGATATCACACAACTAGATTTATCCTGGTTCAGTCACCACCACTGTGACCTACATCCAGTCCCCACTCCACCTGTGGGTTTTCACACACTAACACAACAAGCTTTAGCCAGGTAGCTTGAAAAAACCTTTACACCTCAGAGCACTCCTTCACCTCGAGATACCATACTCTTGTGAAGATCCTCAATATTCTTCCTTAGGGATACCTCACCCTAATCACTCAGAGAGACTCCCTCTCTCTTTACAATAAAATATAACGAAAAATTGATTCCTAACTCTCAATAGTCAGATAAACAAATTGAAGCACTTATGAGAATGAAACACTCTTTTCACAATAAGTTCAAGAAAGATGGTGAATGATTTTCACAATTGATTTCTCAAATTGATTTCGTAAACTTTCTGATTGTGTTCAATATCTTTGATCTCTCGTATAAAAGTGTTGCTTTGATCCCTCTATATGTAGAAAACAAGTTATAGCCGTTGGGATCAATCAAAACAGATTTGAGTCTGATAACATAATCTGGTTTCTTGATTCTGGTTCTTGAAATAAGATTCTACATCGGTTCTTATAGAATTTGCGTCCATCTTGAAAATAAGTGCGTCCATCTAGCCATTTTGAATTAAGATTTTACATCGGACGAGTTAGTAGATGGGCTCCATATGCCACGTCATTGGACGGAGCTTCTCATTAAGGACTTAGCAAGTCCAAAGACTTGTGTGGACGAGAGCTTCTGTCACTTGTGTGGACGAGCACTTCTATCACTTTAGTGGACGAGCGCTTCTGTCACTTTAGTGGACTAGCGCTTCTGTCACTTTAGTGGACGAGCATTTCTGTCACTTTAGTGGACGATCACTTCTGTCACTTCAGTGGACGAGTGCTTCTGTCACTTGTGTTGGACGAGCGCTTCTGTCACTTCAGTGGACGAGCGCTTCTGTCACTTGTGTTGGACGAGCGCTTCTATCACTTGTGTTGGACAAGCGCTTCGATCACTTGTGTTGGACGAACGACGAGCGCTTCGATCACTTGTGTTGGACGAGCGCTTCGGTCACTTGTGTTGGACGAGCGCTTCTTATTTCCAAAAATCATTTGCATTAATGAAAACTTATTCCTTTTAATGCAGGTTATGAAAATTGATTTTCTTCACGCATCTTTTTAGTTGAGCTATTTTGTGACTAAGAGATTTCTTTCTCTTACAAATCATCTAACACTTAAATCTAAAATTCTCCGTTAAGATTGGTCTTGATGATCCTTGATCTTTGTCTTTGCTCTTTGATTCCTCCATGTAGCTCCTTGATTCCTTCAAGTTCTTCCTTGAATATTTTCCTTGAATTTACTTAATGAACTTGTTGATCACTACTTGATACCTATTTTTGTAATTTGACACTAAAACACTTGCATACACATTAAATTGTATTTGTCATATATCAAAACCTCTAAGTCATTGAGTCTTACATGGTTAGATGCTCAACCCTTTTGAGGCTGAGCTCTGATACCAACTGAAGTTGACACAGGCAAACACAAGAAAGGGGGGGGGGGGGGGGGGTTGAATTGTGTTTGTTAATAATTTTCAAAACAACCTTTTTGAAACTATTTTCTCACACAAGAAGTTAAAAACAGACGCAGGCACATAGAAAATGATTTAATAGAAACTTAACAAAAGCAATATCAAATCCCCACAGTTAGTATAAACCAAAAAGTTGTAAGAATTTAGAGATAGAAGATTCACTCAAGAGATTTTATCCTAGTTCACTCTATTCCAACCAAGAGCTACTTCCAGTCCCTTCGTATTGAAGGTTTTATCCACTATTTCTCCAAATAGACTACAACCAAGTATTCAACGCCTCTCCAGGCTACAAGTATTTCTTTCTTACCATGTGTGAGGATATGAAAGTTTAAGATCTATTGAATATTTTCACAATATTCAAACTAAAGGTTACAAACTCTTGCTCTTGAAGGAATATTAGAATTGATTGTAGATTGGCAAAAGTTCAGCACACAAAAGTTTGGCTGGCCAAAAGTTGTTGTTCAGTAACTGAGGTCTACTACTTATAGTGACCTTCTTCTTCACTTGTATTTCTTCAACGGTTATTTTCCCGTTTAGAGATATCATTAAATGCATGATAGCCGTTGTGACTGATAGCTTGATTGTGGCCCTTGTGAGATGTACTCTTAGTTATCACATTTACACAGAAAAGAGGGTTATTGCTTCTGGAAAATTTATACCTTGAAAACTTTTCTTTCCTCCTTTGTGTACAATCCAGCTTTGCATTTATTCGCTGTTAGAAGAACATATATAAGCGATAGAAGTTCGTCTACTCAAAATTTCCGTCTACACAGTTATGTGTAAGAACGAAGTGTGTTGACTCTTTTATTCAACTCGTCCACTGACGTGGCATATTTTCCCGTCTACTATCAAGTCTTTGGACTTGCTATTGCTTATATAGTTATTTTATTCTCTGTCTGGTGACGTGGCAATTAAAGTTCGTCTACTCAAACAAAAAACTCATCTATTGACGTGGCAAGTTAAAACTAGTCTATTTGCTTTTAGACTTAAAATCCGTGTAGTAAACATTTCGTGCCTCGTATACTTAAATAAACCAGTCTACTCAATTAAATAAATAAATAACTTTACCAATACATTGAGTAGCTCGTCTGCATGGGTGAACGTGCATTTCTCTTTAGGAGTCCAAGAAAACTTATTCTAAGTTTCCATGACTTATATATTTTTAAGTGTTCCTGCATAACTGAATAACACATGTTAGATTTCAACTAACACTTTGCCAAGCAAATTTAATCCTTTTTGTTAACGTCAAAACATAGACATTATTTAATCCAAACCACTTTGGTTCCAACAATGTCCTTCTCCTTGCACTGCTTGGTGTAGTGACTCTGTCCACACTTGCCACACCAAAGTGGTTTAGGAGTAGAAGAATCCCACTCTCTGGAGCTGTCTGAGAAAGGCTGGGGCTTCTTGCCATCACGCTTGAAGTTCCGGCTAGCTGGGGCAAGACGCGACTTCCACTCGTTCCCATGATCACTCTTCCTGTTACCCTGACTGTCTGATCCCTTAGAGGCTGATCCTCCAGACTTGCAAGCTTCCTCATAGATCCTGCATTTGTTCACGAGAACTGGAAATACTCTGATCTCATGGTAGCTAATAGCCTGCTTGATCTCAGGGCACAGACCATCCTCAAACTTGATGCACTTGGAGCGGTCGTTCGTCGTATACTGATACCGAGTATAGTAACGACCGAGCTCCTCAAACTTAGTTGCATAATCTGCTACCGACATGTTACCCTGCTTCAGCACCAAAAACTCCATCTCTTTCCTGTCGCGGATGTCTGCTGGAAAGCACTTCTCTAGAAATCCATCTTTGAAGACGTCCCTTGTAACCACAGTACCTGCAGCCTGCATGCGCTGGCGGTAGTTCTCCCACCAATGCTCTGCCTCCTCTGTCAGCATAAAAGTTACAAAGATGACCTTCTGCTAGTCATTGCATCCCATAGCTCTAAAATTTTCTCTGTCTCCCTCAACCACAACAGGGCACCCTCGGGATCATAAGCTCCTCTGAAGGATGGCGGATTGTTCCGCTGGAACTTGTCGAGACCTTGGCACTCATCTGGTCCCTCGTTGTTGTTGGCATTCGGGTTCTAGCCTATCACGTTAGCAAGGAGTGCCAAAGCGTCAGCGATAGCCTGGTCGTTCCTGCCTCCTCTTCCTTCCCTAAGTTCCTATAAATGCCCAAGGCAACTTGTTAAACACGGGGAACTTAAAGAAGGAAAAGCTACGACTTCTAACACATAGCATCATTGTTTGTAACAAGTATAGATAATTCAAATGAAAGCACACAATAGACTCATACCACGTCCGGACAAGACCAAACTGCTCTGATACCACTAAATATGACACCCTCTACCCCGCATACATATAAAAGCATATAAAAGATAAAGAAACATTTATAAAAAGATACTTCATTAAAAAAAATAAAACAACGGGCAGAGGTTGCCGCATTGTAACTTTTTCAAAACGCGGAAATAAAAGCATATCATAAGGTTCAACAGAAACATAACATAAAAGCAAACCCAACCCCGATGTCATATACAAAGATGGTATAACCAAAATCCGGAATAACAAATCCTCGGATACAACTGAAACATCTAACTAATCAACTATCGAAAAACTATAAATCCTAAACGAAAGTAGCGACTCCTTGGAGTCACTCCTCAATGGGCTGATCGTCATCCTCTGCACAGAGAAATATACATGCAACACAAAACATAGCAAAAGGGGAGTAAGAAACATTAACATGAATATAATGGCAAGGAAGCAGTTAGCAAGACGAGCATACATCAAACATGCATAAATATCAGACATCAATATCATAACTGTCATCATCACATAATGTGTAGGCTATGCAATGTAGTTCGACTCCACTTCTCTACTATGAACTTGGATCCAATATACCTCAGAATGTCAACTTCGGAGTTAAATCTCCACTTTGTCCACTAGGCACCAACGCCATGGCAATCCAACTTACCTTGGTTGGACCCCTTGGATAGCCGACACACCTTACTCTCGGATGCACCACCGTGGGGGTACCGGGTCCCATAGACGGCCAGACCGTCTTACTCACGGACAACCTCCCCTTTGTTGCACATCCCCCGTTACCATCTCCAATGCGTGAATGCATGTCAAACAACACACCATCACAATCACCACCTCCACTTGGGCCTATAGGCTACCCAAGTTTTATCTTCAACCACTACGCTATCGAGGATTATCGTTTAACATTCATCGTTAAGTCTTTTAATCACTCTGGCCGTTCTGCACCAGATATTACCACCTCGACCACTCGGTTATCGAGGCCCCCTTAGCCACTAATCTACCAAGGTACATCATTATCATCACTCTTGCCATTATGCACTAGAGATTACCACCTTGACCATCATGCATCAAGGCCTCCTTGGCCACCAGGCTACCAAGGTATAACATCTTTTCACTTGTCTTTTGGTCTTCATATTCCGTTGGTATCTTATTAAGTCTTTAAGTGTTTGGGGGTAACAACCCCTATCTTAAGTTGTTTTCTGTTTTCTGTTCTGGGCAAGGGAGCACGTGCGTGCTCCTTATCTAGCATGATGGTGCTGGCCCTTGAGTCAAGCACGGTCATGTTGACCGTTAAGAACGGTCGTGCTCGAAGAGCATGACCTTTTCTGGGTTCTGTGATGGAGCATGGGCGTATTCCTTATTAAGCACGACCGTGCTCAAGAGCAGACCGCACTGTTTTTGGGAAGCAAGGGTTGTAAACCCTTGTCAAATCCTTTGGGGTAAAACTTAGATTAAACCTATGGGCATTACTAAATCCATTAACTATGATCTTATCACTTAGGCTTAATCTTTACAGCTTATAGTTTTTGGGGAATTAATCCTTTAATTGACCTATCTCAAACTCTCACAAATCATTCCCTAGGGCCTTTTTAAACCTTTAGGAAAAAGTCCTCGCATTATCCTTAACGTTCATGTCTTATTAACCAAAGGGGAAAAACTCCTTTTATCATTAACTTATCATCATAGATTAAACATCGTTTATCATTAATGTTCACAACGAACAACCAACAACCAATTCATGGCAATTCATTCAATCATGGCATCTACACATAACATATTATAATTATAATAAGAACATCGTCATCAATGGTCCGAATAAACATATCATAACTCATAAGTCATATTATCATGCCAAGACATCAATTCACATAAACATATTATCGTCAAACATATACATCTACTCATGTTATCAAACATATAGGGTCATGGTAACCCTTCGTCTTATGCCACCCCAAGCCTACATACTCATATTGTCCCTTCTCCCCATACCTAGTATGAAGATTCCTCTCTAAAAAATGTCGTTCTAACCGGTTCCCTCGATTGGCTTGATGAATCGCCTCAAGCCTTGGCCAACATAAAAAGTTAACCAATTTGTTTCCTAATCAAAAGAATTGAAAAGGGAACAAAAAAGGGAAAGACATTTACCTTGCGTTGATTGGCACTAGTGCGTGAAAGGCTCTCCCAAAGAGAAAGAACACCAAGAACAATTGGGTTCTAAGAAAAGAGAAAGAAATGGCTGCCGTCACACTTAGGGTTGCCTAAAGTGCCAATTTGAGGGTTGTAACTCGTAACCCTCACAAACTGATGTCTATATATTGACTCAGTCCAAAGCACGGTCGTGCTCACTGTTGAGCACAGGTGTGCTCAACTTAGCGTCAGCGAGACACGTTTGACTGCTGAGCACAGTCGTGCTCCCTATTGAGCACGGTCGTGCTCACATCAATGTCAATGAGATGCTTGCAACCTAAGCACGGGCGTGCTGGTCAATGACCACGGGCATGCTCATGTACCAGAAAGGGATTTTAAGGCTGAAACCCCTACTTAGCCCTTAACCAACAACTCTATACTAAGTCCTAAGGACTTAACAACCAAACAAGCATACAACTAAGCGCTTAACGAAAAACAGGGTGTTACATTAACCTTGGGGAGCAAACGGGGTTGTCAGATTGCACCTGAGGTCTGATGGAATCTTGCTTTTAAGGCAGTGGTTCATCCACGACACAACTATCGATGTTCCTTATTTTCCTATAAATTTTCTAGAACCATATTATTTTATTTTACCATTTGGTTATTTTTAGTAGATGCCCGAGTTTTGAGGCAATTAATTTTATTTATGTAAGGATTATCTTACCAATGTTTATTTTAAAATTATTGTGGTATTTTCAAACATATATAATTTATGGAAATTTTATTGGTGTTTTATGCCTTATTAATTTTTTTAAAATAATTTTATTACATTTTTGTTGGATTACTAATGTAACGAAGGGCGTTACATATCCTTTCAAAATGGGGCACAGAGAAATGATACATACACAATTTCTACTTCTCAATCACAACAGGTGCAGGTTTTCTCTAAACCTTATAAGGAAAGGATGATGGAACTGTTTGGTGTGAAGGACAACCCAGTTACTAGTAAATTAAATTTGATTCCAAAGGTAATAAGCCGCTATGATCGTAATGTTAGATATATGCTATTGAATCTGGACACAATAGTTACATCTTCATTTCCAAGAGAGCGACGTAATGGTTAAAATGAAGAAAATCTCAGAGAAGAAGAAGGTAACAACAAAATTTAACTCATAGTAAGCTCTGCAGAGGCCTAAAGCAAACTTTGTGAGGAGGTCTTTTTTAAAAAATAACAAATTAACCCAACAATTTTCTCATACAAAAATAATTATTTTATATAGAATAAAGAATTGAACTCAACACCTTGCAGCTAATAATAACCTTTCATACCAAATGGGATAGCTTATGTTTGTTGATATACTAAAAGTATAAAAATATATAATATAAAAAGATACAAATTGGACTTTTTTTAAAAAGAATTTTTTTTTGAGAGGCCTAACGCAAGGGCCTCACTTGCCTGGCCCTTGGGCCGACCCTGTTGGCATGTACAAAATTTGATTCCTTTTCAAAGGTTGATGTCTAATCAACACAAGAAATGTAAATTTTGTGAACCGAATCTTGAACTTGATCTGATACATTCTAAGAAATTGAATGAATCCTTAGATGAGGCAATGACGAGCCCTGCTTTGAAAACCAGCCAAAAACAATGAAAATCATGTCTTGGAACTGCCGAGGGGTTTGGAACCCTCGAATAGTTAGAGCTCTCAAAAAGTTTGTCTAAACCAAAATCTCCTGATCTTATTTTCCTAACGGAGACTAAGAAAAGATTCTGAAATGAACAAATTGAGGAACTCAGGTGATGTTCAAAATATTGTGGCCATTAGCTGTGTTGGGGAGGGGAGAGATAGAACTCGTGGGTTACTTGTTTATCTAAGGGTTCAATTTCTATTGAAATCATAGACATGGACAAAATTTTATAGATATGATTGTTCAATCTGATAATGACCAAGGTAATTGGCGTAAGACTAGTTTCTATGGTTTTCCGGAACACCAAAATAGACATTTATCTTGTGAGTTAATTAGACACCTTAGACAATTAAAGTAGGAACAAAGTTGACCCATTTTTAGGGATTTTAATCTTGTTCTATATCAAGAGGAAAAGTTTGGAGGTAATAATTCGAACTCACCACATGGACATGTTTAGCGATATTCTTCATGTAACACACCGTTCTTCGTATAAGCTCTTTTATGTATGTCTTGTTTGTTAGGAAGGTTTAGAATGAGCTAAGTGGGGGTTTAGGTGGAAAATTCCTTTCTTAGGCTTGTGTCTTGTGACTGCCTGAGTCACAAGCACGGTTGTGCTTAATAGAGAGCACGACTGTGCTCATTAGGCTAGCGCGTCTCGCTGACACTAAGTTGAGCACACCCGTGCTCAAGGGCAGGCCACGCCTCATAGGCGCTAAGTTGAGCAAGGCCGTGCTTAAGGAGGAGAACGGCCGTGCTCATGTCTGTGCCTTTAAATACAGTTCAATAACCGAGGGTTTTAGTCATAAACCCTATTTTGGCAAAAGCAGCCACCCAAGTGTGGCTGAACCTAGTTTTCTCCCTATTTTCTCTAAACCCATTGCATTGTTGGAGCTTGGAGACTTGTGGGAACGTCTAGTTCGTCTGTGACAAATTAGTATAGGTAATGGTTTCTCCTCTTTTGGTTTCCTCTCTATTATTTAGATTTGAGAACTAATTGGTTAATATTATTGTTTGACCAAGGCTTGGAAGTCGACTGAGCCGCTCAAGGGGAAACTCGTTGGTTGTTGTTTGGTCTACCGTTTGAGTTATCGCTACCGGATTCTTCATACCAGATATGGGGAGAAGGATAGTGTATTCATTAGGCAAGGGGGTAGCATAAGATGAGGGGTTCCCATAGCCCCGTTATATGTTGTTGTTAACTATTATTAATGTCAAGTTATGTTTGATTATGACTATGCCTAAACTGTTGTTGATGCCAAGATCTGTCTGGTTGTATGACTTAAATGTCATAAGTGTTAGTTGATTAATGGTATGCCTATTGTTTGTAATCCTATATGGTATGCCAATAATGCATAACTGGTTGAATCTGTATATGATTGAATATGGCTGTTATGTTGTTGTTTTGTATGGATTGGCCGAGTGTTGGTTGAATGAATGATGTTGGTTCAGGTTGAACGATTAATAAGACTCTAATTATTATAATAGGACTCTTAATTAATGTAATGGTTAAGGGATAATTTCCCAATGTTTCATAAGACGTGAACTGCTAGTGAGAGGTGGGGATTGATGCCAACTGGAATATTCAAGGACCCTAGGATCTGAATTAAGAGTGTTAGGGAGTTTTTGGCTCCAAGAACACAAGTTAAATCTGGCTAAAACAGTACGGTTGACCCAGGAGCACGGCCGTGCTGAACAGGGAGCACGGCCGTGCTCCCAGTTAAATTTTGGAAGATGGCCGCGCATTGAGCACGATCGTGCAGGACACTGAGCACGATCGTGCAGGACACTGAGCACGACCGTGCAGGATAGTGAGCACGACCGTGCTCCGCTTGAGTAGCAACACGACCGTGCTGAGGTGAGCGCGCCCGTGCTCCCCTTACTGGTCAGAACGTGAATTAAATGTATTAAGGGGATGTTTACCCCAGTTATCCCCAAATGATGAAATAATACACCAATCGAAAGGTAACAAGTTAGATAACTTAAATAAAGGATAATTAAGAATAACAAGAACAATAAGTTGGTTAAGCCGGTGCCCAATGGGTTACTGCATGTTGATAGACTTTGGTGCTTTTAGGCCAAAGTCGCCTCGATGCTTTTTGGTCGAGGTGTTGATAAGTTGAACCTTAATGCTTTTTGGCTAAGGGGGCCTTGACCCAGAAAGGTTAAGGTGTTGATGTTGACGTTGATGATGGTGATAAGTCTTCGGTGCTTATTGGCCCAAGCAAAGGAGTTGGTTCCCTTGTCTGTTGTTGTGCTCATGCATTAATACGTTGAAGTTGCTAGGGGGAAGTTCAACATAGGGGAGGTCGTCCTAGAGTATGATGATCTGGCGAAGTCTCGGTGGTTCACCCAAGGTTTGGTGAACCGTGCGCCCCCGCGGTGGCAAGTCCTCGTTATGATGCGGCGGCTATCCAAGGGGTTCACCCATGGTTTGATGGACTGTCGGCATTGGTGCTTTTTGGCCAATGTGGATATGTAACTCCGAAGTTGCCTTCCTGAGATAGTTTGGATCCACATGCATAACGGAGTAGCGGAATAATGTTGCACCGTATAGTATATGTTGGTTGAGATGATATGTTGATATGATTATATTATGTTTATGTTACGTTGTATATTACTATGCCATGTTATGATGTATGTTCATCTTGCTTAACTACTTTCATGTCGTTATGTTTACATGATTTCTTACTCCCCGTTTCTCTTCCTATTGTTGGCATGTTTCTCTTTATGCAGAGGACGGTGATAAGCCAGTGGAGGAGTGACTATGAAGAGCCGCGACTCTAGCTAGGATGTTTAGTTGTTTAAGTAGTTATAGTTTGTTGTTAGTTTTAGTTTCGTTGTATTCCGAGGATTTTATTCCGGAATGGTTATACCAGCTTTGTATGTGACATCGGGGTTAGGTTATGTTATTGCTTTGTTTATGTTTTATCTTTTAAAATTATGTTATTTTCGCATTGAGTTGTTACAATGTGGTATCTTTTATCCAAGTTTTTATTTAATGAAATAAATGCATGTTTTTATATTACATCTTTTAAGTAAATGTTTTATAAATAATATGTGGGGTAGAGGGTGTCACAATTAGTGATATCAGAGCAGGTTTGTCTTATCAGGACGTGTTGTGAGTCTGTTGTGAGTTTGTTATGTGCTCTTGTTTGGAATGTCTATACTTATTATAGACAATGATGCTTAAAGTTTTGAGCATATCACTTTTCCTGCTTAACTTCTCTGTATTTGATGACTATTTTTGTCATGTACAGGAACTCATGGCAGGAAGAGGAAGAAACGATCAGGCAATCGCTAACACGTTGGTACTCCTTGCCAATGCAATTGGACAAGTTCAGAACAACAACAACGGAGGACCAACTGAGTTTCAGGGTCTCGACAAGATCCAGCGGAACAATCCACCGTCTTTCAGATGAGCTTATGATCCTGAGGGAGCTTTGTTGTGGATGAGGGAGATCGAGAAGATCTTTAGAGCTAGGGATTGAAATGATCAGCAGTGGGTTTTCTTCGCCACATTTATGCTCACTGAGGAGGTCGAGCACTGGTGGGAGAACTGTCGTCAGAGGATGGTGGCTAAGGATACATCAGTCACCTGGATTATGTTCAGAGATAGGTTTCTAGAGAAGTATTTTCCTGCATATGTACGTGATAAGAAGGAAATGGAATTCTTGGGGATGAAGCAGGAAAACATGTTAGTGGGCGAGTGTGCGGCAAAGTTTGAGGAGCTGGCTAGGTATCATACTCCTTATCAGGTTATGGTGGATGATCGGTCAAAGTGTGTGAAGTTTGAGTATGGAATTCGTCCAAAGATCAAGCAAGCGATCATGTATCAGGAAGTCAGAGTCTTCCCAACCTTGGTGAACAATTGTAGGATCTATGAGGATGTCTACACGTCCAGAGTGGCCAGTTTCAGGAATTCAGACAGCCAGGGCAGCAAGAAGACTGAGCAGAAGGACAAGGGCAAGCAGCGTTACGCTCCAGCCGACCGAGATTTCAAACAGAGTGGCAGGAAGCCATTGTTTTCTCATAATAGGTCCAGGGGTGGTAATTCCAAAGCATCTAGACCCATGAAGTGCGGCAAGTGTGGCACACTAGATCACTTCACTACCCAGTGCAAGGAATTGAACGTCATTTGCTTTAGGTGTGGCAAGTTTGGTCACATCATTCGGGATTGTTGAGGAACAAAGTCAGAGCCTCCAAGTGCTAGCGAGAGTCAGCAGTCTCAGGCTAATCGACTGAAGACCGCTGGGAGAGTCTTTACTCTTAGTGGAGCTGAGGCCTCCAAGTCTGATGACTTGATTCAAGGTATGTGCTTAATTGATGGAACTCCTTTAACTGTATTGTATGATTCGGGTGTTACATACTCGTTTATATCACATGATAGGGTCAAGAGTCTTAAATTACCTGTTACTTTTCTTGAGTATGCTTTGGCTATCTCTACACCTAAGGATGAACTCGTTCTTATTTCTCATGCATGCAATAACTGTTATATCACCATTAATGGTAGAAATTTTATTGCCAATCTTGTTTGCTTACCTCTAAAGGACTTTGATGTCATTCTTGGCATGGACTGATTGTCTTCCAACCAAGTCCTTTTGAACTGTTTCGATAAATTAAACCATAGCTTTTGGAACTCCTGTGGAGTCTAAGGATCCAATCTTTCTTTCTTCCAACCAAGTTAAAGCTTCAATGAAAGACGAGGCCCAAGTGTACATGGTGCTATCTTCCCTGGAATTAGAGAGCCCTCCTGATGTCAGAAGTGTTCCCAGGGGATGTTTATAACTTGCCCCCTGAGAGAGATGTTGAGTTCACTATAGACTTAGTGCCCGACACTGGGCCAATATCCATAGAGCCCTATAGAATGTCTCCTCTAGAGCTAGCTAAGTTGAAGGAACGGATAGAAGATCTTACCAGAAGTAGTTTATTAGGCCTAGCGTATCCCTCTGGGGTGCGCCAGTGTTGCTAGTAAAGAAGAAGGATGTCAATATGAGGTTGTGTGTCGACTATCGACAACTCAACAAGGTGACCATTAAGAATCGGTATCCCCTCCCTAGGATTGATGATCTTATGGATTAGTTGATAGGCGCTTGCGTCTTCTAGAAGATAGATTTGAGGTCAGGGTACCATCAGATTCGGGTTAAGTTTGGGGACATCCCGAAGACAGTGTTTAGGATGCGTTACGGTCACTATGAGTACTTGGTTATGCCCTTTGGTGTGACCAATGCTTCTGATGTGTTCACGGACTACATGAACAAGACCTTTCACACTTGGATAAGTTTATGGTGGTTTTCATAGATTGTGTACTCCAAGACCAATGACGAACATGAGGAGCACTTGAGTGTTGTCTTGCAGACCCTGAAGGAAAAGCAGTTGTATGCTAAGTTGTCTAAGTGTGAGTTCTGGCTAGAAGATGTGAGTTTCTTGGGACTTGTCATCTCTAAAGGTGGCATAGCCGTGGACCCGGCTAAGGTAGAGACGGTGCTCCAGTGGGAAGCGCCAAAGTCAGTGACCGAGATTAGGAGTTTCTTGGGTTTAGCAGGGTACTATAGGAGGTTTATAGAAGGTTTCTCTAAGTTAGCTTTACCCTTAATCCATCTCACCAAGAAGGGACAGTTGTTTGTGTGGGACTCTAAGTGTGAAGAGAGTTTCCAAACCCTTAATGATAAGTTAACATCAGCACCAGTGTTAGCTTTGTCGAATCCTAGTAAACCTTTCGTAGTGTACTGTGATTTATCGAAGCAAGGTTTAGGTGGAGTGTTGATGCAAGATGGTAAGGTAGTGGCTTATGCTTCTAGGCAGTTGAAAACCTATGAGAAGAACTACCCTACCCATGACCTAGAATTAGGAGCCGTGGTATTTGCCTTAAAGATTTGGAGGCATTACCTTTATGAAGCAAAGTTTGAGGTCTTTAGTGGTCATAAGAGTTTGAAGTATCTCTTTGACCAGAAGGAATTGAATATGGGGCAACATAGGTGGATGGAGTTTTTAAAGGATTATGAGTTTGATCTAACCTACCACCCAGGAAAGGCCAATGTAGTGGAAGATGCTCTAAGTAGGAAAACTTTGCACGTCTCCGCTTTGATGGTTAGGGAGATGGATCTGATTGAGGAGTTTAGAGACCTGAGTTTATCTTAGGACGTTACCCCTAAGAGCATCAGGCTTGGAACCTTGAAGGTTACCAACAGTTTTATGGATCAGGTTAGAGAGGGTCAGAAGTTATATCAGTTTGTCTTAGACAAGCGAGAGTTGCTCGCTCAGGGTAGAAACCTTAGCTTCAAGGAAGGAAGTGATGGAGTCTTGAGGTTCAAAGATAGAGTCTGTATACTAGATGTCTCGGGGCTTAGAAAGTTGATCCTTGAAGAACGACATAGGAGTGGACCGAGTGTGCACCTAGGTGCCACTAAGATGTATCAAGATCTTAAGAGGATGTTTTGGTGGCCTAGGATGAAGAAAGATGTGGCTGAGTTTTTGTATGCATGCTTAGTGTGCCAAAAGGCCAAGATAGAACACCAAAAGCCTTCAGGAAAGTTGCAGCCGTTAAGCATCCCAGAATGGAAGTGGGATAGTATCCCCATGGATTTTGTGTCTGGACTCCCTAGGACTCCAGCTGGTTATGAAGCTATATGGGTTGTTGTGGATAGACTGACTAAGTCCGCCCATTTCATCCCTATGAATGTTGAATACCCTTTGGAAAAGTTGGCTAAGTTGTACATTGACCGCGCTGTCGCCACGCGCCAAAAAGAACGAGCGATTACAAAATAATGTAGTATAGAGCGACAACTCGGATCGTCTCTCAAGGACTCTTTAGGTGTTGTTATTATTAACAGAAAATTAGTAAAAGTTAGAAATGGGGGGTTTTGAGATTAAAATAAAATAAAGGAAACAAAATAAAAACAGAGTAAGAAAAGAGATTAACAAATAAACAAAAGAACGATTAACCTACTGTTCTCAGTTTCCCACTATCATTGGTTCATGCAAATCCTAAGCAGATACTAATCCCCTCCCGGTTGTAGCAATAGTTAACAAACGAAACCACTACTACGGATGTATGTTCCTATTCCCGAATTAAACAAACGGGGTTAAGCCCTTCGTGAACTAAACGAACACGAAACGAACACACGCGAATTAAACAAACGCGATTAAGTATAAGAACATAGCATCACCGAAATGAATCAATACAATACTATACATTCCTGAATTAAACAAACAGAGACGTATAGCATCATATTGAACAGAGAGAAGTAAGTGAAAACAGGAAATACAAGAACCTCAAGTGTTAACAGAAACCAATTACAGTAGATTAATCTAGGAGACTAGTTCTCCATTACAAAAGAAAGACAACAAACTAAAAGGAAAACAATAGCTAACAAGTTCAGAAACTAGCCAAAACTGGCTAATTCTGACTATATTCTTTATTTCTGCCTAAGACTGCCTTATATACACGTTTCTGGAGTCAGAGTACTCGCGAGGCGAAGCACTGCTCGCGAGGCGAATTACATGAAAGGTCTGCAACTCTTTGTCTTCTCGCGAGGCGAGTATATATTCGCGAGGCGAACTCTTCAGCTTCCAACTGTTACGCCCGTGGCATTCAACACGCCCAAACCGTGATGGCTTCTGATCTTCCGAGACTCGCGAGGCGAAGGAATGCTCGCGAGGCGAACGATTCAACTTCAGAATTGCCACGACCGTGATCCTCAACACGGGCAAGCCGTGATCGTCTCTGACTTTTTCATGGTTGCAATACTCGCGGGGCGAGAGGTTATTCGCGGGGCGAGTGGCTCCAGATTTATTACTTTTTATTAACCTGAAAATAGAAAATAAAAGTAAATAATTATTCAACTCTAAAACAACTAAATTAACATAAAAACAATTTACAGACTCAAAATACTACTTAGGAACAATCAAGTCTAATTTGGGTAAAAATGGTATAAAATAAGCACAAAGCCAAGGTCTTGACTAGTTATAAAACCAGTCAAATAGAGGCTCATCAAAATACCCCAAACTTAAACTTTGCTTGTCCCCAAGCAAACTACACTCAAAAACTTAAAAAGACTCAAGACCTGACAAGCTTAAGAATTCAATCAACTTTCCACAGATTTCAAGCAATTTAACAAAACAATTTTTCTTTCAATGTTCCCCCCTTACAAGAAAAGTAATCCAATCCCCACATTCATTTATTCTAAACAGTTGAGAAATTAATTATTCAGACAATCAGAAATCTAAGCAGGGGATCCAAGTCCCACACAAAAGGGAGATCACCATATCCAAACAACTGCCTTCCTCACAAGGGAAATTTATGTTCACTCAGTCACTCAGTTTATGTCAGGCTAACAACTTGCACTCAGTTTCACTTTTCAAGTACACTTCCCAAAAATTTGCTTTTCATCTCAAAATGGTTCCCACAGAAAACATGCAAGCAACATCAGAAGGTCTTTATTGGGTTGTAATGGGGCCTGGCTAAGGGTAGGATATACAAAGGAACTAGGCTGAAGACCCTAGGAACTAAGAGAGCATGAACATTATTTACACTTTGAAATTCACTCAAGTTCCTTTCTTAATTTTTTTCTTGATGCTTCTGGGTGACTACAACCTTTTTATTCAAACAGCCTTTTTGGCATTTTTGCACTTTTATTTTTTTTCATATTTTTTTCTATTTCTTTTTTTTTCTTTTTCTTTTTTTTTATTTTATTTTTTTCACATTTTCTTTTTCCCAATCCCAAACAACACATTGCACCGGGTAGCCACCCCAAACTTTTGTTTCTTGCACCCATTCTAAGATTACATGCTCTCCTAATCCTAAGATCGGGTTAACATGGTTTTCCAGATTTTTGGGCTTATAACCTTAGGTTATCAAGAATTAATAGGCTAATTAGGCTCAAAGGGGCTAACTAGGGAACATGCATTAGGATTTGGTTATTTTTAGGCTAAGTAGCTATTTACAAAGAAAATGCCTAAATCGTCTGAAGCAAACATATAATCATGCAAATCAAAAAGAGATTCAAGCAAATTCAGGAAAGTGCAATCAAAAGTGATTTTCACACAATTTAAAACATGTTGGAGGCTCAAAACCTCACCTGGACATATTTTGCAAATTATTTGACAGAGATACTATCCCTAGTGTGTGCTTCCTATCACCCCAAACTTATCATAAATCATGCCATCATAACAAAATCTCAAAGTTCAGTTTTCAATCATATGGGGATCATTTTTCAAAAAAAAAATTTCATATCCTAGGGGGAAAACAGTCAACACATAATATGCAATCAATCTATGCAAAAATTAATAAAATCCAATAAACTTGCCAACAAAAGACTCGACACAACTCCTGAGCTTCTCAAATTATTCAGGAGCTTTATTGAAAACAAAACAGAAATAAAACAAAGCAAAAGAAAATTAAAAGAGCAAGGTAAAGAAAAACTCATTGCGCGGCGGTTCCACCAGGATCCCACTGCTTGTAGCATAAGGCCCACGTGGTAGCCAAAGGGCTGAAATTCATTCCAAGCCTCCCTAACTTGCAGCCTTTATGTGGGAGTGAGCACTTGATAACTATGATGACTTCGCCCAGTGCGGCGGACTTCTCACTCCCCTTCGGGTCACAGCTGACCTCTTTTTCAATAAAATCTCCCCAATAGAAGTGGGGCTCAACCTCTTGGACTGGCCATGGTGCAAGATCCAAGGGCTTAAACTCCATCACTGGTTCCTCAGGGGGAGATGGCAAACAGTTAGTTAGTGTTACTGGTGCTGCTTCATTCTCATTATCATCCTGCAAAATAGAGTCAAGAAACTGGCCACAAACAGCACACGGGTTAGTGTCAGTACAGTTAGTACATGTAGTAAAAGAAACTGAGTTAGTAAAGGTCTGATTGTCTGGACTTTCTGCACACGGTTCATCCACCCCATCACTCTCAACACCTGCATCTAAAACCAAAGATTCTTCTTTATCCTCAAGCATGGTGGAGCGAATGTTCTCTTGATCCTCCTGATCCTCATTTACTTTGTTTCCTTTCAAGTATAAACCTGCATAACAGTGTATACATAAAGCAGCAGTACCATCACAATAACAATCATTAGAATCAGGGGATTCAACACATAATTCATCATCAACAAAAATATCATCATCAGAATTATTTTCAAAAATATTTTCAGGAATAACCATCTGTGAATCCTTATGTTCCTCAAGGGGCTGTGGAGTTAACATTGCAGCTGAGTTGGCGGTAACTTGATCAATTAGAGCCCACAATTTTTGAGATTCAGCTTGGTCCCTCTGTTGGGCTTCACGATTACTTGCCTCCATTGCCTCCATCCTCTGTTGAATTTCAAGATTGTATGCCATCCGTTGATTGTTCTCTTCCATTTGTTGTATCAAAGAGGCAATCTCATCCAAGGTGCTCTGTGAAGGTTCGGAAGGTGCAGAGGTGGTCACTTGGCTAGGATAGTATGGTGGTGGCTCATAATAGCATGGTGGTGGCTCACTAAAATTAGGATAATACATGGAAGGTGGTGGTTCATAATAAACATTAGGCAAATGTCCATACATGTAATTATCCATGGCAATCAAACATCCAGACAAAGCAGACAGAACTAATTAGCAAAGAAATTTTTTATTTTTATTTTTTTAAAATTTTTTTTTAAATATTATTTTCTGCTAATAACAACAAACCAGAGTCCCCGGCAACGGCGCCAATTTTTGACCGCGCTGTCGCCACGCGCCAAAAAGAACGAGCGATTACAAAATAATGCAGTATAGAGCGACAACTCGGATCGTCTCTCAAGGACTCTTTAGGTGTTGTTATTATTAACAGAAAATTAGTAAAAGTTAGAAATGGGGGGTTTTGAGATTAAAATAAAATAAAGGAAACAAAATAAAAACAGAGTAAGAAAAGAGATTAACAAATAAACAAAAGAACGATTAACCTACTGTTCTCAGTTTCCCACTATCATTGGTTCATGCAAATCCTAAGCAGATACTAATCCCCTCTCGGTTGTAGCAATAGTTAACAAACGAAACCACTACTACGGATGTATGTTCCTATTCCCGAATTAAACAAACGGGGTTAAGCCCTTCGTGAACTAAACGAACACGAAACGAACACACGCGAATTAAACAAACGCGATTAAGTATAAGAACATAGCATCACCGAAATGAATCAATACAATACTATACATTCCTGAATTAAACAAACAGAGACGTATAGCATCATATTGAGCAGAGAAGTAAGTGAAAACAGGAAATACAAGAACCTCAAGTGTTAACAGAAACCAATTACAGTAGATTAATCTAGGAGACTAGTTCTCCATTACAAAAGAAAGACAACAAACTAAAAGGAAAACAATAGCTAACAAGTTCAGAAACTAGCCAAAACTGGCTAATTCTGACTATATTCTTTATTTCTGCCTAAGACTGCCTTATATACACGTTTGGGGTCGGAGTACTCGCGGCGGCTAACTGCTCGCGAGGCGAATTACATGAAAGGTCTGCAACTCTTTGTCTTCTCGCGAGGCGAGTATATATTCGCGAGGCGAACTCTTGACTTCCAACCTGTACGCCCGTGGCATTCAACACGCCCAAACCGTGATGGCTTCTGATCTTCCGAGACTCGCGAGGCGAAGGAATGCTCGCGAGGCGAACGATTCAACTTCAGAATTGCCACGACCGTGATCCTCAACACAGGCAAGCCGTGATCGTCTCTGACTTTTTCATGGTTGCAATACTCGCGGGGCGAGAGGTTATTCGCGGGGCGAGTGGCTCCAGATTTATTACTTTTTATTAACCTGAAAATAGAAAATAAAAGTAAATAATTATTCAACTCTAAAACAACTAAATTAACATAAAAACAATTTACAGACTCAAAATACTACTTAGGAACAATCAAGTCTAATTTGGGTAAAAATGGTATAAAATAAGCACAAAGCCAAGGTCTTGACTAGTTATAAAACCAGTCAAACAGAGGCTCATCATACATCAAAGAGATAGTTAGGCTTCATGGTGTACCTTCTAGCATAGTGTCTGATAGAGACCCGAGGTTTACCTCTATGTTTTGGATTAGTTTGCAAGAGGCCTTAGGAACGAAGCTTAGGCTAAGTTCAGCTTATCACCCATAGACTGATGGTCAGTCTGAGAGAACCATCCAATCCTTAGAGGACTTGCTTAGAGCTTGTGTGCTAGAACAGTCGGGAAGTTGGGACAAGTTTTTACCCCTGATAGAGTTTACCTACAAAAATAGTTTCCATTCCAGTATTGGGATGGCACCTTATGAAGCTCTTTATGGGAGGAAATGTAGGACACCATTGTGCTGGAGTGAACCTGGTGATAGAGTTGTGTTAGGATCGGAAGTGGTGCAAGAAACCATGGATATAGTTAGGATGATTCATGAAAAGATGAAAGTGGCACAGAGTAGGCAAAAGAGCTACCATGACAAAAGGAGGAAGGTGCTCGAATTCCAGGAAGGTGACCATGTGTTCTTGAGAGTTACCCCGACAATTGGGGTTGGTAGAGTGATGAAAGCGAGGAAAATTACTCCTAAATTCATTGGTTCTTACCAAATTCTAAAATGAGTCGGCGAAGTCGCCTACCAAATAGCCTTACCACCATTTTTATCAAATCTTCATAGTGTCTTTCATGTGTCACAACTCAGAAAGTACATCCATGACCCTAGTTACGTGATAGACCCAGATACCATACAGTTAAAATAGAACTTGACTTTTGAGGTATTACCCCTTCGAGTCGAGGATAGGAGGGTGAAGCAGCTAAGAGGCAAGGAGATCCTTTGGTCAAAGTCGTTTGGAGTGGGGCTACTAAGGAAAGTGCTACATGGGAGCTGGAAAGCAAGATGTTGGACTTATATCCGCACCTTTTCAATCGGGGTGGGTAGAAATTTTGAGGACAAAATTTTTATAAGGGGGGTGGAGTTGTAACACTCCGTTCTTCATATAAGCTCTTTTATGTATGCCTTGTTTGTTAGAAAGGTTTAGAATAAGCTAAGTGGGGTTTTAGTGGGAAAATCCCTTTCTTAGGCTTGTGTATTGTGACTGCCTGAGTCACAAGCACGACCGTGCTTAATAGATAGCACGACCGTGCTCGTTGGGCTAGCGCGTCTCGCTGACGCTAAGTTGAGCAAGGCCGTTCTCAAGGAGGAGCACGACCATGCTCATGTCTTTGCCTTTAAATACAGAACAGTAACCGAGGGTTTTAGTCATAAACCCTATTTTGGCAACAGCAGCCACCCTAGTGCGGCTGAACCTAGTTTGGAGCTTTGGAGACTTGTGGGAACGTCTAGTTCGTCTGTGCCAAATCGGTATAGGTAATGGTTTCTCCTCTTTTGGTTTCCTCTCTATTATTTAGATTTGGGAACTATTTGGTTAATGTTCTTGTTTGACAAAGGCTTGGAAGTCTACTGAGCCACTCAAGGGGAAACTCGTTGGTTGTCGTTTGGTCTACCGTTTGAGTTATCGCTACCGGATTCTTCATACCAGGTATGGGGAGAAGGGTAGTGTATTCATTAGGAAAGGGAGTAGCGTAAGATGAAGGGTTCCCATAGCCCCGCTATATGTTGTTGTTAACTGTTATTAGTGTCATGTTATGTTTGATTATGACTATGCATAAATTGTTGTTGATGCCATGATCTTCCTGGTTGTATGAGTTAAATGTCATAAGTGTTAGTTGATTAATGGTATGCCTATTGTTTGTAATCCTATATTGTATGCCAATAATGCATAACTGGTTGAATCTGTATATGATATGAATATGGCTGTTATGTTATTGTTATGTATGGATTGGCTGAGTGTTGGTTGAATGAATGATGTTGGTTCAGGTTGAACGATTAATAAGATTCTAATTGTTATAATAGGACTCTTAATTAATGTAATGGTTAAGGGATTAATTTCCTAATGTTTCATAAGACATCAACTGCTAGTGAAAGGTGATGATTGACGCCTACTGGATTAGTCAAGGACCCTAGGATATGAATTGAGAGTGTTAGGGAGTTTTTGGCTACAAGAACACAAGTTAAATCTGCCCAGAACAATACAGCTGGCCCAAGAGCATGCCCATGCTCAATAGGGAGCACGCCCGTGCTCCCAGTTAAATTCTGGAAGATGGCCGCGCATTGAGCACGACCGTGTAAGACAATGAGCATGACCGTGCTCCGCTTAAGTGGCAGCACGACTGTGCTGAGGTGAGCACGCCCGTGCTCCCCTTACTGGTCAGAACATTAATTAAATGAATTAAGGGGGGTGTTTACCCCAATTATCCCCAAATGATGAAATAATACACCAATCGAATGATAACAAGTTAGATAACTTAACTAAAGGATAATTAAGAATAACAAGAACAATAAGTTGGTTAAGTCGGTGCCCAATGGGTTACCGCATGTTGATAGGCTTTGGTGCTTTTAGGCCAAAGTGGGCTCGTTGCTTTTTGGTCGAGGTGTAGATAAGTTGAACCTTAGTGCTTTTTGGCTAAGGGGGCCTTGACCCAAAAAGGTTAAGGTGTTGATGTTAACGTTGATGATGGTTATAAGTCTTGGTTGCTTATTGGCCCAAGCAAAGGAGGTGGTTGCCTTGTCTGTTGTTGTGCTCATGCATTCATAAGTTGAAGTTGCTAGTTGGGGAAGTTCAACATAGGGGAAGTCGTCCTAGAGTATTATGATCTGGCCAAGTCTCGGTAGTTCACCCAAGGTTTGGTAAACCGTGCACCCCCGCGGTGGCGTGTCCTCGTTATGATGAGTCGGTTATCCAAGGGGTTCACCCACGATTTGGTGGACTGCCAGTGTTGGTGCTTTTTGACCAATGTGTATATGTAACTCCGAAGTTGCCTTCCTAAGATAGTTTAGATCTACATGCATAACGGAGTAGGGGAGTAGTGTTGCACTGCATAACATATGTTGGTTGAGATGACATGCTGATATGATTATATTATGTTTATGTTATGTTGTATATTGCTATGCCATGTTATGATGTATGTTCATCTTGCTTAACTACTTTCATGCCGTTGTGTTTACATGATTTCTTACTCCCCGTTTCTTTTTTCCTGTTGTTGGCATGTTTCTTTTTATACAGAGGACGGAGAGCAGCCAGTGGAGGAGTGACTCTGAGGAGCCGCGACTCTAGATAGGATGATTAGTTGTTTCAGTAGTTACAGTTTGTTGTTAGTTTCAGTTTCGTTGTATTCCGAGGATTTTATTCCGGAACGGTTGTAACAGCCTGATTTTAATTATGCTGTTCAACCGATTAAAATATAATTATTTATATTTTAATCTGAGAGTTAAAAAATGTTTTTGAATAAAACATAATCATATTCATAGTCTACTTTATGGTAGATGGTTACGGTAAAATTTTTTCTTTGAAAATTCAGATGAAAGCCGGTCTGCGTTTTCACTGCCAGTACAAGTTTACTGTGCAGAAAACCTAATTTTGACCCGTGAACGAGATAGTTAGTGTTTTTATTATGTTTCCTTCAACTTTGGTTATTTTGAAAATTTTCGTTCAAAAATAAAATAAAATATTTTATTCGGGTGAAAACGTCGGAAGAATTACGATCGGAAATGCAACTGGATACGAAATGGAGTAGAATAGGAGACATAAAAGGCATGAGGTGAGATGAGGGAGTGAGGTGACTTACTAGAGGTATGGCCTAAGCTACCTCCTAAAAAGTGGTCATGATGGACTTTTTGAAATATATCATATTATATTCTAAAAACCTATTTTTCTCTTTCCTCTTCAACCAAACAAGTCTTAAAGACAAAACTTGCTCTCCAAGCTCATCCTCTCTCCAAAATTTCGTGCTCCCCTCTCCCTCCTCTATATAATCATCACTCATTTTCTTCCTCCATCTTCATACTTCTTCAACTTCTCCCATTTCTTCTTTTTTTTTCAAACACTTAAAGCTTCTATTTTTATTAGTCTTTTCCACTTGAGTTCTTCATTAAAGTTCTTCCTTATACTAAGGGTAATGCTCTCATATGAATCTTTTTGCAAGTTTCATCTTTTATTTCTTAATTTACTTTATGTGTTCTTTAAATGCTTTAAACTTCTAAAATCTCTCTAAAATGGTAGGAAAATCCTTTTGAGTTGAAACCACTTTCTATAGTCTTGTATTAACTTTTATTTTCACATACTAAGAGGTTGTGTAAAACAAAAATCTCTACCTATCTATTCCAATGAAGGCAGAATGCTTGCATTTGTGACCTAGGAAGTTTTTGTTTCAACTTTTGGAATATGATCATGTGTTTGAGTTTCTAACTATCCATTGATCTTAAATCTATAAATCTTGGAAGTTTTGATAGCTTGTTCCTATGATGGCTGAAAATATGAATAAGTAAGCCTAGGATACTATGTTTCAACTTTCCAAGTATGATCATGGATTTAGAACTCTTAATACCTTGTGATTCTAAACCTAAGAGTTATTGTTAAACAAATAATATTTTCCTCATCATCCTATGATGACCGAAACTTAGTGTTTAGGTGCTAGGATGTGTGAGTTTTTATTTTTCCAAAATGATCATGGACTTAAGCTCCATAAGGTATTTGGATGCTAAGTCTAAGAGATTGGAAAGTTTAAGGATTTCTAACTTGTTTATTTTATGTTATTAAAGCTAGGATGTATTACTTTCATTTTTCCAAGATGATCATGGACTTGAGCTCCATAAGATATTTGGATGCTAAGTCTAAGAGTTGGAATGTTTAAGTTTCCATTGTTTTCCAAGATGATCATGGATTTGAGCTCCATAAGATATTTGGATGCTAAGTCTAAGAGATTGGAATGTTTAAGTTTCCATTGTTTTCCAAAATTATCATGGACTTGAGCTCCATAAGATATTTGGATGCTAAGTCTAAGAGATTGGAAAGTTTAAGGATTTCTAACTTGTTTATTTTATGTTATTAAAGCTAGGATGTATTACTTTCATTTTTCCAAGATGATCATGGACTTGAGCTCCATAAGATATTTGGATGCTAATTCTAAGTTATTGGAATGTTTAAGTTTCCATTGTTTTCCAAAATGATCATGGACTTGAGCTCCATAAGATATTTGGATGCTAAGTCTAAGAGATTGGAAAGTTTAAAAATTTCTAACCTATAAATCCTATGATGGCCGAACCTAGAAGGTTATGGACCTAGGATACTTTGTTCTTATTTTTCCAAAATGATCATGGTTTTGAGCTCCTTAATACATATGGATGCTAAACCTAAGAGATTGGAAAGTTTAGTGAATGATAGCCTATTTTACTAGCCTTGGCCGAATACCCTAAATTTATAACTTAGTGGGATTTTCATTCAACTTTGTTAAGTGATCATTGTTTATGAACTCATAACACTTAAGGATCATAAATCCATGAGTTGTATAATTTTTGGGAATCTCTAACCCTAAGAACTAGTCTTGGCCGAACCTATACCTTGTGGTTTAGTGTTCTTGTTTGATTTTAACTTGTGATTTTGTGTTCATAACCTTAGACTTCCATCGCGGAGGAAACGAGGACGTTCGTGGTATACCTCTTCGAGCCTCTAATCTCCTTACCTTCACAGAAGGTGGAGTTAGTACTTAGTGGTGTGACAACGAGGAGCTTCGAGTTCGGGAGTTCGGTGATAACCCAGGTGGGGGAAAGAACCAACCTATCGTCGTAATGGATAAGTAGTAGATTATATAATAATTGTGTAGGGTGACCTAAACCCTACTAGTAGTTGAGTAATCGACAAGACCAAAATCACATTGTAAACCTTTTCTGAAAAATCAATGGTGATTCGGGGATTGTTGGTTTATCGATATTAGGTTGATTTTATATTGTTGATGGTTGATTTGATTCTATTACCTTTATTGAATTGATTTTGTGCTATGTGGGTGATATGGGAATATTTTGATTGATATTGTGTTATGAATGATCTGCCTGGTTTTTATTATTATGCTTAGTGAATTTTAAGCAAAGATATATATGTTGTCTAAGAAATGATTGTTTTGGGCGTGAGGATAATGATGATTTAGAAGTGCCTAACCTAGATGATGTATGTTAAAGAGGTGTTATGGCATAGAATATGTGTCAAGTTCTAATGGAAGGTTAAGGAACTAGGATGTTGCTAAAACGGGTTGGTGAGATTCAATTATAGGTGTTGTTATCCACAACCGTGTATTGGTAATATAATACACAAGGACAAAAGTGTATTGGTAATATAATACACAAAGACGAAAGTGTATTGGTAATATAATACACAAGGACATCTGTGTATTGGTAATATAATACACCTTGTATTGATAATATAATACACGTAAAACCACTTCTGTGTATTGGTAATATAATACACAATGTATTGGTAATATAATACATGTAAAACAATTCTGTGTATTGGTAATATAATACACCGTGTATTGGTAATATAATACACGTAAAATCAAGAGTTTTCGCGAGACCACTTCCACCTTAGGAAATAGGTGTGAAACTATGGCGTCTTTGAGTAGCATGAGCTTGGGGGGTAGAGGATGATATATTAACTTGAGGATGATCTATTAGTTATGTGCGTTGTTTGTCTGTGACAATTACTGTATGATTTACTATGACTATTTTCCGCTTTATGATGATAGAACTGTTTCTTATCCCCTATGTTTTTGTATTCTTGTGGGTTACTTTACTTACATTAGAAGACCCGATGGAGGATTATGTTGTTGAGGAGCTGGGCGGAGCTATGTATGGAACGGAGGTTGCTGAGGAGTTGGATGGAACTCCTTACGAACCAGATGCTGGAGGTCAAGCTGTGATCCATGGCCAGTAGAGTATAGATAGTATGGCCAGTGTGTCTAAGAAGGAGTATTTTTATATGTTTCCGCTAAGTATGACTTTTATTTTAAGTTGATACCTGTGAGGGATCCTACTGAGAGGATTCCCTCAACAGTGTTTTGGTAATGAAATAAATAAGTAGGTGTGTATTTATATATTACAACCTTGGTGTGTTTAATTGGCAGAAGTTATATGATTGTTTAAATAAAGTTTTAATTTTTACGTACTTTTCACTCTAAGCGCGCGATTAAGGAATTAATTAATAAGGTTTTAAGCTAATTAAACACCGGGGCACAACAGGGTGTCTCAATGGTTATACCAGTTCTGTATGTGACATCGCAGTTGGGTTATGTTATTGCTTTGTTTATGTTTTATCTTTTAAAATTATGTTATTTCCGCATTGAGTTGTTACAATGTTGTACCTTTTATCCAAGTTTTTATTTAATGAAATAAATGCATGTTTTTATATTACCTCTTTTAGGTAAATGTTTTATAAATAATATGCTGGGTAGAGGGTGTCACACTTCAACTATGCAATTTATCAGATTTAGGTTGTGATGGTGATAAATACACTTGGAGCAACATTTAACCAAGGAAATTTAGATCATTTTTAGCAAGATTAAATAGATTTGTGGCTTTTCCTTCATGGAAATATATTTTTCCAAGAGCTGCAGTTTTCCATCTTTTAGGATATGCCTCAGATCATTTACCTAAGTTATTGGATTTGTCCCTTAACTCTGTTTCTAGGAAAGATAGAACCTGAATTATCATATTCGAGCAAATTTGACTTACAGATGAAAATTGTGAGAAAGTAGATAAGACTTTTGGGATGCTCAATATAAGATTCCTAAATGCTTAAAGAAGCTCTCCAATTGGGGAGAACAAAGGTTTCAAGAATCCCTAAGGAGATTCGAGCAAACAGAGAAAGGGTTAAAAGGTCTTTTATTAAGAAGTGATGAACCAGGAATACAGGAAAAGATCAATGAATTGGAAAAAAAACTATGGATGATCTTCTTGAAACTGAAGAAATTTGGTGGTGTCAGAGGTCTAGAGCTTTATGGTTGCAACATGGTAATAAGAACACCAACTTCTTCCATCAAAAGGCATCTCAACGACATGAAAGAAAATGGATAGCCTCTATCAATGATAACAATAGTAGACAAGTTAATAAGGAAAGTGAGATTGGGAAAGTAATCACAGACTATCAAGAATTGTTTAATTCCTCGAATCCCATTAACATGGCAAATGCTACTTCAGTTGTTGGAAATAGGGTGTCTGAAAGCATGAAGAGGATCTTGGAAGGAAAATTTACTAGGTAAGAAGTTCACGGTGCTTTAAAACAGATGAAACCTACAGCTGTCCAGATGGTATCCTTGCTCTTTTCTATCAACACTTCTGTGACACTGTGGGTAATGATGTGACCTCCCTAGTGCTTGATGTCGTCAATGGTGATGGAAATTCTGGTAACATCAACCATACCCTTATTTATCTTATTCATAAGGTTAAAAACCCTAAATACCCGGGTTATTTTAGACCCGTCTCTCTTTGCAATACTGTTTTCAAAATCATCACTAAAACTATTGCAAATAGATTGAAATTGATCCTTCCTAACATTGTTTTCCATTATCAAGTGCTTTTGTCCAAGGTAGACTTATTACTAATAATGCTTTAATTGCTTTTGATACCTTTCATCATATGAGAAAGAAAAAGAAAGGAAAATGGCATGGTTGGGTTAAAGCTTGATCAAAAGATTATGATAGAATTGAATGGAGTTTTCTGCAACAAGTTCTAATTTCTATGGGTTTCCCAGTTATATGGGTTACTTTAATAATGAAATGTGAGACACCCCGATATCTCATTAAAGAAATCCTAATTAACTAAGTCTTAACCGAGATATTAACGTTAAATACATATAACAGAAAAGCGAGCATATTAAAAACCATCAAAATGTTAAACGTATAAAGATAACATCACACACCATATATATACATATATAGATAAACATGTGTCCAGGGTACCCATCAGTAGGGTTCCATCCAATACAGACCATCATGAACAAAAGATATATAAGAAAGTACATAAAAGATAAGAAACAGAAGACCATCTCACCACACTCCATTGGGCCCACCCATACTCAAAATACATAAAAAAATGGCTCACCACACACCTATACAAACAGACTCTATAGCCTACCCACTAATACTACCGGAATCTCCCCATATCGGTGTCTATAGACCCTCCATGGTGGTCATTGTGGTGGTGTCGATGGTGTCGCCTTGATGCTATCATATATAAGCATGACGCTGAAACATCCGTCGATAGTGTATGATGTGACGAGCACTACCTTTGGGAACTACTCCTACCGGTCCCATCACCTCCAAACTCCGGGATAAGCCCCAAGGATGTGGATGTGGTCGGGGAGGGGGATTCCAAATCTGCTGAAACGGAAGACACCGGCCCGGACGACAAACTCCTATAAAGCACGAGTATGGCGCATCTCCAAAACACATATACACAGTCACTGGTCACATATAAACAGAGAGGAATGTGACCGGGTCAATCCTCCATCCTATGTCATCGTGAAACTTGACCTCAATGGTCCCCATGATCGGGACCCATGTCTGCTCTATCATCCAGGGATGGTGTAAATACGATCCTCCTCTACTGGCTCTACACCACATTCCGATAACAAACATACAAAGAAAGGGATAGGGAGATAAGAAACTATACTATCATCATGCGGTGGAAAAGGGTACATAGCATAAAATACAATAACAATACAACAACATGCAACACATAGATAAAAAACATCGTCAAGTTGTTGTATCATCCTCTACCCTTAAGCACTCATGCAGCTAAGCCTGGATGCTGAATTGGACACCTACAATCTTGTCACACATCCCCCATTCCCATTAGGGATGTTCGTCAGACGTCCAAGCGACTTGTCCATAAACACCGGTACACATCCCAATTCCTGTTAGGGTACTCATTCAAAGAATGACACTATTCCCCCATTCCCGTTAAGGAATAGTTATACAATATAATAATAGTATCGCATTCCCGTTAGGATACGGGACGACTCGGCAAGGACTACAAGAGTATCACGGTAGTCTCTCCCATTCCCGTTAGGGAACTAATCTGTGAAATCCGGCATCTTTAATCAGATACTCTGACCTTGTGTGTTCCACCCACATGGTTGTGAACAACACCATGCATTCTAATGGGAGTCTCACCGACTGTTACCGGGTCATAACCTAGTGCCTCAATCTTGTTAGGTTTTCATGAGGTAATCCTCTTTTAAAATAATATCTCAAGGCAGAAGAAAACCATCCAATGGATCACGCATTACAAAACATGAATCACATAAGGGCTATTGTGTTTACCTCTTGAAGCGTGCCTTTCGTTTGGATCACTAGTGCCACGAAGTTGCGGCACCTCTACTCAGTCTACACGAGAAAGTATAGTCGGAGCAAAGCGTCTTGTGCTAGCTGACGGCTATGGGGAGGCATGGTTAGCAAGTATTGGTTAGAGGGAGAGCTCTAGCCTATTTATAAGCTGGTAGCTCCCTTTGACCTAACTGCTTACACTATTGGGCTTTGTACACTACAAATCCAATTGTCCTTATATTAATTAAATCATATTTGATTAATATAATTACTCCACATCTGCTCTATGCGTGTGACCTTATAGGCTCCCACTAAGTTGGTAATAATATTAAGTATTATAATAATATCAAATATTAATTATAATATTAAATATTATAAAGAATGAGCAGCATCTAGCAATGCATCATTACTACCCAATTAGCGAGAGTATCGGTGATCCGATTTTAAACTTACTGCGACCAAAATTTACCGTGTAAATGTCCCTTCGTCCATATGTCTTAATTGAACACAAGGCATACGAGTGTCATCCTTGTTATGTTCACTTGTTTATTCCTCGATCCTCGAGTAGACGTGTAATCAGAAGCGGACCCAATATCAAATATTGACCCACTTCCACGTGGCCATGCATATTTCATGTCTCACTTTATCGAGGGCCCCAAGACATTACCCCTGTTATGTATGAGGGACAAATCCTATCTACATCACTCATACTCCTCAACATGATTTGTTGCATGCCTAATAACTACCTTTATGATCACCATGTTACGTGTGACGTTTGATAGCATTAAAGCCTACAACTCCTCATGTAGGAATCATAGTAACTTCAAGTCGAAGGACTACTTCACTATGGTGTGCATTTGCCCCAAGTTTGGATGAAAACTAAACATTTGTCAATGATTTAATTGAACTTCATATTGGTTACTGACATGTCTATCTAGTATGCAGATTATTAAGTGAAATATTATTTAACACCAGTCTGCCCATAGACACTCTTAATCTCTCTTGAAGATTACTTGTCTGATGAGTGAAAATCAACTTGTCTGCAGACTGTATTGTTGACTGTCTACATTAAAGACTCAACCTGTCTGGAAGGAGCTCTCACCTGTCTACGGTCCTTCGATAAGGAACACAAGGACAAAAAAGCTTTTAGGAGCTGTCCCCTCAAGTAGAAGTTATTGAAGCTTTCTCTCTCACACATATCAAGAAAATCATAAGGTCAAACACTCAAGCAACTATAAAGCACAAAAAAAGAGTGCTTCTAATATGCTTTATTCCCTAGCACAACTAAGAGTTACACGAAAAGGGAAATGTGCTCTGCAAAGTACAAAAGCAACCTGCACAACTCTGATTTGGCTGCTGCACAAAGCATAAAGCACAGGACTTACATGTTAGAGTGCAACCAACGTTCCTATTACATTAATGGCTACCCAGAACGACTCAATTACATTTAATGGTGCTAAGCTTGAAGCCAAAAATTGAAGGAATGTCTCTAACGTATTCAAAATGATTAGAGCCTATAAATACAGAAGTCATTGAAGATGAAGATAGAGAACACACAGCATTAAAGAGTCATTACTTTGTGCATTTAATCTTTCATTCTTTCAATCTATATTCTTCAATCTATAAAGGTCCTATGAAACGAGGTGTAAGCTTTCTGGATTTGATTGCCCTGCCTATTCCAATTCTAGGAGTGACTCACGAAAACATGGTCGCCCTCTTGGAATTCCGATGACCTTATCCACTTATTGCTGTAGCTTTTCTGTCTATCTACTGCCGCTTTTATCTTTTCCCGAATCCTCTCAACTAGTTCAGTCGTCCGTTGTACCACCTCCGTCCCAATCAACTGACTCTCACCAGTTTCATACTGATGTGACCAAGGATCGATCACTATGCATTTTAGAATATTCTTTGATGTAATTACTTTAAAATTTGAGATCAAACACAATTCAAGCACAATTGATATGAAACATGATCTTCAAGTGAAGAATCAAGAGAAAACAAAAGGAGTAGAAGAAAAAAGCAATTGATATATGACTAGAAATTAAATTACATGAAGTAAATTGTAAGAATTAAATTGACATAATTAAAGAACAAAAGTAGAAAATGGAATATGAAGAAAATGAAGGGGAAGGCGCCACAAATTGAATCATCTTTGAGAAGAAGATTGAATTTGATAAGCCAAAGGAGGATTTACCACTTGAATAAGGATATTCAAGATAAGAATCAATTGGTTCAACTCATGAACTAAGAAGAGGAGAACTCTCAACTCTATCTAGAAATCTCAAGTGTGAGAAAACTTATCAATTGTATTCAAACTTGTGAAATTAGCTTTAAGCGGTTATATTAAAACAACGGAAAAATTAAAACTTAAATATAAACAATTATCATATAGATATATCAACATATACATACATACGGGCATCAATATATATGTCACATCCTGGGTACAGTACTATAAAGGGAATCCCATCAGTAGGATCCCAAGTATATACAAACTGGTTGAAAATGAAAATACATCAAAAGACTAGAACAGAAGATACCTCACCAAACTCTCAACACCTAGTCCCCTATAAAAAAATACATCAAAACCTCACACACACCTATACATATAGCACTGGCCTAAGCCATCACTGGCTACTACCCTCACCATCACCATTGAGTCTCTATGGTCTCGCTATTCCTCCGCTACCACTGGAAGAGCTCCTCTCTGAAGATCTCTAAAACAACCATCGATATGCCCAGCGATCCCGGGATGGTAACCTGGAGGACACTCTAGAGGACTTCGATCCTGTCGCTCTGACCTCGGGGAGTGCGGGTGCCTCCAGGACATGTATCGAATCATGAATTGGTACTACTGGGTCCTACTTTGGAACTAGTGCAAGGGCTGGCTCCGGTGCGGGTGCTGGTACTGGCTCTGGAGAAGGTACCTCGAAGGGTACTAGGAAGGGAACTGGTTCCATCTCTGGCTTCGACGACAACTGTGCAACCTGAAATCCGATAGGGAAAGGAAACGTTTAACCGACTTTGAAAGTACCAATTAAACCCAAAGGAGCTCCCTGCCCAAATCCGGTAGTCACAGAGACTGGACCCGTATATACAGCGAATAGGGTAATTGGGTCCACTAGCCACTCGTTATGATCTGTAACTCGAACTCAAAATTCCCCGTGAGGGGGAATCCTGCCGGCTGAGTCATCCATGGGTGATCCTAGTGTGCCATCCTCGTTCTTAGGGTCTAAGGTACAACATTAAATAAAACAAGCACAACAGCAAGAAGAAAGGGAATAAGAAACTATTTAACGTCAAACGTGGAAAGGGTTTAGCAACATTTAAATCTATAACAACACACTGAACATCCATCTCCATATATCTCTATAGATATATCTATATATAAACACAGTCATCCTTGAAACATCTATTATTTTCCTCTACCCTCCATCATGATGCGATGTAATGCAATGTGTATAATCAGGTATGGCCACATATTCGGATATCCGTAATGACACGCCTCCAGAGTCCCTGGTGCACATTCTCGTCCGCGGAGGGAGAATGCCCATGAAAAACAATGGCACTATAGTTTCACAATACACATCAGTGCACACCACTGATCCCACGGCCAGGGTGTTCATGCAATGCATGAACTATAGCTGCGACAATAATAATAATAATGTCTAGGACGGTCCTGCCAATAGTCTAAACCACGGGAATGCATCCTCCAGCGAATAAGACCCCTAGTGCCAATGCACTATATCATAGACCATGTTTCAGGTCACCCATATGAAAATATCACAGACCATGTTTCAGGTCACCCCCTAGTGGCTTAACCTCTCATCACTATCTGATAATTAACCTCAACAATAATCACATCTCATCAGTCTCATCACGATATCACAATAATCATCTCGGTTAGGCACTTCTGAACTCATGTATCATGAACCCCCACATACATCACTATACTCATCATGTATCAATGCTCATAAAATCTCTAATCACAATAATCACCCATCATATCAACATGTCATCTTTTCAACCATCTCCATATATAATAAAATAATATAAAATACTATAATATAATATAATTCTATCTATCATCCAATTAGACCAAATAACACAATCAGCTCATCATGTATCAACGATATACTGCAAACAGTCAAAACAGTCCAATCTGTCAAAGCAGTCAACATTAATAATAAAATAATATATTTTTATACGTAACAGCGATAAACGTAAAATTCCAATATCATCATTGGTACCACTACGTAGTTCCCAATGTGATATTGACATTATCCGTTACTCGCTCTCTAGTAGGGTTTAGGTCGCCCTATGCCATTATCGAAATAAATGGCACTTCGTCGTTTCCGACGTTAGATGGCTTCTTTCCCCCACCTTGAAAGTCGTACGATAACTTGAACGTAACGTAACCACTCCTCCTCAACTACTCTCGATTCTGCCCTGCTCAGTTCCAAGGCCTCCGAGCCTTCGAAATTTCACCTAAATATCACATTGTGATGAGCGAGTTACAGGAAGTCCTAATACGAAGTCGGAATTGAAATCCGGTAACCGAAATTAAGGATAAACCAAATATCGTAACAGACATCATTTCGTCATAAAGAGAGTAAGAATTACCTCCACTATAGAAGAAAAGAGAAAGAGAATGATGAAGAGGACGTTGCCATGAACGTAACGATGTACTCAGAATTGCAAAGGGACGATCGATCAAGTCGTAATTCGAGTCGAGACTCCTTCTCTCTCTAGTTTTCTCTCACTCTCTTGCTCTCACTTTATGTTTCCTCTGCGTTCTACCTTCTATCTTTTATGTTTTGGCTTAAGTGACTTATGTCACTTAAGCCTTTTTATTTTTGCTGAATTTTGCACCAACGTTTGAGCGTTGGGAAGGCAGCGCTCAAGCGTTCCAACGTTTGAACGTTGACTTTTCCACGCTCGAGTGTTGGAGGCAGGTAGTGACACACCCCGTTGTGTCCCGTTGTGCTATTAATTATTTATTAATCTTAATCACGTGCTTAACGTTAAAATACGTAAAAAAAATAAAACTTAATACTAATCATATAACTTCTACAAAATAAACACACCAAAGATATAATCTATAAATACACACATGTTTGTTCATTACATTACCAAAACACTGTTTAGGGTATCCTATCAGTAGGATCCATTGCAGGTACATGCTTACACAAATTATTATAGTCAGCGGAAAATAAAACATCTTATAAGACTCACTGGCCCTAGACACTAAACTACATTGCTGGAATCCACAGCTCGTCCTCCCGCCTCTGGTTCAAACATAGTTCCATCTAACTCCTCAGCAACTGGTTCCTCCATCGGGTCTTCTCGTACGATCACATTAGAATAAAATACAACACACAGAAAGATATAGGGGATAAGAAACAGTTCTATCATCAAAAGCGGAAAAGAATACATAGCACATAATATAATAATAACCACAGACACGCATCACTCAAAATCAACAATCATCCTCAATTCACTATATCATCCTCTACCCTCAACTCCTGCAACTAAGATTTTATATTGATGTGGCCATATTTACTCCTTTCACATTAGTCTGTAGTCCGAAACAGTCCAGTGCAAATAACTTTCGAACACATTAACGACTAAACGAGTATTAGTCTAAAATGGTCTAGTGCCAAGAATACGCGAACACGTCGATGAATACCAGTCCAAAATGGTCCAGTGCCAAAAGCATTCGAACGTGTCAAGAACTAAAAGAATATTACGGTAGTCTACCTCAGCATCCACATCCGTATGGCACTCACCCGCAATATCTTATATCCCAAAATAGGATATCCTGACCTCGTGTGTTCCACTCACACTCTTGTGAATAACAATACATCTATATGAATCTCATCAACCCACATTAATAACATCCTAGTGCCTTAACCTTCCATCAAAGACTTAACACATATTCTATGTCACACTTCCTCTTTAAAATAATTAGTTTAGGCTAGGCACCTCTAAGTCACCATTATCCTCACACCCAAACCAATAATTATCTCTCGAACAATATATACATGTTTGCTTAAAATCCACTAAACACAATATTAAAACCAGACAGATCATGCATAACACAATATCAACAACATATTTCAATATCACCAAAATAACACAATATCAAGAATATTCAAACACCAAAAATAATACATCATATGCAGTGGAATACCTCAACCAGCGTATCGCAGCAAATTCACTAATATAAAGTCAAACATCATCAAATACTTAAAATCAACTTAATGTTGATAAACCTACAATCCCCGAATCACCATTGGTTTTACAGAAAAGGTTTCCAATGTGATTTTGGTCTTGTCGATTACTCAACTACTAGTAGTGTTTAGGTCGCCCTACACAATTATTATAGAATATACTACTTATCGATTCCGACGGTATAATGATTCTTTCCCCCACCTGAGTTAGCACCGGCATTCCGACTTCGACGATCCTCGTTATCACACCACAGTTTAACAGTTTCTCCTTCAACCAAACAATACAGCTATAATTAATCAACAAAATCACTCTTAACCTAACTAGCTAGGTTTCAACCTCCTAATTCAAAATAGGGTTATGATTATTTTCTCATTCCAATATTTTGGATTCCAGTTCCTATAGTCTTAGATAGCTTAGATAAATTATCATAACTTTGAAATATTAACAAAATAATTTAATCTCCCTTTTAATTAAGTTTCGGCCTTACTTAGTAAAATAGGCTAGGAAATTCTTTTTGATTCAAGCTATTGGTTTTAGATTACATAGATACTTAAGAGTATTAACCAATCATTAGAATTCATTAAATTAACAAAATCCATAAACTCCTAAACCCTAGATTTTCGGCCAACACCATAAAATTAGGATAGAAATCTTTGTTGAAGTTAAGCTCTTAGATTATAACCGTATAGGTATTAGAGAGCATGATACAAGTGTTAGAATTGAGCAATGACACAAAAACTTCACACTCACTTTCTCACCTAGGTTCAGACAAGAATGATTAATAGGGAAGGAAAATGACTTTGATCACATGCTTTTGGATAATGAAAGTAGGGATCATATCTAGATCATAGAAATTGGTTTCACATTTTTATGATTTTTCTATAATTTTCTAGAATTATTACAAGTTCTAGATCTAGAAATGAAAAACTATGAAATATGAAGAACAAAAGCTTAAACAAGTGATGAGATGATCATGTTACCTCAAGTTAGGAAAGTAGAAGAAGAATAGATGATGATCTTGGCAAGTTTTGTAATGGAATCACTTGGAGCTCTTGAAGAATGAAAATGGAGTTTAAGTGTTTTTGGTGAAGAAATGAAGAAGATGAGTGAAAGGGGAGGGAGGCCATAGTTTGGGGGGTATATATAGGAGTAATCTTATGCCTTGTTTGGTTTGTTAAGCTTAGATTAATAGCTTTTAGGAATATTTAATTAATATAAGCTTAACCATAGTTAATAATTAACCTAACTAAGGTTATCTTGCTAACTAAGGTTAATGAATATGTGGCTCACATTTAGTGGAGGGTGCGGCTGATTTTAGACCACACAAACTAACCATGGTTAAAATCTAACTTAACTTTGGTTAGGTTAAGCTAAAAGGGCATTCTGGTCATTTCACCTAAATTTATATTTAATTCTTCATAAATGCTTGGTGAGTCATGGTGGTGACTCACCCCAAGAATCAACTCCTCCGGTGGCCGGTTTTGTCTCTGCACCTCCCTTCTCTACTCCGTCGGTTCCCCGATTAGGGTTTTACGCCCGTATAAAAGCATAATATTTCGTTTTCGACTGAAAATTTTCAAACTAACCAAACTCGTTGGAAATATGATTTAAATATAAACCATTTCGTTCATGAGTCAAAATTAGGTTTTCTGATCATTAAAATCTTACTGTCAGTGAAAACACCGCTTGTTTTCCTTCCGAACTTTTACCAAAATTCGTCCGAATAAACATAATATTTTATTTCTGATCATAAATTTGGAAAGTAGACTTCCTCACCGACAAAATTTAAAAAATCTACAAATTTCAGTTCTCGGGCCAAATTAGGGTTTTCTGTCAGTATAAAATTATACTGTCAGTTAAAAAAATGCAGACCGGGTTCCATTTGAATTTTCAACCCAAATTTTTACCATAACCTTCTACCATAAAAGAGACTATGAATATGATTTTATTTTATTCAAAATCACTTTATAACTCTCAAATTAAAATATAATTAATTATATTTTAACGGGTTAAATAACATAATTAAAAATCAGGCTGTTACAGGTAGACCATTACGCCATGCAACCAATCCCCAACTGCCACATAAGCCCCTTTTGACATGTGGAAGTCAACATCATACCTTGTCTGATTGACTAAGGCACTTGATCGTTGATACACCCATGCTAGAGCATTCTATAGACGCTGGAGCGTTGGGTTTACCACGCTCGAGCGTTGACCATTGACCAGAAGTCATTTTGTCGCGTTCTGGGTCCGTTCGACGTCCGATTGACCTCAAATATGAGATATAGGCTCCTCAAGACCTAATAAACATCCTTAAACCCTCAAAAGACTTAATCTCAATCCTAACTCCAAATTTCTTGTTTCACACTCATACGCCTTAAACACGATAATCGGGAAAACCATAAGATTTGTGTACGTTCAAACTACCTCTAGATGGTTGCGTACTTTACATGCAAAGGTTCCTAGACCTTAAACAACCTCGTAACTATATAATCCAAGTCTTAAACCTAATTCTCTTACATAAGCAACACATAAAATCACAGATGTTACATCCTACCCTCCATTTCCAAGTGTGGGTCTCTCTCTTTTGTTTTTTTGATAAAAGATTATGGATGTGCAAACGCATCACTAGGGAGCAAGACATCCCAACTATGTTGGCACCCTAAGCTCCCACAATCACTTGTAGCACATCAAATGAGTAACATTAAAGAAAAAAAGAAGGAAGAATACAAGAGATCATGGGGGGACAAAACCAAAACCCATGACAGCAAAAGACCTATGTAAAACTATAATAAGGGAGGCCTAGCTTATCCCTGATAAAATGATCTCTCAATAAAGGGGCGAGGGAGCTCCACCAAGTAGAGGATAGACTAGAAACACCAAAATTAGCTAAATAATCAGCACAACTATTCCCTTCTCTATACACATGGGAAATTTTAAATGAAAAATGATTACAAATAGACAAACTATTTAGCCATATGTTTTTTAGCCTCCAAGGAACCACATTACTTGATGAGAAAACCTCCACAACCATTTTTGAATCAGTCTTTAGCCAGAGGAACTTCCATCCTTTACTAAATGCAATATCAATAGACTCTATTGCTGCCACAATCTCAGCATGAAGGGCATTTTGAATACCAAGGTAAGTAGAAAATCCGCCTATAAAGTCACCTCTGAAATCTCTGTAAAGACCAGCAGCTGCAGCATGACCAGGAGCACCCTTTGCAGAACCATCTATGTTACACTTAACCTAGCCATATAGAGGAGAAATCCAATGCACTTCATTAACAACCGGAGCATTGCCAAGGTGAGACACAACTTTAAAGAATTTTAAAATATAGAAATCATCCATATCATTAGACATTACCCCTTTAGAGATGGACCCAGATGGACCCCTTCAAAATAGATGTAAATGATGAATGATTAAGGGGAAAATGAAGGACACTACCAACCCATTTCCAAAGCGTGACTGCATCATCACAAAACAAAAAAATATGACTAGATGATTCATCACTTTTGCCATACAAACTGCACATATAAACTGTAATGCATCCTCTATGCCTTAAGTTTTCATCAGTAGGTAGTTTCTTATGCATAAGCCTCCAAAATAAGAAGGACTTAGAAGGTGGAATAAAAGGTTTCCAGATTTTGGACCCCCAATTAGTGATAGCAGCTACTGCATTAAGGAATTCCAAAGCAATCTTCATTGTCAAATCACCAGAGATAGAGTCTGTCCAAACCAAAGAGTCATTTGAAGGCTCCATAAGAATGACCACATTATCAATCTCAGCTAGCAAAGCAGGAAATTTTAAGTGGAAGTAATCAGGAAAGTTCCATGATTTGTTACTTATAAAGTCACTGACTATAGCAGTTAGCAGATGATGATGAGTTTCCTTTGGAATGTTTAACATTTCTACAATTGATTCACCTAACTAGTTATGAGTCCAGAAATTAATAGAAGAGCCATTGCCTATCAGCCAAGTTGAATTCTGGACAATAACTAGAAAATAGACTTTAATCCCATGCCATACTGAAGATTTCACATAGTTAGCCATATGAAATCCTATCCTAAAGTATCTTTTTTTTCCCAGAAACACAACCCATGAATCAGAAGAAGAGATAATAGTCCAAGACAGTTTCAATAATGCAGCCCTGTTTAAGGCCTTAATTCCTCTTAGACGTAAGCCACCTTCAGCAATAGTTAGGCAACATTTTCTCCAAGCCACTGTCACAATCTTCTTAACCTCATTGTTTCCTAACCAAACAAAGTTTCTAATGCACCTTTCAACTGATTTAAGAAGAGATGCATGCCAAATATAGATTTGAAAGCTGTAAAAAAGTATACTGTTTATTATTGAGTCCACCAGTTGAATTCTTCCCATAATTAAGAGAGTAGATCCTTTCCAAGAAGCTATCTTACACTTTACTCTATCTGCAATAGGTTGAAGATGTATGGTTTTTGGTTTTCCCTTAAACATAGGTACTCCCAGGTAAGAAAAAGGGAGGTGACCTTGGTTGAAACCCAGAATAGGAGAGATAACAGTCAACCTACTAACTGAGACTGCACCAGCAAAGAATTTGCACTTACCTAGGCTTAAACGAAATCTCAGCATAAGCCTCAAATAAGGCTATTATCATTTGGAGATTCCTTTTTGTTCCTTTGGTAAAGACCATAATGTCATCAGCATATAAAGTATGAGAAGGGGTATGACATCCCCTAGGACCTGCCATATGCTTCAACCAACCATTATCTACCAACCAAGAGATGCTCCTACCTAGCACATCTTCAGCAAGACAGAAGAGGAGTGGTGATAAGGGGTCACCTTGCCTCACTCCTCTCTTGCAAGCCAAATACCCTATTGAATGACCATTTACCAAGAAGGACAATGTTGCAGATGAGAGAATAGTCTTTATCCAAGAGCAAAATTTTGAATGAAATCCAAAAGCATCAAGCACCTTGAGTAAAAAATTCCAATCAAGAGTGTCAAATACTTTTTTTATGTTAAACTTCATAGCTAGATTTCCACCAAAGCATTTGTTATCTAACAAGTTGATTGCTTCAGAAGCAATGCAGATGCATATGCAATCCTTCTACCTTTCACAAATCCTCTTTGATGAGGTGAAATGATTTTAGAGGCTATGCATGCAAGCCTGTCTGGAAGAATTTTGGAGATAATCTTATATTGGAAATTGGCTACTGCAATAGGCCGAAAATCTTCAAGCCTATCAGCTTCAGGAAACTTAGGAATCAAAGTAACCAGATTAGAGTTTTTTCCAGGTAGAATCCAATTTTGCTCAAAGAATTGAGTAACTGATTTGAAAACATCCTCCCAAATGATACTCCAAAAAGTTTGGAAAAAAGAACCACTGAATCCTTCTGGGCTAGGGGCCCAGAAGCATTTAGGGTGAAAACTGCATCTTTAACTTCCTCTAAAGAAGGCATACTAATCAGCAAATCATTATCATCAGAAGAAACTAGCACATGAATGACCTTTTCTATTAAGCCATTATCAACACATTGATTATCCGAGGCATACAGAAGAGAGTAGTATCCAGTTACATGATTTTCAATATCCAAATGAGAATCCAACAAGGAATTACCATTCTTCAGAACTGACATCTATTTCACAGAATGTCTGACTTTTGCCACTCTAAGGAAGAAAGCAGTATTTCTGTCCTCCTCAGCAAACTAGCTTATTTTATATTTCTACTTCCAAAAAAGCTCTTCATAAGACAATGCTTGATTCAATTCTAGATTAGCTGAGATCTCAATTGCACGCATATCATCATAATAACCATCACTATCAATTTGCAACTAAAGTTCCTCTAAAACCATTTTGGCATTTTCTACCTTAAGATGAATATTCCGAAAAACTGTCATGTTCCATACTTTAAAAGCATGTTTCAGTCTTTTTAGTTTTTGCATTAAGATGGACATAGGGCAGCCAAGAGCAGGTTGTAGCCAAGAGTCCTTTATAATCCTCTCACAATCACCATGCTCAGCCCACATACTGTAATATTTAAAAGGAGAAGAACTAGGCTTAGAACCCTTGAGCATATTTAATAACAAAGGAAAATGATCGGAGCAACTTTTAGGCAGTGTAACACAAGATATGCTATTCCCAAAAGAAATACACTGAATGTTAACCACTGCTCTATCTAGAACTTTCTGAGTGAAGGCATTCCCCAACCTATTATTAGACCAAGTGAAATTAGCTCCTCTTGTAGGAATGCAGCTAAGGCCCCCTTCATTTATCCAAGAAGAAAAATCATCACAAGAAGCTTTAAGAGTGACACGCTGTCGCACACGGGTCAAAAAATGAGTGGTTTACAAAAAACTGCAGTTAGGGCACGACAACTCGAGTATCGTCTCACAAGGACTCTTGGATTGTTATTCGCAGAAAAATCAGTTTTTTTGTGTGTGTGTGTGGGGGGGTGGGGTGGGTGGTTGGTTTGAAATTCAATTAAGAAAACAAAGCAGAAAATAGAGCAATTTAATAGATTTATCAATAAGCTAAAAACGATTAATCTATTGTTCTCGGTTTCCCACTATCATCGATTCATATAAATTCCATGCCCTAAGCGGATTCTAATCTCTTTTCAATTGTAGCAGCAATTAAAAAGCAAAATTGACACTACGAGATTTATGTTCCTAATTCCCGAATTAAGAAAATGGGGTGAAGCTCTCGTGAATTAAGCAAACACGATTGAACACACGCTAGTTAAGCAAACGCGATTATGTATAGGAACACACAATCATCGAAATAAATCAATACCTATTCTATACAATCCTGAATTAAGCAAACAAAACAAATAGAACAATATTGAAAGAGAATAGCAAATCAATTGGGAATTACAGAACCTCAAGTGCGGCGGAAACCGGTTACAGCAGACTAATCCAAGGGAATTAGTTCTCCATGAAAAACGTAATACAACCTAGAAAATTCGTAAACAGTGGATAATGAAAAGTTCCCCTAATCTGCCCTGAAACAACAATTTATAACATTCAGGATCTGTGCCCGCTCGCGAGGTGAGCAGCCTCTCGTGAGGCGAATATTAAAAGTGGCGCGCGTTCAAAATTGGGTTCTCGCGAGGCGAGGTGATGATTCGCGAGGCGAGACCGAAAGGGTGACATTCTCAAGCACATTCAGGCCATCAGGCTCATGGGGCGAGACAGTGATTCGCTAGGCGTGACAGAAGGGGTGACTGTTGTTGTTCAGACTGGTATTCAGGATCGCGAGGCGAGTAGCTTCTCGCGAGGCGACCCTTCCAGAATGGCATTTTCCACTGTTTTCTTCGTTCCCTTGACTCCAAGTGCTTCCCTTTCAACCTGAAAACATGAAATAGAAGTGAATACTTTATTTGACTCAAAAATTAACTAAAATGCCCTAAACTACTTAAGAAATTCAAAATGTTTCTTGAGGACAATTAAATCCAAATTTGGGTTAAAACGAGATTGAAACTCGAGTAATTGGTGCAAAAACCCATGGTCTTTCTAGTTATAAAATTAGTCAACCAGAGGCTGATCAAAATACCCCAAACTTAAACCTTGCTTGTCCCCAAGAAAACTAAAACTCAAAAAGACTCAAACTTGGCAAGCTCAAAGGATTCAATCAATTCCGCACAAATTTCATGCAATTTTAACAAAACAATTTTTCTTCAATGTTTTCCCCCTTGCAACAATGTAATCCCCATATTCATTTACTTTAAAAAATTGAGAATTCCATCATTCATGCAATCAGTAATCTAAGCAAAGGATCCAAGTTACACACAAAAGGGAGATCACCAATTTCAAACAATTGCCTTCCTCACAAGGGCACTTAATATTTCACTCAATTTGTCTAGGCAATCAACTTTTCACTCAAGTTCACATTTTAAGAGCACTTCCCATGAATTTGATTTTCATCTCAAACAAGGTTCCCACGAAAACATGCATGCAACATCAAAAGGTCTTTTAAAGGTTGTAATGGGGCCTGGCTAGAGGTAGGATATTCAAAGGTACTAGGCTTAAGTCCCTAGGAACTAAGAGAGCATGAGAATTTTGACACATTGAACTTCCACTCAAATTCCTTTTTCCATTTTTTTTCTTTTTGATTTGGGTGACTACAGCCTTTTTTTCTTCTGATACCCTTTTTTTGACATTTTGTTACTTTTCTTCCTTTTTTTCTTTCTTTTTTTTCTTTTTCCTTTGGTTCCAACCTTTATTTATTTTCTTTTTCTCAACCCAGAATGACATATCGAACCTTGTAGCCACCCCAAACTTACTTTCTTACAACCCTTCTCTTGCTAAGCTTCTATGCTCTCCTAATCCTAAGATTGGGTTTACATGGTTTTTCCAGATTTTCGGCTCATAAAATAGGGTCATCAAGAAGAAATAGGCTAATTAGGCTTATTGTGGCTAACTAGGGAACATGCATTAGGGATTGGTTCAATTTAGGCCAAGTAGTTAATTCAAAGAAAATTGCCTAAATCATCTGATGCAACACATAAGCATACAAACCAAGAAGAGATTCAAGCAAATTCTAGAAAGTGCAGCTTAAAAGTGTTTCACACAATTAAAAACATGTTGGAGGCTCAAATCCTCACCTGGAAATTTTTGCAAATTGTTTGACCGAGATTCAATCCCTAGTGTGTGCATCCTTTCACCCCAAACTTATCATAGATCATGCAATCACAATAGAATATCTCAAAGTTTAATTTTCAATTTTTCACATGGGGATCAATTTTCAATTCTCAAAACCTAGGGGGAAAATCATCAACAGCCAACATATGTCATGCAATCCATCTATGCAAAAATTTGATTAAAATCCAACAAGCTCACCGACACAAGACTTAACACACAAACGAGTCAAAGCAACACAAACAAGGAAAACAAAACAAAAACAACAACTGGTTCCCTACCCCACACTTAAGACATACATTGTCCTAAATGAAAGAAAACAAATATAAAATAAGAGTGAGGGAGAGGAGAAGGTGCTCCCTGGTCAAGTTGTAGTGTAGGTGGGCTCTCCCAAGGAGAGCTCTTCAACGGTTGCATCTTCAGGCACTGAGCTCTCATGGAATAGCTTCAAGCGCTGCCCATTAACCTTAAAGACCTTGTTGCTACCTGCACTTTTTATCTCTATTGCACCATGAGGGAAAACATTAATGACAACAAATGGGCCAATCCACTTGGATCGAAGTTTCCCAGTCATCACTTTCAGGCGGGAGTTAAACAATAAAACCTGTTGGCCCACAGAGAATTCCTTCCTAGAAATCATCTGATCATGGAAGTGCTTAGTTTTCTCTTTGTAGATTCGAGAGCTTTCATAGGCTTCTAGCCTAAGCTCTTCAAGCTGTTGTAATTGGAGTTTCCTTTCAATGCCCGCCTTTTGCATTTCCAAATTACAGCTTCTGACTTCCCAATAAGCCCAGTGCTCAATCTCTACAGGAAGGTGACATGCCTTACCGAACACAAGTCTATAGGGGGACATCCCTATTGGTGTCTTGAAAGCTGTTCTTTGAGCCCAAAGTGCGTCTTCTAGACGGCGGCTCCAATCCTTCCTATTTGGCTGCACCACTTTCTCTAAGATCTGTTTGATCTCTCTGTTTGAGATCTCAGCTTGCCCATTAGTCTGGGGATGATATGCAGTGGAGACCCTGTGCACAACTCCATACTTCCGGAGTAAAGCTTCCATGGTGCTGTTGCAGAAATCAGTGCCTTGATCACTTATGATAGCCCGAGGTATTCCGAACCTGCAGAAAATATTGGACCTGACAAAATTTGCAACAACTCTAGAATCATTAGTCCTAGTGGGGACAGCTTCCACCCACTTTGAAACATAATCAACAGCAAGCAGAATATAGAGAAAATCAAAAGATGCAGGGAAAGGACCCATAAAGTCAATTCCCCACACATCAAATACCTCACAGAAAAGCATGGGTTGCTAAGGCATTTCACTCTTACGAGTGATGGCTGTACCTGCTGTCTGACACTCTCTACAAGTGCGATAAACCTCATAAGCATCCTTAAAAATAGTGGGCCAATAAAAACCTGAGTCCATGATTTTTCTTGCAGTCCTTTGTGGCCCAAAGTGTCCCCCTACTTGAGAAGCATGAGAAAAGTGCAAAATAGACTCAATCTCATAGTCGGGGACACATCTCCTAATTACCTGATCACTGCCAAATTTCCAAAGATATGGATCATCCCAAACATAGTATTTGGCATCACTCTTGAGTTTGTGAATTTGCGCCCTAGTTGCACCTGTTGGAAAAACACCAGCAACAAGATAGTTAACAATATCAGTAAACCAAGGAGTTACCCCATGTAACTGCAAAAGCTGCTCATCAGGAAAGTCATCCTGAATAGGGGAAGGATCCTCATTCCTCTCTATTCTGCTCAAGTGATCAGCTACTAAATTCTCAGCTCCAATCTTGTCTTTAGTCTCCACACTAAACTCTTGGAGCAACAACATCGATCGAATCAATCTCGGCTTTGCTTCTGATTTCTTCAACAAGTACTTTAGAGCTGCATGGTCAGTGAAAACAACAACCTTGGAACCTAGCAAATATGATCTAAGTTTATCAAGAGCAAAAACAATAGCTAGAAGTTCCTTCTCAGTAGTGGTGTAATTAGCCTGTGCAGCATCTAGAGTCCTAGAAGCATAGTAAATCACATGGGCAGCCTTGCCCACCCTTTGTGTAAGGACCGCCCCCACAGCATAGTTAGAGGCATCGCACATAATCTCAAAAGGGAGGGTCCAGTCAGGGGGCTGGATGATGGGAGTAGAGGTCAATGCCTTCTTCAAGAAATCAAACGCCTTCTTGTAGTCGTCATCAAAGTTGAAAGTGGCGTCATTCTTCAACAAGTTTGACAGAGGGAGAGCTATCTTGCTGAAATCCTTTATGAAGCGCCTGTAGAAACCCGCATGACCAAGAAAAGAACGAATCTCGCTAACGCAAGATGGGTAAGGCAGTGTAGAAATCACATCAATCTTAGCAGGATCTACTGAAATACCCTTTTCAGAAATAATATGACCCAAAACAGTCCCCTGTTCAACCATAAAATGGCATTTTTCATAGTTCAAAACATGGTCAGTTTCAATGCATCTTTCCAAAACCAGATTCAGACTATGCAAGCATGCATCAAATGAGGAACCATAAACAGTAAAATCATCCATGAACACTTCCATGCAATTCTTAATATACTCAGTAAAAATACTAATCATGCATCTCTGGAATGTGCCAGGAGCATTGCAAAGACCAAATGGCATCCTCCTGTAAGCAAATGTGCCCAAGGGGCACGTGAAAGTAGTCTTTTCCCGATCCTCTGGTGCAATGTGGATCTGGAAGTAACCTGAAAAACCATCAAGAAAATAGTAGTGTGATTTACCTGCTAGCCGTTCAAGAATCTGATCGATGAACGACAAAGGAAAGTGATCCTTTCTAGTAGCCTGGTTCAACCTACTGTAATCAATGCAAACTCTCCAGCTATTCTGGACTCTAGTGGGAACAAGTTCACCATTTTCATTTTTCACCATTGTGAGTCCAGATTTCTTAGGTACAACTTGCACTGGGCTCACCCAATTACTGTCAGAGATAGGGTATATGATGCTCGCATGCAAGAGTTTTGTCACCTCCTTCTTCACAACATCAAGAATCAACGGGTTAAGCCGCCTTTGGGGCTGCCTAACTGTTTTAGCCCCATCCTCCAACAAAATCCTATGCATACACCTGGAGGGGCTAATACCTGGTATGTCAGCCAAGGTCCACCCAATTGCCTTCTTATGCTTCTTCAAAACCTCCAAGAGCTTAGTTTCCTGGTCAGAGTCAAGGTTAGAGGAAATTATAACTGGAAGTTTTTCATTCCTCTCCAAATAAGCATACTTCAAATTTCCAGGAAATGGCTTAAGACCTAGGGAGGGTGGCTGCTCAATGGATGGTATGTTTGGGGCAGCCGTGCTGTCAAGAACTTCAGCTGAACAAACAGCTTCACTTACACTGTCACCCTGCAAGGTAGCATCAATCTCAGCACAAACAGTACAAGGGTCAGTGTTAGTACAATCGGCACATGAATAAACATCATCAAAACCAGAAATAGATGGAAAATCAGCAACCAAGTCATCATAAGTGTCATCAACAATTTCAGAGAGCAACTCTATTTGAAAGACAGAGTGCTCTTCCAAGGGATGCTTCATAGCATCGAAAATGTTGACTTTTGCAACAATGTCACCAAACTCCATGGACATGGTTCCATCATCAACATCAATCTTTGTCTTCGTCGTTTTCATGAACGGTCTGCCCAAAATGATTGGTGATCTTCTTGAATTTGTTTCCCCTGCCATGTCCAGGATGTAAAAGTCAGCAGGGAAAATCAAGTCATTAACTTGCACCAGCACATCTTCTACCACTCCAATGGGACGAGCATTGGTCCTGTTTGCCAAATGGATAGTAAGACCTGTATGTTGCAAAGGACCAAGATCAAGATTGTTGAAAACAGAAGTGGGCATGACATTAATAGAAGCCCCTAAATACAACTTGCAATTGTCGAATTTACTGTCCCCAATGGTGCATGGAATAGCAAAAGTTCCTGGATCCTTGCACTTCTGTGGCATTGCCTGAGTGAGGGCCGAAACAGTAACCTTCTCAGGTGCAGGCTTAGGTTGAATGAGGGCTGAAACATTTCGCCCTAAATTGACTCTCTCATTACCCTTCAACCTCCTCTTGTGGGTGCACAAATCATTCAGAAACTTTGCATATTTTGGAACCTGCTTAATCACATCCAGAAGCGGAATGTTTATTGCCACTTTTCTGAACACATCCAGAATCTCTCTCTCTTTGTCTTCCCCATCAATATTTTTATTTTTCAGCACTCTCTGTGGGAAGGGAATTGGTGGCACATACTCTTTTTCAGCCTCAACAACAACAGAATGTTCAGGTGTTACCTCAACAGTTTCTTTATCTTTTTCAGGGGCTGCCTCTACAACTTTCCCGGATCTCAAAGAAATTTCACTCACATTAGGATTTGGAGCATTAGGATTCACCACTGTTTGTGCAGGTAGTTGGTTCGATCCTTGAGCTTGATGCATGGCATTCATCGAAGTGGTAAGCTGTCCAATCTGTGTTTTCAAAGAACGAATACTAGAGTCCGTTCACTGCTGAAATTGGAGATTTTGTGCAGCCATTTACTTGACAAGGTCCTCTAGTGAAGGTCCAGAAGGTGCAGAGGTGGTCACTTGGGGTGGATTCTGTGGTGGTAACATCAGTTGTTGTTGTTGTGTGGATGGGTTTCCATACCGAAGGTTCGGATGGTTTCTCCAGTTGGGGTGGTACCTATTAGTGGAGAGGTCAGGAATATTGTACCTGTTCTGATTGTTTCCTTGATTGTAGAGATTAGATGCATATGCTTGAGGCAATTCAACGACCGACTCATCTTTCAGAATAGGGCATGCATCGGACAGGTGATCAGGAGAAGTACAAATTCCACACAACCTTGCTGGTTGAACTTTTTCCACTGCCAACTGTTTCACTAGAGAAGTAAGCTCATCAATTCTGGTTTCAAGGGCCTTGTTGGAAGAAGAACCATGGATCTCATTCACACCCTTGCTTCGAAAGAATTGCTTCTAGTTGTGAACTGCTGGGAGTTGAGTGACATGTTTTCAATCAATTGCTTGGCAGTAGCTAGAGTCTTATCAACAAGTGCTCCCCCACTAGCAGCATCCAAGATGTTTCTATCCATCGATAGCAATCCTTCATAGAAGTACTGAATGAGCAACTGTTCGGAAATCTGGTGCTGAGGACAACTGGACACTAGCTTCTTGAATCTCTCCCAGTACTCAGCCAATGATTCGTTGCCCTGTCTAATACCACATATCTCCTTCCTGATTGATGCAGCTCTGGAGGTAGGGAAGTACCTCTCTAGGAAGACTTTCTTCAGATCATTCCAGGTTGTAACAGAATTCGGTTCAAGGTAATACAACCAATCCTTCGCAGCACCTTGAAGTGAGAATGGGAAGGCTCTCATCTTGATATGATCTTCTGTTATTCCTTCCAGTCTCAAAGGGGTAGAGCAAACAACCTGGAATTCCTTCAGATGTTTATGTGGATCCTCACATGCAAGACCACCGACACGCTGTCGCGCACGCGTCAAAAAGCGAGCGGTTTGTAAAAATATGTAGTTAGGGAGCGACAACTCGAGTATTGTCTCACAAGGACTCTTGGGTTGTTGTTAACAGTCAGATTTGGGGGGTTTTGGATTTGAAATAAAATAAAGAAAACAAAGCAGAAAATAATGCAAACTAATAATTATCAAATAAGCTAAGCGATCAACCAACTACTTTCGGTTTCCAACTATCATCGGTTCATATAAATCCAAGCCCTAAGCGGATTCTAAACTCTTTTCGATTGTAACATCAATTAACAAGCGAAACCGACGCTACGAGACATATGTTCCTAATTCCGAATTAAGCAAACGGATTAAGCCCTTCGTGATTATGTTTAGGAACACACAATCATCGAAACAAATCAATATATATTCTATATAATCCTGAATTAAGCAAATAGAACATAAAGAGCAAATATTGAAAGAGAATAGCAATGAGTTCAGGAATTACAGAACCTCAAGTGTCAATGGAACCCGATTATAGTATATTGATCAAAGGAGACTAGCTCTCCATTATAAAGGAAAAACAAAGCACTAAACCTAATTCGTAGCCGTCCTAAAAGAAAAGAAGATGAGAAGATAGAAAGATCCCTAGTTCTGACCTAAAACAGACTATAAATACAGATTCTGGACTGCGCGCGATCGCGAGGCTAGACAAGACTCGCGAGGCGAATATTATGAAAAGCTCTTCAGTGTTTGGCTTTATCGCGAGGCGAGCTTCTTATTCGCGAGGCGAGACTTCAAATTCCAATCTGCCACGCCCGTGACCTTCATCACGGGTAGGCCGTGATGGTCTCTGTCCTTCAGGGTTGGATTTATCGCGGGGCGAGACATCAATTCGCGGGGTGATACAGAGAGGATGGCATTTCTGGCACAGTGAGGCTTCAGGCTCGCGAGGCGAGTAGCCTCTCGCGGGGCGAAAAACTCCAGAACTGCTTCTCTTTATTAACCTGAAAACGACAAATAGCAGTAAGTGCTTTATTTGACTCCAACTCAACTAAATTAACCTAAAATACTTTACAGACTCAAAATGTTGCTTTAGGACAATCAAGTCTAATTTGGGCGAAAACGGGATATAATTAGCACAAAACCACGGTCATACTAGTCATAAAACTAGATGAGCCAGAGGCTTATCAAAATACCCGAAACTTAAACTTTGCTTGTCCCCAAGCAAACCTAAACTCAAAAAGACTCAGACTTGGCAAGCTTAAGAGATTCAATCAAATTCTCACAAATTTCATGCAATATCAACAAAACAATTTCTCTTCAATGTTTCCCCCCTTTTCAACAATGCAATCCCCGCATTCATTTACTTTAAACATTGAGAATTCTATCATTCATGCAATCAGTAATATAAGCAAGGGATCCAAGTTACACACAAAAGGGAGATCACCAAATTCAAACAATCGCCTTCCTCACAAGGGGGTTTAGTGTTTCACTCAATCGCTCAGTTTGTCTAGGTTATCAATATTTCACTCAATTTCACTTTTAAGAGCACTTCCCATGAATTTGATTTTCATCTAAATATGGTTCCCACGGAAAACATGCATGCAACATCAAAAGGTCTTTTAAGGTTGTAATGGGGCCTGGCTAAGGATAGGATATACAAAGGTACTAGGCTTAAGTCCCTAGGAACTAAGAGAGCATGAACATTTCAACATACCGAATTTCCACTCAAGTTCCTTTTTCCATTTTTCTTTATGCTTTGGGTGACTACAGCCTTTCTCTTCTAATACCCTTTTTGACATTTTTGTTCGTTTTATTTCCCCTTTTTTTTCCCTTCTTTTTTCTTTTTTTTTTCTCCCTTGCCTTTGGCTCCAACCTTTTTGTTATATTTTTTTTCACCCCAGAATGACATGTCACATCCTTGTAGCCACCCCAAACTTAGTTTCTTGCAACCATTCTCTTGCTAAGCTTCCATGCTCTCCTAATCCTAAGATCGGGTTAACATGGTTTTTCCAGATTTTTCGGCTTGTAACATAAGGTCATCAAGAAATAATAGGCTAATTAGGCTCAATGGGGCTAACTAGGGAACATGCATTAGGGATGGTTCAATTTAGGCCAAGTGGTTATTTACAAAGAAAATCTGCCTAAATCATCTGATGCAATCACATAAGCATGCAAACCAAGAAGAAATTCAAGCAAATTCGGGAAAGTGCATCTCAAAAGTGATTCACACAGTTAAAAACATGTTGGAGGCTCAAATCCCTCACCTGGACATATTTTCAAATTGTTTGACCGAGATTCAATCCCCAGTGTGTGCATCATATCACCCCAAACTTATCATAAATCATGCAATAATAACAAAATATCTCAAAGTTCAATTTTCAATTTTTTTATGGGGATCAATTTTTCAATTTTCAAATCCTAGGGGGAAATCATCAATAGTCAACAAATATCATGCAATCATCTATGCAAATTCAATTAAAATCCAATCAAGCTTGCCGACACAAGACTCAACACACAAGCTCTTGATCCTCTCAAATTATTCATGAGCTAAAACAAAACAAAACAAAAACAAGCAAGGATAATTAAAAAGGTAAAGGTTTAGAGAAAACTCATGGAGGTGGTTCCACCGGGATCCCACTGTCTGTGATACAGCGGCCACTAAATGCTCAAATTGCGATATGATCCTCCCGGATCCCATGGTCTACAGCATAAGTATGACAGCGGGCGCTTGATAATCATGGTAACTCCGCCAAGTGCGGCGGACTTCTCACTCCCTCTAGGGTCGAAGATGACCTCCTTGTCAACCTTGTCAACAAAGTCCTCCCAATAAAAGTGGGGTTCAACCTCTTGGACTGGCCATAGTGTCTTCATATCCAAAGGTGCAAAATCCAGAGGCTTGAACTCCATCGCTGGTGGCTCCACAGTGGGAGGTGGCAAATAGGTAGAGAGGGTCTCTGGTGCTGCTTCATCTTCTGCACAATTCCCATCCACTGCATTACCATATTCATCACCTTCTATATATGCAGTAACCTCAGCACGCACCACACAGGTATTTCTCCCATCACAATTGGCACATGCATAGGGGCCAATGGAATCATCTAATTCCAGAATTTCTTCATCATCCTCTAGCATGGCGGAATGGATGTCCTCCATATGCCTCTTCCTCTCAATTTCCTTAGGCAAGGGTTCTGATCCTTGAGCTTGTTGCATGGCATTCATTGAAGTGGCAAGCTGTCCAATCTGTGTCTGCAAGGCCTGAATATTAGCATCCGTTCGCTGCTGAAACTGTCCAACCTATGTTTGCAAAGTATTAATGCTAGCATCCGTTCGCTACTGTAACTGTCCAAATTGCTGCTGAAACTGGAGATTTTGTGCATTTATTTGTGCAGTTACTTGTGAAGTCATTTGCTTGAACATGTCCTCTAGTGAAGGTCCGAAAGGTGCAGAAGTGGTCACTTGGGGAGGATTCTGTGGTGGTGCCAGTGGTAACATCAGTTGTTGTTGCGTGGGTGAGTCCCCATACCAAGGGTTTGGATGGTTTCCCCAGCTGGGGTGGTACTCATCAATGGAAGGGTCAAGAATGTTGTGCCTGTTCTAATCATTGCCTTGATTGTAAATATTGGCTGTATATGCTTGAGGTGATTCATTAACTTGTCTAATACCAAATATCTCTCGCCTGATTGATGCAGCTCTGAAGGCAGGAAAGTATCTCACTAGGAAGACTTTCTTCAAATCAATCCAGCTTGAGACGGAATTTGGCTCAAGACAATACAACCAATCCTTTGCAGCGCCTTCAAGTGAGAGATGGAAGGCTCTCATCTTGATGTGGTCTTCTGTTATTCCTTCAGGTCTCAGCATTGTAGAACAAACAAACCGGAATTCCTTCAGATGCTCCTGCGGATTCTCACCTGCAAGACCACTAAAGTTTGGCAACCAGTGCATTAAACCAGAAAAATCAGGATAATATATGCATGGTGGTTCATAATTAACATTAGTCATGTAACCTTGCATGTAACCATCCATGGGTAGATTCACAATCAGACCAATTCAGCAAAATGTTTTTTTTTTAATTTTTAATTTTATTTTTTGTTAATAACAACAAGAGTCCCCGGCAACGGCGCCAATTTTTGGCACAATGTCGCGCATGCATCAAAAAGCGAGCGGTTTGTAAAAATATGTAGTTAGGGAGCGACAAATCGAGTATCGTCTCACAAGGACTCTTGGGTTGTTGTTAACAAAAAAAGTCAGATTTAGGGGGTTTTGGATTTGAAATTAAATAAAGAAAACAAAGCAGAAAATAATGCAAACTAATAATTATCAAATAAGCTAAGCGATCAACATACTACTTTCGGTTTCCAACTATCATCGGTTCATATAAATCCAAGCCCTAAGCGGATTCTAAACTCTTTTTGATTGTAACATCAATTAACAAGCGAAACCGACGCTACGAGACATATGTTCCTAATTCCGAATTAAGCAAACGGATTAAGCCCTTCGTGAATTAAGCAAACACGAATTGAACACACGCGAATTAAGCAAACGCGATTATGTTTAGGAACACACAATCATCGAAACAAATCAATATATATTCTATATAATCCTGAATTAAGCAAACAGAACATACAAAACAAATATTGAAAGAGAATAGCAATGAGTTCAGGAATTACAGAACCTCAAGTGTCAATGGAACCCGATTATAGTAGATTGATCAAAGGAGACTATCTCTCCATTATAAAGGAAAAACAAAGCACTAAACATAATTCGCAGCCGTCCTAAAAGAAAAGAAGATGAGAAGATAGAAAGATCCCTGGTTCTGACCTAAAACAGACTATAAATACAGATTCTGGACTGCGCGCGATCGCAAGGCGAGACAAGACTCGCGAGGCAAATATTATCAACAGCTCTTCAGTGTTTGGCTTTATCACGAGGCGAGCTTCTTATTCGCGAGGCGAGACTTCAAATTCCAATCTGCCACACCCGTGGCCTTCATCACGGGTAGGCCGTGATGGTCTCTGTCCTTCAGGGTTGGATTTCTCGCGGGGTGAGACATCAATTCGCGGAGCGAGACAGAGAGGATGAAATTTCTGGCACAGTGAGGCTTCAGGGTCGCGAGGCGAGTAGCCTCTTGCGGGGCGAAAAACTCCAGAACTGCTTCTCTTTATTAACCTGAAAACGACAAATAGCAGTAAGTGCTTTATTTGACTCCAAATCAACTAAATTAACCTAAAAATACTTTACAGACTCAAAATGTTGCTTTAGGACAATCAAGTCTAATTTGGGTGAAAACGGGATATAATTAGCACAAAACCACGGTCATACTAGTCATAAACTAGATTAGCCAGAGGCTTATCAACCACTAAACCTTGGCAACAAGTGTATCAAACCAGATTTTAATTCAAAAGGAGCAACAACATCAACATATTCAATACACAAACCATTATAATTAAAATCAGGGGCAGCAAGCAGTCTTAATGTTCTTTGGTCAGCCATGTTATCAAAAGCAAGTACAGAATCAGAATCGCTACTGGTTGGTGAACTAGTGCTAGCCCGAATTGCCCTACGGCGTGTGTGCAAAGTTCTTTCAATTTCTGGATCAAATTCAAACAAGTCAGAGCAACCAGACCTAGTAGCCAGAACTAATTAAGCAGAAAATCAAAAAGGAAAAATGAGAAAATAACAACAAGAGTCCCTGGCAACGGCGCCAATTTTGACACGCTGTCACACATGGGTCAAAAAGGGGGTGGTTTACAAAAAACTGCAGTTAGGGCGCGACAACTCCAATATCATCTCACAAGGACTCTTGGATTGTTATTCGCATAAAAATCAGTTTTTGGGGGGTTGGGGGGGGGGGGGGGGGTTGACTTGAAATTCAATTAAGAAAACAAAGCAGAAAACAGAGCAATTTAAATGATTTATCAATAAGCTAAAAACGATTAATCTACTGTTCTCGGTTTCCCACTATCATCGATTAATATAAATTCCATGCCCTAAGCGGATTCTAATCTCTTTTCGATTGTAGCAGCAATTAACAAGCGAAATTGACACTACGAGATTTATGTTCCTAATTCTAGAATTAAGCAAACGGGGTGAAGCTCTCATGAATTAAGCAAACACGATTGAACACACACGAATTAAGCAAACACGATTATGTATAGGAACACACAATCATCGAAATAAATCAATACCTACTCTATACAATCCTGAATTAAGCAAACAGAACATATAGAACAATATTGAAAGAGAATAGCAAATCAATTGGGAATTACAAAACCTCAAGTGCGGCGGAAACCGGTTACAGCATACTAATCCAAGGGAATTAGTTCTCCATCAAAAACGTAATACAACCTAGGAAATTCGTAAACAGTGGATAATGAAAAGTTCCCCTAATCTGCCCTGAAACAGCAATTTATAACCTTCAGGATCTGCTCCCGCTCACGAGGCGAGCAGCCTCTCGCGAGGCGAATATTAAAAGTGGCGCGCGTTCAAAACTGGGTTCTCGCGAGGCGAGATGATGATTCACGAGGCGAGACCGAAAGGGTGACATTCTCAGGCACAGTCTGGCCTTTAGGCTCGCGGGGCGATACAGTGATTCGCGAGGCGACACAGAAGGGGTGACTATTGTTGTTCAGGCTGGTCTTCAGGCTCGCGAGGTGAGTAGCTTCTCGCGAGACGACCCTTCCAGAATGGCATTTTCCACTGTTTTCTTCGTTCCCTTGACTCCAAGTGCTTCCCTTTCAACCTGAAAACATGAAATAGCGGTGAATGCTTTATTTGACTCAAAAATTAACTAAAATGCCCTTAACTACTTAAGAAACTTAAAATGTTACTTGAGGACAATTAAATCCAAATTTGGGTTAAACCGAGATTGAAACTCGAGTAATTGGTGCAAAAACCCATGGTCTTACTAGTTATAAAATTAGTCAACCAGAGGCTGATCAAAGAGGCAGACCACCACCTCTCTTTTCATGTGCTCCCAAAACAACATTAAAGTCTCCAAAAAGGGTACAGGCACCAGGCAAAGAGCTCTCCAAAATTGGTAAAAGTTTCCAGAGATTTCTTCAGATCAAGTATGAAGTTGAGGCGTAGATTGCACTCCTCTATGTACTTCCACTCCTTTGAAACTGTATGATGGTTCTGCTGCAGCAGATGCAACAATTTTTCCCAGTATCATTGGTGCATTACAGTACCTCACCTTCACTCGTTCGGATTTGTCATTATCCATTAACAAGCTGTCTCAATTCTTGCATAAGCCCACTCAAGTTCATTTTCAGCAACTCAAAAGAGTGTTAAGGTATCTTAAGTCTACAATTAATTATGGTTTAACACTTAAGAAGCCTATTCATCTTCAATTACAAGCCTTTAGTGATGCAGATTGGGGTGGTAACTTGGATGATCGCTCCTCTACCTCTGCCTATGTTATTTTTCTAGGTGGCAATCCTGTTTCCTGGTTATCTAAACGTCAAAAAACTGTTGCTAGATCATCAACTGAGGCTGAGTATCGTTCTGTGGTAAATACTTCTGCTTATGTGGTTTCTGAATCTCCTAGGTGAGCGTGGAATCTCTCCATCACCTCCTTCCTTATTTTGTGATAATACTGGGGCAACTTATATATGTTCAAATCCGGTGTTCCACTCAAGGATGAAGCATATTTATCTTGACTATCATTATGTGCGCCAGCTTGTGCAAATGGGGAAAATTCGAGTATCTCATGTTTCCACCAAAGATCAGTTAACTGATATACTCACAAAGCCTTTGTCTCGTGCAAGATTCATTCCTCTCAGAGACAAGCTTGCTGTCACTAATGGTGACTCAATCTTGAGGGGGCGTAATAGATAACAAGAGACCAGGTCAAGGATATGATATACAGTTCAAATGTTCAGTTCAAATGTTAAGTTCAAATTGTATAACTGGCATGTTATTTGTTATGATTATATAGCTGTATCATCTCCTTATAATTAGGCATTAGTTACTCCTTTTCAAATTCATTTTGAATTCTTCCCTATATCTATTTAACCAATTGTAATCTGACGAGAAAGCAATGAATTGATACATTCCTTTTATGGTATCAAAGAGCTTTAGCTTAACAGCAAAAAAAAAATTGTGATCCTTTTCTTTAACCATGAGTTCCTCCTCTTATGAAACTGAGACCAACCCTACCAATGCTCTCTCTTCTTCTCCTGATAAGCTAGTTGCTCTCAATGTTGGCTCTCAGCTATATATCAAACTCGAGGGAGATAATTATCCTGCTTGGAGAATTTAGTTCCTTGCTCTCCTCATAGGCTATGATCTCATGGGATATGTTTATGGACGCACTCCCTGCCCATCAAATCACCTGGAGAACAATACCAATGCTGTCAACCCAGCCTTCACTCACTGGACTAGACATGATCAACTCATTCTACATGGTATTATGTCTTCTGTTGCAGCAACTGTGGTAACTCATCTTAGCACTGTCAAGACTGCAAAACAAGCTTGGGATATTCTTAAAACAATGTATGCTGGGAGATCCAGAGTTTGTGTCATGGCTCTTAAGCAGAAAATCTCCACATTCACCAAAGGTACTAAATACATGGCTACTTATCTTCAAGGCATTAAAGCCATTTCTGATGAATTGTCTATTATTGACCATCCGCTTGATGACACTGATCTGGTTATTCACACTTTAAATGGTTTGAGTGTTGAATATCGTGAGATCCTAGTAGCTCTTCGTAGCAGAGAATCTCCTATTGTTTTTGCTGAACTTCATGAGAAACTCATGGACTTTGAAACCATCCTTCTTCGTGCGGATTCAGCCTCCACTGATCCTCTTATTGCTACAGCAAATACTATGATCAGAAACAAAGGACATCAACGTCCAAAGTATCAGCCTAATAACAGTCATTTCCTATCTGCTTCAAACCTTGACAACAAACCAGCTTGTCAATTCACTGATAAGCCAGGCCATATTACCAGAAACTGGTACAAAATTAAAGGCTATCCAAAGAGAAATGGCAACAGAGCTTCAATAAATATGGCTACTCATCAGCCATCAGTTCATAATTCTACCTGTATCATGGACATAGGAGCCTCTCATCATGTTACTCAAGACCTTCAGCAGTTGACCTTGGCAAATACTTATCCAGGATCAGATCAGGTCATTGTTGGTGATGGCACAGGTTTGGATATTACACACATTGGTAACACTTCCCTTCACACACCAATTAAACCACTTATTCTCAATCAAGTTTTACGTGTTCCAAATATTCAGTCCAATTTACTATTTGTTTCCAAATTGTGTCAAGCTAACCATTGTTTGATTGAATTTTTTCCTGATTGTTTGTTGTGAAGGACTTGAACTCGGGTCAAGCTCTGCTGCAAGGACCACTTAAGCAAGATCTCTACCACCTGCCATCTACACTCACCAATTCCACTCATCCTCAAGCCTTCATCACCAGCATTCAATCAGTTTCCACATGGCATCATAAATTAGGTCATCCTTCTTCCAAAATAATCAAACATCTGGCAGATAGTCATCATATTCCAATAAAGATGCTTTCATCTCTTGAATGCAGTTCCTGTCATTGTGCTAAGAGTCACAATCAACCCTTTTCGGATCACCACCTCACCAGTAGCAGACCTTTGGAATCATTTATAATGATGTTTGGGTCCATCTACCACTAGGTCTTTAGATGGTTATTCATATTGTTTAATTTTTGTTGATCATTTTTCCACATATGTATGGCTATATCCAATGAAAAATAAGTCAGATGTATTCTCCATGTTCATTCAATTCAAGTCCATTGTTGAGAAGTTTTTTAATTTGCCTATCATTTATATTTTCTCTGATAATGGTGGAGAACTTGTAAAACTGAAACCTTTTTTTGGCTAAACATGGAATTTCACACCTGTTTACACCTCCTCATACACCTGAAGTTAATGGAATTGTAGAAAGAAGGCATAAACATATTGTTGAAACAGGTCGTGCATTGTTGCAACATTCACATTTACCTTCTAAATTTTGGACTTAAGCATTTGCCACTACAACCTACTTGATAAATAGGATGCCTACACCAATTCTTGATATGAAAACTCTTTTGGAAATCCTGTTTCATAAACCTCCAGATTACAATAAACTACATTCCTTTGGTTGCCTATGCTTTCCTTGGTACAAGAGTCCCAATTAGCTTAAGCCCAAAGTAAAAGCCCAAAATCCTAACTACCCAAGTGCTCTTTAAATAAGCACTTTTATTACATGAACTCTACTCTATACAAGGATCCTAGTTCCTACCTTTATTACATGAACTCTACTCTATACAAAGGTCCTAAGCCCTGTCCCTAACTAGGTATCTTGGAATCTTCTTTAGAGTATTTTGGACTCTTCTTAGCCTTGACCTTGTCATGGGTCCATGTGAGTCTTAAATGCTTGGTCCTTTACTTTGTGAATCCATGTTCATATCATCCCTTCCTACATGAAGGAAATTCATCCCAAATTTTAATCCTGCATTAAAGAGAAGATGTTTAGATGTATTCTTTTATAAAGACCCTAAAAGAGAAAAAAGGGTTTTTGGGAAGGAAACTCCCTTATTATTATTGTAATTCTCAACCCATCCTCCCGGGTCAAAAACCACCCTTTTGAAAACAACTTTTGTTAACAACCCTTTCAAATATTTTTCATAATGTGTAATCTCTTGAAGGTTGGTTGGTATGAAGGCATATGACAAGGGTGCTTTACTTGCATAATATGGTAACCCATTACCATTAGTGAATTTTTTAAATTGTGGTCTATTGTGCCATTTATCAACATAATCAATTGGTGGAACTTTGGGAAGTAAATCCGCCACCATAGCCATATGTAATGCATCACATTCATGTTTAGAAATTTTTGCGAAAGTAGGAAAAACAAGAATGGGTTCGTTGGTGATTACTTCAAACAATATTGCATGCCATTTTTGAAGACTTAGGGTAAATCCAAGAAAGGTATTATGAGAGGAATATGGAATTATATTATCAAGCATGCTTGCATTCCTGAAATCATACTTTATGGATTTCAAAAAGTGAACATGGTTTTCATGATTAATGGCATAAATCAAGTGATCAAAATATGCAACAACACAAAATCCAAACAAGTCATGCATGCCATAGATCACAAATTTCAAATCAAGCTTAGACTTATGCTTCAAGAATTTTATTGAATTATGAGGGTTCTTATGTTTCAAAACAATTGTTTGATGAAGATAAGATTTATGCCTATGATTTGGAAAAATATTCATAATCTCTTTTAAAATCATGTTTTGGTTTCCAAAAACTTGTTTTTCTTCTTGTTTTTCATGCTCAACTTGTTGTATGATTCCACTTTTTTCCACACTTGTGCTTATTGATTTTTCTTTATTATTTTGTGGCACATTCTTTTCTTCTTCATTTAGTTTTTTCTTTTGCACTATTGACTTTTATCTTAAGCTCCCTTTTTATCTCTCATTTTATTTTGATCCTCACTAATTTCATTTGTAGAGAGGGGTACAAGAGTAATATTTTTGTGGTGGTGCGTAGAAGGAATAGAAGAAAGGGTAGAAGTGAAAGGTTTAGAGTTAGGAAATGCGGCCTTTGATCCACTTTTACCAACAACTTCAAGTTGTTTTGATGAATCACCCTCCTTCTTGGAATTATCCTTCCATGATGAGTTGTTGTTGTTGAAGAAGGGTCTCTTGAAGGACTTCTTTCTCTTCACTTGTGCTTCAACCTTGATTGCATGGTGTAGGTCTCTAGTGTAGCTTGAAGGCACATATCGTTTTCTCAAAACCCTCTTCATTTATCTCCAAGTACTAATTGGTTCCTCATCATGCCTTCTTATTTCTTTACACAATTGATCCCACCAAATTAAAGCATAATCATGAAATCCTAGACTTGCTACCTTTACTTTCTTTTCTTCACTATAGTTGTAGCAAGAGAATATTTGCTCCAATTTGGTCTCCCATTCCAGGTAAGCATCGGGATCACTCTTCCAATGGAAGCTAGGGATCTTCAACTTCACATTATGCAACTTCTCATCCTTCTCATTGCTTTTTCCTCTATGCTCATGTCTAGGTCTCCATCTATCAAATCTAGGTCTCTGTTCATTGCCTTCCGAATTTGAGGAGCCTCTATGTGAGTTGTCATGCCTTGATCCTTCTTTATTTTCAAGTACTTCTAATCTTTCAAACACTCTTTCTATGTGCCTTGTCATTCTATCCAACTTCCTATTCAAGTTCCTTGTTCTTAGTGATGATGGAGGAGAATCTTCAATGTCTTCTTCATGTTGTGAAGACATGGTGCACTTACAATTGGAGAAATTACAATACAAATTCCACAAAATTAAAAATTACACAAATCAAATGAAGATTACACCAATAAGAACAATTAACCACCAAAAATAAAAAAGAATTAAGTACAATCCAACAATGAACAAATACACTTAAAGAACAAGTGAAAGAAAAGAATTACAAGTGAAAATTTAATAGTTCAAGGACCTCACAACTCACTCACCATTCACTCAAAGATTTCCACTCGTGTATATCACTCAATGTAGACTTTAACAAGAAGATTTTCTCTCTTGTCTCTTTCCACTCAAGAGTTTCCTCTTTAAGGGATCTACAAATTGAAAAAAGATTCTCAACAATTAGTCTCCATTAAACAAATGACAAATCAACCAATAGGCAACCAATTCAAAGAGGTCAAGAATTTTGAAAACAACTAATACAAAACTAATGGAGTTTATAAGACAAGAAAGAAAAGTTCAAGAAGAATTGCTGATGTTTCGTGAATCCGCAAGTGAATGGTTTCGTCGTCAAGTAATAAAAAGATCGAACCCACAGAGACCGTGATCTTAAATAACTATCAATTATTAAATCAATTAAACTGGACTAGAAAAAGATTTGGAAAATATTTGGTTTTTAAAAGATTAACTAACAAATCAAATATCTAAAACACAATCAAACAAAATAACAATCAAATCAAATAGGGGTTTTTCAAATATCAAAAGAGATTTCCAGGAATTGGTTTACCAACAAGACTGCTCATGTTACTAAATTGACTACCCCTCTTGTTAATTATCGAAATTTTATTTGAAGGCGAATTTATCCTAATTAAGTTAATGTTCCCTCTCGGGATACAAGAACCGTGCCCGATTAAAAAACCCTACTCTCGTGGTAATTGAATTTGAAACCCTTTAAGCTTTGTGACAATTCAGTGAACCCTCGAAGAACCGCTTCTAACTCTCGTGATTTAAGTCCTAAGTTTGATTCCTATAGATCCGATACCTAAGTTCACCGCTAGGTTCCTCCTTAGAGTATCTATGACATGCAAATAAGTGCGCACCAAATTCACAAGTAATTCATGCAATAAGAATTAAATCGAAAGCGAATTGAAATTAACAAGAAGTAAAATATCAATTCATAACATAAAACAAATCTTGGGCATATCCCAAATTCCTAGAAATAAAAAGACTACTCAAGCATTGCCATGTTCATAGCAAGCTTGATTAACAAAAGCATAAAAGAAAACCTAAGAGAAGAGAAGAAATTGGAGAAGAAGAGAAATCCTAGTTTTTGCCTAAGGTAGCAGCCCCCGGATCCTATTTTCGAGCCTAATTGCTCTATTTATAGAGTAAGGTAACTCGAATCCCAAGCAATTACAAAATCAGATCAAATCAGGTTTTAAAATTCCAGATATTGTGCGTCACTGCGGTGATGGCTGTCACGGCCAAGCCGCTACAGATTCTACCTTGGAAAACTTGGCACTGATGGCCTGTCACGGCCGTGATGGCCATCATGGCCTGGCGGTGACAGGTTCTGACTTTTTCGTTCTTTTCTTTTCAGCCTTGCTCGATCATGGCTGTCACGGCTAGGCCGTGATGGGCTCTGTTTGGCTCATTTTTCTTACTTTTCAAGCTCCACCTTCATGCAAGCTCCATCATGGTTGATCTTGAACATTTTAATCTTCAATTCCTGCACAACAACACCACAATACTGCCTTACCCATTCCAAGGTAAAAACTAACAAAAATCAAATTAAAAATGCCTAAACTACATGGAAATGCATTCAATATGATAAAGAAATATGAGGTGAAATCACACTCATCAAACTACCCGAAGCTTAAGATTTTGCTTGTCCTCAAGCTATAACCAAGGCCAGACAAGATAAACAATCAGAGCATGGACAATGAACCAAGAACCCGAGTAATAAATCCAAGTATTAGGAACATCCAAATAAGTACCCAAGAGACAATCAATTTCAAGTCCAATTAGAAGTTTAGGTTCCCTAAATTCGTATCTCTCACTAATTCGGGCACTCTTCTCACCTCACTCAAGTGTTTAAGGGTATATGACAATTCACTCAATTTCCTCAAGGAATGTATTCTACCATAAGCTTGACTATTAACCAAATCTCTACTTTATTAATGAAAACACATAAGAATCAAGAGATTTTTTATTTTGGTTGTAATGGGGCCATGGGATTAATTGTTAGGTGGGGAAATCAAGAAAGGGAAAATTCAAGAAGGTTAAACAAAATATCAAACAATGCAAAGCACGACAACCTTCTAAAATACCTTTTTGGGCTTTGATTCACTTTTCCACCTTTCTTTCTTTTTCTTTTTTTATTTTATTTCTCACTTTCTTTTTCACATCCCCTTCTCCATTTTTTTTGTTTTTTTTTTCAATTTGGAGAAGGGGAGATTTCCAACTTAAGAGAAATATTTTTATAACTTTTTCATCCCACAATTTTATTTTTCAAACTACATTTTTGCCCTTTTGCAATACTTTAAAAGGTGTCATACCAAGCATCATTCATCAAAATAAATCAAGGTACCAAGAAAAGTATTTTATTATTTTAGGCTCAAAATTGGGCAACTAAGGGGTAGCATTTAATCAGTCAAAGCTCAGAAGGCCAGAAAAATACCTAGTGCCTCAATCATTTCCAAATATGTTTTAAAAAAATTTGAAGTTTCAAAACGGTTTCAAGTCAAGTTCTAGAGAATACAATCCAAGAGGAATAAAACACTCAATCACAAGAATGGGGTAGATTTAGTGAGCACCCCTTTTAGGCTCAAAAATCTCACATTTAGTAGTTTAAAATCAACGAGAAACACAAATCTAAGGAACCACATGCTAATTATCAACTATCAGAAGATCATCTCAAGCATTTTTATTTTTAGCCTATCACAAGAATATGAAAATTGGGTTCAAAAATTCACTGTCTCAATTCATTTGGTGCAAAGTTCTCACAATTGGATGCATACTCTAAGCAAAGGGCAATCTAATCATGTGATTATGTAAAACTACGCCTATATGAATGCAACATGGAAAATGCAAAAATACAAAAAATGCAAAAAGATCCCTACCCCAAGCTTAAAAACTTACATTGTCCCCAATGTAAATAATCAAGTCGGAGATAGGAGAAAAATGGAACAACTCACCGAGGTGGTGGAGGGTGCTGACTCACATGCTAGTCATAGAGCTGTTGGAAGATGTGTCATGACCGTGACGTTCATCATGGCTAGGCCGTGATCAATTCTATTCTGTTAGGCTCCTTTGCGTCACGCCCGTGATGGCTATCACGGCTGGGCCATGATAAATTCTGACTTCCTTCTTTTTCACATCACGCTCGTGATGGCTATCAAGGCATGGGCGTGATGCCTTCTGGTTTCCAGCTGCTGGCCCATCACGACCGTGATCCTCGTCACGGCTAGGCCGTGATCTCCTTTGAATTTATTTTTCCATGCCTTTTTGCTCTTCCTTCCTTCATAACCTGAAAATACTTGGCAAAACCATCAATTAGTGATCTTTCTTCTCTTAATCTTCTCAAATTATTCAAAGACAAAATTCAAAAACAAATTGAAAAGGGAAAGAAAACTTGGGTTGCCTCCCAAGAAGCGCTTATTTACGGTCTTAAGCTTGACCATACTCTCTTGGATCAACCGGGATCAGCTAGGCTTGGAAGTGCAAGGACACCTCTCTTCCAAGTAAGTCCATCAAAGAGCCTATTTTGTTCATATGGCCACATGTGCTTTCGCTTTGCTCTTTTCACTCTGAGTTTCATGGCCTTACTTCCTTCCGACGGAAGTTTTAACTCCATATTTTGAGCAACTCCAACTTCATCATTATTTGGTGCATCATTTGTCATGCAAAGTTTTAGAGTTGCTTCCATGTTAAGATCTTCCTTCACCTTTGGAGGCATTATCTCAATCCTGCACACATGACTCTCAAAAGGAAGGTTGTTATATGAGTTAGTCAAATCAAAATCCACCCTATCTTCCACTACATTCAAACAGAGCTTACCATTTTTTACATCTATTATTGCTCCAGCTGTGGCCAAGAATGGCCTTCCAAGAATGATAGGGAATTTAGAATTCCCGTTCATATCCAACACCATGAAATCGGTAGGAATGAAAAATTTCCCTACCTTTATGGGGACATTCTCTAGTATGCCTAGAGGAGTTTTAGTTGAGCCATCCGCAAATTGTAAAAAGAACTTGGATGGACTCAATTCCTTGGTTTCTAACCTCTCAAAGATGGTATGTGGCATCAAACTCGCACTAGCCCCTAAGTCATATAAGGATTGGTCTATTTTCACTTATCCAATTGAGCAAGCAATAGAGAAACTTCCTGGATCTTTTAGTTTAGGAGGCATATTAGTTTTTATCATGGCATCATGCTCCTCAATTAAGCTCTTAGTTTCTTTTTCTACTTGCTTTTTCTTGACCAACCTTTATGGGAAAGGTATTGGGGTTTGGTAAGGTGGTGGAGGGACATGCTTTGGATCTACCTCTTCATGTTCACTCATGTCCTCCTCACACTCCACATCCTTTTCAACTACCCCAAGCTTATCATCCCTTAAGTATATAGCATTACAGTGCTCATTGGGATTAACTTCGGGTTATCCTGGAAACGTACCCTTAGTTCTAGAATATGTACTAGCTTGTTGGGCAATCTGAGTTTCTAACATCTTATTATGGATGACTAAGTTATCTACCTTAGATGCTAACTCTTTTATTGCCTCATTGACTGCCCTACCTTGTTGGCTAAACTCTTCATTTTTCTTTGTTTGAGTTTCAACAAAATTTTGTAAAAGAGACTCAAGTTTAGACTTTTGTACCTGAGGATACCCCGATAAGGGTTTCCTATTACCTTGGCCTTCCTGGAATTCGTGGTTCAACGCGTTGTTGTAGTTCCCGTAGGAGAGATAAGGATTATTCTTCCTCACTTGGTTGTAAGGATTTGGGGGAGCATAATTTGGCAACTTCGGGTTCGTGTCATAAAAGTTTTGACAAGAGTTCACTTGTTTCCCCGAAGCACCGGATCCAGGAGAAATACCATGTGGGCACTCCATTATGTCATGTCCCTACATTCCACAAATCTCACAAACAACATTAGTAACACCTATTGAACTCACATTAGCCTTTTCAAGCTTATCAAAGCGTTTATTCAATGAGTCAAATTTAGACATAATTAGATCAGTGCTATTCATTTCAAACTTACCCCCCGAAAGCTTTTTTGGGTTATTACCTCTTTCCGAACCCCATTGGTGATAGTTGGTGACTAAGTTTTCAATGATATTGAACGCTTCAGTCAGAGGTCTATTCATAAAGGCTCCACCAGCTGCGGAGTCTAGCGACACCTTTGAAGAGTAATCCAATCCGTTGTAGAAGGTATGCACTAACAACCACCTCTTGATCCCATGATGTGGGAAAGACTCTAGCAATCCTTTGTAACGATCCCAAGCTTCGGATAAGCATTCTCCATCCTTTTGGAAGAAGCCGGTGATCTGAGTTCGTAGGTAAGCAATCTTGGATGGAGGGAAGAATTTCTCCAAGAATGCCTGCTCCAGTTGGTCCCAAGTTGACAAAGTATTAGCGGGCACTTGCTTCAACCAAGCTTTTGCCTTTCCAGTCAGAGAGGAGGGGAATAACCTCAAGCGAATAGCATCAATCGGGGCACCTCGAATTCTTATTGCATCGGTGAACTCCAAGAATGTCTCCACATGATCAGTTGGGTCCTCCGAGGGTAATCCTCCAAATTGATTTTGACTAATCATGCCAATTAACAGAGGCGGTATAGTGTAGTTCTCCGCCTCAATTTCTGGCCTAGCAATCCCAGTTCGCAAACCCCTAGCATTTGGGGCTGCGTAGTCTTTCAGTGGTTTGGTATCCGGTAGATTCACCATGAGTGGAATGGGAATCAACCTCTCTCTCTCTCTTTGTCTTTGTAGTCTCCCACGTCTACGAAAGGTCCTTTCGATCTCAGGGTCAACTTCAACAAGATTTCCAAGACTTTGGGATCTTTGCATAAAAGAGAAAAATACCTGCAGAGAGAGATAGATACTCTAGAAAAAGAAAAAGAGATAAATGAAAAAAGAGAAAATTTTAATATAAAAAAAGTCTTGAAAAATCAATTTAAAAATGAAATTGAAATTCAAGAAAGCACAGTCCCCGGCAACGGCACCAAAAACTTGATGTTTCGCGAATCCGCAAGTGAACGGTTTCGTCGTCAAGTAATAAAAAGATCAAACCCACATAGACCGTGATCTTAAATAACTATCAATTATTAAATCAATCTGGACTAGAAAAAGATTTGGAAAAGATTTGGTTTTTAAAAGATTAACTAACAAATCAAATATCTAAAACGCAATCAGACAAAATAACAATCAAATCAAATATGGGTTTTTCAAATATCAAAAGAGATTTCTAGGAATTGGGTTACCAACAAGACCGCTCATGTTACTAAATTGACTACCCCTCTTGTTAATTATCGAAATTTGCTTTGAAGGAGAATTTATCCTAATTAAGTTAATGTTCCCTCTCGGGATACAAGAACCGTGCCCGATTAAACCAACCCTTACTCTCGTGGTAATTGAATTAAATCGAACCCTTTAAGCTTTGTGACAATTCAGTGAACCCTCGAAGGACCGCTTCTAACTCTCGTGATTTAAGTCCTAAGTTTGATTCCTATAGATCTGATACCTAAGTTCACCACTAGGTTCCTCCTTAGAGTATCTATGACATGCAAATAAGTGCACACCAAATTCACAAGTAATTCATTCAATAAGAATTAAATCGAAAGCGAATTGAAATTAATAAGAAGTAAAATGTCAATTCATAACATAAAACAAATCTTGGGCATAGCCCCAATTCCTAGAAATAAAAAGACTACTCAAGAATTGCCATGTTCATAGCAAGCTTGATTAACAAAAGCATAAAAGAAAACCTAAGAGAAGAGAAGAAATTGGAGAAGAAGAGAAATCCTAGTTTTTGCCTAAGGTAGCATCCCCATATCCTATTTTCGATCCTAATTGCTCTATTTATAGAGTAGGGTAACTTGAATCCCAAGCAATTACAAAATCATATGAAATCAGGTTTTAAAATTCCAGATATTACACGTCACGACCGTGACAGGCCGTGACAGATTCTATCTTGGAAAAGTTGGCACTGATGGCCTGTCACAGCTGTGATGGCCATCACGGCCTGGCCGTGACAGGTTCTGACTTTTTCGTTCTTTTCTTTTCAGTCTTGCTCGATCATGGCTGTGATGGTTGTCATGGCTAGGCCGTGATGGGCTCTGTTTGGCTCATTTTTCTTACTTTTCAAGCTCCATCTTCATGCAAGCTCCATCATGGTTGATCTTGAACATTTTAATGTTCAATTCCTGCACAACAACACCACAAAACCGCCTTACCCGTTCCAAGGTAAAAACTAACAAAAATCAAATTAAAAATGCCTAAACTACATGAAAATGCATGCAATATGATAAAGAAATATGAGGTGAAATCACACTCATCAATTGCACACTCAAATTGATGTGAAGAAGACAAGTTGGAAGAGTTCAACAAAGTTTAATTCAAATTAATCAAAGTGTATGTGAACAAGTAATGAACAATGTGAATTGTTCTGCACCAAATTGTTTAGGATCAATACAAATACAAGCATGTGAAATGGTGGCAAGTCTTTTACCTTTGCTGGAATTTTCCCGAACTTGCACATTTGCCACAAAACTTTGTATATTTACGGTTTTGGCCCACTTTTTCTTTTTACACCAATTTTTTATTTTTTTATTTTAAATTGCAGCCACTAGACTTTTACTAATTACAATTTCACAGTAATTACAATGAATTTTCGAAATTACAAAAAGATCCTTCAATCATAAACACATTTGAACAATATTGGTGTAATACTTGGAAATATGAACAATTCAAGTAGTGTAAAATAATTTCCAAGTGAAGGAGAACAAATCAAGTAATTAGAGAACTAGATATTTCATTCAAGTGGATGATAAACACATCATTTCCACAAATTGGATTTCATGAAGATCTATTAGGTTGTAAAAATTTGAAATCATTGAAGCAGTTTTGATTAAAATTTGAATCAATCTTACTATTGTGAATTGAAATTTGAATTTGAATTTTGTAATTGTTCAAATTCACAAAGTAAGGAAAACAAATCTATGCTTGAATTTCCAAGAAGCAACCAAAATCATATGTGATCAAGGATCACAAGTAGGGGTGTGATTAGGCTGGGCCGAGCTAGGCCCTGATAAGCCTGGGCCTAGCCCATGTTCCAATCATAAGGCTTGAGCCTGGTCTATAGCCTGATATAAGCCAATTTTTATGGCCTGATCCTGACCTACTTTAAAACCTGGCCTGGTCTAGAAGTATACTTAAAAGCCTACTTATCAACAAGACCTTTAAATATGCTTCTATCTATAAATAGGTCACAGTCCTTCACTTGTGAATAGGCTAGGTCTCTAATGACAAAGAAGTTGATAGACATATACTAATAAATAGGTCACTAGGCATTCACAAATAAATAGGCAAGTAGGTCAATATATGGCCAATAGGCCGTTACCTTTAAATATTATGAAAAGTGTAAATAATATATTATAGTATTATAATATATTATATTATATATATATTTATGTGTCTATATGTGTTAAATAGACTGGTCTGGTAGGCCTAGTAGGCTTTTTTTAAAGCCTTAGGCCTTGCCTATTTAACTATATAAGATTTTTATAAAGTCTTGATGTAACACCTAGTTTTCTCATCTCTTGACCGGTAATTATATTTTATATTATTACCGCGGATCCAGAAAATGATTTTGAGAAAAAAAAAATTATAGTTGGAACCTATCATATCGTAGGAATTAGCTATGGTTAAATTTTGGGTTTAAAACTCAGACGAAAACCGGTCTGCATTTTTACGGACAGGGCAATTGTGTACTGCCCGAAAACACTAATTTCGGTTTGAAAAATTTCAAAATGTTGCCACTTGTGGGAGACAAAATATATTTCAAGAATTTCTACTCAAAGGTAAAATATTTTATTTTATCGGATTAAATTTTAGCCAACAATGGGAGGAAAATCTAATCGGGTAAACAACGGAATCGGATACGAAACTACAGAAATGAACCTGGAGGAAAAATGGGTGAATTAGGCTATGCCAACCTAAGGGGTGAGTCACTACCATGACTCACCATAGTCATAAATGAGCATTTATGATTAATGTGGTGAATCAACAAAACCATTAATGCAAAATTTGTGATTCATCCAATCTTGCACATGTTAAGAGTTTGTGTTCAAATTCTCTTTCTCTTGCTCCATGGACCATGAAATTCTACCAAGCACTCCTAGCCACACATAAGTCACCTAGTAATCATGACTTGAACATAAATTATCTTAATAACCTTGCAAAATGACCAAAATACCCTTTTATCATTTTATGAATTCCCTTGATGTCCAACAAGTGTTTTGACAATTTTACTTTCTTCTACCGTGTATAATTTCGACCAAGCCCTCTTGAATGGCCATTATTTCACTTCATTCTAGATAATCATGATCGTTATGAAGTCACCTAAGTATTTTAAGTTATTTTCTAACCTAACCTAAAACTATGGTTACTACCTAAGGTTAGTAACCAAGACAAAACCAAATTGGCTTCTTCTCCTCCATGTGGTACACACACGGCCACATCACCCTAAACACACCTCCACCACATATTTCTCTCATCTACCTATGTCCACTCATATGCAATGACTCACCAAGGCAATGATGACTTAAACACAAAATATCTAGATATTTGCCTTATAACCTAACCTATATTTGGTTAACATCAATTATGGTTTACATTTAAGGTTATCAAATCAAAGTTCTCCTCCTCATTTGGTACAATTTCGTGCACCCACACCTCACACTCCGCACAACTTCATTTCATTTCATTTCATTCTAACTAACCAAGTTTATGACACAAAGTTCTTCCTTGTTCTTCATTTCTTCTCACTTGTTCTTCATTTGATCTTCATTTCTTTTCTATTTTCCACTAACTTAGAGACATGATTTCATGATCTAGACACTTCTCATCTCACACAAATTTCCATTTTAAGTATGTTGGAAAAATGGGTCCCTAGACCTATAATTCGGCCAAGCTTGTCTTTCCAACATACAATCCTTGTTCCACCATTTTAACCCACTTTCCTAAAGCTAATCATCATCAAACTTTCATCAAAGACGTTCATCTTGACATAGTTCCTTCAAGATCAAAGTAGGAGTGCTTTAGGTAAAAGTCATTACTTTTCATTCCTATTGAGACACCCCGTTGTGCCCCGGTGTTTTATTAGATTAAATCCTTCTTAATTAAATTCTTAACCGCCTACATAACATGAAAAAACTTAAAAATTAAACTTGAATTAAATATGCATACAACTTTGATTTTATTAAGCATCACACCCTAGTTAAGTGATGCTTACACATAAGTTTTACAACATAATACAAAACACCGTTGAGGGTATCCTCACAATAGAATCCCTTACAGGTTTATACTTAAACAAACTATTATTTAGCGGAAAATATAAAACATCTTGCAAGACTCACTGGCCCTAAAACACTAAACTACATTCCCGGAATCAATAGCTTTTCCTCCTTCATCCGGTTCATACGAAGTTCCATCTAACTCTTCCCCAACTAGTTCCTCCGTTGGGCCTTCTCGTACGATCACATCAAAAATACAATACAACAGACAACATATAGGATAAGAAACAGTTCTATCATCAAAAGCGGAAAAGAATCATAGCATAAAATATAATAACCGTCAACCACACACATCACACATAACTAGCAATCATCCTCAAATTACGATATCACCCTCTACGGTCAACTCATGTATTTCAACCTTTATAATAATATGGCCGTCTATACTCCTGTCACACTAGTCAGTAGTCCAGAACTATTTGGGGTCAAAACTCGGTGCACCCCTATTCCTTTATCACTCGTAGGAAGTCACAATATGCGTCACTATTTCCCCCATTGGAAATAGCACATAAGCACATAATAAATAATAACTCGGTACGCCCCTATTCCCTTACCTCTCGTAGGGATTAGTGCATAAGCACAAGTATCCTTATTTCCCTCATTGGAAATAGTACATAAGCACAAAACATACAGTAATTCAATGCGCCACTATTCCCTAATATCTAATAGTAAATAGTTCATAAGCACGATATGCGTCACTATTTCCCCCATTAGAAATAGCACATAAGCATAAAAGACTTTATAATTCGGAGCGCCACTATTCCCTAATCTCTAATAGGAAATAGTGCATAAGCACGGTATGCGTCACTATTTCCCCTTAAAATAGCACATAAGCATAGAAGACATTTTTACTCTATCTCAGATGGGATAATCATAACAACACGTCCCATTTATATGAATCTCACTACCTTGCATCAATAACAACCTAGTGCCTCAAGCTTTCATCATAACCTCCACTTGCATTCTATGTCACATCTCATCCATTAGATAATTTAATAAAGCTAGGCACATCTAAGTCAATTCATTCTCTCACCTAAACAATTATCTCCCGAACAACATATATCTTTGCTTAAAATCGTCTAAGCATAATATTAAAACCAGACAGATCATGCATAACACATTAATCAACAGAATATTCAAATATCTCAATATCATATACCAACCCATAATAATCAAATCAAATAAATAACAAAGTCAGACTCTGTCACAGCCTGGCCGTGACAGGCATCAAAGGAAAGCATTTCCACAACACAAAACCTATCACGGCCTGGCCATGACAGCCATCACAGCCGTGACAGACAAACAACCTCCTCAATATCATCAAATATTGAAACACCGAAAACAATACGTCACATGCAGATGGAATACCTCAACCAGCGTATCACAGTAAATTCAATAACATAAATTAAAACATCATCAAGCACCTATAATCAACCTAATATCGATAAACCTACAATTCCCGAATCAACATTGGTTTTAAAGAAACAGTTTCCAATATGATTTTTGTCTTGTCGATTACTCGACTTCTAGTAGGGTTTAGGTCGCCCTACACAATTATCATATATTCTACTACTTATCGATTCCGATGATAGGTTGATTATTTTCCCCACCTGGGTTATCACTGGAATTCCGAAATTGACGTCCCTCGTTATCATGCCACACGTTTTCAAATTCACCTTCATCCAGACAACACAACAACAAGTTAATCAAGAAATCCTCCCTTAACCACTTTTAGTTAGTTCGGACAAGTAATTCAAATGAGGGTTAGGGTTATGTTCTCATTCTAATCTTTTGGATTCTAGGTGCTTAGGTCTTGGATAACTAGGATAAATTGTTAGAAGTTGAAAATATGAAACAAGATCCTCTAACCTTCAAGGTTAGGGTTTCGGCCATGAGCACAAAAATAGGTGAGAAAATTTATTTGGATTCAAGCTATTGGATCATAAAAGTACAAATACCAAAAAGAATAAAAACCACAATCTTAACTCATCCAATACTTTTCTAAACATTTTTACATAATATTTAAAGAAATAGATCTAAGACTTGAAATAGATAAAACTTGATGAAACTTGAGATTAGTTGAGGATTAGGAATATAGAACCCTTAAATAGCTTAGATCTAACCTCATCTAAGTTAAAAATTGAATAAAATCTCCTTTGTCCATTTTAACCTAGATTCGGCCCTGTCTAGAACAATACGAAGGAAAATAAATTTTCTCACATACTCTTAGATGATGAAAATAGAAGACATATAAGGATAATAGAAATTGGTTTCACATTAAAATGATTTTTCTACAATTTTCTAGAGATTTTCAAAGTTATGAACCTTAATATGAACATAGTTGAATATGAACTTGAATCATGAAAATAATTGAATGACATAGGGTTTATCTTGATGAAGAACAGGGTTTACCTCTTTAAAATGGAAGATGAGCAAGAAGTCTACTAGTTGCTTCAATACCTTGGTTATGGAGGTTTTGGAGAAAAAGGAAGAAAATGAGAGAAAGTGGAAGAAGATGTTAGAATGTTGGAGATGAATGAAAAATGAAAGCAAAATGAGAGTGTAAAGGGGGGGACTGCTGCACAAAAAGGGGTGGGGGGTTTTTATAGATAGGAATTTGTTTTAACCTTGGTTAAGTAAATAGTAATCATGGTTAGGTTAACTATAAATATCTAGATATTTTCAAATAAATATCTAGATATTTTTGTTACTAAATATCTAGATTTTTTTATCTGTTCCCGGCTCCGTCGATTACCTGATTAACGACAAAACACCCAAGAATCGTATAATATCTTATTTTTTACAAAAAATTTCAAAATAAACTATCTCGTTGGAAACGTGATAAAAACCTATATTATTTCGTTCACGAGTCAAAATTAGGTTTTCTGATCATTAAAATCATACTGTTAGTGAAAACACCGACCATTTTCTGTCCGAACTTTTCCCAAAATCCGTCCGTGTAAACATAATATTTTATTTCTGATCAGGAATTTGGAAATTAGAATTCCTCATGGACATAATATAAAAAATCTACAAATTTCAGTGTCGAGTCAAATTAGGGTTTTCAACCGGTATAAAATTATACTGTCAGTAAAAACGCAGATCGGGCTCCGTTTGAATTTTCAACCCAAAATTTCACCGTATCCTTCTACCATAAGAAAGACTATGAATATTATTTTATTTTATTTAAAATCACTTTCTAACTCTCAGATTAAAAATATAAGTAATTATATTTTAACCGGTTAAACAACGTAATTAAAAAATCAGACTGTTACATTACTACCACTCTAAGAAAAAAATTTCGTCCTCGGAATTTCGTGACTCAAAACTGGGTAACAGCTTACAAATGTTTCTTAAACTAAAGATCCTATATTGTATTTCTCATCGTCGTCTTACCCTAAGTGACAGCGATAACTTCGTAACAGAATTCATTCTTATATCATTCTATTATCCTCAAAACCATCCATCACTATATTTTGCTCATTGTTCTTTACCTTTCACCTTAATCTATCATTCTTGAAGAGCATACTTAAAACTTAATCCTTTGAACATATTCTATTATTCCAAATTATATCAAAATCATACATACCGTGTATGAGATCTGCAGAGTAAGAGGGTTCAACTCCTCTTATGGTAAACACTCTCCCAGCAGCTTGAGGTCTAGCCATATGCTGACCTGTTACTGGAACTCCTCTCTCGGTTACACCTCTATAACTTCCAGCTTCTCTATTCCTAGTTACGGACTGCGACATACCTTTCTGTCTACAATCTCGAGCAAAATGTCATGGTTTACCACAATGGAAACAGCAAGGTACCTCCCTGTAATTCCGTTGATAATGTGGTCCTTCACATTTATAACAAACTGGGCCTTGCTGCTGCTGGCCCGTTCCAACCACCAGTACTGTAGAAACTGGTATTGGTGCAATTGTCTGCACTGATATGGTATATGGTTCTTGTTTCCACCGAGAGCCACTATCTACTCTCCTCTGATTATCTGATCTGTTAGGACCTCCACTCCTCAGTTGTTTTTGTTCATTGGTCATCCTCAGATCAATGTTTTCAATAGCATTGCATCTCTCAACCAATTCCGTGAAATATTGAATGTCGAGAGACACCACCACCCTCAACAGCTCATTTCGAAGTCCTTCCTCGAACCTTCTACATTGGCAGTCTTCATTCAGAAATCTCTGATAATATTCTGAAAAATTGATCAGAGCCTCAAAACGTGATGCGTAATCACCCACAAACATGTTGCCTTGTTTGAGGTTTGTAAACTCCGTTTCCTTCTCGCGTCGAATGAGATGCGAAAAACACTTTTCTAGAAGGCAGTCAGTGAATAACTATCACTTAATGTTTCGGTCCTCAGTTTCCAATAGTCTTTTCTTTCCTTTCCACCAGAATTCTGCTCCTTCAGTCAACATGAAGGCAGCATAAGTCACTTTCCTCTCCTCGCTGCAGTGCACAGTGGCAAATATTTTCTCAATCTCTTGTATCCACCATTTAGCCTTCTCCGGGTCATACTCTCCTCGGAAATGAGGAGGCTTCCCTTTCATAAAATTAGTCAATCGGCATCTTTGGCTTCTACCGCCCTCCTCTGATTCTTTATTTCTAGCCGCTCTTTGTTCATCTGCATCATCTCAGCATTCTGCTGGATTTGTAATAGCATAGCAGCAACTATTGTTTCCATAGTATTTAGAGTCGTAGATGATCCTCCTCTATTATTAGTATGGTCCGCATCACCATTGAAAGCTCCAATTATTCTTTCTGGAGAACTGTCACCATTGTTAGTTGGACGTCTTCTTCCTCGAGCCATGATTCTGTTAAAAGAAAACATCCACTCTCATTAGTATGACATATAATACTTCATAGGCAAGTATATAAATACCATATGCCATACCAATATTAATTTTTCGCATCGGTTTCGGACACTCTACCTAACTTCTAATCATAGTTAAAATCCGATGTGGATTCAACTAGACACGGCCAGTAACAACATCCTAAACCTTGCAGTCCGATCAGAATCAAACCGCTGTGATACCAAATGAGACACCCCGTTGTGCCCCGATGTTTTATTAGATTAAATCCTTCTTAATTAATTTCTTAACCGTGTATGTTACGTGAAAATACATAAAAATTAAAAATTGAATTAAACAGGCATACAACTTTGATTTTATTAAGCATCACACCCTATTAAGTGATGCTTACACACATAAGTTTTACAACATAATACAGAAAACTGTTGAGGGTATCCTCACAGTAGAATCCCTTATAGGTTTATACTTACGTAAACTATTATTTAGCGAAAAATATTAAACATCTTGCAAGACTCATTGGCCCTAAAACACTAAACTAAATTGCCGGAATCCATAGCTCTTCCTCCCGCATCCAGTTCATACAGAGTTCCATCTAACTCCTCTGCAAATAGTTCTTCAGTTGGGCCTTCACGTACGATCACATCAAAAATACAATCCAACAGACAACATATAGGGGATAAGAAATAGTTCTATCATAAAAAACGGAAAAGAATCATAGCATAAAATATAATAACCGTCAACGACACACATCACACATAACTAGCAATCATCCTCAAATTACGATATCACCCTCTAAACTCAACTTATGTAATTCAACCTTTATACTAATATGGCCATCTATACGCCTGTCACACCAGTCAGCAGTCCAGAACTATTTGGGGTCAAAACTCGGTGACCCCTCTATTCCTTTATCGCTCGTAGGAAGTAGTGCATAAGCCCGGTATACGTCACTATTTCCCCCATTGGAAATAGTACATAAGCACATAATAAATAATAACTCGGTGCGCCCCTATTCCCTTACCTCTCATAGGGATTAGTGCATAAGCACAAGTATGCGTCATTATTTCCCTCATTGGAAATAATGCATAAGCACAAAACATAAAGTAATTCAATACGCCACTATTCCCTAATATCTAATAGAAAATCGTGCATAAGCACGATATGCATCACTATTTCCCCCATTAGAAATAGCACATAAGCATAAAAGACCTTATAATTCGGTGCGCCACTATTCCCTAATCTCTAATAGGAAATAGTGCATAAGCACGATATGCGTCACTATTTCCCCTTAAAATATCACATAAGCATAGAAGACATTTTTACTCTATCTCAGATGGGATAATCATAACAACACGTCCCATCTATATGAATCTCACTACCTCGCATCAATAACAACCTAGTGTCTCAAGCTCTCGTCATAACCTCCACTTGCATTCTATGTCATATCTCATCCATTAGATAATTTAATTAATCTAGGCACATCTAAGTCAATTCATTCTCTCACCCAAACAATTATTTCTCGAACAACATAGATATTTGCTTAAAATCATCTAAGCATAATATTAAAACCAGGCAGATCAAGCATAACACATTAATCAACCGAATATTCAAATATCTTAATATCATATAAAGCAATTTATCACAACCAACACATAATAATCAAATCAAATAAATAACAAAGTCAGACTTTGTCACGCCCTGGCCGTGATAGCTATCACGGTCGTCACAGGCATCAAAGGCAAGCATTTCCACAACACAACCTGTCACGACCTATCCATGACAGCCATCACGGTCGTGACAGACAAACAACCTCCTCAATATCATCAAATATTGAAACACTGAAAACAATACGTCACATACAGATGGAATACCTCAACCAACGTATCACAGTAAATTCAATAACATAAATTCAAACATCATCAAATACCTATAATCAAGCTAATATCAATAAACGTACAATCCCCAAATCAACATTGGTTTTAAAGAAACGGTTTCCAATGTGATTTTGGTCTTGTCGATTACTCGACTTCTAGTAGGGTTTAGGTCGCCCTACACAATTATCATATAATCTACTACTTATTGATTCCGACGATAGATTGATTCTTTCCCCCACCCGGGTTATCACTGGAAATCCAAAATTGACGTCCCTCGTTATCACGCCACACGTTATCAAATTCACCTTCATCCAGACAACACAACAACAAGTTAATCAACAAATCCTCCCTTAACCACTTTTAGTTAGGTTCGGCCAAGTAATTCAAATGCGGGTTAGGGTTATGTTCTCATTCTAATCTTTTGGATTATAGGTGCTTAGGTCTTGGATAACTAGGATAAATTGTTAGAAGATGAAAATATGAAACAAAATCCTCTAACCTCCAAGGTTAGGGTTTCGGCCATGAGCACAAAAATATGTGAGAAAATTTATTTGGATTCAAATAACTATAAATATCTAGATATTTTCACTAAATATCTAGATATTTTCAAATAAATATCTAGATATTTTTTCTTACTTAATATCTATATTTTTTTATCTGTTCCCGGCTCCGTCGATTACCCGATTAACGACAAAACAACAGAGAATCGTGTAATATCTTATTTTTCACAACAATTTTCAAAATAACCTATATCGTTGGAAACGTGATAAAAACCTACATTATTTCGTTATCGAGTCAAAATTAGGTTTTCTGATCATTAAAATTTTACTGTCAGTGAAAACACCGACCATTTTCCGTCCGAACTTTTACAAAAATCCGTCCGTGTAAACATAATATTTTATTCCCGATTAGAAATTTGGAAATTAGAATTCCTAACGGACATAATATAAAAAATCTACAAATTTGAGTTTCGGGACAAATTAGGGTTTTCTGTCGGTATAAAATTATATTGTCAGTAAAAATGTAGAGTGGGCTCCGTCTGAATTTTCAACCCAAAATTTCAACACACCCTTCTACCATAAGAAAGACTATGAATATTATTTTATTTTATTTAAAATCACTTTCTAACTCTCATATTAAAAATATAAGTAATTATATTTTAACCGGTTAAACAACGTAATTAAAAATCAGGCAGTTACACCTATAATGATTTTTGAACTTCTAACTAAGATAATATGTTGATAATATTATTCCATGATTCATTAGCATCCTATATATATAATTTATTCCAAGTTACATATTCTTGAAAATTCATGTTTTAATTCATAGAAAATCGTATGAATTGATTCTTGGACTTATGATAATTTTCCTAGTCTAGATATGACCTTGTCATCATGAACGTCCAAGCTTTAAATGAACAAAATTTCTTAGCTCCCTAATCTGTACATGGCCATGAGCTACCTCTATGGTTTAGCCTTGGATCTTACTTGTTTTAACTAGTTTTATTATTGATTGATAAAGGTTTAGTGTTACAGTCGGTTTGGTGTAGCTTTGTGGATGAAGATGGACTTGGAATCTCTATGGATTAAAGAGGATCGTGTTGCAATTTGGGAGCTACAAGAGGTAAGGGGGGAGTGAACCACCTCACCATATTGGTGGGTGTGAAGATGGCTTATATTGTTTGTGTTTGGAAACCCTAGACTTAGGGGTTATCCACTTTGTTCGGTTTGGTGCTCTATGAGGACATGACTTTAATGGTTAATTGTAGTTTGATTCATGTTTATTGGTGTGATTTATTGGTTGGAAAAATGATTCCTAGCATGTTGAAAACCATCACTTTGATCATTGGATCAAAGTGAGGATTTTAATACTTGGTTATTGAAAATAAATTGATTACTGTGATTATTTGATAAAACATGATATATTGTTGATTTTTCATGATTGTGAGATTTTTTGGTGAAGTGTAATCTTCAGTTTGGTTGTGATTGGCTTTTGGCCAAGTATGAATGAAAATGGGAGTTTAACTCCAATCCTTGAAAATTAAGCGACTTTAATATCCTTAAGTGAGAAAATGAATATTAAAATCCATATAGTAAAAATGATAAGCTTTGAACAATTATTTTGAAATTTGGATTTTTGGTGAAGGATTTAGATATGGTTTGAGAAATGTTTTGATCTCACTTTATGTTTTGAAGTAACAAAAGGGTGTTTTAAAGACCAAAGGAATAAGTGTTTTAAGGATCATTGAAGTAAAGAAGAAAGTGGTTTTTTCAAAAACTGTTTTTACAGTTTTTAGAACTGTATTGATGTGTTAAAATGGTTATAAAATCGTTTTGATCTTTTTTTAGGTTATAGAGGAATAAAATCATGTTTTAGCGGACTTAAAAACGAAATTTTCATGAAATCGTACACGTAAAATGAACAAAGGTTCTAATTTTGATCAAAAATGTTTTGGACAGTTTGAAACTGTTTTTGAAGTCTATTTAAGTGTCCCAAGACTGAAAAATGAGTTTTGGACCATTAGGTTTTAAAAAATCGTTGAAAAAGGATTTACACGATTTTCAAATTTAGCGACGTTCTGTCAAGTTTAAGGATTTTTATACAAACTATTGAGAGTAGCTCGAAATTAGAATTTTACTACTTTAATATAAGCATTTGAATCTAAGAAAGTTATGTATTTCAGAGAAACGACTATATTTTTGAAAATACGAAGTTAAGTTGAAATACAGGAAAAAGCGAAAAAATCGTGTTTTAAGTATTTAGATGTTTTTGAGAAACAATTTTGAGCAATTGGTACTTATGTACTTCTAGTTAAATTTTATTTCCAAATGATTTGGTTTTAGTCAAAGGGTTTTGATTTTTGACAAAAGAGGTTTTGGTCTCCAAGGCTAGTATTTCAAGTTAAATGGAAAAACCTAAGTCGAGGATGACTTAGTGAAATACGAACCTAATGATTTATGATGTATGGTGAAGCAAGTCATAAAGTGTGAATAATTAAATATCCACACATCCATAATACTTAATAACAAAGAGTATTTTAAGGTTACTTGCTTGACAAGTAATCCCGTTCCGGAATGGACTTAAAGAGGCATAATGAGTTGGTGATGACTGATCAACCTTCATAATGTACTAAATCGTTGAAACATGGATAGAACAATGAGGGGATCATAAACTTGTGCAAGGATTCACGGGTTGGTACTATCTTGCCTCTAGAATGGCTCTTGATTCCGTCAAAGGAATCCCAAAATTTATCCGGCAGATAAATACGAACCCACATTCCGTGATCGGCTCGATCCAAATAAAATTATCAGTAAGACCTTTGTGCCTAGGAAGTGGGCCTACATGTTCTGTGCACATGTGAATTGTAGGGTGACAATTCTTCATTGATATCGGGAATGTCGAGGTTGGGATGACTACGGATGACCATTCAGGTGGTGGATCGTGGAGTCCTGTGCAAGACACCGATATCTTCTACTAGATACTGTACAATTCTGGTTATTGATGGCGTTTCACAATCAATGGGGTTATTATCATTATTGATGCACATGTATGCCTAATGTTGGCAGTTGTGAAACATGTGTTCTAACCACTCCTTCCGAACATTCTCTTAACTCCGGAGTAGAGTCAAATCTTCCTTGAGGCTGTGTAGGTATGGGACTAAGTAGTTTCAATCAGTCATCTCTAAGTTCTTGTTGAGGTTGTGTAGGTATGGGACTATGCAGTTTCACTGGGTCATGTATGTGAATAAGCCGTGTCCGGTAATGCTTGGATGTTGTATGCTTTTGATGATATGTACATACTGTATGTTATTGGTATATTAATTGAATAGTTGATCTGTAATTGGATGATAACATAAGATATGTTAGTAAGAGTATGGATATGCATAGGTGCTAAGTGGTCTCGTGCTGTTTTCATATCTGCCATATGCTGTGTGATGTTGGGAATCTCACCTCCTTTGTTTTGTGTTGCTGTGTCTGGTTTGGCTGTGCGCCTTTTGTGTTCTTCTAAGAAGGATGAGATGTCACTCGACTGATCCACCAGCGGCGTGGAGGTTCAAGAACGAGGATGACATGTGGATATCTCTTGAGGACGTCACTCCCAGCTTACGAATGGTTCGAGACGAGGGTGTCTGTGTTTCCTGTCGTGTCTGATCTCCCTTTTATTCTGATAGGACGGATTGTTGATTGTTTTTAGGTTATGATGTTTCCCTTGGAATGGGGAAGATCCCAGTATGAGAGTTACTTTGTAGTGGCTCTAGTAGTTTCTTTTGTGGTGACGTTGGTAGTAGGCTCAAATAGAGTTTCCACTAGATCTTGTCAGTTGGATGTGTCCTTCTCACGATGTACGGGAGATGATCGTCTTTTATATCTTAGTTTGTCCATCTGGGTATGTCTGGGAGTTAGAGTTAGTGTTTATGGAGCTGTGACTCCAAGTATCTTTTATTTTAGGAGCCGCGTCTCTATATCTTTATGTTGGGTCTATATATCTTTATGGTTTCTGTTTATGAGTCAGGTTTGGTTTTTATGTAAGTGACTTCCGAACTTATAACCTTAATTATGATTATAAAATATTTTATTGTACACTTATTTGATTCCGAGCATTTATATTTATGATTTGCGAAAGTGAAAAATTACCCCATTATATTACAGCAAGATTTTAATTAACCTACTTTTCGGCCTTAAAATGTCACAAACAATGTAGCACTCGAGAAAGGTGTTACAACATTGGTATCAGAGCTAGCCGGGTCTTTTGGGCTTGGGGTATAGGTCTGTCGTCGTTTGTATTTTGTCTTCTCTGGTTGTTATTCTATGTTGTTATGTGTTCTTGGTTTCGTAAAGAACCAATGCTTGGAAGGATGACGACCTTGGTTATCCTTGTTTGTGTTATGTTCTTCATGACGTTGTTCCGTAAGGAAACAGCATTATTTAATATTCTTTTCATTATTGTTCCTAAGGAGGAATAATATTGGTTAGAATTTTGGTGCATAGTTTTCTGTAAGTTTGTCATCCTTAACCTCGATAAGGATTGACTGTTTATTGGTAGAAGCAGAGTGTAGGATAATCGTCAGGAAATTTTCTAAATCAGTCACTTGAAAGAGTGTTTTCTGACAAAGTCTGAGATGAATCAGAAGGTGGAGTTTCTGTAATCACGTCAACATAATCTGACTGTTATAGAATACGCGAGTTGCGTCGAGTTTCGATGATCGTTGTATTCCAAGTGGATGAGGAAACAGCTGCAACGATAACGAACTCAAAAGAGTAGCAAGGGAAAATGTACCATAGAGAGTAAGCTGTCGACTATACTGTTTGGTTCACCCTAGAAATCATTTTTGATTTCCTGTGAATATGTGAGATGTTCTGAATGCTTATTTCTGTATTCCCTACCTTATGTTGTCATCTTGATTTGTATTGATTTGATTTCAATACCTTATCTCCTATGGTTTATGTTTGTGTAAGCCAATTGGGATTTGCATTCTTCTGTCATCTTTTGACATGGTTATTTTTTTACATTCCCTTGTTAACCAATCTTTGTTGGTTAAACATGTTTAAACACTCCGTTATTGTGGAGGATTGAGTTTTGTAAACTCGGTCATTTGTTTTTTTTTTTCACAAATGCACCCGACTAAGAAATAGATTAATCTCTTTCAGATCATATCTTGTTCGCCTTATTTACAAAGAGTTATAAATTCCCTTGGGAATAAAAATTTTTGCAATTCCTTTCATCTTTTCATGTTAAGTGAATTAGATTTACTTCGAGTGAGGGAACTTGCAAAATTTTGTTGTTGCCTTTCTTAAGACCCAAGAGTAATTTTGATTTGAATTCTAGACTCTTGGAAGGGAAGAAAAATATCATCTTCAAAATGTGCGATTCGAAGGAAGTTCTCGTGGAAAGAGGAACTTTATTGGAGTCTCGTTTGTAAATGTGTGGTGTACAACACATTTTTACATTCAGGAATCTATTACAAACTCTTTTATCATAGTGAATATTCTCCAATTTTCAATCCATTCTTCTTTATTCTGTTGTAAGAGTAAAGTCTAGAGATTATCTTCACTCCCTGAAAAGTTTTTGTTTAAATTCCGAGCTCTTGTTGTAATACTGGTGTGTTAGAACCGCCACCGGAGATAGAGTTAATGTTTTGTATTTTGCAGATGTTGGAATTTGGTCGTTGTCTATGTGTCTTATTCCGGTTAACATTCGAATTATTCGAATGTACTTTTAATTCTTGAGAAGTTTAAAAGGATTTACCTTAATTACTTTTTTGTGTCGTCTCATTAGCACAATATAAATTAGAAGGAAAACTTAATCTATGAGGTGCTTCGCGTTCTGTTTTGGGTGACGAGGATGTTAAGTGTATAGAGCATCCGATGAAAAAAAAGATGGTATCCGAGATCGTTTCCTTAGATACGTGAATTTCAGGGACGAAATTCTTTTTAGTGGGGTAGTGTTGTAACACCACGTCTTCTCATCTATTGATCGATAATTATATTTTATATTATTACCGGGGATCCAGAAAATGATTTTAAAAAAAACAAAATCATAGTTGGAACCTATCATATCGTAGGAAGTTATGGTTAAATTTTGGGTTCAAAACTAAGACAGAAACTGGTCTGCATTTTTACGGACAATGCAATTGTGTATTGTCCGAAAACCCTAATTTCGTCCCGAAAATGAGAAATTTTAAAATGTTGCCACTTGTTGGGGACAAAATATATTTCAAGAATTTCTACTCAATGGTAAAATATTTTATTTTATCGGATGCAATTTTATCCAACAACAGGAGGAAAACCTAATTGGGTAAACGACAGAGCCAGATATGAAATTGCAGAAATGAACCGGGAGGAGAAATGAGTGAATTAGGCTATGCCACCCTAAGGGGTGAGTCACTACCATGACTCACCATAGTCATAAATGAGAATTTATGATTAATGTGGTGAATGAACAAAACCATTAATGCAAAATTTGTGATTCATCTAAGCTTGCACATGGTTAGAGTTTGTGTTCAAATTTTATTTCTCTTGCTCCATGGTCCATGAAATTCGACCAAGCCCTCCTAGCCACACATAAGTCACCTAGTCATCATGACTTAAACATAAATTATCTTAATAACCTTGCGAATGACCAAAATACCCTTTTATCATTTTATGAATTCCCTTGATGTCCAACAAGTGTTTTGACAATTTTGCTTTCTTCTACCAAGTATAATTTCGACCAAGCCCTCTTGAAAGGGCATTCTTTCACTTCATTCAAGATAATCATGATGGTTATGAAGTCACCTAAGTATTTTAAGTTATTTTCTAACCTGACCTAAAACTATGGTTACCGCCTAAGGTTAGTAACCAAGACAAAACCAAATTGGCTTCTTCTCCTCCATGTGGTACACACATGACCACATCACCCTAAACACACCTCCACCACATATTTCTATCACCTATCTATGTCGACTCATATGCAATGACTCACCAAGGCAATGATGACTTAAACACAAAATTTCTAGATATTTTCCTTATAACATAACTTAGCTTTGGTTAACATCAACCACGGTTTACATTTAAGGTTATCAAATCAAAGTTCTCCTCCTCATTTGGTACAATTTCGTGCAGCCACGCCTCACACTCCACACAACTTCATTTCATTTCATTCTAACTAACCAAGTTTATGACACAAAGTTCTTCCTTGTTCTTCATTTCTTCTCACTTGTTCTTCATTTGTTCTTCATTTCTTTTCTATTTTCCACTAACTTAGAGACATGATTTCATGATTCTTCCTTCATGAAACTTGTTCATTAGATCATTGTTTTTCACTTTGATCCACTTAGTTCTTAGATCCACGAACTTTCAAGTTCATCTCCTTTTCCTCTCAACACTACAAAAAAAAGGTTATTTAGCGACCGAAAATAGTGACCGAATTTTTTGGTTGCTGTTTGCGACCGAAATGGCGACCGATAGTAGGATCTACATGAAACAATGGTTATAGTTGATACTGCGACCGACATAGCGACCGAAATAGAGCGTAGCTGAGTTATCGGTCGCTATTTCAGTCTCTAAATAAAGGAAAGTAAAAGTCAAAACTTGCTAACTTTTTAGCGACCGAACTGGTGACCGAGTTTAATGCAACGGTTAAATTTTATTTATATTTCCGACCGATATTAATTCGGTCGCTAAACGACGCGTAAAAAATTAAAATAGAGCATGTTAGCGACCGATTTAAAATCGGTCACTACATTTTTGAATTAAAATTTTCAAATTAACCCAGTTAGCGACCGATTTTGAGACTGAATAATTCGGTCGCTAAAAATAAAATCCCTAAATCGCAATTTCCTTCCTCTCTTCCCCCATTTCTATCTTTTCTTCTCTCTCTCTCACGCGTAGCTCCATCCCTTCCCTGTTCCAGCCGCGCATCGCCACCTCTCAGCGTCTCGTCCTCCTCCGGCCACCACTTGGTAAGGTTCTCCCCTTATCCTTCTCATTTTGCGTTTCTCCTTCTATGTCTCTCACTCTCTCTTCCTCCTCCCAGCAGCACCGTGCCACCACCGAGTTTAATGCAACGGTTAAATTTTATTTATATTTGCGACCGATATTAATTCGGTCGTTAAACGGCGCGTAAAAAATTAAAATAGAGCGTGTTAGCGATCGATTTAAAATCGGTCGCTAAATTTTTGAATTAAAATTTCAAATTAACCCAGTTAGCGACCGATTTTGAGATTGAAAAATTCGGTCGCTAAAAATAAAATCCCTAAATCGCGATTTACTTCCTCTCTTCCCCCATTTCTCTCTTTTCTTCTCTCTCTCTCACGCGCAGCTCCGTCCCTTCCCTGTTCCAGCCGTGCATCGCCACCTCTCAGCGTCTCGTCCTCCTCCGGCCACCACTTGGTAAGGTTCTCCCCTTATCCTTCTCATTTTGTGTTTCTCCTTCTATGTCTCTCACTCTCTCTTCCTCCTCCCAGCAGCACCGTGCCACCACCGCCACCACGACCACCACTGTAGCACCGTGACCTCCTTCTTTGGTAAGGTCTCCTCTTCTCTCTCTCTCTGTGTATCTCTCTCTCTCTCTCTCTCTCTCTCTCTCTATCTTGCACGGTTCTCTTTGTCTCAGTTTCTCTCAATGTCTCTCTCAGGTGTTGTCACTTCCTCCTCCGGCCACCACCACCATCTCAAGGGGTTCTGTTTGCGCAACCACCACCCCCATAGTCTCCTCTGATAAGTTCTGTCTCAGGTTAGGGTTTAGGGAAGTTCTGTCAGTATGGGTATTTATGTTGTCAAATTAATCATTGATGTTGTTCTAGTGAAATCAAGAGTAGAGAAATTTTGACAGTAGGGGTATATTCATTTAAATAACTTATTGGATAGATAATATAAGTTAGCTTCCTCTTGATTCACTATCTCTTCGACTGTAATGCTTGGAAGTAGGACTATTATAAGTTTCATGGCCATCCCTGCATAAAATAAGCAAATATGAAGCCAAGAATGTAATTATTAAATTACAGGAACATTGTATTAGACATAATGAAGACTATTTTAATATGAGTTTGAAGACAAAGTCAATGACAAATTGATAAGAAATTAGATATCAAAATATATTATTATAAATATAAGTATTGACTTAGATGCTTGTGAGCTATAACTACAATAACAAGCATTCAAGGAACAAGCAGACACCCACCAACGACCAAATATTTGTTAGTTTGTTGAAATGTTAGTATTTGACATGTTAGTTGTTGGTAGGTTATCAAGTCACTATTTTTGTATTAAATAGTTATAATTTGAAGCCTGATTATCAAATGGTATGGACTTGAATGGTAAACTCTACATTGAACTTGTTTGATATATATTGTATTGTATAAACAAACCAACTTGCTAGGAAGTACGGCTGTTTCACCAAGCCTTATGCTCCACACCCAAGTGGTATATACTTCACGACTTAAATATTATAAGTAGTGCATTAAGTCATTGATGATAGATTATTTTATACATGGTTATCTAATTCATTTATGTTCTATTCATGTCATGAATACAGAAATAGATTCATTTGCATGAAGTTTACTAAAGGTTCATTTAATCAACTATTGTGCATTGCTTTATGTACAACTCTCTGTGTGTTCAAATCTATTATTCATTTGTATATCCTTAAGAAATTCAAAGAGTTCAAGACCTAATATAGCAATGCTTTAAAAAACACAGAAATAGAGGACAATAGTAAAAGGCCTAATGGCTTTCAACAAACTCTAAAATGTTAGTTTCTTAAATGTTAGTATTTGACAGGATTAATTTTATTTATGCATTATAGGTCATTGCTCTATTTCTCGTGAGTTGAAACCGAGTCCCTTCGTCCCTTCTCCATTTCCACAGGTAATCAATTGGTCGTAATGGCAATTTGTTGAACTTTTATATTACTAACTTGAATACAATTAAGTTGGATCTAAGGATATTAATTTGCTTTCATATTGTCTTATTATATTTATCAGTTCCTGATCTTCTTGTCTGCGGCTCCTCCCCTTATCCTTACTTGTTTATGCATTTTGTCACATAGGTAAGTTCTCTCAATACTCTCTTTTAAGGTTCTGCTTTGTCTAAAAGGTTCTGATTGTGTGGTGCTTGTAATGTGTTATGTGAATTATATATCTTGTTGTTTGTTAGTGGAGAGCTGAGCTCAATAGGAAGGTATCCTGCCTGAAAGGCAAGATGCTGATTGTGTGCTGATATTTTAATATATATGCATCTATTTGCAATTATGTGTTGTTTGTTAGTGGAGAGCAGAGCTCAATAGGATGTGATCCTGTCAAAAAGGCGGGATGCTTGTTGTGTGTTGCTAATTTAGAAGTTATGCATGTGTTTGACAATTATGTGTTACTTGTTAGTGGATAGCGGAGCTCAATAGGAAGGTATCCTGCCTGAAAGGCAAGATGCTGATTGCATGCTGATAATTTAATATTTATGCATTTATTTGCAATTATGTATTGTTTGTTAGTGGAGAGCAGAGCTCAATAGGATGTGATCCTGTCAAAAAGGCGGGATGCTTGTTGTGTGTTGCTAATTTAGAAGTTATGCATGTGTTTGACAATTATGTGTTACTTGTTAGTGGAGAGCGGAGCTCAATAGGATGTTTGCTACTATATTTTATCTAAGTTTGTATTGAATTATGCTTCAATATATATTTGTTGAAGTATGCTTCAATCCTTATAAGTCAATGGTTCTATTTTCTGCTAGAGTTAATTATTAAGTTACGAAAGCCTTAGTTTCCTATTTGAGATTCAATATTAATGAGCATGCGTACCTTCTCAGGGTACGCATGCTCATTGTATTGAATCTTGAATTGTTCAAATGGGACAATTTGGGAAAAAACCATTTTCACACTTGTACAATAGTCATTTCAATGTTCAAATGCCTTATATACTTGTTGAAATCTCGGTCTGATGCATTTCCTTTTGTTCTCCTGGTGCATACTTGATCGCGGTGATTCTCACCATGCTCGAGTCGTGTACTTGGAGACCGATGGGAAATGCTGCCGAAATTTTATTAAGTATAAGGTATTTGAATAAGGGAATAACTATTATTAGCCGAGTGTGGTAAAGGTTTCTTCTCGAATGGGATAGGTTCATACCTTGTCATAAGAACGAGATTGATGGAGTTATTGGAATGCACCGTAATATATAAGTGTTATTGTAGGGTTGGTCAGGCTATTTAATTGCCAGCAATGGATATTTCGGAGAATCGGAAATGGATGTGTCGTAGGTTGGATCAGAATAAACGTCTTAGGGAAGAGTATAGAGTTGGAGTGGGTGAGTTTATAGAGTTTGTTGTTAGCTAGGAGAGATTTATACGGCTGGGTGGTGATCATTTGAGGTGTCCTTGCAAAAGATGCAAGTGTCAATCTTTCAAAAGCGTGGATGGAGTTGTAGCCGATCTTTATGAGAAGGGCTTCATGCCTGATTACTATTGGTGGAGTAACCATGGTGAGACGTTTCCTGATTTAAACCCGATTGTGTTTGAAGGTTCGTACGATGGAAGTGGTGACCAGAGGGAAGAATCGAATCCATACGAGCAGATGATAATGGATCATGCTGGACCATCAGTTGGTGTTGTACTAGAAGAAGATGGGGGAGAAGATGGTGGAATGGGTTCCTAATACATAGAGGAGAATCCGAATCCTAAAGCTCAAAGATTCTTTGATATGTTGAGTGCTGCACGATCTCCATTGTGGGAAGGATGTCGGGAGTACACGGAGTTGTCGATGTGCATGGGATGGTTGAGTATCAAATCTGACTACAATATACAAGAAGGCTGTTTTAATCACCTCACCAGGTCAGTGTCCAAGGCGTTGCCAGAAGAAAATCGGATGCCTACTAGTTTTTATCATGCTAAGAAGTCTGTGGAAAATTTGGGTTTGGGGTGTTTGAAAATTGATTGTTGCCCGAATAGATGTATGTTGTACTATAAGGATGATTCAGCGGAGAGCATAACATGTTGTCGATTTTGTGGTGCGGATCGGTATAAGCCAACCACTAGGATGGGCATTCAGAAGAAGAGGTTGCTAAAAAAGATGTGGTACTTTCCGCTCGTGCCAAGACTTACAAGATTGTACTCTTCGATGGCCACTGCAGCTCACATGAGGTGGCATAGTGAGCATGAGAGGGAGAAAGATGTCTCGTGTCATCCATCTGATGGAGAAGCTTGGAAGCATTTTGATAGGGTCCATATGGCATTTTCGCAGGACCCTCGGAACCTCTGATTGGGGTTATCTACTGATGGATTTACTCCTTTTGGGCACTCTGGAAAAGCATACTCTTGTTGGCCGGCTATCCTAACTCCCTACAATCTTCCCCCGGGGATGTGCATGAAGCGGGAGTTTATGTTCCTAACAGTCATAATTCCTGGTCTGTCTAATCCAAAAGGTAAGATTGATGTGTACTTGCAGCCGCTGATAGATGAGTTCACGATGTTGTGGAATGATGGTGTGTTGACATATGACGTATCTTTGAGGCAGAATTTCATGATGAAAACAGCTTTGATGTGGACAATCAACGACTTTCCCGCCTATGGGATGATGTCGGGTTGGATGACCGCGGGGAAGCTTGGATGCCCAATATGTATGGAGCGATCGAAGGCATTCGTTCTTAAAAACAGTCAAAAGATCTCATTTTGATTGTCATCGTCAATTCCTTCCATAAGATCATCCTTATAGGCGGAACAATAATGCATTCAAGAAGCGTTGTGCGGAGACAACTGTTGGACGACGAATCTGGGCAAGTATACCCAGTCGTGCAAGTAATACGGTGGTGAGACCGGTTTATCGTATCCACGGGGATTGGATGTCAACTACCAATTCGCAAGCTCGGCAACTATCTAGACTAAACTATTAATCAAGAGAAAGTAAAACAAACAAAAGATAAGAAATAAAATCTTTTTGTCTTTTTGGGGACTTTTGACAAACACTTGGCGTGCAGAAAGGATATGTTGGGACTACACTTCACCAAACCTCTAACTCATGCACTATCAGGACTAGATACCTCCCATTCATGCTTCAGATATTAAAATCAATCCACTAAACTACTCAAACCCCGATTCCTCGGATGGCAAGAGCCTAAATCCACTAATAGACCCGAATTCCTTAGGTGGCCTAGATTAATGAATTTGCATTAAGATTAGGGATTACGCGATTACTAATAAACCTAGTTCCATTCCTAGATACAAGGCTTACTAGGTGATTAAATTCAGTTCCGGTTATGATACGAACGTTCCCATTGCATACCAAAACACAAATCAAGTCATGGGGGTGCTAGCCACAACAAGCATTAAGCACAGAAAAATAACCACTAATATGAAGACATGAACATAGAATAATCCGTCAAGATAAATACATAAACATAAGTTTGATTACATCTAATCCCAACACAGGGATTTAACTACTCATAAAACAAAGAAAACCAAACCAGAGAAATAGGAAGGAAGAGGAGAGAAGAGGCTCCATGTGAGCTTTCCTTCTTCTTCAAAGCAATCCCTCTTGGCTCCCTTCTAGGGTTGAAACCCTAGCCCAGCTGCAGCCTCCAAATGCCTCCAAATGGACCCCTAAAACTCTGGAGTTCTGTCTGCTGCGTTCTTATTTATAGGTCTGTTGCGCGTCACGGCCGTGATGGCCATCACGGGCTGGCCGTGACGCGTTCTGTCCAAGGTGTGTTTGCATAAAATAAAGTCTCGCGAGGCGAGCACTATGTTCGCGACGCGAAAACCAAAATTTCTGGTTGGTCACGGCCGTGATGTCTGTTACGGGCTGGCCGTGACAGTCTCTGACTTTTGCCTTCTGCTCTGCTTGATCACGGCCGTGATGGTCATCACGGCCAGGCCGTGATGGGCTCTGTTTGGCTCATATTCTTCACTTTTCAAGCTCTATTTCATCCAAGCTCCACCATGGCTGATTTTGATCATTTTTACATTGAATTCCTGCAAAACAACACCAAGAAACCGCTTCACCCGTTCCAAGGGAAAATCTAATAAAAACCAAATAAAGAATGCCTAATCTATATGCAAAATGCATGCAAAAGAGTACATAAAACATCATGTAAAATCACACTATCAAATCACCCCAAGCTTATTCAATTGCTTGTCCTCAAGCAATCACTAAGGCCAGAAGAATAAAACAGAACATTGATAGTGAACTAAGAACCCGAGTAAATAATCCAAGCAATAGGCAATTCAAACAATTCAGTAAGAGACAATCAATTCAAGTCCAATTAGAGGCTTAGGTTCCTTAGACTCATGTTCTCACTGATTTGGGCACTCTTTCTCACCTGAAGCTCACCCCAAGCTTGTTCATCTGCTTGGCTCTCTTTCTAACCTCACTCAAGTGTTTAGGGGAATAAGACATTTCACTCAATTTTCCTCAAGGGATGAATCCTACCATAGGCTTGACTATCAACCAAATCTCTACTTTATTAATGAAAACAATCAAGAATCAAGAGGTCTTTTATTTGGTTGTAACGTGGCCATGGGATTAATCGTTAGGTGGGGATAACAAGAAAATGACATTTCAAAAGGCTACACAACATATCAACATTTCAACACATGACCTTCTAAAATACCTTCTTGGGTTTTCAATTCACTTTCCACCTTTCTTTGCTTTCTTTTTCTTTTTATTTCTCACTTTTCTTTTTGTCATCCCCTTCTCTATTTATTTATTTATTTTTTTTTTTTTTGGAGAAGGAGAGATTTTTCAACTCAAGAGAATTATTTTTTTCTGATTCTTTTCCCAAACTTTTTCAACTACCTTTTTACCCTTTTTGTAATACTTTAGAAGGTCCCTATCAAACATATTTATCAAAACATTTCAGGGTACCAAGAAAAGCATTTTATTCTTTTAGGCTCAAAATTGGGCAACTAAAAGGTACCATTTCATCATCCAAAGCTCAGAAGGCCAGAAAAATACCTATTGCCTCAATCATTTTCAAAAATGTTTTCAAAAATTTTTAAGCTTTAAAATGGTTTCAAGTCAAGTTCTAGAGAAAACAAACCAAGAGGAAAACACTCTACACAAAGAATGGGGTAAAATTTTAGTGAGTACCCCTTTGGCTCAAAATCTCACATTTTAGTTCAGACTCAATGAAAAACACAAATCCTCAGAACCATATGCTAATTATCAATTATCCAAGATTATCTCAAACATTTTTATTTGCAGCCATATCACAAGAATAAACAGAATTGGGTTCAACAATTCACTATCACAGATTATTTGGCACTTAGTTCTCACAATTGGATGCAAAATCTAAGCAAGGGCAATCTAATGTGTGATCATGCAAACTATCATGCAAAACTATATGAATGCAACATGCAAAATGCAAATGCAAAATACCCCTACCCCAAGCTTAAGAATTTACATTGTCCCCAATGTAAACAATCAAGTTGGAGAAAGGGAAGAAAAAAAAATAAAAAAAATTAAAAAAAATTGGAACGGCTTACCGAGGCGGTAGCAGGTGTTGACTTTCATTTCAGTCAGAAACTGCTTGAAAGTTGGGTTGCTTTTTCTTGTCTTCTTGCTCTTCCCTCCTTCCTTCTTACCCTGGAATCACTTGGCAATTTTATTAGTAAAAGAAAACTCTTGATCTTCTCAAATTATTCAAGAGTTTAAAAATCAAAAATAAAATCTAACTAAACAAAAAGGAAAAAGGAAAAGGAAAATAAAAATTGGGTTGCCTCCCAATGAGAGCTTCTTTAATGTCACTAGCTTGACTTATTAAAAAGTATCCTAGGATCCTCCTCCCGGATCAAATGGAAATTGGGGTGGTGATTGCAACAGTAATATAACTTTATTCTCAATTCCACCCAGCCATTGGGTGGAAATTCCCTTGACCTTTGCAATTATAAATTCACTTCCTCTCGGGTCAAGTGGAATTTTCAAGAGGAAGTGTGACATACAAGTGAAAGGGGCTAACTTACCAATGTCCACACATGCAAGCAGGCCAACATATTTATTTAATGCAGTAAATTCAGCAAGCATGGTGGATGGAGTGCTTTCCAAATGCACCGCTTTCTCACTTGTTGTTTCCCAAGGATTTGTGGAAGGTAATTCCTCTTGTTGTGATTCGCTTACCACCACCACTTCATTTTCAATTTGATCCATTCCCACAACCAGATTTTTCTCAAATTCTATTTCATGTGGCTCTATGGGAATCATACATGGTGGTGGAGGTGGCAAATATGAACAAAAGATTTCCCAATCCTCCTCGGAGAAGTCATAAATAAGCCTTCCCGTCCTATAATCAACTTGTGCGGGAGTAACATGATCCATCAAATCCATGACGTCTCCCAAACACCAGTTGTCTTACAAAACGCGACCGGAGGCTTCCTCATCAGGTGGATAATACAAATTTTCCATGACTTTCGTCCACCTGGCACTACCAAAGCTCAAAACAAAAAGATCAAATATATACAGAAAATAAAAGAAATAAAAATGTCTAAATTAGTTGCCTCCTTTGTTACTAATGATATTGGCAAAACCAATCCCCGGCAACGGCGCCAAAAACTTGTTGGACGACGAATCTGGGCAAGTATACCCAGTCGTGCAAGTAATACGGTGGTGAGACCGGTTTATCGTATCCACGGGGATTGGATGTCAACTACCAATTTGCAAGCTCGGCAACTATCTAGACTAAACTATTAATCAAGAGAAAGTAAAACAAACAAAAGATAAGAAATAAAATCTTTTTGTCTTTTTGGGGACTTTTGACAAACACTTGGCGTGCAGAAAGGATATGTTGGGACTAGACTTCACCAAACCTCTAACTCATGCACTATCAGGACTAGATACCTCCCATTCATGCTTCAGATATTAAAATCAATCCACTAAACTACTCAAACCATGATTCCTCGGATGGCAAGAGCCTAAATCCACTAATAGACCCTAATTCCTTAGGTGGCCTAGATTAATGAATTTGCATTAAGATTAGGGATTACGCGATTACTAATAAACCTAGTTCCATTCCTAGATACAAGGCTTACTAGGTGATTAAATTCAGTTCCGGTTATGATACGAACGTTCCCATTGCATACCAAAACACAAATCAAGTCATGGGGGTGCTAGCCACAACAAGCATTAAGCACAGAAAAATAACCACTAATATGAAGACATGAACATAGAATAATCCGTCAAGATAAATACATAAACATAAGTTTGATTACATCTAATCCCAACACAGGGATTTAACTACTCATAAAACAAAGAAAACCAAACCAGAGAAATAGGAAGGAAGATGAGAGAAGAGGCTCCATGTGAGCTTTCCTTCTTCTTCAAAGCAATCCCTCTTGGCTCCCTTCTAGGGTTGAAACCCTAGCCCAGCTGCAGCCTCCAAATGCCTCCAAATGGACCCCTAAAACTCTAGAGTTCTGTCTGCTGCGTTCTTATTTATAGGTCTGTTGCGCGTCACGGCCGTGATGGCCATCACGGGCTGGCCGTGACGCGTTCTGTCCAAGGCGTGTTTGCATAAAATAAAGTCTCGCGAGGCGAGCACTATGTTCAGCGGCGAAAACCAAAATTTCTGGTTGGTCACGGCCGTGATGTCTCTACGGGCTGGCGTGACGATCTCGACTTTTGCCTTCTGCTCTGCTTGATCACGGCCGTGATGGTCATCACGGCCAGGCCGTAATGGGCTCTGTTTGGCTCATATTCTTCACTTTTCAAGCTCTATTTCATCCAAGCTCCACCATGGCTGATTTTGATCATTTTTATATTGAATTCCTGCAAAACAACACCAAGAAACCGCTTCACCCGTTCCAAGGGAAAATCTAATAAAAACCAAATAAAGAATGCCTAATCTATATGCAAAATGCATGCAAAAGAGTACATAAAACATCATGTAAAATCACACTATCAACAACACCGCCTCCACCACATTTTACTGGACCTAATGTATGGCGCAGAGTACATTACTTACCGCTCGTCCATGAATCCCAAGGAGAACATATTCCTAATTATGGCGTCAACCATAATTGGACAAAACAAAGTATATTTTGGAGGTTGCCGTATTAGAGGACGCAACTATTCCGTCACAACATTGATGCCATGCATACTGAGAGGAATGTGTTTTTGAATGTGTTTGACACTGTGATGGACATCAAGGGGAGGACAAAGGATAGAAATAAAGCCCGATTGGATCTGGCTGAAATTTGTAATCGGAAGGAGCTTGAGTTGCAGGACGGTGGTCGTGGCAGACTTATCAAACCGAAGGCAAGTTATACACTAAACAAAACCCAGAAAGTGGCCGTCTGTAAGTGAGTTAAAGAAATAAAGTTACCAAATGGGTATGCTTCCAATCTGGGTAGATGTGTTGACATTAAGGAAGCAAAGTTACATGGAATGAAGAGTCGTGATTGCCACGTGTTCATGCAACGGTTGCTTCCAATTGCGTTCGACGCATTACCGAAGCAAATTTGGAACCCACTTGTTGAGCTTAGCCACTTTTTCAGGGAGATTACATCGACAACACTAAATGTGAATCGATTAAAGGATATGGAAGTCAAGATACCCGTTTTGTTATGTAAGCTGGAGCAAATCTTCCCACCGAGTTTCTGTGATTCCATGGAACACCTGCCAGTTCATCTACCTTACGAAGCAAGAGTTGGTGGCCCAGTCCAATACCGCTGTATGTATCCATTTGAGAGGTAAACAACATCAACTATTTTACTTATTACATATGAAATTCATGAACACGAAATCATAGTTTAGCTTTCCCTAAAACTAGTAATTATTTGTATGTATCCCTCTTTAATAGGTTCCTGCACTCCCTTAAACACAAAGTCAAGAACAAGGCACGAGTGGAGGGTTTCATTTGTGAAGCATACTTAGTAGAGGAGACTTCCACTTTTGCCTCTTATTACTATCCGGACGAAGTTAACACGAGAAGGACAAGGATGCCTAGAAACGTTGATTCGGGCGAAGGAAGTTCAACTAGTCCTCCTATATCAATATTCAACTATCCAGGCAGATTTAGTGGCAAATCAAAAGGATATTTCTTGGAGCAGTGTGACATTAATGCTGCTCATCTGTATATCCTTCAAAATTGTGAAGAGGTGGCGCCATATTTAGAGTAAGTTTCTACAATGTCTTTTATAAGTTCAATTGACATTTATGATTATTAATCGTCCTGCTGTTAATCTCCCATATGTAGGATGTACGGCAATTTTCTAAGGGATCTCCAACCTGACATTTCAAACGATCAGGTTGATCGAGAAATTACTTCTCACTTTGCTATGTGGTTCAGTAAATATGTAGGTTAAGCATCTTCATTTGTTGCAATACATTTTATCTCCTTAAGTATATAGCATGTATAAGAATAATATAATATTTGATTTTTTAGGTACTAGATCCAGAAAACAATGTTTAAAATCCATTGTTGACAAATTTGGCATGGGGACCTAACAGATGGGTTACATCATGGAATACTTACATTTTAAATGGATATAAATTTAACACAAAAAACATGGAATGAAGGAATGCAGTCGTGTAACTATGGTGTTTGTGTGCGAGCCACTGATGGCAATGTAGAGGATGATTTTTATGGGGTTCTAACTGACATCCTTGAACTCGAATATACCGGTTTCCCCGTGATGAAGTTAGTTATCTTCAAGTGTGATTGGTTTGATCCTACTCTTGACATAGGGACAAAAATCGATAAAAAATATGGTATTGTTCAAGTTAGGCTGTCTCGAATGTATAATAAGGTGTATGATCACAACAGGCAGATCAGGTTTATTACTCGCAATATCCCGAAGGACATCAAGGCTGGTTGGGTGTTATTAAGATAAAGGCTCGTAGTATAATTACTGATAATGTAATCAACCAGCCTGAAAAGGATGCTCCGTACCAAGATGATGAGTTTTCAAGACCCCACGTACCGTTGCAAATTACGCCGGACATTATTGCTAATTCTCTGGCGGACATTTCCGGAAATGGGGAAGAAGTTGAAAGAGAGTTAATGGATCAATCCCAGTTTGACGCATCTAGCGAAGGCACATTCCGATCAAGTGAGACTGATGAGAGTGAGGGTGAATTTAGTGACGGAGATTCTACTTAGGTAATTTATTTATGTCATAATTCATTGTGTAAATGTCATTCTACTTAATTAGGTAATTTATTTTTGTATTATTTACACTGTTGTGTAATCATCTTTTCATTTTTTACACAGATGGTAGATTCCTCTAGAGGTAGGGGTCGTCGTGGAGGTCGTGGCAGAGGTCGTGCTACGAGAGTCCCTTCACCGGACGACCCACAGCCTTCAGATCGAGACCACCCTACCAGCACCTCTGTGGATGGGACACCTCAGGGTGATGAAGTTGCACCACCTACCCAGCCTCATGTGATCGGGACACAGGCTGCACCCTCATCATCCACACCTATGACATGACCATCATCATCATCAGGACAGGAGAGTCGTGGTCCATCCGACAGGAGGATTCTTCTTATCCCCAGGGGGGATAACGAGTAAGCTAATTTAATTTTTTAATATATATAAAGTGTCGTTAATTTCTATTTACTTGTTTTTTATTTATTTATAACATTTATTAATGCTCTAATTTTGCTGCAGCTTTCTGCCCGCGAAGGGCCCTTCTGATTCGATATTGAAGATTCTGCGACGCAAGTTTGATGGTGCATGGCCTACATGGAAGGCCATCCAAGGGGGCCATAGGGATCAGTTGTTTCAAGAGTTTAAGGTAACAATTTATTAAGTTATTTAAATTAAATTTACATTATACACACACACACACACACACACACACACACACACGAATTTCCTAACAACTGTAAGTTGCAGAAAGAGTATAGGTGGGACGTAGCTTTAGAGGGTCTCGTTAGGGACATATTTGAGCATAAAGGCTCACTGGTCATGAAGAATCTGATGAACAAGCTGAGGAAGGGTAAGAATAAGGGGAAGTGGGTGGATCCTGAGATCAGGAGGCAGCTGGACTAGTACTGGGCTACTAAGAAGTTCCAGGAGATCCAGGCCACAGCTTGGCGTAATCGATCTTCTGATGGTGGCGCATGTGCTTGGACCGGCGGGTCTAAATCAGCCGCCACCCACTACGACGAGCTGGTAATACATTAAACTTTTGACTTATTATACTATTTAATTAGTTTTCATTTTTAATTATTCTTATGAATTTAAGATTATACTTTTGTGTGCAGAAAGCACAGAAACAACGGGCCCCCACTGCTATGGAGTTGGTGGAGAGGACGAAGAAGTTGAAGTCGGGGACATGGGTCAATGACAAGGCCCGTAACTATGCTGTAAGTAAAAAAACAATTTAGTGTTTACTTGTAATTTATTATAAATGATTTGTTAATATTGATTATAATTTTAGCTAAATCTCTTCAACTATACTTTGTAGGTGGGCTTCAACGAGAAGAAGGACGATGCCATATCACGTGCCTCACAGTCACAAGGTGAGGCCTTGACTGGTGATGGACCCAACTCTCCTATCTACGTCGATGATAATGCCATTTATTTGGAGGTCGTCGGGGGCAGGAACAAGAAGGGGCACATGTATGGCCTCAGACACCTGGGAGGCGAGTTTATCGCTTCATCATCCGGCACGCCTGCTCCTTCCTTTGCCGATACCATCCCTCAGGAGCAGTTCAACTAAATGCAGGACACCATCACGCAGCTGAACGCGGAGCTTCGGGAGAAGAGTGAGAGAGAGTAGCAGATGGCGAACCAGATTGCACAGTTGACTCAGGCACACCAGCAGCTGATGCAGACAAGCATCGAGCAGGGCCAGACACTGCGGCTGGTGTTGGAGCAGATGAGGATCCAGACTCCGGTTGCTCAGGGTGATGCTCTGACGGTTATGCCGCCTGCTGCAGCTCCTCCAGTTCCGCCGCCAGCTATTGATGCTGCTAGTGTAGAGGATGATCAGATAGTAGACGTCGGTGTTACGGACGCTGAGGATGATTGGATTCCTCCCCCTCCCCCTCATCATGACTGATTTTTTTTTCATATTTTTGACTTTAAACGATTCTTGTATGATACTTTGGATTATTTTTTTTTATATATATTCATTATTTCTAATGATTGTATATTTCATTAGTAATTTGGTGTGTTTTATTAGTATTTTTGCTAAACTTTAAAGAAAAGCAGAAAAAATTTATTATTTTTAAAATTAAATTTAAATTTTTTTAATAAAAATCAGTTTAGCGACCGCATTAGAAACCAATAATTCGGTCTCTAAACTTTAGTTACCATTAATAGATTGTGCTCTAGCGACCGAAAATCCGTCGCCAATGTTGGTTAATAGTAACCAACATTGACGACCGAACTAGCGACCGATCGGTCGCTAAAAATGGTTACCCAAACAATGTGACCAACCGTGTAGCGACCGTTTTTTATTATTTAGCGACCGAAATTACGGTCACCATTTCGCGATCGAATTATTATTTCGGTCTCTAAAAGCTTAGCGACCAGGTTATCAGCCACCACCATGAATCAGTCGCTAATTCGGTCGCTAAAATAAATAGCGACCGAATTAGAAAGTTTAGCGACCGAATATGCCGGTTGCTAAACAGTTCTTTTTTGTAGTGCAAATTTGGCCTACACCCATAAATCATCATCCAAACCTTGTTTTGATCTTCTAAGAATTTGGCCAAAGTTGAAGTGCTTTAGGTAAAAGTCATTACTTTTCATTCCTAAAATGATTTCTGAACTTCTAACTAAGATAATATGTTGATAATATTATTCCATGCTTCATTAGCATCCTATATATGTAATTTATTCCAAGTTACATATTCTTGAAAATTTATGTTTTAATTCATAGAAAATCATATGAATTGATTCTTGGACTTATGATAATTTTCCTAGTCTAGATATGACCTTGTCATCATGAACGTCCAAGCTTTAAATGAACAAAATTTCCTATCTACCTAATCTGTACATGGCCGTGAGATACCTCTAGGGTTTAGCCTTGGATCTTACTTGTTTTAACTAGTTTTATTATTGATTGATAAAGGTTTGGTGTTACAATCGGTTTGGTGTTACAGATCACATTCTGGAACTGAGGACAATTCTTCATCAGATGTGGTCCTCTACACTTTATGCATATCAGGAAACCCAACACATTCTGGCTAGAACTTCCACCATTCGTACCAACTGGTTACTGATTGGGGTGACTATAAGGTTTCACCCTTATATATATATATATATATATATATATATATATATATATATATATATATATATATATATATATATATAACCAATAATCCAAATAATCACAAATAATCCAGGTAACTCATCATATATCAAACAGCATACCAATTATAGTCAAGCAGTCAAACCAGTCAACCTCAAATGTAATATATTTAACCTAACAACGATAAACCTATAATTCCAATATCATCATTCGTACCACTAAGAAGTCCCCAATGTGATATTAACATTTTTGGTTACTCGCTCCCTAGTAGGGTTTAGGTCGCCCTACGCCGCTATTGAAATAAATGCTACTTCGCCGTTTCCGACATTAGATGGCTTCTTTCCCCACCTGAGACGTAGTATGATAACTTGAACGTCACGAAACCTGCACTCCTCAATTCCTCTCAATTATGCCACGCTCCAACCAAGGGTCTCTGGGCCTCCGAAAATTCACCTGAACACTACATTACGAAGCGTACGTTACAAGGAACCCTAATATGAAGTCGGAATTGGAATATGATAACCAAAATGAAAGATAAGTCGAATACCGTCACTGACGGCATTTCGTAATAAAAGGGTAAGAATTAACTTCACTTAGAGAGAAAATAAAGGTAGGATAGTGAAGGCGTCGTTGCCACGAACACAACGACGTACTCGGAATTGCATCTGGATGATCGATCGAGTCGTAAATCGTGCAGGAAACCCCCTCTCTCTCTCTCTCTAACTTTCTCTCTTCCCCTCTCTAAACTCTCCTTCTCTGTCTGTACTGCTTTATGCCTTCAACTTTCATTTTGTGGCTTAAGTTACTTAAGTCACTTAAGCCCCTTTTATTTTTACTGAAACACGTGCCAGTGCTCGAGTGTTGGAAACCTAGCGCTTAAGCGCTCCAACGCTTGAGCGATGGACCTTCCACGCTTGAGCGTTGGAGGTAGGTAGCGCCACTGTGCATGCAACCAATCAGGTGATGCCACGTAGGCCATCTTGTGACACTTGGAGTTAACCCCAAAGCTGATTTGGTTGACCCTAGCGCTTGAGCGTTGGGTATGCCACGCTCGAGCGTTGACCAGGAAACATTTTGTCGCGTTCTGAGTCCGTTCAATGTCCGATTGATCCCAAATTTAAGATATAGGCTCATCAAGACCTAATAAACCACCTCAAACCTTCAAAACTACCTAATCTCATTCTTAAATCCAATTTTATTATTTGACACTCTAAATCCTTTTAGACGACGTACGGAAAACCCTAGGATATGCTTACGTTCAAATTCACTCCAAATAATCACGTACTTCCCATGCAAAGGTTTCTATACCTTAAACTACATATTAACCATATAATCCAAGTCTTAAACTTAATCCTCATACGTAATATAAAACATAAAAGCATGGCTTTTACATAACACGTACTCCTCCTGCCTCTGTAGACTCTGCCAACTCTATCCTGAACCATGGACTGCTCCCTCCTGTTCCACCTATCATCTGGGAACTCTTGCTGACATGGAGGATACTGCATCTTTGTGAAGGGCAGTCGCTGAGAGATCCGATAAGAATAGAGCATGGTGAAGTCAGGTCCTCCTTCGAGATGGACATAGATACTGACCAGGTCGACGTAACACATGAAGAACTGTGAGTGGTCGACCTGCCACCAACAGACGTCATGGTATATGATATCAATGTCCCCCAAGGTCTGGACCCTCGGTGGAACCATCTACAGGTAATGCATCGGACGGTGCTCCGGTCAGATCGCCATCGATGAATTGCTGCTGCTCATCTGACGAGCTGATACATACACAGAAAGAAAAAGAAAAGAAGAAGAAGAATAAGTAACATAAGAATCTCAACACCACCATAAAACATGGATAGGGAAAACATAGTAAACCATACTATCAAACAACAGTCAACACATGCAGCAAACATCTCCCGAATCATACTATCAAAGTCAACCTCAATTATCCAACTAGGATCAATCCTCTAAGGAGTCACACTCCTATGCATGTTAGCCTGCCTCTCGCACTAGGGATATTGATCCCCGGACATTCTCTTTCTCTCTCTCTCAAGCCTATTCGTCACCGAGAGAATGCCAGTTGGTTTGTCCTGGTAACAGTTGCGTTCACCGTGATAAATAAGGGTGCTTCCCCCTATGAGATCAACTCCAATAGGGGGTATCTTGGTCTCCTCAGAACATCCACCATAGACTGGAACACTACGGGCCCAAACGTCGATATAGTCAAGTACCAGCAGAGACCATGAAACAATGGGTGCAAACGATTGGCCACTGTCGGTCAATCCGAACCCGGCTACATCCCTAAGCTTCCCTTAATCGTCCCGCTCACATTTCGTACTCTCACCCGGGTACACCAACCTCGCATGACCCCCAGTCACACGGCTCGCCACTTTGGCAAATATGCAATGCAACATAACCTAAGTTGACACCGGTACCGTTACTCACTTACATGCATTACGATGAACTCGACATCCAAAATATCAACTCGGTACCCATATACCACTTTCAGAATCCATTATCATCACTAACTCGACAGTGTACCCTCAAGTGTCAACTAGGAATTCCAACGGCACAAACAAACAATCCAGACAACCTCAACGACATCAATACCAACATCATAATATCATCATCCTCAACATCAATAATAACTTAACATAATTAAATAACAGAGCATCAAACATCATCATGCATAATAGCAAACAACCTCAGCATATACACGTAAAATGATAAAGTAGTCCTAACATCGATAAGTGTGCAGTAACTAAATCCTGTATACAGCTTTAAAAAACAGTTTCAATAGCGATTTAATTATTGCAAGCTACTCGATAACAAGTAGGGTCTGTGGCACCCTACGCATATAGCATAATATACAATACTACGCTTGCCTCCCCGGCGTGTCAGATACTTTCTCCCCACCTTAGACAATCGTAACATCGCTTCCATGCCTCAAAACTCGTGCCCCTCTCCCTGGAAAATTTGTCGCCTCACTCATGATGAATGCCTCGGTGCTCCGAAATTCATCCCGAACACATGGATAAAGTCCCGACAATGTCATAACCCTAACCTTGCAACAGTTTCACAGACAAAGCTAGAATCGAAGCAAGATTCACAAAACAAAGTAAATGACAATGTCGACATGTCGACGAGTTAGGGACTCGAGCATTACCTCCACAGTTTGACGAATCGAAGGTATGTACTTGACATGCTTGTAGCTTTGAACGCATATCCGAAGTCAGAATCCAAAACGGATGATCGAATATCCCGGAAACTGAGGTTTCTCTCACTAAAATAGCTCTAACCTCTCTCTTCTCAAGTCTTCTTCGTAGTTGAAGAATGAGAGAAAATTCATGCAAAGTGAGTGGAGAAGAAGAGATAGTGGTGTTAGGTGGCAGCGCCGGGCGCTCAGCGTTCACTTCCCAGCACTGGGCGCTGGCTCCAGCTCAGCTACATGTCATCCATTTTGACACGTGTTGCCACATGTCACCTCACCTCGGAACGTTTGAGCGTTGATCATGCAGCGTTTGAGCGTTCGTACTATGTTGGTTGCCCGATTTCGTGCATTTTGATGAAGAGTCCAATTTAAATCCGATTGACTTCAAACTTGGTATACCGACTCACTAGCACTTAACAAACAAGATTAAACCACTATGTACACCTAATCCTTGTCTGATTCCTTAATCTAGAAAATGAGGTGTTACAATGGCTACTTGGGAGGATCTGGAGTTAACTTCCTCTGAAGATGGAGAAGTAAAGGAGGAAGCCAATCTATGCTTAATGGCCAATACTGACTCGGAATCTGAAGATGAGGTTCATCCTGACTTTGAGGAATTGCATGATTCCTACAAGGAGTTACTGGAGGAATACATCTGATTATCTAAGACCTTCAAATCTCTCAAGAGTGAGTATGTAAAGTTTCTTAGTGAGCACAAACAAAAATATCAAGAGTGTGAGAAGCTGGCCAAAGAGAACAATGGGCTGAAGACCAGAAAGTCTAATGAAGCCGAGATCATTAGTGAAACATCACAGTCTGAAGAAGTTGTCAAACTTCAACATAAAGTGGAAGAGCTCACTACTGATCTTGCCAAATTTGTTAATGGTAGAGACAATCTGATCAGGCTGCTTGACTGTCAGAGACACTCCCTTAACAAAGAAGGTATTGCATACATCCATCAGACACATCATAAAGTATAAAAAAAAACTTTAAAGTGTTTGTTAAGTCAATTTCCATTAAATCCATACCTGTCTGTAACTTCTGTGGAAAAGCTGGACATGTTATGTCTAAGTGCCTCCATATGAAGAGAAGAAAGTCTTCACAGACTCCTAGAACTAACATAAAAAGGACCCAGAAAGATATGGGTACCCAAAGATCAAATCATTCATATTGCAGATGTCCTTAATAGGACAAAGAAAACACGTATGTTGGTACATGGACAGTGGTTGCTCGCGACTCATGACAGCAGAAAGGTCTATGTTCCTAGACCTCCAACTTAAGAAAGGAGGACATGTTGCCTTTGGAGGCAATCAGAAATGGAAGTTCATTGGAATTGGTTCTGTTGGTAAACCCCCTCTTCCCTCAATCTCTAATGTTCTCTTAGTCAAAGGGTTAAGACACAATTTACTTAGCATAAGTCAATTATGTGGCAGTGGATTTGATGTCTCCTTTACTAAGGATGCTTGTATAGTCAAAGACAAGAGTGGCAAGACCCTCTTTTCAGCTAGTTGGCAGCAAAATCTTTACAAGATTGAACTGACTAATCTCTCAGATCAAAGTGTAACATGTCTGATGTCAAAAGAGGATGAAAGAGGGTTATGGCATAAGAAACTAGTAAAATCAAGTTTCAAATCTAAGAACCAAGTATCAACCTCTAAACCTCTTCAATTGTTACACATGGATCTGTTTGGGCCAGTTAGTGTTGTTAGCTAGGCTGTAAGGAAATATGGATTTGTCATAGTTGATGACTACGCTACATTTACATGGGTACTCTTCTTAATCCACAAGGATGAGTCTTTTAAGGAATTCTATGTATTCTGTAAGAAAGTACAAAATGAGCAAGGTTTGTGTTTCTACCCTTAGAAGTGATCACGGGGGAGAATTTGAAAATGAGCAATTCAAACTGTTCTGTGAGGAGAATGGGATCTCTCACAATTTCTCTGCACCAAGAACTCCACAGCAAGATGAAGTGGTTGAGCCAAAGCGCATTGAAGAAGCTCTTGATGATGAAAGCTAGGTTCTTGCTATGGAAGAGAAACTTAATCGGTTCACCAGAAATTATGTCTGGATATTGTCTCCAAGCCACATGACAAGTCTATCATTGGAGCAAGATGTGTTTTCATAAACAAATTGGATGAGGATGGTAAGGTTGTTAGAAAAAAAAAATCTAGCCTAGTAGCTCAAGGCTATAACCAATAAGAAGGTATTGATTACACTGAAACATTTGCACCTGTAGCTAAAATAGAATCCATTGACATTTTAAAGTCATAGGCTGCACAACACCAAATCACTTTTTTCAAATGGATGTAGAAAGTGCTTTTCTAAATGGTATAATTGAAAAATAAATGTATGTTAAACAACCCCCTGGTTTTGAAGATCCTGATAAGCCAAATCATGTTTTCAAACTTAAAAGGGCTTTATATGGTTTGAAACAAACACCTAGGGCATGGTATGATAGACTTGGCTTTTTTCTTATGCATAATGGTTTCACTAGAGGACAAGTAGATACAGCTCTGTTTAAGAAATGTTCAAAAGATAATTTTATTATAGTCCAAATATATGTTGATAATATTATTTTTGGAGCAACTAATGAAAAGCTGTGCAAGGAATTTTCCAAGCTAATGCAAACATAATTTGAGATGAGCATGATGGGAGAATTAAAGTTCTTCCTTGAATTTCTAAAGTCATGAAGACATAAAACAAAACTAAAACAAACTAACTATAACATAGTGGGAGTCTGGAACCACAACTCAAAATTATAATGGCTTTCAGTAGACAGAAAGTTAGACTGTCAAAACCCACTATCCCAAAAAATGGAACAACACCCTACAACTGGTCGCAGCTAATGAAAACCATTGGGGAGTCCAGTATAGACATCCCCACCCTCAGGAGGAGTATCCGGAGAGGATACCTCAAATCCCTCTCCTACATCCAGGATTACACCATCCTCAAAAGGATGATAGTTCGGGTCCTCAACTAGATCCGCCTCAGGATCTTCCTCAATCCCCTCCTGCACTTCCTCCGGAACTAACACTATAGGTGCTGGAGGTGATCCTGGAGCTACCTCCTGTAGAGTGATAACTCTTAGAAAAGATAGTTATCTACTATTTCTTAGCTTGAGTTTTTGTAATCTTTAAGTATTTTATGTGGATGTTTTAGGTGTTTTAAGTTAGTTTAGTGTAATGTGTGTCTTTTTATAAATTTCGTTTAATTTTCTATTTTTGAGTGTCTAGGAATATGCTTAATGTGTTTCTTGAGTTTTGTTAGGTTTTTGTTGAAGTTTAGACAAGCTGCTGGAAATGCTCTGGGCATGCTGCAACATATGAGCGCGAACTCTTGACAAGCTGCTAGAAAATGCTCTGCTCATGCTGCAACATAGGGATGCGAACTCCTTATCAGAAAAGGACCAAAGCAGGACCACTTTCTCTCTCCTATGGGCTGTCCTAAAAGCTGACGACGTGGCCCAGTCACATGCATGGGTTTTCTGCTGGTACAATTAATGAAATGGGCCCAAGTATTTATTTTAATATTGTTTTGATGGCCCAAAAGGAAGAAAGATAAGATGGGCCCTTCCAAAACCCTAAAAAGGGGAATATTCTCTTAATATTAAGAGAGGGCTGCCTCATTTCAGGGGACAACAGCTAGGCAGCGAAGACAACAACTAGGGGGTTATCTTCCTCCTCTCCATTGTTCATTTTCGTGCTCCCATGGCTTCTTCTTCCATTTTTTTATTTCATTTCAGATTTTGTAAGCTCGGTATGAGCTAGTTTGCTATAGCTCACTGGTATGATGAACTTGTAATGAATATTACTTGTTGTTATGTGATGCTCTGCTTATACATTTTCTCTTAATCTGTGTTTATATGTTGTTTTATTTAAGCTTGGCTATCTTAAGTAGAACTTTAGCTTGCTGAACTTGGAAAAGTAAAGTTAAGTGGATTTGGTTAACAGATAAGGGTTAAGTCTCTAATTGGAAAATTAGGAGATGCTGAATGGATTAGGAATAATAATTCAAGTCCTTAAGCTAGCTGGAACGTGCTTATTAATAAGAGGGTGTAATTAATATGAATCTAGGATTAGAAGGTGTTTAATGAACCTTATCTTTCAAGTGTTGGAAAACACAACTTTAATTTCCTGGAGCTAAATACTACAACATCGTGAAGCATAACTGAAGCTAAACTGAAATTACAAGGGATCATACTTGTGGCTGTTTTATCATCTTTGTTCACAACCCCTTTTTTTAATCTTGTTTTCTTATTACTGCCTTTTAATATTGTTCTTTTTAAATATTGAAAATAAACACTTTCACACACTATTTGGTTACCCCTTAATCTTAACTTCTAAGAACAATTAGTATGAATTTTGGTAATTGCTACAGCATTCTAATCCTAGTGGGAACAATCTCTTACTTAATCTTTATTACTTGTTACGATTGTGTATACTTGCACAAGCTTAAGGACATATGTTTTAAGGCAACAAGTTTTGGGCGTCGTTGCCGGGGATTAGTAATGGTGTTAAAATTTCAATTTTCAGATTAGTAGTTTTGTTAGTTAGGACAACTGATATTTACAGTGATTGCTGTAGCAATAGGTACTTGTTCTGGTTGAAATGGCTAAAACAAAGCAACAAGATAGCATGGCATTGGCTAATGATAGGAATAGTTCTATCCGAGGATATGAACTCTTTGATCCAGCAACTTTGAACACAGGGATTGTGGATTGTGAGAACTGAGATCATAGCCCCTCACTTTGAGTTCAAACCTATCATGTTTCAAATGCTACAACTAATGGGGCAATTCAGTGGAGCTGTCGATGAAGATCCTCACTTACATCTGAAACAATTTCTAGATGTGGCTAGTAACTTTAAAACGCTACAAGAAAACACAGAATTACTGACGGAAGTTTTCCGATGGCTATGGTTCTGACGGACTTACCGATGGATTTGACCGTCGGTAAGTGTGAATATGAAAAGTTTATGAATTTTCCGACGGAATGCCCGTCGGAAATGTTACCGATGACTTATCCATCGGAATTTCTGTTGGAATAGTGCGCACGAATGGCAAAAATTAGGTGCGAAAGCTTATCGACGGGCTAATCCGTCGGTAACTATGAAAAACCTACCGACGAAACTTCCGTTGCAAATCTCTCTCCTCTCTTCTCTCCTTTCTCTCTGCTTCTCCTCCGCACCAATACTGTCTCTGCCGCGCTCTCCACCACCGCTTTATATCACCACCGTGCCTCCCTCTACCCTACGCCGCCACCACCGAGCCCACCTCGATGCCACCACCACTGCCCATGCCACCACCGTGCCACTGTCACCGCGCCGTCTTCTCCTTCCCTTTCTGCCACCGTGCCACCACCACCAGCGCCACCACCACCTCTTTGTGGTATGGATTCCCTTTTAATTTTCATTTTTTAATTTTATTTTTATTAGAACCACCTTTAACCACCGCTGTGCACCACCACCGCTCTGCACAGAACCACCACCATCCCTTTTTTATTTTCATTTTCATTTATTTTTATTTTTATTAGATTTTCTCGTTTTTCTGATTATTGGTTTGAATTCTAAAAGGGTATTTTTTTGCATTGTTTCAGAGTGACAAGCTTCCTCCGGTAGCAACTCCCGGCATCCATTGCGGTATATTGAATTTTTTATGCTTGTTGATGGTCTTATATTTTTTTTGAACATGTGTTGTTTGTGTCTTTGTTGGTATATTTTATTTCAGTGAATGATACTGCTTTAATTAATTATTTGTATTATGTTCATGTATTTAATTTATTTATTATAAAAATATTTGTCTAGTGTGTGTAAAGTTATTAATTTGTGTTGGTTTTTTTATCAATTAATTAGTTGTATTACGTGCATGTAAAGTTACTAAATGTGGTATGTTTGTTTCTGCCAAATGCATAAAAAACTTAATGTATTTCCTTAATATAATAAAATCGTAAGGAAAAAATTTAGCGTTGATAAGATTTAGTGAAGATAACATTAGAGAATTGGTAAAATCGTTTTCCTCCACACCTGCAGCTGTGATGGAGCATATATGGCAATAACTCATGTTCATTGATTAATTAAGCGTGATTTTGAATAATGAATTAAGTATTTAACGGATAAAAAAATGTATTAATTATTTAAATAATTAAAAAATAATGTGTAATTAATTAAGAAGTTAATTAAATCATTCATCTCACAAATAAGTTAATAGTTGCACATGCCGCATCTAGAATATATGTTAATGGCACGTCGGGGATATCTGCTCATGGCTCATCAGGAAGCGTGGACGACAAAATCTTTAAAATATTTGCATAACAATAAAATTAGATTGATTAAATAATTAAAAACATTAACGATTAAATAAGTAAAAAATAGAATATGAAAATAGTTAAATATATAAGTATAATTATTATTTATTCAACAATAATAAACTTAAATATGTAATAACTTAATAATTACATAACACCAAAATTAAATTAAATAATCAAATAAAAAATGATTGAATAAATTAAAATAGTATAAAAAATAAATATTTAATCAAGAGAGTGACGAACAATTTAATAAAGTTTGATTAGAGAAAGTGAATTTTTTTTGCTACTGCTTTGTTTATGATGGTTGCTTAAATATTGGTTTGATTGATTGCTAATAATGTCAAACTTTATGCAAATTATTTCTGTTACTTGAAGTTTTATTTTATCTTAGAGTATATATATATATATATATATATATATATATATATATATATATATATATATATATATATATATATATATATATATATATATATATATATATATATATATATATATATATATTGTTAATACGTAATTGAGAAAAACCGTAGTTTCCCGTTTAAGGTTCAATATTATTGAGCATGTGTACTCGTGGTCATGGTATCGCTCATTTTATTGAATCTTGAATTGTCCAATTGGGACAGTTTGGGAAGAAACTTTTGCTCCACTGATATACTAGTTACTCGATGATTTTCATTTGTGAAATAATTGATTAAATTTCAGGTCAAAGCATTTCCTTTTGTTCTCCGGGTCTATATTTGATTGTGGTATTTCACCGCGGTCAAGTCGTGTACTTGGAGACCAATGGGAGATGCTACCGAAATTTCGTCAGCTATAAGACATGAGAAGTGATGAGTAACTAGTATAATACAGTGATGAAAAAGTTTTTCCTCGAATGGGATAGGGCCACACCTTTTAAGGAAATGGAGTGATTCGGGGTCATAATATCATGTTTAAAAGTACTTCAATTTATCTAAAAATCCAGAAGGATGGAATATTATCCCTCGAACCCTAGTTGGGTGTATAGGAACGAGTCTGGGAACGACTTCTGAAACAATCATTTGTAGCTGGAGTTAAGGAGTTTATATCCAAAGCAAAGCAACATTGTGATTATGCCGAAGAGGGGGGATTAGATGTCCGTACACAAAGTGTAATTGTATGGCGGTTTTGAGTGATGATGACGTGAAGTTAAACCTATATCGACGTGGGTTCAAGCCTAATTATTGGATATGGAATGATCATGGCAAGGAGTTGCCGGATATTGATTTGAATGAAGTCAGTGGTGACGATCTTGAAATGGGTTCATCAGGTAGTGGCTACCACGATGAATATGTCGAACAACTCCAGTCAATGCATATGTTGGTCGATAATTGTCTTGGGCAACATGGGAATTTTGAGACGGATGAGTCTAATGACATGGAAGAGCCTCCTAATAAATCTGTGCAGAGATTCTACAATCTATTGTTAGAGACAAATAAGCCATTGTTTGAAGGGGCGTTAGATTCAAAATTATCAATTTGTGTTAGGCTTCTAGCTTTCAAGTCCAATTGGAATGTCCCAGAGCAGTGCCTGGAGTTCTTTTGTAAAATGCTTCAAGATGTGACACCCTTCAAAGAGTTATTGCCAAAAAGTTATTATGATGCGAAACGGTTGATGTCGAAACTAGGCTTGGGGGCTAAGAGGATTGATTGTTGTCCAAATGGGTGCATGCTATATTATGGTAGTCAGTCTGGCACAAATGACAGTGCGTTAGAAGAATGTAAATTTTTTCAGACACCCAGGTACCGCGTTCAAAGTAGTGACCATAGTAAGAGGAAACCAGTTCCTGCGAAGACAATGTTCTATCTACCAATAATTCCAAGGTTGTAGAGGTTGTTTGCATCAATGCAAACTACGGGACAAATGAGGTGGCATAATGAAATTAGAAGAATTTCGGGTGTCATACGCCACCCTTCTGATGGTGAAGCTTGGAAGCACTTCTATCGGGTTTATCCTGATTTTGCAGCAGATCCACGGAATGTGAGACGTGGGCTGTGTTCAGATGGTTTTAAACCGTTCAATCTTCCTCCCGAGATGTGCATGTCCAAACCATATATGTTTCTGACTTGTCTCATACAAGGACCATCTAATCTGAAGGCTGGGATAGATGTATATTTGCAGCCTCTGATCGATGATCTGAAGAAGTTGTGGGTTGGTGTGTTGACTTATGACATTTCAAAGAAGCGAAACTTTATGATAAGAGGATCACTGATGTGGACTATCAATGATTTTCTGCATATAGCATGCTCTCTGGTTGGGGAACCCACGGTAAATTGGCGTGCCCGTATTGCATGGAACATGGAAAGGCTTTTACCCTTAGATATGGTGGCAAAAGTTCCTGGTTTGATTTTCATTGTCGGTTCTTAGAACCCGACCATCCCTTCCGAGAAACTTCTGAGCATTTAAAAAGAATCAGACATAAGAGGAAGGTCCACCGCCTTTGTTGACTCCTGAACAAATATGGGGTCGGGGTAGAGATCTTCCTAAAGTCACTGAAGCAGGTGTGTCAAAATTACCCGGGTATGGAGAATGGCATAACTGGACAAAACAAAGTATTTTTTGGGAACTACCGTATTGGAAGGAAAATCTGTTAAGAGATAGCCTTGATGTGATGCATGTTGAGAAGAATTTCTTTGACAACATTTTTAACATGGTTATGAATGTGTCTGGCAAGACGAAGGACAATGAGAAGGCAAGGATGGACATAGCTATGTACTGTAGACGAATGGATTTGGAGCTGAAGCCGCAACCTAATGGAAAAATGGTCAAACCAAAAGCTTGTTACACTCTAACCGCCGATGAAGCGAAGTCAATTTGTCGGTGGTTAAAAGACCTTAGGACCCCTGATGGTTATTCCTCTAATTTGGCACGATGTGCTGATGTAAGAATAGGGAGGCTTCATGGGATGAAAAGTCATGACTGTCATGTATTCATGGAGTGTTTGCTTCCTATTGCTTTCGGCTCGCTGCCCCAGCATGTTTCGAACCCGTTTACAGAAATCAGTCATTTCTTTAAAGAAATATGCTCTGCAACTTTAAGAGCGGATGGTCTGATGAAGATAGATGAAAACATTCCAATAATTATGTGCAAGATGGAGAGGGTTTTTCCCCCAGGATTTTTTGACTCAATGGAACATCTCCCTGTCCATCTTGCATATGAAGCGAGGCTTGGGGGACCAGTACAATATAGGTGGATGTATCCATTTGAAAGGTAATTTTATTATATTTTGACATTTAAATAATTAACGACCATTGAATAATGCCTTGTCAATGATGTTTTTTATTACTTAGATTCATGGGCGACTCTAAACGATCAGTGAAAAACAAGGCTAGGGTGGAAGGATCAATCTGTGCGTCTTACTTACATCGTGAGACAACCTATTTTTGTTCCCACTATTTCAACAACTTTATGTTGGCACCAAGACATGTTAGGAACGACGTAGATGCTGACAATGCAGGGTATCCGTATATGCTATCCGTATTTAACCTTTATGGCTGTCATGCTGGCAAGGAGCTTACTTACTGGTTAACTGATGAGGAGTATGCATCGGCCCATGTACATGTCTTGATAAATTGCACAGAGGTGAAACCATACCATGAGTAAGTCTTAACGACCTATTTTGGAAATAATGTATCATGTTATTATAATTTCTCCTTTAACACATAGTACACATTTTATTTGTTAGTGTGTTCCTTCAAATTAATCAATTAAGTGAACAAGATGGTTCTGCTCGACTATAGCTGTGACTAATCATAAGCGTGACTAATCAACACTTGAGAGATTTAGCGTATGAGCCCTAGAGCTGTCTTACATCATGGCATACATACTTTGTTAATGGGTACAAATTCCACACAGATGAATGGAACATGGGCAAAAAGACAATTAATAGTGGGGTTGTCGTACAGGGTGAAGGTACCGGTTATTTTTATGGGGTCATAAAACACATATACGAGTTACAATACAATACTACTACTTATCCTAAAAAAAAGTAGTCTTATTTTATTGTAACTGGTTTGATCCATTGAGGACAGGCACAAAATCGGATCCCAAGTATGGAACTGTGGACATTCGCATGGATAGAAGATATGAACAGTTTGATCCATTTATAATTGCTCAAAATTCAAAACAAGTTTATTATGTCCCTTATCCAGCAATGAGAATAGACAAACGAGGTTGGTGTGTTGTAGTCACTACCAAGCCTAGGGGTCGCATAGAAATCGATGATACAGAGGATGAGACGCCATTCCAGGTAGATGAATCATCACATGTAAATGAAGTAATTGAGGTCGAGCGTATTACTGGCATGTTGGGATCTGCAAATGAAGGGGAAGAAGTGGTCATTGGTAATCAGGCATCCATGCATGCATCATCAGAGGAAGAAATCCAAAGTGATGACTCAATGCAAGAAGAAGGAGAGTCGGACTTACAATCAGATGATGATACCGAGTCTGTATAGGAAGTTTACTTATTTTTATTGTATTTTAAATATTTACTTATGAAATATAATGTAAGACTTGACAACTATTGTTCTATAAAAATAGTTTCTTAGATTAGACTGTTAAATGCCGATTACTTATTGTTTTTACACTGACTTATAATTATGCTATAAAAATAGATATGTCAGCATCAGGAGGACAGCCGCCCCGCCCCCCACCGTGTAGCGGTGATAAGGGAAAGGGGAAGGCTAAGCGGGGACGATACATTGTGAAGTCCCAGGTGCTTGCTCGTATTCCTGAAGGTCCCTTCGCACCCACCCTCATCCCTACCGTACCTACCCTATCGCCACCTACAGGAGCCTCCCCCACCCATTCTACACCATCCCCCACCCATTCTATACCCTCACTGATCCATACTACATCATCCCCTACCCATACTACACTATTCCCGACCCACACTACCCCACCCTCCACCTATGTCCAGACCTCCACTCGCTTTGCGCCATGATGCACACTAGCTGTCTACTCGTCGCCCCCTACTGGACCCACCACACCCACACCCAACACCACCATCATCATCGACTGTGTCGGCCACACACCCAGCAGGATTATCATTTATGCCGACTCCTGGGATGATGCCACAACCGAACACGACCATTACATCCTCATCATCCGGGGCAGCATACGGTCACGACACGACTATACCATCATCATCGTCTATGCATCAGTCGGCCGCGGCTGAGGACTTACCTGAGTGGGCCAAAGTTCCCGCACCCGAGGATCAATCATGGATCCGTCCTGTTTCTGGATCGTAAGTTTAATTTAATTTAATGTTGTTTAAAAATAATTACTATTTAATAAGCATATATTTGTTGGCTATCATATTGATTTCATAAAATTATTAATTTTTCAGCTCCATCCCATCGAAAGTGGGATCGAATCACGTTACCTTCGCCATCAAGGCGCAGTATCGTCGCTTATGGCCCTTGATGAGCCTCTGGTTGTCTGGTTTTATAACTAATAAAAACCTTGGCTTTGTGCTAATTTTATATCATTTTCACCCAAATTAGACTTGATTGTCCTTAAGTAGTATTTTGAGTCTATAAAGTATTTTTAGGTTAATTTAGTTGATTTAGAGTTAAATAAAGTACTTACTGTTATTTCTTGTTTGCAGGTAATAAAAAGGAATAATTCTGGATCTTTCACCCCGCGAGAAGGATGTTCGCCTCACGAACCAGAAGGTGACTGTTCCAGAAATTACCATCCTTTCTGTCTCGCCCCGCAAAACATGACTCGCCTCGCGAGTAATCCAGCCCTGGAAGTCAGAAAGCATCACGGTTTACCCGTGTGAAAGGTCACGGGCGTTACAGTTTGGAATCTGAAGAGTCTCGCCTCGCGAATGATATGCTCGCCTCGCGAGAAGATCAAAAGTTGCAGACTGTTCGCATTATTCGCCTCGCGAATGTGTGCTCGCCTCGCGAGTCCGCGTAGTCCAGAAGTTGTATATAAGTCGGTTTTAGACAGAACTGAATGGTTGGCTGGTGGCTAGCTAGTTTCAGTTAGTCAGTAGTTGTAGTTCAGTAGTTTATTTTCTTGTCTTTTCTTTTGTTTTCCTTTTTGTAATGGAGAGCTAGTCTCCTTGATTAATCTACTGGTATTGGTTTCCATTTACATTTGAGGTTCTGTAATTCCTGTTTTCATTTGCTTTTCTCTTTTCAATGCTATGTTGTATGTTGCTGTTTGTAATTTCAGGAGTGTATAGTGTTGTGTTGATTCATTTCGGTGATGTTATGTTTCTATAATTAATCGCGTTTGTTATTTCGTGTGTGTTCGTTCATGTCCGTTTGTTCATGAGAGCTTAACCCTGTTTGTTATTTCGGGAATAGGAACATACATCCGTAGTAGTGATTGCGTTGTTAATTGTTGCTACAACCGGGAGGGGATTAGAATCTGCTTAGGGCTTGGATTTATATGAACCAATGATAGTGGGAAACCGAGAACAGTAGGTTAATCGTTCTTTAGCTTATTTGGTAATTGCTTTTTATTGCGTTGTTTTTCTGTTCTGTTTTCTTTATTTAGTTTTCAATCTCAAAACCCCCCAAATCTGACTTTTACTAATTTTCTGTTAATAACAACAACACCTAAGAGTCCTTGAGAGACGATACTCGAGTTGTCGCTTCCCTATCTACATTATTTTGTAAACGCTCGTTCTTTTTGGCGTGTGGCGACAGCGCGGCCAAAAATTGGCGCCGTTGCCGGGGACTCTTGTTGTTGTTATTAGCAGGAAATAAAAATTTAAAAAAAAATCTTTGTTGAATTAGTTGTCTTCTTGTCTGGTTGTGAATTTTATTTTGCCCCATGGATAATTATATGCAAAATTATGTGCCTAATGTCTATTATGAGCAACCATGCATGTATTATCATAATTTTAGTGAGCCACCACCATGCTATTATGAGCCACCACCATGCACATATTATCCTAATTTTTCTGGAAGTTATGAGTCTAATAGTGATTGTGGCATGTTTGGAGTGAATAATCATTTTAGCCAACAAAGTGTAGGACAGAGCACCTTGGATGAGATTGCTTCTATGATACAACAAATGGCCGAGAACAATCAACGGATGGTAGAGCAAAATCAGCGAATGGCACAACAAAATCTTGAATTCCAACAGAGGATGGAAGCAAGCAATCTTGAATTTCAACAGAGGATGGAGGCGAGTCAGCGGGACTCTGCCATTCAAAATACTTTCATCGATGCCGCCTTGGCTAAACTGCAAACTCCGCATCCCCTGGAAGAACATACAGAGTCACAAGTTATTCTTGAAGACACTTCTGATGATAATGTTGATAATGTTTCTATTGATGAACTGTGTGTTGAATCCCCTGATTCTAATGCATGTGCTGATTGTTATTGTTCTGGCACTGCTTTGTGTATAGACTGTTATGCAGGTTTAATCTTTTCAGGAAACATAGAAAATGAGGATCAGGAGGATCAGGAGGACATCTGCTTCACCGTGCTTGAGGATGATGAAGAACCTTTGGGAGTAGATGATTCAATTAAATCAAATGCATGTGTTAGGAGTGATGGGGTGGATGAACTAATTGCTGAATTTCCAGACATTCTAGATTTTACTGATTCATTTTATTGTGATATATGTACTGACTCTACTAACACTAACCTTTGTGTGGTGTGTGCTGAAATTTCTGCATGTATAGCAGGTGATAAATTTGTTAGTGCAGTGAATGAAGAAAATGCTGAAGTTGAAGCAGCACCAGTAACCCCAGCTAACTGTTTGCCACCTCCCACTGTGGAACCACCGGTGATGGAGTTCCAGCCTTTGGATTTGTCACTGTGGCCATTTCAAGAGGTTGAACCCCACTTCTATTGGGAGGACTTTATGGACAAAGTTGAGAAAGAGGTCATCTGTGACCCAAGAGAGAGTGAGAAGTCCGTCGTACTCGGCGAGGTCATCATAATTGTCAAGTGCTCACCCCCATATCAAGGCTGCGAGTTAGGGAAGCATGGAAAGAACTACCACCCTTTGGCTATCACTTGGGCCTTATGTTACAAGCAATGGGATCCTGGTGGAACCGCACTCCAATGAGTTTTTCTGAACCTTGCTCCTTTTTAATTTTCTTTTCCTCGCTTTATTTCTGTTTTGTTTTCAATAAAGCTCCTGAATAATTTAAGAAGCTCAGGAGTTGTGTGAGTCTGGTATTGGCAAGTTTATTGGATTTTGATTGACTTTGCACAGATTGATTGCATGATGATTTTCCCCCTAGGCTGAGAAAAAAAAATTTGTCTTGTGAAAAGTGATCCCCATATGATTGAAAACTGAACTTTGAGATTTTGTTATGATGACATGATTTATGATAAGTTTGGGGTGATGGGAAGCACACACTAGGGATAGAATCTCTGTCAAACAATTTGCATAAATGTCCAGGTGAGGTTTTGAGCCTCCAACATGTTTTTGACTGTGTGGAAATCACTTTTGATTGCACTTTCCCGAATTTGCTTGAGTCTCTTTTTGGTTTGCATGATTATGTGTTTGCTTCAAATGATTTAGGCATTTTCTTTGTAAATAGCCACTTAGCCTAAAATAACAATTCCTAATGCATGTTCCTTAGTTAGCCCCATTGAGCCTGATTAGCCTGTTAATTCTTGATAACCTAATGTTATGAGCCTAAAATCTGAAAAACCATGTTAACCCGATCTTAGGATTAGGAGAGCATGGAATTTTAGCAAGAGAATGGTTGCAAGAAACTAAGTTTGGGGTGGCTACAAGGTGACATGTTGTTTGGGATTGACAAAAAAAAATACAATAAAAAGGTTAGAGCCAAAGGCTTGTAAAAAAAAAAAAAAAACAATAAAAATAAAAAGTGTTGAAATAAAAAGGCTGTAGTCACCCAATGCAAAAAGGAAAAAAAAATGAGAAAAGGAACTTGAGTAAAATTTCAATGTTTTTGAAAAGTTTCATGCTCTCTTAGTTCCTAGGGACTTCAGCCTAGTACCTTTGTATATCCTACCCTTAGCCAGGCCCCATTACAACCCATAAAAGACCTTCTGATGTTGCTTGCATGTTTTCTGTGGGAATCATTTTGAGATGAAAATCAAATTTATGGGAAGTGCTCTTAAAAGTGAAATTGAGTGAATTGTTGATAACCTGACACAAACTGAGCGATTGAGTGAAACACAAATTCCCCTTGTGAGGAAGGCAGTTGTTTGAATTTGGTGATCTCCCTCTTGTGTGTAACTTGGACCCCCTGCTTAGATTAATGATTGTTTGGATGATGAAATTCTCAACTGTTTAGAATAAATGAATGTGGGGATTGCTTTGTTTGAAAGGGGGGAACATTGAAGGAAAAAAAATATATTTTGGTAAATTGCTTGAAATTTGTGCGAAAGTTAATTGAGTCCTGAAGCTTGCCATGTTTTGACATGTCCTTAGTCTTTTTAAGTTTTTGAGTTGTAGTTTGCTTGGGGACAAGCAAAGTTTAAGTTTGGGGTATTTTGATGAGCCTCTGGTTGTCTGGTTTTATAACTAATAAAAACCTTGGCTTTGTGCTAATTTTATATCATTTTCACCCAAATTAGACTTGATTGTCCTTAAGTAGTATTTTGAGTCTATAAAGTATTTTTAGGTTAATTTAGTTGATTTAGAGTTAAGTAAAGTACTTACTGTTATTTCTTGTTTGCAGGTAATAAAAAGGAATAATTCTGGATCTTTCGCCCCGCGAGAAGGATGTTCGCCTCGCGAACCAGAAGGTGACTGTTCCAGAAATTGCCATCCTTTCTGTCTCGTCCCGCAAAACATGACTCGCCTCGCGAGTAATCCAGCCCTGGAAGTCAGAAAGCATCACGGTTTACCCGTGTGAAAGGTCGTGGGCGTTACAGTTTGGAATCTGAAGAGTCTCGCCTCACGAATGATATGCTCGCCTCGCGAGAAGATCAAAAGTTGCAGACTGTTTGCATTATTCGCCTCGCGAATGTGTGCTCGCCTCGCGAGTCCGCGTAGTCCAGAAGTTGTATATAAGTCAGTTTTAGACAGAACTGAATGGTTGGTTGGTGGCTAGCTAGTTTTAGTTAGTCAGTAGTTGTAGTTCAGTAGTTTATTTTCTTGTCTTTTCTTTTGTTTTCCTTTTTGTAATGGAGAGCTAGTCTCCTTGATTAATCTACTGGGATTGGTTTCCATTTACATTTGAGGTTCACTACAAAAAAACAACTGTTTAGCGACCGTAATAATCAGTCGATAAACAGTATAAATCGGTCGCTATTTAATTTAACGACCGAATTAGCAACCGATTAAGGGTGGTAGCTGAATACCTGGTCGCGAAGGTTTTAGCGACCGAATTAATATTTCGGTCGCTAATTAGCAACCGAAGATTCAGTCGCTAAATAATAATAAACGGTCGCTATTAGGTTGGTCGCATTTTTTGGGTAACCATTTCTAGCGACCGATAATCGGTTGCTAGTTCGGTCGCTAAATTTGGTTACTGTTAACCTATATTAGCGACGGATTTTCGGTCGCTATATCTCATCTGTAAATGTTAAATAAAGTTTAGCGACCGAATTATTGGTATCTAATTCGGTCGCTAAACTGGTTGTTATTAATTTTTTTTTAATTTGAATTTTTAAAATAAAATTTTTTTTCTGATTTTCTTTAAACGTTAGTAAAATTACTAATAAAACATACCAAATAACTTATGAAATATACAATCATAAAAAATAATGAATATATATAAAAAGAATAATCCAAAATGTCGTACAAGAATCGTTTAAAGTAAAAAATATGGGGAAAAAAATCAGTCATGATGAGGGGGAGATGGAGGAATCCAATCATCCTCAGCGTCCGTACCACCGACGTCTGCTGCTGCGATCGTCCTCTGCGATAGAGGCATCGATGGTAGCCGGCGGCGGAACCGGGAGGAGCGGCAGCAGCGCTGCACAACCGCCGTCGAGCATGATCATGAGCAACTGGAGTCTGGATCCTCATCTGCTCCAACACCAGCCGCGATGTGATGTCGGCCTGCTCGATGCTCGCCTGCATCAGCTCCTGGTGTGCCCGAGTCAACTGTGCAATCTGGTTCGCCATATGCTGCTCTCTCTCGCTCTTCTCCCGAAGCTCCGCGTTCAGCTGCGTGATGGTGTCCTGCATTTGGTATAACTGCTCCTGAGGGACGGTATCGGTGCAGCAAGGAGCAGGCGTGCCGGACGATGAAGCGATGAACTCGGCTCCCAGGTGTCCGAGGCCATACACGTGCCCCTTCTTGTTCCTGCCCCCGACGACCTCCAAATAAATGGCATTATCGTCGACGGAGACAGGAGAGCAGCCATCACCAGTCAAAGCCTCATCTTGTGACTGTGAGGCACGTGATATGGCATCATCCTTCTTCTCGTGAAGCCCGCCTACAAAGTATAGTTGAATAGATTTAGTTAAAATAATTATATCCAATATTAACAAATCATTTATAATAAATTACAAGTAAACACTAAATTATTTTTTTGCTTACAGCATAGTTACGGGCCTTGTCGTTGACCCATGTCCCCGACTTCAACTTCTTCGTCCTCTCCACCAACTCCATAGCAGTCGGGGCCATTGTTTTAAGTGCTTTCTGCACAGAATAATATAATATTAAATTCATAAGAATAGTTAAAAATGAAAACTAATTAATTAAATAGTATATTAAGTCAAAAGTTTAATGTATTACCAGCTCGTCGTAGTGGGCGGCGGCTGATTTAGACCCACCGGTCCAAGCACATGCGCCACCATTAGAAGCTCGATGACGCCGAGCTGTGGCCTTGATCTCCTGGAACTTCTCAGTAGCCCAGTACTGGTCCAGCTGCCTCTTGATCTCAGGATCCACCCACCTCCCCTTATTCTGCCCCTTCCTCAGCTTGTTCATCAGATTCTTCATAACCAGTGAGCCTTTATGCTCAAATATGTCCCTGACGAGAGCCTCTAAAGCTAAGTCCCACCTATACTCTTTCTGCAACTTACATTTGTTAGGAAATTCGTGTGTACATATATATAATGTAAATTTAATTTAAAAAACTTAATAAACTGTTACCTTAAACTCTAGAAACAACTGATCCCTATGGCCCAGTGGGATGGCCTTCCATGTAGGCCATGGACCATCAAACTTGCGTCGCAGGATCTTCGATATCGAATCAGAAGGGCCCTTCGCGGGCAGAAAGCTGCAGCAAAATTAGAGCATTAATAAATGTTATAATTAAATTTTAAAAACAAGTAAATAGAAATTAACGATACTTTATATATATTAAAAAATTAAATTAGCATACTCGTTATCCCCCCTGGGGATAAGAAGAATCCTCCTGTCGGATGGACCACGACTCTCCTGTCCTGATGATGATGATGGTCCTATCGTCGTATGTGTGGATGATGAGGGTGCAGCCTGTGTCCCGACCACATGAGGATGGGTGGGGGGTGCAACTCCATCACCCTGAGGTGTCCCATCAACAGAGGTACTGGTAGGATGGTCTCGATCTGAAGGCTGTAGGTCGGCCGGCGAAGGGACTCTCGCAGTACAACCTCCACGACGACCTCCATGACGACCCCTACCTCTGGAGGAATCTGCCATCTGTGAAAAAAATGAAAATATGATTACACAACAGTGTAAATAATACAAAAATAAATTACCTAATAAGTAGAATGACATTCACACAATGAATTATGACATAAATAAATTACCTAAGTAGAATCTCCGTCACTAAATTCACCCTCAGTCTCATCAATATCACTTGATCGGAATGTACCTTCGCTAGATGCGGCCAACTCGGATTGATCCATTAACTCTCTTTCAACTTCTTCCCCATTTCTGGAAATGTCCGCCAGAGAATTAACAATAATGTCCGGCGTAATTTGCAACGGTACGTGGGGTCTTGAAAACTCATCATCTTGGTACGGAGCATCTTTTTCAGGCTGGTTGATTACATTATTAGTAATTATACTGCGAGCCTTTATCTTAATAACACCCAACCAGCCATGATGTCCTTTGGGATATGGCGAGTAATAAACCTGCTCTGCCTGTTATGAAAAAATGAATGGGTCGTACGCCTTATTATACCTTAGAGACATCCTAACTTGAACAATACCATAATTTTTATCTATTTTTGTCCCTACGTCAAGAGTAGGATCAAACCAATCACACTTGAAGATAACTAATTTCATCACGGGGAAACTGGTATAGTCGAGTTCAAGGATGTCAGTTAGAACCCCATAGAAATCATCCTCTACATTGCCATCAGTGGCTCGCACACAAACACCGTAGTTACACGTCTGCATTCCTTCATTCCATGTTTTTGTGTTAAATTTATATCCATTTACAATATAAGTATTCCATGATGTAACCCATCTGTTAGGCCCCCATGCCAAATTTGTCAACAATGGATTTTGAACATTGTTTTCTGGATCTAGTACCTAAACAATCAAATATTACATTATTCTTATACATGCTATATATTTAAGGAGATAAAATGTATGCTTCAAAAAATGAAGATGCTGAACCTACATATTTACTGAACCACGTAGCAAAGTGAGAAGTAATTTCTCGATCAACCTGATCGTTTGAAATGTCAGGTTGGAGATCCCTTAGAAAATTGTCGTACATCCTACATATGGGAGATTAACAGCAGGACGATTAATAATAATAAATGTCAATTGAACTGATTAAAGACGTTGTAGAAACTTACTCTAAATATGGCGCCACCTCTTCACAATTTTGAAGGATATACAGATGAGCAGCATTAATGTCACGCTGCTCCAAGAAATATCCTTTTGGTTTGCCACTAAATCTGCCCGGATAATTGAATATTGATATAGGAGGACTAGTTGCACATCCCTCGCCCGAATCAACGTTTCTAGGCATCCTTGTCCTTCTCGTGTTAACTTCGTCCGGATAGTAATAAGAGGCAAAAGTGGAAGTCTCCTCTACTAAGTATGCTTCACAAATGGAACCCTCCACTCGTGCCTTGTTCTTGACTTTGTGTTTAAGGGAGTGCAGGAACCTATTAAAGAGGGATACATACAAATAGTTACTAGTTTTAGGGAAAGCTAAACTACGCTCTCGTGTTCGTGAATTTCATATGTATTAAGTAAAATAGTTGATGTTGTTTACCTCTCAAATGGATACATCCAGCGGTATTGGACTGGGCCACCAACTCTTGCTTCGTAAGGTAGATGAACTGGCAGGGGTTCCATGGAATCAAAGAAACTCGACGGGAAGATTTGCTCCAGCTTACATAACAAAACGGGTATCTTGACTTCCATATCCTTTAATTGATTCACATTTAGTGTTGTCGATGTAAGCTCCCTGAAAAAGTGGCTAAGCTCAACAAGTGGGTTCCAAATTTGCTTCGGTAATGCGTCGAACGCAATTGGAAGCAACCGTTGCATGAACACGTGGCAATCATGACTCTTCATTCCATGTAACTTTGCTTCCTTAATGTCAACACATCTAACCAGATTGGAAGCATACCCATCTGGTAACTTTAGTTCTTTAACCCACTTACAGACGGCCAATTTCTGTGCTTTGCTTAGTGTATAACTTGCCTTCGGTTTGATAAGTCTGCCACGACCACCGTCTTGCAACTCAAGCTCCTTCCGATTACAAATGTCAGCCAGGTCCAATCGGGCTTTATTTGTATCCTTTGTCCTCCCCTTGATGTCCATCACAGTGTCAAACACATTCAAAAACACATTCCTCTCAGTATGCATGACATCAATGTTGTGACGGAGTAGCTGCGTCCTCCAATACGGCAACCTCCAAAATATACTTTGTTTTGTCCAATTATGGTTGACGCCATAATCAGGAATATGTCTCCTTGGGTTTCATGGACAAGCGGTAAGTACTGTACTCTGCGCCATACATTAGGACCAGTCAAACGTGGTGGAGGCGGTGTTCTCTCCGCACAACGCTTCTTGAATGCATTCTTGTTTCGCCTATAAGGATGATCTTCCGGAAGGAATTGACAATGACAATCAAAATATGAGATCTTTCGACTGTGTTTAAGCGTGAATGCCTTCGATCGCTCCATACATATTGGGCATCCAAGCTTACCCGCGGTCATCCAACCTGACATCATCCCATAAGCAGGAAAGTCGTTGATCGTCCACATTAAAGCTGCTTTCATGATGAAATTCTGCCTCAAAGATACGTCATATGTCAACACACCATCATTCCACAGCATTGTCAACTCATCTATCAGTGGCTGCAAGTACACATCAATCTTACCTTTTGGATTAGACGGACCCGGAATTATGACTGTTAGGAACATAAACTCCCGCTTCATGCACATCCCCGGGGGAAGATTGTACGGAGTCAGGATAACCGGCCAACAAGAGTATGCTTTTCCAGACTGCCCAAAATGATTAAATCAATCAGCAGATAACCCCAATCGGACATTGCGAGGGTCCTGCGAAAATGCCATATGAACCCTATCAAAATGCTTCCAAGCTTCTCCATCAGATGGATGACACAAGATATCTTGCTCCCTCTCATGCTCACTATGCCACCTCATGTGAGCTGCAGTGGCCATCGAAGAGTACAATCTTGTAAGTCTTGGCACGAGCGGAAAGTACCACATCTTTTTTAGCGACCTCTTCTTCTCAATGCCCATCCTAGTGGTTGTCTTATACCGATCCGCACCACAAAATCAACAACACGTTATGCTTTCCACTGAATCATCCTTATAGTACAACATACATCCATTCGAGCAACAATCAATTTTCAAACACCCCAGACCCAAATTTTCCACGGACTTCTTAGCATGATAAAAACTTGTAGGCATCCGATTGCCTTCTGGCAACGCCTTGGACACTGACCTGCTGAGGTGATTAAAACAGCCTTCTTGCATATTGTAGTCAGATTTGATACTCAACCATTCCATGCACATCGACAACTCCATGTACTCCTGACATCCTTCCCACAATGGAGATCGTGCAGTACTCAGCATATCATAGAATCTTTGAGCTTCGGGATTCGGATTCTCCTCTATGTATTGGGAACCCATTCCACCATCTTCTCCCCCATCTTCTTCTAGTACAACACCAACCGATGGTCCATCATGATCCATTATCATCTGCTCGTATGGATTCAATTCTTCCCTCCCGTCACCACTTCCATAGTACGAACCTTCAGCCACAATTGGGTTTAAGTCAGGCAACGTCTCACCATGGTTACTCCACCAATAGTAATCAGGCATGAAGCCCTTCTCATAAAGATCGGCTACAACTCCATCCACACTTTTGAAAGATTGACACTTGCATCTTTTGCAAGGACACCTCAATCGATCACTGCCCAGCCGTATAAATCTCTCCTGGCTAACAACAAACTCTATAAACTCACCCACTCAGACTCTATAATCTTCCCTAAGACGTTTATTCCGATCCAACCTACGATACATCCATTTCCGATTCTCCGGAATATCCATTGCTGGCAATTAAATAGCCTGACCAATCCTACAATAACACCTATATATTACGGTGCATTCCAATAACTCCATCAATCTCGTTCTTATGACAAGGTATGAACCTATCCCATTCGAGAACAAACCTTTGTCACACTCGGCTACTAATAGTTATTCCCATATTCAAATACCTTATACTTGACAAAATTTCAGCAGCATCTCCCATCGGTCTCCAAGTTACACGACTCGAGCACGGTCAGAATCACCGCGATCAAGTATGCACCAGGAGAACAAAAGGAAATGCATCAGACCGAGATTTCAACAAGTATATAAGGCATTTGAACATTGAAATGACTATTGTACGAGTGTGAAAAAGGTTTTTTCCCAAACTGTCCCAATTGGACAATTCAAGATTCAATACAATGAGCATGCATACCTTGATAAGTTACGCATGCTCATTAATATTGAATCTCAAACAGGAAACTAAGGCTTTCGTAAATTAATTATTAACTCTAACAGAAAATAAAACCATTAACCTATAAATATTGCAACATTGTTGAGTTTATATAAATTGCAGCGTAAATCAATACAAACTTAGATTAAATATTGTAGCAAACATCCTATTGAGCTCCGCTCTCCACTAACAAGTAGCGTAAATTGTCAAACACATGCATAATTTCTAAATTATCAAGACACAACCAAGCATCCTACCTTTCGGACAGGATCACATCCTATTGAGCTCCGCTCTCCACTAACAAACAACACATATTGACAAACACATGCATAAACATTAAATTATCAGCATACAATCAGACAAGATCACATCCTATTGAGCTCCGCTCTCCACTAACAAACAACACATATTGACAAACACATGCATAAACATTAAATTATTTTTCATCATACAATCAGACAAGATCACATCCTATTGAGCTCAGCTCTACACTAACAAACAAGACGATAAATCACATAAAACATAACACTCGAGTGTTCGAGAACCGACACGAGAGAGAAAACACAACTGAGCAAGGATAAGTGGAGGAGCCGGTAGAAGAATATGACAACAAGGACCTATCGTGCATAAATGAAATTATTCATTTCAAATCAAATCACTATTCCAAAACCAAGGAAAATATTTGCTAATAGAAAGCAAAGGAAAAGAAACTGAGTCATTGTTTTGAAGTTTTTGGTTTCGAAATTAGGTGCTTTGAAACTATGGAGAAAGATGGTTTTGGGGTTGGCTAATATCAAGATTCCTATGTAGTCTTTTAAAATCCACAAGATTCTTTTATACCAAAATAATCTTTTAAAATCTCAATCCAATACACCAATTTAAATTGAAGGGTAGGAATATAGAGCAAGCCTTTTAAACTTACTCTTGAACCAATAGAAAACCAAACTTAATCCCTTGTATGCAGTGACCTGAAAAATAGATATTATTCCTTCCTACTTTTGTTCACTTGTGGGCCATGTTTCTTACTTTCACTTTCCATTCTCAGATAGTGTTGTCCATTTGAGTTCCTCTGCTATACAACTTTGGAAATAATATTACCACACTTTTTTCCTTAGACAACCTTTATCCCCTCACATGTTATAAGTTTCCTGTGCATGAATTGCACATTATTTATATAATAATGTACTCAAAAAATTTATATGATAAAATTAAAGTGATGTGCCAATATCAATTTCCTAACTGCATTAGGTTCCAGAATTGATCCTTCAAATTTTAATCCAATATGCATTCTTATTCGTTTGTCGTAAAAAGTGGAAATCATATTCTCAAATTTGAAAGTGGATATATATATATATATATATATATATATATATATATATATATATATATATATATATTATGACTTTGTTCTGAGAATATGATATCCCTCTCGACTTGGAAGTGCCAAAGCCCATCTAGCCATCCTTTATCTTTGTTCTAGAGGAAAATTCTTAAAAGTTAGAAGCCTAATAAATCTGTAGTTCCACAGCTTCTTAGTGTCATTTTATTAGTCCTCAATGTACAATAGGCATAGTTCTCTAGCACCCTAGTACGTGGGGTTGAATGTTATGTATGGTAAAGTATGCAGACAAAGACATGAGGGAATGTCTTAGTTGTTTGTATAAGGAGAACTTAGAACAAAAATTCTATTGACTAGAGCACAATGGCATACAAGAGAAGGTTAAAAATAAAATTGTAGGAAGATGCTTCCCGTTGGACTGTTTTGGAGGTAAAGAATAGAATAAGAATACATTATGTTTTGTCTCCTTCAATAAGTTTGGTACTTATTCAGCCCCCACCCTTTAAGAAGGAAGATGTACCCTGAACTTTTCATGCTTAGCACAAAAACACAGGCCCCACCTTCTGGAATCCTAAGCAAGAGGGACTAAATGATAAAAGGAAAGCCAGAACTGTCCTTGCTTTTATACTTACATTCGGTTAATAAATATAGTACTACAACATAGGACCACTTCCCTTGCCCTTGACTTGTACCATGGTTAATGTAGCGGATTCTTGTGCATGGAGTCAGTCCATTTTTCATTCCTTATATAACCAGCCTTTTAATTTTCTGTACACTTGTTCTTATCCATGCAGGAGTAGAATTTTTACTAATAAATGGATGCTCTAAGGATACAGCCATGCATTTAGACCTATATGATATATGTGATACTCTAACAAACAGAAAATGGTCCCTTGTTGGCCAATAAATAAATTACTTTAGGTTTATGTATGATTGATCTGGCCATACAGCTAGGAACTGTAATTGCAAGGCATATACTATGCTAAATCACTATGAAAACAATTTAAAAAGTGTATTAGTATCTGATTCTGTTTTAGTTAAAACCATGCATTCCACTGGCAATGCATGTGTCAACTGCATGCAAATTTGCATCATTCAATTGGAAATTCTACTAATGACATTCAAATGAATAACAACTAATGCAGAATAAATTTGAGTGTATGTAAGTGATAAAACACAAAAGCACTTGTCCTCAGACACAGATAATAGAAGTAGAGGGCTATATATAAACTGTATCAATAGATACTCATTCATCAAGTGCTAAAGTGATCAGCAAGATAAACATTTTATAGACAACTTATAGAAACCATATAAAAAAAGGCCAAAGACTTCTTGAACAATATCTTCATATCACTTCTCCCTGTTCTTGTTCTTGATTCTGATTTTTGAGAATATGTAATGAGGCCAGGAGATTCTGTGAGAGACTTTGAGAAAAGTTAAAGCCGAGTTCTTAAGTAGTTTTCTGGCATGTGGACTGGAATAATTTAAGCAAGTAGATTGATTTGGTACTTTTCCATCTTGATATCTAGTTTACATGGCCATTCCCCCCAGAATCTCCTTAGCTGAATCTCCCTTACCCTTGCTACCAAATATCCATCCTGTTATAGAAATAGAGAATGAGAGAAGAGGAGAGAAGACAAGGTAGCTTACCCTTGGTGGTGGTGGTGTCACCGGAGCTGCGGACAGTGGTGGCTCAAGGGAGGCGGCTCAGGTGCGATACAGAGACAGAGACAGAGAGACATCAGAAAGAGAGGGGGAGAGAGAGAGAGAGGGAAGGTGGAATCACTCACCGGAGGTGCGTGGCCTGGCGGTGACAGGAGCACAGACGTCGCGTGGTGGCAGGGAGGAGCAGAGCGTGCAAGGGAGAGAGAAGAAAAGAGAAGGAATGAGAGAAATGGGGAAGAAAGGGGAAGGGCTCGCGATTTAGGGGTTTCAGTTTTAGCGACCGAATTATTCGGTCGCTATATCGGTCGCTAATTTGGTTAGTTTTAATTTGAATTTGTAATTTTAGCGACCGATTTAAATTTTCGGTCGCTAACACGCGCAATTTTATTTTTTTAAAGCGCCTTTTAGCGACCGAATTAATATCGGTCGCAAATATAAATACAGTTTAAAGTGTGAATTCATAAATTTAGCGACGGATATATAAATCGGTCGCTAATATAAACACAGCTTGATCGTTGCATTTAATTTGGTCGCCATTTCGGTCGCTAACAATTCATAAATTTCTGACTTTTACTTTCCTTTGTTTAGCGACCGAATTAGCGACCGATATCTCTGCTACGCTCTATTTCGGTCGCTATTGCGATCGCAGAATCAACTCTAACCAGTGTTTCATGTAGATCCTACAATCGGTCGCTATTTCGGTCGCAAATAGCAACCTAAAAATTCGGTCACTATTTTCGGTCGCTAAATTACCTTTTTTTTGTAGTGGTTCTGTAATTCCTGTTTTCATTTGCTTTTCTCTTTTCAATGCTATGCTGTATGTTGCTGTTTGTTATTTCAGGAGTGTATAGTGTTGTGTTGATTCATTTCGGTGATGTTATGTTTCTATAATTAATCGCGTTTGTTATTTCGCGTGTGTTCGTTCATGTTCGTTTGTTCATGAGAGCTTAACCCCGTTTGTTATTTCGGGAATAGGAACATACATCCGTAGTAGTGATTGCGTTGTTAATTGTTGCTACAACCGGGAGGGGATTAGAATCTGCTTAGGTCTTGGATTTATATGAACCAATGATAGTGGGAAACCGAGAACAGTAGGTTAATCGTTCTTTAGGTTATTTGGTAATTGCTTTTTATTACGTTGTTTTTCTGTTCTGTTTTCTTTATTTAGTTTTCAATCTCAAAACCCCCCAAATCTGACTTTTACTGATTTTCTGTTAATAACAACAACACCTAAGAGTCCTTGAGAGACGATACTCGAGTTGTCGCTTCCCTATCTACATTATTTTGTAAACGCTCGTTCTTTTTGGCGCGTGGCGACAGCGCGGCCACCATCATGGGGGGTGATCCCCGGGAGGATCGGGAACGTATCTTCAGACGATTCGGGGTAAGTTCTTGTTTATTAGTTCATGTAATTTTCCATTTATTTTATATATTCTTTTGTATAATGTTATTATTATTTTTTTCTTTGTTAACAGGAGCTTGTGCACTGGTTACCGAAGCATACCTCAGAGATACGTGCTATCTTTGATGATCGAGCAGCTGCTCGACTGAGGGACATGCTCCGGGAGTGAGGGACATGCTCGAGCAGCACTAATTGATTTTATTGGTGTGTCAGTTGCAGGCAGGAGAGCTAGCTCGGTCCGTTGATGTCCCTACGGTCTTTGAGCAGACATATATTCGCTCGGACACCGACGAGTTTGTTGATGAGAGGTCGAGGCAGACACTGGTGAGCTAAAATGTGTTTTTTATATTTAAACTATTGGTAATTATTATATATATATATATATATATATAGTTTAATACATATTGATTGTAATGTATTGATCACAGGCGGAGTACAACGCCAGGTTTAGTCAGGTAGCATCTGAGGCTGCCTCCAGCTCTGGTGCCTTAGATCCTTCTCAGCTGGACCCCACCGAGGTTGAGCGACTACAGACCCAGGCCTGGATGGATGTGGCGACCGGAAAAACAAGGGACGGATTTACGGTACTACGACCCTAGCCAGGTCGATTCGTCGGGGGTCGACGTCGAGCATGACCATTAGGGAGCCTACATCCTCCGGCTCACAAGACACGGAGGAGGTGCATCGGCTGAGGCAGGAGGTGCAGCAGCAAAAGGAGACGGACGAGCACATCATGCAACAGATTGAGACATTCTCTACGGTCATGACCGTTGTGCTCGATTTCCTCTCACCAGACAGGCACAGCTCTCTGTAGGGGATCCTCCATGCCACCCGGCCCCAGCCCCCGCCCTCCACCACCACTACTACTACTGATCCACCATCGCAGCTGCATGATGACGGTTTGTCTACTAAGCCGCGGCTTGATGGTCATGTGATGCCGGCAGACTCCCCCCGACAGGACGACGATGACAGATATTATGGTGATGAGTATTAGGATAGTTATAGATGTAGTAGAGATTTATAGATAGACAAATATTTTATTTATGGATTATATATTGAGTTTGATTTTATTTTTAATTAATTTTAATTTAATTGCTTTTTAAATTTAATTTTTAATTTCAATTTTGTTTTGTAATTGATAATATAATAATATTTAATTAAAATATAATATAATAATTAAATTATAATAAAGTATAAATTAATAAATAAATTATAATAATAATTAATTAATATAATATAATTAATTAAAATAAAGTTTAATAATAATTAATAAATAAAATAAAATATTTAATATTGAATATATGAATTTTAATAAAAATAATTAATAATTAATATAAAACAAAATAAATAAAAAATAAAAAAACCTTGTTTCCGACAGATATTTCCATCGGAAACTGTTGGTCACATTTTCCGACGGAATTTTCCGTCGGTAACTTCTACAAAGAGTTATCGACAGAATTTCTGTTGGTAATTAGGGGTTCTGTGTGGCATGTTTTCTCACGGTTAAGGCCGTCGGAAATTTCCGACGGACGAACTAGATCCGTCGGAAAGGCTTTCCGACGTGCCTATTACCGACGGAACCGTGTCCGTCGGAAATTCCGTCGGTAATGTAGTTTTTCGACGGAATTCTTCATTTCTGACGGGTTTTTTCCGTTAGTAAGTCGTGTTTTTTTTGTAGTGAAAACCCAAGTGTTACAGATGATGCCTTCAGGTTGAGATTGTTTCCATATTCTGAGCAGGCAGGCTAAAACTTGGTTATATTGTTTGGAGCCCAACTTAGTGGATACGTGGAACAAGTTAGTTGAAAAGTTCCTTATTAAATACTTTCCCACTTTCAGCAGGTGGCACATTACTGACCAAGTCCTATAATGAAGCATATACCCTGATTGAAAGCATTGCTACAAATAGTCATCAATGGCCCATTGCTAGGCTAGGCTCTAGAAAATCAAGTGCTGCAACAAAAGTTCGCGAAGGGACTGAAATTTCTGCTATTTCTGCTCAGTTACCCTCATTGACAAACATGGTGAAAATTTTAACCATGGCTAACCAGAGAATCTCTGCAAACCAAACTGTAATGAATGAGCCTATGGGAAATGAGCAATAATATTTCCAAACTGATGATGTATCATGTGTGTACTGTGGAGGGGAGCACTTATTTGAAAACTATTTTGGGAATCTTGTATCTGTGAATTATGTTGGGAACAACAACAACGGCAAAAATCCTTATTCTACTACAGACAATCCAAGATTTCCACCTCAAGGTCATCAAGCTCAATATTATGGCCAAGGAACTCAGTAAAGTCAGTCAGCAAATCAAGAACCATCACTTGAAGATGTACTTAAAGCGTTCATGACAGAAACAAAAGCTCAGCTTCAGAGTCTGGATGCAGTAATGAGGAATCTAGAAAATCATAGTGGACAATTGGCTACAGTACTGAGCTCAAAACAAACTAGAACACCGCCCAACACCACATAAGCACCTAAGCCTAATGAAATGGAGTACTGCAAGGCAATAATCCTCAGTAATGGGAAAGAAGTCCTTACATCAGTAGGGCGGAATGAAGATAGAAAATCTGTTAACACTAAGAGCAATGTCCAGAATGCAGAATCTGAATTCAAAAAGACTGATCCAGTTATAGCAAAATCTTTTGAACATGCTGCAGCAAAGAAATCTCAGCAGAAAAATTATGCAGAAACTTCTACCAAATCTGCAGAAAAGTCTCTAACCAAATTTGTACCAGAGAGGACTTCCCCACATTTACCCCAAAGATTGAAGAGGCAACCCAAACATATGAGGTGACCATTACCAAAGAGGTCAAAAGCCCGGGAAAGAAAACACTTAGGTAAATGGCTCAATCTTCTCAAAGGAGGAGCTACTTATGTCTGGCTCAGCTGTGAAGAATTCCTGAACCCAGATGCTGCAGCATCCGATAACATCAGAACAAGGGATGTTTTCTCTTTTTACCTTTTGCTATTTTGGAAGTTTCTATTATGTTTTATGTTGCACTCTTCTTTGTAGTACTGTAGTTTATGTTATGTTTGGCAGTGTTTGTCTTTTTGATGTTTTAGTATGTTTGTCTCTGATTGGACCACAAATGATTAACAAACGACCCTATTCATGAGCATCTTTTGGAAAGTAAATCAAGTTGTTTGAACCACAACCTTAATTTTTGAACCTTTGGCATGACTGTTGAACATTTTAGCTGTTTGGATTGACTGAAATTGTTTGAGGCTTAAACATATGCTGCAGCATTTTGATATAACCTATGAGATTTTGAGCCTCAACAGTTTTATTTGATTGTGAGTTCCATTTATGTGCTTTCTCTGTAAAGTTTGACTTGCTTCTTGCTTGTTTGAACATATCATTACTGCACACACTTTTGCTTAAGGCATGTATGATTGTTTCAAATGCTAGTTTTAGCCTAAATAGCCTACCCTTTGAATTTAACTTTGTGTGTGAGCCCGTTGAGATTGAGTCCCTTATTCTGTTACTAGCCACATTACAAGCCCTATAACTTGAAAAACAAAAAGTTGTCCTTACTAGGTGGAGTTTAGGGGGTTGTTTTTCATGACTACATGGTTGTAACATAAGTTTGGGGGTGGCTTGAGGACAAGCACCATTCTAAGTTTGGGGGTGCTATACAGCAAAGTGGTGTATTGTAAATGACTGGGTTTTGCTATTTTATTTACTGGAATTATGTTTTCTTTTAAAAAAAGAAGAAAAGAAAAAGAAAAAGAAGAGAGAATATGAATAGGACAAATGCCTTCAAATGTGAAAGTTGTTCATTGTTTTAAAAAGAAAGAAAGAAAGAAAGAAAAGAAAAGAAAATAAAGGTAATAAGGAAATGAATGAAGGGATAAGGAAACTAAAAAGAAAAAGAAAAGAAAAGAAAAGAGTGCCCCATCCATGGTACTGAGATTTTTGTGGTGGTTTGTGGAAAGCATTTGGTGTTGAACACATTGTAGGGAAAGCATTTCTGAACTCCACCTAGTGTTAGCCATTTCCCAAAAATGTATCCTACCCTGACCTAAGCCCCATTACAACCCAATAAAAGTCCTCTAGCAGTGTAAAGCTTTGATGTTGTGCTAGTGAGTTTAGAAGCTTGTCAAGCTTATGATAGGGTTGCATGTGAATGATGATTGAGTGAACCCGCTTAATTATGTGAGTGAGGAAGAACACACTGTTCTGAGTGCATAATGTTGTAGCATATTGTTCTGGGCTGAAATTGATTGATGTCATAAAAATTTTCTGATTTGTGATGCATGAATGTTGAAGAAGTAAGAGGTTTTGGTTTGTGGTGCATGATGTTGCTATGAAAAAATAAATATATTTGTGGTCTACCAGTCATGTGTGCATGTTTAAGTCTTTGTTGATTTTTGTGTGTCTTTTTCTTTTGTTTCTTTCTTTCCATTTCTTGAGGAAAAGCAATGATAGAGGCTGGACAGGTGGGGGAGGATGATGCTCTAGGTCCCCTGCTGAACCATGTAATGTAGAATCATCCATATAGATGGTAGTGAGACCTCCACCGTCTCCATGCTGTGAGTGCGATGTTGTGGCCCGGCTGCTAGGGTCCCCGAGAGAGCCCTTACAGGACCGCTGTAGGTGGCGATCCGGGCTCCCGGGTTAATCACCCAAGCCCCACCGTCGTCTGCATTTTCAAACATCAGGGATCTGATCCCTTAGTAGGACAGATCCATCTTTTCTAGATTCATCTATACTCATATATATATGTATATATATACCACACAGTAGAGGAAACACCAAAAAAATATGAATGGCTGAGATACCAATATATGAGTTATGATAAGATAACCACATGTGTGACAGACAAAACAGCATATACAAGATATTCACAACATACATAAATTATTAAAACAGCATAATAATTTGTCAACGGGACTCGTACCCGACAGTCATCGTGATTTTATAAAAATGCGTGACACTTCAATATTCAAGCTCTAATTTAATATCTGATTTCCGGAGATCCCAAAACTTCTTTTCGTTTGAGCAGATCAAGCTCTTTACATGGATCATTGTCAGCGAAAGAATTATCCATAAAACACATTGGCCAACACACAGGACACAATGGTTATCGCGATAAATTGAAACATTTTCCATAAAGATACATTGGCTAACACACATGACACAATGATCTATAATTCGTGACACAAAGGTCAACACATGGCACGTATGACAAAGAATTCATGTAAAAACTTTTATTATTGTCTCATTTTATTTTTCGTTTCATTCTTCCCTTGTCAAGGCTTAAAGGCTCACGATCATGCTTAATTTAATATTAAGCCTTTTGAACTTTAATAAAACACAGGACACACAGTCCGAGTGTTTTAAACTCAACACAGGATACATAGCCTGAATGTTCAATCGCGAAGCCCTAAACCGATGCACCAATCTTAGGCTTGTAGAAATGGGATACAACATTCACCATATCAATTATAGGACACACAATCCACAACAACTTTTACAGGACACACGATCCACTAACACGGATCCATGATCCACGTGTTAACAGAACACTAGAAACCCGACGTCTCGGTTACTAGGTTCACTTTTCGACTTTAAAAACATTTTCTTTCTGTGAAACAACAAATACAAAACAAAACCTCCGAAAACTTATCCAAGTTTAACGGAACTACTTTCACTGAGTAAAAACTCCTTTACAGAAAATTCTTTTCCATTTAAGAAAAATCATTTATAAAAACATTAAATCACCAAGAAATTCATTTCTCCCAATTAATACATTCTTGAAAATCTTTCTCATGAAATCATCAAATTTTTTTTTTAAAAAAATCATTCCTAACTCGATTCATTAAAAATAAGACCGTTTTCTCCAACTTTCACCGTAAAATCCCCTTATAACTCAAAAGGATTTTTTCTGTTGTAAATAATTTTTCCAATGTCTATATTACATTATTTTCGTAACTTAATCACTTGAAATAACTTTCTATTTTATTATTGAATTTCTTTTGGAAAAACTACCGTCTGTAAAATTTTTTCACAGTTCCGCCCTTACTGTCACTCATTGACTCATCTTTCACCGAAATATTATTAAAATATTATTTTTATCATTTTTCTCCAACTTTACAAAAATTAAATTACTTTAATTAAATCTTTAAGCTTATCAAACTTTTAACCTTAATTAACATTGAGCACTGACCACTTTCAGGCTTCTCAGTCCATCAATCAACAACTGATAATCCAGTACAACACAGTTATATCGTACTTCACAGTTATAGCTTGCATCACAGTTATAACATTAAAATACAGTTATAACCACACAATTAAGTAAATCACATCAAACCACATAACAAGTTAAGCAATAAATAATTTAAAGCCACAGAAAACCACAACAGATCATTTACAGACAACACTAAGATAGCATATGCCTATATAAAACCCCTCAGGTAAACTCCCGTTACATCTTGGAGTTTTCAAGTCTCGTTCTCAAAGTGTTTGCTGATTCAATTTCGGTTTCATCCGTACAGCTCAGAACAATCAAACACAGTTTGATCCTTCACAACAAATCACAACCAAAAATTAACAAAATCAAACAAAACTCATCTAATTCATGTGAACTATGGTTCGATCTTCATAGGGTTTCTAGGCTAGAGATGTTAAAATTTTACAAACTCTTGGGTTAATGATCCTTAAGCATGAGAAATACATAATCAACTATCACTTGACAAAGATTTGAATCAAAACTCTTCCAACCCACAAGGTTAGGGTTTTGGTCCTCATGAGTAAAATAGGCTAGAATTTGATTTGGTTTCTAATCTCTTGGATTCAATAACCATAGGTATTAAAGAGATGAAATCAGGTGTCACGTGACAAAAATTGAAGCAAAACCCAATGACACCAAAACCTAGGGTTTCAGCCATCAATGGAGAAATAAGGAGGAAATTTCTTTTGTGTTCATGCTTATAGATGATCAATATAGGCATCATGATAAGTTCATAGCAATTGGTTTCAAGTCAAATGGATTTTTCTACAATTTTCTAGAAATTTTTGAAGAAAGCTTCATGAACTTGGTTGATGATGATTCATGGAATAAGCTTAGAAAATAAATGAAGAAGAATACATGATTGATCATGGAGACAAGAGGTTAATTCTTGTTGAGGAGAAAAAGTGATGAAACAAAATTAGCTTAAGTGTTCATGAACTATTGAGAGAAAAAGTGTTAAGTTTGAAGAAGATAACACAAATGGTTGAAAATTGCCTAAGTGTGGTGTTATCGAGGTGGAGCGGCGGGATTAGGGGCTTAAATGGGTAAAAATGTGTGATGGCACAACTGTAATTTCCATGTAAAACTAAGGGTATTTTGGTCTTTTCACCACCAAAATATATAATGTCATTTATGTGTCGTTATGGCCATTATGACTCGGATAGGATCGCCATAAATGCTCGTCACCTCAGCTCCATATCTAGCTCCATCGTTTACTCTTAGGTTTTCCGCAATATATTTTGAAGTTTTCGCCTGTATAAAATATAATATTTTATTTTCACTCGAAAATTTTCAAAAAGACCAATATCGTTGCAAATACGATATAAACCTTAATAGTTTCGTTCATGAGTCAAAATTAGGTTTTTTGATTAGTAAAATTTTACTGTCAGTGAAAAAGCAGATCGGGTTCCGTCTGAATTTTCAACCAAAACTTTACCCGTAACCTTATAACAATAAGTATAACATGAAAAATACCTTGGTTTATCCAAAATAATTTTCCAAGTCTCGGATAAAAATATAAGAATCTATATATTTATTACCGATGTTAGAAAGCAGAAAAATCGGGGTGTTACATTACTACCCCACTAAAAAAAAATCGTCCTCGAAATTATGCACCTGTAAAAAATCAGGATATTGTAATCTCATCTTGTCCTCAACTTCCCATGTTGCTTCTCCGGTTGTCTCATCCCAAATAACCTTAACTAAGGAAATTTGTTACCCCTGAGCTTCTTAATCAACTTATCCTCGATTCTTATAGGTGAAGTCTCATAAGACAAGTTTTCTTTTAATTGTACTTTGTCGGGTTCAATTATGTGTGATGGATCAAGAATATACTTCCTTAATTATGAGACATGGAACACATCATGAATTTTTGTAAGAAAAGGTGGTAAAGAAATTCGATAGGCTACTAGACCGGCCAATACGACAAAGAATTTGGTAAGGTCCAATGAATTTAGGAGTGAGTTTTCTGGACTTTATAACCCTACCTACCCCAGTCATGGGTGTGACTCTCAGAAATACATGTTCACCTTCTTGAAATTCGAGAGGCCATCTTCTCCGATCCAAGTAACTCTTCTTCCTATCTTGTGCCGTTTTCATCTTTTCATGGATTTGTTTAACCTTCTCCGTTGTTTGCTGCACGATTTCGGGACCTAAAATCATGCTTTCTCCATCTTGGTACCAACACAAAGGCATTTGACACTTTCTCCCGTACAGAGTCTCATAGGTTGCCATCCCTATACTCGAATGAAAACTATTGTTATACGTGAATTTGATAAGCGACAATAGGTCATCCCAACTTCCACGGTGGTCTAAGACACATGCTATCAGCAAGTCTTCTAATGATTGAATCGCTCTTTCTGTCTGTCCATCTGTCTGAGGATGATATGTTGAACTTAATCTTAACTTGGTTCCTAGAGCTTGATGTAAGCTTCCCCAGAAACGTGAAGTAAATTTTGGATCTCGATCTGACACAATGCTCGAAGGAACTCCGTGCAGAAAAATTACTTCCTTGATATAAACATCAGACAATTTTTCTACTGTGTAATTTATCTTAATAGGTAAGAAATGTGCCGATTTTGTTAACCTGTCAACGATCACCCAAATTGAGTCAAAACCTTTGGAAGTTTACGGTAAACTTACCACAAAATCCATTGATATGCTATCCCACTTTCATTCCGGTACATCTAATGATGTAAGCATACCTCCAGGTCTTTGATGTTCTACCTTCGTTTTTTGGAAAGTCAGACATGTTGCAACGTACTCCACTACTTGCTTTTTCATGCCTGGCCACCAAAATCTTTATTGTAAATCTTGATACATCTTCGTTGATCTAGGATGAATACTTAACTTACTCTTGTGTGATTCCTCAAGAATCATCTTTTTCATCCCAGGATTATCAGGTACACAGATTCGTCCATTGCACCTCAAGATGTGATCTGGTCCCAAACTAAATTCTGTAACTTTTCCTTGTTCCATTTATTCCTTCTTTTCTTGAAGATACACATCAGAATTCTATTGTTCTCGAATTTGTTCCATTAATCCACTAAAATTTTGATCAATCTTAAACTGATCTTCTCTTTACTTACTTCCATAATCAAAATGAGATCACAGAATTTCTCAATCAATTCGAGTTCCTTTACCATCATAGCTGAGATATGAATGGATTTCCGGCTAAGTGCATCAGCTACCACGTTCGCCTTTCTAGGATGATATTGTAATGTAAAGTCGTAATCCTTCAGGAATTCCATCCATTGTCTCTGCCTCATGTTGAGTTCTTTTTTATCAAACAGGTACTTTAGACTTTTGTTGTCACTAAAGATGTCAAACTTATCTCCATACAAGTGGTGTCTCCATATCTTTAGTGCAAAAACCACAGTAGCTAACTCTAAGTCATGCGTCGGATAATTTCTTTCATGAGTCTTTAGCTGACGTGACTGATAAGCTACAACTTTTCGATGTTGCATTAATACACAACCCAAACCTTGATGCGAAGCATCACAATATACCTCATAAGGTTCATTCAGTTCAGGTAGTATTAATACCGACGAGGTTGTCAATTGTTCTTTAATCTTTTGGAAACTTTCTTCGCACTTCTCCGTCCAAACAAAAGGTTGATCTTTCCTCATAAGTTGAGTCAATGCCACAACTATCTTGGAAAAACCTTCAATAAATCTCCTATAGTAACCGGCTAGACTGACAAAACTTCGAATCTCCGTTACCATCTTTGGTCTTTCCCAAGAAAGTACTGCTTCTAATTTTGCAGGATCGACAGTGATTCCTTCCTCGGTAATTACATGCCCCAAAAATTTTACTTCCTCGAGCCAAAACTCGCACTTAGACAGTTTTGCATACAAAACTTTCTCACGTAAGATTTGTAAAACTTGTCTTAAATGTTCTTCAAGTTCCTCATTGCTCTTAGAGTAAATGAGAATCTCATCTATGAACACGACAACAAACTTATCAAGAAACGGACAAAAAATCCGATTGATGTAGTCCATGAAGATAGCAGGTGCGTTCGTCACTCCAAAAGGCATTACGAGATACTCATAATGTTCATAACGAGTTCTGAATGCAATCTTTGGTATATCTTCACTATTTACCCTAATATGATGATAGCCCGTCCTCAAGTCAATTTTTGAGAACACAACAGCTCCTCGCAGTTGATCCATCAGATCGTATATACACGGTAAATGGTACTTATTCTTGATCGTCATTTTGTTAAGTTGTCGAAAATCCATGCAACGTCTCGAACCTCCGTCTTTCTTTCTCGCTAGAAGAACTGATGCTCCCCACAGGGAAACACTCGGTCGTATAAACAAAAGGTCCTCCAGTTGAGTTTTCAACTCAGTAAGCTCTGTAGGTGACATCTGACATGGAGCGATAGAAATTGGTCCGTCTCCTGGTACTAGGTAGATGGAGAATTCTATCTCTCTTACTGGCGGCAAACCGGGAACGTCATTCGGAAACACATCCGGAAATTCTCTCACTATAGGTACCGTACTCAAATCGATCTCCCCCTCGACTTCTATGTTAGTTAACAGTAAGTATCCCTAATCTTTTTATTTCAAAAAAGTTCTTACTTGGTTGGAAGATAAAAATCCATAAATCTCAGGATAGGGAAAAAATAAAGTCTTATAAGCACAATCTAAATGAATACGGTTGGAAGATAACCAATCCATGCCTAAAATCACATATAATTATATTAAAGGCATGCATATCAAGTTGCTTGGTAGATATATGCTTGGGTGATTGATTTTATTTGCTGGGTCTGGCTGGTGCACTTTACTGATCAGGGCATATGTGTAATTGTCCTTACTTGTGATGGGGCACATCAATTTTGGTTGGCTGTATTATTTGCTTGGTGCCGGGAAGTCCCTGCAGGTTGCTTCCTTTAGTTCACCCACATTGTGGGACTACCTGCTTCATCCTCATTTTCTTCTCTTTGTGGTGTTGGGGTATGATATTATAATACCAATGCTGGTGGTTTTTGTTTATCAGTATTGTACTTACAAGAGTCTTGTCCTTTTTCATTCTTTTTGCTCATGTATACGGGTTGGGGTACCCCTTGTACTTCTCAATCAATATACTTTTTTGCTTATAAAAAAACAAGAAAATGTCTATCCTGAATGATAATAGGACAGTTCAGACATACAGAGTTTACAGTCATTGGCTTAGTAGTTGGGGTTGAACCAATCAAGTCATACGATAAAGAAGAAACAGGTAATTTCAAATGTCTCACAGAATCCATCGCAATAAAAGAATGTGTTGCACCCGAATCAAAAATTACAGTTAAGAGATTACCTACTATGTCGCTACTACCTTGTATGAGATCATCAGAATTGGAAGCCTCAGCACCACTCATGGTGTAAACTCTCCCCTTAGCTGTCGACCTATTGGTCTTTGCGGTGTTGACAACTGGTGCAGACCTCGGCTCACCACAATCTCTTGCAAAATGCTCCATTTGACCACAATTGAAACATCTCATTCCCCTAACTGGGCAAGTATCCGCCATGTGATTTGGATCTCCACATTTGTAACACTTTCTGACTGAGCTTTGATTTTGGTTCCTCTGACCTCCACTACCTGATGCAGTAGCAACGAGACGGTATGATTGTTGGTTCCGGTTATTCCCTGGTGGTCGGAAACAAGGTTTGTTCTAAACTTGCTTCCCCCTCTGGTTCTGAAATTGACCCTTCGATCTAGATGGTCCTCCTACATTTCCTCTGTTATCTCTTTCGTTCCTCATATGTTCCACTTTTCTACATTTTTCAACTAAGGCTTGGAAATTTCTGATTTCCAGTGGTAGTACCGACTCTTTAATCTCGAAACGCAGTCCTCCTTCAAATCTCTCACACTTCCAATCCTCATCTGGGTTGTTTTGGAAAAAGCGGAAATACCTGGCAAGTGATTCAAACCTTGTTGCGTATTCCCCGACAGATAAATCCCTCTGTTGAAGACGCAAAAATTCTTGCCCTTTTTTAGCTTGAGCACTCTGAGGAAAATACTTGTTCAGAAACATGTTCCGAAATATCTCCCAAGTAATCTCTTGATTGTCCGCATCCAGCAGTTGCTTAATGCCCTTCCACCAATACTCAGCATCTCCTAACAGCAGAAAAGTAGCGTAAGGCACCTTCACTCCTTCTGGACTGTGAATCAGCTCAAAGATTTTCTCTACTTCCTGAATCCACAAATCAGTTTTCGCAGGATCCACATCCCCATGAAATTGTGGTGGATTCTGGCATCTAAAAGCAGTCAGACCTCTGCCTTCAGCAGCCTGTTCAGCTCGAATTTGTTCCTGTTGGTTCTAGTCAGCTATAGTAGTTTTTTGGAGTGCAATAGCAGCGGCGACATTCACCTTTGCTTGTGCTGCATAATCCATTCCACCAGCATCTTTGTAGTTCTCTTCGCAATTACCACGGCCGTCAACACAACCACCTCTACAACCTCTTCCACGGCCGCCTCCACATCCACGTGCACCTTCTAGTTCCATAACTGACCTACGAGACAAAATCCGTTAAATGGCAACCAAAAAATGAAACGTAAACTTACTAGTTATCACACATTACTTCTAAGAAGTAATTCAAACAATCTCAATCCGAGATCACACAACATCAACACAACAGACGTATTCCCAAAGATTTCCCAAAAGACTCGACCAGCTCTGATACCACTAATGCGACACCCCCTCCTTGGGGTATTACATTTAAGAAACTCGTTGCGGAAATAAAACTTAAAGAAAATAAAACGTACCTGGTTACTTTCGAAAAAACAAAGTTTTCTACTTTTACTTATCCTTTTTGAAAATGGTGATAATTTTTTTTCATTTTCTTCTACATACAAACAATATCAACATAATACACATCTCTATTTCATACATGTGCATCATAAAATTTTACATAAAGACCTTCATCTTACCAGGTCACATTCAAAGTCATGAAGACATAAAACAAAACTAAAACAAACTAACTATAACATAGTGGGAGTCTGGAACCACAACTCAAAAATATAATGGCTCTCAGTAGCCAGAAAGTCAGACTGTCAAAACCCATTATCCCCAAAAATGGAACAACACCCTACAGCTGGTCGCAGCTAATGAAAACCATTGGGGACTCCAGTATAGACATCCCCACCCTCAGGAGGAGTATGTAGAGAGGATACCTCAACTCCCTCTCCTACATCCGGGACTACACCATCCTCAAGAGGATGATAGTCCGGGTCCTTAACTAGATCCTCCTCAGGATCTTCCTCAATCCCCTCTTGCACTTCCTCCGGAACTAATAATATAGGTGCTGGAGGTGATCCTGGAGCTACCTCCTGTAGAGGCTGGACATGTGGGGGAGGATGATGCTCTAAGTCCCCCTACTGAACCAAGTACTTTAGAATCATCCATATGGGAGGTAGTGAGACCTCCATCGTCTCCATGATGTGAGTGCGATGTTGTGACCTCGCTGCCAGGGTCCCCGAGAGAGTCCTTACAGGACCGGTGTAGGTTGATAAATCATTTTTGAGTCACATTTTAGTGTTGTATACTTGGGCTAATTAATTTCTATATGTGTTTAATATTGATGATTTGGCTGAGTTTTGCATTATTGGGCTTAATTGCTAAACATTGTTAATTTTCTGATTTTTCACTCATTCTGATCTTGTTGTCTTGGACAGAGCATAACTTGAGCTACATATATCGGATTTTGGTGATCTTGCTGTCCCAAGAAAGATAAGGAAGAGACCTACAATTTCAGGTTTCACAAGAATTGTCAAATTAGGCCAAAATAAGGCCAAACCGGGTCCCGAATTCTATGACATGGATTAATTCACAGTCCATGATGTTCCCTCACTTAAATGGGCACAACTTACTCATCTTAAGCCCAATTAAGGCATATGATACCTTGTTGGAAAGCTTATTCAGAGGGCTTTAATTTGGGCTAGGGTTAGATTAGTATTAATGAGTATAATTAGAAGTTTAGTTCCGCACAAGAGAGACACTAAATTAGACAACTTTTACAATCATTGTTTTTGTAAGTTTTGGAATTCTCTTCCCCTCTCTTCTCCCTTTTTTAGTTTTCTGAAATTTGTTGGATATTTTTTTGTTAAAGATTCTCCAATGGTGATGACTATGGAAGGCTAAACCATTTATCAATCCTAGACATTCAAGTAATTTGGTTTGAATTCCGAGTTCCTTACTTTTAATTGTTTTTCAATTGCTTCTTCTCCTTTTCTCTTCTTTCAATTATGATTTCTGTGTTGTGAGTGTGATTACGCTTGATCTATGTCTGATTAGATGTAGATTCAGTTTTCATGATTGAATTGGAATTAGGAATTAGGATTGATTATTCCAAAAATCTAATAGAGATTAGGAAACCGATTGGTAACCTAGGTTAATTGAATTTGTGCATAAATCAACATTATTAGGGATTGCGATTGTGACTCCAATTTTTTTGTTTAAACCCTACATGATCATGTATTAAATTTCAAATTAACAGAGGAGGAGGGCAAACGAATTTATATCTTTTGGAAAAATGACGAATTCTACCAAAGAACTTGACGTCTTGGATTGATGTTTATAATTAATTGAATTTATTTGTTTATTGCAAACTGTTTTCTCCTTGAAAATTTTGAAAACCCCCTTTCTATAACATTCTTGATTGGCTAATAATTTAAAGATACTCGTGAGACGACCAAGGTTGTTTTGCCTTGTACTACAGTTTTTAATTACTATTATTTTGACCCGTGTACGACCTCGGATCAAATTTGGCACCGTTGCCGGGCATCTTTGATATTTACAAGCCAATTTTAGTCCCATAATATTCATCTTTGTTTTTTGCTATTTTTTTATTTTTATTTTCCTGTTTGGAGCTTATACGTGAGTGTCTTGAGCTCATATGTTTATATCAATTGATGACATTGCAGATTGTGATTATCGTGGTTGTGAATCTTAGTACCTCCCTTGGATATTTGTATTCAAAATTATATGCCGAATGTTGATTATGAACCATCATGCATATATTATCCTCAAACCAATTTTGCTCATTTCGCAAGAGGTTATATAGATTTAAGTATGTCTGCGTCAATGGATAATTATTTGTCTCATAGCACTTTGAGAGATTTTGCCACATTTTATGAACCACCATTAATACATTATGTAGAGAAAGTGGTTGAGCCATCATGCTTATATTATCCTGACATTACTGGCGATTATGAGTTTAGTAGTGATTTTGGCATGATTGGAGTGAATGAGGTGCAACTTTCCTATTCTGACCAACATGGGGGATGGAGAACATGGCAGCTTGGACGAACTAGCTTCTTTCATGCATCAATTGACAATAAGTCAGCAGCAATATCAGCCTGACCCCACACATGTCCAACCTAGTCTGGAAGAATTGGTGCAACAAATGGCAGAATAGACTCTTGAATTCCAACAGATGACAGAAGCAAGTCTTCATGATTTGGCCAATCAAATTGGTCACATTGCTTCCACATTGACCGCACTGCAATCACAACATCTCCTCGAACAACATTCAAATTCACAAATAGATATTCTTGACAATACTTCTTCAGAGCATAATTTTGATAATGATGTCGAGAATACTATTATTGATGAACGTCGTGTTGAATTTCCAAATATTCAAGATTTTCCTGATTCTATTTTATGTACTTCATGTATTGACTTTAACGGTGCTATTTTGTGTGCAACATGTGTTGAAATTTCATCCTTTTTAGGGTATAAGGAGCAAAAAGTGCATATGGAAGATGAGACACATGAGGTTGAGGACCATGTTCAACCAAGAAATGTAGAAAATGGGGATCATGTGGACATGCTACCCACAGAAAGAATCCCCATAAAAGATGGTGATCATGTCATGATGGATGATGCAAGACTACTTATGTTAGAGACAACCACTAAGGCTTTCATGGTTTATAAAGATTGGCTCAATCAATTTGGTGAGAAATTCTCAGAGCATGCATTGGAGAAGCGCTTGAGCTACAATGAGACTTGCTGCACTACATTCTATAAGGCTTTTTCTCCTCCTTTCTATTTTATTTTTCGTGTCCTCTATGTGAATGAATTTGTTCTTTTCTTGATTTTAATATGTTCTACATTGAGGACAATGTAGAGATTTCAAGTGTGGGGGAGATATACTATGTAATGATGTTTTTAAATTGTGCGTTGGACTTTGTTGGCATCTGTTTCTTTTGTTGTTTATGTTATTTTTCTCTATTTTTAAAATAAAACATAAAAAATGTATTTTTTTTATTAGTGTTCTAGTATCTTAGGATTTTTTTTTTGTTTTCTTTGTTGTTTTTAGGGTCTAAAAAAATTAAATAAAATATATTTGTGTTTGAGTCTTGTTGCATGCTTTTCGGTGAATTCTTAAGTTTGTATGAGTTGTGAGTGATTTGCATCATTCTTGGTTAAGAGGTTTCATGACTTGATATGGAGAAATTCTTGCTTTTCTAGTGTAATAAGTGGGCATTGAAAATTAATTTGGGAATCATTTGTGGGAGGCTTAACCCTTGTGAGTTTTTTAGCCCTATACATGGATGGATTGCATTGTTCCATGTTTTTCCTTTCTTGTGTGATTACACTCATGATTGTTAATTACTCTAGAACTTGACTTGACTCTTTGAAGCCTCTTGTTCACATGCATGTATTGAGATGATTTAGGCCTACTTTGTTTTTAAGCTACTAGCCAAATTAGCCTACCTTGCATTAAGACCATTGCTTGCCCTATTGATCTTGTCTAACCCATCCTTTGTTTTGTAGCTAATCACAAGCTCATGAAGTGAAAAACCATGATTCCCCTAACCCTAGGGAGTAAAGGAGCTTTGGAATTGTTTTGGGAATGAGTTCTTAAATAAGTGTGGGGGTCTACCCAAAAGTTTTGTTACTTATTTGGTTGGAGTATCAAAGTGGCAAGTGAAAAGTAAAAAATAAAAAAAGAAAAAAGAAATAAAGAAAATAGAAAAAGAAAAAATAAAAAAGAAAAAAGAAAAAACAAGTTGATTGTAATGCAATGTAAAAGTGCAAATGAGTGGAAGTGCAAAGGAAGAAAAAGTTCAAAAGAGACAAAGTGGTGTTCATTGGTATTGAATTGTGTTTCTTGGGGTAAATTTGCATGCTTATTTAAACTCATTCCCCATTGCTCCTCTAGTCTCTTTGGTTTATAGCCAGTATCCCTTCTTGTATCCACCCATACCTTAGCCCCATTACAACCTTGAAAAAGTCCTTTTGATCTTTATGTGCATGTGTTTCAAGTGGTGGAAGTTAGAGGCTTGTCAAGCTTATGGTAGTGTTAGAATTCATGATGTGCTTTGAGTGTTAACACAAACATTAAACACTTAAGAGTTGGAGTGTATGCCTAGTAAGGACTCTACCACTTTTGGTTCATCTTTGATTTGAATTGTCTCATTGTTTGCTTGAGATGTTAAGGAAGTATTCATGATTTTTTTTATTACTCGATACTTTGAATGTGTGTATCTTGATCACTCTTGTCCATTCTTGGGATTCATTGATAAGTGTGTTTGTTTTGTTCATCAAGTTTTTAGGAATTCAATTTTTGAGTTTTGCTCAAGAGTGCAAAAGAATAAGTGTGGGGGAATTTGATAAATCATTTTTGAGTCACCTTTTAGTGTTTTATACTTGACCTAATTAATTTCTATATGTGTTTAATATTGGTGATTTGGCTGAGTTTTGCATTATTGGGCTTAATTGCTAAACATTGTTAATTTTCGGATTTTTCACTCATCCTAACGTTGTTGTCTTACACAGAGCATAACTAGAGCTACATATATAGGATTTTGGTGATCTTGTTGTCCCTAGAAAGATAAGGAAGAGACCTACAATTTCAGGTTTCATAATAATTGTCAAATTAGGCCAAAATCAAGGCCAAACTGGGTCCCGAATTCTCTGACGTGGATCAGTTCGCAGTCCATGATGTTCCCTCACTTAAATGGGCATAACTTACTCATCTTAAACCCAATTAAGGCATATGATACCTTGTTAGAAAGCTTATTCAGAGGGACTTAATTTGGGTTAGGGTTAGACTAGGATTAATGAGTATAATAATCAGTTTAGTGCTGCACAAGAGAGACCCTAAATTAGACAACTTTTACAATCATTGTTTTTGGAAGTTTTGGAATTCTCTTCCCCTCTCTTCTCCCTTTTTCAGTTTTATGCACTTTGTTGGATGTTTTGTTGTTAACGCTTCTCCAATGGGGATGACTATGTAAGGCTAAATCTTTTATCAATCCTAGACATTCAAATAATTTGGTTTGAATTCCGAGTTCCTTACTTTTAATCGTTTTTCAATTGCTTCTTCTCCTTTTCTCTTCTTTGAATTATGATTTCTGTGTTGTGAGTGTAATTACGCTTGATCTATGTCTGATTATATGTAGATTAAGTTTTCATGATTGAGTTGGAATTAGGAATTAGGATTGATTAATCCAAAAATCTAATAGAGATTAGGGAACCGATTGGTAACCTAGGCTAATTGAATTTGTGCATAAATCAACATTATTAGGGATTGCGATTGTGACTCCAATTTTGTTGTTTAAACCCGTCATGATCATGTAGTAGATTTCAAATTAACAAAGGAGGAGGGCAAACGAATTTATATCTTTTGGAACAATGACGAATTCTACCAAGGAACTTGACGTCTTGGATTGAGGTTTATAATTAATTGAATTTATTTGTTTATTGCAAACTGTTTTCTCCTTGAAAATTTTGAAAACCCCATTTCTCTAACATTCTTGATTGGCTAATAATTTTAAAGATCCTCGTGAGACGACCAAGGTTGTTTTACCTTGTACTATAGTTTTTAATTACTATTATTTTGACCTGTGTACGACCTCGGATCATAGGTGGCACTCCGGGCTCCCGGGTTAATCACCCAAGCCCCACCGTCGTCTGTATTTTCAAACATCGGGGATCTTATCCCTGAGTTGGACAGATCCATCTCTTCTGGATTCATCTGTACTCATATATATATATATATATATATATATATATATATATATATATATATATATATATATATATATATATATATACCACACAGTAGAGGAAACAACAAAAGAAATATGCAATGGTGAGATACCAATATATGATGTTTTGATAAGATAAACACATGCACGACACACAAAACAACATATATAGGATATTCACAACATACGGAAATTATCCAAACAACATAATAATTTTTCAACGAGACTCATACCCGACAGTCATCGCGATTTAATAAAAATGCATGACACTTCAATATTCATGCTCTAATTTAATATCTAATCTTGGGAGATCCCAAAACTTCTTTTTGTTTGGCCAGATCAAGCTCTTTACATGGACCGTTGTCAACAAAAGAAATATTGTCCAACAAATATGTGACACATTGGCCAACACACAGTTCACAATGATCATTGCGATATTTGGAAGCATTATACATAAAACACATTGGCCAACACACAAGACACAATGGTTATCGCGATAAATGGAAACATTTTCCATAAAGATACATTGGTCAACACACGGGACACAATGATTTATAATTCATGACACAATGGTCAACACATGGCACGTCTGCCAAAGAATGCATGTAAAAACTTTTATTCTCGTCTCATTTTCTTTTTCATTTCATTCTTCCCTTGTTGAGGCTTAAAGCCTAACGACCATGCTTAATTTAATATTAGGCCTTTTCAACTTTAATCAAACACAGGACACACAGTCCAAGTGTTTTAAACTCAACGCAGGACACATAGTCCGAGTGTTCAATCGTGAAGCCCTAGACGGATGCACCAATATTAGGCTCGCGGATATGGGATACAACATTCACCATATCAATTATAGGACACACAGTCCACAACAACTTTTACAGGACACATAGTCCACTAACACGGATCCATGATCCATGTGTTAACAAAACACTAGAATCCCGACGTCTCGGTTACTAGGTTCAATTTTCTTCTTTAAAAGCATCTTCGTTATGTGAAACAACAAATACAAAACAAAACATCCGAAAACTTATCCAAGTTTACCGGAACTAATTTCACTGAGTAAAAACGTCTTTACATAAAATATTTTCCATTTAAGAAAAATCATTTATAAAAACGTTAAATCACCAAGAAATTCATTTTTCTCCCAATTAATACATTCTTGAAAATCTTTCTCATGAAATCATAAATTTTTTTAAAAATACATCATTCTCAACTCGATTCAATAAAAATAAGACCTTTTTCTCCAACTTTCGCCGTAAAATCCCTTTTTAACTCAAAACGACTTTTTTGTTGTAAATAATTTTTCCAATGTCTATATTACATTATTTTCCTAACTTAATCACTTGAAATAAATTTTTATTTTATTATTGAATTTATTTTGGAAAAACTAAAACATGTGAAAATTTTTCGCAGTTTTGCCCTTACTGTCACTCATTGACTCATCTTTCACCGAAATATTATTAAAATATTATTTTTATAATTTTTCTCCAACTTTACAAAAATTAAATTACTTTAATTAAATCTTTAAGCTTATCAAACTTTTAACCTTAATTCACATTGAGCACTGACCACTTTCAGGCTTCTCAGTCCATCAATCAACAACTGATAATCCAGTACAACACAGTTATATCGTACTTCACAGTTATAGCTTGCATCACAGTTATAACATTAAAATACAGTTATAACCACACAATTAAGTAAATCACATCAAACCACATAACAAGTTAAGCAATAAATAATTTAAAGCCACAGAAAACCACAACAGATCATTTACAGACAACACTAAGATAGCATATGCCTATATAAAACCCCTCAGGTAAACTCCCGTTACATCTTGGAGTTTTCAAGTCTCGTTCTCAAAGTGTTTGCTGATTCAATTTCGGTTTCATCCGTACAGCTCAGAACAATCAAACACAGTTTGATCCTTCACAACAAATCACAACCAAAAATTAATAAAATCAAACAAAACTCATCTAATTCATGTGAACTATGGTTCGATCTTCATAGTGTTTCTAGGCTAGAGATGTTAAAATTTTACAAACTCTTGGGTTAATGATCCTTAAGCATGAGAAATACATAATCAACTATCACTTGACAAAGATTTGAATCAAAACTCTTCCAACCCACAAGGTTAGGGTTTTGGTCCTCATGAGTAAAATAGGCTAGAATTTGATTTGGTTTCTAATCTCTTGGATTCAATAACCATAGGTATTAAAGAGATGAAATCAGGTGTCACGTGACAAAAATTGAAGCAAAACCCAATGACACCAAAACCTAGGGTTTCGGCCATCAATGGAGAAATAAGGAGGAAATTTCTTTTGTGTTCATGCTTATAGATGATCAATATAGGCATCATGATAAGTTCATAGCAATTGGTTTCAAGTCAAATGGATTTTTCTACATTTTTCTAGAAATTTTTGAAGAAAGCTTCATGAACTTGGTTGATGATGATTCATGGAATAAGCTTAGAAAATAAATGAAGAAGAATACATGATTGATCATGGAGACAAGAGGTTAATTCTTGTTGAGGAGAAAAAGTGATGAAGATGATCAAGTTCTTCACAAAATTAGCTTAAGTGTTCATGAACTATTGAGAGAAAAAGTGTTAAGTTTGAAGAAGATAACACAAATGGTTGAAAATTGCCTAAGTGTGGTGTTATGGAGGTGAAGCCGTGGGGTTAGGGGGTAAGTGGGTAAAAATGTGTGATGACACAATTGTAGTTTCCATGTAAAACTAAGGGTATTTTGGTCTTTTCACCGCCAAAATATCTAATGTCATTTATGTGTCATTATGACCATTATGATTCGGATAGGATCGCCATAAATGCTCGTCACCTCAATCACATCAATCATCTCAGCTCCGTATCTAGCTCCGTCGTTTAGCCGACTTAGGTTTTTCGCAAGATATTTTGAAGTTTTCACCCATATAAAATATAATATTTTATTTTTACACGAAAAATTTCAAAAGACCAATATCATTGCAAGTACGATATAAACCTTAACCGTTTCGTTCACGAGTCAAAATTAGGTTTTCTGATCAGTAAACTTTTAGTGTCAGTGAAAACGCAGACCGGGTTCTGTCTGAATTTTCAACCAAAACTTTACCTGCAACCTTATAGCAATAAGTATAATATGAAAATAACATTGGTTTATCCAAAATCATTTTCTATGTCTCGGATAAAAATATAAACATTTATTACCGATATTAGAAAGCAGAAAAATCGGGGTGTTACAGTCCTTATGTAGAAAAACAATGATGATGTTTATATATATATATATATATATATATATATATATATATATATATATATATATATATATATATATATATATATATATATATATGTAATGTGTTTAGGTATATGTCAAAAAAAAAAATTATACCAGTTTTTCGAACATGAAAAATTCGTGATTATTTTTCGAAAGTAACCAGCAAATTGTTTTCTGTTTTATTTCTGCAACGAGTAAGAATTATGTAACGCCAAGGGAGGCGTTACAATACTTTTCTAAGGCTCATCCTCATTTTTACTGTAGATGAAGAGTAAAATGGGTGGTAAGCTTAATCCTTTCGGTTATTTTTATTATATTAATAGATAGATATGAATACAATTTTTTTTTTTTGCATTTTATTTGTATACGATGTTTAACTTTTAATATTTCATCAAAAAAAAATTTGTTTAACTTTTAATATGTAAAATATTCATTAAGTGTTTTTTACAACCTTTATTAATTATGTAGTTCTAAAAATTATTAGTCTTGGTTTTTAGGGTATCATTTATTTAAGTTTTATTATTTACTTTCTACTTCAATATTTAATTATGTCTTTGGAAGGGTAATGTGAATGTGCTAACTTTGTCTTCAAATACTTTGTTTATATTTAATTTTTTTGCTTTATATTTTTCAAAAACAAATAGATTTAAATTTTTTAAATCGAGTGCAATGCCAGCAACATAGTCTACCAACCCAGGTGAGTTATGGGGATATACTACGTAGAAGAAAAAATGTTAATTTCACAATCCTTCAAGGTAATAAAAAAATTTATTTTGTTTGCACTATTGTATTACTTTTTCCCACTTGCATTTCAGATTTTTATTTAATTGGTTAATTTTTATTGATATTATAGAAATGCATTTTTAAGTTCATGATGGAGATAATCCTTTATTTGTTGAAGATGGATGTGAAGGTATTTATTTAGAAATCAATGTTTATTTGTATCTATTAATTTAATTTAATTTTGCCACTTTTTTTATTTTTTACAAGTCAATTGATTTGTAAAACTTTTTTCTATATTGTCTAGACTTTGGATGAATGAACCAGTGCCGTGAATATTGTGGCGCAATGGTCTCATTTGAGCAGCGGTAAGGAAAAAAAATGATTCTAGAGTATAATTATTTTGTTTTAATAAATAGACATGAATATAATTATTTAATATATTTGTTTGAACTAATGTTTAATTTTAAATATGTAAATATTTATTAATTATTTTTTACAACCTTTATTAATTGTGTAGTTCTAAATATTATTGGTCTTGGTTTAGGAGATCATTATTTAAGTTTTATTATTTATTTTCTACTACAATATTTAATTATGTTTTTGAAAGGGTAATGTGAATGTATTAACTTTGTCTTCGAATACTTTGTTTGTATTTAAATTTTTTTGCTTTATTAGTTTTTTAAAAAAAATATAGAATTTGATTTCTAAAGTTAAGTGGAATGCCAACAACATAGCCTACCAACTCAAGTGAGTTATGAGGATATACTATGTTGAAGAAAGAATGTTAATTTCACAATCCATCAAGGTAAACTAAATTGTTATTTTGTTTGTATTATTGTATAACTTTTCCCACTTGCATTTTGTAACAGCCAGTTTTTAAACTAAAACCTATTAAGTGTTTTAATAACCTTATTGATCCTTTCTAAACAATCAATTTTGAAGTTTCTTCTTTGTTTTGGCCCAATAATCGATTATTTGAACCACCATAATCGATTACAAGGTTTTTGGACTGAGTTCCTGAAGTTCCGAATCATCATAATCGATTATATGTCACCCATAATCGATTATGAGCTGTCTGGAACTGAAAAACCTAAAAACAGAACATCCATAATCGATTAGGAGGAGTGTCATAATCGATTATTATATGTGTAATCGATTATATATCGTTAGATAATCGATTATCTACAGGAAAATCTATATATAGCCCTTCTTGACCGACCCCAAACGTGAAAAATGGAGTTCTAAGGCAAAAAACTCATATTTTTGAGAGAAAATCTCAAAGTTCATCACTCTAAACCCCACTATCATTAAAGCTTGGTCATCTACATCAATCACATACTTTCATATTCTTCTTCCATCTTAATAACTTGAGGTAACTTGATCATGTCTTCCTTTTGAGTTCATCTTTCTTTTTCATGTTCATTTTGATTTGAAATCCATTTTTATATCTTCCATGAACATGAATCACAAGTTCTTGTATTATAAAAATTCCATGAAGCTTGATTCTTTATCTTATCTTCATAAGACTCTATCAAGTTGTATTGAAGAGTATGAATGAATATACAAACCCAAACCCCACAAAACCCCTTTGGCCGAAACTGACTTGAGAAATGGGTTTGGTGTTTTTGCTTCTTTTGTGAAATCAAATACTTGATTTATGCTCTTTAAGGCCTATACTATTTAAATCCAAGAGTTTGAATAAAAATGAGTTTCCTAACCTATTTTCCTAGTTGAGGCCGAATCTAGCCTATTATAGTCAAGGGTGATTTTGTTTGATAAATTATAGTTATGTTGTTTGTTTGAAGGAGAAATTGTTAAACTGTGGTGTGATAACGAGGAACGTCAGATTCGGAATTCCAGTGATAACTCAGGCGGGGGAAAGGATCAACTTATCGTCCGAATCGATAAGTAGTATATTATATAATAATTGTGTAGGGCGACCTAAACCCTACTAGTAGTTGAGTAATCGACAAGACCAAAATCATATTGGAAACCTTTTCTGTAAAACCAAGGGTGATTCGGGGATTGTAGGTTTATCGACATTAGGTTGATTTTAAGTATTTTGATGATGTCTGTATTTATGTTCATAGAATTGATTGTGATACGCTGGTTGATGTATTCCACTGCATGTGACGTATTATTTTTTGTGGTTGAATATTTCCATATAACGTCTTATGCATGATCTGCCTAGATTTGTACTATGCTTAGTTAATTTTAAGCAAGGATATATGTTGATTCAGAGGATTTGGTTTGGGTGAGAAAGTATCGGTGAATTAGAAGTGCCTACCTTAAACTGATTATTATAAAAGATAAAATATGTCAAAGAATGTGAGTAGAGGCAATGATGGAAGCTTGAGGCACTAGGTTGTTATTTATGTAATTCAGTGAGGTTCATAAGTTGTATTGTGTGTTCATAACCGTATGTTTGACACATACGAGGTCCGAAATCCTTGCGGGACCGTCCAATGTTAGATTTAATGCGTGTAACTAAAGTGTCAATGCTTTGCTTGAGAACCCTCGAGAGAGAGAACCTGGGTATGCACCAACTGTACCGTGCAGCTATAGTGTCATTGTATTACATGAGCATTCTTACCATTGATGAGATTGTGCACCGACTATACCGGGCAGCTGTAGTGTTATTGCTATGCATGAGCACCCTTGATCCAGGGTGTGAACTGACTGTGCCATGCAGCTATAGTGTCATTGCTTTGCATTGAGCATTCTCACCACCAATAAGGGTGTGCATCAGTTTTTGGGGACGCATCGCTTGGACGACTGACTAACATCCCTAACTGCAATGGGGGATTAGTGGTCATGTCATCATAAAGGTTTAGAGTGCATGAGTTGAGGGTAGAGGTTGATATAGTAATTTATGGAAGACAGTTGGTTTTGAGTGATGACATGTCTGTGACTTTTATTGTATCATATACTATGACTCTTTTTCGCTTTTTGATGATAGAATTGCTTCTTATCCCCTATTTTTCTGTATTTTGTGTGGCTACTTTATTTACGTTTGAAGACCCGGTGGGAGAATATGTTGCTGAGGAGATGGACGAAACTCTGTATGAAATGGAGGTTGCCGAGGAGTTGGATGGAACTCCTTACGAACCAGAGGCCGGAGGACGAGCTGTGAACCACGGTGATAGAGTTTAGGATGTATGGCCAGTGCGTATCGTGAGATGTTTTATATTTTACGCTAAGTATAACCGTTTGTTTAAGTGTATACTTGTGAGGGATCCTTCTGAGAGGATAACCTCAACAGTGTTTTGTATTATATGTATAAGACATATGTGTGTATGTATTTATTATATGAAGTGTAATAAGTTAATTTTCAGAAGCTGTATGCTTTATAACTTAGGTTTTAATTTTTACGTATTTTCACGATTAAGCCTACGATAAAGTAGTTAACGAATGAGGTTTTAATCTAATAACACAAAGGGGCACAATGGGGTGTCTCATTTTGGTATCAGAGCAGTTTAATTCTGATCGAACTGCGAGGTCTAGAATGTTGTTACTGGCCGTGTCTAGTTGAATTCACATCGGATTTTGACTATGCTTAGAAGTTGGGTAGTGTGTCCGATTTTACTGCGAAAATTAATATTGGTATGGCATATGGTATGTATATACTTGCCTATGTAGTATTATATGTCATACTAATGAGAGCGGATGATTTCTATTACAGAATCATGGCTCGAGGAAGAGGACGTCCAACCAACAGCGGTGATAGAACTCCGCAAAGAATTATAGGAGCTGTCAACAATGACATCAATGGAGGACAATCATATACAACTCCCAATACCATGGAAATGATACCTGCTGCTATGCTGTTACAAACCCAGCAGAATGCGGAGATGCTGCAGATGAACAGAGATTAGCTGGAACTAAAGATTCAGAGGAGGACTGCAGCAGCTGAAGATGCAAGATTAGCTAATTTTATGAAAGGGAAGCCACCTCAATTCCGAGGAGAGTACGACCCGGAGAAGGCTGAATGATGGATACAAGAGATTGAGAAGATATTTGAAACTGTACGTTGTAACAAGCAGAGGAAAGTGATTTATGATGCCTTAATGCTAACTGAAGGAGCAGAGTTCTGGTGGAAGGGAAAGAAATGACTATTGGAGGCTGAGGGCAGAACGATTAACTGTAGCTATTCACCGACTGCTTCTTCGAAAAATATTTTCCCCGTCTAGTTCGACGCGAGATGAAAAAGAATTCATAGACCTCAAACAAGGTAACATGTCAGTAAGTGATTACGCATCACGTTTTGAGGTGTTGATCAATTTTTCAGAGTACTATCAGAGGTTTCCGAATGAAGACTGGCAATGTAGGATATTTGATGAAGGAATTAGAAATGAGCTGCAGAAGGCTTTGGTGCCTCTCGACATTCAGGATTTCCCGGAACTGGTGGAGAGATGCAGTGCTATTGAAAGTATAGATCTGAGGATGGACAACGAGCAGAAACAATTAAGAAGTGGAGGTCCTAACCTATCAAATTTTTAGAGGCGCGAAGGAAGTGGTTCACAGTGGAGACAAAGACCATATGCTAGACCAGTGTAGGCACCTGTATCAGCACCAATGGTTAGATCGGGTCAACAACAACAAAGCTATACTTGCTTCAGATGCGGAGGATCGCATCATATTAGAGATCAGACGGAAAGGCCTTGTTGTTTCAATTGTGGGAAACCAGGCCATATGGCAAGAGATTGCAGACAGTGGGCTATGCAACAGCTGGCAGCCGCAGGAAGAGGAGGTAAAAACAATAAAGGTGGAGTTGGAAGAGGAGTTTCGACAACAAGACCACAAGTGGCCAGACCTCAAGCCACTGGAAGAGTTTTTACAGTGAGGGGAGCTAAATCCTCTCAATCTTCTGACCTTATACAAGGTATTTGTTTGATAGCTGGTAGACTTTCGTATCTGTTGTTTGACTCAGGTGCTATGCTTTCTTTTATTTTGCTTGAGTGTGTCAATCATTTAAACTTATATATTTCCAAATTACCTTATATGCTTACAGTATCTACTCCAACTAGTAATCCTTTGACTACTATGTCTATTTGTTTACAGTGTCCTATTGTTGTTGAGAATAGGACATTTATTGTAGACTTTGTCTGTTTGCCTATGCAGCAGATAGATGTTATTCTTGGCATGGATTGGCTTTCGGCTAACCATGTAGTGATAGATTGTTCTAGCAAGACTTTATCATTTCTCGAACCTTCTAGTATAGTATCTGCCAATGAAGGAGCATCTATGAGGAGTGGCAACTCTCAGCAGTTTGTGATGCTTTTCAAAGTGGAGCCTAATGAGAGTCCCAACATAGATTCTATGCCTATTGTGAGAGTTTCCTGAAGTTTTCCCTCCAGACATTCTAGGTTTACCACCGGAAAGAGAAGTGCAATTCACCATAGATCTTGTACCAGGGACAGGACCTATATCTATAGCACCCTATCGGATGTCACCGGTTGAGTTGGCTTAGTTGAAGAAATAATTGGATGACATGTTAGGAAAAGAGTTCACAAGACCGAGTGTTTCACCATAGGGAGCTCTGGTGTTGTTTGTTAAAAAGAAAGATGGGAGTGCTAGGTTGTCCAAGGATTATAGACAGTTAAACAAGGTAAAAATTAAGAATAAGTATCTGTTGCCTAGGATAGATGATCTGATGCATCAATTGAAAGGAGCAACAATATTTTCCAAGATTGATTTGAGATATGGATACCATCAGGTTAGAGTAAGGAAGGAAGATATACTCAAAACGGCTTTTAGGACAAGGTATGGACATTACGAGTATTTAGTTATGCCTTTCGGTGTGACTAACGCGCCAACAATGTTCATGGATTATATGAATAGGATATTTAGACCATTCCTCGATAAGTTTGTTGTTGTGTTCATCGACGACATCCTTATCTATTCTCATACATGGGAAAATCATGAGGAACATTTGAGAGTGGTGCTGCAAGTTTTGAAGGATAGACAACTTTATGATAAACTTTGCAAGTGTGAGTTTTGGATGGAAGAAGTCTAATTTCATGGACATGTGATTAACAAGGAAGGTATAGCAGTAGATCCAGCTAAGGTTGAGGCAGTTCTTAAGTGGGAACGACCTAAGTCAGTAAGTGAAGTACGAAGTTTTCTAGGGTTAGTTGGATATTATCGGAGGTTTATAGAGGGTTTCTCGAAGATTGCGTTGTCTATGACATAGTTGACAAGGAAAAATACAGCTTTCGTATGGATGGACAAGTGTGAGCAGAGTTTCCAAAAGCTGAAGGAAAGGTTGACTACATCACCTGTATTGACTTTACCAGATCCGTTAGGATAGTTTGACGCATATTGTGATGCATCATACCAGGGTTTAGGTTGTGTTCTAATGCAAGAGGGAAGAGTTATGGCTTATTCTTCCCGACAACTGAGAATTCATGAGAGGAATTATCCAACTCATGATTTGGAGTTAGCAGCAATAGTGTTCGCATTGAAGATATGGCGACAATTTTTGTATGGAGAAAAGTTCAATGTTTTTAGTGAACATAAGAGTCTGAAGTATCTGTTTGATCAAAAAGAATTGAATATGAGACAACAGAGATGGATGGAATTTATCAAGGACTATGATTTTGATTTACTGTACCATCCTGTAAAGGTGAATGTTGTAGAGGATGCTTTGAGTAGGAAATCTTTGCATGCATCCGCTATGATGGTTAAAGGGTTGGAATTACTGGAACAGTTTAGAGATTTGAACTTAGGGATGGAGTTGGTTGAGGATAAAATTTGTTTGAGTATGATCACTATTAGTAGTGATTTATGAAAGATCTTAAGGATAAACAAGTTCAGGATCAATATCTACAGGAAGTAAGCAGAAGTATAGATGAAGGTAAAGTTTGAGTTTAGTAAAGGAACATATGGTGTGTTAAGGTTTAGAGAGAGGATATGTGTACCAGAGGATGTAGAGCTTAGGAAAATGATTTTGGAAGAAGTACAAAAGAGTAAACTGAGTTTTCATCCTGGATCCACTAAGATGTGTCAGGATTTGAAGAAAATGTTTTGGTGGAGAAGGATGAAGAAGGAAGTAGTAGAGTATGTTTTATCTTGTCTGGTGTGTCAGAAGGCTAAGATTGAACATCAGAAGCCGGAAGGATTATTACAATCGTTAGATATCCCAGAGTGGAAATGGGATAGTATCGATATGGATTTTGAGGTTGGATTACCACAAACTCCGAAGAGGCATGATGCGATTTGGGTTATCATTGATAGGTTGACGAAGTGTGCTCACTTCTTAACTATTGGTGAAATTTATAGTTTGGAGAAATTAACCCAGATATACATCAACGAAGTTGTTAGGTTGCATGGAGTGCCATCGAGCATCGTCTCAGACCGAGATCCTAGATTCACATCTAGATTTTGGAGGCAATTGCAAAATGCCTTGGGGACAAAGTTAAGAATGAGTTCTACTTATCATCCCTAGACTGACGGACAGTCATAAAGAACAATTCAATCATTGGATGGTCTATTGAGAGCTTGTGTGATATAGCATACTGGTAGTTGGGAGGATTTCTTACCATTGATTGAATTCACTTATAACAATAGTTTCCACAGTAGCATTGGAATGGCACCATACGAAGCTTTGTATGGCAGGAAGTGTAGAACCCAATTATGTTGGTATGAGACAAGTGAAAGCCAAGTTTTGGGTCCAGATGTGGTGCAACAGACTATGGAACAAGTCAGGAAGATAAGGGAAAAGATAAAGGAAGCACAGGATAGGCAGAGGAGCTATAGTAACAAGGGAAGGAGACCATTAGAATTCCAGGAGGGTGATCACGTGTTCTTGAGAGTTACTCCAAAAACTGGAATTGGCATAGCTATCAAGTCCAGAAAACTTACTCCTCGATTCATTAGACCTTTTCAGATTCTTAGACGGATTGGTCCAGTAGCTTACCATATTGCCTTACCACCTAATCTTTCCAACCTTCATGATGTCTTTCATGTCTCTCAGTTAAGAAAGTATTATCCTGATCCTTCTCATGTTATTGAATCTGAGTCTATACAACTACGAGAGAATCTAGAATATGAGGCTTTACCTATTAGGATAGCAGATAGAGAGATTAAGGAGCTTCGTGGTAGACAAATTACTTTGGTTAAGGTCATATGGGATGAAACTACTGGAGATGCTACTTGAGAACGCGAGGCGGATATGCAACAACAATATCCACATCTTTTCTAAGGTACGTAAATTCCGAGGACGAATTTTTTTCTAAGAGGGGTAATAATGTAACAGCCTGTTTTTAAACTAAAACCTATTAAGTGTTCAATAACCTTATTGATCCTTTGTAAACAATCAATTTTGAAGTTTCTTCTTTGTTTTCTCCCAATAATTGATTATTTGAACCACCATAATCGATTACAAGGTTTTTGGACTGAGTTCCTGAAGTTCAGAATCATCATAATCGATTATATGTCACTCATAATCGATTATGAGCTGTCTGGAACTGAAAAACCTGAAAACAGAACTTCCATAATCGATTATGAGGAGTGTCATAATCGATTATGATATGAGTAATCGATTATATATCATTAGATAATCGATTATCTACTGGAAAATCTATATATAGCCCCTCTTGACCGACCCCAAATGTGAAAATTTGTGTTCTACGGCAAAAACCTCATATTTTTTAGAGAAAATCTTAAAGTTCATCACTCTAAACCCCACTATCATTAAAGCTTGGCCATCTACATCAATCACATACTTTCATCTTCTTCTTCCATCTTCATTACTTGAGGTAACTTGATCATGTCTTCCTTTTGAGTTAATCTTTCTTTTTCATGTTCATTTTGATTTGAAATCCACTTTTATATCTTCCATGAACATGACTCACTAGTTCTTGTATTAGAAAAATTTCAGGAAGCTTGATTCTTTATCTTATCTTCATAAGACTCTATCATGTTGTATTGAAGAGTATGAATGAAAATACAAAACCAAACCCCACAAAACCCCTTTGGCCGAAACTGACTTGAGAAATGGGTTTGGTGTTTTTGCTTCTTTTGTGAAATCAAATACTTGATCTATGCTCTTTAAGGCCTATACTATTTAAAACCAAGAGTTTGAATAAAAATGAATTTCCTAACCTATTTTCCTAGTTGAGGCCGAATCTAGCCTATTATAGTTAAGGGTGATTTTGTTTGATTAATTATAGTTATGTTGTTTGGTTGAAGGAGAAATTGTTAAACTGTGGTTTGATAACGAGGAACGTTAGATTCAGAATTCCAGTGATAACTCAGGTCGGGGAAAGGATCAACCTATCTTCGGAATCGATAAGTAGTATATTACATAATAATTGTGTAGGGTGACCTAAACCCTACTAGTAGTCGAGTAATCGACAAGACCAAAATCACACTGGAAACCTTTTCTATAAAACCAATGGTGATTCGGGGATTGTAGGTTTGTCGACATTAGGTTGATTTTAAATATTTTGATGATGCTTGACTTTATGTTCATAGAATTGACTGTGATACGCTGGTTGAGGTATACTACTGCATGTGACGTATTATTTTTGGTGTTTGAATATTTCCTGATAATGTGTTATGCATGATCTGCCTAGATTAGTACTATGCTAAGTTGATTTTAGGCAAGGATATATGTTGATTCGGAGGATTTGGTGTGGGTGAGAAAGTATCGGTGAATTAGAAGTGACTAGCTTAAATTTATTAGTATAAATGATAAAATGTGTCATAGAATGTGAGTCGAGGCTATGATGAAAGCTTGAGGCACTAGGTTGTTATTGATGTAATTTAGTGAGGTTCATAAGTTGTATTGTGTGTTTATAACCGTATGTTTGATACATACGAGGTCCGAAGTCCTTTTGGGACCGTTCAATGTTAGATTTAATGCGTGAAACTATAGTGTCAATGCTTTGCTTGAGCACCCTGGAGAGAGAGAACCTGGGTGAGCACCGATTGTACCGTGTAGCTATAGTGTCATTGTATTACATGAGCATTCTTACCATTGATGAGGTTGTGCACCGACTGTACCGTGCAACTATAGTGTCAATGCTATGCATGAGCACCCTTGATCCAGGGTGTGCACTGACTGTACCATGATGCTATAGTGTCATTTATTTGCATGAGCATTCTCACAATGAATAAGGGCGTGCACCGGTTTTGGGGGACGCGTCGCTTGGACGACTGACTAACATCCCTAACCGTAATGGGGGATTAGTGGCCACGTCATCATAAAGGTTTAGAGTGCATGAGTTAAGGGTAGAGGTTGATATAGTGATTTATGGAGGATAATTGGTTTTGAATGAGGAAATGTCTCTGACTTTTATTGTATCATATACTATGACTTTTTTCAGCTTTTTGATGATAGAATTGCTTCTTATCCCCTATTTTTCTGTATTTTGTGTGTCTACTTTATTTACGTTAGAAGACCCGTTGGGAGAATATGTTGCTGAGGAGCTAGACGGAACTTTGTATGAAACGGAGGTTGCTGAGGAGTTGGATGGAACTCCTTACGAACCAGAGGCCGGAGGACGAGCTGTGAACCACGGTGATAGAGTTTAGGATGTATGGCCAGTGCGTCTCATGAGACGTTTTATATTTTCCGCTAAGTATAACAGTTTGTTTAAGTGTATTTCTGTGAGGGATCCTTATGAGAGGATAACCTCAACAGTGTTTTGTATTATGTGTATAAGACATATGTGTGTATGTATTTATTATATGAAGTGTAATATGTTAATTTTCAGAAGTTGTATGCTATATAACTTAAGTTTTAATTTTTACATATTTTCACGATTAAGTATGTGATTAAGTAATTAACGAATGAGGTTTTAATCTAATAACACAACGGGGCAAAACAGGGTGTCTCATTTTGGTATTAGAGAAGGTTGATTCTGATCGGACTGTGAGGTCTAGGATGTTGTTACTGGCCGTGTCTAGTTGAATTCACATCGAATTTTGACTATGCTTTGAAGTTGGGTAGTGTGTCCGATTTTAATGCGGAAATTAATATTGGTATGGCATAGGGTATGTATATACTTGCCTATGTAGTATTATATGTCATACTAATGAGAACGAATGATTTATTTTACAGAATCATGGCTCGAGGAGGAGGACGTCCAACCAACAGTGGTGGCAGAACTCCGGAAAGAATTACAGGAGCTGTCAACAATGACATCAATGGAGGAGAGGCATCTACGACTCCCAATACCATGGAAACGATAGCTACTGCTATGCTGTTACAAACCCAGCAGAATCCGGAGATGCTGCAGATGAACAGAGGTCAGCTGGAACTAAAGAATCAGAGGAGGGCTGCAGCAGCTGAAGATGCAGGATTGGCTACTTTTATGAAAGGGAAGCCACCTCAATTTCAAGAAGAGTACTACCCGGAGAAGGCTGAATGGTGGATACAAGAGATTGAGAAGATATTTGAAACTGTGCGTTGTAACAAGGAGAGGAAAGTCACTTATGCTGCTTTCACGCTAACTGAAGGAGCAGAGTTCTGGTGGAAGGGAAAGAAACCACTATTGGAGGTTGAGGGAAGAACGATTAACTGGTAGTCATTCGCCGACTGCTTCTTTGAAAAATATTTTCCGCGTCTAGTTCGACGTGAGAAGGAAAAATAATTCATAGACCTCAAACAAGGCAACATGTCTGTAGGTGATTACGCACCATGTTTTGAGGCTCTGATCAAGTTTTCAGAGTACTATTAGAGGTTTCTGAATGAAGACTGGCAATGTAGGAGATTTGAGGAAGGACTTAGAAATGAGCTGCAGAGGGTTGTGGTGTCTCTCGACATTCAGTATTTCCCGAAACTGGTGGAGAGATGCAGTGTTATTGAAAGTATAGATCTGAGGATGGCCAATGAGCATAAACAATTTAGAAGTGGAGGTCCTAACCGATCAAATTTTCAGAGGTGCGAAGGAAGTGGTTCTCAGTGGAGACAGAGACCATATGCTTGACCAGTGCAGGTACCTGCATCAACACCAGTGGTTAGATCGGGTCATCAAGAACAAGAATAGATAATGAGGTGGATGAGGTTGAACTAGTAGATTATGACTCTATTGGAGGCTTGTGAGAATGATCATCATCTGATTTATCATCACATTTGTTGGAGCTAAAGCTACTACAACTTGTTCTTTGACCTGTTCCTTTACCTCAACTTTCTCTCTCTCTCCTCTATTATCTTTCCTATAATCTCTTCAAAATTTTGTGGCAGTGAAGGTCTTTAGCTATCAGCACTGTCATGAGCGTTTTCTTGACTTTGAAAGGTGCTTAGTGCTCTAGAATGTTGAGGTTGGTCATTTGGATGGATAACTGCCAGAGCCAATGGTTGAGATGAGTGCTTTCCAGAAGTACTTTTTCTTAGAGCAGAATTAGCAACTTCCTCATACCCTGTTACTGGTTGAACAATATCAACATTCATATCTGGTCCTTCAACTATAATCTCTTCTTCAATGTGCTCATAAGAAGAAGATGGGTCTTCATATGGTTGTGGAGATGAAGCAAGAGTAAGCACAGGAGGAGGCGAATCCCGAGCCCAGTGAATAGGGGCTTCTTCATAAACAGAACTTCTGAGGGAAATACTGAGAGTGTCCTCATGAATGTAAAATCTAACATTTGAGAGACCACACTTTCCTCTAACTTTTGGAATGTTTCTTTTTTCTTCATCACTCAGTCCAGAGGATGATGGTTTCTTAGTACAAGTTATCATATGATGTCTCCAGAAATCAACTGCAATATCTTCAGGTATATCCTCAACAGGTTGTGTTATTCAGAAATCTATTAGATTATGATCAACAGAGGCTTCAGATTCTGCGATCATACAGAATTTGTGAGCTGGCATCTTTGCAGTACTTCTTTGCTTTTTCAAATCATTATCCTTGTTAAAATCTATCATAGGTAGTCTTGGACAAATCATGTAAGGTCTCACTCCAGTTCTTGTATTCTTCAGGGTATGGAACAGTCATGTTGGTGGAACAAAATTGGAAGCTCTGACATATCTTGACATCTCAAACTCAGCTTTCAAATGAGCATACATGATGTGATCCACAACATCAATAGCTTTGCCATATTCTCTTGGATGAACAAAAGTCTTCCATTTAGTGTTTTTGTCCAAGATGAATTGAGGTCTCCCATAGGTTCTTGACCTTCTGTACTCAGCTGACTTAGCTTTGGCTTTGTAAGGATCTTGAGTCCAGTTAGGGATGATGTTCCTATCAACACCTTCTATGAATGGTTTGAAGGGAGGGGATTTGATGAGATTAGGGTAGATCTTTCTTGGTGGGAATTTCTATAGTGGAAGATGAATAAGGGCAGGTCCAATATGGTTGTACAGGGTGGATAGAAGTGGATTGATCTGCACATAGGGAATGGGTGCATGCCATGGAGTGTATGTAGTTTCAAGTTCATACTCATACTCAGGTAGATGGTAGAATGGTCTGGTTGATTCAGGTTCAGGTTCATGTTTATGGTAGAGTATTTTCCAATCTCTTTTGACTTTGGCCCAGCTTTCAGCTTTGCCATTATAGAGAAGTGAAGGGTTAGTGTAGGGAAAGACAGTCTTGGGTAATTTGGGAAAGGGGCACCAGGGTTAATCCCTACATCATCTGGTTGATTGAACCAGGGATCATCTGCATGAATGATTGGTTGAAATTGTGGTCTGGTTAGAGATGTTTGTAGTGGTGAGTGGACATGGGATTGGACATGTGAGATTATTTGTCGTTGTGGTTGTGAGGCTTGTGAGGGTTGTGTTGATGGTAGTATGGGAATATACACATCATGGTGAGATGAAGGTGGTAACACAGAATCAGGTGCAGTAGTAACATTATCCCTATGTTCTAAGCTTTCTACCAAGGCATCTACTGCTAATTGAACATGATCATTAGCAAGGTTGTTTACCTCAGAAATCACAATGGACTTAGCTTTCCTTGAGGGTTGTCTTCTTCTTGTTGGGACAGCATACACATTTTGCTTCTTCAGCACAGTTCCAATAGGAACATTATCCTCATCATCTTCATCTTCGTTATGAGACAAGATTATATTCCTGGTTCTCTTCTAAGATGGATCAAGCTGAGGTGCATCAACGGGTTGTTCACTGATTACAATTCCAGCAGAAGGTTTCCTTGCAGCAGTTGTTTTCCTTCTAATTGTCTTCTTTCTCAGCCCTAGAACTTCAGCATTGTTCAGTTCAACTTATTCTTCCTTTATTTTCAGCATCTCTTCTTCTTTAGCCATAGAATCTTGAGCAATCGTGCTAAGTTTCATGTTTGTCAAGTTCATATTGCCAAACACTACAACAAACATACCATTCTCAGTTAGAATCTCAGCTTGCTCTTGTGGTGACTTGGCAGCAAGGATGTCATAAATTCCTTGAGTTTTCTAAATTTTTGACAGCAAATGACTGAAGGGGATGGTGGTTGCCTTTTCCTTTTTGATTATGTAATCCCTGAATCTACCAAAGAGAATCCTAGGCAGATTGATCTTGGTCTCTTGTACAAAGTGACAAAGACAAAACTTGTATAGGGCATAGAGGTTATCCTTTGAACCAGTCTTATGAAGGATAACCTTATTCAGGATTTGATGGAGGATTCTTACTTCATCCTTCATCTCTACTACTTTCCATGAGTGGGTCCTGACTGTATCTTGCCTCATCAGAAAGGTAGTAACTACCTCAGAACCTCCAAGATTCGTCTCCCAACTATCAATGAGGAAAAGCCCTTCTTGGGCACAGTGAACAGATTCAGAGATGGTTTTCTTAGATACCACCACTCTCTCACCAAGCACCGTAGCAAATACCTCAGAGTCTGTAACCTAAGAGTTTCTCTAGAAGTCCCTGATCAAGTTTGGGTAGACAGAGACCTTCTCCACGAAGAGTCCTCCTCAACCAGCAGCATTTATATTCTTGCTAACATCCATATTATAGTCTTTAGAATCCTGAAATCAAAGTGATGTTCCACACCAACGTTCAACTTGTCCACATTGAAGTTGAAACAGCAGAAGAGGAAGCCATTGATGAGGTTTGAAGGATAGGGTTTGGTAGCAAGAAAATAGAGTACACGAGGATTCAAAGAGATTGTGAAAGGTTTTTCACTGGGAAATAATATTGCTTAAAAATGTTTCGAATGTGAAGAGTTTTTCCCCAATAAAATAATTGAAATAAAATAAAAGAAATGAAAACGTGTGAAGAAAGAAGTAATGAGTACTGATGCAGCGCAGGTTTTTGAAACTGTCAAAAACTATTGACGGGATTGATGAAAATAACTGACTCAGCAAGAGAATATTATTAAATATATCTTGGAAATGAATTAATGCAAATTTAATAATAGATAGCATAGACGAGTCTGATAAAACCATGCAAACAGTTAATGGACGCAATGCCTTTTGGATGCACTTTCACATACATTGGACGTACTTGAGCAATAGACGCACATGCACTAGACTCAACAAGTCATTAGACGTGCAATCAATCCACACATATCATATTAAGATGTTTTCTAATAAATATGAATATGTCCTCTGCAAGAGGTTTAGTAAAGATATCTTCCCATTTATGGTCAATATCTAAAAATTGTTTATCAATGATGCCTTTTTGCACATAATCTCTAATAAAGTGATGTTTAATCTCTATATGCTTAGCCCTTGAATGCAATATTGGATTCTTAGATAGATTTATTGTAGCAGTATTATCACACATAAGTGGAATACTACTTACAAACACATTGTAGTCTTCCAATTGATGTTTGACCCATAGAAGTTGTGAGCACAACTAGACCCTGAAATATACTCAGCTTCAGTTGTTGATAAGGCAATAATACTTTGTCTTTTGCTTGACCATGAGACTAGATTAGCTCCAATGAAGTGACATCCTCCCCCGATACTTTTTCTTTCAATTCTATCTCCAGCATAATCAGTATCACAAAATCCAACTAATCTGTAATCACCATTTTTCTTAAAACACAAACCCAGATTAGTAGTACCTTTTAAATATCTAAATATTCTCTTAACTGCTAATAAATGAGATTCTCTTGGATCAGATTGAAATCGAGCACATAAGCATACAATGAACATTATGTCTAGTCTAGACGCAGTAAGATATAGTAGAGATCCTATCATACCTCTATATACCTTTTAGTCTACCTTTTTATCTTTATCATATTTGTTCAGTATGGACGTGGGATGCATAGGGGTGTTCATAGGTTTGCAGTCATCCATCTAGAATTTCTTTAACAACTCCTTTGTGTACTTAGTCTGATGGATGTACACCTCATCCACTATTTGTTTAACTTGAAGTCCAAGAAAGAACTTGAGTTCTCCCATCGTGCTCATTTCAAACTCTTTCTGCATAAGCTTAGAGAATTCTTTGCATAGAGATTCATTAGTAGAACCAAAAATTATGTCATCAACATACATTTGAACAACAATAAAACTGGACTTATTAGATTTTCTAAATAATGTTGTATCAACCTTTCCTCTACTTAATCCATTGTCCATTAAGAATGAACTTAACCTTTCAAACCAAGCTCTGGGATCTTGTTTAAGGCCATATAAAGCTTTCGTTAGCTTATATACGTGTTCAAGTTAGGTTTCACATTCAAAACCCGGAGGTTTCATAATATACACTTCCTCACTAATAAAACCATTTAGAAAAGCACTTTTTACATCCATTTGATATAACATTATACTATGATGTGCATCAAATGATAATAAGATGCGGATAGCCTCTAGTATAGAAACCGGTGCAACAGTTTTAGTGTAGTCTATACCTTCTTCCTGCGAGTAACCTTGTGCAACAAGTCTAGCTTTATTTCTTATCACTTTACCATTTTCATCAATCTTGTTTCCGTAAACCTATTTGGTTCCAATAACTGATTTGTCTTTTGGTAAAGGCAAAAGAGTCCACACTTCATTTCTCTTAAACTGATTCAGTTCTTCCTGCATTGCTAGAATCCAGCCCTCGTTCGGTAGAGCCTCGTCTACTGTCTTAGGTTCTAACTCTGAGACAAATGCAGAATCATCTTTCTCTCTGAATGTTGATCTGGTTCTTAGCCTATCATTAGGATTCCCAATGATTTGATCTTGAGGATGATAATTTTTAAAGTACCAAGATCTCTGAATATTTTCCTGTTGAGAAGTTGAAGTTTCTGACTCATGTTGTAGAGGGTCGTCCACTTTGTAACACCCCGATTTTCACTGCTTTGTAATATCGGTAATAAATATATAAATATATATTTTTATCCGAGACTTAGAAAATGATTTTGGATAAACCAAGGTCATTTCCTTGTTATACTTATTTTCGTAAAGTTACGGGGAAGTTTTTGGTTGAAAATTCAGACGGAAGCCGGTCTGCTGTTTTCTGTGTTTTCGCTGACAGTAAAAGTTTACTGCTCAGAAAACCAAATTTTAATTCGTGAACGAAAGACTTAAGTTTAGTATTTTATTTTCTACGACTCTGTATTGTTAGAATTTTTTTTCATAAAAAAATAAAATAATTTACGTTTTTCAGGCGGAACACGTAATCGGGTAGACGACGGAAGGGAAATTAGAGTTTCTAAGAATAGTGAGAGTGTTTATCTTAGGATTTTGAGATGATTCAAGGGGATGAATCATATTTTTAACTCTATAAGGTTTTTCAGGATTAAATAGAAAATTTCAAAATTTACGGTTAAGTCCCTGAACTTTCTGTAAATTACCCTTTTGTCCCTAAATTAATTTTTTTTTCGTTTTTTCAAGTGTATTGGGCTAGAATCCTTGTTTCTAACCTTAAATGGTCGTGGCTTAGAAGCCTAAACTTTTCTAGTTCATAGTTGAATCCATAAAGCCCATTTAAGTTTCTTATCTTAAGCTTAAAGGCTTAAATCTTCAAGTGGGCCCCACAACAAACAAGAAAATGAAACTAAGCCCAAATGTGTCAAGCCCAAATACATAAGCCCATGAGAGAAGATGACTTTCTCATTTGAAGGATGAATCAAGATTTTTCTAGAATGTTCCACACTTTTCTACATCATTCTTGGTTTTTCTTCAACATTCTAGATTATTCTCAAATGTTCTTGAATTTGTCTTAACTTATCCTTGACTCATCAAATCAGCCAACTAAGTCAAAGATAAGCTAGCATTTAATGTGACAAAAATCATCATCATGACATTTTATTGTCTATTTGCAAACTAGTCTTTCAACTATTGGAATCTTTGCAATTTGGTCCTTAGAACTTAATTGTATTTTGATCCTTGAACATGACAACTCATCTTCATCTAGAATTTTCTTGAGATTTCGCCACTCACACTATAAATACCCTTCTCTCACTTTTCATTTAGTTCTTTTGCCATTTGCTTCTAAAAACTCTAAAGTTTACAAGTTCCTTAGTTCTAAGTGTAAAGCAAGTTCTTGGATTTCCTTTGTCATTGATTTTCAAGAGGTAAATCCTAATCTTCATTCTTAATCATGTCTATGTTCTTTGGCAAATTTCTTGATTCAAGGCTTGTATCATAGTTGTTTATCATTTTAAAGTTTCTAACCCTAGAACTTTGAAAAATCATAATAAATTCTAGGAAAATCTAATGATGATGAAACTACTTTCTATCTTCTAGATAACATGTCTACTATCTAAATCCAAGAGCATGAGGTAATCAAAAATCTTTTTCTTGAAAAACTAGCCTTGGCCGAATCTATCATATTAGGGTTGGTAGAGTTTTGTTCATGTGTTTTCATGTATGATCATGTATTCAATATGGCATGTATGACTACACACTCTAATCAATGTTAGTCTCTTCAAATGAAAATTTTACTCAAAAATCTTTGTGTTGGCCGAAACCTAAGTGGGTGAGTTTTGTTGAGTTTTGTCATGGTTTTCACAAATGATTTTAGAAATCAATCTCTTAGTATGTATGCTTTATAAATCCAAGTTGATTTGTTAAACTAAGAACCCTAACCCTATGAACCTATCAAGGCCGAATCTATGTATAAAAGAGTTAGAAAGTTTTGAGTTTTAAAGTTAGTTATTTAGTCACTAATCCATGATTTAGGGTAATCAAGGATCATTAATCTATGACTTAATCATGATTAGGAATTTTAAGGATTGTGAACCCTAAAAGTCAGCCCTTGGCCTAAACCCTAACCCTAAAGGTTAGAGGATTTTGTTTCAAATTTTAGTCTTGTAATAAGTAATCTATGTTAGTTATGACTCTAGTAATTAGGATCCAAAAGATGACATTAAGAAGATAATCCTAAACCTATTTCTAAGTCTTGGCCGAACCTAGCCCTAAAGTGTCATAGATGGGTGTTAGTTGATTAATTATAATTATGTTGTTTGGTTGAAGGTGATTGTGTTAACTCGTGGCGGGATAACGAGGATCGTCGAGTATGTGTTTTCGGTGCAAACTCAGGTGGGAGAAAGAACCATTCCATCGTCGGAATCGATAAGTAGTATATAATTTATAATCATGGTGTAGGGCGACCTAAACCCTACTAGTGGTCGAGTAATCGACAATACCAAAATCGTATTGAAATCTTTTCCGTAAAACCAATGACGATTTGGGAATTGTAGGTTTATCGCCTTAGGTTGATTATTCATATTTGAGGATGTTTGAATTATTTATTTTTGACTGTTTGTGATACGCTGGTTGAGGTATTCCATCTGCATGTGACATATTGTTTCGGTGTTTGAATAATTATGATATTGAGGATGTTTGCTGTCTGTCACGGCCGTGATGGTTGTCATGGCCAGGCCGTGACAGGTTCTGTGTTGTAGGATTCTTGTCTTTGTTGTCTGTCACGGCCGTGATGGCTATCACGGCCAGGCCGTGACAGAATCTGACTTTGTTATTTATTTGGTTGAACTATTATGAGTTGGTTATGATAAATTGCTTTATATGATATGGAGATGTTTGAATATTCTGTTGTTTAATGTGTATGCATGATCTGCCTGGGTTTAATACTATGCTTAGATGATTTTAAGGAAAGATATATATTGCTCTGAGGTATTTTGTTTGGGTGAGAGTTTTAAATATGAATTAGAAGTACCTCGCTATTATGGTATAGAAGTAATGTGATATAGTATGTAAGTGGAGGTTATGAGGAAAAGCTTGAGGTACTAGGTTGTTATTGATAAAAGTCAATGAGAATCATGTGTTGCATTGTTGTTCATAACCGTGTATTTGAGATAGACGAGGTCCGAAGTTCTTGTAGACCGTTCCAAATTAGAATTTAAGTTGTGCAACTATAGTGTCATTGCTTTGCATGAGCACCCTTGACAGAGTGAGAGAGAGAATCAGGGTGTGCACCGACGGTACAGTGCAGCTATAGTGTCATTGCTTTGCATGAGCATTCTTACCATGGATGAGAATGTACACCGGCGTGGGGAACGTGTCACTTGGACGACTAACTGGCATCCCTAACGAGGGATGTGTGACAGGAGTAGTAGTGGCCACATCAGCATAAAGGTCTAGTTGCATGAGTTGAAGGGTAGAGGATGATATAGTTAATTGAGGATGATTGTTGATTTTGAGTGATGCATGTCTGTGACCGTTATTGTATTATATGCTATGAATCCTTTCCACTTATGATGATAGAACTGTTTCTTATCTCCCTATTTCTGTATTTTTGGTGTCTGTCTACTTTGTACGTTAGAAGACCATATGGACGACTATGTTACGGAGGAGATGGATGGAACCCCATACGAGACGGAGATGGTTGAAGAGTTGAACGACGTTCCGTATGAAGTTGACATTGAAGAACAACCTACTGATGCTAATAATGTGGCGTAGTTAGTTTAAGGCCAGTGAGTCACATAAGATGTTTTGTTTCAGTTAGTTATAAGCAGGTTGTGTAAAATAAAGGATACTTATATGTGTAATTATGTAATATAGTTTGGTGTGTTTTATATTTGCATAAGTTATATAATTATTAATTAAGTTTTAATTTTTACGTATTTTCAACAGTAAGCGCGATTAAGTAAATAAATATTAAGGTTTTAATGTAATAATACAATGGGGCACAACGGGGTGTCTCACACTTAGTCATCAGGTTTGACATTTTCTTGTTTCTCAGAATCATTGAGATTCAAATCTGCAATAGCTTCATCAAGCTCTGATAATTTCTTATCAGGCTGTTTGTCATCAAATTTAACATGTATACATTCTTCAACTACTAAGATTCTAGGATTATAAACTCTAAACCTTTTTTATGATTCAGAATATCCTAATAGAATTTCATTACCTACTTTAGCATCAAACTTACCAAGTTGATCTTTAGTATTTAATATAAAACATTTACAACCAAAAGGATGAAAGTAAGATATGTTGGGTTTTCGACCTTTCCACAATTCATAAGAAGTCTTATTCAACATTGGTCTAATGTATATTATGTTCTGAATGTAGCAGGTAGTATTAACAGCTTCAGCCCAGAAGTGTCTAGGGACAGAGTTATCATTGAGCATTGTTCTAGCCATCTCTCGAAGAGATCTGTTCTTTCTCTCTACCACGCCATTTTGTTGTGGTGTTCTAGGTATTGAGAAGTTGTGAAGTATTCCACTTTCTTCACAGAACTTTTGAAATAGCTCATTTTTAAACTCTCCCCCATGGTCACTTCTGATTGAAGTGATACACATGCCTTTTTCATTCTGTACACGTTTGCAGAATACAGAGAAGACCCTGAAAGACTCATCCTTGTGAGCTAGGAACATAACCCATGTCCATCTAGTGTAGTCGTCTACTATGACTAGATCATATTTCTTTCCACTAACAAAGGCAATCCTAGTTGGTCCAAATAGATCAAGGTGTAGCAGTTCTAGTGATCTATTGGTACTAACAATATTCTTAGATTTAAAGGAACCTTTGACTTGCTTTCCATTTTGACATTCCTCACAGAGAGCATCATATTTGTACTTAAGGTTTGGTAATCCTCTCACGAGGTTATGCCTATTTAGCTTTGAAATTAATTTCAAGCTTGCATGACCTAGCCTTTTGTGTCAAATCCATCGCTCATCTTCAATGGACACTAGACATGAGACACTTTGATTTGTGTCCTCTAAGTCAATCTTATACATATTGTTTTGCCTCTTGGCAATACATAAGAGTGATCCATCATGTTTCTTGACATTACACCTGTTCTTATCAAAAGAAACAACAAACCCACTATCGTACAATTGACTTATGCTTAGCAGATTGTGTTTTAAAACATTAACTAAAATAACATTATCAATTGAGGGAAAAGGATGTTTACCAATTTTACCTACTCCAATGATCTTTCCTTTTTTATTACCTCCAAAGGTAACCCAGCCACCATCCTTATGTTTAAGGTCTTGGAACATACACCTTTCTCCCATCATGTGACGTGACCAACCACCGTCCAAGTACCAGGATGTGTGTTTCTTTCCTGTTGTTAAGCTAGTCTGCAACAGGTACAATCTTATCTTTAGGTACCCAGATTAACTTGGGTCCTTTCTTGTTAGTAGTCACTGGATGAGCATGTTTGATATGCTTGTGATGTATGCATCTAGATGTTATATGACCACTTTTTTCACATACTTTACAGTAAGTATTGGACAAGCTAATTCTAGTTTTAATATGTTGTGTTTGACCTTTTGAAGCTATATTATGTGCATGTGGTTTTGACTTTTTACGAGATGCTTCATTCTTCTCTTTATCATAGCCAAGGCCAGATTTATCATGAGGGGACCTAGAATGGCTTAAAATTAAATTTAGTTTATCTGAGCCACCTACAAATTTAGACAAAGTGTCTGTCAGATATGTCACATCTTGTTTCAGTTTTACAACTTCACAAGAAACATCGGATTCACACTTGAGTTTGTCAGTTAGACTGACATTCTCATATTTAAGGTTATTATTTTCATTTGCAAGACTTAGTTTTTCCTTGCTAACCCTATCATATTCTTTAGACAGTTTTGAAAATCTCTTTTTGAGACTTCTATACTCATGAGACAGAATAGATGTGTTGTGTAATAATTCATCAAATGCATCTTGAAGAATGGATAGGTCATAATCCATTACCTTAGCATCAGTGTATTCATGTTCTGATGATGTATTAGTCATGAGACAGATATTTGCTTCTTCCTCTGCTTCATTTTCTTCATCAGATGAAGATAGATCCAGATCCCCCCATGTAGCCATCAAGCCCTTCTTCTTTTTGAAGAACTTCTTTTTGTTCTTCAGATCTGGGCAGTCAGCTTTGAAATGATCAGGCTTCTTGCATTCGAAACACAGAGGTGGACCTTTTTCTTTAGAGTCTGATTTCTCCTTGAGAAACATTTTGTTGACCTGCTTCCTTCTGAAACTACCTTTCTTTCTCCACATATGTTGAATCTTTCTGGAGATGAAAGATAGTTCATCCTCACCAGATCCTGCATCACTGTCAGAAGGCTCTGCTTCATCTGAGGATTCCTCAACTTTAAGAACTTTGGATGAGCTAGCCTTCTTTGCGTTTAGGGCAATAGATTTTCATTTTCTGGAACTCTCCTCTTTCTTTGAGCTCAAGCTCATGAACTTTCAGAGATCCAAGAAGTTCCTCCAAAGTAAGAGTATTGAGATTCTTTGCTTCCTGAATAGCAGTGACCTAAGGTCTCCATTGTTTATGTAAGCTCCTCAAAAATTTTCTGACATGATCTCTATTCTCATAGGTTTTTCCAAGAGATCTAAGATTGTTGGTGATGGTTTGGAATCTTCCAAACATTTGATCTATAGTTTCATGTTCAATCATTTTAAATAATTCATACTAATGAACCATCATGCTTATTTTTGACTTCATGACTTAGGATGACCCTTCATGAGCCAGGGCAAGAGTATCCCATATTTCCTTGGCAGTGTTATAGCTATGGACTTTATCATGCTCAGATCAGGTGATAGCACACATCAAGTAGTGCTTAGCTTTCAGATTGAGTTGATGTTGAGTTTTTTGCTCTTGAGTCCATTGAGCTCTAGGAATAGCAGCTCCCGCATCACCTCTTGGCTCAGTATAGCCCATTCCAATCAGCTCCCAGATATCTACATTTTCTGTATCAAGGAATGCCATCATTCTCTTTTTCCACTAGTCATAATCACTACTATCAAAGAGAGGAGGTCTGTTGATTGCTTGTCCTTCTATATCCATGACTGCTGGATCGTACTCCATCAGCACTTGTTAGATGCTCAACCCTTTCGAGGCTGAGCTCTGATACCAACTGAAGTTGACACAGGGAAACACAAGAAGGGGGGTTAAAATATGTTTCCTTACAGTTTTTCAAAAAAGCCTTTTCTCAAACACTTTTACAAGCAAACCAATAAAAGTAACACATAAACAGGAAAACATTTTTAAAGAGTTAATAACTCAGATTCAAAAACCCCACGGTTAGTACAATAAAAAACTGTAAAAGATAAGGTTTCGAAGATTCACACAAGTATTTTATCCTGGTTCACTCTCTTCCAACCAAGAGCTACGTCCAGTCCATTCTACCTGAAGGATTTACTCCACTATTCTCCAAAATAGATTACAAGTATTCGACACCTCTTCAGGCTACAAGTGTTCTTTCTCTACTAGGCCTCTTCAAGCTCTAACTCTAACAAAGAGATTAACAGATTTGATCTAAGAACTCACTATGTGTGAGAATATGAAAGTTTAAGATCAGCAAGCTTAACAACATTTTTTGCACTTTGATATCAGAGATTGTATGTCTTGTTGTCTTCTGTTGAAGTTCTTTAAGTATTTATAGATGAAGTGCTTCTCTGCCTTGATCTTCTTCAACAGTCTACAAATTATATCCGTTTAGACTTGGCATTAAATGCTTTAATCCATTGAGATTGATAACTTGATATGTTCTTGGAGAAGTGCTCTTGTTTATCAGAGGAATGCTCAAAGTAGAGCTGTCACTTCCCTGTTCTACCGGAAGTTGCTTTATGACTTTCCTTCTTTGTACTTGACTTGAGCTTTACAGCAATGTAGATGACAGAGTACAAAGGTTTATGTTCTTTTATCCAAGAGACAAAGAGTTAACAATAGAAGCAGCAAGGGTAAAAAGACATATATTCTTTTGAATTAAATAAGCAATCATTTGAAATGAATATGCTTAAGTCTAGACGGGTTCATATTTTAAAACTTGTGGACGTGCAGGTCTTTGAACGTGAAAGATTAACTTATCAGTGAGACGGGCTCGTCAACTGACACTGCGTCTAGAGACTTTTATCTAGTTCCAAGTATTGGACTTGCTATACTCAATAGCTCGTCTACTGACGTGGCGTCTAGTGAGACTGCTCTTATATCAAGTCTTTGCACTTGTTATATTTCTGAAAATTATTTCATTGTCTCATCTACTTGACTTTTCTTTTAGACTTAGATACTCGTCTATCTTAGTCAATATTAAGACTTCGTCTAGCATAAATTAATAGACTCCGAATTTTACCAAGTGTTGCAGACTCGTCTAGAGGATCAAAATAGATTCTGATATGATTCCATACTTTATGTTAAGTTCCTCTGACTAGTATAATTCAAATAGTCTCTGCACTCTTATAACAAACAAGTTAGATCTTTGACAACACTTCGCCATACAAATTTAACGTTTTTGTTAACATCAAAACTTAAGAGATTATTTAATCCAAAACCACTTTGGTTCTAACACTAAGATCCTGCACATAGATCCGATCTCTAAACATTAACATACCATCTGATCCTCTACTAAACTCAGATACTTTACCCTCATCAATTCCTTGACTCTCCTCCTGAAGATACTGATCCTGAGCTTGCTTATCCTTAAGCTCCTTCATAAACTCATTGCAAATAATGATTATGCCTGAACACATCCTATCCTCAACAAACTCCATCCCTAGGTTCAGATCTGTAAACTGCTAGATTAACTCCATCTCCATTACCATCATCGTGGACACATGCAAAGACTTCCTACTTAGTGCATCCGCTACTACATTCGCCTTCCTAGGATGGTACTGAAGGTCAAACTCATAGTCCTTGATGAATTCCATCCATCTTCTCTGTCTCATGTTCAACTCCTTCTAGTCAAACAGATACTTCAAACTCTTGCGGTCACTATACACATTGAACTTAGCTCCATACAGCTAGTGCTTCCATATCTTCAATGCGAACACTATAGCTGCCAACTCCAGATGTGGGTCGGATACTTCCTCTCATGAACTCTTAACTGCTGGGAAGCATAAGCTACAACTCTTCCATCTTGCATCAGGACATAACCCAAACCTTGGCATGACGCGTCACAATATACGTCAAATTGTCCTAAGGGATTTCGTAAAGTCAACACTGGAGATGTGGTTAACCTTTTCTTCAATTCTTGAAAACTCTTCTCACACTCATCTATCCATACAAAAGTTGTACCCTTTCTCGTCAACTGCGTCATTGGCAACGCAATCTTTGAGAAACCTTCTACGAACCTCCTGTAATATCCAACTAATCCAAGAAAACTCCTTACCTCACTTAATGACTTGGGTCCCTCATCACTTAAGCACTGATTTCACTTTAGCTGGATTTACTTATATTGCTTCCTTATTGATTACATGCCCAAGAAACTGCACTTTTTCCAACGTGAACTCACACTTAGAAAGCTTTGCACACAATTGCCTGTCCTTCAACACTTGCAAAACAATCATCAGTAGTTCCTCATGCTCTTCCCGAGTACGGATATAAAAAAGAATGTCGTCGATAAACACAACAACAAACTTATTGAGGAATAGTCTAAAGATCAAGTTCATGTAGTCCATAAACACTGTTGGAGTATTAGTCACGCCGAAAGACATAACTAAATACTTGTAGCCGGTACCTCGTCCAGAAAGTTGTCTCAGGTATGTCCTCTTTCTTAACTCTAATATGATGGTACCCATACCTCATTTCGATCTTCGAAAACACTGCTGCTCCCTTCAGCTGATCCATTAGATCATTTATCCTAGGCAACAGATACTTGTTCTTGATCGTTACCTTGTTCAGCTGCCTATAATCAATGCAAAGCTGTTGAGTCACCGGCAAGTGTACCGGGTCGTCGCAAGTAATAAAATAACACGGTAAGAATTTACCGAGGTCGAACACAAGGATTGGGCTACCAATTCGACTAATTCGCGGGAAATCCGATACGTTTGGTCAAGCGAGGAAACTGGTTGAGAGAGAGAATAAGATCGCAATTCAATCAACTAATCAAGTAAAATAATTAACTAAAAATCTGAAATTAAAATGTCCAAGGTCACAAATCCACCTACCCAATCATGCATACCCAAGTGATGATGAATTTCTCCCTAAGTTCAATTACAATGTCAACCAGGACTCCCAAATTCTCCTAAATCCACTGCCGTGCTCATTAGGACGTATTCAATGATTGAGTTAATTACTTACTAGGTCTCATAACCCTAATCATCAAACTCTATTAAACCTGGTTCCTATAAGGTTGCACCGATCTCCTACTCACTCTCGTGCAATAGTCGATCGATGATCCCAATTCAAGTTCTAAAACACAAATTGCCTCCTGAGCCTCATCACGTTTAACTAATCAATCACGCATGCATATGATCAACACAATCAAATCAGAATTGGAAAACATTAATTGAAAGAAGGGAGAAAGACATACATCACATCGAATCTACACCGCCATGGGTGGCTTCATTGTTCCCTTAGACGAGGGGATTAGTTCCTCATGCTCATAGACAAACAATCGGACATAACCACCATAGTAAAATAAGAAAAAGAAAAGAGGAGACGCAGCTCCAAAGAGACAAGAAGTCGTCCTAAACGATGCTCTAAACAAGTGGAAAAACTAGGATTCCGGTTTTTGATCTGAAACGGCCTATAAATAAGATTCTGGTTCTCGCCCGCTCGCGAGGCGAGTGGGTTTTCGCGAGGCGAGCATTAAAATTGGCGCGCATTCAAAATGGACTCTCGCGAGGCGAGCAGCCTCTCGCGGGGCGAATTTCAGTTTTGGCTCCATCTTGAGTTTGAATGCTCGCGAGGCGAACTGCGATTGGCGAGGCGAGAACGAAAAGGTGACTGTTGCTCTTTAGGCTGGTCTTCAGGCTCGCGAGGCGAGCAGCCTTTCGCGAGGAGAATATCTCCAGAATGGAAATTTCCACTGTTTCTTGACTTTCCTTGACTCTCGGAGCTTCACTTCTAACCTGAAACAATAAAAAGAAACAAAAAGCATAATTCTATTCAAAATAGACTAAAAACTACAAAAATTGCCTAGAACGAGTCAAAGTCTACTTAGGAACAAAACAAGGCCAAATTTGGGCGAAAACGAGATTGAACTCGAATAATTAGCACAGAAACCACAGTCCATCTAGTTATAAAACTAGATAAGCCAGAGGCTTATCAAAACACCCCAAACTTAAACCTTGCTTGTCCCCAAGCAAGCTAAAACTCAAAAAGGACTCAAGACTTGGCAAGCTTAAGGGATTCAATCGATTTCGCACAAATTTAATGCAATCTTTAACAAAACAGTTTTTCTCCAATGATTTACCCCCTTGCATCAATGTAATCCCCACATTCATTTACTTTAAACAATTGAGAACTTCATCATTCATGCAATCATTAATCTAAGTTGAGGATCAGAGTCACACACAAAAGGAGGATCACCAATTTCAAACAATTGCCTTCCTCACAAGGGTATGTAAAATTTCACTCATTCACTCAAATTCGTCTAGGCTATCAACTTTTCACTCAATTTCACATATCAAGAGCACTTCCCACGGATTTGATTTTCATCTCAAAAATGGTTCCCACGAAAACATGCATCCAACATCAGAAGGTCTTATAAAGGTTGTAATGGGGCCTGGCTGAGGGTAGGATATTCAAGGATACTAGGCTTAATTCCCTAGGAACTAAGAGAGCATGAGCATTTGACACACATTCCACTCAAATTCCTTTTTCCATTTTTCTTCTTGCCTCGGGTGACCACAGCCTTTTCCTTGCTAATCTTTTTGTTTTGCCCCTTTTCTTTTGGCAATTTTTTTTCTTTCTTTTTTTTTTCTTTTCTTTTTGCCTTGGGTTTCAACCTTTATTTTTCTTTTTCTCAACCCAAAATGACATATCACCTTGTAGACACCCCAAACTTAGTTTCTCACAACCCTTCTCTTGCTAAGCTTCCATGCTCTCCTAATCCTAAGATTGGGTTAACATGGTTTTTCAGATTTTTGGCTTGTAATATAGGGTCATCAAGAAACAATAACCTTATTAGGCTCAATGTGGCTAACTAGGGAACATGCATTAGGGATGGTTCTTTTTAGGCCAAGTAGCTACTTCAAAGAAAATTGCCTAAATCATTTGATGCAACACATAAACATGCAAACCATGAAGAGATTCAAGCAAATCCGGGAAAGTGCAACTTAAACGTGATTCACACATTCAAAAACAAAGTTGGAGGCTCAAATCCTCACCTGGACATTTTTGCAATTTGTTTGACTGAGATACAATTCCTAGTGTGTGCACCCCCTCACCCCAAACTTGTCATAAATCAAGCAATCACAACAAAATTTCTCAATGTTCAATTTTCAATTTTTCGCATGGGGATCAAATTTTCTATTTTCAGAACCTAGGGGGAAATCATCAATGGTCAAAATAATTCATGCAATCAATCTATGCTAAATTTAATTAAAATCCAACAAGCTTGCCGACACACATTCATACACATACTCTTGATCTTCTCAAATTATTCAAGAGCGACAAACAAAAACAAAAACAAAAACAAAAACTAAAGTGAGGAAAGGAGAGGGTGCTCCCTGATCAAGTTTCCATGGTTGCCTCCTCGTCCAATTGGTCTCACGGGCTCCCTTATGTTGCATAGCATCCTGGAAGAACTCCTGCAAATTAAAACCTTAATTGCAGATTCGCGAGGCGAGAGATCACTCGTGAGGCGAATCTGGAAATATTGTTTTCACACTTTCCAGAATAGCGAGGCGAGTAGTATCTCGCGAGGCGAATCTGGAATTCCAACAGCTGATGATGCCCAGAATCATGAGGCGAAAGAAGCCCTCGCGACGCGAGACAGAAACGTGAGCAAGCCTCTGAGATTCAGGGCTTCTGTCTCGCGCGGCCACTGTGGATTCGCGTGGCGAATCAAGCTTTATATATATATATATATATATATATATAAAATAAAATGACAGAAACTAAAAATAAAGGATACCTAGCTTGGGTTGCCTCCCAATAAGCGATTCTTTAACATCACTAGCTTGACTTATTAAGAAGCATCCACCTGGATCCCACAGCCTGTGGCATAAGGGCCAAGAGATGCTCATCATGTGAGATCCTCCACCCGGATCCCATGGTTTGTGAAGTGGCAATTGCATAAGCAATACGACTCTATCCACAATTCCACCTAGCCTGGGTGTGAAAACTCCACTGACCTCTACAATTATGAACTCACTTCCTCTCGGGTCAAATGGTGTTTTCACGAGGAAGTGTGTCAGACAAGTGCGAGGGACTAACTTACCAGTGTCCACACATGCATGCAAGCCAACATATTTATTTAATGCAGCAAAATCAGATTGCTCAGCAAGCATGGTTGAGTCACTACCACTTTATCTTCATTTTGAACTCTACCCCCTTGCTCTGGTGCCTTGTCACTTGTCAACTCCTCTTCCTCCAGTTGCTCTTCCTAAACATGTGGTAGTTCTTCCTCAACTTCCTGAGAACTAGTTGCATCCCTGTTAGATCCCAACACCCGACTGCTTCTAGTTGTTATGGCATCGCATTGGTTCTTAGGGTTGTTCTCGGTATCACCCTGGAGAGTGCCTGGGAGACGCTCATTTAGTTGCTTTGCGAGCTGAGCAACCTGTATCTCTAGATTCTGAATTGCCAACCCTGTATGAGTTGCCAACTTGTCAATGGTTGTGCTTGTATTGATTGCCAACTTCTCAACTGCCGCATTCATCTTCTCAAGAGCCAACTCCCAAGGTTGTCTTCCGCCATCCTGTTGAGTTTGTTGTTGCCAAGCTAGACCACCGCCAGCATTACTCCAAGCAAAACCCGGATGGTCTCTCCTCATATAACCCCTATACTGATTCTGACTCTGATAGTTGTTCTGGGGCACGCTGTCATAGAAATTATGGCATGAGTCCACATATTCTTGAGAGAAGTAGAACGGACAGCTCTGAGTGTCATGGTCTCCATTACAATTTTCGCAACCCGGAAGCATTCCCTCGTGTACCTCGCATACAAAACAAGGCAAGACCAAGTGGAATCAAAGAAGTAGAGAGAGATAATAGTAAATAAAAATAAAAATAACTTAACCAAATAATCAAACTTCCCTAAAAATTAGGAAAATTGGTTGTGCCAATCCCTGGCAACGGCGCCAAAAACTTGTTGAGTCACCGACAAGTGTACCGGGTCGTCGCAAGTAATAAAATAACACGGTAAGAATTTACCGAGGTCGAACATAAGGATTGGGCTACCAATTCGACTAATTCACGGGAAATGTGATACGTTTGGTCAAGCGAGGAAACTGGTTGAGAGAGAGAATAAGATCGCAATTCAATCAACTAATCAAGTAAAATAATTAACTAAAAATCTGAAATTAAAATGTCCAAGGTCACAAATCCACCTACCCAATCATGCATACCCAAGTGATGATGAATTTCTCCCTAAGTTCAATTACAATGTCAACCAGGACTCCCAAATTCTCCTAAATCCACTGCCGTGCTCATTAGGACGTATTCAATGATTGAGTTAATTACTTACTAGGTCTCATAACCCTAATCATCAAACTCTATTAAACCTGGTTCCTATAAGGTTGCACCGATCTCCTACTCACTCTCGTGCAATAGTCGATCGATGATCCCAATTCAAGTTCTAAAACGCAAATTGCCTCCTGACCCTCATCACGTTTAACTAATCAATCACGCATGCATATGATCAACACAATCAAATCAGAATTGGAAAACATTAATTGAAAGAAGGGAGAAAGACATACATCACATCAAATCTACACAGCCATGGGTGGCTTCATTGTTCTCTCAGACGAGGGGATTAGTTCCTCATGCTCATAGACAAACAATCGCACATAACCACCATAGTAAAATAAGAAAAAGAAAAGAGGAGACGCAGCTCCAAAGAGACAAGAAGTCGTCCTAAACGATCCTCTAAACAAGTGGAAAAACTAGGATTCCGGTTTTTGATCTGAAACAGTCTATAAATAGCGATTCTGGTTCTCGCCCGCTCGCGAGGCGAGTGGGTTTTAGCGAGGCGAGCATTAAAATTGGCGCGCATTCAAAACGGACTCTCGCGAGGCGAGCAGCCTCTCGTGGGGTGAATTTCAGTTTTGGCTCCATCCTGAGTTTGAATGCTCGCGAGGCGAACTGCGATTGGCGAGGCGAGACTGAAAAGGTGACTGTTGCTCTTTAGGCTGGTCTTCAGGCTCGCGAGGCGAGCAGCCTTTCGTGAGGTGAATATCTCCAGAATGGAAATTTCCACTGTTTCTTGACTTTCCTTGACTCTCGGAGCTTCACTTCTAACCTGAAACAATAAAAAGAAACAAAAAGCGTAATTCTATTCAAAATAGACTAAAAACTACAAAAATTGCCTAGGACGAGTCAAAGTCTACTTAGGAACAAAACAAGGCCAAATTTGGGCGAAAACGAGATTGAACTCGAATAATTAACACAGAAACCACAGTCCATCTAGTTATAAAACTAGATAAGCCAGAGGCTTATCAAAAGCCTAGAATTCCCATCACTCTTCTTCACAAACAACATCGGTACTCCCCACGACAAAACACTCAGCCAGATAAAATCTTTATTCAACATATCCTCCAACTACTTCTTTAGCTAAGCCAACTCGACGGGTGACATATGATATCGTACTATAGAGATAGGTCCTATCTTCGGTATGAGATCTATGATGAACTCCACCTCTCTCTCTCTAGAGGCAAACCCAGAACATCTGGAGGGAAAACCTCGTGAAACTCTCTCACTATAGGCAAAGAATCTATACCAGGAGCCTACTTAGCTTCCACGGAGAAAAGCATCACGTACTGTCGAGACTCATCACTCCTCTTAAATATCCCTTCATTGGCAGATACCAAGCTAGAAGTCTCTGGAAAAGATAAGGTCTTTCGAGCACAGTCTAACACCACATGGTTATTCGAAAGCTAATCCATGCCAAGAATCACGTCTATGTACTGCATAGGCAAACAAACAAGGTCTACAAAAAAGGTCATATTCTCAACAACTATAGGACCTCGCAAACAGACATACATAGTAGTCAAAGAATCACTGTTAGGGGTGGACACTGTAAGGTTATAATTAACAAAGATACATGTAACTGTAAATGATCCACACACTCATATGAGATAAAAGAATGTGTAGCTCCTAAGTCAAACAACACAGACGAGAATTTACCCGATATCAAACACATACCTTGTATAAGATCCGTAAATTGAGAGGACTCAACTCCTCTCACAGTAAACACTCTCCTTGTGGTCTGAGGTATAGCCACCTGTTGTCCCGATGTTAGGGCTCCTCTCCCAGCTCATGCTCCTCTACCTTCTCCGGTTCCTCTACCAGTAGCTACCGACTGTTATGCTCATGTCTGCCTACATCCACGAGCCATGTGAAATGGTTTACCACAGATGAAACAACCAGGCCTCTCCCATCAATCTCTAGGGTAATTGGTCCCCAGCATCTGAAACAAACTGGGCCTAGCTGTTGCTGCTACAACTAACCCGCTCCACTGATTGGTAATGATGTAGATGTCTGAATAGTCTTCACAGGTCTGGTATAAGGTCCCCACCTCCACTGGGAACCACTGCTACCTCTGCCTCTCTTAGCATTGGATCTGATAGGGCATCCACTCCTCTACTGCCACTGCTGGTATCTCTCCTTTGGTCTATACTCTCGGTGGCACAACATCGCTCCACTAACTCAGGTAAATTGTGGATGTCTAACGTACCACTGCTTTGGGTAACTCATGGTGCAAAGTCTCCTCAAAGCGTCTACAAACCCAGTCCTCATCTGGAAATCTCTGATAGAACTCAAAACTAGAATAAAGCCTCAAACCGAGCAGAGTAGTCTCCAATAGATATACTACCCCGTCGTAGGTTCATGAAGTCAAACCAAATTGCGGAAAATATTTCTCCAGGAAGCACTCTTTGAAAACCTCCCATGTGATAACTCTGCCCTTTGCCTCGAGCAACCTCCTCTTACCTCTCCAATAGACTCTGCTCCACCTGTCAACATAAACGAAGCATACATAACCTTCTAGTCCTCTTTGCAATGCATCACCAAGAAAATATTCTCTACTTCTTGAATCTACTACTCTGCTCTCTCTGGATCATAGTCACCTCTAAACGGTGGTGGCTTGCCATTTAGGAAGGTGGACATGCCTGCATCCTCAGCCTATTCCGTTCTCCTCTGGTTCTATTGTTCTTTCTGTTCTCTGGTCATCTGGAGCATCTGTACGTTCTGCTATGTCTGCTGAAGCATTGTTGTAGCTAACTTTCTAATGGTCTGGAGGGTCTTAGATGAATCTCCCCCGCCACCGGCATGTGAAGCCTCTCCGTTGCCATCTCCGTCAACTCTACCTGTGGCTCTACCGCCACCACATCCATAAGCTCCTCTACCACTACCACAAGCCATAATCCTGTAAATGAAATCATTAGCTCACATTTATATGACATATAATATTATACAAAGCAAATATATAGATACTATATGCCATACAAATGTTAACTATCACGTCTGGACTCACTACCCAACTACTAAGCATAGTTGTTATCCAATGTGGATCCAACTAAAATGACAAATACACCCTAACCTCATAGTCTAAACATAATCAAACCACTCTGCTACCACAAAATGAGGCACCCCGATTTCCCATTAAAGAAATCCTAATTAACTAAGTCTTAATCGGGATATTAACGTTAAACGCATATAACAGAAAAGCGAGCATATTAAAAACCATCAAAACGTTAAACGTAAAAGATAACATCACACCCCATATATATACATATATTGATAAACATCTGTACAGGGTACCCCATCAGTAGGGTTTCATCCGATACAGGCCATCATGAACAAAAGATAAGAAAATACATCAAAGATCAAAAACAGTAGACCACCTCACCACACTCCATTGGGCCCGCCCACACTCAAAATTCATAAAAAAAATGCTCACCACACACCTATACAAACAGGCGTTCTGGCCTACCCACTAACACTAACGTGGGTATCTATTACTACCCTGACTTTTGAGACGCCTCGATGTCCCATTAACGAGAAACCCAAAAATAGTTAAGACCTAATCGTGTTATTAGCGTTACGTGGTTTTATATATATATATATATATATATATATATATATATATATATATATATATATATATATATATATATACACACACACACACACATACATACATACATCCTGATACAGTACCGTAAAGGGAATCCCCTCAGTATGATCCCAATATGTACAAACTGATAACATAAAAACATAAAAACCTCACACACACCTACACAGATAGCACTAGCCTGAACTATCACAAACTACTACCCTCACTACCACCCGATGGTCTCGACGGTCCTGCTACTCTTCCGCTACCACTGGAAGAGCTCCTGTCTGAAGGTCTCTGGAACATCCATTTGCAAACTCTACTATCTCGAGAAGGTAGCCGGGAGGACACTCGGGAAGACTACGACCCTGTGGATCGAACCTCGGGAGGTGCGGGTACCTCCAGATCAGGCATCAGGTCATGTATTGGTACTATAGGGTCCTCCTCTGGCACTAGTACAAGGACATGCTTCTGTGCTGGTACGGGTGCTGGTACAGGTCCTGGTCCTTGCACAAGTACCTCAAAGGGTACCATGAAGGGAACTGGTGCCATACCCGGCATCGGCGGAATCGACGGTAACTGTGCGTCTGGATGTCTGACAGAGAAGGGGAATGTATAGCAAGCTTAAAATGCCAACCTTACCTAAAGGTGCTCCCTGTCCAAATCTGGAAGTCACCGAAACTGGACCCGTGTAAAATGTAAAACGAGTGACTGGGTCCACAAGCCACCCGTTAGGATCTACGAACTCAAACTCGAATGTCCCCGTGAGGGGAAAACCCACCTCCTGTGTCATCCACGGATGGTCCCAGTGCGCCATCCATCTGATCCAGGTCTGAGGACAACAATAAATAAAACAAACACAACAGCAAGAAGAAAGGGGACAAGAAACTATTTAACCTCAAACGTGGAAAAGGTTTGGCAACATTTAAATCCATAACGGAACACACTAAACAAACATCTCCATATATCTATATATTTTCAATCCGTACTACGACTTTACCATTGTCTACATTGATGATGTTTTAGTCTTTTCTCAATCCATTGATCAGCATTTTAAACATCTTAATATCTTTATAAGAGTTATTAAGAGAAATGGTTTAGCTGTTTCTAAATCCGAAGTCAATCTATTTCAAACAAAAATCAGATTCCTTGGTCATAATGTTCATCAAGGAACCATTATTCGAATCAATAGAGCAATAGAATTTGCGGATAAATTTCCAGATCAAATAAATGCTTCAAGGTTATCATTGGCTACAAGGTTATCAGTCACAAGCCAAACCTCTGCAACTCATTATGTTGCAAAACACCAAACCCAGTTTGTCATTCAAATGGAACCAGGATTCTGGGATAACAATCCTAATAAAATCCCAGAAAAATTTTTTCCAAATGGTTTTCATTTTAAACCAACACAAACTAACAAAAAGCAAGAATTTTTATGAGTTTATATTGATTGATACTGTTTCAGTCTCGATTAAACATTGTCGAGATCCCAAAGATCAATCAACATACACTCACTCAACTCTCCAAATTCCAAAAATTTTAACACCTGAACAATTTGGAAAAAATTTAAATGTTTGCAAAAAAATTTCTCAAACTGTTGATCCAATTCGATTTAACTATTGGGATTATCAAACAGCTTGGTACAATGTTTTCTAGTACCAAAATAATCAAAATCGACATTCTTATTTGATATATTTCAAGAAGAATGTCAATTATAAATTTCCACATTGGTTTGTCCATTGGTGGCAATTCTTTGGTCTAATCAAGCAGATCCTTCTCGCTGATCTTTTGGAAGGATACAAAGCATTTGAAAAATATGTTGATATCAAGGAAAGTCATTTCCCTGCAAATCTAATATTTTTCTCCAAATTCTCCTTGGCATGGGTATTCAACTGGCAATGCAAATACCAAATACATGATCTTTACCATGGTATTTTGCCTCTTCTCCAAAGGTCTGCATATGTCAAATGGTGGTCACAATTCAACTATGCAGCGGCTACTAATGACAATGTCAAAATATGGTTTCAGCAGAATCAGAAATGGATGAAAACATCCAATCTAGCAACATGTGAATTTCTAAATCAGAGATCACAAATTGTCTCAATTCTGGCATGATACAAATCAAAGGAGAGTTTTCTACAAAATATGGAAACTACCATAAAACTGGCAAAGGAAGAATTACCCTCTTCATCCCAATCATCATCCAAACAGAAGCTCCCCCAGTCTAATGAAGAAGAAAATGATGAACTTTGCTCAAAATGCTCTGACCCATTTTATCAGAATGAAGATGATTGTTATGGGATAGACACAACAATTAACCTATGTGATGATGAATAGTTCAAGTCACTCGCCAAGAAGATTTCAATCAATTTACCGGCATGAATAGTTCCAGTTATGTCACCGACGCTGTTCATCACTGGTCTTAACAGTTACAGTCAGAATACCGGTACTGTTCACTAATCATTGCAATAGTTCAGGTCATGTTACCGCTACTATTGTATTAGTAGTTTTTATCCTTTATAAATAAGATGCTCCTCTCATGTTAAGGGCATTCGAAGTTTTAGAGAGATAGTAGTGTGAGAAACTCTGAGTAGGTTCTGAGTGATCTTATGAGTTCTCCTCAGTTCCCCTTCTCCCTTTACTTCAATCTTTCAATCTTGTTTTGCAATACTTTTGTATTTCAATAAAAATACATGGTTTAGTAATTCTCTCATCTCCTTCCACCGGTCCTGGTGAGCGCTCCAACGCTTGAGCATTGGCTTCTCCACGCTCGAGCGTTGGTGGCAGGTAGGGCCACCGCGCTATTCAACCAATCCTGAGGTGCCACGTCAGTCCTGATTTACATGTGGCAGGTCAACGCCAAAGCTGGTCTGGTTGACTAGGGCGCTTGATCGCTGGTACACCCACGCTCGATCGTTGACCACTGACCATAAGTCAACTTGTTGCGTTTCAGGTCCGTTCGACGTCCGATTGACCTCAAATTTGAGATATAGGCTCATCAAGATCTAATAAACAACCTCAAACCATCCAAAAGCCATAATCTCAACCCTAACTCCAAAACTCTTATTTCACACTCATAAACCTCAAAGACGATAATCGGAAACCCTAGGATTCGTGTATGTTCAAACACACTCGAGATGACTGCGTACTTTCCATGAAAGGGTCTCTAAACCTTAAACAATGTATCAACTATGTAATTCAAGACTTAAAGCTAATCCTCTTACATAAACAAAACATAAAATTACGGCTGTTATATTTCTACCCCCCTTAAAATAAATTCCGTCCTCGGAATTTGCATACCTGAAAACAAATGGGGATAATGCTGCTGCATGTACGCCTCACGCTCCCAAGTAGCATCTTTTGTGACATCATCCCAAATGACCTTAACCAGGGGAATCTGTTTACCATGGAGTTCTTTAATCATTCTATCTGCAATCTTAATCTGTAAAGCTTCTTATTCTAGTTTATCTCTGAGTTGTATGAACTCAGGCTCAATGACATGAGAAGGATTTGAATAGTATTTTCCCAACTAGGAAACATGGAAGACATCATGGAGGTTGGAAAGGTTTAGGGGTAAGGCTATCTGGTAAGCTACTGGACCAATCCGTCGAAGAATCTGGAAAGGTCCAATGAATCGGGGAGTAAGCTTTCTAGACTTTATAGCTCTGCAAATTCCAGTCTTCAGAGTGACTCTCAAAAACACGTGATCACCTTCCTGGAACTCTAAGGGTCTCCTCCTCTTGTTATTGTAGCTCATCTGCCTATCATGTGCTTCATTCATTTTCTCTCTTATTTTCCTGACTTGTTCTGTGGTTTGCTGTACCATATCAGGATCCAACACTTGGCTATCGCCAGTCTCATACCAACACAACGGATTCCTACACATTCTCCTATACAGAGCCTCATACGGTGCCATCCCAATACTGTTGTGGAAACTGTTATTATAAGTGAACTCGATCAAAGGTAGGAATTCATCACAACTGCCAACATGTTCCAACACACAAGCTCTTAAAAGATCCTCCAATGATTGAATCGTCCTCTCTGACTTCCCATCCATCTGAGAATGATAAGCTGAACTTATCCTCAACATGGTTCCCTAAGCATTGTGTAACTGTCTCCAAAATCTAGATGTAAATCTAGGATCTCGGTCGGAGACAATACTCGACGGCGCACCGTGCAACATCACAACTTCCTTGATGTAGATCTGGGTCAACTTCTCAAGACTGTAACTCTCACCAATAGGTAATAAGTGAGCACACTTCATCAACCTATCAATGATAACCCAAATCGCTTCAAACCTCTTCGGAGTTCGTGGTAACCCAACCACTAAGTCCATAGATATACTATCTCATTTCCATTCTAGGTTATCCAAAGACTGTAACAAACATGCGGGTTTCTGATGCTCTATCTCAGCTTTCTGACAACCAAGCAGGATATAACATACTCCGCCACTTCTTTCTTCATCTTTGACCACTAAAACATTTTTTCAAGTCTTGATAAATCTTGGTGGCTCCTGGGTGAAAACTCAGCTTACTCTTATGTGCCTCTTCTAATATCATTTTCCTAAGCTCTAAATCCTCGGGCACATATATCTGATCTCTAAACCTCAATACATCATCAGACCCTCTCCTAAACTCTGAAACCTTACCTTCATCTATGCCTCGACTCACCTCTTGCATATATTCATCCTGACCCTGCTTAATCTTAAGGTATCTCAAAAATTCACTACTGATGGTGATCATAGCTAAGCATATTCTATCCTTAGTCAAATCCATACCTAGGTTCATATCTCTAAATTGTTCAAGCAACTCCATCTCTTTCACCATCATTGCAGATACATGCAAAGATTTCCTACTCAGTGCATCCGCCACTACATTTACTTTCCCTGGATGGTATTGAGGATCAAACTCATAATTCTTATTAAATTTCATCCATCTACGCTGCCTCATGTTCAACTCCTTCTGATCAAACAAATACTTTAAACTCTTGTGATCGTTGAACACATTAAACTTAGCTCCATAAAGATAGTGTCACCATATCTTCAATGCGAACACTATAGCTGCTAGATCCAGATCATGGGTCGGGTAATTACTTTTATGAACCCTCAACTGTCGGGTAGCATAAGCCACAACTCTTCCCTCTTGCATCAAAACACAACCCAAACCTTGATATCATGCGTCACAGTACACGTCAAACTGTCCTACTGGATCTGGTAATGTCATCACGGGAGATGTAGTCAACTTCTCCTTTAGCTTCTGAAAACTATCTTCACACTTTTCTGTCCATATAAACGTCGTACCTTTCCTCGTTAACTGTGTCATAGGTAACGCAATCTTTGAGAAACCTTCAATGAACCTCCTGTAATACCTCGTTAAACCTAGGAAAATCCTCACCTCACTCACTGACATAGCCTCTCCCACTTAATCATTGTCTCTACCTTAACTGGATCAATTGCTATCCATTATTTGTTGATTATATGACCTAAGAACTGAACTTCCTCTAACCAAAATTCACACTTTGATAGCTTAGCATACAACTGCCTATCTTTCAGCATTCTAATCCTCATGGGAACAATCTCTTACTTACTCTTTATTACTTGTTACGATTGTGTATACTTGAACAAGATTAAAGACATATGTTTTAAGGCAACAAGTTTTTGGCATCATTGTCGGGGATTAGTAATGGTGTTAAAATTCCAATTTTCAGATTACTAGTTTTGTTAGTGACGACAATTGATATTTGCAGTGATTGTTGTAGCAACATGTACTTGTTCTGGTTGAAATGGCTAAAACAAAGCAACAAGATAGTATTGCATTGGAAAATGATAGGAATAGTGCTATCCGAGGATATGCACTCTTTGATCTAGCAACTTTGAACACTGGGATTATGGATTGTGAGAACTGAGATCATAGCCCCTCACTTTGAGTTCAAACCTGTCATGTTTCAAATGCTGCAACTAATGGGGTAATTCAGTGGAGCTGTCGATGAAGATCCTCACTTACATCTGAAACAATTTCTGGATGTGGCTAGTAACTTTAAAACAATACAAGAAAACACAGAATTATCAACAGAAGTTTTCCGACGGCTATGGTTCTGACGGACTTACCGACGGATTTGGCCGTCGGTAAGTGTGAATATGAAAAGTTTTTGAATTTTCTGAAGGAATGCCCGTCGGAAATGTTGCCGATGACTTATCTGTCGGAATTTCTGTCGGAATAGTGCTCACGAATGGCAAAAATTAGGTACGAAAGCTTACCGACGGGCTAATCCGTCAGCAAATACAAAAAACCTACCGACGAAACTTTCGTCGCAAATCTCATTATCAGTATCGATGGACATTTCCGTCGGTAAATGTATTTTTGAATTAACGACGAAAAAAGTCGTCGGTAATTTAAAATTGACCGTCGGAAATTTTGACCTTAATTCCACCGAAAACCCTCTTCTCCCTCACTTTTCTCTTTTCTCTCTTCTCTCCTTTCTCTCTGCTTCTCCTCCGCGCCAGTATTGTCTCCGCCGCGCTCTCCACCACCGCTTTCTATCACCACCACGCCTCCCTCTACCCTACGCCGCCACCACCGATCCCACCTCGACGCCACCACCACTACCCCTGTCGCCACCGTGCCACTGTCACCGCGCCGTCTTCTCCTTCCCTTTCTGCCACCGCGCCACCACCACCAGTTTGTGGTATGGATTCCCTTTTAATTTTCATTTTTTAATTTTATTTTTATTAGAACCACCTTTAACCACCGCTGTGCACCACCACCACTCTGCACAAAACCACCACCATCCCTTTTTTATTTTCATTTTCATTTTTTTATTTTTATTAGATTTTCTCGTTTTTCTGATTATTGGTTTGAATTCTAAAAGGGTATTTTTTTTGCATTGTTTCAGACTCATCAGCTTCCTCCGGTAGCAACTCCCGGCATCCATTGTGGTACATTGAATTTTTTATTATTGTTGATGGTCTTATATTTTTTTTAAACAACATGTGTTGTTTGTGTCTTTGTTGGTATATTTTATTTCAGTGAATGGTACTGCTTTAATTAATTAGTTGTATTATGTGCATGTATTTAATTTATTTATTATAAAAATATCTGTCTAGTGTATGTAAAGTTATTAATTTGTGTTGGTTTTTTTGTCAATTAATTAGTTGTATTACGTGCATGTAAAGTTACTAAATGTGGTATGATTGTTTCTGCCAAATGCATAATAAACTTAATGTATTTCCTTAATATAATAAAATCGTAAGGACAAAATTTAGTGTTGATAAGATTTAGTGTAGATAACATTAGAGAATTGGTAAAATCGTTTTCCTCCACACCTGCAGCTGTGATAGAGCATATATGACAATAACTCATGTTCATTGATTAATTAAGTGTGATTTGGAATAATGAATTAAGTATTTAACGGATAAAAATGTGTATTAATTATTTCAATAATTAAAAAATAATGTGTAATTAATTAAGAAGTTAATTAAATCATTCATCTCACAAATAAGTTAATAGTTGCACATGCCACATCTAGAATATCTGTTAATGGTGCGTCGGGGATATCTGCTCATGGCTCATCGGGAATCATGGACGACGAAATCTTTTAAAATATTTTCATAACAATAAAATTAGATTGATTAAATAATTAAAAACATTAACGATTAAATAAGTAAAAAATAGAATATGAAAATAGTTAAATATATCAGTATAATTATTATTTATTCAACAATAATAAACTTAAATATGTAATAACTTAATAATTACATAACACCAAAATTAAATTAAATAATCAAATAAAAATGATTGAATAAATTAAAATAGTATAAAAAATAAAGATTTAGTCAAAAGAGTGGCGAACAATTTAATAAATTTTGATTAGAGTAAGTGATTTTTTTTGCTATTGCTTTGTTTATGATGGTTTCTTAAATATTGGTTTGATTGGTTGCTAATAATGTCAAACTTTATGCAAATTATTTCTGTTACTTGAAGTTTTATTTTATCTTAGAGTATATATAAATATATATATATATATATATATATATATATATATATATATATATATATATATATATATATATATATATATATATATATATATAGTTAATACGTAATTGAGAAAAACCGTAGTTTCCCGTTCAAGGTTCAATATTATTGAGCATGTGTACTCGTGGTCATGGTATCGCTCATTTTATCGAATCTTGGATTGTCCAATTGGGACAGTTTGGGAAGAAACTTTTGCTCCACTGATATACTAGTTGCTCGATGATTGTCATTTGTGAAATAGTTGATAAAATTTCGGGTCGAAGCATTTCCTTTTGTTCTCCAAGTCCATACTTGATTGTGGTATTTCACCGCGGTCAAGTTGTGTACTTGGAGACCAATGGGAGATGCTACCGAAATTTCGTCAGCTATAAGACATGAGAAGTGATGAGTAACTAGTATAATACAATGATGAAAAAGTTTTTCCTCGAATGGGATAGGGCCACACCTTTTAAGGAAAGGGAGCGATTCGGTGTCATAGTATCATATTTAAAAATACTTCAATTTATCTGAAAATCCAGAAGGATGGAATATTATCCCTCGAATCGTAGTTGGGTGTATGATAGGAACGAGTCTGGGAGACAACTTTTGAAACAATCATTTGTAGCTGGAGTTGAGAAGTTTATATCCAAAGAAAAGCAACATTGTGATTATGCCGAAGAGGGGGGGATGACGTGAAGATACACCTATACCGACGTGGGTTCAAGCCTAATTATTGGATATGGACTGATCATGGTGAGGAGTTGCTGGATATTGATTTGAATGAAGTCAGTGGTGACGATATTGAAATGGGTGCATCAGGCAGTGGCTACCACGATGAATATGTCGAACAACTCCAGTCAATGCATATGTTGGTCGATGATTGTCTTGGGCAACATGGGAATTTTGAGGAGGATGATTCTAATGACATGGAAGAGCCTCCTAATGAATCGACGCAGAGATTCTACAATCTATTGTTAGAGACAAATAAGCCATTGTTTGAAGGGGTGTCAGATTCAAAATTATCAATTTGTGTTAGGCTTCTAGCTTGCAAGTCCAATTGGAATGTCCCATAGCAGTGTTTGGAGTTCTTTTGTAAAATGCTTCAAGATGTGACACCCTTCAAAGAGTTATTGCAAAAAATTTATTATGATGTGAAGCGGTTGATGTCAAAACTAGGCTTGGGGGCTAAGAGGATTGATTGTTGTCCAAATGGGTGCATGCTATATTATGGTAGTCAGTCTGGCACAAATGACAGTGCGTTGGAAGAATGTAAATTTTGTCAGACACCCAAGTACCGCGTTCAAAGTAGTGACCATAGCAAGAGGAAACCAGTTCCTGCGAAGGCAATGTTCTATCTGCCAATAATTCCAAGGTTGCAGAGACTGTTTGCATCAAAGCAAACTGCGAGACAAATGAGGTGGCATAATGAAATTAGAAGAATTCAGGGCGTCATATGCCACCCTTATGATGGTGAAGCTTGGAAGCACTTCGATCGGGTTTATCCTGATTTTGCAGCAGATCCTCGGAATGTGAGACTTGGGCTGTGTTCAGATGGTTTTACCCCGTACATTCATGTGTCAGCCTCGCCATATTCATGTTGGCCAGTTATTGCTACACCGTACAATCTTCCTCTCGAGATGTGCATGTCAAAACCATATATATTTCTGACATGTCTCATATTGGGACCATCTAATCCGAAGGCTGGGATAGATGTATATTTGCAGCCTCTGATCGATGATCTGAAGAAGTTGTGGGGTGGTGTGTTGACTTATGACGTTTCAAAGAAGCGAAAATTTATGATGAGGGGATCACTGATGTGGACTATCAATGATTTTCCTGCATATAGCATGCTTTCTGGTTGGGGGACCCACGGTAAATTGGCGTGCCCGTATTGCATGGAACATGGAAAGGCTTTTACCCTTAGATAGGGTGGCAAAAGTTCCTGGTTTGATTCTCATCGTCGGTTCTTAGATCCCGACCATCACTTTCGAAGAAACGTCTGAGCATTCAAAAAGAATCAGACATAAGAGGAAGGTCCACCGCCTTTGTTGACTCCTGAACAAATATGGGGTCGGGTTAGAGATCTTCCTAAAGTCACTGAAGCTGGTGTGTCAAAATTACCCTGGTATGGAGAATGGCATAACTGGACAAAACAAAGTATTTTTTGGGAACTACTGTATTGGAAGGATAATCTGTTAAGACATAGCCTTGATGTGATGCATATTGAGAAGAATTTCTTTGACAACATTTTTAACATGGTTATAAATGTGTCTGGCAAGACGAAGGACAATGAGAAGGCAATGATGGACATAGCTATGTATTGTAGATGAAAGGATTTGGAGCTGAAGCCGCATCCTAATGGAAAAATGGTCAAACCAAAAGCTTGAATTACACTCTAACCGCCGATGAAGCGAAGTCAATTTGTCGGTGGTTAAAAGACCTTAGGACCCCTGATTGTTATTCCTCTAATTTGGCACGATGTGCTGATGTAAGAATAGGGAGGCTTCATGGGATGAAAAGTCATGACTGTCATGTATTCATGGAGTGTTTACTTCCTATTGCTTTCGGCTCGCTGCCCCAGCATGTTTCGAACCCGCTTATAGAAATCAGTCATTTCTTTAAAGATATATGCTCGGTAACTTTAAGAGCGGATGGTCTGATGAAGATGGAAGAAAACATTCCAATAATTATGTGCAAGATGGAGAGGGTTTTTCCCCCAGGATTTTTTGACTCAATGGAACATCTCCCTGTCCATCTTGCATATGAAGCGAGGCTTGGTGGACCAGTACAATATAGGTGGATGTATCCATTTGAAAGGTAATTTTATTATATTTTGACATTTAAATAATTAGGGACCATTGAATAATGCCTTGTCAATGATGTTTTTTATTACTTAGATTCATGGGCGACTCTAAACGATCATTTAAAAACAAGGCTAGGGTGGAAGGATCAATTTGTGCATCTTACTTACATGGTGAGACAACCTATTTCTGTTCCCACTATTTCAACAACTTTACGTTGGCACCAAGACATGTTAGGAACGACATAGATGCTGATAATGCAGGGTATCCTTATATGGTATCCGTATTTAACCTTCATGGCCGTCATGCTGGCAAGGAGCTTACTTACTGGTTAACTGATGAGGAGTATGCATCGGACCATGTACATGTCTTGATAAATTGCACAGAGGTGAAACCATACCATGAGTAAGTCTTAACGACCTATTTTTGAAATAATTTATCACATGTTATTATAATTTCTCCTTTAACACATAGTACACATTTTATTTGACAGTGTGTTCCTTCAAATTAATCAATTAAGTGAACGAGATGGTTCTGCTTGACTATAGATGTGACTAATCATAAGCGTGACTAATCAACACTTGAGAGATTTAGTGTATGAGCCCTATAGCTGTGTTACATCGTGGCATACATACTTTGTTAATGGATACAAATTCCACACAGATGAATGGAACGTGGGAAAAAAGACAATTAATAGCGGGGTTGTCGTACAGGGTGAAGGTACCGGTGATTTTTATGGGGTCATAAAACACATACACGAGTTACAATACAATAGTACTACTTATCCTAAAAAAGTAGTCTTATTTTATTGTAACTGGTTTGATCTATCGAGGACAGGCACAAAAGCGGATCCCAAGTATGGAACTGTGGACATTCGTATGGATAGAAGATATCAACAGTTTGATCCATTTATAATTGCTCATAATGAAAAACAAGTTTATCATGTCCCTTACCCAGTAATGAGAACAGACAAACGAGGTTGGTGTGTTGTAGTCACTACCAAGCCTAAGGGTCGCATAGAAATCGATGATGCAGAGGATGAGACGCCATTCCAGGCGGATGAATCATCACATGTGAATGAAGTAATTGAGGTCGAGTGTATTACTGGCATGTTGGCATCTGCAAATGAAGGGGAAGAAGTGGTCATTGGTAATCAGGCATCCATGCATGCATCATCAGAGGAAGAAATCCAAAGTGATGACTCAATGCAAGAAGAAGGAGAGTTGGAATTACAATCAGATGACGATACCGAGTCTGAATAGGAAGTTTACTATTATGTTATTTTTATTGTATTTTAAATATTTACTTATGAAATATAATGTAAGACTTGACAACTATTGTTATATAAAAATGGTTGCTTAGATTAGACTGTTAAATGTCGATTACTTATTATTTTTAAACTGATTTGTAATTGTTCTATAAAAATATATATGTCAGCATCAGGAGGACATCCGCCCCGCCCCCCACTTCCTAGAGGTGATAAGGGAAAAGGGAAGGCTAAGAGGGGATGATATACTGTGAAGTCCCAGGTGCTTGCTCGCATTCCTGGAGGTCCCTCCGCACCCACTCTCATCCCTATCGCAACTACCCTATCGCCATCTACAGTAACCTCCCCCACCCATTCTACACCATCCTCCACCCATTCTATACCCTCACTAATCCATACTACATCATCCCCTACCCATACTACACTATCCCCGACCCACACTACCCCACTCTCCACCCATGTCCAGACCTCCACTCGCTTTGCACAACGATGCACACTAGCTGGCTACTCATCGCCCCCTATTGGACCCACACCACACCCAACACCACCATCATCATCGACTGCGCCAGCCACACACCCAACATGATTATCATTTATGCCGACTCTTGGGATGACGCCACAGCCGAACATGACCATTCCATCCTCATCGTCTGGGGCCGCATACAATCACGACACGGCCATTCCATCATCATCGTCTGTGCAGTAGTCGGCCGCGGCTGAGGACTTGCCTGAGTGGGTCAGGGTTCCTGCACCTGAGGATCGACCATGGATCCGTCCTGTTTCTGGATCGTAAGTTTAATTTAATTTAATGTTGTTTAAAAATAATTACTATTTAATAAGCATATATTTGTTGATTGTCATATTGTTGATTTAATAAAATTATGCATTTTTCAGCTTCATCCCATTGAAAGTGGGATCGAAGCACGTTACCTTCACCATCAAGGTGCAGTATCGTCACTTATGGCCATCATGGGGGGTGATCCCCGAGGAGGATCGGGATCATATCTTCAGACGATTCGGGGTAAGTTCTTGTTTATTAGTTCATGTAATTTTCCATTTATTTTATATATTCTTTTGTATAATGTTATTATTATTTTTTTCTTTGTTAACAGGAGCTTGTGCGCTGGTTACTGGAGCATGCCTCAGAGATACGTGCTATCTTTGACGATCGAGCAGCTGCTCGACTAAGGGACATGCTTCGGGAGTGTAGGGAGAGCCGGATATGTCCGGATTACATCGTGCCCAACATCTGGGACCAACTATGTGCGTACTGGGACACTACAGCTTACAAGCTGAAGTGTGAACAGGCGAAGAGAAATCGGTCTTCCGAGCAGGGTGGGAGCATGCACACTGGTGGTTTTATTAGCCACATGCAGCATGTCATTTACATGGTATGCATATATAAATAACATTATTTATAAACTGTATATTTTTATTAAAAATTTCTTTTATAACTAATTGATTTTATTGGTGTGTCAGTTGCAGGCAGGAGAGCTAGCTCGGTCCGTTGATGTCCCTACGGTGTTTGAGCAGACACATTCACTTGGACACCGACGAGTTTGTTGATGAGAGGTCGAGGCAGACAGTGGTGAGCTAAAATGTTTTTTTATATTTAAACTATTGGTAATTATATATATATATATATATATATATATATATATATATATATATATATATATATATAGTTTAATACATATTGATTGTAATGTATTGATCCCAAAAGGAGTACAACGCCAGGTTTGTTAGGTAGCATCTGAGGCTGCCTCCTACTCTGGTGCCTCAGATCCTTCTCAACTGGACCCCGCCGAGGTTGAGCGCCTACAGACCCAGGCCTGGATGGATGTGGCGGGCAGGAAGAACAAGGGAAGGATTTACGGTACTACGACCCTAGCCAGGTTGATTCGTCGGGGGACGATACCCAGCATGACCATTAGGGAGCCTACATCCTCCGGCTCGCAGTAAATGGAGGAGATGCATCGGCTGAGGCAAGAGGTGCAGCAGCAAAGGGAGACGAACAAGCCATCATGCAGCAGATTGAGACATTCTCTACGGTCATGACCGCTGTGCTTGATTTCCTCCCACCAGACAGGCGCAGCGCTCTGTAGGGGGTCCGCCATGCCACCCGGCCCCAGCCCCAACCCTCCACTACTACTATTGATCCACCACCGCAGCCCCATGATGACAGTCTGTCTACTGAGCCGCAGCTTGATGGTCATGTGATGCCGGCAGACTCCCCCCGACTGGACGACGAAGACGGATATTATGGTGATGGGTATTATGATAGTTATAGATGTAGTAGAGATTTGTAGATAGACAAATATTTTATTTATGGATTATATGTTGAATTTGATTTGATTTTTAATTAATTTTAATGTAATTGCTTTTTAAATTTTATTTTTAATTTCAATTTTGTTTTGTAATTGATAATATAATAATATTTAATTAAATTAAAATAAAATAAATAAATTATAATAAAATATAAATTAATATATAAATTATAATAATAATTAATCAATATAATATAATTAATTAAAATAAAGTATAATAATAATTAATAAATAAAATAAAATTTTTAATATTGAATATATGAATTTTAATAAAAATAATTAATAATTAATTATTAATATAAAACAAAATAAATAATAAATAAAAAAACCTTGTTTCCGACGGATATTTCCGTCGGTAACTGTTGGTTACATTTTCCGACAGAATTTTCCGTCGGTAACTTCCACAAAGAGTTACCGACAGAATTTCTGTTGGTAATTAGGGATTCTGTGTGGCAAGTTTTCCCACGGTTAAGGCCGTCGGAAATTTCCGACGGACGAACTAGATCCGTCGGAAAAGCTTTCCTACGCGCCTATTACCGATGGAACCGTGTCCGTCGGAAAGTCCGTCGGTAATGTAGTTTTCCGACGGAATTTCTTCATTTCCGACGGGTTTTTTCCGTCAGTAAGTCCTGTTTTTTTTTTTTTATGTGAAAACCCAGGCATTACATATGATGCCTTCAGGTTGAGATTGTTTCCATATTCTCTGAGCGGGAAGGCTAAAACTTGGTTATATTGTTTGGAGCCCAACTCAGTGGATACGTGGAACAAGTTAGCAGGAAAGTTCCTCATTAAATACTTTCCCACTGTTAAAAATGCTAGAATGAGGAATGACATAACCTCATTCAAGCAAATGGATGATGAACCCCTGTTTGAGGCCTGGGAAGAGGTTTAAGGAGCTGTTAAGGAGATGCCCTCATCACGGAATTCCTATATGCATTCAAATGGAGCATTTCTATAATGGAGTGTTGCCTAATGCAAGAATGATGTTAGATGCTTCAGCAAGTGGCACATTACTGACTAAGTCCTATAATGAAACATATGCCCTGATTGAAAGCAATGCTACAAATAGTCATCAATGGCCCACTGCTAGGCTATGCTCTAGCAAATCAAGTGCTGCAACAAAAGTTCACGAATGGACTGAAATTTCTGCTATTTTTGCTCAGTTAGCCTCATTGACAAACATGGTGAAAATTTTAACCATGGCTAACCAGAGCATCTCTACAAACCAAGCTGTAATGAATATGGGAAATGAGCAACAATATTTCGAAACTGATGATGTATCATGTGTGTACTGTGGAGGGGAGCACTTATTTGAAAACTATTTTGGGAATCTAGTATCTGTGAATTATGTTGGGAACAACAACAGCGGTAAAAATCCTTATTCGACTACAGACAATCCAAGATTTCCACCTCAAGGTCATCAAGCTCAATATTACGGCCAAGAAACTCAGCAAAGTCAGCCAGCAAATCAAGAACCATCACTTGAAGATGTACTTAAAGCGTTCATGACAGAAACAAAAGCTCAGCTTCAGAGTCTGGATGCAGCAATGAGGAATCTAGAAAATCAGAGTGGACAGTTGGCTATAGTACTGAGCTCAAAACAAACTAGCACACCACCCAACACCACATAAGCACCTAAGCCTAATGAAATGGAGTACTGCAAGGCAATAATCCTCCATAATGGGAAAGAAGTCCTTACTTCAGTAGGGCGGAATGGAGATAGAAAATCTGTTAACACTAAGAGCAATGTCTAGAATGCAGAATCTGAGTTCAAAAGGACTGATCCAGTTATAGCAGAATCTTCTGAACATGCTACAGCAAAGAAATCTCAGCAGAAAAATTATGCAGAAACTTCTACCAAATCTGCAAAAAAGTCTCTACCCAAATTTGTACCAGAGAGGACTTCCCCACCTTTACCCCAAAGATTGAAGAGGCAACCCAAACATATGAGGTGACCATTACCAAAGAGGTCAAAAGCCAGGGAAAGAAAACACTTAGGTAAATGGCTCAATATGCTAAAAGGAGGAGCTACTTATGTCTGGCTCAGCTGTGAAGAATTCCTGCACCCAGATGCTGCATCATCCGGTAACATCAGAACAAGGGATGTTTTCTCTTTTTACCTTTCGCTGTTTTGGAAGTTTCTATTATGTTTTATGTTGCACTCTTCTTTGTAGTACTGTAGTTTATGTTATGTTTGGCAGTGTTTGTCTTTTTGATGTTTTAGTATGTTTGTCTCTGATTGGACCACAAATGATTAACAAACGACCCTATTCATGAGCGTCTTTTGGAAAGTAAATCAAGTTGTTTGAACCACAACCTTAATTTATGAACCTTTGACATGACTGTTGAACTTTTTAGCTGTTTGGATTGACTGAAATTGTTTGAGGCTTAAACATATGCTGCAGCATTTTGATACAACCTGTGAGATTTTGAGCCTCAACAGTTTTATTTGATTGTGAGTTCCATTTATGTGCTTTCTCTGTAAAGTTTGACTTGCTTCTTGCTTGTTTGAACATATCATTGCTGAACACACTTTTGCTTGAGGCATGTATGATTGTTTCAAATGCTAGTTTTAGCCTAAATCGCCTACCCTTTGAATTTAACTTTGTGTGTGAGCCCATTGAGCTTGAGTCCCTTATTCTGTTACTAGACACATTACAAGTCCTATAACTTGAAAAACAAAAAAGTTGTCTTTACTAGGTGGAGTTTAGGGGGTTGTTTTTCATAACTACATGGTTGTAACATAAGTTTGGGGGTGGCTTGAGGACAAGCACCATTATAAGTTTGGGGGTGCTATAAAGCAAAGTGGTGTATTGTAAATGACCGAGTTTTGCTATTTTATTTACTGGAATTATGTTTTCTCTTAAAAAATAAGAAAAAAATAAAAATAAAAAGAAGAGAGAATATGAATAGGACAAATGCCTTCAAATGTGAAAACTGTTCATTGTTTTAAAAAAAATAAAGAAAGAAAGAAAGAAAAGAAAAGAAAATAAAGGTAATAAGGAAATGAATGAAGGGATAAGGAAACTAAAAAGAAAAAGAAAAGAAAAGAAAAGAGTACCCCATCCATGGTACTGAGATTTTTGTGGTGGTTTGTGGAAAGCATTTGGTGTTGAACATATTGTAGGGAAAGCATTTCTGAAATCCACCTAGTGTTAGCCACTTCCTAAAAATGTATCATACCCTGACCTAAGCTCCATTACAACCCAATAAAAGTCCTCTAGAAGTGTAAAGCTTTGATATTATGCTAGTGAGTTTAGAAGCTTATCAAGCTTATGATAGGGATGCATGTGAATGATGATTGAGTGAACCCGCTTAATTGTGTGAATGAGGAAGAACACACTATTCTGAGTGCATAATGCTGTAGCATATTGTTCTAGGCTGAAATTGATTGATGTCATAAAAATTTGCTGATTTGTGATTCATGAATGTTGAAGAAGTAAGAGGTTTTTGTTTCTGGTGCATGATGTTGCTTTGAATATATATATATATATATATATATATATATATATATATATTTGTGGTCTACAGTCATGTGTGCATGTTTAGTCTTTGTTGATTTTTGTGTCTTTTTCTTTTGTTTCTTTCTTTCCATTACTTGAGGAAAAGCAATGATAGAGGCTGGACAGGTGGGGGAGGATGATGCTCTAAGTCCCCCTGCTGAACCATGTACTATAGAATCATCCATATAGGAGGTAGTGAGACATCCACTGTTTCCATGTTGTGAGTGCGATGTTGTGGCCCGGCTGCTAGGGTCCCCGAGAAAGTCCTTTCAAGACCGGTGTAGGTGGCGATCCGGTCTCCCTGGTTAATCACCCAAGCCCCACCATCGTCTGCATTTTCAAACGTCAGGGATCTGATCCCTGAGTAGGACAGATCCATCTTTTCTAGATTCATCTGTACTCATATATATATATATATATATATATATATATATATATATATCACACAGTAGAGGAAACAACAACAAAAATATGAAAGGCTGAGATACCAATATATGAGTTATGATAAGACAACCACATGTGTGACACACAAAACAGCATATACATGATATTCACAACATACAGAAATTATCCAAACAGCATAATAATTTGTCAACGGGACTCGTATCCAACAGTCATCGCGATTTTATAAAAATGCATGACACTTCAATATTCAGGCTCTAATTTAATATCTAATTTTTGGAGATCCCAAAACTTCTTTTCGTTTGAGCAGATCAAGCTCTTTACATGGACCATTGTCAACGAAAGAATTATCCATAAAACACATTGGTCAACACACAGGACACAATGGTTATCGCGATAAATGGAAACATTGTCCATAAAGATACATTGGCCAACACACAAGACACAATGATCTATAATTCATGACACAAAGGTCAACACATGGCACGTATGCCAAAGAATTCATGTAAAAACTTTTATTCTCGTCTCATTTTCTTTTTTCGTTTCATTCTTCCCTTGTCAAGGCTTGAAGGCTCACGACCATGCTTAATTTAATATTAAGTCTTTTCAACTTTAATTAATAAAACACAGGACACACAGTCCGAGTGTTTTAAACTCAACATAGGACACATAGTCCGAATGTTCAATCCTGAAGACCTAAATCGATGCACCAATCTTAGGCTTACGGAAATGGGATACAACATTCACTATATCAATTATAGGACACACAGTCCACAACAATTTTTACAGGACACATGGTCCACTAACACGGATCCATGATCCACGTGTTAACAGAACACTAGAAACCCGACGTCTCGGTTACTAGGTTCACTTTTCTTATCTAAAAACATTTTCGTTCTATGAAACAAAAAATACAAAACAAAACCTAAGAAAACTTATCCATGTTTAACGGAACTACTTTCACTGAGTAAAAACTCCTTTATAGAAAATCTTTTCTGTTTAAGAAAAATCATTTATAAAAACGCTAAATCACCAAGAAAATCATTTCTCCCAATTAATACATTCTTGAAAATCTTTCTCATGAAATCATCAACTTTTTTTTTAAAAAAAATCATTCCCCACTCGATTCATTAAAAATAAGACCGTTTTCTCCAACTTTCATCGTAAAATCCCCTTATAACTCAAAATGATTTTTCTGTTGTAAATAATTTTTCCAACGTCTATATTACATTATTTTCGTAACTTAATCACTTGAAATAACTTTCTATTTTATTATTGAATTTATTTTGGAAAAACTAACGTCTATTAAATTTTTTCACAGTTCCACCCTTACTATCACTCATTGACTCATCTTTCACCGAAATATTATTAAAATATTATTTTTATCACTTTTCTCCAACTTTACAAAAATTAAATTACTTTAATTAAATCTTTAAGCTTATCAAGTTTTTAACCTTCATTCACATTGAGCACTGACTACTATCAGGCTTCTCAGTCCATCAATCAACAACTGATAATCCAGTACAACACAGTTATATCGTACTTCACAGTTCACAGTTATAGCATGCATCACAGTTATAACTTTAAAATACAGTTATAACCACACAATTAAGTAAATTACATCAAACCACATAACAAGTTAAGCAATAAATAATTTAAAGCCACAAAAAACTACAACAGATAATTTACAGACAACACTAAGATAGCATATGGCTATATAAAACCCCTCGGGTCAACTCCCCTTACATCTTGGAGTTTTCAAGTCTCGTTCTCAAAGTGTTTGCCGATTCAATTCCGGTTTCATCCGCACAGCTCAGAACAATCAAACACATTTTTATCCTTCACAACAAATCACACACAAAAATTAACAAAATCAAACAAAACTCATCTATTTCATGTGAACTATGGTTTGGTCTTCATAGGGTTTCTAGGCAAGAGATGTTAAAATTTTACAAACTCTTAGGTTAATGATCCTTAAGCATGAGAAATACATAATCAACTATCACTTGACAACGATTTGAATCAAAACTCATCCAACCCACAAGGTTAGGGTTTTAGTCCTCATGAGTAAAATAGGCTAGAATTTGATTTGGTTTCTAATCTCTTGGATTAAATAATCATAGGTATTAAAGAGATGAAATCAGGTGTCACCTGACAAAAATTGAAGTAAAACCCAATTACACCAAAACCTAGGGTTTCGGCCATCAATGGAGAAATAAGGAGGAAATTTCTTTTGTGTTCATGCTTCTAGATGATCAATATAGGCATCATGATGAGTTCATAGTAATTGGTTTCAAGTCAAATGGATTTTTCTACAATTTTCTAGAAATTTTTGAAGAAAGCTTCATGAACTTGGATGATGATGATTCATGGCATAAACTTACAAAATAAATGAAGAAGAATACATGATTGATCATGGAGAGAAGAGGTTACCTCTTGTTGATGAGAAAAAGTGATGAAGATGATTAAATTCTTCACAAAATTAGCTTAAGTGTTCATGAACTTTAGAGAGAAAAAGTGTTAAGTTTGAAGAAGATAACACAAATGGTTGAAAATTGCCTAAGTGTGGTGTTATGGAGGTGGAGCCGTGGGGTTAGGGAGGTAAATGGGTAAAAATGTGTGATGGCACAATTGTAGTTTCCATGTAAAACTAAGGGTATTTTGGTCTTTTCACCACCAAAATATTTAATGTCATTTTTGTGTTGTTATGGCCATTATGACTCGGATATGATCGCCATAAATGCTCGTCACCTCAGTTACATCAATCACCTCAGCTCCGTATCTAGCTCCATCGTTTACTCTTAGGTTTTCCGTAAGATATTTAGAAGTTTTTGCCTGTATAAAATATAATATTTTATTTTCACTCGAAAATTTTCAAAAAGACCAATATCGTTTCAATTACGATATAAACCTTAACCGTTTCGTTCATGAGTCAAAATTAGGTTTTTTGATCAGTAAACTTTTACTGTTAGTGAAAACGCAAACCGGGTTCTGTCTGAATTTTCAACCAAAACTTTACCCGTAACCTTATAACAATAAGTATAACATGAAAAATACCTTGGTTTATCCAAAATCATTTTCTAAGTCTCGGATAAAAATATAAGCATCTATGTATTTATTACCGATATTAGAAAGCATAAAAATCGGGGTGTTACATTACTACCCCACTAAAAATAAATATTTCGTCCTCGAAATTACGCATCTGTAAAAAATCAGGATATTGTAATCTCATCTTGTCCTCGGCTTCCCATGTTGCTTCTCCGGTTGTCTCATCCCAAATAACCTTAACTAAGGAAATTTGTTACCCCTGAGCTTCTTAATCAACTTATCCTCGATTCTTACAGGCGAAGTCTCATAAGACAAGTTTTCTTTTAATTGTACTTCGTCGGGTTCAATTACGTGTGATGGATCAGGAATATACTTCCTTAATTTTGAGACATGGAACACATCATGAATGTTTGAAAGAAAAGGTGGCAAAGAAATTCGATAGGCTACTGGACCGGCCAATACGACGAAAAATTTGGTAAGGTCCAATGAATTTAGGAGTGAGTTTTCTGGACTTTATAACCCTACCTACCCCAGTCATGGGTGTGACTCTCAAAAATACATGTTCACCTTCTTGAAATTCGAGAGGCCATCTTCTCCGATCCGAGTAACTCTTCTGCCTATTTTGTGCCGTTTTCAACTTTTCATGGATTTGTTTAACCTTCTCCATTGTTTGTTGCACGATTTCGGGACCTAAAATCATGCTTTCTCCATCTTGGTACCAACACAATGGTATTTGACACTTTCTCCCGTACATAGTCACATAGGGTGCGATCCCTATAGTCGAATGAAAACTATTGTTATACGTGAATTTGATAAGTGGCAACAGGTCATCCCAACTTCCACGATGGTCTAAGACACATGCTCTCAGCAAGTCTTCTAATGATTGAATCGTTCTTTCTGTTTGTCCATCGGTCTGAGGATGATACGTTGAACTTAATCTTAACTTGGTTCCTAGAGCTTGATGTAAGCTTCCCCAGAAACGTGAAGTAAATTTTGGATCTCGATCTGACACAATGCTCGAAGGTACTCTGTGAAGTCTAATTACTTCATTGATATAAACATCATTCAATTTTTATACTGTGTAATTGATCTTAACAGGTAAGAAATGTGCCGATTTCGTTAACCTATCAACGATCACCCAAATTGAGTCAAAACCATTGGAAGTTCGCGGTAAACTTACCACAAAATCCATTGATATGCTATCCCACTTTCATTCCGGTACATCTAATGATGTAAGCATACCTCCAGGTCTTTGATGTTCTACCTTCGTTTTTTGGCAAGTCAGACATGTTGCAACGTACTCCGTTACTTGCTTTTTCATGCATGGCCACCAAAATCTTTGTTTTAAATCTTGGTACATCTTCGTTGATCCAGGATGAATACTTAACTTACTCTTGTGTGATTCCTCAAGAATCATCTTTTTCATCCCAGGATTATCAGGTACACCGATTCATCCATTGCACCTCAAGATGTGATATGGTCCCAAACTAAATTATGTAACTTTTCCTTGTTCCATTTATTCCTTCTTTTATTGAAGATACACATCAGAATTCTGTTGTTCTCGGATTTCTTCCATTAATCCACTAGAAATTTTGATCATTCCTAACCTGATCTTCTCTTTACTTACTTCCATAATCAAACTAAGATCACAGAATTTATCAATCAATTCGAGTTCCTTTACCATCATAGCTGAGATATGAATGGATTACCGGCTAAGTGCATCAGCTACCACGTTCGCCTTTCCAAGATGATATTGTAATTTAAAGTCGTAATCCTTCAGGAATTCCATCCATCATCTCTGCCTCATGTTGAGTTCTTTTTTATCAAACAGGTACTTTAGACTTTTGTGGTCACTAAAGACGTCAAACTTAGATCCATACAAGTGGTGTCTCTATATCTTTAGTGCAAAAACCACAACAGCTAACTCTAAGTCATGCGTCAGATAATTTATTTCATGAGTCTTTAGCTGACGTGACGTATAAGCTACAACTTTTCGATGTTGCATTAATACACAGCCCAAACCTTGATGCGAAGCATCACAATATACCTCATAAGGTTCATTCGATTCATGTAGTATTAATACCGACGAGGTTGTCAATCGTTCTTTAATCTTTTGGAAACTTTCTTCGTACTTCTCCGTCCAAACAAAAGGTTGATATTTCCTCGTAAGTTGAGTCAATGGCACAACTATCTTGGAAAAACCTTCAATAAATCTCCTATAGTAACAGGCTAGACTGACAAAACTTTGAATCTTTGTTACCGTCTTTGGTCTTTCCCAAGAGAGTATTGCTTCTACTTTTGCAGGATCGACAATGATTCCTTCCTCGGTAATCACATGCCCCAAAAATTTTACTTCTTCGAGCCAAAACTCACAGTTAGACAGTTTTGCATACAAAATTTTCTCACGTAAGATTTGTAAAACTTGTCGTAAATGTTCTTCAAGTTCCTCATTGCTCTTAGAGTAAATGAGAATGTCATCGATGAACACGACAACAAACTTATCAAGAAACGGACGAAAAATCCGATTCATGTAGTCCATGAAGATAGCAGGTGCATTCGTCACTCCAAAAGGCATTATGAGATACTCATAATGTTCATAATGAGTTCTGAATGCAATCTTTGGTATATCTTCAGTATTTACCCTAATCTGATGATAGCCCGTCCTCAAGTCAATTTTTGAGAACACAACAGCTCCTCGCAGTTGATCCATCAGATCGTCTATACGCGGTAAAAGGGTACTTATTCTTGATTGTCATTTTGTTAAGTTGTCGAAAATTCACGCAAAGTCTCGAATCTCCGTCTTTCTTTCTCTCTAGAAGAACTGGTGCTCCCTACAGGGAAACACTCGGTCGTATAAACAAAAGGTCCTCCGGTTGAGTTTTCAACTCAGTAAGCTCTGTAGGTGACATCCGATAAGGAGTGATAGAAATTGGTCCGGATCCTAGTACTAGGTCGATGGAGAATTCTATCTCTCTTACTGGCGGCAAACCGAGAACGTCATTCGAAAACACATTCGGAAACTCTTTCACTATAGGTACCGTACTCAAATCGATCTCCCCCTCGACTTCTAAGTTAGTTAAAAGCAAATATCCCTAATCTTTTTTTTTTCGAAAAAGTTCTTACTTGGTTGGAAGATAAAAATCCATAAATCTCAGGATTGGGAAAAAATAAAGTCTTATGAGCACAATCTAAAAGAATACGGTTGGAAGATAACCAATCCATGCCTAAAATCACATATAATTGTATTAAAGGCAGGCATATCAAGTTGCTTGGCAGATATATGCTTGGGTGATTGATTTTATTTGCTCGGTCTGGCTGGTGCGCTTTACTGATCATGGCATATGTGTAATTGTCCTTACTTGTGATGGGGCACATCAATTTTGGTTGGCTGTATTATTTTCTTGGCGCCAGGAAGTCCCTGCAGGTTACTTCCTTCAGTTCATCCACATTGTGGGACTACCTGCTTCATCCTCATTTTCTTCTCTTTGTGGTGTTGGGGTAGGATATTGTAATACCAATGCTGGTGCTTTTTTGTCTATCAGTATTGTACTTACAAGAGTCTTGCCCTTTTTCATTCTTTTTGCTCATGTATACGGGTTAGGGTACCCCTTGTACCTCTCAATCAATATACTTTTTTGCTTATAAAAAAACAAGAAAATGTCTATCCTGAATGATAATAGGACAATTCAGACATACAGAGTTTACAGTCACTGGCTTAGCAATTGGGGTTGAAACAATCAAGTCATACGATAAAGAAGAAACAGACAATTTCAAATATCTCACAGAATCCATCGCAATAAAAGAATGTGTTGCACCCGAATCAAAAAGTACAGTTAAGAAATTACCAACTATGTCGCTACTACCTTGTATGAGATCATCGGAATTGGAAGCCTCAGCACCACTCATGGTGTAAACTCTCCCCTTAGCTGTCGACCTATTGGTCTTTGCGGTGTTGACAACTGGTGCAGACCTCAACGTACCACAATCTCTTGCAAAATGCCCCATTTGACCACAATTGAAACATCTCATTCCCCTAACTGGGAAAGTATTCGCCATGTGATTTGGATCTCCATATTTGTAACACTTTCTGATTGAGCTTTGATTTTGGTTCCTCTGGCCTCCACTACCTGATGTAGTAGCAACGGGGCAGTATGATTGTTGGTTCCGGTTATTCCCTGGATGTTGGAAATAAGGTTTGTTATAAACTTGCTTCCCCCACTAGTTCTGAAATTGACCCTTCGATCTAGATGGTCCTCCTACATTTCCTTTGTTATCTCTTTCGTTCTTCATTTGTTCCACTTTTCTACATTTTTCAACTAAGGGTTGGAAATTTCTGATTTCCAGTGGTAGTACCGACTTTTTAATCTCGAAACGCAGTCCTCCTTCAAATCTCTCACACTTCCAATCCTCATCTGGGTTGTTTTGGAAAAAGCGGAAATACTTGGAAAGTGAATCAAACTTTGTTGCGTATTCCCCGACAGATAAATCCCTCTGTTGAAGACACAAAAATTCTTTCTCTTTTTCAGCTCGATCACTCTGAGGAAAATACTTGTTCAGAAACATGTTCTGAAATATCTCCCAAGTAATCTCTTGATTTTCCGCATCCAGCAGTTGCTTAGTGCCCTTCCACCAATACTCAGCATCTCCTAACAACAGAAAAGTAGCATAAGGCACCTTCACTAATTCTGGACTGTGAATCAGCTCAAAGATTTTCTCTACTTCCTGAATCCACAAATCAGCTTTCGCAGGATCCACATCCCCATGAAATTGTGGTGTATTCTGGCATCTAAAAGCAGTCAGACCTTGCCTTCAGCAGCCTGTTCAGGTCGAATTTGATCCTGTTGGTTCTAGGCAGCTATAGTAGCTGTTTGGAGTACAATAGCAGCGGCGACATCCGCCATCGCTTATGCTGCATAATCCATTCCACCGGCATCTTTGTAGTTTTCTTTGCAATTACCACGGCCATCAAGACGACCACCTCTACAACCTCTTCCACGGCCGCGTCCACGTCCACGTGCACCTTCTGGTTCCATAACTGACCTACGAGACAAAATCCGTTAAATGGCAACCAGAAAATGAAACGTAAACTTACTAGTTATCACACATTACTTCTAAGAAGTAATTCAAACAATCTCAATCAGAGATCACACAACATCAACACAACAGACCTATTCCCAAATATTTCCCGAAAGACTCGACAAGCTCTGATACCACTAATGCGACACCCCCTCCTTGGGGTATCATATTTAAGAAACTCGTTACGGAAATAAAACTTAAAGAAAATAAAATGTAGCTGGTTACTTTCAAAAAAACAAAGTTTTCTACTTTTACTTATCCTTTTTGAAAATGGTGACATTTTTTTTTTCCTTTTCTTCTACATACAAACAATATCAACATAATATACATCTCTATTTCATACATATGCATCATAAAATTTTACATAAAGACCTTCATCTTATCAGGTCACTTTCAAAGTCTTGAAGACATAAAACAAAACTAAAACAAACTAACTATAACATAGTGGGAGTCTGGAACCACAACTTAAAAATATAATGGCTCTCAGTAGCCAGAAAGTCAGACTGTCAAAACCCATTATCCCCAAAAATGGAACACCCTATAGCTGGTCGCAGCTAATGAAAACCATTGGGGACTCCAGTATAGACATCCCCATCCTCAGGAGGAGTATGTAGAGAGGATACCTCAACTCCCTCTCCTACATCCGGGACTACACCATCCTTAAGAGGATGATAGTCCGGGTCCTTAACTAGATCCTCCTAAGGATCTTCCTCAATCCCCTCCTGCACTTCCTCCGGAACTAACACTATAGGTACTGGAGGTGATCCTGGAGCTACCTCCTGTAGAGGCTGGACATGTGGGGGAGGATTATGCTCTAAGTCCCCCTGCTGAACCAAGTACTATAGAATCATCCATATGGGAGGTAGTGAGACCTCCATCGTCTCCATGATGTGAGTGCGATGATGTGGCCCCGCTGCCAGGGTCCCCGAGAGAGTCCTTACAAGATCGGTGTAGGTGGCGCTCCGGGCTCCCGGGTTAATCACCCAAGCCCCACTGTCGTCTCCATTTTCAAAAGTCAGGGATCTTATCCCTGAGTTGGACGGATCCATCTCTTCTGGATTCATCTGTACTCATATATATATATATATATATATATATATATATATATATATATATATATATATATATATATATATATATATATATATATATATATACTACACAGTAGAGGAAACAACAAAAGAAATATGCAAGGGTGAGATACCAATATATGATGTTTTGATAAGATAACCACATGCACGACACACAAAATAGCATATATAGGATATTCACAACATACGGAAATTATCCAAACAACATAAAAATTTATCAACGAGACTCAGACCCGACAGTCATCGCGATTTAATAAAAATGCATGACACTTCAATATTCAGGCTCTAATTTAATATCTAATCTTGGGATATCCCAAAACTTCTTTTCGTTTGAGCAGATCAAGCTTTTTACATGGACCGTTGTCAACGAAAGAAACAATGTCCAACGAATATATGACACATTGGCCAACACACGGGACACAATGATCATTGCGATATTTGGAAGCATTATCCATAAAACACATTGGCCAACACACAGGACACAATGGTTACCGCGATAAATGGAAACATTTTCCATAAAGATACATTGGCCAACACACGGGACACAATGATCTATAATTCATGACACAAAGGTCAACACATGGCACGTCTGCCAAAGAATGCATGTAAAAACTTTTATTCTCGTCTCATTTTCTTTTTCGTTTCATTCTTCCCTTGTCGAGGCTTAAAGCCTCACGATCATGCTTAATTTAACATTAAGTCTTTTCAACTTTAATCAAACACAGGACACACAGTCCGAGTGTTTTAAACTCAACGTAGGACACATAGTCCGAGTGCTCAATCGCGAAACCCTAGATGGATGCACCAATCTTAGGCTCGCGGATATGGGATACAACATTCACCATATCAATTATTGGACGCACAGTCCACAGCAACTTTTACAGGACACACAGTCCACTAACACGGATCCATGATCCATGTGTTAACAAAACACTATAATCCCGACGTCTCGGTTACTAGGTTCAATTTTCTTCTTTAAAAAAATTTTTGTTCTGTGAAACAACAAATACAAAACAAAACCTCCGAAAACTTATCCAAGTTTACCGGAACTACTATCACTGAGTAAAAACGTCTTTACATAAAATATTTTCCGCTTAAGAAATCATCTATAAAAATGTTAAATCACCAACAAATTCATTTTTATCCCAATTAATACATTCTTGAAAATCTTTCTCATGAAATCATCATATTTTTTTAAAAAAACATCTTTCCCAACTCGATTCAATAAAAATAAGACCGTTTTCTCCAACTTTCATCGTAAAATCCCTTTTTAACTCAAAATGACTTTTCTGTTGTAAATAATTTTTCCAACATCTATATTACACTATTTTCATAACTTAATCACTTGAAATAATTTTTTATTTTATTATTAAATTTATTTTGGAAAAACTAAAACCTGTGCAATTTTTTCACAGTTTCGCCCTTACTATCACTCATTGACTCATCTTTCACCGAAATTTTATTAAAATATTATTTTTTTTTCACTTTTCTCCAACTTAACAAAAATTTAATTACTTTAATTAAATCTGTAAGCTTATCAAGCTTTTAACCTTAATTCACAATGAGAACTGACCACTGTCAGGCTTCTCAGTCCATCAATCAACAACAAATAATCCAGTACAACACAGTTATATCGTACTTCACAGTTATAGCATGCATCACAAGTATAACTTTAAAATACAGCTATAACCACACAATTAAGTAAATCACATCAAACCACATAACAAGTTAAGCAATAAATAATTTAAAGCCACAGAAAACCACAACAGATAATTTACAGACAACACTAAGATAGCATATGGCTATATAAAAGCCCTCAGGTAAACTCCCCTTACATCTCAGAGTTTTCAAGTCTCGTTCTCAAAGTGTTTTCCAATTCAATTCTGATTTCCTCCGCACAGCTCAAAGCAATCAAAAACAGTTTGATCCTTCACAACAAATCACAACCAAAAATTAACAAAATAAAACAAAACTCATCTAGTTCATGTGAACTATGGTTTGGTCTTCATAGGGTTTCTAGGCAAGAGATGTTAAAATTTTACAAACTCTTGGATTAATGATCCTTAAGCATGAGAAAGACATAATCAACTATCACTTGACAAAGATTTGAATCAAAACTCATCCAACCCACAAGGTTAGGTTTTCGACCCTCATGAGTAAAATAGGATAGAATTTGATTTGGTTTCTAATCTCTTGGATTGAATAATCATATGAGTATTAAAGAGATGAAATCAAGTGTCACATGACAAAAATTGAAGCAAAAATCCATTTACACCAAAACATATGGTTTTGGCCATCAATGGAGAAATAAGGAGGAAATTTCTTTTGTGTTCATGCTTCTAGATGATCAATATAGGCATCATGATGAGTTCATAGCAATTAGTTTCAAGTCAAATGGATTTTTTTACATTTTTCTAGAAATTTTTGAAGAAAGCTTCATGAACTTGGTTGATGATGATTCATGGAATAAACTTATAAAATAAGTGAAGAAGAATACATGATTGATCATGGAGACAAGAGGTTACCTCTTGTTGAGGAGAAAAAGTGATGAGGATGATCAACTTCTTCACAAAATTAGCTTAAGTGTTCATGAACTTTTGAGAGAAAAAGTGTTAAGTTTGAAGAAGATAACACAAATGGTTGAAAATTGCCTATGTGTGGTGTTATGGAGGTGGAGCCGTGGGGTTAGCGGGTAAATGGGTAAAAATGTGTGATGACACAATTGTAGTTTCCATGTAAAACTAAGGGTATTTTGGTCTTTTCACCACCAAAATATCTAATGTCATTTATGTGCCATTATGACCATTATGATTCGGATAGGATCGCCATAAATGCTTGTCACCTCAATCACATCAATCACCTCAGCTCCGTATTTAGCTCCGTATCTAGCTCCGTCGTTTAGCCGACTTAGGTTTTCCGCAAGATATTTTGAAGTTTTCACCCGTATAAAATATAATATTTTATTTTTACACGAAAATTTTCAAAAAGACCAATATCTTGCAAGTACGATATAAACCTTAACCGTTTCGTTCATGAGTCAAAATTAGGTTTTCTGATCAGTAAACTTTTACTATCAGTGAAAACACAGACCAGGTTCCGTCCAAATTTTCAACCAAAACTTTACCTGTAACCTTAGAGCAATAAGTATATTATGAAAATAACATTGGTTTATCCAAAATCATTTTCTATGTCTCGGATAAAAATATAAACATTTATATATTTATTACCGATATTAGAAAGCAGAAAAATCGGGGTGTACAATCCTTATGTAGAAAAATAATGATGATGTTTATATATATAAATATATATATATATATATATATATATATATATATATATATATATATATGTGTGTGTGTTTGTGTTTATGTGTGTGTGTGTGTGTGTGTGTGTGTGTGTGTGTGTGTTAAAAGAAATTTTTTTATACCATGTTTTCGAATATATATATATATATATATATATATATATATATATATATATATATATTTGTGTGTGTGTGTGTGTGTGTGTGTGTGTGTGTGTGTGTGTGTGTGTGTGTGTGTGTGTGTGTGTGTGTGTGTGTGTAGGTGTGTAGGTGTATGTTAAAAGAAATTTTTTTATACCATTTTTTCGAACATGAAAAATTCATGATTATTTTACAAAAGTAACCAGCAAATTATTTTGTTTTATTTCTGCAACGAGTAAGAATTATGTAACGCCGAGGGAGGCGTTACAATACTTTTCTAAGGCTCATCCTCATTTTTACTGTAGATGAACAGTAAAATGGGTGGTAAGCTTAATCCTTTGGGGTTTTTTTAATTATATTAATAGATAGATATGAATACAATTATTTAATTTGTTTTGTTTGCATTTTATTTGTCTACGATGTTTAACTTTTAATATTTCATCAAAAAAAAATTGTTTAACTTTTAATATGTAAAATATTTATTAAGTGTTTTTTACAACCTTTATTAATTATGTAGTTCTAAAAATTATTAGTCTTGGTTTTTAGGGGATCATTTATTTAAGTTTTATTATTTATTTTCTACTTCAATATTTAATTATGTCTTTGGAAGGGTAATGTGAATGTGCAAACTTTGTCTTCAAATACTTTGTTTATACTTAATTTTTTTGCTTTATATTTTTCAAAAACAAATATATTTAGATTTTTTAATTCGAGTGCAATGCCAGCAACATAGTCTACCAACCCAAGTGAGTTACGGGGATATACTACATAGAAGAAAAAATGTTAATTTCACAATCCGTCAAGGTAATAAAAAAATTTATTTTGTTTGTATTATTGTATTACTTTTTCCCACTTGCATTTCAGATTTTTATTTAATTGGTTAATTTGTATTGATATTATAGAAATGCATTTTTAAGTTCATGATGGAGAGAATCCTTTATTTGTTGAAGATGGATGTGAATGTATTTATTTAGAAATCAATGTTTATTTGTATCTATTAATTTAATTTAATTTTGCCACTTTTTTATTTTTTACAAGTCGATTGATTTGTAAAACTTTTTTCTATATTGTCTAGACTTTGGATGAATGAACCAGTGCCGTGAATATTGTGGCGCAATGGTCTGATTTGAGAAGCTGTCAGGAAAAAAAATGATTCTAGAGTAGAATTATTTTGTTTTAATAAATAGACATGAATATAATTATTTAATATATTTGTTTGAACTTTATTTGTATACAATATTTAATTTTTAATATGTAAATATTTATTAATTATTTTTTACAACCTTTATTAATTGTGTAGTTCTAAATATTATTGGTCTTGGTTTAGGAGATCATTATTTAAGTTTTATTATTTATTTTTTACTATAATATTTAATTATGTTTTTGAAAGGGTAATGTGAATGTATTAAATTTGTCTTCGAATACCTTGTTTATATTTAATTTTTTTTTGCTTTATTAGTTTTTTTTAAAAAAATATAGAATTTGATTTTTTAAAGTTAAGTGGAATGCTAGCAAAATAGTCTACCAACTCAAGTGAGTTATGAGGATATACTACGTTGAAGAAAGAATGTTAATTTCACAATCCGTCAAGGTAAAATAAATTGTTATTTTGTTTGTATTATTGTGTAACTTTTCCCACTTGCATTTTGTAACAACCTGTTTTTAAACTAAAACATATTAAGTGTTTTAATAACCTTATTGATCCTTTGTAAACAATCAATTTTGAAGTTTCTTCTTTGTTTTGGCCCAATAATTGATTATTTGAACCACCATAATCGATTACAAGGTTTTTGGACTGAGTTCCTGAAGTTCCGAATCATCATAATCGATTAGGAGGAGTGTCATAATCGATTATGATATGTGTAATCGATTATATATCGTTAGATAATCGATTAAATACTGGAAAATCTATATATATAGCCCTTCTTGAACGACCCCAAACGTGAAAAATGGAGTTCTAAGGCAAAAACCTCATATTTTTTAGAGAAACTCTCAAAGTTCATCACTCTAAACCCCACTATCATTAAAACTTGACCATCTACATCAATCACATACTTTCATCTTCTTCTTCCATCTTAATAACTTGAGGTAACTTGATCATGTCTTCCTTTTGAGTTCATCTTTCTTTTTCATCTTCATTTTGATTTGAAATCCATTTTTATATCTTCCATGAACATGAATCACGAGTTCTTGTATTATAAAAATTCCATGAAGCTTGATTCTTTATCTTATCTTCATAAGACTCTATCATGTTGTATTGAAGAGTATGAATGAAAATACAAACCCAAACTCCACAAAACCCCTTTGGTCGAAACTAACTTGAGAAATGGGTTTGGTGTTTTTGCTTCTTTTGTGAAATCAAATACTTGATTTATGCTCTTTAAGGCCTATACTATTTAAATCCAAGAGTTTGAATAAAAATGAATTTCCTAACCTATTTTCCTAGTTGAGGCCCAATCTAGCCTATTATAGTTAAGGGTGATTTTGTTTGATAAATTATAGTTATGTTGTTTGTTTGAAGGAGAAATTGTTAAACTGTGGTGTTATAACGAGGAACATCAGATTCGGAATTCCAGTGATAACTCAGGTGGGGGAAAGGGTCAACCTATCGTCCGAATCGATAAGTAGTATATTATATAATAGTTGTGTAGGGCGACCTAAACACTACTAGTAGTCGAGTAATCGACAAGACCAAAATCATATTGGAAACCTTCAATGTAAAACCAATGGTGATTCGGGGATTGTAGGTTTATCGACATTAGGTTGATTGTAAGTATTTTGATGATGTCTGACTTTATGTTCATAGATTTGATTGTGATACGCTGGTTGAGGTATTCCACTGCATGTGGCGTATTATTTTTTGTGGTTGAATATTTCCAGATAATGTTTTATGCATGATCTGCCTGGATTTGTACTATGCTTAGTTGATTTTAAGCAAGGATATATGTTGATTCGGAGGATTTGGTTTGGTTGAGAAAGTATCGGTGAGTTAGAAGTGCCTAACTTAAATTGATTATTATAAAAGATAAAATGTGTCAAAGAATGTGAGTCGAGGCAATGATGGAAGGTTGAGGAACTAGGTTGTTATTGATGTAATTCAGTGAGGTTCATAAGTTGTATTGTGTGTTTATAACCGTATGTTTGACACATACGAGGTCTGAAATCCTTGCGGGACCATCCAATGTTAGATTTAATGCGTGTAACTAAAGTGTCAATGCTTTGCTTGAGCACCCTCAAGAGAGAGAACCTGGGTATGCACCAACTATACCGTGTAGCTATAGTGTCATTGTATTACATGAGCATTCTTACCATTGATGAGGTTGTGCACCGACTGTACCGGGCAACTATAGTGCCATTGCTATGCATGAGCACCCTTGATCCAGGGTGTGCACTGACTGTGCCGTGTAGCTATTGTGTCATTGCTTTGCATGAGCATTCTCACCACGAATAAGGGCGTGCACCAGTTTTTGGGGATGCATCGCTTGGACGACTGACTATTATCCCTAACTGTAATGGGGGATTAGTGGTCATGTCATCATAAAGGTTTAGAGTGCATGAGTTGAGGGTAGAGGTGGACATAGTGATTTATGGAGGATAGTTGGTTTGAATGATGATATGTCTGTGACTTTTATTGTATCATATACTATGACTCTTTTTCGCTTTTTGATGATAGAATTGCTTCTTATCCCCTATTTTTCTGTATTTTGTGTGGCTACTTTATTTACGATAGAAGACCCGGTGGGAGAATATGTTGCTGAGGAGTTGGACGGAACACTGTATGAAATGGAGGTTGCTGAGGAGTTGGATGGAACTCCTTATGAACCAGAGACCGGAGGACGAGCTGTGAACCCCGGTGATAGAGTTTAGGATGTATGGCCAGTGCGTATCGTGAGACGTTTTATATTTTCCTCTAAGAATAACCGTTTGTTTAAGTGTATACTTGTGAGGGATCCTTCTGAGAGGATAACCTCAACAGTGTTTTGTATTATGTGTATAAGACATATGTGTGTATGTATTTATTATATGAAGTGTAATAGGTTAATTTTCAGAAGTTGTATGCTTTATAACTTAAGTTTTAATTTTTACGTATTTTCACTATTAAGCGTGTGATTAAGTAATTAAAGAATGAGGTTTTAATCTAATTACACAACGGGGCACAACGGGGTGTCTCATTTTGGTATCAGAGAAGTTTGATTCTAATCGGACTGCGAGGTCTAGGATGTTGTTACTGGCCGTGTCTAGTTGAATTCACATCGAATTTTGACTATGCTTTGAAGGTTGGTAGTGTGTCCGATTTTACTGCAAAAATTAATATTAGTATGGCATAGGGTATGTATATACTTGCCTATGTAGTATTATATGTCATACTAATGAGAGCGAATGATTTCTTTTACAGAATCATGGGTCGAGGAAGATGACGTCCAACCAGCAGTGGTGGCAGAACTCCGGAAAGAATTATAGGAGCTGTCAACAATTACATCAATGGAGGAGAGTCATCTACGACTCCCAATACCATGAAAACGATAGATGTTGATATGTTGTTACAAACCTAGCAGAATGCGGAGATGCTGCAAATGAACAGAGATCAGCTGGAACTAAAGAATCAGAGGAGGGCTGCAGCAGCTGAAGATGCAGGATTGGCTAATTTTATGAAAGGGAAGCCACCTCAATTCCGAGAAGAGTACGACCCGGATAAAGCTGAATGGTGGATACAAGAGATTGAGAAGATGTTTGAAACTGTGCTCTGTAACGAGGAGAGGAAAGTGACTTATGCTGCCTTCATGCTAACTGAAGGAGAAGTGTTCTGGTAGAAGGGAAAGAAACGACTTTTGGAGGTTGATGGTAGAACGATTAACTAGTAGTTATTCACCGACTGCTTCTTTGAAAAATATTTTCCGTGTCTAATTCGACGCGAGAAGGAAAATTAATTCACATACCTCAAACAAGGCAACATGTCTTAAGCTATCAGCACTGTCATGAGCGTTTGCTTGACTTTGAAATGTGCTTAGTGCTCTAGAATGTTGAGGTTGGTCATTTGGATGGATAACTGCCAGAGCCAATGGTTGAGATGAGTGCTTTCCATAAGTACTTTGTCTTGGAGCAGACTCAAGAACTTCCTCATACCCAGTTACTGGTTGAATAATATCAACATTCATATCTGGTCCTTCAACTATAATCTCTTCTTCAGTGTGCTCAGAAGAAGAAGATGAGTCTTCATATGATTGTGGAGATGAAGCAAGAGTAAGCACAGGAGGAGGTGAATCTCGAGCCCAATGAACAGGGGCTTCTTCATAAACAGAACTTCTGAGGGAAATAACGAGAGTGTCCTCATGAATGTAAAATCTAACATTTGAGAGACCACACTTTCCTCTAACTTTTGGAATGTTTCCTTTTTCTTCATCACTCAGTCCAGAGGATGATGCTTTCTTAGTACAAGTTATCATATGATGTCTCCAGAAATCAACTGCAGTATCTTCAGGTATATCCTCAACAGGTTATGTTATTCAGAAATCTATTAGATTATGATCAACAGAGGCTTCAGATTCTATGATCATACAGAATTTGTGAGTTGGCATCTTTGCAGTACTTCTTTGATTTTTCAAATCATTATCCTTGTTAAAATCTATCATAGATAGTCTCGGGTAAATCATGTAAGGTCTCACTCCAATTCTTATATTCTTCAGGGTATGGAACAACCATGTTGGTGGAACAAAATTGGAAGCTCTAACATATCTTGACAGCTCAAACTCAGCTTTCAAATGAGCATACATAATGTGATCCACAACATTAGTAGCTTTGCCATATTCTCTTGGATGAACAAAAGTCTTCCATTTAGTGTTTTTGTCCAAGATGAATTGAGGTTTCCCATATGTTCTCGACCTTCTGTACTCAGCTGACTTAGCTTTGGCTTTGTAAGGATCTTGAGTCCAGTCAGGGATGATGTGCCTATCAACACCTTCTGTGAATGGTTTGAAGGGAGGGAATTTGATGAGATTGTGGTAGATCTTTCTTGGTGGGAATTTCTGTAGTGGAAGATGAATAAGGGCAGGTCCAATATGGTTGTACAGGGTGGATAGAAGTGGATTGGTCTGCACATAGGGAATGGGTGCATGCCATGGAGTGTATGTAGTTTCAAGTTCATACTCATACTCAGGTAGAGGGTAGAATGGTCTGGTTGATTCAGGTTCAGGTTGATTGAACCAGGGATCATATGCAGGAATGATTGGTTGAAATTATGGTCTAGTTGGAGATGTTTGTAGTGGTGAGTGGACAGGGGATTGGACATGTGAGATTATTTGTCGTTGTGGTTGTGAGGCTTGTGAGGGTTATGTTGATGGTAGTGTGGGAATATACACATCATGGTGAGATGAAGGTGGTAACACAGAATCAGGTGCAGTAGTAACATTATCCCTATGTTCTAAGCTTTCTACCAAGGCATCTACTGCTAATTGAACATGATCATTGGCAAGGATGTTTACCTCATAAATCACAATGGACTTAGCTTTCCTTGAGGGTTGTCTTCTTCTTGTTGGGACAGCATACACATTTTGCTTCTTCAGTACAGTTCCAATAGGAACATTATCCTCATCATCTTCATCTTCGTTATGAGACATGATTATATTCCTGGTTCTCTTCTGAGATGGAGCAAGCTGAGGTGCATCAACAGGTTGTTCCCTGATTACAATTCCAGCAGAAGGCTTCCTTGCAGCAGTTGTTTTCCTTCTAATTGTCTTCTTTCTCAGCCCTAGAACTTCAGCATTGTTCAGTTCAACTTGTTCTTCCTTTATTTTCAGCATCTCTTCTTCTTTAGCCATAGCATCTTGAGCAACCGTGCTAAGTTTCATGTTTGTCAAGTTCATATTGCCGAACACTACAACAAACATACCATGCTCAGTTAGAATCTCAGCTTGCTCTTCTTGTGACTTGGCAGCAAGGATGTCATAAATTCCTTGAGCTTTCAGAATTTTTGACAGCAAATGACTGAAGGGGATGGCAGTTGCCTTTTCCTTGTTGATTATGTAATCCCTGAATCTACCAAAGAGAATCCTAGGCAGATTGATCTTGGTCTCTAGTACAAAGTGACAAAGATAGAACTTGTGTAGGGCAGAGAGGTTATCCTTTGAACCAGTCTTGTGAAGGATAGCCTTATTCAGGATTTGATGGAGGATTCTTAGTTCATCCTTCATCTCTACTACTTTCCATGAGTGGGTCCTGACTGTATCTTGCCTCATCAGAAAGGCAACAACTACCTCAAAACCTCCAAGATCCGTCTCCCAACTATCAGTGAGGAAAACCCCTTCTTGGGCACAGTGAACAGCTTCAAAGATGGTTTTCTCAGATACCACCACTCTCTTACTAAGCACCGTAGCAAATACCTCAGAGTCTGTAACCTAAGAGTTTCTCCAGAAGTCCCTGATCAAGTTTGGGTAGACAGAGACCTTCTCCACGAAGAGTCCCCCTCAACCAGCAGCATTTATATTCTTGCTAACATCCATATTATAGTCCTTTAGAATCCCGAAATCAAAGTGATGTTCCACACCAATGTTCAACTTGTCCACATTGAAGGTTGAAACAGCAGAAGAGGAAGCCATTGATGAGGTTTGAAGGTTAGGGTTTGGTAGCAAGAAAATAGAGTACACGAGGATTCAAAGAGATGTGAAAGGTTTTTCAGTGGGAAATAATATTGCTTAAAAATGTTTCGAATGTGAAGATTTTTTCCCAAATAAAATAATTAAAATAAAATAAAAGAAATGAAAACGTGTGAAGAAAGAAGTAATTAGTACTGATACGGCGCAGGTTTTTGAAACTGTAAAAACTATTGATGGGATTTATGAAAATAACTGACTCAGCAAGAGAATATTATTAAATATGTCTTGGAAATGAATTAATCACTAGTGCAATAAGTACTTTTTACGTCAGTTAAAATTGATTTTTTACGTCAGAATACTGACTCACGTAAATACAACTGATGTTAATAGTTAATATTTTAACGTCAGTTGAGAACTGACGTTAAATATAAAACTATTAACGTCAGTTCTTTAACACAACTGACGTTAATTTTGTAAAAATTAACGTCAGTTGTTTAAACAACTGACGTTAAACCCTAAACTATTAACGTCAGTTCTTTAAGACAACGGACGTTAATTTTGTAAAAACTAACGTCAGTTGTTATAAAGAATTGACGTTAAAGGTTTTAATTTTAACATCAGTTGTTTATTACAATTGACGTTAATAGTTTTTTTTTTAATTCAGTTTTAAAATATCACTCCCCTCAGCTATCCCTGCATTCAGTAAATATCCCAGTAACACAGAATATCACACACATTACATAATTGCAAAGGAAAAATGGAACAATGGGGGGACTTAAAACCAAAACCCATGTATAGGAAAAACATAACTATCTACAAGTATATATATATAAATTTTAGTCTCCAATGTCTAAAAACAAAACTATCAATCTAAGGATATATATACACATGTTATGAATTAGTTTCTAAAGTCTAACAAAAAAACTATTCATCTAAGTAGTGCGGAGGTATCTTGTCAATTCCTTTTTCAGCCGCATACTTGAAGAAGAATTCATCGAAGCGCATCCTCAAGTCTCTTAACTCATCTTCTTGAATAGGCGATTGGTCATTAAATGCCTACAGACGTTCAAATAATAACAATAACATCAATGCAAGTCATCTTCAAAACTATAATATATAATTTAACAAGTTTTTTAAATATTACCTTATTCCATCCATCCGTAATAGATGCGGAGACTATGTTCAGCATATGAAGCATCACATAATAGCCGCACGACCACCCATCAATTTGAAATCGAGACTACCAACAAAATTAATTTCAATGTCAGATGAATATACATATAAATTAGTAATTATAATATTAATTATTTGATAAATAAACTATCAAACCTTGAGGATGTTCCATACAGGATTTGCTTTAGCCTTAGAAGTCCTACTTCTTCCGTTGGCGCAACTTATGCTACTCGCTTTCAGCGCGCTATCATAAACAAATAATCATGTTAATTAACAAATTCATATATCATGTGTGTAATAAACTAAAAACAACTGATATTAAAACTTAAATTAAATTTAAGATTAGTTACTTATGTATTTACAGCTTCCACCACCTCCTGTGGCGGGTTTTGGTGAAGAGAGCATAAGAATATGACAGTATGCCTAGACGGGTGAAGTACGAACAACTGCCAATGGTTTTTCATACAGAAGGGAGCCAGATATAATTCTTTCCGATTGTCTCCCAACAAGTTTCCTAAGTATGTACTCAATGCATCGCCATCAAAGAATTCGGGCAGAAGGATTGACGGATCTAAGAAGCCGTAAACTAATGCAACGCCCTTATCAAGCTGAAGACGATGGAGATACCTAAGATATGAAAAGGTGCGGATGTTAATTAAATAATATATATATTGAAATTAAAATAAATTATTAAATGGAAAAATACCAAAAATAAATAAGTTATAAAATTAAAATTAACTTACGTGCACCATAGACTCAAAACTGTGCTGGCCATCCAGACGTTATTTCTGCAGGCGTTCCCGAGATCGTCACCACAGAAGGAAAATATCCTCCGTTGATATGGGCGTGCCACCCATCCATCGTGCTCCAATGGACATTCAAAAATCTCAAACCCATAATCCTCACCAAGTGAGAACAAACGAGTGATAGGTGACAGCGACACCGACGTCGACTTGGCATTCAGTTTAGGAAAAATAAAATAGATAAGTTGTTGATAATTAAAAAAAATACAAGTAATTATTTGAATAATTTGGACATTAATAATGAATACATACCTTTGTTAACATTTCGAGCTCACGTCGTTTGAAGTCCAACTCAAGCTCACGCCTTTTCATTTTCAACTCATGCTCATGGCATTGGACTTCGAACTCCCGCTCCCTAGCCACTAACTCATCGTCCTCCACATGTGCCCTACTATAACTCTCTTTTGTGCTCACATGTGAAGGGTTGGCATGCCATGCGGTGTCCTAGGATGTACCGACGGAGGAAAGCTATCTGGCAAATGCCTGCTTGAATTCTGGGTTGGATATTAAGCTTTGCATCAGATGTGTTGTAATAGTTGGGTTGGACATGAGGTGCTGAGTAATGTCAGCCAAAATTGACGCTTCATCGACCACCTGCCTTCATGAAGCAAACTTGCCATAATATTCTTTGATGGTCACGTTCCCAGGAACACCGAGAACCCGACCAGGATGGTCTTTTTTGCCTAGAGCAGTCATCAAGACGTCCCGCCGTCCAGAAGGGACGAATGAGCCCTGGGAGGATTGTGCTTTAAGATCCATCTACAATGAAAAAAATGAAAAAACGTGCAAGTGAAAAGTGTTGCAAATATCTATACAGATATCAATTGAAATCAAGTTAATTATTTACTTACAATCTTATCTGCTACTTCGCGAGTGGCATCAACTTTAAAAGATCTCATCTTTGTCATGCGGTCGACTAACCAGACATCCTCGCGGTTGATGTCCGACGGAGGACTTAATGGTGTGCCCTCAGGCACCTCTCCTCTTTCAATCCTAGCAGAGTGCTCTTCCTGCTTCGCCCTCAGCTTATCCGCCATCATCTGCTAGATCTGAGTCTGGTACCCACCCTGAGACATGGTGTGGCGGTGGACGTTCTTTGCCTGATTTTTCCGACCCTTATTTGCCTTAGCCTATTCAAACAAAAACACATAATTAAATACAGTTAAATGATATATAAGAAGCATACAAAATTAACTTAATCAACCAACCTGAAATTCTCCATCCTGTCGACTCTTGGCAAACATATCCCAAGTATCCTGATCAATCCAGGGATAATCCGAGAACATTTTATCAAGTCGCTTCTTCCCAGGTACATAGTACCTGGTAAGATCATGCTTGAACCCATTCCAAAGCTTTGATGCCATTTTCATACATTTATGACTCGGTCCAAGCTACCTACACATTAAATACATAACAACTGGATGGATTATAACTCGGATAATTATATAATAATGTAAATCAAACAAATGTAAAGGTAAAATACCGCGATAGCCTCCTAAATCTGATCCTTAACATTCTGTGGAACGTCATTCTAGTGGTTGTAGTTGATGCTTACATGCTGCTTCGCTTGTAGAAACACCCACTTATTAAATTCTTTAGCACGGGGTCCCTGGGCATTTAGATTAGCATCGAAGGACACCTCAAGCTTCTGTCCGCTTTGCCTGTCCTTCTCTAGTTTCTTCAACGAGGTGGCTCCTCTACCCCGTTTCCTATGAGCCTGTGAAGTCTTTATGGACAAAAAAATGATAAAATAGAGGGTTGTAACATTATAAACTTACATTAAAAAGAAGGACTAAAGATAGTATATAACATGTAAACTTACACTAGAATCAGGGGTAGGCGTGATCGGGTCCTGCGGAGCCCCCACAGTGTCCTCCCGTGCATGTGGGCTATCCGACTGATCCATATGTATGTCTGTTCAGAAACAATATATATTTATTAACATAGGTTATAACTCAAAATAAATACAAAAGTATAAATAAAAATAACTAGATAGGTCCTGTAGATATACAAAACATATATCCAATATAAGGACAATACGGGAGATTGAAAACTATAGTTTTTGAAGATTGCCAAGCACTGGTCACGGCCTGGCAGTGATGTCCATCACGGCCATAACGTGCCGACTGAACCAGACTCTCACAGGCAGAACTTATCATGGCCTAACCGTGATGATCATCACGGCCGTGACAGATCAACCAGCATAGCAACATGCACTCAAAACCAAAAATAGAGACATTCCAAACAACTGAAACTCACGATTTCAAATTTCAACTACTGAGACTACAGTTTCAACATACACTCAAAACCAAAAATAGAGACATTCCAAACAACTCAAACTCATAGTTTCAAGTTTCAACTACTGAGACTACAGTTTCAACATACACTCAAAACCAAAAATAAAAAAATGTGCCCTAAAGACTCACCAGAAATAGGTGCTCGCGTGGTGGTGGGGAGGGGAGCTCGAGTGGTGGCCAACGTTCGATGTGGTTACTAAGAGCAGAGGGACAAGGAGAGTTAGTGTGCGGGAAGGGTAAAGAGAGATGTCAAGTTATTGCAAAGAATGAGCGTGAAAGACAGAGCTAGGGGTTAAGAGTGTACCTCACGGTGGTGGTGAAGAATCCCTCGCGGTGGTTGCGGTGGAGATGAGCTCGCGATTAGGGCAGAGTGAGAGTGAGAGTGAGGGTGAGGGTTGAGAGTGAGGGTCGAGAGTGAGGGTTGAGCGTGATGAAAAGAGAAAAGAGACGTACAGAGCGAAGTCCAGAAGGCGCGCGGGTGTAAACGTTATAATCAAAATAAAACAACATTTTACGTCAGTTGTTTGTAAAAACTGACGTTAAAGGACATTTAATTAACGTCAGTTGTATTAAGAAACTGACGTTAAAAAAAAAAAAAAAACTTTTAACGTCCACTGTTGAAGACAACTGACGTTAAAAGTGTTCTGCAAAAACATTAATTCCTTTGACTACTGTGCTACCTACCCCTGAGCATTAAGTTTATAGATCAGTTTTCAAGAAAATCACACTTTTAACGTCAGTTGTTTAAAAAACTGACGTTAAAAATAAATATTTTTTAAAAAAAACACTTTTAACGTCAGTTGTATTAAACAACTGACGTTAAAAGTTTATTAGTTTCTGTAAAAACATTCATTCCTTTGACTATTGTGCTACTTACCCATTCACCTTGTAACCTAATCCTCTTAACGAGCATTAAGTTTTTAGATCAGTTTTCAAGAAATTCAGGTAGTCTCTCTTCTCTATATAAAGAACCATATTCTTCTGTATCAGTCGATCTATATTACCCCCCCCCCCCCCTCTTTTCCTCTATATTTCGTGCTTTTTCCTTCACAATATGCCTCTATCATATTTGAGTTGTTGTTATTTCTTCCTATTCCTAGACTTAAAGGTCTCTGTCTTAATGGTAAAAAAACTTCTTAGGTTGAGTAAATCACATAACGTGGATGGTAAGGTTGGGTGAATCACGTAATGTGATTCCCTCACTTTATTTCATCCCCGTCATCCCTTTCACTTTGTTTTGGAAGCAAGTGACTGTGAATTCAAGACGATGCATCAAGGAATTCCAGTGGAGGAGAAGATGCAAAGATCCATTTCAATGTGGATTCACTTTTGCATCATGGAATTCAAGTGAGGGAGGAGATGCATCCATTGGAGTTTGAGGATAGGACTGAGAAGAAAATGATGTTGAAGCAAAACTTTTATATATTTTAGGGCTATGTTGCAGAAATTTTTTATCTTTTAATCATATAATTGTAACTTATGAATCGCTTCAATGAGATACGATTTTATTATACATATAACTTGTTTTATGTTAAGTGTTTATTTATTTTAATTTGCACAAGAATTTGTTTAATAATTCAAGCTAATTAATGAAGATTAAAAATAAACTTGTTTTAAAAAAAAAGTTTAGAAATAAACTGCACTATATATATGGAGTGACCAGTGTTAAGAGTGACAACAGGGCATTTCAGATAGGGATATAGGATTATTTACGTCAGCTATTTATTTAACTGAAGTAAAAATCACACTTTTAACGTCAGTTGTATAAAAAACTGACGTTAAAAATAAATATTTTTATTTTAAAAACACTTTTAACGTCAGTTGTATTAAACAACTGACGTTAAAGGTATATAAGTTTCTGCAAAAACATTCATTCCTTTGACTACTGTGCTACTTACCCATTCACCTTGGAACCTAATCCTCTTAATGATCAACTTAATTTTTTAGCAACTTACCATGCCTAGTAACTTCATCCTCTGCTCCAATAAATAGCTTCCTTCCTTCCTTTTATTTTTCTGTTTCACAATATGGCTCTGCCATGGAGTTAACTTCATCACTCTTTCTTCCTATTCCTAGACTCAAAGATCTTTGTCTTAATGGTCATACAACTTCTAAGGTTGTGTAAATCACATAATGTGAGTTGCTCACCTTATCATCCTTCCGGAGAATCGGCTGCTACAGTTCCAAAACCTCAGCTTATGAATGACCACATTATCAGCATGTACCTCGATTCCAACATGAGTAACACCATCACTGCTAGACATGGTCACATTCGGAGTATAGTTTTCCCTTTGGCATATTTCATAAAACTCTCTGATGGGATGTAGCTTTAATGTTTCGGGTGTGATAAGGGGTTCCAAAAGTGGCCTTATGCTTTGCCACACAACCTCCTCATTGAATTCTGGAAAACTCAGTCACTCGACTCTCCTCTCTTGCTCACCCGTGAAGGGAACGAAGCCTCAACAAATGTTTAGGATTTTAAACCCTTTCAATGTAACTTTTTATAGGATTTTAAAATTTTGAATGTAGCTTGTAATTGTATTATTGATACACTTCATGAATGAGAACCGGTTTGGGTAATTGATTCAACTTATACTTCACACATATATTTTAGTTTTCAAAACAGAAACACAAAACATAAAAGCAAGTGAAACTGAAACTTTGAGGAAGGCAATGCGGAAGGGTACGTTTACTAGATAAAAAAATTATTAAAATAACCTTTAACGTCTGTTGATGTAAGGACTGACGTTAAAAGTGAAGTGATTCACTTTTAACGTCAGTTCAATAAAGAACTGACGTTAAAAGGTTCACTGTTAACGTCAATTGTTTATTGAACTGACGTTAAAAATGAATCACTTAACTTTTAACGTCAATCCTTACAACAACTGGTGTTAAAATTGAATTAATGAAGTCTGATATTTACAAAACTGCCACCGCCTCCTTTTTAACGTCTAGCTTTTGGTTAACTGACGTAAACCTTTCCCGTCTAATGTATATTTTCCACTAGTGAATGCAAATTTAATAACAGATAGCATAGACGAGTCTGATAAAACCATGCAAACAGTTAATGGACGCAATGCCTGTTGGACGCACTTTCACATACATTGGACGTACTTGAGCAATAAACGCGCATGCACAAGACGCAACAAGTCATTAGACGCGCAATCAATCCACACATATCATATTAAGATGTTTTCTAATAAATATGAATATGTCCTCTACAAGAGGTTTAGAAAAGATATATTCCCATTGATGGTCAATATCTACAAATTGTATATCAATGATGCCTTTTTGCACATAATCTCTAATAAAGTGATGTTTAATCTCTATATGCTTAGCCCTTGAATGCAATATTGGATTCTTAGATAGATTTATTGCAGCACTATTATCACACATAAGTGGAATACTACTTACAAACACATTGTAGTCTTCCAATTGATGTTTGATCCATAGAAGTTGTGAGCACAACTAGACCCTGAAATATACTCAGCTTCGGCTATTGATAAGGCAATGATACTTTGTCTTTTGCTTGACCATGAGACTAGATTAGCTCCAATGAAGTGACATCCTCCACTGGTACTTTTTCTTTCAATTCTATCTCGAGCATAATCAGCATCACAAAATCCAACTAATCTGTAATCACCATTTTTCTTAAAACACAAACCCAGATTAGTAGTATCTTTGAAATATCTAAATATTCTCTTAACTGCTAATAAATGAGATTCTCTTGGATTAGATTGAAATCGAGCACATAAGCATACACTGAACATTATGTCAGGTCTAGACGCAGTAAGATATAGCAGAGATCCTATCATACCTCTATATACCTTTTGGTCTACCTTTTTATCTTTATCATCTTTGTTCAGTATGGACGTGGGATGCATAGGGGTGTTCATAGGTTTGCAGTCATCCATCTAGAATTTCTTTAACAACTCCTTTGTGTACTTAGTCTGATGGATGTACACCTCATCCACTGTTTGTTTAACTTGAAGTCCAAGAAAGAACTTGAGTTCTCCCATCATGCTCATTTCAAACTCTTTCTGCATAAGCTTAGAGAATTCTTTGCATAGAGATTCATTAGTAGCACAAAAAATTATGTCATCAACATATACTTGAACAACAATAAAACTGGACTTATTAGATTTTCTAAATAAGGTTGTATCAACCTTTCCTCTACTGAATCCATTGTCCATTAAGAATGAACTTAACCTTTCATACCAAGCTCCGGGAGCTTGTTTAAGGCAATATAAAGCTTTCGTTAGCTTATATACATGTTCAGGTTGGGTTTCACTTTCAAAACCCAGAGGTTGCATAACATACACTTCCTCACTAATAAAACCATTTTGAAAAGCACTTTTTACATCCATTTGATATAGCATTATACTATGATGTGCATCAAATGATAATAAGATGCGAATAGCCTCTAGTCTAGAAATTGGTGCAACAGTTTTAGTGTAGTCTATACCTTCTTCCCGCGAGTAACCTTGTGCAACAAGTCTAGCTTTATTTCTTATCACTTTACCATTTTCATCAACCTTGTTTCTGTAAACCCATTTGGTTCCAATAACTGATTTGTCTTTTGGTAAAGGCACAAGAGTCCACACTTCATTTCTCTCAAACTGATTCAGTTCTTCCTGCATTGCTAGAATCCAGCCCTCGTCCGGTAGAGCATCATCTACTGTCTTTGGTTCTAATTCAGACTAATTCAAAATCATCTTGCTCTCTGAATGCTGATCTGGTTCTTAGCCTATCATTAGGATTCCCAATGATTTGATCTTGAGGATGATGATTTTTAAAGTACCAAGATCTCTGAACATTTTCCTGTTGAGAAGTTAAAGTTTCTAACTCATGTTGTAGAGGGTCGTCCACTTGGTCATCAGGTTTGAGATTTTCTTGTTTCTCAGAATCATTGAGATTCAAATCTGCAATAGCTTCATCAAGCTCTGATAATTTCTTATCAGGCTGCTTGTCATCAAATTTAACATGCATACATTCTTCAACTACTAAGATTCTAGAATTGTAAACTCTAAACCTTTTTGATGATTCAGAATATCCTAATAGAATTTCATTATCTACTTTAGCATCAAACTTACCATGTTGATCTTTAGTATTTAATATACAACATTTACAACCAAAAGGATGAAAGTAAGATATGTTGGGTTTTCGACCTTTCCACAATTCATAAGGAGTCTTATTCAAGATTGGTCTAATGTATATTATGTTCTGAATGTAGCAGGCAATATTAACAGCTTCAGCCCAGAAGTGTCAAGGGATAGAGTTATCATTGAACATTGTTATAGCCATCTCTTGAAGAGATCTGTTCTATCTCTCTACCACATCATTTGTTGTGGTGTTCTAGGTATTGAGAAGTTGTGAAGTATTCCACTTTCTTCATAGAACTTTTGAAATAGCTCATTTTTAAACTCTCCCCCATGGTCACTTCTGATTGAAGTGATACACATGCCTTTTTCATTCTGTACATGTTTGCAGAATATAGAGAAGACCCTGAAAGACTCATCCTTGTGAGCTAGGAACATAACCCATGTCCATCTAGTGTAGTCGTCTACTATGACTAGATCATATTTCTTTCCACTAACAGAGGCAGTCCTAGTTGGTCCAAATAGATCAAGGTGTAGCAGTTCTAGTGATCTATTGGTACTAACAATATTCTTAGATTTAAAGGAACCTTTGACTTGTTTTCCATTTTTACATGCCTCACAGAGAGCATCAGATTTGTACTTAAGCTTTGGTAATCCTCTCACGAGGTTATGCTTATTTATCTTTGAAATTAATTTCAAGCTTGCATGACCTAGCCTTTTGTGCCAAATCCATCGCTCATCTTCAATGGAAACTAGACATGAGACACTTTGATTTGTGTCCTCTAAGTCAATCTTATACATATTGTTTTGCCTCTTGGCAGTAAATAAGAGTGATCCATCATGTTTCTTAACATTACACCTGTTCTTATCAAAAGAAACAGCAAACCCACTATCGCACAATTGACTTATGCTTAGCAGATTGTGTTTTAAAACATTAACTAAAAGAACATTATCAATTGAGGGAAAAGGATGTTTACCAATTTTACCTACTCCAATGATCTTTCCTTTCTGATTACCTCCAAAGGTAACCCAGCCACCATCCTTATGTTTAAGGTCTTGGAACATACACCTTTCTCCCATCATGTGACGTGAGCAACCACTGTCCAAGTACCAGGATGTGTGTTTCTTTCCTATTGTTAAGCAAGTCTGCAACAGGTACAATCTTATCTTTAGGTACCCAGATTGACTTGGGTCCTTTCTTGTTAGTAGTCACTGGACGAGCATGTTTTATATGGTTGTGATGTATGCATTTAGATGTTATATGACCACTTTTTCCACGTACTTTACAGTAAGTATTGGACAAGCTAATTCTAGTTTTAATATGTTGTGTTTGACATTTTGAAGCTATATTATGTGCATGTGGTTTTGACTTTTTACGAGATGCTTCATTCTACTCTTTATCATAACCAAGGCCAGATTTATCATGAGGGGATCTAGAATGCCTTAAAATTAAATTTAGTTTACCTGAGCCACCTACAAACTTAGACAGAGTGTCTATCAGATATGTCACATCTTGTTTCAGTTTTGCAACTTCACAAGAAACATTGGACTCACACTTGAGTTTGTCAGTTAGACTGACATTCTTAGATTTAAGGTTATTATTTTCATTGGCAAGACTTAGTTTTTCCATGCAAACCCTATTGACGCGCTGTCGTACACGGGTCAAAAAAGCGATCGATTTTATAAAATTGTAGTAGAGCGCGACAACTCGGGTATCGTCTCACAAGGACTCTTGAATTGTTATTTACCACAAAAATTAGCTTTTTTTTTGGGGGGGGGGGGGGGTTGGATTGAAATTCAATTGGAAAACAAAGCAAAAACAGAGCAATAAAAAACAGAGCAGTTTAAAGGATTATCAAATAAGCTAAAGACGACTAATCTATTGTTCTCGATTTCCCAACCATCATCAGTTCATATGAATTCCAAGCCCCTAAGCAGATTCTAATCCCCTTTCGGTTGTAGCAACAATTAACAAGCGAAATTACTACTACGAGATATATGTTCCTAATTCCCGAATTAAGCAAATGGGGTTAAGCCCTTCGTGAATTAAGAAAACACGAATTGAACACACGCAAATTAAGCAAACGCGATTAAATATAGGAACATAACATCACCAAAATAAATCAACACAAACACTATACAATCCTGAATTAAGCAAACAGAAATATATAGCATAGTATTGAAAAGGGAAAGGCAAACAAAACAGGAATTACAGAACCTCAAGTGTGGTGGAAATCGATTACAGTAGACTAATCCAAGAAAATTAGTTCTCCATAAAAACGAAACACAACCAGAAAATCTGTAAAAACAGTGGATAATCCAAAGTGTCTCCTAATCTGCCTAGAACAGCAATTTATAACATTCAGGAACTGCGCCCTCTCGCGAGGCTAAAACTCACTCGCGAGGCGAATCTTATGAAGAAATCTGAAACGTTTGGACTTCTCGCGAGGTGAAGAATGTCTCGCGAGGCGAGGAATTGAAGAGTCTTCTTATTACACCCGTGATGAGCATCAGGGGCTAACCGTGATGCTTTCTAACTTCCAGGCTCGCGAGGCGAGGTGTTGTTCGCGGGGCGAGACGGAGAGGAGGAAATTCTGCTATTCAGCTGGTCTCAGGTTCGCGAGGCGAGTAGCATCTCGTGGGGCGAATTCTTCCAAGATTGAAATTTCCCTTGTTTCTTCATTCCCTTGACTACTAAGTTAACCTGAAAACAATAAAATAGCCATAAGTGCTTTATTTGACTCAAAACTGGATAAATTAACCTAAAACTACTTTAGAGACTCAAAACCTTGCTTGAGGACAATCAAGTCTAATTTGGTCGAAAATGAAATATAATTTGCACAAAATCATGGTCATACTAGCCATAAAACTAGATGAGCCAAAGGCTGATCAAAATACCCCAAACTTAAACTTTGCTTGTCCCCAAGAAAACTAAAACTCAAAAACTCAAAAAGACTCAAGACATGGCAAGCTTAAAGGATTCAATCAACTTTGCACAAATTTCAAGCAATTCATCAAAATAATTTTTCCTTCAATGTTCCCCCCTTTCAAACAAAGTAATCCCCATATGCATTTACTCTAAACATTTGAGAACTTCATCATTCAAGCAATCATTAATCTAAGCAAGGGATCCAAGTTACACACAAAAAAGGAGATCACCAAATTCAAACAATCGCCTTCCTCACAAGGGCATTTAGTGTTTCACTCATCCGCTCAGTTTGTCAAGGTTATCAACATTTCACTCAATTCACCTTTTAAGAACACTTCCCATGAATTTGATTTTCATCTCAATCAAGGTTCCCACGACAACATGCATGCAACATCAAAAGGTCTTTTAAAGGTTGTAATGGGGCCTAGCTAAGGGTAGGATATACAAAGGAACTAGGTTTAAGTCCCTAGGAACTAAGAGAGCATGAGCATTTGATACATTGAATTTCCACTCAAGTTCCTTTTTCCATTTTTTCCTTTTTGCCTTGGGTGACTATAGCCTTTTTCTTCTAATACCCTTTTTAACATTTTTGTACTTTTTATTATTATTATTTTCTTTTCTTTTTTTTCTTTTTTTCTTAGGCTCCAACCTTTATTTTTTTTCTTTTTCTTTTTCTCAATCCCAAACAGCACATCATATCCTTGTAGCCACCCCAAACTTAGTTTCTTGCAACCATTCTCTTGCTAAGATTCCATGCTCTCCTAATCCTAAGATCGGGTTAACATGGTTTTTCCAGATTTTGGCTCATAACATGAGGTTATCAAGAACAATAGACTAATTAGGCTCAATGGGGCTAACTAGGAAACATGCATTAGGGACTGGTTCAATTTAGGTCAAGTGGTTATTTACAAAGAAAATGCCTAAATCATTTGATGAAAACACATAAACATGCAAACCATAAAGAGATTCAAGCAAATTCGGGAAAGTGCAACTTGAAAGTGATTCTCACAATTAAAAACATGCTGGAGGCTCAAATCCTCACCTGGACATTTTTGCAAATTGTTTGATCGAGATTCTATCCCTAGTGTGTGCACCCCTTCACCCCAAACTTATCATAAATCATGTCATCACAACAAAATATCTCAAAGTTTAGGAACCAAAATATATATATATATATTTTTTTTTCATGGGGATCACTTTTCAAAAAAAATTCAACCTAGGGGGAATCATCACATAAATCATGCAATCAATCTGTGCCAAATTAATCAAAACCAATCAAGCTCACCGACCAAATACTCACACAAATTATTCAAGAGCTAAGAGAAAAACAAGACAAAACACAAAAGAAAACGACAATTAGTTCCCTCCCCCACACTTAAAACATACATTGTCCCCAATGAAACAACATAACTATAAAATCAGAGTGAGGGAAAGGAAGGGGTGTTCCCTGATCAAGTGGCAGTGTAGGTGGGAGCTGCCAAGGAGAGCTCCTCAACAGTAGCATCCTCAGGCACCAAGCTCTCATGGAATAGCTTTAGCCTCTGCCCGTTAATCTTGAAGGCCTTGTTGCTACCTGCACTTTTAATCTCTACTGCACCATAAGGAAAAACATTAGTAACAACAAATGGGCCAATCCACTTGGACCTAAGTTTCCCAGTCATCACTTTCAAAGGGAGTTAAACAAGAAGAAGACTGTTGGCCCACAGAAAATTCTTTCCTAGCAATCATCCTATCATGAAAATGCTTGGTTTTCTCTTTATAAATCCGGGAGCTTTCATAGGCTTCTAGCCTAAGCTCCTCAAGCTGCTGTAATTGGAGTTTCCTTTCAATACCAGCTTTTTTCATTTCCAAATTACAGCACTTGACCGCCCAATATGCACGGTGCTCAACTTCCACAGGGAGATGACATGCCTTACCAAATACAAGCCTAAAGGGGGACATCCCTATTGGCGTCTTGAAAGCGGTCCTCTGAGCCCACAGTGCGTCTTCTAAACGGCGGCTCCAGTCCTTCCTATTCGACTGCACCACTTTCTCTAAGATCTGCTTGATCTCCCTGTTTGATATCTCAGCCTGGCCATTGGTCTGGGGATGGTAAGCAGTGGAGACTCTATGCACAACTCCATACTTCTGGAGTATAGCTTCCATGGTGCGGTTGCAGAAGTGAGTGCCCTGGTCACTGATGATAGCCCGAGGTATGCCGAACCTACAAAAAATATTGGATCTAACAAAATTTGAAACAACTTTAGAATCGTTAGTCCTAGTGGGGATAGCTTCCACCCACTTTGAAACATAGTCAACAGCCAAAAGAATGTATAGAAAACCAAAAGATGCAGGGAAAGGACCCATAAAGTCAATTCCCCACACATCAAACACCTCACAAAAAAGCATGGGCTGCTGAGGCATTTCACTCCTACGAGTGATGGCAGTGCCTGCTGTTTGACACTCCTTACAAGTCCGGTAAACCTCATAAGAATCTCTAAAAATGGTGGGCCAGTAGAACCCAGAATCTAGGACTTTTCTTGCAGTCCTCTGTGGCCCAAAGTGTCCCTCTACTTGAGAGGCATGAGAAAAGTGAAAAATGGACTCGATCTCATAGTCGGGGACACACCTCCGAATTACCTGATCATTGCAAAACTTCCAAAGGTACGGATCATCCCAAACATAGTACTTGGAATCACTCTTGAGTTTATGGATCTTGGATCTACTTGCACCTGCAGGAAAAACACCAGCAACAAGATAGTTAACAATGTCAGCAAACCAAGGAGTTACCCCATGCAGATGTAGAAGCTGCTCATCAGGAAAGTCATCCTGGATGGGAGAAGGATCCTCATCCCTTGCTATTCTGCTCAAGTGATCAGCTACTAAATTTTCAGCTCCACTCTTGTCTTTTATCTCCACATTAAACTCTTGGAGCAACAGCATCCACCGAATCAATCTCGGCTTCGCTTCTGGTTTCTTCAACAGTGCTCTTGAGCTGCATGGTCGGTGGAAACAATAACCTTGGAACCTAGCAAATATGACCTAAATTTATCCAGAGCAAAAACAACAGCTAGAAGTTCCTTTTCAGTGGTGGTGTAATTAGACTGTGCAGCATCTAAAGTCCTAGAAGCATAATGAATGACATGTGCAACCTTGCCCACCCTTTGTGTCAGGACCGCTCCCACAGCATAGTTAGAAGCATCACACATGAGCTCAAAAGGGAGGGTCCAGTCAGGGGGCTGGATGATGGGGGTAGAGGTCAATGCCCTTTTCAGGTAGTCAAATACCTTCTTCCAGTTGTCATCAAAGTTGAACATGGCATCATTCTTCAGCAAGTTTGACAGAGGAAGAGCTATCTTGCTGAAGTCCTTAATGAAGCGCCTGTAGAAACCTGCATGACCAAGAAAAGAACGAATCTCGCGAAGGCAAGATGGATAAGGCAATGTAGAAATCACATCAATTTTAGAAGGATCTACTGAAATACCCTCTTTAGAAATAACATGCCCCAAAACAATCCCCTGTTCAACCATAAAGTGACACTTTTCATAGTTCAAAACCAGGTCAGTTTCAATTCATCTTTCTAGAACCAAATTCAGACTATGCAAGCATGCATCAAATGAGGAACCATATACAGTGAAATCATCCATGAACACTTCCATGCAATTTTCAATAAATTCAGTAAAAATGCTAATCATGCATCTCTGGAAAGTGCCAGGAGCATTGCAAAGGCCAAATGGCATCCTCCTGTAGGCAAACGTGTCGAAGGGGCACGTGAAAGTGGTCTTTTCCTGATCCTCTGGTGCAATGTGAATCTGGAAGTAACTGGAAAAGCCATCAAGAAAACAGTAGTGGGATTTACCAGCCAGTCGTTCGAGCATCTGATCGATGAACGACAAAGGAAAGTGATCCTTTCGAGTTGCCTGGTTCAACTTCCTATAATCAATACAGACTCGCCAGCTATTCTGGACTCTAGTGGGGACAAGCTCATTATTATCATTTCTTACCATTGTGAGGCCAGATTTCTTGGGTACAACTTGCACTGGACTTACCCAAGTACTATCATAGATGGGGTATATGATACCCGCATGCAGAAGTTTAGTCACCTCCTTCTCCACAACATCCAGAATCAATGGATTGAGCCGCCTTTGGGGCTGCCTAACTGGTTTAGCCCCATCCTCCAACAGAATTCTATGCATACATCTGGAGGGGCTAATTCCTGAGATGTCAGCCAAGGTCCACCCAATCGTCTTCTTGTGCTTCTTCAGAACCTCTAAAAGCTTAGCTTCCTGGTCAGAGTCAAGGTTGGAGGAAATAATAACTGGAAGTTTTTCATTCCTCTCCAAGTAAGCATTCTTCAGATTCTCAGGAAGTGGCTTGAGCTCTAAGGAGGGTGGCTGCTCAATGGATGGTATATTTGGAGCATCCATGATGTCAAGAACTTCACCTGAACAGATAGCTTCACTCACACTATCACCCTGCAAAGTAGAATCAATGAACTCAGCACAAACAGCACAAGGGTTAGTGTCAGTACAGTCAGTACATGAATAAATATCATCAAAGTCAGAAACAAATGGAAAATCAGAAACCAGGTCATCATAGGTGTCATCAATAATTTCAGAGAGCAACTCTATTTGGAAAACAGAGTGTTCTTCCAAGGGATGCTTCATAGCATCGAAGATGTTAAACTTTGCAACAATGTCACCAAACTCCATGGACATGGTTCCATCATCAACATCAATCTTTGTCTTTGTCGTCTTCATGAACGGTCTGCCCAGGATGATTGGTGATCTACTTGAATTTGTTTCCCCTGCCATCTCCAGGATGTAAAAGTCAGCAGGGAAAATCAACTCATCAACTTGTACCAGCACATCTTCTACCATTCCCATGGGGCGAGCATTGGTCTTGTTGGCCAACTGGATAGTGAGACCCGTATGATGCAAGGGACCAAGATCAAGGTTATTGAAAACAGAAGTGGGCATGACATTTATGGAGGCTCCCAAATCCAACATGCAATTTTCGAATTTGCTGTCCCCAATAGTGCATGGAATAGCAAAAGTGCCCGGATCCTTGCACTTTTGTGGTAGTGCCTGAGTGAGGGATGAAACAGTAACCCTTTCAAGTGCAGGCTTAGGCTGAATGAGGGCTGAAACATTTCGCCCTAGATTAACTCTCTCGTTACCCTTCAACCTCCTCTTGTGGGTGCACAAATCCTTCAGGAACTTAGCATACTTCGGAACCTGCTTGATCACATCCAGAAGCGGAATGTTTACCGCCACCTTTCTGAACACATCTAAAATTTCCCTCTCCTTGTCTTCCCCACCAATCTTCTTATTTTTCTGCACTCTTTGTGGGAAAGGAATCGGTGGCACATAAACTCTCTCAGCTTCAACAACAACAGAAGGCTAAGGAGCGACCTCAACAGTTTCTTCATTTTTTTCAGGGGCTGCCTCTACAACTTTCCCAGATCTCAAAGAAATGGTACTCACATTAGGATTGGGGGCATTGGGATTCACCACTGTCTGTGCAGGTAGTTGGTTTGATCCTTGAGCTTGTTGTATGTTATTCATGGAAGTGGCAAGTTGTCCAACCTGTGTCTTCAAGGCTTGAATGCTAGCATCCGTTCGCTACTGAAACTGTCCAATCTGTCCAATCTGTGTGTGCAAGGTCTGAATACTAGCATTTGCTTGCTGCTGAAACTAGAGATTGTTTGCAGCCATTTGCTTGATCATGTCCTCTAGGGAAGGTCCAGAAGGTGCAGAAGTGGTCACTTGGGGAGGATTCTGTGGTGGTGCCATCGGTTGTTGTTGGGATGAGTTCCCATACCGAAGGTTAGGATGATTCCTCCAGTTGGGGTGGTACTTATTTGTGGAGAGGTCAGGAGTGTTGTACCGGTTCTGATTGTTGCCTTGATTGTAAGGATGGACTGCATAAGCTTGAGGCAAATCGGTAACTGACCCTTCTTTCAGAATGGGGCATGCATCGTACAGGTGCTCAGGAGAGCTGCACATGCCACACAACCTTGTCGACTGAACCTTATCCATTGCCAATTGCTTCACCAAAGAAGTGAGCTCATCAATTCTATTCTCAAGGGCCTGGTTGGAAGAAGAGCTATGGACCTCATTCACACCCCTTGTCTCAACAGAATTTCTCCTGGTTGTGAACTGTTGGGAGTTTAGTGACATATTTTCAATCAATTGCTTGGCAGCAGCCGGAGTCTTATCAACAAGTGCTCCCCCACTAGCAGCATCCAAAATATTTCTATCCATCGGTAGTAACCCCTCATAAAAATACTGAATAAGGAGTTGCTCGGAAATCTGATGCTGAGGGCAACTGGATATCAACTACTTGAATCTCTCCCAATACTCAGTCAATGACTCATTGCCTTGTCTGATGCCACATATTTCCTTCCTGATTGATGCAGCTCTGGAGGCAGGAAAATATCTCTCTAAGAAGACCTTCTTCAAATCGTTCCAGGTGGTAACAGAGTTTGGCTCAAGATAGTACAGCCAATCCTTTGCAGCGCCCTGTAGTGAGAACGGGAAGGCTCTCAACTTGATGTGATCCTCAATTATTCCCTCTGGTCTCAAGGGTGAAGAGAAGACAACCTGGAATTCCTTCAGATGCTTATGTGGATCCTCACCTGCAAGACCACTAAACCTTGGCAACAAATGTATTAAACCAGATTTTAATTCAAAGGGAGTAACAGCACCAGCATATTCAATACACAAGCCATTATAATTAACATCAGGGGCAGCAAGCTGTCTTAATGTCCTTTGGTCACCCATATTATCAAAAACAGTTTCAGAATTAGAATCACCACTAATGCTAGTCCGAATTGCTCTACGGCGTGTGTGTACTGTTCTTTCAATTTCAGGATCAAAATCACACAAGTCAGGGCAAGTAGACCTAGTAGCCAGACTAATTCAAAACAAAAACGAAAAGAGAGAAAAAAAATGCGAAAATAACAAACAAGAGTCCCGGCAACGGCGCCAATTTTTGACGCGCTGTCGCACACGGGTCAAAAAAGCGAGCGGTTTTATAAAATTGTAGTTGAGCGCGACAACTCGGGTATCGTCTCACAAGGACTCTTGAATTGTTATTTACCACAAAAATCATTTTTTTTTTTTTGGGGGGGTGGATTGAAATTCAATTGGAAAACAAAGCAAAAACAGAGCAATAAAAAACAGAGCAGTTTAAAGGATTATCAAATAAGCTAAAGACGACTAATCTACTGTTCTCGATTTCCCAACCATCATCAATTCATATGAATTCCAAGCCCCTAAGCAGATTCTAATCCCCTTTCGGTTGTAGCAACAATTAACAAGCGAAATCACTACTACGAGATATATGTTCTTAATTCCCGAATTAAATAAACGGGGTTAAGCCCTTCGTGAATTGAGCAAACACAAATTGAACACATGCGAATTAAGCAAACGCGATTAAATATAGGAACATAACATCACCGAAATAAATCAACACAAACACTATACAATCCTGAATTAAGCAAACAGAAATATATAGCATAGTATTGAAAAGGGAAAAGCAAACAAAACAGGAATTACAGAACCTCAAGTGCGGTGGAAATCGATTACAGTAGACTAATCCAAGAAAATTAGTTCTCCATAAAAACGAAACACAACCAGAAAATGTGTAAAAACAGTGGATAATCCAAAGTGTCTCCTAATCTGCCCAGAACAACAATTTATAACATTCAGGAATTGCGCCCTCTCGCGAGGCGAACACTCACTCGCGAGGCGAATCTTATGAAGAAATCTGAAACGTTTGGACTTCTCGCGAGGTGAAGAATGTCTCGCAAGGCGAGGAATTGAAGAGTCTTCTTATTACGCCCGTGATGAGCATCAGGGGCTAACCGTGATGCTTTCTGACTTCCAGGCTCGTGAGGCGAGAAGATGATTCGCGAGGCGACACGGAAAGGTTTGCATTTTTCTGGATCAGTCAGCCTTCAGGCTCGTGAGGCGAGGTGTTGTTCGCGGGGCGAGACAGAGAGGAGGACATTCTGCTGTTCAGCTGGTCTCAGGTTCGCGAGGCGAGTAGCATCTCGTGGGGCGAATTCTTCCAGGATTGAAATTTCCCTTGTTTCTTCATTCCCTTGACTACTAAGTTAACCTGAAAACAATAAAATAGGCATAAGTGCTTTATTTGACTCAAAACTGGCTAAATTAACCTAAAACTACTTTACAGACTCAAAACCTTGCTTGAGGACAATCAAGTCTAATTTGGTCGAAAACGAAATATAATTAGCACAAAACCATGGTCATACTAGCCATAAAACTAGATGAGCCAAAGGCTGATCACCTATCATACTCTTTAGACAGTTTTGAAAATCTCTTTTTGAGACTTCTATACTCATGAGTCATAATAGATGTGTTGTGTAATAATTCATCAAATGCATCTTGAAGAATAGATAGGTCATAATCCATTACCTTAGCATCAGTGTATTCATGTTCTGATGATGTATTAGTCATGAGACAGATATTTGCCTTTTCATCTGCTTCATTTTCTTCATCAGATGAAGACAGATCCAGATCCCCCCAAGTAGCCATCAAGACCTTCTTCTTTTTGAAGAACTTCTTTTTGTTCTTCAGATCTGGACAGTCAGCTTTGAAATGACCAGGCTTCTTGCATTCGAAACACAGAGGTGGACCTTTTTCTTTGGAGTCTGAATTCTCCTTGAGAAACATTTTGTTGAACTGCTTCCTTCTGAAACTACCTTTCTTTCTCCACATATGTTGAATCTTTCTGGAGATGAAAGATAGTTCATCCTCATTAGATCCTTCATCAGTGTCAGAAGGTTCTGCTTCATCTGAGAATTCCTCAGCTTTAAGAACTTTGGATGAGCTAGCCTTCTTTGCGTTTAGGGCAATAGATTTTCCTTTTCTGAAACTCTTCTCTTTCTTTGAGCTCAAGCTCATGAACTTTCAGAGATCCAAGAAGTTCCTCCAAAGTAAGAGTATTGAGATTCTTTGCTTCCTGAATAGTAGTGACCTAAGGTCTCCACTGTTTATGTAAGCTCCTCAAAATTTTTCTGACATGATCTCTATTCTAATAGGTTTTTCCAAGAGATCTAAGACTGTTGGTGATGGTTTGGAATCTTCCAAACATTTGATCTATAGTTTCATGTCAGTCATTTTAAATAATTCATACTGATGAACCAGCATGCTTATTTTTGACTTCATGACTTAGGATGACCCTTCATGAGTCAGGGCAAGAGTATCCCATATTTCCTTGGCAGTGTTACAACTATGGACTTTATCATGCTCGGATCTGGTGATAGCACATATCAAGTAGTGCTTAGCTTTCAGATTGAGTTGATGTTGAGTTTTTTGCTCTTGAGTCCATTGAGCTCTAAGAATAGCAGCTCCAGCATCACCTCTTGGCTCAGTATAGCCCGTTTCAATCAGCTCCTAGATATCTACATTTTCTATATCAAGGAATTCCATTATTCTCTTTTTCCAGTAGTCGTAATCACTACCATCAAAGAGATGAGGTCTGTTGATTGCTTGTCCTTTTATATCCATGATTGTTGGATCGTACTCCCTCAGTACTTGTTAGATGTTCAACCCTTTCGAGGCTGAGCTCTGATACCAACTGAAGTTGACACAGGGAAACACGAGAAGGGGGGGTTAAATTGTGTTTCCTAACAGTTTTTCAAAAAATCCTTTTCTCAAACACTTTTACAAGCAAACCAATAAAAGCAACACACAAACAGGAAAAAAAATTTAAAGAGTTAATAACTCAGATTCAAAAACCCCACGATTAGTATAATAAAAAACTGTAAAAGATAAGGGTTAGAAGATTCACACAAGTATTTTATCCTGGTTCACTCTCTTCCAACCAAGAGCTACGTCCAGTCCCTTCTACCTGAAGGTTTTACTCCACTATTCTCCAAAATAGATTACAAGTATTCGACACCTCTTCAAGTGTTCTTTCTCTACCAAGCCTCTTCAAGCTCTAACTCTAACAAAGAGATTAACAGATTTGATCTAAGAAATCACTATGTGTGAGAATATGAAAGTTTAAAATCAGCAAGCTTAACAACATTTTTTGCACTTTGATATCAGAGATTTAATGTCTTGTTGTCTTATGTTGAAGTTCTTCAAGTATTTATAGATGAAATGCTTCTCTGTCTTGATCTTCTTCAACAGTCTTCAAATTATATCCGTTTAGACATAGCATTAAATGCTTTGATCCGTTGATACTGATAACTTGATATGTTCTTAGAGAAGTGCTCTTGTTTATCAGAGGAATGCTCAAAGTAGAGCTGTCACTTCCCTGTTGTATCGGAAGTTGCTTTCTGACTTTCCTTCTTTGTACTTGACTTGAGCTTTACAGCAATGAAGATGACAGAGTACAAAGGTTTATGTTTTCAATGGTATTATGTTCTTTTATCCAAGAGACAAAGAGTTAACAATAGAAGCAGCAAGGGTAAAAAGACATATATTCTTTTGAATTAAATAAGCAATCATTTGAAATAAATATGATTAAGTCTAGATGGGTTCACATTTTAAAACTTGTGGACGCGCAGGTCTTTGAACATGCAAGATTAACTTATCAGTGAGACGGGCTCGTCAACTGATACTACGTCTAGAGACTTTTATCTAGTTCCAAGTATTGGACTCGCTATACTCAATAACTCATCTACTGACGTGGCATCTAGTGAGACTGCTCTTCTATCAAGTCTTTGGACTTGTTATATTTTTGAAAAAAATTTCATTGTCTCATCTACTTGAATTTTCTTTTAGACTTAGATACTCGTCTAGTCAATATTAAGACTTCATCTAGCATAAAATTAATAGACTCCGAATTTTACCAAGAGGTGCAGACTCGTCTAAAGGATCAAAATAGAATCTGAAATGATTTCATACTCTATGTTAAGTTCCTCTGACTAGTATAATTCAAACAGTCTCTGCACTCTTATAACAAACAAGTTAGATCTTTGACAATACTTTGCCATACAAATTTAACGTTTTTGTTAACATCAAAACTTAAGAGATTATTTAATCCAAAACCACTTTGGTTCTAACACTAAGATCATCAGCCTAAGCTCCATGTCCTCTGGCACATAGATACGATCTCTAAACATTAACACACCATCTGATCCTCTACTAAACTCGGATACTTTACCCTCATCTATTCCTTGACTCTCCTCCTGAAGATACTGATCCTGAGCTTGCTTATCCTTAAGCTCCTTCATAAACTCATTGCTAATAATGATTATGCCTGAACACATCCTATCCTCAACAAACTTCATCCCTAGGTTCAGATCTCTAAACTGCTGGATTAACTCCATCTCCTTTACCATCATCGTGGACACATGCAAAGACTTCCTACTTAGTGCATCTGCTACTGCATTTGCCTTCCTAGGATGTTACTGAAGGTCAAACTCATAGTCCTTGATGATTCCATCCATCTTCTCTGTCTCATGTTCAACTCCTTCTAGTCAAACAGATACTTCAAACTCTTGTGGTCACTATACACATTGAACTTAGCTCCATACAGATAGTGCCGCCATATCTTCAATGCGAACACTATAGCTGCCAACTCCAGATCATGGGTCGGATACTTCCTCTCATGAACTCTTAACTGCCGAGAAGCATAAGCTACAACTCTTCCATCTTACATCAGAACACAACCCCAACCTTGGTATGACGCATCACAATATACGTCAAACTATCCTAAGGGATTTGGTAAAGTCAACACTGGAGATGTGGTTAACCTTTTCTTCAATTCTTGAAAACTCTTCTCACACTCATTTATCCAAACAAAAGTTGTACCCTTTCTCGTCAACTGCGTCATTGGCAACGCAATCTTTGAGCAAACTTCTATGAACCTCTTGTAATATCCAACTAATCCAAGAAAACTCCTTACCTCACTTAATGACTTAGGTCTCTCCTACTTAAACACTGATTTCACTTTAGCTGGATCTACTGATATTGCTTCTTTATTGATTGCATGCCCAAGAAACTGCACTTCTTCCAACCAGAACTCATACTTAGAAAGCTTTGCACACAATTTCCTGTCCTTCAACACTTCCAAAACAATCATCAGGAGTTCCTCATGCTCTTCCCGAGTACGGGAATAAAAAAGAATGTCGTCGATAAACACAACAACAAACTTATTGAGGAACAGTCTAAAGATCATGTTCATGCAGTCCATAAACATTGTTGGAGTATTAGTCACGCCGAAAGACATAACTAAATACTCGTAGTGCCCGTACCTCGTCCAGAAAGTTGTCTTAGGTATGTCCTCTTTCTTAACTCTAATATGATGGTACCCATACCTCAGATCGATCTTCGAAAACATTGCTGCTCCCTTCAGCCGATCCATTAGATCATCTATCCTAGGCAACAGATACTTGTTCTTGATCGTTACCTTGTTCAACTACCTATAATCAATGCAAAGCCTAGCATTCCCATCATTCTTCTTCACAAACAACATCGGTGCTCCCCATGGCAAAACACTCAGCCAGATAAAATCTTTCTTCAACATATCATCCAATTGCTTCTTTAGCTAAGCCAACTCGATGGGTGACATCTGATATGGTCCTATAGAGATAGGTCCTGTCTTCGGTATGAGATCTATGATGAACTCCATCTCTCTCTCTAGTGGCAAACCCAGAACATCTGGAGGGAAAACCTCATGAAACTCTCTCACCACAGGCAAAGAATCTATACCAGGAGCCTGCTTAGCTTCCATTGAGAAAAGCATCACGTACTGTCGAGACTCATCACTCCTCTTAAATATCCCTTCATTGGCAGATACCAATCTAGAAGGCTCTGGAAAAGATAAGGTCTTTAGAGCACAGTCTAACACCACATGGTTATTCGAAAGCTAATCCATGCCAAGAATCACGTCTATCTACTGCATAGGCAAACAAACAAGGTCTACAAAAAAGGTCATATTCTCAACAACTATAGGACATCGCAAACAGACATACATAGTAGTCAAAGAATCACTGTTAGGGATGGACACTGTAAGGTTATATGGTAACAAAGATACAGGTAACTGTAAATGATCCACACACTTATACGAGATAAAAGAATGTGTAGCTCCTAAGTCAAACAACACAAACGAGAATCTACCCGATATCAAACACATACCTTGTATAAGATCTGCAGATTGAGAGGACTCAACTCCTCTCACAATAAACACTCTCCTTGTGGTCTGAGGTATAGCCACCTGTTGTCCCGATGTTACGGCTCCTATCCCAACTCATGCTCCTCTACCTTCTCTGGTTCCTCTACCAGTAGCTATCGACTGTTGTGCTCCTGTCTGCCTGCATTCACCAGCCATGTGAAATTGTTTACCACGGATGAAACTACCAGGTCTCTCCCATCAATCTCAACGGTAATTGGTCAGTATCTGAAACAAACTGGGCCTAGTTGCTGCTGCTGCAACTGACCCGCTCCACCGATTGGTAATGGTGTAGATGTCTGAACAGTCTTCACAGGTCTGGTATAAGGTCCCCACCTCCACTGGGAACCACTGCTACCTCTGCCTCTCTTAGCACTAGATCTGATAGGGCCTCCACTCCTCTACTGCCACTGTTGGCATCTCTCTTTTGGTCTATACTCTCGGTGGCACTACACCGCTCCACCAACTCAGGTAAATTGTGGATGTCTAACGTACCACTGCTCTGTGCAACTCATGGCGCAAAGCATCCTCAAAGCGTCTACAAACCCAGTCCTCATCTGGAAATCTCTGATAGAACTCAAAACTACAATAAAGCCTTAAACGGAGCAGAGTAGTCTCCAATAGATATACTACCCTGTCGTAGGTTCATGAAGTCGAACCAAATTGCGGAAAGTATTTCTCCAGGAAGCACTCATTGAAAACCTCCCATGTGATAACTCCGCCCTTTGGCTCGAGCAACCTCCTCTTACATCTTAATAGACTCTGCTCCACCTGTCACCATAAACGAAGCATACGTAACCTTCTGGTCCTCTCTACAATGCATCACCGAGAAAATCTACTCTAGTTCTTGAATCTACCACTCTGCTCCCTCTGGATCATAGTCACCTCTAAACTGTGGTGGCTTGCCATTTAGGAAGGTGGACATGCCTACATCCTCAGCCTATTCCGCTCTCCTCTGGTTCTATTGCTCTTTCTGCTCCCTGGTCATCTGGAGCATCTGTACGTTCTGCTATGTCTGCTGAAGCATTGTTGTAGCTAACTTTCTGATGGTCTGGAGGGTCATAGATGAATCTCCCCCACCACCGTCATGTGAAGCCTCTCCATTGCATCTCTGGCAACTCTACCTGTGGCTCTACCGCCACTGTATCCATAAGCTCCTCTGCCACTACCATAAGCCATGATCCTGTAAATGAAATCACTAGCTCACATTTATATGACTTATAATATTATATAAAGCAAATATATAGATACTATATGCCATACAAATGTTAACTATCACGTCCGGACTCACTACCAAACTACTAAGCATAGTTGTTATCCGATGTGGATCCAACTAAAATGACAAATACACCCTAACCTCATAGTTTGAACATAATCAAACCGCTTTGCTACCACAAAATGAGGCACCCCGATTTCCCATTAAAGAAATCCTAATTAACTAAGTCTTAATCGGGATATTAACGTTAAACACATATAACAGAAAAGCGAGCATATTAAAAACCATCAGAACGTTAAACGTATAAAGATAACATCACACCCTATATATATACATATATAGATAAACATGTGTACAGGGTACCCCATCAGTAGGGTTTCATCTGATACAGGTCATCATGAACAAAAGATAAGAAAATACATCAAAGATCAAAAACAGTAGACCACCTCACCACACTCCATTGGGCCCGCCCACACTCAAAATACATAAAAAAATGGCTCACCACACACCTATACAAACAAACGTTCTGGCCTACCCACTAACACTAACATGGGTATCTGTTACTACCCTGACCTTTGAGACGCCTCGACGTCCCATTAATGAGAAACCCAAAAATAGTTAAGACCTAATTGTGTTATTAGCGTTACGCGGTTATATTAAAACACAGAAAATTAAAAACTTAATATACATAACTAACATACAGATATATCAACATATATATATATACATACATCCTGATACAGTACCGTAAAGGGAATCCCCTCGGTAGGATCCTAATATGTACAAACTGATAACATAAAAACATAAAAACCTCACACACACACCTACACATATAGCACTAGCCTGAGCTATCACAAACTACTACCCTTACTACCTCCCGATGGTCTCGACGGTCCTGCTACTCTTCCGCTACCACTGGAAGAGCTCATGTCTAAAGGTCTCTGGAACATCCGTATGTAAACTCTACTATCTCGAGAAGGTAGCCGGGAGGACACTCGGGAAGACTACGACCCTGTGGCTCGAATCTCGGGAGGTGCGGGTAGCTCCAGAGCAGGCATCGGATCAGGTATTGGTACTATATTGTCCTCCTCTGGCATTGGAGCAAGCATAGGCTTCGATGCTGGTACGGGTGCTGGTATAGGTCCTGGTCCTTGCACAAGTACCTCAAAGGGTACCATTAAGGAAACTGGTGCCATACCCGACATCGGCGGAATAGGCGATAACTGTGCATCTGGATGTCTGATAGGGAAGGGGAAAGTATAGCCGGCTCAAAGTGCCAACCATACCTAAAGGTGCTCTCTGTCCAAATCCGGAAGTCACCGAAACTGGACCCGTGTAAACTGCAAAACGAGTGACTAGGTCCACAAGCCACCCGTTAGGATCTACGAACTCAAACTCGAATGTCCCTGTGAGGGGAAAACCCACCTCCTGTGTCATCCACGGATGGTCCCAATGCGCCATCCGTCTTATTCGGGTCTGAGGACAACAATAAATAAAACAAACACAACAGCAAGAAGAAAGGAGATAAGAAACTATTTAACGTCAAAAATGGAAAAGTTTTGGCAACATTTAAATCCATAACGGCACACACTAAACAAACATCTCCATATATCTATATATTTTCAATCCGTACTCCGGCTTTACCATTGTCTACATTGATGATGTTTTAGTCTTTTCTCAATCCATTGATCATCATTTTAAACATCTTAATATCTTCATAGGAGTTATTAAGAGAAATGGTTTAGCTGTTTCTAAATCCAAAGTCAATCTATTTCAAACAAAAATCAAATTCCTTGGTCATAATATTCATCAAGGAACCATTACTCCAATCAATAGAGCAATAGAATTTGTGGATAAATTTCCAGATCAAATAAATGCTTCAAGGTTATCATTGGATACAAGGTTATCAATCACAAGCCAAACCTCTGCAACTCATTATGTTGCAAAAAACCAAACCCAGTTTGTCATTCAAATGGAACCAGGATTCTGGGATAACAATCCTAATAAAATCCCAGAAAATGTTTTTCCAAATGGTTTTCATTTTAAACTAACAAAAACCAAGAATTTTTATGAGTTTATATTGATTGATATTGATTCAGTCTCGATTAAACACTATCGAGATCCCAAAGATCAATCAACATACACTCACTCAACTCTCCAAATTCTAAAGGTTTTAACACCTTAACAATTTGGGAAAAATTTAAATGTTTGCAAAAAAAATTCTCAAACTTTTGATCCAAATGGATTTAACTATTGGGATTATCAAACAGCTTGGTACAATGTTTTCTGTTACCAAAATAATCAAAATAGACATTCTTATTTGATATATTTCAAGAAGAATGTCAATTATAAATTTCGACATTGGTTTGTCCATTGGTGGCAATTCTTTGGTCCAATCAAGCAGATCCTTCCCGCTGATCTTTTGGAAGGATACAAAACATTTGAAAAATATTTGGATATCAAGGAAAGTCATTTCCCTGCAAATCTAATATTTTTCTCCAAATTCTCCTTGGCATGGGTATTCAACTGGCAATACAAATACCAAAAACATGATCTTTACCGTGGTATTTTGCCTCTTCTCCAAAGGTCTGCATATGTCAAATGGTGGTCACAATTCAACTATGCAGCGGCTACTAATGACAATGTCAAAATATGGTTTCAGCAGAATCAAAAATGGATGAAAACATCCAATCTAGCAACATGTGAATTTCTAAATTAGAGATCACAAATTGTCTCAATTCTGGCAGGATCCAAATCAAAGGAGAGTTTTCTACAAAATATGGAAACTATCACAAAACTGGAAAAGGAAGAATTACCCTCTTCATCCCAATCATCATCCAAACAGAAGCTCCCCCAGTCTAATGAAGAAGAAAATGATGAACTTTACTCAAAATGCTCTGACCCATTTTATCAGAATGAAGATGATTGTTATGGGATAGACACAACAATTAACCTATGTGATGATGAATAGTTCAAGTCACCCGCCAAGAAGATTTCAATCAATTTACCGACATGAATAGTTCCAGTTATGTCACCAACACTGTTCATCACTGGTCTTAACAGTTCCAGTCAGAATACCGGCACTGTTCACTAATCATTGCAATAGTTCAGGTCATGTTATCATTACTATTGTAATAGTAGTTTTTATCCTCTATAAATAAGATGCTCCTCTCATGTTAAGGGCATTCGAAGTTTTAGAGAGATAGTAGTGTGAGAAACTCTGAGTAGGTTCTGAGTGATCTTATGAGTTCTCCTCAGTTCCCCTTCTCCCTCTACTTCAATCTTTCAATCTTATTTTGTAATACTTTGTATTTCAATAAAAATACATGGTTTAGTATTTCTCTCATCTCTTTCCACCGGTCCTGGTGTGCGCTCCAACGCTTGAGCGTTGGCTTCTCCACGCTCGAGCGTTGGTGGCAGGTAGGGCCACCGTGCTATGCAACCAATCTTGAGGTGCCACGTCAGCTCTGATTGACATGTGGCAGGTCAACGCTAAAGCTGGTCTGGTTGACTAGGGAGCTTGATCGCTGGTACACCCACGCTCGAGCCTTGACCACTGACCAGAAGTCAACTTGTTGCGTTTCGGGTCCGTTCGACGTCCGATTGACCTCAAATTTGAGATATAGGCTCATCAAGACCTAATAAACAACCTCAAACCATAAAAAAGCCATAATCTCAATCCTAACTCCAAAACTCTTATTTCAAACTCATAAACCTCAAAGACGATAATCGGAAACCCTAAGATTCGTGTACGTTCAAACACACACGAGATGACTGCATACTTTCCATGCAAGGGTATCTAAACCTTAAACAACGTCTCAACTATGTAATTCAAGCCTTAAACCTAATCCTCTTATGTAAACAAAGCATAAAATTATGGCTGTTATATTTCTACCCCCCTTAAAATAAATTTCGTCCTCGGAATTTGCATACCTGAAAACAAATGGGGATAATGCTGCTGCATGTCCGCCTCACGCTCCCAAGTAGCATCTTTTGTGACATCTCCCAAATGACCTTAACCAGTGGAATCTGTTTACCACGGAGTTCTTTAATCATTCTATCTACAATCTTAATCAGTAAAGCCTCTTATTCTAGTTTCTCTACGTTTTATGAACTCAGGCTCATTGACATGAGAAGGATTTGGATAGTATTTTCCCAACTGGGAAACTTGGAAGACATCATGGAGGTTGGAAAGGTTTAGGGGTAAGGCTATCTGGTAAGCTACTAGACCAATCCGTGGAAGAATCTGGAAAGGTCCAATGAATCAGGGAGTAAGCTTTCTAGACTTTATAGCTCTGCCAATTTCAGTCTTCGGAGTGACTCTCAAAAACACGTGATCACCTTCCTGGAACTCTAAGGGTCTCCTCCTCTTGTTACTGTAGCTCATCTGCCTATCCTGTGCTTCCTTTATTTTCTCTCTTATTTTCCTGACTTGTTCTATGGTTCGCTGTACCATATCAGGACCCAACACTTGGCTATCGCCAGTCTCATACCAACACAACGGAGTCCTACACTTTCTCCCATACAGAGCCTCATTCGGTGCCATCCCAATACTGTTGTGGAAACTATTATTGTAAGTGAACTCGATCAAAGGTAGGAATTCATCCCAACTGCCAACATGTTCCAACACACAAGCTCTTAAAAGATCCTCCAATGATTGAATCGTCCTCTCTGACTGCCCATCCGTCTGAGGATGATACGTTGAACTCATCCTCAACCTGGTTCCCAAAGCATTGTGTAACTGTCTCCAAAATCTAGATGTAAATCTAGGATCTCGGTCGGATACAATACTCGACGGCACACCGTGCAACCTCACAACTTCCTTGATGTAGATCTGGGTCAACTTCTCAAGACTGTAACTCTCACCAATAGGTAAGAAGTGAGCACACTTTGGCAACCTATCAATGATAACCCAAATCGCATCAAACCTCTTCGGAGTTCGTGGTAACCCAACCACAAAGTCCATAGATATACTATCTCATTTCCATTCTGGGTTATCCAACGACTGCAAGAAACATGCGGGCTTCTGATGCTCTATCTTAGCTTTTCGACAACCAAACAGGATAGAACATACTCCGCCACTTCTTTCTTCATCTTTGACCACCAAAACATTTTCTTCAAGTCTTGATACATCTTGGTGGCTCCTGAGTGAAAACTCAGCTTAGTCTTATGTGCCTCTTCTAATATCATTTTCCTAAGCTCTAAATCCTCGGGCACATATATCTGATCTCTAAGCCTCAATACATCATTGGATCCTCTCCTAAACTCTGAAACCTTACCATCATTCATGCCTCGACTCACCTCTTGCATATATTCATCCTGACCCTGCTTAATCCTAAGGTATCTCAAAAACTCACTACTGATGGTGATCATAGCTAAGCATATTCTATACTTAGTCAAATCCATACCTAGGTTCATATCTCTAAACTGTTCAAGCAACTCCATCTCTTTCACCATCATTGCAAATACATGCAAAGATTTCCTACTCAGTGCATCTGCCACTACATTTGCTTTCCCTAGATGGTATTGAAGATCAAACTCATAATTCTTAATAAATTCCATCCATCTACGCTGCCTCATGTTCAACTCCTTCTGATCAAACAAATACTTTAAACTCTTATGATCACTGAACACATTAAACTTAGCTCCATAAAGATAGTGTCGCCATATCTTCAATGCGAACACTATAGCTGTTAACTCCAGATCATGTGTCGGGTAATTCCTTTAATGAACCTTCAACTGTCCGGAAGCATAAGCCATAACTCTTCCCTCTTGCATCAAAACACAACCCAAACCTTGATATGACGCGTCATAGTACACGTCTAACTGTCCTACTGGATCTGGTAATGTCATCATGGGAGATATAGTCAACTTCTCCTTTATAGCTTCTGAAAACTCTCTTCACGCTTTTCTGTCCACACAAACGCCGTACCTTTCCTCGTTAACTGTGTCATAGGTAACGTAATCTTTGAGAAATCTTCAATGAACCTCCTATAATACCCCGCTAAACCTAGGAAACTCCTCACCTCACTCACTGGCATAGGCCTCTCCCACTTAATCATTGCCTCTACCTTAACTGGATCAAATGATATCCCTTCTTTGTTGATTATATGACCTAAGAACTGAACTTCCTCTAACCAAAATTCACACTTTAATAGCTTAGCGTACAACTGCCTATCTTTCAGTACTTGCAACACAACTCTCAGGTGTTCCTCATGTTCTTCCCATGAACGGGAGTAAATAAGAATATCATCTATGAACACCAATACAAACTTGTCGAGGAACGGTCTAAAGATCATGTTCATGTAATCCATGAACACCGCTGGAGCATTAGTTACACCAAAAGGCATAACTAGGTACACATAGTGTCCATACCTCGTCCTGAAAGCTGTCTTGGGCATGTCCTCCTTATTCACCCTAATATGATGGTATCCAGATCTTAAATCAATCTTAGAAAACACTGAAGCTCCCTTTAATTGATCCATCAGATCATCTATCCTAGGCAACAGATACTTATTCTTGATTGTCACCTTATTCAATTGCCTGTAATCCGGACACAACCTAGAACTTTCGTCTTTCTTCTTCACAAACAATACTGGTGCTCCCCACGACGAAACACTCGGTCCAATAAATCCCTTCTTCATCATATCATCCAATCATTTATTTAACTCTGTCAACTCTACAGGTGACATCCGATAAGGAGCTACTGATATAGGTCATATCCCTGGTATGAGATCTATAGTGAATTCAACTTCCCTCTGTGGTGACAAACCTGGAACATCAGGAGGGAAAACGTCAGGAAACTCTCTCACGATAGACATAGAATCTATACTCAGAGTCTCCTTAGCTTCCAAAGAGAAAAGCATCGCATACTGTAGAGACTTGTCACTCCTCATAGATACTCCTTCATTGGCAGATACTATGCTAGAAGGCTCAAGAAAAGATAAGGTATTTCGGGCACAGTCCAACACTACATGGTTAGCCAAAAGCCAATCCATGCCAAGAATAACATCTATCTGTTGCATAGGCAAACAGATGAGATCCACAAGAAATGTCCTATTTTCAATAAATATAGGACACTGTAGGCAAACAGACATAGTGATTAAAGGATCACTGGTCGGGGTAGATACTGTAAGAGTATATGGTAACTGGGAAACGGGTAAATGTAAATGATCTACACACACATGCAAAAAAAAACGAATGTGTAGCCCCTGAGTTAAACAACACATGCGAGAGTCTGCCAGATAGTAAACACATACCATAACAAGATCCGCTGAGTGAGAGGATTCAGATCCTCTCACGGTAAAGACCCTCCATGTGGCCTGAGGTCTGGTCGTCTGTCATCCTGCCACTGGAACTCATCTCCCAGCTCCACCTCTAGAACCACTGGCTCCTCTGCCGGCAGTTGGCTGCTGCTATCCTGTTCTATGTCGGCACTCCCAAGTAAAATGACCTGGTTTTCCACAGATTTAGCAACCAGATCTGTCTGTATAATCCCTGATATCGTGAGGACCTCTGCATCTGAAACAAGCTGGGCCTCTCCGCTTCTTGGCCTCTCTGCTGACTGGTGCTGCTGCTGAAACTAGTGCAGATGTCTGAGTACTCTGTCCTGGTCTAATGTATGGTCCTCTCCTCCACTGAGAACATCTATCTCCTCTCCTCTGATGACCTGTCCTAATAGGACTCCCACTCCACCGCTGCCCATACTCTCGATAGCATTGTACCTCTCCACCAACTTTGGGAAACTCAAAATATCCAAGGGCACCATAGCCCTCCTCGGCTCGTGCCGTAAACCCTCCTCAAACCTCCGGCACATCCAATCCTCGTCTGGAAACCTCTGATAGAACTCGAAAAACTGTATCATGGAAACCTCCCCCTCCCCTGGGGGATGGGGGGTATAGACATCTTCTACATATTAAATATAAGCCTATATCTCATAGGCTTAGAATTCCATATTCAATAATATAAAATACTTTTACTAAAAATACTTTAAACTCAATAAATTAGCCTATAAGATAGGGGATCTAAACGAGTCCTATACCTAAGGCAGGGAGTTAGAGAGTATAGTGCGGTTGAGGCTTTACTCAATTCCTTAATCAGGAATTGCAGCCTCCCCAACCCGAGCCCGCGCCCCTTATAGATTCCCTAAATGTCGTAAGCGATGTTCGAAATCGCTGAAGTCGATTGAGGCATCAATTTGTTCGGTATTGGAACTTTAAGGAACCTCTCACTATTCTGAGTTTCCATACTAGTTTCCTTAGTATCCAGGAGGGGATGGACGGGGTTAATCGTCCGTACATCGCCAATCCTAAAAGTCTATACTTTTACTTCTGTCTCCAGTCAATTTCTTTCAATGGACTCAAACCTAGCCCAGCCGTCTAGCACAAGGAAAGGCGTAAGTGGAGCAACTGCAGGGGGTGCCGTTTCCTAGCATGCTATGCTAGGAGTGAGAAAACTTGGGACACACTTCCGCAGCCGACCTCCATAAACTGAAATGAGGGTATTCATCGGAGGCGCCCGGGTTCATCCAAATCAGGGGAGCGCCTGTAAGGGAACTTAACCGAGATCGGTGAATGAACGGCTGCGAAGGAGTTTAGTTAACAGGGTAAGGATGCTGGGCTAGAGCATTCATAGTACGTTTCTGGCGGCCGGAGGACCACAAGTCAAAGGCGGGGAGCCGAACAGCCCAAACAAAGTGACTAAGTTAGTAAAACATAGACCGGAGTTTCCCGTCTACATAGGCCGGTGCGCGTGAGGCACCTGTCTCTAGATATGACGAAGAGGCTTCAGGCGGAGAGCTGTATACAGGGGCAGCTCTATCCGGGGAGAAAAGGTCACCATCGTGGATCAAACTCATGAAATAAGGCCATGTTCCAGGTAAAATAATTGCCTTCCAGGTAATCGCCACTACCATCCTTGTACAGTAACTTATGACGTAGCTCACAACTAACTTTGGTTAGGGGATCCGGTCATGGGAATTCTGAGTGGGATAGTACGTTCCAGGAAAAACAGATTGATTACAATTGATGACAGAAGAGAGGAAAGATAAAGAAAATAAAGCTTTTACCTCTCTTCTGCTTCAGCACAAGAAGGCGGACATTGATCACGGCAAGTGGGTTGGCAGCCAAAACTACCGTGGTCGCCCGGGGTTCCACTGGTAACCCCCATGAGGCCGAAAATGGTCCATGTAAAACATGGGGTGTAATAAACTCATGTAAATAAGGCATGCGTGCGAAGAAGGTGGCTCCATACGGTTAGGCAATGCGTATAAATCACTAAAATTTCTGAGTTGAAGGGAGGCGGTGCTCAAGAAAAGAAAAGAAGAGAAGCATAGAAAGAAAGGAAGATCCTTCCTTTCTTTCTGCTTTCTTTTTTTTTTTGAGCTCACAAGCCCTTGAAGCGATAAAAGCAAGAAGAAAGTATTTAGGAGTCCGGAAGCTCCAAGCAAGACGTGTTTTTGCTAGGAGCTAACCCCGGAAACCTAGCAGCTCTCTCTCTTTCTCTTATCGTAGCAGGGCCGAAGAGGGCCTAATCCCGTGCATTCAGAAAATTTAGTGATTTATACGCCTAACTGATTGATGCTGCTGATCCAAGGTTGATGCACTAGAGATGGAGAGGATGCTCATGGTGGGGCTTCTTTGTGTGCACCCAGACTCTGAGAAGAGGCCAAGAGTGAGAGATGCAGCTAGGATTCTTAATTGTTTCATTTGTGTATGTGCAGTCCTTCTGTGTGTAGAACATTGGCTCGTGCGTCCAATGGGTGGCACCTGACTGTTCCCAGTTCAGTTGGAACAGAAGTCACCTCATTGGCAGGAAGCTGACTGATGTCTTCCTAGTTGACGACAATGCTCAACCTGTCACGACCATAGTGGGTCAAATAGAATGATTCCTATATTAAATTCTATTGCATAAAGAAAGTAGCTCGGTCTATGAGTCCAAGATATCCGTACCTGTCAAGTGGAAGAGTCTTGGAGAGCGCAGAGTCTAATCTGGTAAATATTCCCCTATAATATATATATAATAAGGCGGAGAACGGGGAATAATTCGGGAAATGTCCGATTTCGGGGATCATTTGTGACTTTATAAAAAAATATTATAAAAATATGTTAAAATAGAATTTTTGATTAATAGGGAGTGGAAGAGGCTCATATATGAGAGAAAATATGACTGAGAAAAAGTTCCATTTCTTATTCATTCTTAAAATTATTAATTCTGAGAAAGAATTTAGTTGTAACACAATACTTCCACTGAATCACCTACAGACATGTCCCCTGTCGGAGACTCGTGAACTCTCGCTCCTTCTCGTATCTGACCAATCGTGGGAAGTACTTCTCAAAGAAACAGTCTCTGAATACATCCCAACAAATGAACCTACCCTCTGCCTCAAGCAACCTCCTCTTGCCTCTCCACCATGGCTTGGCTCCTCTTGTCAGCATGAAAGCGGCATAAGTCACCTTCCTGTCATCTCTGCATCTCATGGTGTCAAAAATCTTCTCCAACTCCTGTATCCACCACTTAGCTCACTCTGGGTCATACTCTCCTCCGAACTGTGGTGGCTTACCTTTCAGAAAGGTAGCCAATCCTGCATCCTCAGCCTCAGCAGCTCTCCTCCTATCATGTTGCTCCTGTAACTCTGTCTCTCTGCATCCTGTGAGCATTCTATTGCGCCTGCTGCAACAGAACAGATGCTAACTCCCAGATAGTCTGGAGAGTCTCGGATGACTCCCCTCCACCTCCAACTCCTGCCTCAAGATGATACTCATCCTCAATACCCTCTATAGCTCTACCACCACCACGTCTACCACGTCCTCCACGTCCTCGTCCTCTACCTCGAGCCATGATCCTGTTAAAAGAAATCATTAGCCCACATCAATATGATATATAATACGACATAAAACTAGAATATGAATACTATATGTCATAGAAATGTCGCATTCGAACTCACTACCCAACTTCTAAGCATAGTCATTATCCGATGTGGATTCAACTAAAGCGAACATAACCTCACAGTCCTTTCTAGAATCGTACTGCTCTGATACCACCAAATAAGACACCTCGACGTCTCATTAAAGAGAAACCCGAAAATAGTTAAGACCTAATCGTGTTATTAGCATTACACGGTTATATTAAAAAGGAGGAAAACTAAACACTTAAATAAAAATAACTAACATACAGATATATCAACATATATATATATATATACATACATACATACATATGTACATCCTGATACAGTACCGTAAAGGGAATCCCCTCGGTAGGATCCCAATATGTACAAACTGATATCATAACAAAAATACATCAAAACACTGAAGGAAAGATGCCTCACTAACTCTCAGCACCCAGTCCCCTCTCAAAATACATAAAAACCTCACACACACCTACACAGATAGCGCTGGCCTGAGCTATCACAAACTACTACCCTCACTACCACCTGGTGGTCTCGATGATCCTGTTACTCCTCCGCTACCACTAGAAGAGCTCCTGTCTAAAGGTCTCTGGTACATCCGTCTGTAAACTCTGCTATCTCGAGAAGGTAGCCGCTAGGACACTCGGGAAGACTCCAGCCCTGTGGCTCGAACCTCGAGAGGTGCGGGTACCTCCGAAGCAGGCATCGGATCAGATACTGGTACTATAGGGTCCTCCTCTGGCACTGGTGCAAGCATAGGCACCAATACTGGTACGGGTGCTGGTACAGATCCTGGTCCTGGCACAAGTACCTCACAGGGTACCATGAAGGGAACTGGTGCCATACCCGGCATCGGCGGTAACTGTGCGTCCGAATGTCCAATAGGGAAGGGGAATGTATAGCCGGCTCAGAAAGTGCCAACCATACCTAAAGGTGCTCCATGTCCAAATCTGGAAGTCACCGACACTGGACCCGTGTAAACTGTAAAACGAGTGACTGTGTCCACAAGCCACCCGTTAGGATCTACAAACTCAAACTCGAACGTCCCTGTGAGGGGAAAACCCACCTCCTATGTCATCCACGGATGGTCCTAGTGCGCCATCTGTCTGATCCGGGTCTGAGGACAACAATAAATAAAACAAACACAACAAAAAGAAATGGGATAAGAAACTATTTAACGTCAAACGTGGAAAAGGTTTGGCCACATTTAAATCCATAATGGCACACACTAAACAAACATTTCCATATATATATATATATATATATATATATCACAAGCATCCTTGGCAACATTTATGATTTTCCTCTACCCTCCATCATGATGCAATGCAATGTTGTAGGTACACTCAGGTTTGGCCACATATCCAGAGGCCCCGGCGCACATCCTTGTCCACGGTGGGAGGATGACCATGCAAATCAATGGCACTATAGTTGCACAAATACACGACGATGCACACCATTGAACCACGACCAGGGTGCTCATGCAAAGCATGAACTATAGCTGCAACAATAATGAAATAATGTCTGGGACGGTCCTGCCAATAGCCTAAACCACGAGAATACCACCACCGAGGAATAGACCCCACAGACTATGTTTCAGGTCACCCATATGAGAAATATCACAGACCATCTTTCTGGTCACCCCCTAGTGCCCTAACCGCTCATCACTATCTCATAGATCACCTCAACAATAATCTCATCTCATCATTCTCTTCACCATAACACAATAATCATCTCGGTTAGGCACTACTAACACGTGTATCATGAATTCCCCACATACATCCATAGCTCATCATGTCTTATCACTATTCAATCTCTAAGCGCAATCATTATCATCATAACCACATGCAATCATTTCCAAATATAATAAAATTATACACACACACACACATAGCACAATTAATCCAGACTACTCATCATATAAACAACCAATAACAGTTCAACCAGTCCAATCAGTCAAAGCAGTCAACACCGATAATAAAATAGTATATTTTATACGTAACGACGATAAACGTACAATTCTTATATCATCATTGGTACCACCAAGTAGTCCTCAATGTGATATTGACATTGTCTGTTACTCGCTCCCTAGTAAGGTTTAGGTCGCCTTACGCCATTATCGAAATAAATGCCACTGCGTCGTTTCCAACGTTAGATGGCTTCTTTCCCCCAACTGGAAGGTCGTACGACGACTTGACCGTAACGAAAACGCTCATCCTCAACTCCTCTCGATTCTGCCTTGCACAGTTCTAAGGCCTCCGAGCCTCCTAAAATTCACCTAGACATCACATTGTGAAGCATACGTTACCACGAGTTCAAATTCGAAGACGGGATCGAAATCCGTTAACCGAAACTAAAGATAATACGAATACCGTAACGAACGGCATTTCGACATAAAAGAGTGACATTTACCTTCACTTTAGAAGAAAATAAGAAGAGGATGTGAAGATATCGTCGCCACGAACGTAACCACGTATCCGGAATTGCAAAGGGACGATCAATGGAGTCGTAACTCGAGCCGAAACTCCTCTCTCTAGGTTTTCTCTCCCTCTCTCTCTAAACTCTCCTCTCTGTATTCTATCAGTTCTGCTCTGTTTTTTCTGTTTTGACTCTTGGACTTAAGTGAACTTGGTTCACTTAAGTCCCTTTTATTTTTGCTGATTCACACTGCCACGCTCGAGCGTTGGAAACCCAGCGCTTGAACGCTCCAACACTTGAGCGTTGGCTTCTCCACGCTCAAGCGTTAGTGGCAGGTAGGACCACCGCGCCATGCAACCAATCCTGAGGTGCCATGTCAGCCCTGATTGACATGTGGCAGGTCAACGCCAGAGCTGGTTTGGTTGACTAGGGTGCTTGAGCGCTGGTACACCCACGCTCGAGCATTGACCATTGACCAGAAGTCAACTTGTTACGTTTTGGGTCCATTCGACGTCTGATTGACCTCAAATTTGAGATATAGGCTCATCAAGGCCTAATAAACAGCGTCAAACCATCAAAAAGGTCTAATCTCAACCCTAACTCCAAAACTCTTGTTTCACACTCATAAACCTCAAAGACGATAATCGGAAACCCTAAGATTCGTGTATGTTCAAACTCACACGAGATGACTGCATACTTTCCATGCAAGGGTCTCTAAACCTTAAACAACATCTCAACTACGTAATTCAAGTCTTAAACCTAATCCTCTTACGTAAACAAAACATAAAATTATGGCTGTTACAACTCTCACCACGTCGGCGTCTGTAGACCGTCCACGGTGGTTGTTGTGATGGTGTCGATGGTGTCGCCTCGTTTCTATCAGATAAAAGCACCCGACAATGCTGAAACATCTATAGATAGTGTAAGATATGACGAGCACTACCTCTGGGAACTACTTCTACTGGTCCCATCACCTTCGAACTCTGGGATAAGTCCCAAGGTTGTGGATATGGTCGGGGAGGTGGATGTCAAAACTGCTGAAACAAAAGACACTGGCCCATACGGAAAACTCCTATAAAGAACGAGTATGGTGCATCTACAAAATGCATATACACAGCTCGAGCCCAATGGTCCCCATGATTGGGACCCCTGTCGGCTCTGTCAACTAGAGTAAATGCGGCATCTTACAATCCTATCACACATCTTCATTCTCGTTAGGGATATTAGTCAGTCGTCCAAGAGGCTCATCCATAAACACAGGTACACACCGCCTTTTATTTTTAACTTACTGATTGCATACGCTATAGCATGGGAAAGCCTAACGCTTAAGCGCTCTAGCGCTATAGCGTGCATCTTCTCCACGCTTGAGCATGGAGAGTGCTTCACTATGAAGTAACCGCCCTAATCTGCCACATGTCTCCTCCCTTCTCGCCATATGTTTTCGATGTCCAATCCATGTCTGTTGACTGTCCAATGCTAGAGCGCCTAGAAGTCCATGCTAAAGCGTGCTTGCATTAGGACGTTGGTAGCATGCACATTCTAGCACGCTGTCCTGACCAGAAGCTAGTTCTCGCACGTTTGTCCGCTTCTGAGTCGATCGATCACATTATTTTTAAGCACATGTTCAGACCCTTAACCCTACTTAACAACCATGCAAACTATGATTCTAAAACACGGATATTACAAAATGTGTCTCTTCTATCTCATTTTCCATGCTTCTTAATGGGAGACATTTGCCCTATTTTTTCTCTAACAGGGGCCTAAGATAGGGTGATTCCTTATCCCAATATTTGTTTATTCTTTGTGCGGAGGTCTTTTCAGGTCTGGTCCTCAAAGCTCAAGAAAGGAAACTTCTTCATGGAATTAAAGTAGGGACTACTCCTGAAATTACCCACCTTTTTTTTTTGCTAATGATGGTGTAGTCTTTTCAGGGCAACCCAAGAAGAAACTGCAAGGTGATGGCTATTCTCGATCAATACAAAACTGCCTCAGGTCAAATTATAAACATGGACAAATCTAAGCTTTCATTCATCCAAAATATACCCGACGATAGGAACACAGATGTCCAAAGATGGATGAGAATTAAGGCGGTTGAAAGGCATTCTAAGTATTTGGGACTTCCTACTTTTATGGGTAAGTCCAAGAAATAGGTGTTTAATTTTGTCCAGGACCGTGTTTGGAAAAAGTTACAGGATTGGAAGGAGAAATCATTATCGGCCGCAAGTAAGGAGATCCTCATAAAAGGAGTAGCCCAGTCGATTCCTACTTATATCATGGGCTGCTTCCTTCTTTCTCATAGTTTGTGCACTAATCTAGAAAGTTTGATTGGTAAATTCTTGTGGGAAAGCAAGCAAGGAGAGAGAGAGAAATCCATAGGGTCAGTTGGCACCAGCTTTGTTAGACAAAAATTGGGGGAGGAATGGGTTTTCGAAGTTTTAAAGTTTTTAATGAAGCTTTACCAGCAAAGTAGAGTTGGAGGATTTTAAATCAATTGAATTCTCTGCTAGCGAAATTTCATAAGGCGAAGTAATTTCCTAACTCGGATATCCTTCAAACCTCAAAAGGCTAGTCTCCAAGTTTATCTTGGAGGAGTATCCACTATGCATCCTGGGTCATAAAAAAAAAAGGAAGTTATTGAAGAGTAGGAAAAGGCACCAACAAAGCTACTTGGGTGGATAAATGGTTACCACTCCTAGTGAGCCACAAAGTTTGGAGCCCCAAACCTAGTAATTGTGACATAACTACGGTCATCTAGCTCATAGACTATAACTCACAAACATGGAATATACCGCTAATAAACTTTATTTTCCTACCCTTTGAAGTGGCTCAATTTTCTCAAAGTCCTATACCATATTATGCTCAATCTGAATAATACATTTGGGATGGTCAGAAGAATGAGGAATATTCAGTTAAGACAGGTTACTGTTCCTGCCGAGATCCTACTTGCCAGAATCTCGCCGAAGAACGTCAAACCAAGAGTGAACGATTGGGTTGCTTTAGATTATGGCTTGACAGAATATTGTATTCTGGTCCTACGTATCCCAATGGGAATCAAAGCCAGACGTAGTTCTAGGTTCAACCCTTGGTGGTATGGTGATCTCGATCCCTTAATCTTGTATCTGATGAATACCAGCGAGCAAGGACTTTTCAATAGTCTCTTGGTCAAGATGGTTCCTCTAATATGCTAAAGGGAGATTCACCGAGGTTGGTTCAAAAGTGAGTCTCTCTTTTGGGTTCTCCTCCTTTTATAATAGGATCCCCATATCTTTAAGAGATCTGGATTTATCTTCTTTTATCGCTTAAACCTTCTTTGAGATGTGATTTCCTTAATTTATTGGATTTTATCTCTTCTAACAGAATAAGGTTATTTGAGATAATATCAGGATCATTAAAGATAATATCAATATCTTATCCTTAATTTAAGGGATATTATTTCTTCTCACCGGATAAGGTTATTTGAGATAATATCAGGATTATTTAAAGATAACATCAATATCTTGATTGGATCGGGTATCCCAGCTTGGTGGCTGGGTTTAACTCCTCGGCTAGTACACAAGCCCCCCAAGCGTCGAGCTCAACGAAGCGTGGAAGTTTTCATGACAGGGGCCAAGCTTGGCTTTAAAATTATCCGAGTTCAGGATTTATTGAGTAAGACTTCTCCCCTTTTTTGCCACAGTTCGATGGCCAATCTTCATACATCGGCTAACATTCGAGTTTAGCGGCTTTGGAAAGTGGGCCTAACAATCCTTTCTTTTGATTTGCTGGTGGCCGAGCTTGATACCTCGGTCTTACGAGGTTAGAAACTTGGTCTTTGTAGCCTTTCAAGTTGGCGAGCTAAGTGATCGAGCTTCACACCTCGGTCTATAAATATCTTTTACTTCGGTGAACACCTCGGGTGACCGAGGAGCACACTTTGAGTTGGCGAGCTTTACTCCTCGGTCAGTACACAAGTCCCCCCAAGCTTTGAGCTTTCAGAAAGCATGGAAGCTTCTTCGAAGGAGCCGAGCCAAGACGTGGTCAGTCGTTTTAGATCTGTGCTGTTACCGAAGTTTTGTAGCTCCCGAGATGAAAAGAGATGTTGCCTTCGTTATTAATATAAGGGAAGTTTTTGACGTATGGCCTCTGTGTCATTACCACTTAAGAGACAGAAGTGCTCGTCCACTAAAGTGACTAGAGTGCTCGTCCACTAAAATGATACAAGCGCTCGTCCACTAAAGTGACAGAAGCGCTCGTCCACACAAGTCTTTGGACTGGCTAAGTCCTTAATGAGGAGCTCGTCTACTAGGTTATGTTTAACCAGTTAGAGGAGTATCCGTCCGAGGACGTGGAATATGGAGCTCGTCTACTAGGTTACGTTCGACCAGTTAAAGGAGTATCTGTCCAATGACGTGGCATATGGAACTCGTCTACTAGCTTACGTTCAACCAGTTAAAGGAGTATCCGTCCAATGACGTGGCCTCTATGTCATTACTTCTGAGGCCTGCTCTTTGGTTGTGTGATTGAAGCCATTAGCTTGTCGCAGCGTTTATTCCGATATCTTAGCCACGTGTGACTCCTTCATTAGTGAGCCGAATTTGCACAGACCTGAAGAGACGTTTCCTTTCTTCGCATGGCGTCCGTCATTATTACTTTCAAAAGTACATTGAGATTTGTTTTCCTTCGAAGCGCCGAGGTCTCTATAAGTTGGGGGGAAGTTTGTTGAGGAGCTCATTTTTGCCTCTTCCTTGCTCAAACCTCTCTCCAAGCTCTTCTCCTCCAAGCTGCTGGATTTCCTTTTCTGTTCCAGGTATGTCATCATCCTTCTCCTCCATCATATCTTTCTTCCATGGAAACTTCATTCGAGTTATCTCAAAATGCCTCTTCTGGGGTTCAGGTCATAGAGCTCGAAATCAATCAGATTGGGGGCTCTCCTCATCATTCCCCATCTCCGCCTCATGGTGAGGGAGGTGCCAAGGGTTCTTCTTCTTCTTCTGATGAGAGTAGCTCTGCTACTCCTACAGCCATTACTGCCCCTAAGCGTCGCAGGATCGTCACTATGGTTCCTAAAGAGCCCATTCCAGACATTACCATTCCTGGGTATTCCTGGGTTAGACCTGAAGTAGGGGTGTCCTTTGCAGTTTGTTCCCAGGGCAATCCGCTTTTTATTTTGAAACCTTTATACTCTTGGGCTTTGCTCTTTTAATTAATGTCATTATGTGTTTCTGGCTCTCAAGTTACTTTTCACTTAGAAAATTTTCTAAGTTTTTTTAATGATCATGCCTCATTTTTTCTTTTGCCTTTTGGAGGTCAAGCTTGTAATTTTTTCTAAGTTAGTGCTTCGGCTTTTACATTTTGGCGTGTTACTCGGCTTACTCGAGTTTTTGGAACACGGAATACCTATGGGTTTTTACTTACCCTCATAGGCATTGTTTGTTGTTTTAGGTATTTAATTTTCGCCTCTTTAGGTTCATCATTTCTACCTCAACTCGGTCTATTTTAGGCTTTCAGTTGTTGCCTCTTTAGGTTCGGCATTTCGACCTTAACTCGGTCGATTTTAGCTCGATCAACCTTTTTAGGCTTTTAGTTATTGCCTCTTTAGGCTCGGCATTTCGACCTCAACTCGGTTGATTTTAGCTCGGTCAACCTTTTTAGGCTTTCAGTTGTTGCCTCTTTAGGTTCGGCATTTCGACCCTAACTCGATCGATTTTAGCTCGATCAACCTTTTTAGGCTTTTAGTTTTTCATAAATAAATTTTTGACCATATAACAGTATTCTTGCCTAATAATGCAACTGCAAATGATTCTATTTATTTATTTTTCCGGGTGTGCCTCGTTAAAACCTTCCTGGCCAAAACCCCATGGGAAAAATACCGGGATAGGAAAAAGAGTACATCACCAACTTACATAACTTTAACTAAAATAAAACTTAAGGTGGGAAGTGTTCCATGTTCTTGGAACGGCCCTCCCTGACAACTCTTCTAGCCTATAAGCACCATTTCCTAGATTTTCAACTATTCTGAATGGGCCAAACCAGTTTGCTGCGAGCTTACCCTCTCTAGAGTCTTTTCTCGCATCATTTTGCAATCTCAGCACTAAGTCACCTTGCACAAATTCTCTTAGCTGCAACCTCGAGTTGTACTTCCGAGTTGCTTTCTGCTTGCATAGTTCTTCTCTGATTTTTGCTTCATCTCGGACTTCCTCAACAAGGTCAAGCTCAACTCGGATTTCTTCTTCGTTCTTACTTTGGTCATGATGTTGCCTTCGGAGAGAGAGTTAGCTGAGCTCAACTGGAATCATTGCATCGGTTCCATAGGTTAGCTTGAATGGCGTTTCACCAGTTGAGGACTGCGATGAGCAATGGTAAGCCCATAGGATGTTTGGTAATTATTCAACCCATGCCTCTTTTGATTGGCCTAACCTTCTTTTGAGCTCGTTCAAAATGACTTTGTTGGCTGCTTCTACTTGTCCATTTGTTTGTGGATCCTCCACCGAGGTCACTTTATGTTTGATTCCGAGGTTGGAGTAGAACTATCTAAGCTCTTTACCGGTGAATTGCTTTCTATTATCTGTGACAATTGCATAAGGGAGGCCATGCCTGCATATGATGCTTTTCCATACAAAACTCTAAACCTTTTAAGCTGTTATAGTAGCTAATGGTTCTGCTTCAATCCACTTAGTGAAGTAGTCTACTCCTACCAGCAAGAACTTGACTTGACCTTTAGCAACTAGGAAAGGACCGACTATGTCCATCCCCCACATAGTAAAAGGCCACGGTGAGAACATGGAATGGAGCTCTTCTCCTGGAGCTCGTGCTACATTGGCAAACTTATGACAAGGCTCACACCTATTAATCCAGGTAGCACAATCCAATCTCATGGTCGGCCAGTAAAACCCCGCTCGCAGGACCCGAGCTGCCAGAGATCGGCCACCTGAATGCATTCCACAGATTCCTCAGTGCATCTCATCCATTACATACTCGGACCGCTCCTTTGCTATGCATTTTAGTAACGGCATGGAGAATCCTCTTCTGTACAGCTCTCCATCTCGGATGGTGTAATGGCAAGATTTTAGACGAATTCTCCTCGCCTCTTTAGGGTCATTGGGTAATTTTTCAGAGGCTAAATATTCCCAAATAGGTGTCATCAAACCACGATCATAGTGTTCGTTTATTATCACCTCGGCACTTTTTATGCTCGGTTCGAGGAGATTCTCCTGAATGAAAGTTCTTAGCTGGCCAGCTTTCTTGGTGCTAGCCAACTTAAACAACAGATCTGCCCTGGAATTTTCCTCCCGAGGTATATGCTCAATAGTAAAATTATCAAATTCAGAAATTAGACTATTAACCTTGCAGAGATACCTGGTTAGTTGGGGATCCTTTGTTTGATAATCACCCGAGACTTGTCCTGTTACAAGCTGTGAGTCACTTCGGCATTTTAATTCTTTGACCCCAACCTCTTTGGCTAGCATCAGTCCTGCAATAAGGGCTTCATATTCTTCTTGGTTGTTTGAAGCAGTAAACCCAAACTTTAAAGATTGTTCCAGGATTAGATCATCAGGACCTTCGAGAATTATTCTAGCTCTGCTTCCTTTTAAGTTAGATTATCCATCAACATATGGAAGCCAGATGAAGGAACCTGACCTCGGCTTAGAAGCGATCTCAGCAATGAAGTCGGAGAGGTGTTGTGCTTTCATCGGTCCCCTTGGCTCATATTGCAAACCGAAATTTGACAATTCTACTGACCAAGCTATCATTCGTCCGGCTAGATCAGGTTTCCTGAGCACCTGCTTTATTGGATGATCAGTTTGACTATAACTTGGTGTGACTAGAAGTAAGGTCGTAACCTCCAAGCTGCCATAATTAAGGCGAGGACTAGTTTTTCAATTACTTGATACCGTGTTTCTGCATCTTTCAGAATTCTACTCACATAATACACTGGCATTGTTGTTCTTCTTCTTCCTGGATGATCACTGCACTGATTGCATAATCATTGACAGATAGATACAAGTACAGATCTTTGCCGAGCTGAGGCCGAGTGAGGATCGGAGGAGAGGCTAGAAAGAGTTTCAGATCTTCAAAGGCTTTCTCACACTCCTCGGTCCAGGTGAATTCTTTTGGTTTTTTCAAAAGCTGGAAGAAGGGTCTTGCTTTTTCTACGGACTTTGGGAGCAAGCGAGATAGAGAAGCTAATCGGCCAGCTAACCTCTGAATTTCTTTCACATTCTGAGGGCTCCGCATTTCCAAGACAGCTTTGCACTTATCAGGATTAGCTTCAATTCCTCTATGTGTTAGCATATATCCTAAGAACTTTCCTCCTTGTACACCAACAAAGCATTTTTCTAGATTTAACCTCATATTGTACTTTGAGTTGACTGAAAATTTCTTCGAGGTCGACTGAGTTTTGCCTTGGGTCATCGGTCTTTACCACTATATCGTCAGCATATACTTCTAGGTTCTTTCTGATCTGGTTGACAAAGACTTTGTCCATAAGCCTTTGATACGTTGCACCAGCATTTTTTAAACCGAAAGGCATTACTCTGGTTAAAACCTGAATATGCGTCCAAGAAGGACAAAACTTTGTACCCTGAGGCTCCGTCTACCAGTCTGTCAATGTTAGGAAGAGGATAAGAATCCTTTGGACACGCTTTGTTGAGATCGGTGTAGTCGGTGCACATTCTCCACTTACCATTGGCCTTTCTAACTAACACCACATTGGCTAGCCAAGTAGTGTATTTCACCTCTCTAATGAAATTTGCTTTCCCCAGTTTGGTAGTCTCCTCGGCTACTGCTTGGCGCCTTTCTTCACCAAGTTTTCTTTTTCTCTGAGCTATAGGCTTGGCTTCGGGACATATAGATAGCTTATGGCACATAAAATTGGGGTCTATGCCAGGCATATCCGATGTCTTCCAAGCAAACAAATCGACATTCTTTTTAAAACCGTTTGAATCTATTGTTTGAGAGAGGGGTCGAGCTGACTGCCGACCTTGGTGCACTGTTCAGCTCGGGCTCCCAATTGGAACTTCTCTAAAGACTCTGTTGGCTCGGCTCTGGACTCATACATTTCTATCCTTGGGTCTAATTCAAACATGCTGACCGAGCTCGCTGAGGTAACCGAACTGATCGAGCTTATCATTCCCGCTTTATCATCTTCAGCATTCTTTGCGACGTTCTGGTTTCAGGTAACCTTCAGACTATCCACATAGCATTGCCTGGCCATCCTTTGGTCAGCTCGGACAGCGACTATATCTCCAGACTCAGCTGGGAACTTCATTGTGAGGTGTGGGGTAGAGACAATCGCTCCGAGTTCATTCAACGTTGGTCTTCCAATAAGGATGTTGTACGACGTGTTGGAATCCACAATAACATACCTGACTGATACGGTCCGGGAGAGTTTTCCCTCTCCAAACGTTGTTAAGAGGTCTATATAACCTCGGGTTTTAACTTGCTCTCCGGCGAACCCTACTAGCTTGTCTTCCTGCTCTTTTATCAGCTTTTCTGGAATTCCAAGTTTCATGAAGGTCGCCAGGTATAAAATATCAGGCGATCTTCCCTGATCAACTAGTGTTCGTTTGACCGAGAAGTTGGCTAATTCGACCGTTATCACCATTGGGTCGTCTTGATTTGGATCCAACCCTTGGAAGTCATCATCTGAGAAAGTTATTGGAGGTCTCGTCCTTGTAGGTTTTCCAGACACCATGTTTACAGATCGGATGGCTTTTACATGACACCGCCGAGCTGAACTCGTTGTTCCTCCACCTACAAATCCTCCTGAGATAGTATTGATGACCCCTCTGACTCCTCATTATGTTTCTTCATTAGGAGCCCTCTGGTTGTTCACCTGATCTCCGTTCTGATTATTCCCTTGCAGGTTTGCATCTCGGTTACGATTGTCATAACCGCGTCTCCCTCGTCTTCGACCAGCTCGTCCGCCTCCATTATCATCTCGATGAACGAACCGGTCAAGACGACCTGCCTGTATCAAGTCCTCAATTTTTTCCTTGGTTGTTTTACAGTCTTCAGTGGAGTGACCATAGTTTTGATGCCATTTACACTCTTTACTTCTGTCTGCATTGGCCTGAGTTTTAGACGGTCGAGGTAAGGTGAGTAACTCGGCGTTGTACACTTCCTGGAGAACAGCTGCCCGAGATCGGTTTAGTGGTGTATAGGACTGGTACCTGGGTTGCTTCTCCGAGAATCCCCTTTCATTGATCTTTTGGGGTCTTTATGGATTAGCCCCCCTATCTCTTTCTTTGCTCGGAACCAAGCTCTTGTCTTCAAAACCTCTTTCTCCCTTTTTGGATTCTATTATCTCTTCCGAGTTCATGAAACCTGTAGCTTTTTCCTGCAACTCTTCAAAATCTCTCGGTGGTTTTTGAGATAAATACTCAAAGAATGGCCCCGGTTTCAAACCGCCCATGATGGTATGCAGACAGAGTTCCAAGCTCATATTGGGAATTAAAATTTGTTTGGCACTAAAACGATCATATAATCTCTAAGTGATTCATTCCTTTCTTGTTTAAAATTCACTAGCGAGACCGAGTGTCTTTTATGCTTTCGGCTCGCTGCGAATTGTGCAGTGAACTTAGTTACAAGCACATCAAAGGAATCAATTGACCGAGGTGGGAGATTCGTAAGCCAGGTTAAGGCAGGGCCTTACAAAGTGGTTGGAAAAATTTTGTACATGACGGCTTCCGAATCAGTCACCAGGTAAACAGAAGAAATAAAGGATTTTACGTGCTCGGTTGGGTCAGTGGTGCCATTGAATTTATCAATGTTAAGAGGCTTAAAATGTCTAGGCATGATTACCTCATCGATGTCATCCGTGAACGGCAACCTCGTCGTTGGTCTGTTACCCTTTCTTTTTGGGTAGTCCTTTCTACACAAGATTTAACTTCTGAATCCTCTGGGGGAGGTCTGGTCTTGGATGGACGGCTCGTATCATGAGGAGAAGGTATGTATGACGGAACCTTTTGGATACCCTCGGGTGAGGATTGCTCTTCCTCGGAAGGCACCACTGATCTTTCTCTTTTCCGAGCTCTTAAAAGCCTTTAATTCTGAGCATGTATCTCCTCGTTCTCCTCACGCAGCCGCCTTATCTGTGCCATAACCTCTCCCAGCTGAGGGTTATCTTCATTGATGGGAGGGGGCGGGGGATTGTCACGGTTCTGCCTTGTGTCCGTGATCTACATGGATCATGCTGCTCACCCCTCCCATCGGTTCATTCTGTGTAGTCACCATCAAGCTTTCTTGTGGAACCGGGGAAAGTTTTTCCTCGGCCCCACGGTGGGCGCCAAATGTTCTTGCCGAGATCCGACTTGCCGGAATCTCGCGGTAGAACGTCAAACCAAGAGTGAACGATGGGGTTGTTTTAGATTATGGCTTGACAGAATATTGTATTTCGGTCCTACGTATCCTAATGGGAATCAAAGCCAGACGTAGTTCTAGGTTCAACCCTTGGTGGTATGGTGATCTCGATCCCTTAATCTTGTATCTGATGAATACCAGCGAGCAAGGACTTTTCAATAATCTCTTGGTCATGTTGGTTCCTCTAATACGCTTAAGGGAGATTCACCTAGGTTGGTTCAAAAGTGAGTCTCTCTTTTGGGTTCTCTTCCTTTTATAATAGGATCCCCATATCTTTGAGAGATATAGATTTATCTCTTAAAACTTTTTTGAGATGTGATTTCCTTAATTTATGGGATTTTATCTCTTCTAACCGAATAAGGTTATTTGAGATAATATGAGATCATTAAAGATAATATCAATATCTTATCCCTAATTTAAGGAATAAGGTTATTTGAGATAATATCATAATTATTTAAAGATAATATCAATATCTTGATTGGATCGGGTATCCCAGCTTGATGACTGGGTTTTACTCCTCGGCCAATACAACTACCATAAAATCAAGCAATGGGATTTACAACAAATACCTAATACTTCTAACATTATATGTGGAATAATATCTGGAAAGCCAGGATGTTACCCAAGTATGCACATCTCTTGTGGAGGCTCTTAAGCAACTCCATCTCTGTTCGAATCAATCTGCGGGAGAGAGGGGTTTCATGGCCCTTGCTTTGTCCAAGATGCATGAAATTCGATGAGACAGTGAACCATACTTTCCGTGATTGTGTTTGGGCAAAACAAAATTGGCTATCCTCGCCCTTAGGTTCCATTTCCATAGTCAAGAAACTTGAAATTTTACTAACTGACTTTCTAATTTCATCTTGCAGGTTCCGGAAGATATCCTAGTGGTGGTCAAGGAACCAAGCTTGCTTTGAGGACAACCAGAGACCAGTGCTCACATCTGTTTCCAAGTCAATCTCCATCCTGCATGCTTATAACTAGAGTGGTCATCTGAGATCATGAGGATAATGTAATGGTTGCTTGTCTCAGTGAATCAAAAGTTGCAGAAGTGCTAGCCATGCGTCTAGGGATTCAATTTGCTTCTGAGCCTTCTCCTCAATCTCATCGTGGAGTCTGATGCTCTCAAGGTTGTCGCTGACCTTCAATGTGTTATGGTATCAAATTCCTATTTGGGCTCAGTATTAAAAGATTGTAAATTTTTAGAGGCCCAATTTGAGAGTATTTGGTATACCCATATAAGTAGTAAAGGAAACCTAGTAGCCAATGTCTTAGCAAAACATGACCTGGATCATCCTAGCCAAACTTGGATTGAGGAAATTCCTCCCATGGTTAGTCACTAATCATTACAGATTTTTGCCATATTATTTAAATAAAAATAATCCCCCTTTACGTCAAAAAAGGATTATATATTTAAAAGAACTAATGTACCAAAAAAAGGAATCAAGGTCCTGTTTGGATCTATACACATTGGTATTGATTTTTTTAATTTCGTAAAAATGCAATTGTTAGAAAAAACAACTTCAAATGTGGAAAAAAATTTGCAATAATAGAAAAATGAAGAGTTCTGATGTCATTTGAATTAATTAGATTTATTAAAATCTGATAAAATTTTAGGAAGTGTCATGAACATATGTACCTAAAGAATTTGCAATCTATTCAATATAAATCTCTTGAATTTTTTGAAGGCAAATACTATAATTTTATTTATCATTCTGGGAAGGAAATTTCTTTCTCTGAGTGTAACACCCCGATTTTCGATGCTTCGTAATATCGGTAATAAATATATAAATATATATTTTTATCCGGGACTTAGAAAATGATTTTGGATAAACCAAGGTCGTTTCCATGTTATACTTATTATCATAAGGTTACGGGAAAATTTTTGGTTGAAAATTGACGGAAACCTATTCTGTCGTTTTCTGTGTTTTCACTGACAGTAAAAGTTTACTGCTCAGAAGACCTAATTTTAACTCGTGAACGAGATGAAAATGTTTTTATCGTATTTACTACGATACTGGAAGTTTTGAAAATTTTGGTAAAAAAAATAAAATATTATATTTGTTGCGGGCGTATAAGTCGAGATGTCTCTAGGAAAAGCTTGCGCCAGATGAATCGAGGAGTCGGCAACGTAGCAGAGATGATGGATTTGACCGATTTGCCGAGTATTTATGACGAGCTTATCCGAGTCATAATAGCCATAATGGCACATTTATGACAAAGTGAAATTTTCCTATGAAATGACCATTTTGCCCTTGTCTTTATATGATAATTTCAAGCAAATGCCATTAGAAAAGTTGACTAAAGCTTACCCAAAACCCACGGCTCCAAGCCTTCTTCATTAAGTTTGGTTCCTTCTTCATTAAGTTGTTGCCTTCTTCATTAACCATTTTCTTCCATTTCCATGTTCTTTTCTTCAAAGTGTTCATAATTCGTCAGCTTTTGCCTAGAAATTCTGACCAGTTTCTATTTTGAATATCGAAAAACTTTCAACATGAAAGTTGTTCATCTTTCTCTCTTCTTTCCAACGACATAAAGATCATCCAAAACGGACAAGTATGTTGAGAGATATACCCAAAATACTAAAACTGTTCTAAACCCTAACTATGTTCATCTTCTTCTTTAAGTTTCTTAAGAACTCCATAAGAAGTCCTTGAAGAACATCATCCAAACTTTGTTTTCTTGGATCATCAAGAGGTAATAACTTATTCTCTTGTCATTTAAATCATTTCTCTTCATCACTTTTCTAGATCTATGACTTAAATCCATATGTTCTTCATTTGTTCAAAGTTCATGGAACTAGATTCAAAAATTCATAACTAATTCTAGAAAAATCCTTTTGACATGAAACCAATTGCTATGATCTTATAATCATCTCTATTTTCATCATCTAGAAGCACAAGATCATTAGAAATTTATTTCCCTAAAATCTGGACTGGGCCGAACCTAGGTTAAAGTTGTGTTCTTAGGTTTTGTTTCATTTTCATGTCTTGATTCATGATTCAATCCTTTTGTATCTCGATAGTTCTTGTATGTAAGTACATAGAAGATCAAAAACCAAACTCTAACCTATTTGTTTCAATCAAGGCCGAAACCCTAGGTATGAGCACTTGATGGTTTTGTGATTCAAAAGTTGTTTGTTACACTTGAATCCAACTCTAAGTTTTGTATGTTGATTAAATCAAAGAGTTTAGAAATTTTAGAGATTTCTAACCTCAAACTCAGCCCTTGGCCGAAACCCTAGTTCTTGGATCTAGATGAGTTTCATTCAAAGTTCTTAGTTCATGATTTTGGATTAAGTGCTTAATCATACTTAAGTTGCTTAAGGATCATAAATCCCTAAGTTAACAAAATTTTAACTTTCCTAACCTAGAAAAGTTGAAGAGGCCGAACCCTACCCCTATTGATTTAAGTGTGTTGTTGTTTGATTTTGATTTATTTTGGTTGCAATTCGTTATGAAGGAATCGATCGAGTTGGTTTGACCTAAAACCGACGGAGGAAACCGGATCAAATCAGGAGATTATTTGAAACCCTTAGTTCGAGTCTTCAAGAGGTAAGGGGAGCTTACCTGAGGGATTTTTCTCTATAACTATTTGTGTGTAGTGTGATTTATATGACTTATCTGTGGTTGTGATTATTTGTTTATATTGTTTATGTTGTGTTGTTTATCTGTATATTGGTGGTTGATCTGCTTTTAATTTATTTAATTATCTGAAGTAGTATATTATGTTGCTATAATGCATGATCTGCCTGGTGATATAATTATGATGATGTTGTTGAATGATGAATGTTGAATGTTGTTTGAGAGGCCTGACAGTGGTCAGTGCACAACCGATTAATCAGATAAAAGATTTAATAAGTTGTGAAAATTATATTCAACATTTTATGGGAAATGTTGGAATATAATAATGGTGGAAAATATTATTTTGGAAAAATAATGAGTTTTTGATAACTATTATTATTTTAATAATTTATCATTGTAAAAGAAATTTATGAGTCACGGTGAGAACGTAACCGTGAAATTTTTTTAGTACTGCTAATTTTTACGCAATAAATTCCGAAATATTACAATAAGTTATTTTGTGAAATTAATATTCCAAAATACTTTATAAAAAAATAAATAAATAATAATAATAAAATAATAATATAAAATAAAAAGTCAAAGTTTGACTTTAAAAATATTTTCTTGGAAAATGATTAACGATGGCAAGTTTTGAAATTATTTACGGTGAAAGTTTAAAAATAGAAGCACTTGTTTTGAGAAGAGGTTTCATCGGAATTGATTTAATTTTTAAAAGCTGAAGTTTCAGTAAAAGAGTTTTCAAGTAGAAATGTTTTTCTGTAAATGAGTTTTACTAAACGACGATATAGAACTTAGTAACCGAGATGTCGTGGTGCTAGTGTTCTTATGACGTTGTATTATTTGGATTTGTTTTTCACAGAAAAAAAAAACGATGTAAAACGATGATATGGAACTTAATAACCGAGACGTCGGGGTATTAAGATTCGTTGTGTTGTAGACTGAGTATCTACTTAAAGAAGTTAAAACGTTTTGCGATGTTTTCTATTACCACGAACCTAAGACTGATTGCAACGGTCTAAGGGCTTCGTGATTTTGCACTCGGACTTTGAGGTCCTGTGTTGTTAATAAAAGTTGTAAAGATGTTGAAAACGATGATGCTTTTGAGAGCATTCGATGTTGAAAACGATGATGCTTTTGAGAGCATTCGATGTTTAAAACGATGATAAGATGAAAGCTTTTGAGAGCTTTGACAAATAAAGATATAGCACAAAGAAAAGTGTTGAGAACAAAAGGTTTTCTTGCATGCATTTGGCAGACGTGCCATGATCAAACGAGTGATTACCTTGCGGCGTCATGGTAGATCATAAAGATGTGCTTATTGTGCCTGGTGGACAATAAGGCCCCATCTACGTTGTGACACATGTGCCACGATGTTGGACAGTGTGTGATGGGTTTTGGCTGTGTGCCTGTGACTGCGTGTCTGTGACTGCGTGTCTGTAGCTGTGCGCCTGTAACTATCGAGTCTGATCAACTCATCACGATGTTGGAGATATCTCATGAGATTAGGTATGAATGTTTAGATGATGTTTTGAAGTGTTCATGCATAGTTTTTCAACGTTGATGTTTGGGGTGTGAAACCCATTGATAAACGATGTGATATAATATGAATGAGTATGTTGTTATAAATATGTATATGTGTATGTGCCTTCTTTTGTGGTGCGCATTTAGTTATGGTGATAAATCCATATATTGGTGTCTCACCCTTACAACACATCTCAGAGACGTACAAGGGGTATGATTCCTATAAGAAAAGGAAGGCTGTCTAGTTGGAAGTGTGCTATCTTTGCTCTATTGGTCAGAATGTCTCATTGAATTACGACCCACTTAGGTCCTATTATGTTTTAAAGATAAAACTGATGTTGATTTAGGTGTGAAAATATATGAGGCAGTATAGTTGTATGACTTATATTCCTTATGTATTTAAGTGTGGTTTGGTTACGTTGATGATGTTATGAGATTAAAAAGAAAGAAAAAAATTTATCACCATATTTTGAAAAGATGAACGTTGAGAAAACATTATTTTCCGAAAGTAACCAGCGAATTAAGTTTTATTTCCGCAAACGGGTAACCATGTGATGACCTGAGTTTAAGGTGTCACATTAGTGGTATCAGAGCTGGTCGAGTCTTTCGGGAATGTTGGGAAATAGGTCTGTTATGTGGATGTTGTGTGTTCTCTGATTAAGATCTGTTTGGAATTACTTCTTAGAAGTAATGTGTGGTAATGACTATGTTTACGTTTCGGTTTCTGGTTTTTAGTTTAACTGATTGTGGTTTATAGGTCAGTTATGGAACCAGTTGTTGAACCAGAAGCTGGACGTGGACGGGGACGGGGACGTGGACGCGGCCGTGGAAGAGGCCGTAGAGGCGGTCATGTTGGCGGTCGTGGTAACATGAATGAAGATTATGAAGAAGGAGTGGATTATGCAGCTCAGGTAATGGAAAATGTAGCAACTGCGATTGCTAATCAGACTGCATCCATGAATGCCCATAACCAACAGGCACAGATTCGAGCTGAACAGGCTGTTGAATGCAAGAATTTAACTGCTTTTAGGCGTCAAGATCCATCACAGTTTCATGGAGATGTGGATCCTGTGAAAGCTGACTTATGGATTCAGGAGTTAGAGAAAATTTTTAGACTAATTCATAGTCCTGAGGGAGTGAAGGTATCTTATGCCACTTTTCTATTGGTGGGCGATGCCGAATATTGGTGGAAGGGCACCGAACAGCTGCCGGAAGCCGAGAATCAGGAGATTACTTGGGAAGTATTTCGAACCAGCTTCTTAAACAAGTATTTTCCTCAAAGTACACGAGCTGAGAAGGAGCAAGAATTTTTGCAACTTCAACAGGGGGATTTAACAGTTGGAGAGAACGCGGCAAGGTTTGAATCACTTGCTAAGTATTTTCGCTTTTTCCAAAACAACCCAAGCGAAGATTGGAAGTGTGAGCGTTTTGAAAAAGGATTGCGTTTCGAGATTAAGGAATCAGTACTACCATTGGAAATCCGGAATTTCCAAGCCTTAGTCGAGAAGTGTAGGAAGGTGGAGCTAATGAGGAAAGAAAGAGAAAATGGAGGAACTGTTGGAGGACCCTCTCGTTCCAAGAACCAGAATCAGAAAGAGGAACGAAATCAGCAGAAGCCTTATTTCCGTCCATCAGGAAATGACCAGAATCGACAACAACATCATTCGAATTTTACTGCATCGGGGAGTGGTGGCCAAACGAACCAAAGTCAAGGCCAACTTAGAAGGTGCTACAGATGTGGAGATCCAAATCACATGATGAATACTTGCCCTGCAAAGGGGACTAGGTGTTTTAATTGTAATCAAGTGGGACATTTGGCGAGAGATTGCAATGCGCCAAGGCGTGGACCGGCTGTCAATAACACCAATGTTGTCAAGCCAAAGACTAGGGGTAGAGTGTATAATGTGTGAGGAGCTGAGACTTCAAACCAAGACGATAACCTTTTAACTATACTATTTCGTTCGGGTACAATTCATATTTTGTTTCGATGGATTGTGTGTGGATGTGTTGAAATTACTTGTTCCTGTGATTATCATGAGATGATCGTTTCAAATTTCAACTATTCAATTGGCCATTGTGACATTTAGTATGTTTGGTTGTCCTATTTTGTTCAGGATAGACGTTTTCTTGACAAAACTAGTTTCTCAAATGAGACTTGATCTAGTCACTTTTACGGTTGGTAGAAAGTGATTCAGTCTGAATTCTTGACGGACCATAGTTCTTTTAAATTGTTGGAAAAGATATTCTTGTGAGAAAAAAAAACTTTCTTAGATTCATGCTTGTAAAAGTGTACCGATCATACATTTTTACCTTCCTGAATTTGTAAAAGAATCTTTATGTACGGAATATTCTTGTATTCTTATAAGATTAATGAAATTTTTTTTATATATATACTTTCTTGTGAAAGTGAGGCTTCGGGATCTTTCATTCCTGTCTAGCTTCGTGTCACGAAATTTCGAGGATGAATTTTTTTTTAGTGGGGTAGTAATGTAACACCCCGATTTTCGATGCTTCGTAATATCGGTAATAAATATATAAATATATATTTTTATCCGGGACTTAGAAAATGATTTTGGATAAACCAAGGTCATTTCCATGTTATACTTATTATCATAAGGTTACGCGAAAATTTTTGGTTGAAAATTCAGACGGAAACCTATGCATCGTTTTTCTGTGTTTTCACTGACAGTAAAAGTTTACTGCTCAGAAGACCTAATTTTAACTCGTGAACGAGATGAAAAATGTTTTTATCGTATTTACTACGATACTGGAAGTTTTGAAAATTTTGGTAAAAAAATTAAAATATTATATTTGTTGCGGGCGTATAAGTCGAGATGTCTCTAGGAAAAGCTTGGGCCAGATGAATCGGGGAGTCGGAAACGTAGCAGAGATGATGGATTTGACCGATTTGCCGAGTATTTATGACGAGCTTATCCGAGTCATAATGGCCATAATGGCACATTTATTACAAAGTGAAATTTTCCTATGAAATAACCATTTTGCCCTTGTCTTTATATGACAATTTCAAGCAAATGCCATTGGAAAAGTTGACTAAAGCTTACCCAAAACCCACGGCTCCAAGCCTTCTTCATTAAGTTTGGTTCCTTCTTCATTAAGTTGTTGCCTTCTTCATTAACCATTTTCTTCCATTTCCATGTTCTTTTCTTCAAAGTGTTCATAATTCGTCAGATTTTGCCTAGCAATGCTGACCAGTTTCTATTTTGAATCTCGAAAAACTTTCAACATGAAAGTTGTTCATCTTTCTCTCTTCATTCCAACGACATAAAGATCATCCAAAACGGACAAGTATGTTGAGAGATCTACCCAAAATACTAAAACTGTTCTAAACCCTAACTATGTTCATCTTCTTCTTTAAGTTTCTTAAGAACTCCATAAGAAGTCCTTGAAGAACATCATCCAAACTTTTTTTTCTTGGATCATAAAGAGGTAATAACTTATTCTCTTGTCATTTAAATCATTTCACTTCATCACTTTTCTAGATCTATGACTTAAATCCATATGTTCTTCATTTGTTCAAAGTTCATGGAACTAGATTCAAAAATTCATAACTAATTCTAGAAAAATCCTTTTGACATGAAACCAATTGCTATGATCTTATAATCATCTCTATTTTCATCATCTAGAAGCACAAGATCATTAGAAATTTATTTCCCTAAAATCTGGACTGGGCCGAACCTAGGTTAAAGTTGTGTTCTTAGGTTTTGTTTCATTTTCATGTCTTGATTCATGATTCAATCCTTTTGTATCTCGATAGTTCTTGTATGTAAGTACATAGAAGATCAAAAACCAAACTCTAACCTATTTGTTTCAATCAAGGCCGAAACCCTAGGTATGAGCACTTGATGGTTTTGTGATTCAAAAGTTGTTTGTTACACTTGAATCCAACTCTAAGTTTTGTATGTTGATTAAATCAAAGAGTTTAGAAATTTTAGAGATTTCTAACCTCAAACTCAGCCCTTGGCCGAAACCCTAGTTCTTGGATCTAGATGAGTTTCATTCAAAGTTCTTAGTTCATGAATTTGGATTAAGTGCTTAATCATACTTAAGTTGCTTAAGGATCATAAATCCCTAAGTTAACAAAATTTTAACTTTCCTAACCTAGAAAAGTTGAAGAGGCCGAACCTTACCCCTATTGATTTAAGTGTGTTGTTGTTTGATTTTGATTTATTTTGGTTGCAATTCGTTATGAAGGAATCGATCGAGTTGGTTTGACCTAAAGCCGACGGAGGAAACCGGATCAAATCGGAAGATTATTTGAAACCCTTAGTTCGAGTCTTCAAGAGGTAAGGGGAGCTTACCTGAGGGATTTTTCTCTATAACTATTTGCGTGTAGTGTGATTTATATGACTTATCTGTGGTTGTGATTATTTGTTTATATTGTTTATGTTGTGTTGTTTATCTGTATATCGGTGGTTGATCTGCTTTTAATTTATTTAATTATCTGAAGTAGTATATTATGTTGCTATAATGCATGATCTGCCTGGTGATATAATTATGATGATGTTGTTGAATGATGAATGTTGAATGTTGTTTGAGAGGCCTGACAGTGGTCAGTGCACAACCGATTAATCAGATAAAAGATTTAATAAGTTGTGAAAATTATATTCAACATTTTATGGGAAATGTTGGAATATAATAATGGTGGAAAATATTATTTTGGAAAAATAATGAGTTTTTGAAAACTATTATTATTTTAATAATTTATCATTGTAAAAGAAATTTATGAGTCACGATGAGAGCGTAACCGTGAAATTTTTTTAGTACTGCTAATTTTTACGCAATAAACTCCGAAATATTACAAAAAGTTATTTTGTGAAATTAATATTCCAAAATACTTTATAAAAAAATAAATAAATAATAATAATAAAAAATAAAAAGTCAAAGTTTGACTTTAAAAATATTTTCTTGGAAAATGGTTAACGATGACAAGTTTTGAAATTATTTACGGTGAAAGTTTAAAAATAGCAGTACTTGTTTTGAGAAGAGGTTTCATCGGAATTGATTTAATTTTTAAAAGCTGAAGTTTCAGTAAAAGAGTTTTCAAGTAGAAATGATTTTCTGTAAATGAGTTTTACTAAACGACGATATAGAACTTAGTAACCGAGATGTCGGGGTGCTAGTGTTCTTATGACGTTGTATTATTTGGATTTGTTTTTCACGGAAAAAAAAACGATGTAAAACGATGATATGGAACTTAATAACCGAGACGTCGGGGTATTAAGGTTCGTTGTGTTGTAGACTGGGTATCTACTTAAAGAAGTTAAAACGTTTTGATATGTTTTCTATTACCACGAACCTAAGACTGATTGCAACGGTCTAAGGGCTTCGTGATTTAGCACTCGGACTTTGAGGTCCTGTGTTGTTAATAAAAGTTGTAAAGATGTTGAAAACGATGATGCTTTTGAGAGCATTCGATGTTGAAAACGATGATGCTTTTGAGAGCATTCGATGTTTAAAACGATGATAAGATGAAAGCTTTTGAGAGCTTTGACAAATAAAGATATAGCACAAAGAAAAGTGTTGAGAACAAAAGGTTTTCTTGCATGCATTTGGCAGACGTGCCATGATCAAACGAGTGATTACCTTGCGGCGTCATGGTAGATCATAAAGATGTGCTTATTGTGCCTGGTGGACAATAAGGCCCCATCTACGTTGTGACACCTGTGCCAGCGATGTTGGGCAAAGTGTGTGATGGGTTTTGGCCGTGTGCCTGTGGATCGCGTGTCTCGTGGATCGCGTGTATCGTGGGTCGTGCGCCCAGTAACTATCGAAGTCCGATCAACTCATCACGATGTTGGAGATATCTCATGAGATTAGGTATGAATGTTTAGATGATGTTTTTAAGTGTTCATGCATAGTTTTTCAACGTTGATGTTTGGGGTGTGAAACCCATTGATAAACGATGTGATATAATATGAATGAGTATGTTGTTATAAATATGTATATGTGTATGTGCCTTCTTTTGTGGTGCGCATTTAGTTATGGTGATAAATCCATATATTGGTGTCTCACCCTTACAACACATCTCAGAGACGTACAAGGGGTATGATTCCTACAAGAAGAGGAAGGCTGTCTAGTTGGAAGTGTGTTGTGCTGCTCCTATTGGCTGTAATGTCTGTTAGTTACGACCAGCTTAGGTCCTATTATGTTTTAAAGATAAAACTGATGTTGATTTAGGTGTGAAAATATATGAGGCAGTATAGTTGTATGACTTATATTCCTTATGTATTTAAGTGTGGTTTGGTTACGTTGATGATGTTATGAGATTAAAAAGAAAGAAAAAAATTTATCACCATATTTTGAAAAGATGAACGTTGAGAAAACATTATTTTCCGAAAGTAACCAGTGAATTAAGTTATTTCCGCAAACGGGTAACCATGTGATGACCCGAGTTTAGGGTGTCACACTGAGATTCTCATGCTTCAAAAAGTAAAATTCTAAGTAAAAAAATGTTGGAAAAGGTTGTTTCGACCTAAGAGTTTTTTGTAATTTCGAAAATCGATTTTTCAATTAAAGATGAACAAGAATTCATTAGTCATGAGGGCAATAATTTAATTAAACTAAAATGCAATTTAAACAATCAGGAATGAGGAAAGAGAAGCTTGCAAACCATATTTTTATCTATATTCAATCACCCATCGTTAGTGACCTACGTCTAGTCTACAATACCTTTCCAAGATTTTCCACTAATACCAAGCTTACCAGTTACAACACAGAGCCCTTCTCACTCGGGATTCCCACGATTCCCACCTTGTGCAGAAGCCTCAACCAATCAAGAGGGATACCTAACCCTGGTTACACTTTCAACAAAAAAAGGAAGAACATATGCACTCTTCTTAGTGTAGATGATACAATTGTTGGAATAGGTGGCTTCAACTCAAGAGTGATTTATAAAATTTTCAAATTATTTTCCTAAACAATTTTCTCAACTAAAACTTAACATGCACACAATGAAAATAATCAAGGCGTTAAATAAGAAGGTGAATAATAAATTATATATGAAGTAAAGAGATTGGGACGAAAAGCTTGCAAACAAGATTTATCCTGGTTCAATCACACACCAATAAAGATGTACGTCCAGTCCCTAGAATACTTTTCCGAGATTTATCCATTAATACAAAGGTTGAAGGTGCTTGAAAACCTTTACACCACAGAGTACTCTAACCACGTCTTATGGGATACATCACCCACATGTAAAAGACACAACAACCTTTAGCACTCTCTCTTATGCCTGCCTCATCCGCGCTTATGAGCCTAAAGTTGCACACCAAAGGGATGCCCCACCACAGAAGGATACCTCACCTTCTAACCAAAGGGATACCCCATCCTCAACCTATATATATCACACCCTATTTCTGAGTTGATACAAAGAGTAGAAGAAATTGAAGCACTCTAGATAGTATAGATGATACAAAGTGAAGCCTATGAGAATGTTAGTATCAAGACAAAGGATTGACTTAAGAGATTTCAGAAATAACAAGAATGGTTTTTGCTCAAAAATTTTCTCTTTGATTTTCGTAAACAGGACCAATTTTTATAGATGCAGAAAGAATATTAATGTTGATCATTTAATTTTGTAAATCTAGAAATTGGAGATTTGTCACAACCATTCATTGTGCACTTAATTACCTTGTGTCAACCAATTGAAGCATAAAAGATCATGCTCAGGATTCAACTCAATTGATTAAAGAAAATGTCAATTGATTAAATTTACGTTATTCAATCGACTAAGGATATTGTCAATCTATTGAAGCAGAGAAACGAAAACACATTTTTGCAAGATCAATTTGAATAAAGAAAGAGTCGATTGATTGAATTCATTTTTTATCAATCAATTGAATAAAAATGTAATTAATTGAATTTATTTTAATCAATGAATTGTACATGTTGTCTGTTGACTGAGACATTGAATATCCTTTTCCAAAACAAAAAAATTGAGATGCTGGAAATTAATTGAAAGTATTTTGTTCAATCATTTAAAGATCATGTAAATCAAATGAAATTTCTTTTTATGGTAAAAAAAAAATGAAATTTCTTTTAGTCGATCAACTAAAATTAAGGTTCATCCATTAAAGTTATTTATTTCGATTGATTTAGATAAATATCATTCAATGGAACCTTCAAATTTTGTTCCTATATTTTAGTAAACATTGAACACATTATTAAATCAATTGAAAAAACTTTTCTGAAAAATATTTAAGTATTTTTAAGTGCTTAAAAAAAATAAGTTTATGCTTATCATCATTAATCACCTAAGTTAAACCAATTCTTAATCTAACCATGCTCTTATAAAGTGTTCTTGATGTTTGAATTCTTGATACTTTCTATTTATTTGATCTTGAATTTATGTTCGATGTACTTGCATGCTACATGAAATAATGAAACAATCTTTTGTGAGTGTTTATCATTCATCAAAATATACAAATATGTAATTACAATAAGTAGAAGCCTATAATATATTTAGAGTAAGAATTAGGACATGTGGCTCAAGGTTATGTCATAAGTAAATAGCAAAAGCAGTTTTTGTGTGTTCAAAGTTGTTTGTGTTATGGTGCTGAAAACCATAACCTCTAATGCCTTATATCACCTCCAAATCTAATTATAAGCAAAAAAAACTTAATTTCTTACTTATTAAGAAAGTTAGTTATTTTAGTTTAATTATCTTGAATTATGTAAAAAAATGAGCTACAATTATTAAACTATCATTTAATTATCTCGGGAGTGTGTAATGATCTTAAGAAAAATAAGAGATGAATTGGTTGAATTGATTGATTGTTTTGATTTTTGAAACATTGATATTAAATAGAATTAAATTAATTATCTTTTGTTTATATTTGAGTCCATAAAATATAAATATTTTTTTTATAATTAAAGAATTACGTTTTAGAATGCTGGAAATTGGAAATGATTTAGTCAAAAGATGAGTTTACACGGTTTCCAGTTTGTTGAAAGTTGAACCTAATCGATTAGGCAACCGATTGATGTTTCTAAAGATGGCATCTTGTAGTGCGTCAATCGATTGGAGCTTGAGGGGACAAATTGACTGTGTTCAAACAAAATAGTTCTTTTGAATCTTAAAGACTGAATCAATCTATTGCACAAAATTGCAAATCAATTGTGTGATGTTTTTCGTTACTATGCTAAATAGATCATTATTTTATAATAACAATTATCCATTCCCACCATATTTCTAACAAATAACTTAATATGGCATGTAAAATCCATTAAACTGAATAAAACTCAGAGTATAATTTATTTAATAAAATACCATACATAAAATTAATCATAATATAAATAAATAAATAAATAAATAAATAAATAAATAAATAAATAATGCCTCCATAATAGGACGCATACTAAATCAAATATCACAACAAAGAAAATAAAATAACTGAATACAAGTCTTCATGAGCATAAAGCTCTGATCCATCAAAATCCGATAATATAATAAGTGAATAGAATATATATAAAAATAAAACTTATAACTCCTCAAGGTTCCTCTCTTTATGAACATCATCCTCTTCGTGCTTTGAATAAGTTTATGCGGTGGCGGATCTTGGACCCAGTATCAAAAGGGGCGATTTATTTAAAAAAATAAAAAAAAATAAAAATTATTATGGTTAAATATATTTTTGATCCCTATAACACTAGTGCAGAAAGCACTTCATACGTTTGTTAAAAGTGCTTTTTCACGTCTTAAAAAAGTCAGACGTTAATACAACAGACGTTAAATGCGTGACTTTTAACGTCTGTTTAGAAAAGACGTAAAAGTTTATAATTAACGTCTGTCTTTTATTAAACTGACTAAAATATAATACCTTTAACGTCTGTCCTTTTAAATAACAAACGTTAAAACTTTTATCGTCTTTTGATTAAAAGACAGACGTTAAAAGTAGTTTTTTTATAAAAAAAAATGTTACAGTATCCCTTCCCCCAGCTAGCTCCCTGCATCCACTAATTCCATATATAATATATAATTTACACATACACTCATCACTAACAAGTCCATATACATTAACCCATGCATTTGCATTCCAATATATATTTAGAACTATTACTAGGTAATTAACACAATTCTTAATTAAAACAATTAGAACTATAACTATTTTAATTAACACAATTAATGCCACAATACACGAAAAATTCATAACATAATAATACATATATATTCTATACAACTACACATTATTTATCTTCTAAGTATATAAATGTAAATTCATACAAACTACACATCTTCTAAGTATGCAAGAGGTATATTTTTTTATTCCTTTTTGTGCAGCATACTTAAAAAAGAATTCTACAAATTGCGTCCTCAAGTCTTTAATATCGTCTTTCTCAAGAGGAGCTTGAGTGCTGAAAGCATGCACAAGTTAAATAAAATACACATTAACTCAAGTCATCACCAAAAATAAAATATATAATTAAATAACTTGTTTAATTAATTACATTCCTTCATCCCTCGGTAATAGATGTCGTGACGATGTTCAACATATGATGTATCACATAATAGGCATACAACCAAGTATCTATCTGATAACGAGACTACAAAAGAAACGAAATTTAATGTCAATTATATATATATATATATATATATATATATATATATATATATATATATATATATATATATATTGTTGGGCTAAGCTACACCACCCTAAAATTACACCCCTCCTTACACCACCCATGTGGCAATTTGGGACCAATTAAATTGTCACATGGATGGTCAAAATGTCAACTGTTGGAGTTGTATTAATATTATATTCAAAGCTTGTATGTACAGTATACTGTAGTATATATAATATACGTATTTATAGTATTTATATATTTTACCCAAAAAAATCACTTATTATTTTTAATATCTGAAATAATGTATTTGTTATACATAAAAAAATTAACAAATACATTATTTCAGATATTAAAAATAATAAGTAATTTTTTTTGGAAAAACATATAAATACTAAAAATACATATATTATACTGCAGTATATTGTATACATAATTTATTTTATGTATTTTTTGGTCTCTAATACATAAAAAATTAACAAATACATTATTTCATATATTAAAAATAATAAGTAATTTTTTTGGGCAAAATATATAAATACTAAAAATACGTATACTATACTGCAGTATACTGTACATACAAGCTTTGAATACAGTATTAATACAACTCCAACAGTTGACATTTTGACCATCCATGTGGCAATATGATTGGCTGAGAATGGGGCATGTGGGAGGTGCAAAAAGTGGTGTAGAAATTGGGTGGTGCACCATAGCCACACCCATATATATATATATATATATATATATATATATATATATATATATATATATATATATATACATATGGTAATTATAATATTAATTACTATTTAATAAAATAGCAACATTGAGGTTAATCCATTTAGGATTTCCTTTAAACTTTGAAGACCTAATTTTTCCGTTGGCGCAAGATATGTTGTATGCCTTCATCGCGCTATCATAAAAAAATTATTCATGTCAATTATATGTTCATCATGTGTGTAATAAAATAAAATCAAATGTTACAAATTTAATTAAATAGAAGATTAATTACTTAAGTATTGATAGAGGTCACCACATCATTCGGCAGGTCGTTGACGAGAAAGCATAATAATATGACAGTATGCCTAAAAGGATGAAGTATGAGCAACTGCCAATGGTTATTCATTACGTAGGGTGCCAGATATATGTCTTTCTGATCACTTCCTCCCACTAAGGCACCAATGTATTTAATGAATTTACTGTCATCGGACAAGAACTGAGGCACCATGATAGTGGGGTCTAAGAATCCATAAACATTGCCGCCCCTATCAATTAGAAGGCGATGCAGATACCTAAGATATGAAATAAATAATTGTTAATTACGTAATAAATTCAAATTTAAATAAATTATAAAATTGAAATAAAATATAAAAATTAAATGAATTATAAAATTAAAATGTACTTACGTGCACCACATACTTAGAATCGTGTTGGCTATCCAATGGCCATCTGTGCAAAAATTCCCAAGATCACCACCACAGAATCTAAAAATAAATGCTTGGTCTGGGCGTATCCTCCATCCATTGTGTTCCAACGGGCATTCAAAAACCTCGAACAAAAAATCCTGACCAAGAGAGAACATACGAGTAATGGTAGACTGACGAAGCGGCATTGGCTTCTGCTTTGCCTTCAATTATAAATAAAGAAAGTATAAGTAATTAAGAATAAAGAAAACATAAGTAATTGATAAATATGATCATTATGAATATATATGGGACAACTCGAACTCCCACATCGCCAACTCCAGCTCCCGTTGTTTCATCTCCAACTCCCGCTCCCTCTCCGACAAAGTTTCCACCTCCACATGTGTCTTTTGACAGTTCTCTTTTGTGCTCACATGTGAAGGTTGGGCATCTCCCGCTGTTTGTTGGAAAGCCATGGAGGAAAAATGCTGCCTAAACATCTGCGTGATATCGATCTGGGTCAGTTAGAAACTCTCTCGGCAGCTCTTTCTTAAAAGTCGAGTCGGCAATGAGCTCTGATTTAACCTCTTCTCCGAGCTCCGCCCTATCGATCATCTGCTCGACCCGCCTACGTGAGGATCATTTCCCATATAATTTCTTGATGCCCACCATCCCTAGAACACCAATGACACGACCAGGGTGGTCGTCTTTGCCTAGGGCGGTGATCAAGATATCCTGACGTCCATGTGGGACCAATGATCCCTGCGATCTTTGTTCCTTAAGCTCCTCCTACAAAGACGAAATTAAAAACGTGTAAGAAGACAAGGTGTTACAAATATCAACTAGAAATGCGGCTAGTTTGTTACTTACAATCTTTTCTGCCACAATGCGCGTGGCTTCAACTTTTCGGAGATATGTATGCTGGGGAGAGTATGACATGAGACTTACAAGTGACTAGCCTAATAAAATATGATTTTATATGTGATGAGCTTATGAGATGTGATATGAGGAACTATATGAGATTGTGGTGAAAGGTTAGGGCATTAGGATGTGACCCGATACGAGTTGTTGAGACTCATATAGCATGCATGATGTTGTTCACAGCCATGTGGGTGGAACACACGAGGTCAGAATAACCGATTATGGATACAGGATGTCAAGAGTCAGTTCCCTAACGGGAATAGGGGAAACTACCGTGATACTCTTGTAGTCATTGTCGAGCCATCCCGTATCCTAACGGGAATGGGGATACTTTTATATTGTGCAGCTATTCCCTAACGAAAATAGAGGAATAATGTCATTCTTTAAATGAGCGCCCTAACTGGAATGAGGGTGTAAACAAGCATTTATGGACGAGCCACTTGGATGACCGACTAATATCCCTAAGGGGAATGGTGGATGGTGTCAGGATTGTAGGTGGCCACGTCAGCATCCAGGCTTAGCTGCATGAGCGTAAAGGGTAGAGGATGATTGTTATCTTCATGTGGTGCATGTCTTTGTTTTATTATTATATCTTATGCTATGTATAATTTCCATTGCATGATGATATTATAGTTTCTTATCTCCTTATCCTCTTCTGTGTATGTTTTGTTATTGGAACGTGAAGCAGAGGCAGTCGAGAGAGATGCCGCATGAAACATCCCAGGTTGCTTTATGGATTGATGACTGTCCCCACAAACCAACACGAGTCTTTTCAGTGTGCTTTGTCCTCACTCACACGCATCCTGGGAAAAATTCTCAGGAGGTCACCCATCCCAGAATTTCTCCAAGTCAAGCATGCTTAACTGTGGAGTTCTTAAGTGATGGGCTACCGAAAAGAAGATGCATCTTGTTGGTAAAGGTAGTACCAATCAAGGATTTGACGAAGAAAGTACGCTTTTGACTCAGCTTACGAAGAAAGGTCTCAGGATCCCTCTCATTCCAGTGTGTAATCGGTTATTCATGTGTCCCCCAGACTAGAAACCTGCCAGGAACCGCTTCTTGATCGTGCCTTCTTGCACCCGCGACCACTCCCCGCCCTTGTCGGTCCCGGGTGTCACATGCCCACCAGCTTCCGCTTGGTTCGTCCCTGAACCACACCGTACCGGGAGAGGTGCCGCTCTGATACCATTTGTAACATCACAGGCTGCTTTATGGATTGACGACTGTCCCCACAAACCAACACGAGTCTTTTCAGCGTGTTTTGTCCTCACTCACATGCTTCCTGGGAAAACTTCCCAAGAGGTCACCCATCCCTGAATTGCTCCAAGTCAAGCATGCTTAACTGTGGAGTTCTTAAGTGACGGGCTACCGAAAAGAAGATGCATCTTGTTGGTATAGGTATTATCAATCAATTCGTATAAGCCATCCTCAACTGTATAGTCCGGTACCTACACAGTCTCAGGATCCCTCTCATTCTGGTGTGTAATCGGTTCATTCATGTGTCCCTCCGCTTAGAAGCCTGCCAGGAGCCACTTCTTGACCGTGCCTTCTTGCACCGGCGACCACTCCCTGCCCTCGTCGGCCTCGGGTGTCACACCGCACCTTCATCACTCATGGATGATGGAGCCTACCAGGGTCCCAATGATGGGGACCATCGAGCTTGAGTTCCACGATGAGAGAGGGTAGAGAGTGGACCCGGCCACTTATCTCTCTTGTATATGGGCCCAGTTACAATGTGCATGCATTTTGGGGAGGCATCGTACTCTTGTTCATCAGAGTCTTCCGTCTGGAAGTGTCTTCCTCTTCATATATTTTGGCATCCACCACCCAAACCACATTCACACCTATGGTCAGCCCAGAGTTCCGAGGTTGTAGGACCAGTCAGAGTGGTCCCTAGAGGCAGTGCACGTCGGAGTCTCCATTACCGGTGGATGCACCAGCGCCATCATGTTCTTATATCAGACAGCTGCAAGGCGACGACATCAGGACCACCGCTGAGGTCGCCATGGAGGGTTTATAGACGCATGTGTGGGGAGAGTCAGGGTAGCACCATATATCCACGCTATGGATCATGGAGGCCAGAGCATCTACTGTAGATAGGTTGTTTGTGGTGAGCCTGTTTTTGATGTACTTTTGAGTGGGGGTCAGTTTTTACCAGTAGGGTCCTACTAATGGGGTACCCCATACATGTTCTGTTATACATACATACATACATACATACATACATACACACACACACACACACACACACACACACACACACACACACACACACACACACACGTGTGTGATGTATATGTTTCTGTTCGTTTTTGTTTTAATGTTTTTAATATCTCAATTTTCCGTTACGTATGTTTAACGCTAATATCGCGATTAAGGTTAGTTAATTAGTTTTTTCTTTAATAGGACATTGGGGTGTCTCATTCTTCATTGTTCTTCATCTTTCTCATCCATTCTCTATCATCTTTGAGGTATATATTTCATGATCAATGACCATCCTTCCTTTCTCTTCATGTTTTTCATTCAAATCCCTAAGTTGATACAAATTTCCATATTCCTTGATTTTTATGATTTAAATTCTCAAAAATCATAAAAATAGAATTTGTGGGTTATCATAATTTTTCTCAACTATCTAAGACCCTAACATCTTGTCTTTAAAAGCTTGAAGAAAATGAAAAACCTAGCCATCTTTTTAATTTTTGGCTGAACCCCTAAGTGTCTAGCACAAAAATGGGTTTTTGTTAATTAACTTGTTTTGATGTTGTTTTGTGAAGATGATTGTTAGCTTGAGGTTTTTGTTTTTGTGTGGTGGAAGAAAAGGCCTTAAGAGACTTTAATCGAAGAACTTTTTGTTCATCAAGATGTAAGGGGAGCTTACCTAAAAAGTTTTGTAGTCATATACTTAGTTGGTTGGTATGTGTAATTTATTTGTAGTGATTATGTGATATTTGCTTTGGTGATTTATAGGTGTGTTTTTTTAAAATTGTTAAGTGAAGTTGTGATTTAAAATTGTTCATATGTATGTATTGATGAGACTGTGTATTAATTATATTGGTTGAGAGCATGACAATGGTCATATAGCTTGATAATGAGGATTAAGGCATTAAAAATTGTAATCAGAAGAGTAAAGAATCTTTAAGTTTTTCATAAGTGGAAGATGTAAAGAAAATATGGGTGAAGGACTTTATTGTTAAAATCTTACGGATTTGAGAAATTTAAGACGATTTTAGAACAATACTTAAGAAATGAGTGTTAGGAATGAAGAATAGTGAAAAATTGCATTTATGCTAATTTTTCCAAAATGTTTAAAAAAGAAAGAAAAGGGAAAGGAAAAGAGAAAGAAATCTCTAAAATATTTTAATGTCAGTCAAATAAAAAGCCTTTTAAAAAGAAAAGTCTTTGGTTTAAACTAAGTTTATTCTAAATGAAAAAGATTTAGAAAAAAGCCTTTTATAGCGGTAATTTTGTTAAGAATTTTACTGTCTAGTCAAAACTTTTAAAAATGATTTTAAAGGATTTGATGTTTTCATAAATGAATTTCAAAGTCAAATAATTTATGTAGAATTTTTTAAAAAGAGCGAAAGTGTTTTCTGACGAACCTTGTTAAATTCTTGTATTTTGATTTTCAAGTAGGTTTTTCACAGAACGAAAACCGTGTTGAAATGTATAAAGTTATGAGGACCTAGCGACTGGGACGTCGGGCTAGAGTTTCTTTGAGTAAGTACTTGGACTATGGGTCTCGTGTGTCGCGGGTCCAAGTCCCAGTTGGCATACTTGACTTAGTGTCATATATCGGCGAACCTAGTAACTAGTGAATCTGCCTAGAGTTTCATGAATAAGCTCTCAGACTGCGTGTCCTGTGTTAAGTACAAATGGGCTTGATGCCTGTATAAAATTAGTTGTGGGCTTTGAGCCTCGACAATAAATAACGAACAACAAAGAAAAACAGAGAACCAACTATTTTACATGCATGAAGTGGTAGACGTGCCATAAATTTTGAGCTACAATCCTTTGTGGATTGGAAAATTGGGGAAGTCAAGACCAAAATGGGTCTATAGGGATATCCTGGTTCATGAGCCATAAAAGGCCGGGGTCTCGCGACCTTGAGTCGTGGACGTATTGTCAAACGTGGTCTACTCAATTAGGGACTACTCAATATTATTTAGGTTTTGACGTGATACCCTTGAACAATTGGAGCTCAGACCAAAATTAGGAGGTCGGGCTCATGAGAACAATTGTGTGATGCGGATATTGCGGCGTATACTACTCGACGAAGGGAAGTTAGGATCTCCGGAGATTATGAAATAGATAGTGGATATTTGAAGTATCATGCATTTTTACAACTTATAATGGTTGTCGGGTATGATCCCCTTGCTTGACACTAAAAGAAAAAAAGGGTTTTAGCGACCGAATTATTCGGTCGCTATTTAAAGCTTTTCGATCGCTAAATAGGTCGGTGACCGAATTAGAGACCGATTTAAAACAGTTGTTGAAACCTTGGTCGGTAATTATATATCGATCGAGTCGTAGTCGCTAATTAGCGACCAAAATTTCGGTCGCAGAGTGGTCACAATTTGGTCGCTAATATTGGTCGTCTCACCATTCAAACGACCAATTTCAGCGACTGAATTTTTAATTTCAGCGACCGAATAATCGGTCGCTAAGCCCAACGGCCGTATTCAAAATCTGTGACTGAAAATTCGGTCACTGAGTTCAACGGTCATATTTGCAATTTCTGGTCAAAGAATTCGGTCGCTAAATCGGTCGCTAATGCGGCCGCTAAGTCCAACGGTCATATTTACAAATTTTGTTCAAATAATTAGGTCGCTAATTCGGTCGCTAAAATGATTTTTTTTAAGGCCAGCCAAAAAGATTGAATTAATTAAAATAAAATTAACTAACATAAACTTAAAGCAGATAAAATTAAATATGAATCATATCAAAGAAGATAAACCGATAAAAATTCAAATAAAATATATGAAAGATGGAAAAGCAAAAAACTAACGTAGTAGTCAAATGTGATATGTATCATACATAGATCTAATAGTCAATATGTATCATACAAAGATCTAATAGTCAATATGTTTGTCAAAAAAAAAAAAAAAGATCTAATAGTCAATATGAATCATAGATCTACATCACGAGGGGGTGGAGGGAGTGGGCAGATGACAAAGTCATCCAAGGCAGCGACACCAGCGTCATCAATAGCAGCAGTAGCAGCATCATCAGTAACAACGGTGGCATTCGCAGTAGCAGCCTCGACGTGGGCGGCGTCGGATCCAAAACTGCTAGGTCGGAATCCCAAGTACCAAAATAGCTCCTCCATGCGACTATCCTGCTCTCGAATGTGACTGTCCTGGTGTCGTGCGTGCTCCCGCAACTCATGTATCTCGTTATCCTTCGTCGCAAGTTCAACATTCATGTTCAGGACGGCCTCTCCGAAATCTGGGTCGGGACCATGATCAGAATGCCCGCATGCCGCTGATGTGGCCACGTAGTGATCCCCTAGCTGACCGAGGCCAAATACATGTCCCTTCTTATTTTTCCCACCAACCACCTCTAAGATAATGGCATTGTCAGAGGTAGGAGACGGCTCCTGCCCCTGACTAATAGCATCGTCTCGGACGTGATGGAAATCATCATGCACAATATGTCAAATATTAGCATTTGTAATTATATATTAAAAAGAAAGAAAGTAAGTAATATGTTGAAAATGAATTAGTGAGTTAAGAATACTTACAACAAGGTCCCGAACCTTCGGGCTAACCCACTCCCCACGCTTGGTCTTCTTTGTCTTGCGCACGATCTCAATTGCAGTGGGCTTTCTTCGCTGCTCCTTCAACTACAAATATAAAAGCAAAAAATACAATGAGAGCCAACAATACTCGTCGGGACCTGGTGTAAAGTTGATGGCCGGGTAGAAGCAGCTCTCCCACCACGACCCCTCATACGACCACCACGAGAGGTGGCCGAATCACGAGAGCCACGTGCCCGACCAGGGTCGTTCGTCATCTGTTTACAACAAAAACAAGAATAGTAGCAATTAATTAAATGGTACATTAGACAACAAATAACAAATTAAATAACAAATAACACAAATATGGTATTTTTATAGACAAATTACATAGTTGGAGTCTAGATCACTAAATTCACTTTCACTCTCTTCATCATCAGATGATATGTATTCAATATCCTCGCTAGATTCATTCAATTTATATTGATCTAGTAAAACAGTGTCAACTACCTCGTCAACACCCCCAGGATCTGCAAGATCATTAAAATCTTTCGGCTCAAACTGCAAGTTTATCTGAATTCTATTAATTTCATGAACATCTTGATATGGAGTCTCTGTCTCTCCCTGACTAACTACATTATCAGTGATTGCACTTCGTGCCTTTATCTTAATAACACCCAATCAATCTTGAAGTCCCTCAGAATACGATGTATAACGAACTTGATCCGCTTGTTGTGCAAGGATGAACGGGTCATACACTTGATATCTCCGTCACTGCTTGACCTCACTAGTTCCAATCTTATTGTCTACTTTTGTACCCCTATCGCGAGTATTATCGAACCATTCACATTTGAACAACACTAACGTTTTGTGAGAATCACCATAACACTCTAATTCAATAATATCAATCAATATTCCATAAAAGCCATCCTCTATTCCATCGTTGATCGCGCTCACACAAACACCAGAGTTAGAAGATTTCATCCCTTGACCCCATGACCTTGTGTGGAACTTATACCCGTTTATAATATAGGTTTAATTTCACATGTTGGAACCCTTCTTTTTGGACCCCATGCGAAAGCTATCTAGAGGGGGTCATTAATTTGGTTAGCTTCATCTAGAACCTACATGATGGATAACAAATATAGTTGTTGATATAAAAAGCATGTTATGCAGATAAATTAGAACGTTGATAAGTTAGTAATTAACTTACGTATTTTTTGAACCACTTTGGAAAATGGTTGGCAATCTCTTGATGAATTACCATTGTTATAGTTAGAGTACAGTTAGTTTATGTAATATGGTACCATAATTAATATTACCATTGTTATAGTTACAGATATTTATTTATCAATTTTATTGCATATGGTACGTACATGAATTAGCATGTTGATTTTGAACAACAACAACAACAACAATAATAATAATAATATACAGATAAAAACTGACATGGATTTTGTTGGGGCAGGGCCATCTTCAAGTTGAAAGGTTCGTTCCTCAGCTATTGGCTATATTAACGAGGCTTGGTTCTAGAGAAACAGTAATGAAGTTAGAGAATTCTAGTCCTATCATATCTTATCATGAGGGAGGTAGGAGGTACATTTCCTTATGCTGTACCAAACACCACATAATACCTCATAGACCTTATACTTTCCGGTTTTTTTATACATGCCCCAAACGTAGCTTAAGTAGCACATTTGGGTTGTTCAAGTGCACTTAATTACACAATTCTCTTAAGCATTTTCCTTCCAAAACAAAAAGTCTGGTCATGCAAACCCAACCTCAATTGGCCAATTGGGTGTAGGCACCAAAATTTATTGCCCTTTATAACCAATATGAAATTATCAATTATTGCACACTTGTTTTAAAGAACACAGCAAACAATCTACTTATGCTGCGTCATATAGGTTTGGTCATGAAAGTCTTAAACCCTTCTCAAGTTGTTATATATGTGGTATGAGTCCATGAACCTGTTACCAAACCAAACCATCTTTTCCTAATCTAATACTACATCTGACAACTAATTGACAAGAAAGGGCAATTGATATATCTCATTATTTCAAGACATTACCTTTCTAAAACAAGAACATATGCATCACCTAAAAGAAGAATTCTTTCAAGTATTACATCAAACACATAGTGTGCAAGTAAACAAAATACACAATCAGTAGCTTACTTAGCATAAATCATTTCCAAAGAAGAAGCACAAAAAACCTTATTCACTTAATCAGATTGAAAGTCCTTATTCATTAAATTTGCAATCAAATTTGCAACTTTAGAATTCAAATACTCCTATTGAAATTAATGAAACAAATGTCCATTGCAAGTCATGACTGACACAGATAAACTCAGAATAGCATCAAGGATGAACAAATTGTGAGGAAAACAAAAACTAATTGAGGAAAGCTGAATGGAAGACGAAGGAAGAGATTGGGGGTACCTGAAGGAAGAGAATCAAAGAGGTGGTGGTGCGGCTCGATGGTGCAACTCGGTGGTGCTGCTCGATGGTGGGGCATTCCACTGTTGGCCACCGCTCCACTATCTGGCAGAGAGTGAGAGGGACGGAGAGATGACCAGAGAGGGGGAGGGAGATGACCGAGGGGGGGGGAATGGCGGAGTAGGAGAGGGGGCTGAGTTTGCAGTGCGGGAGATGGAGAGGAGATGATGGAGTAGGGGAAGGGAGGGGAAAAAATGAAAAGTGAGAGGGAAGAACTCGAGTTGTTGTTTTAGGGTTGAGTTTTAGCGACTGAATTTTTTCGGCCGCAAATTCGGTCGCAGTTCATTAAAAATTTATTCAGCGACCGAATTGAAATCCGTCGCTATATTTTGACCGGAAATCGGTCACTAAATCGGTCGCTGACCAAGAAAACTAGTTTGACTTTTTCGTTTTTTGCTTAGCGATTGATTTAGCGACCGAATATTTTGGGACCGACTGGTTCGGTCGTTGAAGGTAAAACCAGTGACCGATTTTGAAAAAGACAAATCAGTCACAAATTCTGTCGCTATTAGTGACCGATATAAATCAGTCCCTAAATTCGGTCGCAAAATACCTTTTTTCTAGTAGTGTGAGTTTTATAGCGTTGATACTTTGATGATTATTTATACTGTCATATATGTTATTGTGATTATATGCTTTTGTTTGGTTTGTCGCGTATATGACTATCATGATAAATATACATGTCGGTATCTCACCCTTGCGATATATATGTATGTGGTTTTGGTTGTTGTATCTTGGTACACGCGTATAGATGTATCCACGGGGTCCCCTCTCGCATTCAGGGACCTTGGCCCTTACATTTAATCGTGTCGATGATGGAGGTGCCTGGGTAATCCATCCCGGAGCTCGGAGCGCCACTTATACAGGGTCCATACCTGTTACTAAGGGAACGGAGGCGGGACCCACTACCTACACACATAGCATGAAGACTGTAGAGGTACTGTTACCACCTATCTGGTTACTGCTCAGGACACTTGTGGATCAGGGAAATATATATCATGAGTCTCCATTAGCTCAGCTGGTTCATGAGGTTGCACCTCGTTCCCCCACGTCGGAGATTCCCGTTCCTTTGGTTCTTCATCTAGCCGAGGATTATGATGATGATGAGGATCCCTAGGAGGACAATGAGGAGATCGAGTATCTGGTGGACGATGAGGATGTAGACCCTATAGCTGACGATGTAGTAGAGGTAGACCCATCTGAGGCCTCTACGAATGGGGATGACCATTGTGGTCTTCCCAATACGTATCACTAGCATGACTAGCTTAGGACTTTTTGGTTGTTTTGCTTTGAGGTAGCAGTACTATGGACAGTCTGTATATTTGGCTTTGAGAGTCATTCTTTTTGGTCAGCTGTTTTACTTACGTAATTTATTTTCCGAAAGTAACCATGGTTTTCGTTTAAGTTTTACTGCAACGAGTTAACCATGTAGCACCCAAGAAGGGGGTGTTACACTAAGTGTTATAAAAAACTAACCCAACATTCTTATTTGTATTCCTAATCCTAAATAAATAACAAAATAAATAAGAGAATATAGATAGAAAAACTTATATAAGAAATTATATAGGATAATCACTTTAGACACTCTAAAATATTCGAAGATATAATTAAGATATATTGATATATTTTTTCAGATATTTTAACATTCTTCCTCGATCTAGCTTCCAGGTTTAACTCATTACAATTACTTTTCTCTTATGACTTTATTTTCTCTTTCTTTTATCTCACGACTTTTTTATTTTCATTTGTCTTAGACTCCTAGTATTCATTTTCGATTTCTAATTTTAAACTTATTTTTTGAAAAAAAAAAAACTTGGTTGGTTGTATACATCTAACAAGATGAGTGGTGATAATTTAATATTTGAAGATAACGGGAGATCCCATAATATTATTCTACAGTTAAATATGAGTCATCAATTATAAATTAGAATCTTTAAAATATAAAAAAAAGAGGAGATAAATATTTGGTGAATTCTCTTGTACCTACCATAAATTTAGAGTAACTTTTACCCAACTTAGATGGTCCAATCAGAAAGAACCACATCAATTAAATGGTCCATCTCATATCTACATTATATAAACTTTTATTTTTTATGTAAAAACCTCATTTAACTTTTATTTTTAACTTTGGGCCCAAAGGATCATCTTGCAAAAAATAAAATCAGAGAACATCCTTCATCTTCGTCTCTATCTACCACCATGGCATCTGAAAAAAACCAATAACCAAAGAACATCATTCTAGCCCTAAGAACCATAATCTCAAAGACCACGACGATGTACAAAATCTAGACCGTCAATGTAGTTTAACCTCTTATCGTAACCAGCAGCCCTCGACCCTAAACCCCCGTTTGAAGCATTTTTTATACAGTTTTTGTCATTTGTTGAGGGTAAAAATTACATCTTTTAATCCTTAATCATCAATAATGGTTCAGGATGAAGAACCATTAGAAAAGGTTACAAAATGGTCAAGAAAAGGAACAAAAATGAGTGTGGGTCGCGAGGACCCGTTTTACTGTGCTCCGGATATTTCTAACCTGACTGGAGGTTGGGGATGATAATTTTTTTGCTTCAAACGCAACCTTCAAATATTAAAAAATTACTACAGGTTACATCTCTTCTTGTCGCAGTGCAATGGCTATTGTCCCTGGATGCCATTCTTTTGGGCAGATGTCGAATCTGACATTCTGCTTTCCCTGGTTTTTAAAAATTTAACTCTTTTATTAAAAAATTTGTAAAAGAAAATCGCATATAGAAGGATCATGGGATTCGTCGTGGTCTTTGAGTTTATGGTTCTTAGGGCTGGGATGATGTTATTTGGTTATTGGGTTTTTTGCAGATGCGTCGATGGTGGTAGCTGGGGATGAAGATGAACAGTGTTCTCTCATTTTTATTTTTTGCAAGATGATCCTTTGGGCCCAAAGTTAAAAATAAAATTTAAATGGGGTTTTTACATAAAAAGAAAAGTTCATCTAATGTGGATATGAGATAGACCATTTAATTGATGTAGCTCTTTCTGATTGGACCATCTAGGTTGGGTAAAATTTACTCTAAATTTATAATAGGTACCAGAGAATTCACCTAAATATTTTAAGGATAGAGATTTTAACATGAGAGAATTCAAGTTATTGTGGAACACGAGAGAATCTATTCCGGGAGATAACAATTAAGTTTTTATAGAAACAAAAAAAATTACTAAATATATTACTTTAGAAAAAATTTGCCTTCTAGGAACCATCGCCCCCATAGGCCCATACCTTTAAACGTGCACATTTCCCTAATTCCCTGCACCTATTCTTAACTTGTGTTCTTTTGAATGAATTTAAGCATTTCAGTTATGAAAGATTTTATATATATATTTAATTGTTAGCATTTAATAATAATAATATATAAAATACTTTTAGAAGGCAGTTTAAAAGTAAATATTTAAGAATAGCATTAATAACTTTTTTTTTGATGAAGAATAGCATTAATAACTAAGACTTGATAATTAATAACATTGACATTAATATTTCTCGCTTCATTAATGTTATATAACCGTGGAACAGGACTATAACATTAAATAAATGTTAAATGCGAGTTAGAAATTTTTTTTATAGACAAATGTTAGTATGTTAGTTGTTAATTTTTTTTTTTGTCAATGATTAAACCTTGAATCTCCAACACCTTAAACCCTTAGCGCTAACCACTTTAGTTATCCCCACTCCCTACAAGTTAGAAATTTGAATTCGAAAACGGCCACTTGGGTAAAAAGGCATATTTAATCATCACTCACAAGTTGAAATTGCATAAATAATTGTTTAAAAAATTAATTAGTTTAATTTTAGTTTATTGTTAGTATAAAATTTTTTACACTACCAATCAATCGTAAATCATCCTCTATGTGATTTTTAAAATAATTATTATAAGAATAAAAAAATGTAATGATATGACAATTCATAATTAAATAAAAATGTAAAATATTTTTACACCGACAAGAAGATACAAAATTAGATAATCAAATAAAGAAATGCCAGCAACATGTTATCTAACACTTCCTTTCTAACACACTCCCTACAAAATTCAAGTGGGACTCATTGCAAGGTAGTGGGATCTACATAAATTTCAGCCGTTACGACGGAGTGTATTGAAAGAAGAGTGATAGAGAGTGTGTTGGTAACACTCAATCAAATATTATTATAAAAGCATGTCCTTATTTTCGTTTGTTTTTATACAGAAGCGAAATTCCTCACTGTTCACCAATTCTTCTCTTTTCAACTCTCTCACTCTCACCATGGCTGGTTCTTCCTCAAGAGCTGAGAAATCCATATTCACCATAGGCTATTCAGCTGAATCATCCCATGGTTCAAATGCTTCAGCTAGTAACCCCAAAACAAAGCTAAACCCACTTGCAAGTGAATGGAGTTTGGCAATACATGGAGCAAGGGAGGAAGATAGGTCCCTCTTTATAACATTTTCTGAAGCTTACCCATTGAGTGAATATGAGATTACCTGGTTCTTTAACCAGTAAGTCCCATTCTTGACTATTTTATTGAGAATCAAAGTTAACAATTCTATTTTGTTCAAATTACTTAAACTTCTACCCTCATTTGTGGATGTTTGGGCCTTGATCGAGGTAGCCCTAATATCAACAGTTCAACACCATCAACTTTGCAAGCAAGTTTTTGTCTTTTTTTATTTATTTATTTTTTTGAAGGCTTTTCTGATGATAGTTCAATGATGTTCTTATTAGAAACTTTGGTCCATGCGTTCAGAAGGTTGATATGTTCCGGGCTGAGCACCACTCTGCCAGAGTGATTTTTAAATTTTCATCTGTACCAAGGGCAATTTTAGGAACACAATTTGAAGTTTATTTCAGTGTGATGAATCTCAGACCCATGTGGTGCAAGAGGTATCTGCCAAGGAAGAATTAATCAGAATCATGAGAAGGCTTGAACATGCAAGGGAGTAAAAGCATGCATTGGATCTGTGTTTAGAAATGATGAGTTTGATATTCTTAGTTTGTTGGATTTGGTGAAAATTAGATCATGGACTTGGTTTTATTAAAAAAAAAACTGAGGCTGTTTTCTTTATTTTCTAATAATGGTGTAGTTGTTCATTAGAATGTTTAAAGTAACATCATATATAATTAGGAAGGGTTTGCCGATGCTTGTTTCCTTATGCATGGATTAGAGTACTTTTTGTACTCTTTTCAATAAATTTCCCTTGTTAAAAAAATGTTGGATCTGTAACTTGCTAAACTAGTTTATCTATGGTTTTGAGAGATCTCATGGATTGAGTGACAAAAATTAGATCTTGTTGTTCTAAATATAATGTGAAATGTAATTGTTTATTTCTTTTGGTTTTTGTGTTCTAATTCAGACTGGGATTTTTTTTACAAACAAAAAATATATATATTAATAGGATTTATCTCAGCCCATATACAAGAAACTAACAACAAAGTTAACCAGTAAATCTAATGTACATCCAGCCGAAACCACAACACCAATCAGAAAATCTCAGAGGAGAAAAATTAACATAAACACCAATTCTAGCAAAAAACCTAGACCAAGATCGGGTTTTAACCAAATCTATAATAGAAACAAGATCAAGAATACTATAATTAAAAACCAAGTTATTGTGCCTCAGCCATATACTCCACACAACCAAGTGCCACAACATCTCTACAAATAATGTTTTTGTGTCTCCTACCTCTAAGTAGGCAGTGGTGACACAAATAGTGATCAACAACAGAAGACGACAAAACAACAACAAAAAACCCGTCGATCCAAACATAGAAAAGAAATACAGACCTTACAGGTAAGAGAAGAAAATATGATGAGAAGAATCCTCATCCTCACCACAAAAAGAACAAGCAGCTTCTTGCCAATGCGTATCAAATAAAACTTGGCGCTTGATAAGGTTCAATCTTGTTGGAAGTCGATATCCAATACCAACTACAAAGAGAAAGCAGAGGGATCTTAAAAGCACTTGTAGATTTTTTTGAACAAAAAACTGACATTATAACTACTATTTGGAGCTTCTAAAACAGAAGAAGACTACAAGAGATTATACGCAGTCTTGACAATATAAGCCTGAGACAAGCACTCAATCCAAATCCATTCATATTCGTCATCTTTACTAAGAGAAACAAGCTCTAATATACCTTTAAGATGCTCAAATTATATATAGTCTTGTATTCAACAAAGTTCTTCTCCACTTTGAGTCGCAATTCCAAACATCTCCAGAGTAAATGACCCATCACTAGTGCAGGAAGCACTTTGAACATTTAAAAGTGTCTTTTAACGTCAAAAAAAATATTGGACAACTGACGTTAAAAGTCACACTTTTAGCATCTGTTAAGAACCGACGTTAAAGTTTATTTTTAACGTCAACTGTTTATAAAAACAGACGTTAAAAGGTTTCTTTTAACATTTGTTTCACTCTCTAACGTCTGTTATAGCTTAAACAGATGTTAAAGGATTACATTTAGCGTCTATTGTATAAATAACAGACGTTAAAAGTATTTTTTAAAAAAATATTGGTTATGCAATCACTAAAAAAAACTTGTTTAGCGACGGAAGAATTCGGTCGCTAAACATGCTAATTCGGTAGCTATCCTATTTAACGACCGAATACCGAATCAAAGGGGTCGCGAAATTGGCGACCTGCAATTTAGTCGCTAAAATATATATTTTGGTCATCGTAGAGTTGGTCGCATGATCCGATAACCGAATTTAGCGATTGAATTCGGTCACTGTTTTGGTCGCTATTCATGATTTTTTTTTTTTTTCCTTTAACTTAAGCCATTGATTTTTAGTGACACTATTGATTTTTAATTTCTTATATAAACAGAGTACATCAATATTTTTTTTTGGGGTAAATAGAATACATAAATATAGTAATGTGCTAACGATCCAAAACACCACAGTCAATATGGCCAAGAAAACACATAGATTAATTAACGCAAGTTTAATAATGTTTAACAAAAAAAAAAGTTTAATAACGTACTAACCGATCAAAACATCATAGTCAATAAGTACTAATGATCCAAAACACATAGATAAATTATTGGACATATCAAAACATCAAAACTTCTTCAGTTCATCAATCGTCCAATGGGATGAACATGTAGAAGTAAGAACCCCCAAGGTACTTAAACTTTGCCAATGCACCAGTGGATAACAAATACAACTCCCTGATACCCTGTGTGTCCGTTGCAAAATATGGGCAATCCTCATGGATTACTATCATCCAATTGAACAGATTTCCACATTTGTCTTCAATAATCACTACACGTGGTATTCCTTTTCCCCAACGACGATAGAATGATCGTGGAATTAAAATTAAATCCTGCAAATACACACAAACAATTTAGTAATGATTAGTTTATGCCTTAATCATCATTAGGTGGTTTCGATCGTTATTCTTAACTTGATGAGATACTGTACCTGGTCCAAATGGATGGCTGTCTCAAAATATTTAGTCAAATCCATTTTCTGATAAAACGATAAGGAAAACAAGTCATATGTCTAAACTTTATCAAGTGATAATAAGCAAAGATGGAAAGATCCATGTAACAGACTAGCATGTTAAAATAGAATAAAGAAATGCACCTTGACATTCAATTTATGCGAAAGTCCTTGAGAATATTGATGTGTCTGTCTCTATGTTTTCGTGTATTTAATTTAATGTTGGGACTTGTTTTTACAGATTAGCAGACGTAGTAGTTTTCAAGAAAGCAAATGTTTTTACGTGGTTTTGAAGGATGGTCATAGAGAGGACTTTTCGTACCGGAAGTGCCTTGATAACCTAATAAGGGAGAAGTATCCACACATCGTTGAATCGTTCATCAACAACTATTTCTGGAAAGCTCCATTGCCTAGTGAAACAAATGAGTAGAAAACCAGAGCTGCTTTCATAATATTGTGTACATAGCTGCTTTCTAATGTCTTGTTTGAATGATGACGGCACGTCATGTGGCTGGTGATAAGCCTCTGGCTTATCTAGTTTTAAGACTAGATAAACTAGGGTTTATGTGCCAATTTATTCGAGTTTACTCTCGTTTCCGCCCAAATTTACCTTGTTTTGTTCCTAAGTTGGACTTTGACTCGTTTTGCGTCTTTTGTGTAGTTTTTAGGTTATTTTGGAGAGAATTACGCTTGTGGTTGCTTGTGTTGTTTTCAGGTCCATAAGTGAGGCTCTAAGAATTAAGGAAAGTCAACAAATAGTGGAGATTGCCATTCTGGGGATTCTCGCCCCGCGAGAGGAGGCTCGCCCCGCGATAGTTTGAAGATCTGGGAAGACAGAGACCATCACGGCCTGGCCGTGATTGACATCACGGGCCGTGACAGGAAGGTTCACGTCGCGAGACGTCCTTCGCGTCGCGAGTGTGTGAACTCCAGAAAAGTACCAGAATCAGAGACCATCACGGCCTAGCCGTGATGTATATCACGGCCGTGACCTAAAAGCCATACAAGTCAGAGACCATCACGGCCTAGCCGTGATGTATATCACGGTCGTGACCTAAAATCCGCACAAGGCAGAGAACATCACGGCCTGGCCGTGATTGACATCACGGGCCGTGACAAGAAGACTCGTGTCGCGAGACATCCTTCGCGTCGCGAATGTTCAAATCCCGTGCGCGCGCGGTAAGAAGTCGTCACGGCCGATCGTGATGACCGCCACGGCCGTGACGCGTGGCCTCCTTATAAATAGAGCGATCGTAATGAAAAGGAGGACTTTTTGGATCAGAATTTTCAAAGATCTTTTGTAACCCTTATTCTGGGATTTCTTCTCCCTTTCTCCTCTCTTAATTCTTAGGCTTAGGATGAATTCCGATTGTACGTGCGTTGTTGTTACGGACATGAGGAACTAATCCTCTTGTCTAGGGGATCGATGAAGCCACCCATGGCGGCATAGTGTTCATGTAATGTAACTCTCTCTCTCCTTTAATTCAATTATGATTTTCCAATTCTGTCTTCATTGTGTCGATTATATGCTAGCGTGATCGACTAGTTAAGCGTGTTGAGGCCTAGCGGCGATTCGCGTTTTAGAACTTGAATTGGGAACATCGGTCGAATATTGCACGAGAGTGAGTAGGAGATCGATGCAACCTATAGGGAACAAGAATTAATAGAATTCGAGATTAGGGTTAAGAGACCTAGCAAGTAATTAACTCAAATCATCGAATACGTCCTAATGAGCACGGAAGTGGATTTAGGAGAATTTAGGGGTCACGGTTGACATTAAAATTGAACCTAGGGAGGAGAATATCATCACTTGGGTACTTTGCATGATTGGGTAGGTGGATTCGAAACCTTAGATGCTTTTATTTCTGAATTTAATCACCGTAGCGTTAATTGATTTGATTCTTGAAATTGCGATCTCAATCTCTTTCTCTCAACCACCTTCTATTGCTTAACCAACGTATCGGATTTCTTGACAATTTAGTCGAATTGGTCACCCAATCCTTGTGTTCGACCTCGGTAGAATCTTACCGTGTTTTTATTAGTTGCGACGACCCGGTACACTTGCCGGAGTCACAACAAGTTTTTGGCGCCGTTGCCGGGGATTGGCACAACCAATTTTTCTAATTTTTAGGAAATTCGGCTGTTTGGTTAAGCTGACTTTTAGCTTTATTTTCTTTTATTTAATTGCCATTATTTTTCTCTGTTTCTTTGATTCCACTTGGTCTTTGCCTGTTTTTGTATGCGAGGTACTCTTCTACAAGAGGACTTGCTATTCGATTCAGAGATCACCAGGACCGAGAGGCAGTTAAGACAAGAGGCCAGAGAAAGGAAGAGGTTGGAAGCAATTAAAATAGAAGGCATGGCTGAAGAAAATCCTCCTCCTCCTCGTTACAAGCCTCTCTTTGAGTACGATCTACCAAGCTTGGGAGATTGTGACTCTTCTATTGTGAGGGGCAACCTGAACACAGACTCCTTCAGAGTTGAACCATGTGTCACATTCCAGCTCCGGGAGAATCAGTTTGATGGAAGTGGCAAACAGGACCCTCATAGACACATCACTCGCTTTCTAGAAGCTTGTGACTTGCAGAAGACCAGGGGAGTTTCTCAGGATGAGTTTCGCTTGCGGCTTTTCCCTCTTTCTCTTAGGGATGTCGCTCGCGATTGGGTTGACAGTTTGGATAGGAACAGCATCAGAACTTGGGAGCAAATGGCACAGAAGTTCCTAACCAAATACTTCCCTCCTCAGAAGGCGGCACAAGCAAGAATAGCCGTCACTTCATTCAGGCAAACGGAGGATGAAACCTATAATGAAGCTTGGGAGAGGTACAACGGATTGTTGAGAAGATGCCTGTCAGCGTTCTTTGACCCGGTCTCTAAAGTTCAACATTTCATTAATGGGTTGAGGGGACGCTATCAGATGAACTGTGATGCCGCAGCTGGCGGTTCTTTCTCATATTTATCAGCTGAGGATGGATGGGCACTATTGGAGAAAATGTCATATAATGATTACAGCCGTGGTAGGGAAAACTCAAGTGGGATCGGTCTTTGGAACAATGGAAGCCATTCTAGAGCAAGTCAAATCATTGAAGATGCAAGTGGTGGCTTTGTCGAGAGAACAAGAAGGCTAATGTGATACACGAGGGAATGCCTCCAGGTTGTAGTAATTGTAATGGAGATCATGACACTCGAAACTGTCCATTCAACTTCCCTCGGGGAACATGTGGACTCATGCCACAACTTTTATGATATCGTGCCCCGAACAACTATCGAGGGAACAATCGAGAATCGAGAATAGGGGCTACATGAGAAGAGACCATCCGGGATTTGCTTGGAGTGATGTTAATGGTGGTCTAGCTTGGCCAACAACATCCGGCAATGAATTGGCAACAACCTCAACAGGGTGCGAGACCGAACATTGGCATTCAGCAGCCATAATACTCAGGCAGGCTCTTCCAGGGCCTAATCGATTTAAATCCGACGAGATAGTGGAAGACAACCTTGGGAGATGGCTTTTGAGAAGTTGTCAACCTTTACAGGCACATCTTTTGAGAAGGTGAACACTGCCATTGACAAGTTGGCGACTCATACAGGATCGCGAATTCAGAATCTGGAGACACAAATATCACAGCTCGCGAAGCAACTTAATGAGCATCTTCCGGGCACTCTCCCGGGTGACACCGAGAACAACCCTAAGAGCCGAGTGCAATGCCGTGACCACTAGAAGTGGTAGAGTGCTGGAATCTAACAGGGGCGCACCTAGTCCTCCGGAAGTTGAGGTCTCGAACCATCCACATATTGGGGAAGAACAGCCTGAGAAAGAAGAGGAGTTTGAAAGAGGTAAGGCACCGAGCAAGGAGGGAGGTTAAAGCTTGTAGATGAAGAGTTCCGTAGAAAGAAGTGGGTAGAGCCCAAGGACCTCCCGTCCTACATGAAGGTACCATATCCGGAAAGATTGAAGAAACCTCAACAGGATAAACAGTTCAACAGATTCCTTGATGTCTTCCGCAAGCTTCAAATTAACATCCCATTTGCGGAAGCCCTGGAACAAATGCCATCATATGCCCGGTTTATGAAGGAGCTTCTCACCAAGAAGCGGAGAATTGTGGATGAGGAGACGGTTGCTTTGACCGAGGAGTGTAGTGCCATTCTTCAGAGAAAACTCCCTCCAAAGTTGAAGGATCCCGGTTCCTTTTCGATACCGTGTACTATTGGGGAGATGAATATAGGGAAGGCATTATGTGATCTAGGGGCAAGCATCAACTTGATGCCCCTCTCCATGATGAAGAAGTTGGGGATTAAGGAAGCCAAGGATACACGGATGTCACTCCAACTGGCCGATCGCTCCATCAAATACCCCTATGGGGTTGTCGAAGACTTGCTAGTGAAGGTGGACAAATTCATATTTCCGGCAGATTTTGTGGTGCTTGATATGGATGAAGACGCCGAGATCCCTCTCATATTGGGGAGGCCTTTCTTGGCCACAGGGCGTGCTTAGATCAATGTGCATGCCGGGTTCTACCGGAGATTCATCAAAGACTTCTCCAAAATCGCAAGTCCGCTTTGCGACCTTCTTGTGAAGGATGTATCCTTTGACTTTAATGATTCTTGTTTAAATGCCTTCACTGTTTTGAAAAATATGCTTGTCACCGCACCCATAATCACTGCACCTAATTGGAATTTGCCATTTGAAATCATGTGTGATGCTAGTGATTATGCGGTGGGGGCTGTTTTGGGGCAGAGGGTGGAAAAATTAGCTCATGTCATTTATTATGCAAGTAAGGTTTTGAATGAGGCACAAGCTAATTATTCCACCACTGAAAAAGAACTACTTGCTGTGGTGTTTGCTTTGGATAAGTTTAGATCCTACATCGTGGGGTCTAAGATTGTGGTTTTCACTGATCATGCGGCCATAAAACACTTGATGACAAAACAAGAGGCCAAACCTAGATTAATTCGGTGGATTCTTCTTTTACAGGAATTTGATCTCGAGATTAAGGACAGGAAGGGATCCGACAATGGGGTGGCGGACCACTTATCTAGGTTGGTCAATCCCGACACCGAGGAGGAATTGTTAGACATCAAGGAAGAGTTTCCTGATGAAAAGCTGTTTGCACTTATTGAAAATTCCCCTCCTTGGTTCGCGGATATGGCCAACTTCAAGTCTTCAAATGTGGTTCCGCAAGGTTGGACTAATCAACAGAGAAAAGAAGTTCTTCTCGGATGCAAAATATTATGTGTGGGAGGACCCCTATCTCTTCAAGCGGGTGCTCGGATGGGATCCTCGGGAGATGCATTCCCCATGACCAAATCGGAAACGTGTTGTGGCATTGTCATAGCTCGGATTACGGTGGGCATTATGGGGGGAAAGAAGACTGCAGAAAAGATCCTTCAAAGTGGTTTCTTTTGGCCGACGCTCTTCAAGGATGCCTACACCTTTGTTGAAAACTGTGATCGTTGCCAAAGGGTTGGCAATATTTCTAAGCGGCATGAACTCCCTTTGAATTGCATGCTCAAGTAGAGCTCTTTGATGTATGGGGATAGATTTCATGGGGCCATTCCCACCCTCTTTCTCTTACCAATACATTTTGGTGGCTGTGGACTACGTGTCGAAATGGGTGGAGGCAATCCCAACAACCACGAGATGATGCGCGGGTAGTCATGGATTTCTTGAGGCGCAATATCTTCTCGAGGTTTGGGGTTCCAAGAGTGTTGATCGGTGATGGGGATCCCATTTCTGTAACAATCAAATGCATAAGCTTCTCGAGAAGTATGGGGTCAAGCACAGAGTCTCTACTCCCTATCACCCCCAAACAAATGGGCAAGCAGAGGTATCCAACCGTGAGTTGAAGCGCATTCTCGAGAAAACCGTCAACTCCTCACGGAAGGACTGGTCAAGGAAATTGGATGATGCCTTATGGGCTTATAGGACCGCCTTCAAGACTCCAATTGGAAGGTCTCCCTACAATTTGGTGTTCGGAAAGGCATGCCACTTACCGGTGGAGTTGGAGGAGAAATCTTATTGGGCAATAAGGGAGCTCAACTTTGACTTGACAAAGGCCGGAGAGAAGAGGTTGTTGGACTTGAATGAGCTGTCTGAGATCCGCATGCAAGCTTATGAGAACGCGAGAATCTACAAGGAGCGGACGAAAGCATGGCATGACAAGCACATCTTGCCTAGGAGGTTCGAGCCCGGGCAATTGGTGCTTCTGTATAATTCAAGGTTGAGGCTCTTTCCTGGGAAGCTGAAATCAAGATGGACTGGACCATACAAGATCCTACAAGTCTTCCCTCATGGGGCAGTGGAATTAGAAGGGACCTCTAGCAACTTCAAGGTGAACGGGCACAGGTTGAAGCATTATCATGGGGAGTCAATCCCAACTGGAAAGCAAGTGTTTTTTCTGGATTAACCCTTAGGGGTGACTTGAGTCAGGCTCGGGACGTTAAACAAGCGCTACTTGGGAGGCAACCCAAGCTAGGTACCCTCTCTTTTCCTCACTCTTGTTTTTGTTTTTGTTTTTGTGTTTGTTTTGTTTTTGTTTGTCACTCTTGAATAATTTGAGAAGATCAAGAGTTGTTGTATGAATGTTGTGTCGGCAAGCTTGTTGGATTTTAATTGAATTGGAGCATAGATGGATTGCATGAATTGTATTGACCATTGATGATTTCCCCCTAGGTTCTAATAATAGAAAAGTTGATCCCCACTTAAAAATTGAAAAGTGAACTTTGAGAATTTATTTGTGATTACTTGATTTATGATAAGTTTGGGGTGAGGGGGTGCACACACTAGGAATCGTATCTCGGTCAAACAATTTGCAAAATGTCCAGGTGAGGATTTGAGCCTCCAACTCTGTTTTTGAATGTGAGAATCACTGTTAAGTTGCACTTTCCCGAATTTGCTTGAATCTCTATATGGTTTGCATGATTATGTGTTGCATCAAATGATTTAGGCAATTTTCTTTGAATTAACTACTTGGCCTGAAATGAACCATCCCTAATGCATGTTCCCTAGTTAGCCAAATTGAGCCCAATTGACCTATTGTTTCTTGATGACCCTACATTACGAGCCAAAATCTGAAAAACCATGTTAACCCAATCTTAGGATTAGGAGAGCATGGAAATGAGCAAGAGAAAGGTTGTGAGAAACTAAGTTTGGGGTGGCTACTAGGTATGTGTCATATTGGGATGAGAAAAAGAAAATAAAGGTTGACCCAAGGCAAAAAGAAAAGAAAAGAAGAAAACAAAAATTGCCAAAAGAAAAGGGGCAAAACAAAAATAATATCAAGGAAAAGGTTGTAGTCACCCGAGCCCAAATGAAAAATGGAAAGAAAGGAATTTGAGTGGAAAATGTGTTTAATGCTCATGCTCTCTTAGTTCCTAGGGACTTAAGCCTAAATATCCTTGATTATCCTACCCTCACCAGCCCCATTACAACCTTTAAAAGACCTTTTGATGTTGCATGCATGTTTTCGTGGGAACTATGTTTGAGATGAAAATCAAATTCATGGGAAGTGCTCTTGATAAGTGAAATTGAGTGAAAAAGTTGAAAGCCTAGACAAACTTGAGCGAATGAGTGAAATACTAAATGCCCTTGTGAGGAAGGCAATTGTTTGAAATAGGTGATCTTCCTTTGTGTGTATCTTTGAGCCTCAACTTAGAGTAATGATGGCATGAATGATAATTTCTCAATTGTTTAAAGTAGATGAATGTGGGGACTACATTGATGAAAAAAGGGGGGAATCAAAGAAGAAAAACTGTTTTGTAAAGTCGCATGAAATTTGTGCGAAATTGATTAGATCTTTAGGCTTGCCAAGTCTTGAGTCGTTTTTGAGTTTTAAGCTTGCTTGGGGACAAGCAAGGTTTAAGTTTGGGGTATTTTGATAAGCCTCTGGCTTATCTAGTTTTAAGACTAGATAAACTAGGGTTTATGTGCCAATTTATTCGAGTTTACTCTCGTTTCCGCCCAAATTTGCCTTGTTTTGTTCCTAAGTTGGACTTTGACTCGTTTTGCGTCTTTTGTGTAGTTTTTAGGTTATTTTGGAGAGAATTACGCTTGTGGTTGCTTGTGTTGTTTTCAGGTCCATAAGTGAGGCTCTAAGAATTAAGGAAAGTCAACAAATAGTGGAGATTGCCATTCTGGGGATTCTCGCCCCGCGAGAGGAGGCTCGCCCCGCGATAGTTTGAAGATCTGGGAAGACAGAGACCATCACGGCCTGGCCGTGATTGACATCACGGGCCGTGACAGGAAGGTTCGCGTCGCGAGACGTCCCCGCGTCGCGAGTGTGTGAACTCCAGAAAAAGTACCGGAATCGAGAGACCATCACGGCCTGGCCGTGATGTATATCACTACCGTGACCTAAAAGCCATACAAGTCGAGACCATCACGCCCTAGCCGTGATGTATATCACTACCGTGACCTAAAAAATCCACACAAGGCGAGAGAACATCACGGCCTGGCCGTGATTGACATCACGGGCCGTGACAAGAAGACTCGCGTCGCGAGACATCCTTCGCGTCGCGAATGTTCAAATCCCGTGGCGCGCCGAGAAGTCGTCACGGCCTGACCGTGATGACCGTCACGGCCGTGACGCGTGGCCTCCTTATAAATAGAGCAGATCAGAACAGAAAGGAGGACTTTTTGGATCAGAATTTTCAGAGATCTTTTGTAACCCTTATTCTGGGATTTCTTCTCCCTTTCTCCTCTCTTAATTCTTAGGCTTAGGATGAATTCCGATTGTACGTGCGTTGTTGTTACGGACATGAGGAACTAATCCTCTTGTCTAGGGGATCGATGAAGCCACCCATGGCGGCATAGTGTTCATGTAATGTAACTCTCTCTCCTTTAATTCAATTATGATTTTCCAATTCTGTCTTCATTGTGTCGATTATATGCTAGCGTGATCGACTAGTTAAGCGTGTTGAGGCCTAGCGGCGATTCGCGTTTTAGAACTTGAATTGGGAACATCGGTCGAATATTGCACGAGAGTGAGTATGAGATCGATGCAACCTATAGGGAACAAGAATTAATAGAATTCGAGATTAGGGTTAAGAGACCTAGCAAGTAATTAACTCAAATCATCGAATACGTCCTAATGAGCACGGAAGTGGATTTAGGAGAATTTAGGGGTCCCGGTTGACATTAAAATTGAACCTAGGGAGGAGAATATCATCACTTGGGTACTTTGCATGATTGGGTAGGTGGATTCGAAACCTTAGATGCTTTTATTTCTGAATTTAATCACCGTAGCGTTAATTGATTTGATTCTTGAAATTGCGATCTCAATCTCTTTCTCTCAACCACCTTCTATTGCTTAACCAACGTATCGGATTTCTTGACAATTTAGTCGAATTGGTCACCCAATCCTTGTGTTCGACCTCGGTAGAATCTTACCGTGTTTTTATTACTTGCGACGACCCGGTACACTTGCCGGAGTCACAACAGCTGGCAAACTGTGCCTAACCCTTCATTTTATCTAACCCTCAATCTTTTCTGGATTATAGACATTTGTAAGATTTCATGCTAGCAATTAGAATCGAGCACCCTATACTTAATCCTTCATTATCTAAGAGACTCACTTTGTTGGCTTCAAGAAGAGACTTTCTTAAGCTCATATTTTTTAACCTTAATTTCTAGAATACAGTGCCCAAAGAGGAAAAAAAGGGTGAAAAGTCTATTAACTACTATTACGCATATGGACTTTATTTTAACAGATTATCTGGGTACTAAAGTAACTTCAATTTGGGGGCAAAGTGATAGAGTACCCAACACTTGAGGCACAAAAAATAAGTTGGCATGGGCAAAACAGAACTACACACACAGCAACAGACCACAAACCAAAAGGTATATTTGTATATAAATGTAATGTCAATTTACAACACAAAACATTAACAAACCAAGTGCAGCTCTCTTGGCACCAATCAAAAGCCAACAGACCACGCACAGAAAATAATATCAACACAACAAAGCACTAAAAGTGCAGCATTCCACCCAAACCGAAGCTCACTCAAGACAAGAGAGCAATAACTAAAGCTATACCACTCTAACAAAGGTCACCCAGACCCAGAACCTATGATTGAATCTTAAGTTACCAATAGCACTCTTATTTTCACTCCAAACACAGTGGTCAACTCTATTTAAAATATTAATTCCTTCATTATCTAGATGATGTTATAAAGAGAGATATAACAAAAACAATTTAATTCCTTCATGATCACTCAATATGGGCCTGTATTTTTGCAACACTTGACAAAACACAAAGCATTGATACTGTAAGACTCAATGACTTAGAGATTTTGATATATGACAAATACAATTTAATGTGTGTGCAAGTGTTTTAGTGTCAAATTGTAAAGACAGGTATCAAACAGTGATCAACAAGTTGATCAAGCAAATTCAAGGAAAATATTCAAGGAAGAACTTGAAGGAATAAGGGAGCTGCATGTAGAAATCAAAAGAGCAAAGTCAAAGATCAGAGGATCATCAAGACCAAGCTTAAAGGAGAATTTTAGATTTAAGTCTTAGATGATTTGTAAAATAAAGAAATCTCTTAGTCACAAGATAGCTCAACTAAAAAGGTGCATGAAGAAAATCAATTTTCATAACCTGCATTAAAAGTAATAAGTTTTTTTTTAATGAAAATGATTTTTGGAAATAAGAAAATTATTTGTCAGGTACAACCATGTAATCAATGGATGCATGTCTGCTACTGTAACTGACAAATGAATTTAAGGTTTTTGATTCAGTACATAGATGTACTACACCTATGCACAATATGAAATCAGATCTGTTATAAATGGTTAACTGAATACAGCCCTGTACATATGCTATGTATGCCTGTATTCAAGTTTTCTGGAAAATCTGATGTTCATTAGTACATAGATGTACTGAATGGGTGTACCGATGGATTAACCAAGTTCAAGATTTTGAAAAACACGTACATCCATGTACTACATAGGTGTACAAAAACTATCGGTATGAAATTGGTTAATACAGCCCTGTACTCAACCCCTGTTCAAGAACCAGAATCAAGAAAATAGATTCTGTTACCAGACCCAAAATCTGTTTTAATTGATCCCAACGACTATAACTCTATATATAGAGGGATCAAAGGAACACTTATAATAGATCAGAAGTTTACAAAATCAATTAGAGAGATCAATTGTGAAAACCATTCATCTTCTTGCTTGAGCTTCATTTTGAAAAGGAGTGTTTCAATTCGCATAAGAACTTCAACTTGTATATCTGACTTCTGAGAGTTAGGAATCAATCTTTCTGTACTATTTGATTGTAAGACAGAGGGAATCTCTCTGTGTGATTAGGCTGAGGAATCCTAAGGAAGAACATTGATTGAGGCTCTTCACAAGAGTGTGGTATCTCGAGATGAAGGAGTGCTATGTGGTGTAAAGGTTTTTCAAGCTACCTGCTAAAGCTTGTTGTGTTAGTGTGTGAATACCCACAGATGGAGTGGGGACTGGATGTAAGTCACAGTGGTGGTGGCTGAACCAGTATAAAACTGATTGTGTGGTATCTCTAAACTCAAACTCTTTAATTTATGTCTTGCACATATAACTGTGATCTTGAAGTTCTAAGTTTTCAATTGATATCAGTTCTTGATTTGTTTAATTTGAATTAAAACCAGAGTATTAATGCAATCAATCTTGAATTATTAATTGTTCAAAACTGAGTTGATTAAAACTGTTCTTGATAACTGAAACTGAAACCGAAACTAATATATTGTAACTCCGGTTCTTGACTGACTAAGGCCTGTATCTAATACCTGTACGACCCTGAACTGATTTATCTTTCTGAATTAATCTTTCTTATCCTCATCACCTTCTATTCAAGATTTCATAAAAAGTCCTTCACTGTTTTTGTAAAAGATCCTGAGGCAACTATGATTTGAAAAGTAAAGTTTTTGAAAAAGAAGGATTTTTGAAAACTCAATTCGCCCCCCCTCCCCCCTCCCCCCTCCCGAGTCTTGGAGCCAAAACAACAATTGGTATCAGAGCTAAACTCTTAAGTTTAACTAACAGCTATAAGAGTATGGCTTCCAATGACTGTTTGAATGAAGGGGCTTCCCTTGCACGCCCTCCTGCCTTCAATGGATCTGAGTATATCTATTGGAAGGAAATAATGATAATCTTTCTTGAGGCAGCAGGTGTAGACATTTGGGATGCAGTAGAGAATGGACCATTTGTCCCCTCCACTGTGGATGAAAATTGTGCTCCAAGAAATAAGCCTAAAATTGAATGGAATGAGGATAATAAGAAAATAGTTCAATATAATGCACGTGCTAAGAATATTATAACATCTGCTTTAAGCCATGATGAGTTTTTCAGCGTTTCAAATGTGGGATATATTGCAAGTAACACATGAAGGAACCACATATGTCAAAAGAGCAAGAATGAACACCCTCACACATGAGTATGAGCTGTTCAGAATGAAGCAAGGAGAACCTATGACTGAAATACAAAAGAGATTCAACCAACCTGCTGGTCTTGGAAAAGCTATATCAAATGAGGATCAAATTAACAAAGTAATGAGATGCTTGAGCAGGGAATGGCAGCCTAAAGTCACTGCAATCTCAGAATCTGGAGACCTCTCATCAATGACCATTGCCACATTGTTTGGAAAACTACAAGAGCATGAATTGGAGTTGAACAGACTGAATGAGAATGAAGAAACTGACAAAAAGAAAAAAGGATTGGCTATGAAATCACAAGTTAGAGAAGTAGAAGACAGTGATGATGATGATCCAGCACAAGAGGCAAAATCTGAAGAAGATATGGGAATGCTAGTTAGAAAATTCAAGAAGTTCCTAAAGAAGAAAGGCAACTTCAAAAGAAAGCCATCCACTTTTCAAAGGAGAAATTTCAGCAAAGGTGACAACTCTTCCAACAACATCACATGCTATGAATGTGGTAAGATTGGCCACATGAAGCTTGACTGTCCAAAACCGCAAAAGAAGTACAAAACGAAAAAGTTTGACTCAAAGGACAAGAAGTGGAGAAAGCCAAGAAAGGCCTACATTGCTTGGGATGAGAATGACGTAGATTCCACTGAAAAATCTGAATATGAGGAGGCACACATGTGCTTGATGGCCATCAATAATAGTGATTCAGAGAGTGAGGTAAATTCTGATTCACAACCTACTTTTGATGAATTGCAAGATGCATTTGATGAGTTACATGCTGAATATCTTAAGATTGCTAAACAACTTGTCTCATCTAGAAAAATAATTGCTAAAAAATGTGATGATTATGCATGCTTGAAAATAAAAGAAAGAGAACTAGAAGCTAGAAATAAATTCTTGATTGCATCTAGCTGTACATTGACTAAAGAGGTTGAAAAACTGAAAAATGACCTAGCAGGATTCACAAATGGTAGAGATAACTTGGATGCATTGTTAGGACAACAAAAGTGTGTTTATGATAAGGCTGGAATAGGCTATGAACCTAAGATACATGAGAAATCATTTAAGAAATTTTTTGCTGCACCTAAGACATCAAACTCACCATTTGTTAAATGTTATTTTTGTGCTAGAAAAGGTCACACAGATTCTCCATGTCATTATAGAAAATCTGCTTATAATAAGTCTAAGTATATGTGGGTTCCTAAAGGAACTATTGATGGAACTAACTCAAAAGGACCCAAACAGATTTGGGTACCTAAAGCACAAATATAAATTCTGTTTTGTAGGTGTGTTGGAAAGCCAAAAATGTGAAATGGTACCTTGATAGTGGCTGTTCCAAGCACATGACAGGAGACAGAAGCAAGTTCATTACAGTCACTCCAAAATCTAGTGGAAGTGTTACATATGGAGACAATAACAAAGGGAGGATACTCGGCATTGGCAACATTGGAAGTGACTCAACAACAATCATTGAGGATGTGCTATATGTTGAGGGACTGAAACACAATCTACTAAGTATCAGTCAACTATGTGACAAAAGTATACTAAGTCAAAAGTTTTAAGTATTGCCAGCTCGTTGTAGTGGGCGACAGCTGATTTAGACCCGCCGGTCCAAGCACATGCGCCACCATCAGAAGCTCGATTACGCCGAGCTGTGGCCTGGATCTCCTGGAACTTCTCAGTAGCCTAGTACTGGTCTAGCTGCCTCCTGATCTCAAGATCCACCCACTTCCCCTTTTTCTTACCCTTCCTCAGCTGGTTCGTCAGATTCTTCATGACCAGTGAGCCTTTATGCTCAAATATGTCCCTGACGAGACCCTCTAAAGCTGCGTGCCACCTATACTCTTTCTGCAACTTACAGTTGTTAGGAAATTTGTGTGTGTGTATATATATATAATGTAAATTTAGTTTAAATAACTTAATATATTGTTACCTTAAACTTTTTAAACAACTGATCCCTATGGCCCCTTGGGATGGCCTTCCATGTAGGCCATGGACCATCAAACTTGCGTCGCGGGATCTTCGATATCGAATCAGAAGGGCCCTTCACGGGCAGAAAGCTGCAGCAAAATTAAAGCATTAATAAATGTTATAAATAAATTTAAAAAACAAGTAAATAGAAATTAACGATACTTTATATATATTAAAAAATTAAATTAGTTTACTCGTTATCCCCCCTGGGGATAAGAAGAATCCTCCTGTCGGATGGACCACGGCTCTCCTGTCCCGATGATGATGATGGTCCTGTCATAGGTGTGGATGATGACGGTGCAGCCTGTGTCCCGAACATATGAGGCTGGGTAAGGGTTGCAACTCCATCACCCTAATGTGTCCCGTCCACAGAGGTGCTGGTAGGGTGGTCTCGATCTGAAGGCTATGGGTCGGCCATCTGTGTAAAAAATGAAAAGATGATTACACAACAGTGTAAATAATACAAAAATAAATTACCTAAGTAGAATGACATTTACACAATGAATTATGACATAAATAAATTACCTAAGTAGAATCTCCGTCACTAAATTCACCCTCACTCTCATCAGTCTCACTTGATCGGAATGTGCCTTCGCTAGATGCGTCCAACTCAGATTGATCCATTAATTCTCTTTCAACTTCTTCCCCATTTCCGGAAATGTCCGCCAGAGAATTAACAATAATGTATAATAATGACACTTGCATCTTGTGCAAGGACACCTCAAATGATCACCGCCCAGCCGTATAAATCTCTCCTGGCTAACAACAAACTCTATAAACTCACCCACTCCAACTCTATACTCTTCCCTAAGATGTTTATTCCGATCCAACCTACGATACATCCATTTCCGATTCTCCGGAATATCCATTGCTGCCAATTAAATAGCCTGACCAACCCTACAATAACACTTATATATTACGGTGCATTCCAATCACTCCATCAATCTCGTTCTTATGATAAGGTATGAACCTATCCCATTCGAGAAGAAACCTTTACCACACTCGGCTAATAATAGTTATTCCCTTATTCAAATACCTTATACTTAACAAAATTTTGGTAGCATTTCCCATCGGTCACCAAGTACACGACTCGAGCACGGTGAGAATCACCACGATCAAGTATGCACCAAGAGAACAAAAGGAAATGCATCAAACCGAGATTTCAACAAGTATATAAGGCATTTGAACATGAAAATGACTATTGTACGAGTGTGAAAATGGTTTTTCCCCAAACTGTCCCACTTGGACAATTCAAGATTCAATTCAATGAGCATGCATACCCTGAGAAGGTACGCATGCTCATTAATATTGAATCTCAAATAGGAAACTAAGGCTTTCGTAACTTAATAATTAACTCTAGCAGAAAATAAAACCATTGACTTATAAGGATTGCAGCATACTTCAACAAATATATATTGAAGCATAATTCAATACAAAATTAGATAAAATATAGTAGCAAACATCCTATTGAGCTCCGATCTCCACTAACAAGTAACTCATAATTGTCAAACACATGCATAACTTCTAAATTAGAAGCACACAACAAGCATCCCACCTTTTTGACAGTATCACATCCTATTGAGCTCTGCTCTCCACTAACAAAAAACACATAATTGCAAATACATACATAAATATTAAATTATTAGCTCACAATCAGAATCTTGCCTTTCAGGCAGGATACCTTCCTATTGAGCTCAACTCTCCACTAACAAACAAAAAGATATATAATTCACATAACACATTACAAGCACCACACAATCAGAACCTTTTAGACAAAGCAGAACCTTAATAAATATAAGGATAAGGGGAGGAGCCGCAGACAAGAAGATCAGGAACTGATAAATATAATAAGACAATATGAAAGCAAATTAATATCCTTAGAACCAACTTAATTGTATTCAAGTTAGTAATATAAAAGTTCAACAAATTGCCATTGTGACCAATTGATTACGTGTGGAGATGGAGATGGGACGAAAGGACTCGGTTTCAACTCACGAGAAATAGAGCAATGACCTATAATGCATAAATAAAATTAATCCTGTCAAATAATAACATTTAAGAAACTAACATTTAAGGCTCTCATATATTGTCACTGTGCAACTAATTCGATGTACTCATGAATCTTGAACCACTCAACTCATTCTCTTAATTATCAGTTTTGTTTGCAATGTTTTTCAAAATCATGAATCAACTCTCTCAAAACTTAAACTATATAGGTGAAGGCACATGAGTAACTTCAAGTAGCATTCATAATGTACAAGTCCATTTTTCAGATATTTGGCGTTGTTTCATTAATTGTTAGATGCTGAATTAAAACCTTAACCAATAAAATACATGTACAAAATGGAAAACATAATAAAGATCAAACACAAGGGATGGTTCAAAAGCATGAGCTTTACATTACCTATGAGAATCTAGAAAGTTGGCAAATTTATTTTTCAAGTCACCGCACACAAGGGATTAAGTTTGGTTTTCTATTGGTTCTATCTAAGATTCCATGTGATTACCCCCCCCCCCCCAGCTCTCATATAAAAATATCAGTTTCAGCATGCTTTGTGCTAAAGAGAAGTGTGTAACAAAGAAACAACACAAACACAAGCATAACAAGTTTTAATAAGTTCTCTAATTTGTTAGTATCAAGGCCAGTATAATAATACTTGAAAATTCAACATTTTTAAACAAACAAGCATAACAAGTTTTCACAAGTTCTCTTATTTTTTAGTATCAAGACCAGTATAATAATACTTGAAAATTGAGTATTTTTTAGTCAATAGTGAATACAATTATGTTGCATAAAATCAAAAGAATGAAAATAAAAAATGCACACTAGCTACATTCACAGTAGCATCATCATCTATTTAGTTTCAGTCAAGTACATTTTCAAGCAGCTATATTCACAGTACCAAGTTTCAATCAAAATGAAATAAAAGATACATTCAAAGAGGGTTTACAATAGCAGTAAAATACCCCCAATTTAAGAGCATTTACCAATCACTAGTGCCCTGAATAGGTATATCAATCAATATAGTCTAGAAAAGCTATGAAGTGTCATATAAGTTCTTGGAGGCCCATCTTGCTGTCTAAGTGTCTATCATGATAATCATGTTTCATACTATCAATGGACCAAGTCTTTTCATTAATGGTCTGCTTGTTTAAGATTGGCAAAGAGTGTGGTTGTTGATTACTTGAGACATAATCATTAATCATTCACTAAACCCTAACCTGAGACAAAACTGATTAGAGGAGACTGTGGGGGTGGTGGCCACGTGAACAGAGCCCCTTGATATGGTGGTGGTGGTCGGAGGAGGAGGTGGCAGCACCTGAGAGAGACATAGAGAGAGAAACTTAGACAGAGAGAGAACCGAGCAAGAGAGAGAATGCGAGACAGAGAGATAGAGGAGAGAAGAAGAGAGCTTACCTATGGAAGAGGAGGATTGTGGTGGTGGTCGGAGGAGGACGATAGAGAGAACCTGAGAAATGGAGAGAGAGAGAGAGAGAGACAGAGTGAGACAGAGAGAGAGGGGGATGGAGAGAGACGGAGAAGATGAGAGCTTACCATAGGAGAGGGGATGACGGTGGTGGCTCGAGGCGTCTTGTGGTGGCCGGAGATCGTGAGACGAAGAGAGAAGCGGCGAGAGAGAATGAGAGATTCGGGCAAAAGTGTGGAAGAAAAGGGGATCTGTTGGATTTAGGGATTTTATTTTTAGCAACCGAAGTATTCAGTCGCTAAATCGATCGCTATATAGGTTAATTTGAAAATTGAATTCATAAATTTAGCGATCGATTTAAAATCGGTCGCTAACACGCTCTATTTTAATTTTTTTAGGCGACGTTTAGCGACCGAATTAATATCGGTCGCAAATATATATAAAATTTAACCGTTGCATTTAACTAGGTCGCTATTTTAGTCGCTGAAAAGTCAGCAAGTTTTGATTTTTACTTTCCTTTATTTAGCCACCGAAATAGCGACCGATAACTCTGCTACGCTCTATTTTGGTCGCTATTTCGGTCGCAGTATCAACTATAACCAGTGTTTCATATAGATTCTACAATCGGTCGCCATTTCGGTCATAAACATCAACCAACAAATTCGGTCACTATTTTCGAACGCTAAATAACCTTTTTTGTAGTGATAGGATAGATAACATCCATATGCTTGATTTAGATAATATCTCTTCAAATATTGCATGCTGTCTTATTTCAAAAGAAGAAGAGAATTGGCTTTGGCATAGAAGAATTGCACACATTCACATGAACCACTTGAATAAACTGATTTGTAAAGATCTTGTAGTTGGTTTGCCTAAACTGAAATTTGTGAAAGATGGACTATGTGATGCATGTCAAAAAGGAAAGCAAGTTAAGGTGCGACACCCCTTCTAGGGCCATCACATAGTTACCCAAAAGCGGAAAATTAAATTATTAACCACTGGTTACTTTCGGAAAATATACTTTAAAGTAAACGTCTCATTACGAAAATAGTGTTGATTTTTTTTTAAACATCGAACCATCGTGAACGTAAACAAACGTGTGTGTATATATATATATATATATATATATATATATATATGCATCATCATTTAAATACACACTATATCTAATAGGAGATCACAAAAGAGCCCTCATAAGTATAGGCTATTCTCCATCAAACTAAGCAAAGAAAATAAAGACATATACATATAAGTAACGAGCAGTCGAGAACCATACCAAAAACTCATGGCTCTCAGTAGCTAGATCAAAAACTGACAAGACTCGCTACCCCATAAGCAAACCTATAGCTGGTTAAGCTAATGAAAACCATTGGGGATATCATGATGATCAACCCCACCTACAGCAGATGTATCTGATGAAGATACCTCCGCTTCCGCCCCCTCATCGGAAGAATCATCATCATCAACAGCAGGATGGTGGAACTCAATATCGTCCTCAAAGTACTCATTTGGGTCCTCCTTGACCTCATCCAAAACTACCTCAACCGGAGGTACTGCTGGTCTTGCTATCTGAAGCGGAATCGGCTGAGGTGGCAAATCAAGTAACCCGTGCTCAGCCAAGTACTGTAAGTATAGCCATACTGGAGGTAGAGATACTTCAACAGTCTGCACAACATGCGTCCTTCGATGCGGTCCTGCCTCTACTGTGCCAACAACCTCTCTACAAGGGCCATGATAGGTGGCATTGAGTGCCCCAGGGTTTATCTCCCAGACACCACCAATTGAAGCCTCATGAAGCCTCGAATGTGCCAGAGGCATATCCGGGTCCATCTAATCTCAGACGTAAAGATATATGCACAAGTAGAGAAACCACAAATAAAACAAGCAAGAGTGAGAAACCAATATATGGATTTTACTCGACAACTACATGCTAGACACCACATAAAACACATACACATATATCAACACAAGCATTCATAAGTGAATAGTTTATCAATGGGTTTAACACCCCAAACGTCATCATGTGAAAAACTATGCATGAACACTTCATATTCGTCATCTAAATTTGCACCTAATCTCATGAGATATCCCAACACATGGTAAGTTGATCAGGCTCAATTGCCATCCCATGGCATAAAGGCACGCAGCCATAACCCATTGCACATTGTCCACACCCAGGGCATCAGTGATAAAACCGTAAATGGGGTTTCATTGTCCAACCAGGGCACAATGAAGAAAATCGTAGCATGAAATACCTGACGCCGCAAGGTAATCACACATAGAACCGTGGGCACGTCTGCCGAATGCATGCAAAACACTTTGCTCATAACACTATTCTTTGTGTTCAATCTTTCTTTGTCGAAGCTCAAAATGGCTTACGACTCACATAGTTTTAACATCTTTAAAACTTTCATTACAACACAGGACCTCACAGTCCGAGTGCTCAATCACGACACCTCTCAACCGATGCACCAGTCATAGGTTCGTGGTAATAGAAAACATCTTAAATGTTTAAACACTTTATACACCACGTATACAGTAGACACCAAGTTTACAGGACCTCAAAGTCCAAAGGACCCCAAGTCCATAACAACAAAGAACCTTAGTACCCTGACATCTCAGTTACTAAGTTTAACACCACTTAATTTCAACATGGTTGAATTGATTTTGTTTTGGAAAATCTTTTCAAATGGGAAATTCTTCAATAAAATCTTTAAATAATAAAACTTAGTTTTCACAAAGGTGAGTCACTTGAGATTTTAAACTTACTTAAAATACGTACTGCCGTTTCAAAATACTTGTCGTCGACACTTTTCCAAATTTGCCGTCATTTATCACTTTTAAAGCTTTTTAAGCCAAAACTTAGCTTTTTCCACCTAAATAATTTTCTAAAATCATAATTAACTTATTTTCAACAATTAATTTCACAAAATAACTTTTTATAATATTACGGAATTTCTTACGTAAAAATTAGCAGTACAAAAATAATTTCACGGTTTCGCTCTCATTGTGACTCATAATTCACTCTTACAGTAACAAATCATTAAAATAATGATATTTTCCAAAATTCCTTAATTTTCCCAAATAAAAATTTCCATTAATATTATATACCAATATTTTACCGTTAAAACAATGAATATAATTTATGAAGCTTCTTAAAGATTTTATCCAATTAATTTAATTGGGTACTGACCACTGTCAGGCTTCTCAAACAACAACCAACAATAATATCACAGAGATATTCCCAGGAAGATCATGCATCACAACAGCATATATAATATAATTGCAGATAAACAATTAAACACAATTAAACCAACACAGATACAAATACCATAACTTAAACAACTTAAATAAATACTAACAGACAAATAATTATAGACAAACACAGGATAGCATATAGCCATCGAATATATCCCTCAGGTAATCCCCTCTTACCTCTCGTAGAATTCTCAACGGAATAAATTGCTTCATCGAATGCCCGGTTCTCACGTACACAACAGAATAAATTCAACCTTCACCAATACAATCAAACTATTACTAATCAAACAATTAAAACCATTAAAATCCTTCCTACATGGTCACGGCCTCAAGGTTCTTGGTGACTAAAAATTCGTAATCATGATTAAGTCATGGATTAATGATCCTTAATTAACCAAGATCATGGATTAGTGGCTAAACAACTAAGTTTGGAAATCAAAACTTCCTAACTCCTAAAAAAACCTAGATTCGGCCTAATGAGTACATGAAGTTAGGGATCTTTGTTTCATGAACCAACTTGGATTCAACATGAATACATGCTAGAAAGATGATATAAAAAATCATTTATAAGGAAAATGAACACAAACTTTCCTCCCCCCACACCTATAGGTTTGGCCTTGACAAGAAATTAGGGAAGGAAATTTTTGATTTCAACATACTCTTGGATTTAAAACATATACATGATGACAAGAACATAGAAATTGGTTTCACATTTTTAGGATTTTTCTATGATTTTCTATGATTTATCCAAGTTAAGAACAACTAAGATGAACATGAAAAATAAAGCTTTGAATCATGAAATGATTTGAAGAAACAATGACTAAAATATGATGAGGATGAAGAATCACCTATTGGAATTGAAAAATGATCAAGAAATCTTCTACCTCCTTCACAAACTTGGCTTCTTTGTGTGAGAGAAAAATAAGAACAAGGTAGAACACTTGAGAGCTTTTGAGAAAGTGTGAGAATATGTGAGAAAGTGTGAGAATGGTCATGAATGAGCTTGACTCTTCAAGCTTATGGGCAGCCATGGCAAGCATAGGCCTTGCGCCATTTTTGGGTAATTAAAATGGCATCATGACATAGGAAACTTAGGTAATTAAAATGGCATCTTGAAAATTAATCTTTGGTCATGACATTTGGGCTCTAGGCCGAAGCCCTTAATGGGTTTGGATGACAAGAATTTGGCCCATTTCACTTAGTGTATCATGAAAATTATTTTATGGACCAAAACGTAATTAATAGAAAGTTTAGAGGTCAAAATGCAATTATCAAAAATTGCTAACATAACCCTAAGACACATTAAACCTCTCACATGGATGACTTAGTCCTAAGAGAATATAGGGTTTATCCACTTATCGAGTCCCGAAACTCCTGTAATCAACTCCGTCGTTCGCCCGATCGAGTATAGCGTCCGTAAAACGTATATTATTTCACTTTTTATAAAATAATTCTAAAAATACACTATCGTAGGAAATAAAATAAAAATCTTAAGTTTTTCAGTCACGAATTAAAATTAGGTTTTTTGAGTAGTATAATTATACTGTCAATGGAATTCGCGGGCCGGGCTTCACCTGACTTTCTAACCTAAATTTTAATCGCAGCTTTCTACATTCAAGTAGAATTGAGTGGTAAACTCCGTTTATTTAAAATAATTTTATAAAACTTAAATAATCATATAAACATATTTCTGTTATTTAAAACAATGAAAAACAGGGAGTTACATAATGTCTCTTTTAAACCAAAGAACTTTGTTTCAACAACTAGACCGTTGCAACTTTTACACATGGATTTATTTGGTCCATCTAGAACTAAAAGCTTTGGTGGTAACTTGTATGCATTGGTAATAGTAGATGATTACTCTAGATATATATGGACATATTTTCTATCTCATAATAGTGATTCATTTGCTGCATTTAAGAAAATGCCAAAAATTGTGCAAAATGAAAATGACATGAAAATTGTTTCTATAAGAAGTGATCATGGGGGAGAATTTCAAAATGAAGTGTTTTAAAACTTTTGTGATGAGCATGGCATTCAACATAATTTTTCTGCTCCTGGAACTCCACAACAAAATGGAGTAGTGGAAAGAAAGAATAGATCATTAGAGGAGATAGCAAGAACTATGTTGAACGACTCTAGCTTGCCAAAACATTTTTGGGCAGATGCTGTCAATACAGCCTGCTATGTGCTAAATAGAGTCTTGATAAGACCAATATTAAAGAAAACTCCTTATGAGCTTTACAAAGGAAGAAAACCAAATATAGCACATTTTCATGTTTTTGGTTGCAAATGCTTTGTTCTTAACAATGGAAAGGATAATCTTGGAAAATTTGATACAAAGACTGATGAAGGAATTTTCCTAGGTTACTCTCTATCTAGTAAAGCATTTAGAATATATAATAAGAGAACACAAACTATTGAGGAATCTGTGCATGTGACATTTGATGAGTCTAACCCCAAAAGGTTGGGAAAGGATTCTGTTATTGATGGTCTTGTAGATTCAATTGAGAAAACTCTACTAGCAGAGAAATAGGACAATGAAGAAGATGAAAGCATAAAGAATGAATTGCTGCAGCAGGATCAAACAGAATAACAGCCTGACCTACCAAAGGAATGGAGGAATGTCAGAAATCATCCAATTGATAACATCATTGGTGAAATTACAAAGGGGGTAACTACTAGACAATCTCTTATAAATGCTTGTAATCATATGGCATTTGTGTCTCAAGTAGAACCTAAGAACATAGATGATGCTATAATTGATGAACATTGGACGATGGCTATGCAAGATGAGTTAAACATGTTTGAAAGAAACCAAGTTTGGAAACTAGTGCCTAAACCCAAGAACTGTCAAGTAATAGGTACAAAATGGGTTTTTAGGAATAAACTAGATGAAAATGGTATAACTATAAGAAATAAGGCTAGATTGGTAGCCAAAGGGTATAACTAAGAAGGCATAGATTATGATGAAACATATGCACCAGTAGCAAGATTAGAAGCTATAAGAATGCTACTTGCTTATGCTTGCATAATGGGATTTAAATTGTATCAAATGGATGTTAAGAGTGCTTTATTAAATGGATTTATACAAGAGGAAGTGTATGTTGGTCAACCACCTGGTTTTGAGAATAATGAATTGCCTAACCATGTTTATAAAATGTCTAAAGCACTATATGGCTTAAAGCAAGCTCCTAGAGCTTGGTATGAAAGGTTAAGTAATTTTCTCTTTGAAAAAGGATTTAAAAGAGGTAAAGTTGATACAACTTTTCACTAAGAAAAAGGCACACATCATTTTACTTGTACAAATATATGTGGATGTTATAATTTTTGGTGCCACAAATGAGCATTTGTGCAATGAGTTTGCAAGTCTTATGCAGAGTGAGTTTGAAATGTCAATGAAGGGTGAGCTGAACTTTTTCCTTGGACTGCAAATAAAGCAAACTGAAAATGGAATCTTCATTAGCCAAACCAAGTACTGCAATGAGTTGATCAAGAAGTTTGGCATGGAAAATGCTAAGGAGATGGCTACTCCAATGATTACCTCCTGTTATCTGGACAAGGATGAGCAAGGTAAACCTGTTGATGTTTCTAAATTCATAGGTATGATAGGCTCACTACTTTATCTTACTGCTAGTAGGCCAGATATCATGTTTAGTGTATGCATGTGTTCTAGGTATCAAGCAAATCCTAAAGAATCACACTTAACAACAGTTAAAAGGATAATTATGTATCTGTTAGGAACAAAAGACATGAGATTATGGTATCCCAAGGGAGCTACATGTACTTTAATTAGCTATTCAGACTCTGATTTTGCTGGTTGTAAACTAGATAGAAAGAGTAGTAGTGGAACTTGCCATTTACTAGGAAACTCATTAGTATCATGGTTCAGTAAGAAACAATCTAGTATGGCTTTATCCACTGCAGAGGCTGAATATGTAGCAGCTAGTAGTCATTGTGCAGTGACGTTTTATGGATGAAACAACAATTAGTTGATTATGGTGTGCAACTAAACCAAGTTCCTATTAGATGTGACAATACAAGTGAAATTAACCTAACTAAGAATCCCATAATGCACTCTAGAACTAAACACATTGAAATCAGACATCATTTCATTAGAGATCATGTTCAAAGTAGAGAAATTGAGATTGAATATGTTGATACAACTAAACAACTTACTGATATTTTTACCAAGCCCTTGAACAAGGAAAGCTTCTTTTTCATTAGAAGAGAATTGGGCATAATTGATCAATCCTATATCTAATCTCTGAGGAATCTGTTTATATGACTGTATCTTTGTGTAAATATGCTCTGATTCTTGTATGATTTGATTTGGATTATCTATGAATGATTAGAAAAGAGTTTCATAAGAAATAGATTTGATCAGGTACACCTATGTACCTAACCCATGTACATGTGTAAAAACTGGAAATTTGTTTTAAACATGGATGTGATCAATAGCTGTATAGAGGTTCAGGAATGGATCCCCTGTGTTTTTAGTCTGATACATCCCTGTGATAAACAGATGTATTAAAAGTCTGAGACACAATTCCTGAATGTCATAAGTATACACTGGTGTACTACAAGTATGTATGCAAAGTCTGATAAACTCAGAATGCACAAGCTTTAATACTCGGGTGCACTACACCCCTGTATGCGAATGCTATAAGAACTGATGTAGAATCTTATTTAAAAACTTCAAATCTTCTGAAACCCACTCTTTCTTCACCTAATTCCGCAACCCTAGTAGAGCTAACCTTAATCCTTCTTGTACCCAAACCAACCCTAATATGGCAAGAACCAAAAATACTGGATCTTCACCCTCAAAAGCTGCTGAGAAGAAGAGGAAGGAAATGGAAACTTCTAAGTCAGTTGAGAAGAAGAAAGGAGTTGAGACTTCAGAGGCTCCTGAGAAAAAGAGGAACAAAGGAAAGGAAGTGGAATCTTCCAAAGAAAAGGAAGTCACTGAAAGTGCTGCTCCAACTTCATACATGGACATTGGACAATGATGCTTTTCTTCAAAGGTAATTTTCTTCTGATGAACAAAAGGAATACTTTAAGCAAAACTTCAGATATAGAGAAATTATTGAACCTTGGGTAATGGATGTAAAATATTTTGAGGATAATGAGTTTAAATTTCCTGAAATTATAGTTTGTTAAAAGCTTAGAGTTTGTACAAACTCAGTTTGACTATCACCCCTTACTGATCAAAGTCTTTTACTCGAATTTGGAAATGAATGCTAAAGAATTCGCTTTGAAGTTAAGGGAATTAAGATAAAAATGTCATTAGAGGAATTCAACAATCTTGCTAACCTACCTTATTATGGACCTTGCATTGCTGGAAATGGTCCCAAATCTGAGTGGTATAATGAGTATGATAATGAACTGGCAAGACCAGATTTAGTTACCTCTAATGAACCTGAAGGTAGAGTTACCTATACCAGTATAATGAGTGTAGAGGATAGAATTCTTCATTATGTTGTCTGCAAAATTTTAATTCCAAGAGGAGGAAATCACTCTATTCTGTAAAACTATGATTTAATGCTTATGTGGGCTATGCTGAATGAGAAGCAAATCAGCTGGGGGTACTGTGTTGCTGCACACATGATAGAATGCATGAAAAGCAAGATGATGCTTGCCTACCCTACATTGGTCTGCATAATCCTAGCTCATTTTAATGTTCCTTTTGATGGAGAAGAAAAGAAGCTTGTAAGAAGAATAACTCACAAGTTTGGTGAAGAAATTGTGAGCAAAATAAACCGAAGAAAGAAGATAGAAGATGGGTAAGGAAAGCTGGAAACAAGGAAACTACTACAGCTGGTACTTCAACTGGACAAGAAAATGCACCTTCTGATTTCCTACAGAAACTGATGAAAATACTGGAAAATGTTGAGGAAAATCAGAATAAAAATCATGAAATTGAAATGGCTGCAATTGCTGAAGTGAATGAAAGGATAAAAAGGACAGAAAAGGACATTGATAAACTCAAAGATGCCCTAGGAGTGGACTTTCATTTCCCTGCACCTCCAGCTCAAACAGAAGAAGATGTTGATGTTGCAAACATTGCAAGAGCTGCTGTGAAGGAAGCTGAGAACACCCCTGCTGAACCATCACCTAAAGGCCGAAACAAAAGAAAATAAAAAAGGAACGACTAGTTCTAGGAATTCATAGGAATTAGAACTTAGTTTTTGAAAGGTAAAATGCCTTAGTTTGTAATTTTGGCTGATGGTTTCTGTTCTTTTTGATTTGTCCCTGCACCTATCCCTCTATCATGAACAATTTTATATGCTAGTTTGAATGTTTAAATGCTTGCCTTCTCTATTGCTTTGAATGTTTCTTTTCTTTTCCTTTTTGATAATGCCAAAATGGGGAGGAAAAAGTATGATATAGAGAAAGGGGATAATAACAAATTATATATGCATATGTTGAGGGGGAGCTTATAAGCTTACATGATTAAGGGGGAGTAAATCAAATTCTGCTCTGATAATATTTTTTTTGCTCTGATATACTTTTGCTCTGATACCATGATATAAATCTGTCAAAATCACTTAGCTTCTTCTACACTTATACTCTGATCTTATAATTTGTTAAAAGATTTGTCGTAATAAAAAAGGGGGAGTTTGTAAGACTCAATGACTTAGAGATTTTGATATATGACAAATAAAATTTAATGTATGTGCAAGTGTTTTAGTGTCAAATTGCAAAGATAGGTATCAAGCAGTGATCAACAAGTTCATTAAGCAAATTCAAGGAAAATATTCAAGGAAGAACTTGAAGGAATAAATGAGTTGCATGTAGAAATCAAAAGAGCAAAGTCAAAGATCAAAGGATCATCAAGACCAAGCTTAAAGGAGAGTTTTAGATTTAAGTCTTAGATGATTTGTAAAAGAAAGAAATCTCTTAGTCACAAGATAGCTCAACTAAAAAGATGCATGAAGAAAATCAATTTTCATAACCTGCATTAAAAGGAATAAGTTTTTTTTTAATGAAAATGATTTTTGGAAATAAGAAAATTATTTGTCATGTACAACCATGTAATCAATGGATGTATGTCTGCTACTGTAACTGACAAATGAATTTAAGGTTCTTGATTCAGTACATAGATGTACTACACCTATGCACAATATGAAATCTGATCTGTTATAAATGGTCCTGTACATATGCTATGTATGCGTGTATTCAAGTTTTCTGGAGAATCTAATGTTCATTAATACATAGATGTACTGAATGGGTGTATTGATGGATTAACCAAGTTCAAGATTTTGAAAAACGCGTACAGCCATGTACTACATAGGTGTACAAAAACTATCAGTATGAAATTGGTTAATACAGCCTTGTACTTAACCCCTGTTCAAGAACCAGAATCAAGAAAAGAGATTCTGTTATCAGACCCAAAATTTGTTTTAATTGATCCCAACGACTATAACTTGTTTCCTATATATAGAGGGATCAAAGGAACACTTATAATAGATCAGAAGTTTACAAAATCAATTAGAGAGAACAATTGTGAAAATCATTCATCTTCTTGCTTGAGCTTCATTGTGAAAAAGAGTGTTTCAATTCTCATAAGAACTTCAACTTGTATATCTGACTTCTGAGAGTTAGGAATCAATCTTTCTGTACTATTTGATTGTAAGAGAGAGGGAGTCTCTCTGTGTGATTAGGGTGAGGAATCCTAAGGAAGAACATTGATTGAGGCTCTTCACAAGAGTGTGGTATCTCGAGGTGAAGGAGTGCTCTGTGGTGTAAAGTTTTTTCAAGCAACCTGGCTAAAGCTTGTTGTGTTAGTGTGTGACTACCCATAGGTGGAGTGGGGACTGGATGTAAGTCACACTGGTGGTGGCTGAACCAGTATAAAACTGATTGTGTGGTATCTCTAAATGCAAACTCTTTAATTTCTGTCTTGCTCATATAACTGTGATCTTGATGTTCTAAGTTTTCAATTGATATCAGTTCTTGATCTGTTTAATTTGAATTAAAACTAGAGTATTACTGCAATCAATCTTGAGTTATTAATTGTTCAAAACTGAGTTGATTAAAACTGTTCTTGATAACTGAAACTAATATATTGTAACTTCAGTTCTTGACTGACCAAGGCCTGTATCTAATACTTATACGACCCTGAACTGATTTATCTTTCTGAATTAATCTTTCTTATCCTCATCACATTCTATTCAAGATTTCATAAAAAGCCCTTAACTGTTTTTGTAAAAGATCCTGAGGCAACTCCGATTTGAAAAGTAAAGTTTTTGAAAAGGAAGAATTTTTGAAAAATCAATTCACCCCCCCCCCCCCTCCCCAAAACAACAGATACTTCGGTTAATAAAATTTTCTATTACTTTCGAACCCTTGTTCTAATTAATCACCCTCCATTCAGAATTAGTAAGCTAACAGAATCCCTTTAGAGTATAATTAACAAAAACTGTAAGAAAGGGAAATCAGATTATCAAATACATAAGCCAAATAGCAGTACTTCAATTCTCATCATCTTCAGTCATTCTTAACACCATGATTTATACAATACAACAATATGTACAGCTACAACAATGATTTATAGAGAAGATTATCTAGACAATAGGCAATAAAGGGAAATCAGATTATCAAATACATATACATATCCATATCCAAGAACTAGCAGTAGTGTGTGTGTATGAGAAATACATACCTGATATGAGTAAGAACTGAGAGAGGAGCTTGTTGGGGGTGGTGGCCGCACGACTACAGAGGTGGTGGTGGCCAGAGGAGGATGAGAGAGAACCTTAGAAACAGAGAGAGAGAGAGAAATAGAGTGAGACAGAGAGAGATGCGAGAGAAACAGAGATAGAGAAAGAGAGAGACGGGGTAGAGGAGAGCTTACCTGAGGAGAGGGGATGAAGGTGGTGACCGGAGCGCGCGCGGGCAAGAGAGAAACAGTGAGAGAGAGAGAGACAAAGTTTCGAGTAAAATGAGGAAGAAAGGGGGTTCTGCCAGATTTAGGGATTTTACTTTTAGCGACCGAATTAATCGGTCTCAAACCTTAAAATTTTAAATCGGTGGCAAAAAGACTCCACCACAAAGTTTTTTAGCGCTCTTTGGCGACTGATTAACATTTCGGTCACTAAGTAATGAAATTTTCCTATTGGCTAAACATCGGTTACCAATTCGGTCGCCAAATAGTCAACAAAATTGTGACTTTTAAAATTCTTTATATAGCGACCGAATTAGCGACCGAATTCGTTGCTACCACACAATTCGGTCACTAATTCGGTCCCTGATTATATTATAACCAACTTTCTCAAAGATCCTATTATCCGTCACTAAATCCGTTACTAATAGCGACTATTACTTTCGGTCGCTATTTTTGGTCGCTATTAGACCTTTTTTTGTGGTGAATATATCCTTTTCCCAGCTCCCTGCATACACTAACAAGTCCATAGAATATATAATTGCACAGAATTTGCAAAGAACACGCACTAACAAGCCCAAAGTTTGCACATAAATTAACTCATGAATTTGCATTCCAATTCAGAACCAATCACAATTATAAAGAATTTTCCTTAACACAATTCATAATATATCCTATATATACTAGCTAGTCCACTATACATGAAGAATTCATAATATATTCTATAGTAGCTAACACAAGTCCAATATACAAATATATACATGTAAATTCATACAAAACTACTCAGTATCTTTTAAGTATGCATGATCTATCTTTTCTACTCATTTTTCTGCAGCATACTTAAAAAAGAAGTTTGCAAATCGCACGCTCAAGTCTTTAAAATCATCTTTAGAAAGAGGAGATTGATCGCTGAAAGCCTGCACAAGTTCAAATAAAATCAACATTAAGTTAAGTCATCACCAAAAATAAAATATATTTAAATAACTTGTTTAATTAATTACCTTCTACCATCCCTCAGTAATAGACACATAGACAATGTTCAACATATGAAACATCACATAATACGCACACGACCAACTTTCTTCCTGTTTATGAGACTACAAAAAAAATGAAATTTAATGTCAATTAAATTTATATATATATATATATATATATATATATTAATTATAATATTAATTACTATTTAATAAACTACTTACCTTGAGGATAATCCATTAAAGATTTGTTTTTGATTTTGAAGTCCTACTTTTCCCATTGGCACAAGATATGCTACATGCCTTCATAGTGCTGTCATAAACAAAATATTCATGACAATTATATGTTCATGTGTAATAAAATAAAAGCAAATGTTACAAATTAAAGTAAATAGAAGTTTACGTACGTATTGAATGAGGCCACCACCTCCTTCGGCGGCTCCTGGTGCAGCGAGCATAAGAAGATGATAGTATGCCTAGTAGGATGAAGTAGGACCAACTGCCAGCCCTCGCCATACGAAAGGTGCTATATATATATATATATTCCCGATCACTTCCTCCCATTAAGTTCTGTATGCATGCACCGACTTTACTGTAATCTGTCAAGAAATCAACTAGCATGACGGTGAGGTCTAAGAATCCTTAAACATTGCAGCCCGTGTCAAGTTGAAGGCGATGTAGATACCTAAGATATGAAATAAGTGGATGTTAATTACGTAATATATTGAAATAAATTATAAAATTAAAATGTACTTATGTGTACCAAAGACTTGGAATCGTGTTGGCTATCCACTGGCCATCTGTGCAAAATTGACCAATATCCTCACCGGCGAAGTGAAAAGGAGCTAGGTGTCCCACATATCGATCGTGCTCCAACGGAAATACAAAATCGTTATACTGATAATCCACACTAATTGCTAACAAACGAGCAAAGGGAGACTGACGAAGCGTTATCAGCTTCGGCTTTGCCTTCAATTGTAAATAAAGAATGCATAAGTAATTGAGAATAAAGAAATTATAAGTATTTGAGAAATATGATCATTATGAATATATCTGGGACAACTCCAACTTCTGTTGCGACAACTCCAGCTCCCGCTGTTTCAACTCTATCTCCCGCTCCCGCTTTGACAACTCATCCACCTCCACATATGTCTTTGGACAACTCTCTTTTGTGCTCACATGTGAAGGTTGGGAAACTCCCGCTGTTTCTTGGGATTGCATGAATGAAAACTGCTTCATAAGCATTTGCGTGAAGGCTGGGTTTGTTAGAAACCTACTCATCATCTGATCTGTAAAACTCGAGTCGGCAATGAGCTCCTGTTTAATCTATTCTCTAAGCTCCTCCTTGTCGATCACCTGCTCGACTCGAGTACGTGACGCGCATGATCCATAGAATTTCTTAATGCCCACTGTCCTTGGAACACCACGGACACGACCAAGGTGGTCGTCTTTTCCTAGGGCAACGACCAAAATATCCTGATGTCCCTATGGAACGAACGATCCTTGCGAGCTTTTTTCCTTCAGCTCCTCCTACAAAGACAAAATTAAGAAAAAAAAAACATGTAAGACATTGTGTTACAAATATCAAGTAGAAATGTAGTTAGTTTGTTACTTACAATCTTTTCTGCCACAACGCATGTGGCTTCAACTTTAAAATCTCTCTTCTTTGTCTTTCGACCTTCCAACCAATAGTCCTCGCGTGGGGGTGGAAACGGAGGATCAACAACTGTGTCCTTATCTACTTCTCCTGCTTCTATCAGCTCTTTCAACTTCTCCTGCCTCTCTCTCAACTTCTTTTATATCAAATTCTTCTCCAAAAGATTATACCCACCTTGAGACATGGTGTGGGTGTGGACATTCTTTGCTTGATTCTCCTTACCCCTTTCCCTTTTAGCCTGTTACAAATAACACGTACTCAATTTATTAAATAAATTTTTTTACTTAAATATACTTTAACATGGATAAATAAATTAACTTCAACTAACCAGAAACTGAGGTGTGCCTCGGCTCCTAACAAAGCTATCTCACGTATCCTCATCAAGGAATGGGTATATGATAGTGTGATTTTACATCATATTTCATGTTCACTTTCGCATGCATTTTTCATATAGTTTAGGCATAATTAGTTGACTTTTGTTAGTTTTTCCCTTGGAACGGGTGAAGCGGTTTCTTGGTGTTGTTTTGCAGGAATTTAAGGAAAAATGCTCATAAATTAGCCTTGATGGAGCTTTGATGGAATAGAGCTTGAAAAGTGAAGAATATGAGCCAGACAGAGCCTATCACGGCCTGGCCGTGATGACCATCACTGCCATGATCAAGCAGAGCAGAAGGCAAAAGTCAGAAGCTGTCACGGCCTAGCCGTGATGCCCATCACGGCCGTGACAGACCATGTGGTATAAGTCAGAAACTGTCACGGCCTAGCCGTGATACCCCTCACGGTCGTGACAGAACAGTTGGTGGAGACAGAAGCTATCACGGTCGTGACAGGTCAGGAAGAACTGATCAAGGCCTAGCCGTGATGAGGCTCACGGCCGTGATGCTCCAGATTTGAAAGCGCGCCCATTCCAGAACGCGTCACGGCCTGGCCGTGATGGCCATCACGGTCGTGACGCATGGCCTCCCTATAAATAAAGCAGTGCAGACAGAACCAGAGACACCTTTTGGGATCAGAACTGTTTTTAGATCTATTTTAATCCTTATTCTGGAGCTGCGTCTCCTACTCCCTATTTTCTTTCTCTTGTTTAGAATTATGATGAATTCCGATTGTTCGTTTGTCGTTATGAACATGAGGAACTAATCCCTTTGTCTAAGGGATCAATGAAACCACCCATGGCGGTGTAGCGATTCAATGTGATGTATGTCTCTCTCCTCTAACTCAATTCTTATTTTCCAATTCTGATTTCATTGTGTTGATCATATGCATGCGTGATTAACTAGTTAACGTGATGAGGCTTGATAGGCAATTCACGTTTAGAACTTGAATTGGGAACATTGATTGAATATTGCACGAGAGTGAGTAAGAGATTAGTGCAACCTTATAGGGAACAAGATTTAATCGATTTTGATTATTGAGTTATGAGACCTAGCAAGTAATTAACTCAATCGTTGAATACGTCCTATTGAGCACGACAGTGGATTTAGGAGAATTTGGGGGTCCCGGTTGACATTAAAATTGAACTTAGGGAGAGGATCATCATCACTTGGGTACTATGCACGATTGGGTAGGTGGATTTATAACCTTAGGCGTTTTAATCCAGATTTTCACTCTTAATTGATTTGTTAATTCGTATTGATTTGAACTTGCGATCCTATTTTCTCTTCAATCTCAACCACTTTCTGTTACTTGACCAAACGTATTGAACTTCTCGCGAATTAGTCGAATTGGTAGCCCAATCCTTGTGTTCGACCTCGGTAAATTCTTACCGTGTTTATTTTATTACTTGCGATGACCCGGTACACTTGCCGGTGACTCAACAAGTTTTTGGCACCGTTGCCGGGGATTGGCACAACCAATTTTCCTAATTTTTAGGGAATTTGATTATTTGGTTAAGCTGTTTTTATTTTTATTTTTATTTTTCTGTTATGTAATTACTATTATTTCTCTCTACTTCTTTGATTCCACTTGGTCTTGCCTTGTTCTTGTATGCGAGGTACCCTCTCACAAGAGGAATTGCTATTTGATTCGGAGATCACCAAGACCGAGAAACGCTTAAGGAAATAAGCCAGAGAGCAAAAGAGGCTTGAAGCAATTGAATTTGAAAGGATGGCCGAAGAAAACCCTCCTCGTCCTCCTCCTCGTTACAAGCCTCTCTTCGAGTACAGTCTACCCAACTTGGGTGATTGTGATTCTTCCATCGTGAGAGGCAACCTCATCTGAACTCCTTCAGAGTGGAAGGATGTGTCACAGCCTATATTCGTGAGAATCAGTTTGATGGGAGTGGCAAACAAGACCCTCACAGGCACATCACCCACTTCCTTGAAGCTTGTGACTTGCAGAGGACAAGAGGTGTTTCTCAAGATGAGTTTCGCTTGCGGCTTTCCCCTCTCTCTCTTAGGGATGTCGCTCGCGATTGGTTTGACTGCTTGGATAGGAACAATATCAGATCTTGGGAGCAAATGGCACAAAAGTTCCTAACTAAGTATTTTCCTCCTCAGAAAGCGGCACAAGCAAGAGTTGCCGTCACATCTTTCAGGCAGACAGAAGATGAAACTTTTAATGAAGCTTGGGAGAGGTACAATGTGCTCCAAGGTTCAACATTTCTTTAACGGGTTAAGGGGGCGCTACCAGATGAACTGTGATGCCACAACTGGCGGTTCATTTTCCTATTTATCAACTGAGGATGGATGGGCATTATTGGAGAAGATGTCATACAATGATTACAACCGTGGTAGGGAAACCTCAAGCGGAGTCAGTTCTGCAACAATGGAAGCCATTCTAGAGCAAAATAGACTGTTGAAGATGCAAAATGCGGCATTGTCTGGGAACAAGAAGGTGAATGTGATACATGAAGGAATGCCTCCGGGTTGTGATAATTGTAATGGAGATCATGACACTCAAAGTTGTCCGCTCAACTTCTCTCAGGAACATGTGGACTCATGCCACAATTTCTATGACACTGTACCCCAGAACAACTATCAGAGGAACAGACAGAATGATTACAGTCAGAATCAGAATAGGGGGTATATGAGGAGAGACCATCCGGGTTTCGCTTGGAGTAATGCTAGTGGTTGTCTAGCCGGGCAACAACAACCTCAACAGGGTCTGAGGCCAAACATTGGAATCCATCAACGCAATACTCAGCAGGCTCTTCCGGGGCCTAATCAATTGCAAATAACTGATGGTGGAAGGCAACCTTGGGAGTTGGCTTTTGAGAAGATGAGTGCAACAATTGAGAAGTTGTCAATCAATACAAGCACAACCATTGACAAGTTGGCAACTCATACAGGGTCGACAATTCAGAATCTAGAGACGCAGATAGCTCAGCCCGCAAAGCAACTAAATGAGCGTCTCCCAGGCACTCTCCCAGGTGATACAGAGAACAACCCTAAGAACCAATGCAATGCCGTAACGACTAGGAGCGGTAGGGTGTTGGGATCTAACAAGGGTGCAACTAGTTCTCAGAGAGCTAAGGTCTCGGAACAACCACATGTTGAGGAAGAGAAACTTGAGAAAGAGGAATTGGCAAGTGACAAGGCACCGGAGCAAGGGGGAAGGTTAAAACTTGTAGATGAAGAGTTCAGAAAAGAGAAGTGGGTTGAGCCCAAAGACCTCCCGCCCTACATGAGGGTACCATATCCTGAAAGATTGAAGAAACCTCAACAAGATAAACAGTTCAATAAATTCCTTGATGTCTTCCGCAAACTTCAAATTAACATTCCATTTGCGGAAGTCCTGGAACAAATGCCATCCTATGCTCGGTTTATGAAGGAGCTTCTCTCCAAGAAGAGGAAGATAGTGGATGAGGAAACAATTACTTTGACCGAGGAGTGTAGTGCCATTCTTCAAAGAAAACTACCTCCAAAGTTGAAGGATCCCGGTTCTTTTTCTATACCATGCACCATTGGGGAGATGACTCTAGGAAAGGCATTGTGTGATCTAGGGGCAACCATCAACTTGATGCCCCTCTCAATGATGAAGAAGTTGGGTATCAAAGAAGTCAAGGATACACGAATGTCACTCAAACTAGCCGATCGTTCTATAAAATATCCTTATGGGGTGGTCGAAGATTTGTTAGTGAAGGTGGACAAGTTCATATTTCCGGCGGACTTTGTGGTGCTTGATATGGATGAAGACGCCGAGATCCCTCTCATATTGGGAAGGCCCTTCTTAGCCACTGGGCGTGCTCTGATAGATGTGCAACAAGGGAAACTCACCCTCCGTGTGCAAGATGAGAATGTAGTCTTCAATGTCTTTGAAGCAATGAAGCACCCAGATGAGAGGTCGGATGTGTATCGAGTGGATATGGTGGACTCAATTGTCAAGGAAAAGACCACTAGAGAAACCCATGGTTCTTCACTTGCACAAGTGTTGGTAAAATCCCATGAAGATGATAGTGAGGAAGAAGACCCTTTGGCGGATGAGGACTATCTTGAGTGCTTAAAGAACATGGAAGCCTTACCGAGTCTCCCAAGGGAAGAATGTGCAAGGGAAAAGCTCAACAACGAAGGAATGGAAGAAGATGGCAAGGCACCGGAGTTGAAGCAACTCTCAACCCACTTAAGGTATGCATTCTTGGGGGAGAAGGGACAACATCCGGTGATCATTAACAATGCCTTGAAAAAGGATGAAGAAGAAAAGCTGTTGAGAGTTCTTAGGGAACACAAATCCGCCATTGGGTGGAAGATTTCGGACCTAAAAGGTATAAGCCCTTCCCTATGCATGCATAAAATTTTGATGGAAGATTATTATAAGCTGGTGGTTCAACCATAAAGACGGCTAAATCCCATCATGAAAGAAGATGTGCGTAAGGAAGTGATTAAACTTTTAGATGTCGGAATCATCTACCCAATATCGAATAGCAATTGGGTTAGTCCAATTCATGTGGTCCCAAAGAAAGGTGGCACAACCGTGGTGGTCAATGGAAGCAATGAATTGATCCCAACAAGGACCATCACGGGGTGGAGAGTATGCATCGATTATAGAAGGCTAAATGAGGCAACAAGAAAGGATCACTTCCCTCTTCCCTTCATTGACCAGATGCTTGAAAGGTTAGCCGGATTTGAGTACTATTGTTTCTTAGATGGGTACTCCGGCTATAATCAAATTGTGGTGGATCCTCAAGACCAAGAGAAGACGACCTTCACTTGTCCCTATGGAGTCTTTGCCTATAGGAGGATGCCCTTTGGATTGTGCAACGCTCCTGCTACTTTCCAAAGGTGCATGCTTTCTATTTTCTCGGACATGGTGGAGAAATGCATTGAGGTGTTCATGGATGACTTCTCGGTCTTTGGGACCTCATATGACAATTGCTAGAAGAACTTGACTTTGGTGCTTAAAAGGTTCCAAGAGACTAACCTTGTGCTCAATTGGGAGAAATGCCACTTCATGGTCAAGGAAGGTATAGTCTTGGGGAACAAAATCTCCCAAAGGGGGATTGAGGTTGATAAAGACAAGATTGAGTTGATTGAGAAGCTTCCCCCACCAACCAATGTAAAGGGGGTGAGGAGTTTCTTGGGGCATGCCGGGTTCTACCGGAGATTCATCAAGGACTTCTCCAAAATCGCAAGGCCGCTTTGTGACCTTCTTGTGAAGGATGTATCCTTTGAATTTAATGCTTCTTGTTTAAATGCCTTCACTATTCTGAAAAATATGCTTGTCACCGCACCCATAATCACTGCACCTAATTGGAATTTACCATTTGAAATCATGTGTGATGCTAGTGATTATGCGGTGGGGTCTGTTTTGGGACAAAGGGTGGAAAAATTAGCTCATGTCATTTATTATACAAGTAAGGTTTTGAATGAGGCACAAGCTAATTATTCCACCACTGAAAAGGAACTACTGGCTGTGGTTTTTGCTTTAGATAAGTTTAGATCCTATATTGTGGGGTCTAAAATTGTTGTTTTCATCGATCATGCGGCCATAAAATACTTGATGACAAAACAAGACGCCAAACCTAGATTAATTCGGTGGATTCTTCTTTTGCAGGAATTTGAACTAGAGATTAAGGACAGGAAGGGATCCGAGAATGGTGTGGCGGACCACTTATCTAGGTTGGTCAATCCCGACACCAAGGAGGAATTGTTAGACATCAAGGAAGAATTTCCTGATGAAAAACTGTTTGCACTCGTTGGAAACTTCTCTCCTTGGTTCGCGGACATGGCCAACTTCAAATCTTCAAATGTGGTTCCGCAAGGTTGGACTAATCAACAAAGGAAGAAGTTCTTCTCAGATGCAAAGTATTATGTGTGGGAGGACCCCTATCTTTTCAAGCAATGCTCGGATGAGATCCTAAGGAGGTGCATTCCCCATGACCAGATCGAAAACGTGTTGTGGCATTGTCATAGCTCGGATTATGGTGGGCATTATGGGGGAAAGAAGACCGCAGAAAAGATCCTCCAAAGTGGGTTTTATTGGCCGACGCTCTTCAAGGATGCCCACACCTTTGTTGAAAACTGTGATCGTTGCCAAAGAGTCGGCAATATCTCTAAGCGGCATGAACTCCCCTTGAATTGCATGCTTGAAGTAGAGCTCTTTGATGTGTGGGGGATATATTTCATGGGACCATTCCCACCATCTTTATCCTACCAATACATTTTGGTGGTTGTGGACTACGTGTCAAAGTGGGTAGAGGCAATCCCAACAACTACGGATGATGCGTGGGTAGTCATGGAATTCCTAAGGCGCAATATCTTCTCAAGGTTTGGGGTCCCTAGAGTGTTGATTAGTGATGGGGGATCCCACTTTTGCAACAATCAAATGCACAAGCTTCTTGAGAAGTATGGGGTCAAGCATAGAGTCTCTACTCCTTATCATCCCCAGACAAATGGGCAAGCGGAGGTATCCAACCGTGAGTTGAAGCGCATTCTTGAGAAAACCGTCAACTCCTCACGGAAGGATTGGTCAAAAAAGTTAGATGATTGAACGCGCTGTCGCCACGCGCCAAAAAGAACGAGCGTTTACAAAATAATGTAGATAGGGAAGCGACAACTCGAGTATCGTCTCACAAGGACTCTTAGGTGTTGTTGTTAACAGAAAAGTCAGAAAAAGTCAGATTTTAGGGGGTTTTGAGATTGAAAACTAAAGAAAGAAAACAGAACAGAAAAACAATGCAATAAAAAGTAATTACCAAATAAGCTAAAGAACGATCAACCTCATCGTTTCTCGGTTTCCCACTATCATTGGTTCATATAAATCCAAGCCCTAAGCAGATTCTAATCCCCTTTCGGTTGTAGCAACAATTTACAAGCGAAACCACTACTACAGATATACGTCCCTATTCCCGAATTAAGCACATGGGATTAAGCCCTCATGAACTAAGCGAACATGAATGAACACACGCGAATTAAGCAAACGCGATTATATATAGGGACATAACATCACCGAAACAAATCAACACAACACTATACACTCCTGAATTAAGCAAACAGAAACATATAGCATCGTATTGAAAAGAGAAAAGCAAATAAAACAGGAATTACAAAACCTCAAGCGTAGTAATGGAAACCAATCACAGTAGATTAATCTAGGAGACTAGCTCTCCATTACAGACATAAGCACAAAAGAAAAGAAACTACAACTACTGACTAACTAAGACTGACTAACTAGCTAAAAATCATTTCTGCCTTCAAACAGGCTTATATACAACTTCTGGGATCCGCAGACTCGCGAGGCGAGCACACATTCGTGAGGCGAGGAATGCGAACAGTCTTCAGCTTTTGGTCTTCTCGCGAGGCGAAGCACGGATCGCGTGGCGAGGAATGGAAAAGTCATGGCTTCTGGTCTTCACTCTCGCGAGGCGAGTAATATGTTCGCGGGGCGACACAAAGGATTGCAAATTTTCTGGCACAGTCACCTTCAGGTTCGCGAGGCGAATGCCTTCTCGCGGGGCGAAAGCTCCAGATTTATTTCTTTTTATTAACCTGAAAACAGAAAATAGCATAAGTGCTTTATTTAACTCTAAATCAGCTAAATTAACATAAAAACACTTTACAGACTCAAAATGCTGCTTAAAGACAATCAAGTCTAATTTGGGTGAAAATGAGATAAAATTAGCACAAAGCCATGGTCTTTACTAGTTATAAAACCAGTCAACCAGAGGCTCATCAAAATACCCCAAACTTAAACTTTGCTTGTCCCCAAGCAAACTAAAACTCAAAAACTTAAAAAGACTCAAGACATGGCAAGCTTAAGAATTCAATCAAATTTGCACAAATTTCAAGCAATTTCATCAAAACAGTTTTCTTCAATGTTCCCCCCTTTCAAACAAAGCAATCCCCACAATCATTTATTCCAAACAATTGAGAATTTCATCATTTAAACAATCATTAATCTAAGCAAGGGATCCAAGTTACACACAAGAAGGAGATCACCAATTTCAAACAACTGCCTTCCTCACAAGTGAGATTTGGTGTTCACTCAATCGCTCAGTTTTTGTCAGGCTATCATCATTGCACTCAATTTCACTTTTCAAGAACACTTCCCATAAATTTGATTTTCATCTCCAAATGATTCCCACAGAAAACATGCACGCAACATCAAATGGTCTTTTATGGGTTGTAATGGGGCCTGGCTAAGGGTAGGATGTACAAAGGTACTGGGCTGAAGATCCTAGGAACTAAGAGAGCATGAAACACTTCAAAACATTGAAATTCCACTCAAGTTCCTTTTCTCATTCTTCTTTATGCTTTGGGTGACTACAGCCATTTCTTCTAATACTTTTATTTTTATCATTTTTACACTTTTATTTTTCTTTTCTTTTTTCTTTCTTTTTTTTCTTCTTTTTTTTTCTTGGCCTTTGGCTCCAACCTTTTTATTATATATTTTTTCTTTTTCCCAATCCCAACACACATCACACCTTGCAGCCACCCCAAACTTAGTTTCTTGCAACCATTCTCTTGCTAAGATTCCATGCTCTCCTAATCCTAAGATCGGGTTAACATGGTTTTTCAGATTTTAGGCTCATAACATAAGGTTAACAAGAATTAACAGGCTAATTAGGCTCAATGGGGCTAACTAAGGAACATGCATTAAGGATGGTTATTTTAGGCTAAGTAGCTATTTACAAAGAAAATGCCTAAATCATCTGAAGCAAACATATAAACATGTAAACCAAAAAGAGATTCAAGCAAATTCAGGAAAGTGCAATTCAAAAGTGATTCTCACAGTTAGAAACATGTTGGAGGCTCAAAACCTCACCTGGACATTTTTTTCAAATTGTTTGACAGAGATTCTATCCCTAGTGTGTTTCCCATCACCCCAAACTTATCATAAATCATGCCATCACAACAAAATCTCAAAGTTCAGTTTTCAATCTCATGGGGATCAAATTTTCAATTTTCAAGTCTGATAAGCCTCTGGCTTATCTAGTTTTATAACTAGATGGACTGTGGTTTTCATGCAATTTATTCGAGTTCACTCTCGATTTCGCCCAAATTTGCCTTGTTTTGTTCCTAAGTTAGACTTTGACTCGTTTTGTGGATTTTGTGTAGTTTTTAGGTTATTTTGAATAGAATTACGCTTTTGTTTGCTTTTGTTGTTTCAGGTCAATAAGTGAAGCTCTGAGAGTCAAGGAAAGTCAAGAAGCAGGGGAAAAAGCACTTCTGGAGACACTCGCCTCGCGAGTGGATGCTCGCCCCGCGAGCCTGAAGATCAACAAGGCAGCAAACTCATCAATTCTGTCTCGCCCCGTGAGAGTATTCTCGCCTCGCGAGATTCTGAAGACCCTGGAAGACAGAGACCATCACGGCCTAGCCGTGATGAAGGTCACGGCTGTGACAGAGGAAGGTTTGAAGATTCGCCCCGCGAACATACTTTCGCCTCGCGAGAATTCAAATTGAAAGCGCGCCAATTTTAATTCTCGCCTCGCGAGCGAGCGCAGATCAGGAATCCTATATTTTGCTGTTTCAGTATCTGATTGAGGAGGCTGGAGAGCTCTTTGGAGGGCCGCGAATCCTAGTAGTTTTTCCACTGTTTAGAGTAGCGTTTAGGGTAGTTTCTTGTCTCTTTGGAGCTGCGTCTCCCTTTTTCTTTTTCTTATTTTGATATGGAGATTATGTCCGATTGTTTGTCTATGAGCATGAGGAACTAATCCCCTCGTCCGAGGGAGCAATGAAGCCGCCCATGGCGGTGTAGATTCGATGTGATGTATGTCTTTCTCCCTTTGTCTCAATTTATGTTTTCCAATTCTGATTTGATTGTGTTGATCATATGTGTTGCGTGATTGACTAGTTAAACATGTTGAGGCCGAGAGGCGATTCGCGTTTTAGAACTTGAATTGGGATCGCTAATCGAATATTACACGAGAGTGAGTAGGAGATTAGTGCAACCTTATAGGGAACAAGAATTAATCAAATTCGAGATTAGGATTATGAGACCTAGTAAGTAATTAATCCAATCGTCGAATACGTCCTAATGAGCACGGGAGTGGATTTAGGAGAATTTGGGGGTCCCGGTTGACATTGTAATTGAACTTAGGGAGGAATTCATCATCACTTGGGTATGCATATTGGGTAGGTGGATTTGTGACCTTGGACATTTTAATTTCAGATTTTAATAGTTTAGTTTTATTAGATTTGTTAATTGAATTTTTGATATTAATCTCTCTCTCTCAACCACCTTTTGTAACTTGACCAAACGTATCGGATTTCCCACGAATTAGTCGAATTGGTAGCCCAATCCGTGAGTTCGACCTCGGTAATTACTTACCGTGTTTCTTTTATTACTTGCGACGACCCGGTACACTTGCCGGCGTCACAACAAAGTCCTAGGGGGAAAACAGTCAACACAAATAACATGCAATCAATCTATGCAAATTCAATCAAATCAAGCAAGCCAGCCAACACAAGACTCAACACAACTCCTGAGCTTCTCAAATTATTCAGGAGCTTTATTAAAAACAAAACAGAAATAAAGCAAGGAAAAGAAAATTAAAAAGAGCAAGGTTCAGAAAAACTCATTGGAGTGGTCCACCAGGATCCCATTGTCTGTGATATAGTGGCCACGGGATGCTCAAATTGTGAAGTGATCCTCCCGGATCCCATGGCCTATAGCATAAATATGAGAGCGGACACTTGATAATCTTGGTACCTCCGCCAAGTGCGGCGGACTTCTCACTCCCCTTCGGGTCACAGTTGACCTCTTTGTCAACCTTGTCAATAAAATCCTCCCAATAATATCGGGGCTCAACCTCTTGGACTGGCCATGGTGCAAATTCCAGAGGCTTGAACTTCATCACTGGTTGTTCCACAGGGGAAGATGGCTGCTCAATGGATGGTACAGTTAGAGTATCCATGACGTCAAGAACCTCGGCTGAACAATCAGCTTCACTCATACTATCACCCTGCAAAATAGAGTCAAGAAACTCAGCACAAACAGCACACGGGTTAGTGTCAGTACATTCAGTACATGTAGTAACAGAAACTGAATTAGTAACGGTCTGAATGTCTGGACTTTCAGCACACAATTCATCCATCCCATCACTTTCAACACATGCATCTACTTCCAAAGGTTCTTCGTTATCCTCAAGCTTTTTGCCTTGATTGTCAGGAAGGAATGTATAAGCTCGAGGCCAATAAGTAGCATCTGTCAGAATGGGGCATGCCTCATACAGGTGCTCGGGAGAGCCGCACATGCCACAAAACTCTCTCTGCTGAAACAATTGCTTCAAATAAGTGAGCTTATCAATAACATCCATAACCAGACAAATTCAACAAAAATATTATTTATTTTTATTTTTATTTTTTATTTTTTATTTTTTATTTTTTTATTTTCTGCTAATAACACAACAAGAGTCCCCAGCAACGGCGCCAATTTTTGAACGCGTTGTCGGCACGCGCCAAAAAGAACGAGCGTTTACAAAATAATGTAGATAGGGAAGCGACAACTCGAGTATCGTCTCACAAGGACTCTTAGGTGTTGTTGTTAACAGAAAAGTCAGAAAAAGTCAGATTTTGGGGGGTTTTGAGATTGAAAACTAAAGAAAGAAAACAGAACAGAAAAACAATGCAATAAAAAGTAATTACCAAATAAGCTAAAGAACGATCAACCTACTGTTCTCGGTTTCCCACTATCATTGGTTCATATAAATCCAAGCCCTAAGCAAATTCTAATCCCCTTTCGGTTGTAGCAATAATTTACAAGCGAAACCACTACTACAGATATACGTCCCTATTCCCGAATTAAGTAAACGGGGTTAAGCCCTCATGAACTAAGCGAACATGAATGAACACACGCGAATTAAGCAAACGCGATTATATATAGGGACATAACATCACCGAAACAAATCAACACAACACTATACACTCCTGAATTAAGCAAACAGAAACATATAGCATCGTATTGAAAAGAGAAAAGCAAATAAAACAAGAATTACAAAACCTCAAGCGTAGTAATGGAAACCAATCACAGTAGATTAATCTAGGAGACTAGCTCTCAATTACAGACATAAGCACAAAAGAAAAGAAACTACAACTACTGACTAACTAAGACTGACTAACTATATAAAAATCATTTCTGCCTTCAAACAGGCTTATATACAACTTCTGGGATCCGCAGACTCGCGAGGCGAGCACACATTCACGAGGCGAGGAATGCGAACAGTCTTCAGCTTTTGGTCTTCTCGTGAGGCGAAGCACGGATCGCATGGCGAGGAATGGAAAAGTCATGGCTTCTGGTCTTCACTCTCGCGAGGCGAGTAATATGTTAGCGGGGCGACACAGAAAGGATTGCAAATTTTCTGTCACAGTCACCTTCAGGTTCGCGAGGCGAATGCCTTCTTGCGGGGCGAAAGCTCCAGATTTATTTCTTTTTATTAACCTGAAAACAGAAAATAGCATAAGTGCTTTATTTAACTCTAAATCAGCTAAATTAACATAAAAACACTTTACAGACTCAAAATGCTGCTTAAAGACAATCAAGTCTAATTTGGGTGAAAATGAGATAAAATTAGCACAAAGCCATGGTCTTTACTAGTTATAAAACCAGTCAACCAGAGGCTCATCAATGATGCTTTATGGGCTTATAGGACCGCCTTCAAGACTCCAATTGGAAGGTCTCCCTACAATTTGTTGTTTGGAAAGGCATGCCACTTGCAGGTGGAGTTGGAGGAAAAGTCTTATTGGGCAATTCGACAACTCAACTTTGACTTGACAAAGGCCGGTGAGAAGAGGCTTTTGGATTTAAATGAGTTGTCCGAGATCCGCATGCAAGCTTATGAAAATGCAAGAATCTACAAGGAGCGGACTAAGGCATGGCATGACAAGCACATCTTGCCTAGAAGGTTTGAGCCCGGACAAATGGTAATCCTTTATAATTCAAGGTTGAGGCTCTTTCCTGGAAAGCTGAAATCGAGGTGGTCGGGACCATTCAAGATCCTCCAAGTCTTCCCACACGGAGCAGTGGAATTAGAAGGGGCCTCTGGCAACTTCAAGGTAAATGGGCAAAGGCTAAAGCATTATCATGGGGAATCAATCCCAAACGGCAAGCAAGTCCTTCTTCTGGATTAACCCTTAAGGGTGACTTGAGTCAGGCTCGGGACGTTAAACAAGCGCTTATTGGGAGGCAACCCAAGCTTCTTAACCCTTCTCTTTAGTGATTTTCATTTTCGTAGTAGTTTTTGTTTTTGATTTCACTCTTGAATAATTTGAGAAGATCAAGAGTTTTCTTTTACTAATAAAATTGCCAAGTGATTTCAGGAAGGGAGAGCAAGAAGACAAGGAAAAAGCAGAGGCAGCACCCATCACGCCCAGGCCGTGACACTGGTCACGGCCGTGATGGGCTAAAAATGAAGACCAGAAAGGATCACGGCCCAGCCGTGATATCCATCACGGGCATGATGGAAAGACCCTGAAGAGCAGAGAGCATCACGACCTAGCCGTGATGGAGGTCACAGCCGTGACAGGCCAGCCCTGAGGACCAGAATTGATCACGGCCTAGCCGTGATGAGGCTCACGGCCGTTATGTACGTCCCAACAAGTTTTTGACTGGAATGAGAGTCAACACCCACTACCACCTTGGTAAGTCGTTCCAATTTTTCTCCTCTCTTCGACTTGATTGTTTACATTGGGGACAATGTAAATTTTTAAGCTTGGGGTGGGGTATTTTGCATTTACATTATTCATGTTGCATTCATATAGTTTTGCATGATAGTTTTGCATGATCACACGAATCGATTGCCCTTTGCTTAGATATGATGTATCCAATTGTGATAACTGAGTGCCAAATAAATAGAGATAATGGATTGTTGAAACCAATTTTTATTCTTGTGATAAGGCAAATAATGAGAATGCTTGAGATAATCTTTGATAGTTGATAACTAGCATATGGTTCCATAGATTTGTGTTTCTCACTGATTCATGAACTACAAAATGTGAGATTTTGAGCCAAAGGGGTACTCACTATATCTACCCCATTCTTTGTGTTAGAGTGTTATTCCTCTTGGATTGTATTTCTCTAGAACTTGACTTGAAACCGTTTCAAAGCTTAAAAGTTTTTTGAAAACATTTTTGAAAATGATTGAGGCACTAGGTATTTTTGCCGGCCTTCTGAGCTTTGATTGACTAAATGCTACCCCTTAGTTGCCCAATTTTGAGCCTAAAAGAATGAAGTACTTTTCTTGGTACCTTGAAATATATTGTTGAATGATGCTTGATAGGACCTTCTAAAGTATTACAAAAAAGGGTAAAAAGGTAGTTGAATAAGTATGGGATGAGAAAATCAGAAAATATTTCTCCTGAATTGAAAATCTCCCCTTCTCAAACAAAAATAAAAAGAAAAAGAAAACAAAAAAATGGAGAAGGGGATGACAAAAGAAAAGTGAGAAATAAAAACAAAAATAAAGAAACAAAGGTGGAAAAGTGAATCAAAACCCAAAAGGGTATTTTAGAAGGTCATGTTTGCAATGCTTGATATGCTATGTAGCCTTTTGAAATTTCCTTTTCTTGTTTTCCCCACCTAACAATTAATCCCATGGCCCCGTTACAACCAAAGCAAAAGACCTCTTGATTCTTAATTGCTTTCATTAATAAAGTAGAGATTTGGTTGATAGTCAAGCCTATGGTAGAGTTCATTCCTTGAGGAAATAGAGCGAAATAGAGTTCATTCCTTGAGGAAATAGTCAAGCCTATGGTAGAGTTCATTCCTTGAGTGAGACTAGAAAGTGAGACAAGCAAATGAACAAGCTTGGGGTGATTTTCAGGTGAGAAAGAGTGCTCAGACCAGTGAAAATATGAGTCTAAGAAACCTAAGCGTCTAATTGGACTTGAATTGATTGTCTCTTGCTAAATTATTTGAATTGCCTATTACTTGGATTAGTTACTACTCGGGTTCTAAATCACACTATCCATGGTTTTTGATCTTCTGACCTTAGTGTTTGCTTGAGGACAAGCAAGTTTTTAGCTTGGGGTGATTTGATAGTGTGATTTTACATCATATTTCATGTGCACTTTCGCATGCATTTTTCATATAGTTTAGGCATAATTAGTTGATTTTTGTTAGTTTTTCCCTTGGAACGGGTGAAGCGGTTTCTTGGTGTTGTTTTGCAGGAATTTAAGGAAAAATGCTCATAAATTAGCCTTGATGGAGCTTTGATGGAATAGAGCTTGAAAAGTGAAGAATATGAGCCAGACAGAGCCTATCACGGCCTGGCCGTGATGACCATCACGGCCATGATCAAACAGAGCAGAAGGAAAAAGTCAGAAGCTGTCACGGCCTAGTCGTGATGCCCATCACGGCTGTGACAGACCATGTGGTAAAAGTCAGAAACTGTCACGGCCTAGCCGTGATACCCCTCACGGCCGTGACAGAACAGTTGGTGGAGACAGAAGCTATCACGGTCGTGACAGGTCAGGAAGAACTGATCAAGGCCTAGCCGTGATGAGGCTCACGGCCGTGATGTTCCAGATTTGAAAGCGCGCCCATTCCAGAACGCGTCACGGCCTGGCCGTGATGGCCATCACGGTCGTGATGCATGGCCTCCCTATAAATAAAGCAGTGCAGACAGAACCAGAGACACCTTTTGGGATCAGAACTGTTTTTAGATCTATTTTAATCCTTATTCTGGAGCTGCGTCTCCTACTCCCTATTTTCTTTCTCTTGTTTAGAATTATGATGAATTTCGATTGTTCGTTTGTCGTTACGAACATGAGGAACTAATCCCTTTGTCTAAGGGATCAATGAAACCACCCATGGCGGTGTAGCGATTCAATGTGATGTATGTCTCTCTCCTCTAACTCAATTCTTGTTTTCCAATTCTGATTTCATTGCGTTGATCATATGCATGCGTGATTAACTAGTTAACGTGATGAGGCTTGATAGGCAATTCACGTTTAGAACTTGAATTGGGAACATTGATCGAATATTGCACGAGAGTGAGTAAGAGATTAGTGCAACCTTATAGGGAACAAGATTTAATCGAGTTTGATTATTGAGTTATGAGACCTAGCAAGTAATTAACTCAATCGTTGAATACGTCCTATTGAGCACGACAGTGGATTTAGGAGAATTTGGGGGTCCCGGTTGACATTAAAATTGAACTTAGGGAGAGGATCATCATCACTTGGGTACTATGCACGATTGGGTAGGTGGATTTGTAACCTTAGGCGTTTTAATCCAGATTTTCACTCTTAATTGATTTGTTAATTCGTATTGATTTGAACTTGAGATCCTATTTTCTCTTCAATCTCAACCACTTTCTGTTACTTGACCAAACATATTGAACTTCTCGCGAATTAGTCGAATTGGTAGCCCAATCCTTGTGTTTGACCTCGGTAAATTCTTACCGTGTTTATTTTATTACTTGTGACGACCCGGTACACTTGCCGGTGACTCAACAGTATACCTCAAGAAGAGATTCGTTCCTCTTCTCTCCAAAAATGTAGTTCTTAGCCAGAGAAGACTTAAACCCCGTCCAATGCTTAGACGCTACTTGAAGCCATTTCTTCTTATGTTCAAGAGTATTGGGCACGGTGCACGCTATCTGCATTAATTACATAACAAAAAGGAGGAATTAGAAATGAATGATAATTTTATTAAATAATGTACATCAAAAGAGTGTAAAAGCAAAATACCGTGATTGACTCCCAAATATGATCCTTCACATTCTGCGGTACGTGTTCCCAATCATCAAACAGAATGCTAGTATGCTTTTTAGCTTCCACAGCCACAAAACTGGTGAATTTCTTAGCAAGGGGTCCCTTGGGATTCAGTTTACTATCAAACTGGACCTCATGCCTCTGACCATTAAGCCTAGACCTGGACAAACTTGTCAAAGTAGTGGTTATTTTACCCTTTTTTTTGGATGGCCTACTAGCCGACCATGCTGAATCAGCCCTCAGTGATACCTGTTTGGACAAAAAAAAGGTTAGTTTAACATGGATAAATATAAAAATAAGCCTACTTAATTAACATTATATGTATAAATAAAACTTACACTATCAGCTGACATAGCCGCCACCGAATTCGTCCCCGTGAATGAGGGATGTCTGCTGAACTAGCCAAGTGTATGCCTGTTTAGACAAAAAAATAATAAATTACGTTAGTTTAACATGGATAAATAAAAATAAATCTAAATTAACATGGATAAATAAAAACAAATCTAAATTAACATGGATAAATAAAACACTTGCCCTAAAAGAACAAAACTCACACTATGGATAAACATAACTTACACTATGGTGAAGTTTAATTTAGATAGCTAGATCAATATCCCTTCGTGAAGATCATCACGAGTGGAATATACATCGTCCAACTCATTTTCCTCAATGAAAGTAGGCATGTGTGTTGAGAAAGAAAGAGTCTCAGGAATATCAAGAGTTGAATCTTGATTTTCATCACTACCATTATGCATGCTTTTTCCTTGGAGAACCACAGACAACCTTTTGTTTGAAGGATAATTGATATAAAAACCTTATTTTTCTTGGGAAGCCATGATGAAAGGCTTTTCCGTATGACCTACCTTGCCAAGGTAGCAATGTAAATCCCTCTTCGTCGACTTGTACACCATTTTTACTGTCAACACACTTACATTTAAAAACCTGCACCGTAAGCTTTGTGTAATCGACCACCCAAATCTCTTCAATGACTCCAAAGTAAGGTATCGATGCCATGACGGGGTTTGTATCTTTCGAACTAGAGAAGTGCATGGATTCAACCACGATCATAACCCCACTATTTTGCATGGTACTCTTGTTATCTTGTTCCTTTGTATAAAAGGAAAAGTTATTGATGTCGTATCCGCTCTAACATATGACATTAAAGCTAGGTCCACGTGCTAGCCATTTTAATGTATCAGAAGCAGTACTACCATCCTTCAGAATTTCTTCTTCAAACCATTGTAACAAAGTCTTGTTATGCTTGTTCAACAACCACTTTTCATTCATTCGAGGGTTTTCTTCCTTGACTTTTCTTTTGTGATCACAAAAGTAAGGTTGAACTTCATTAATGTTATTCAATATATACAAATGTGCTTGAAGTACTTCCTCCCGACCCTTGCTCTTAACCATTACACCATGTGTACCCTTACCTTCACATCTTCTCTCATCATGACGAGGCTTAGGAACCGCTATAGGATCCGTTTTAGGAAGGTAGTCTGAAGAAAACTCATCTGCAACGTACCCTTGTACAATAGATGCTTCGGGATGGTGTGGATTCTTCACATACCCTTTCAAGATCTTCATGTATCGCTCAACTGGGTACATCCACCTCAAAAAAAGGGGCCACATAATCTAATCTCCCTCACTAAATTTTGAAAAATGAAGGAGGAAAATACATCACCAACTGGCACAAGATTATAGCAGCCTCAACTTCCAACTCATCCAACTTATGGGGGTCAATGACTTTTCTACATATAACATTGAAGAATGAGCACAACCTAGTTATGGCATGTCTAACATTTTTAGGAGCAATACCACGAATAGCCACGGGCAGTAGTTGTTGCATCAAGACGTGGCAATCATGAGACTTTAAGGCAACTAATTTGAGATCACTTGAGACAAGACTCTTGACATTTGAAGAGTAACCATGTGGAAATTTGATGCCTTGAAGACACTCACAAAAAACTTTGTCTCTCTTTTTTTTTGACAAAGTATGACATGCTGGAGGCAAATATGTTTGCTTACCATCCTCAATAACTGGAGCTAACTACTCTCGTATACCCATCGGAACGAGATCAAGACGAGCACTCATGTCATCCTTTGTCTTGCCCTGAATGTTGAGAAGCGTTCCGATTACACTATCACACACATTTTTCTCCACATGCATCACATCAATACAACATCTGAGGTCAAGCTTGCACCAGTAGGGAAGATCAAAGAATATCGACCTCTTCACCCGTTGATAAAATTGCTCTCCATTTAAGGCCGTCGGAGCATTTTCACACTCTTGGCATCAGTTAAAAAGATTTTTTCAATTTACGATATGGGTGATCACATCTAAGAAATCTTCGATGCCCAAGGTAAACTGTCTTCCTTCCATGATGCAATTGAGTGAAGAATGTGCCTTCTTCACATATAGAGCGTGCTTTATGCCCCTTAACACTGTACCCGGACAAGTTCCCGAATGCTGGAAAGTCATTGATGGTGCAAAATAACATGGCATTCATCTTGAAAGTCTCGTGAGAATACCCATCAACTACATCAACACCTTCTACCCATAACTTTTTCAAGTCTTTAATCAAGGGACTTAGATAAATATCTAAGTCATTTCCCGGTTGTTTTGGGCGGGAAATCATCATAGATAACATCATGTATTTGCACTTCATGCACAACCAAGGAGGTAGGTTGTAAATTATGAGGAGAACATGCCATGAACTATGAATACTACTTAAGTTACCATATGCATTCATTCCATCTGTAGCAAGCCCAAGCCTAAGGTTTCTTGGTTCATTGGGGAAATCCGGAAACAAAGTATCAATTTTCCTACATTGCACAGAATCAGCCGGATGGCGAACCTGTCCATCATGTTTCCTCTCATCATCATGCCATCTAAGGTTCTTTGTGTCTTTTATATTAGCGAGCAATCGCTTGAACCTTGAAATTATTGGGAGATACCACAACACCTTCGCAGGAGGACCCTTTTTTTTCACACCACAACTAGAATCATCACAATCCTTCACTTTGTAGCGTGATAACTCACACTTGGGGCAGTCGTGCATCTTTTCATAATCACCCGTGTACAATATGCAATCATTGGGGCATGCGTGTATCTTCTTATACTCCATACCCACCGGACACAATACCTTCTTCACCTCATAGTTACAGTCAGGCAATGTGTTTCCCTCTGGAAGCAAGTCTTTCAACAATTCAGGCAATTCGGTGAAGCTTTTATCACTCCAACCATTTCTAGCCTTCACAGTGACCAATTTTAACACCACTGATAACCGTGTATGAGTAGTACACCCCAGATACAAAGGCTTATCCGCATCACTGCATAATGTTTCATGCACATGTGTTCGCTAAAAAGATTCTTGTCCAATATCACGGATAATGTCCTCTACTCGATCATCCTCCATATCTACATTAACTTTCTCACTTTGGGAGACACTTGACTTTTTATTTAACAACACATCACCATGCCATATCCATCATGTATAATTCAAGTAAATCCCAAAACAAATAAGATGAGTATGTATATCCTTGACCGCACATTTCCTTGTATTCAAACATTTGACACAAGGACAACAGAACATTCCATTACTATTAGGAACATTTCTTTCAGTAAATTCTATAAACTCTTCCACCCCCTTCAGATACTCATCACTTGTGTGTTTACAAACCATCCAACTACGATCTATAGCTAGATAGGTTATTTAGATATACACACATATATCCAATATAAGCACAATAGGGGAGATTGGAAAAGCACTAGTATTTGAAAACCTAACAACCATATATATCTTAATTGAGTAATTGGCTAAAACATCATCCTAATATATCTTAATCATCATTTAAATGCCAACAATAAGCATATTACCGAGTAAACTAGAAATCCAACCCCAACAAAAAACTATACCCATGTGGACCTCAAATAGACATGATATATCCTTACAGCAAGTGTTTCCAATGACTTGCCTACTTTCTAAGAAACCAGGGACAATATTCAACATTCCATTGATGTCCAACATGCTCAGCATTTTTCTCCTAAAAAATGAGGTTCCTATCCCTCTTTAGTGAACTTTTTGCATATATTCTCAGTGTAACACCCTTTCGAGTGCCACATGATGTTAATGCATATGATTATAATGAAACAATTAAAACATTTAGAACATTTATTTAGATCAATAAACATATATATACAACATCAGAGTATTATAGAAGCTATGGCTTAAACAATAACTGACACTCCACTGGCCGTGGTATAACTACTAAACAAATCTTTAAAAGTCTTCTAGCATGAGAGACATTCGCATCCTCGTCACCTTCTTCGTCTTGGCACCAGCTAAGGCTTATTCTGTCTTCGGGTCACGATCCGAACCAATGTAAACATAAACAAAGAAACATAGATATACAAGAGGTAAGAAACTCTACAATAATCATAGAATAGGAAACAACATAAGATACTACATATTAACATGTACATCAACAAACACATTTATCTTCCAAGTTTGTCATCATAACAATTAACCTCGAAATCTCGTCAACTAGGATCATAACTTATTCTAATGCACAACTATTCCTACATGCATGATTGACCAAATCTACAACAACATAAGTCGGTAGTTAGGCTACTGGCTCACGAGTTACCAAGAAAGTGCAGCAGAGGTCCTCTAACACTAAGGAAACTCTGCCTCCCCGAATCCCTCCTACTGTGAGAAGCTCGAGAAGTTCTCCAACACTGAGAAAGCACCCGCGTTGCTCCAACATGAGTTCTGCCAACCTGGTAGCTCCGGATAGTTCACCTCAACCTCGTGTGGCAATTACTCAGCTGTTGCAACTGTTCACATGGCTCCACCGTAACGATAACTCAAACGACTGTTGCAGTCGATACGGTCACCTCCCTTGTGCAATAACCACTCAAACGGCTATTACAGTTATATACACAAGTATGATCCGACCTCGTATGAAAGTCACTCAAACAACTGTTGAAGCTATTCATATGGCCCTCCCATGACAACTATCCAACTATCATTGTAGTCGTTCACAACCATGAATCTCATGTTAGTAACCGCTCAAACGGTTGTTGCGGCTACCCACGAAGTTGATCAACAACATGTATGATATGTACATGCATCCCTCACCATGTGATTTCACACCACCTTTCCATCTAACACCTTAATATCACCACAAAATCATATTTTCCCTACTTAGTTCTCAACTTGATTTTATGACAAACATCTCCAAATTTAACCATAAACAGATCCATCACATATCAACATACCAACAACACATAGTTATCATATTATCAGAATATTAACAGAAAACATAACAGACATACAAACGAACAACTATAAACCATATATTCAAATAAGCATGTTATCACAGAAACATGTTATCATCTGAGCATATTATTCATATACAAACGCACCAAACATATACCAACTATCAACAATGTTTGAGAATCCCCACACATGTTAATGGTCATATTCTATGGCCATTTCCCAGATAATTGAGGTTTCTTCCCCCTCACCTGATATTGATTATCCGCGACTCCTGACTAACAAACAGACTTGACCCTCGATCACCGTCAACCATGATCACACCTACGAGGACACTTCTTAAGTTCCAAATGTTGCCACAAGAGTCTACACTCAGCCTTTCTGCTTCCTTGAAGTCAAGAATTAGCTTTCACAACAACGGGTAGAATTCTTGCTTATTCGACGACCCGAACTACAACTGAATATTAGAACATGCTTAAAATAACATCAAGCTAAGAAATGATGAAGAACAAGCCAAGCACGTCGACAAATGTGACACCCTCTAGTCAGCATGTTATTTATAAAACATTTAAATAAAAGAGGTAAGATAAAACATGGATTTATTTCATAAAATACAACTGGATAGAAAGCACCACATTGTAATGTCTCAACGCGAAAATATAACAAGTTTTCAAAAGAAATAAAACATAAAACAAAAAACATAACCTAACCCCGATGTCATATACAGAGATGGTATAACCGTTCCGAAATAAAATCCACGGAATACAACTGAAAACAACTAATATAAAAACAACTATAACTACTGATAAATCCTAACTAGAGTCGTAGCTCCTCAGAGTCACTCCTCCATTGGCAGCTCATCGTCCTCTGCATAAAGAGATACATGCCAAAACAGAAACAGAGAAAACGGGGAGTAAGAAAACATGTAAACACATCAGAAGGAAGCATTAAGCAAGATGAACAAACATCATAGTGTGGCATAATATACAACATATGACATCAACATAATATAATCACATCAACATGCTATCTCAACCAATATATGTTATGCGGTGCAACACTACTCCGCTACTCCATTATGCATGTGGATCCAAACTATCATAGGAAGGCAACTTCGGAGTTACATATCCACATTGGCCAATGCGCCATACCTAGAATGCGCCACCACGGGGGCGCACGGTCCACCAAACCTTGGGTGAACCACCAACAGAAGACCATATCGCCGTACTCTAGGACGACCTCCCCTATGTTGATCTTCTCCCACTATCAATTCCAATGCGTGATGCATGAGCACAACAACAAACAAGGGAAACCACCTCCTTCGCTTGGGTCAATAAGCACCCAAGACTTATCACCAACATCAACATCAACACCTTAACCCTTATGGCTCAAGGCCCCCTTAGTTAAAAAACCCCAAGGTTCAACTCATCAACAACTCGACCAAAAAGCATCGAGGCAACTTTGACCAAAAAGCACCAAAGCTTGTCAACGTGTGGCAACCCATTGGGCACCAGCTTAACCAACTTATTAATCTTGTTTGTCTTAATTAGTCTTAATTAAGTTATCTAACTTGCCTTCATTTGATTGGTGTCTTATTTCATTATTGGGGACATTTGGGGTGAAACACCCTTTTAATTCATTAAGTTCACGTCTGACCCGAGCACACCCGTGCTTCCACTTAAGTGGAGCACGGTCATGCTCACTGTCCTGGACGGTCGTGCTCACTGTCCTGGACGGTCGTGCACAATGCACGACCATCTTCCAGAATTTAAATTGGGAGCTCGGGCATGCTCCTTGTTCAGCACGACCGTGCTCCTGGGCATGGTCATGCTATTATTGGCAGATTCATAGTGTTCTTGGGGTTAAAACCTCCCTAAACACTATTAAATCAAATCCTAATGTCTTGACTAATACATTTGGCATAAAACCTCACCTCTCACTAACAGTTCATGCTTTATGAAACATTAGGGGAATTAATCCCTTAACTGTTATGTTAATTAAAGGTCCTGTTAACCAATTAGGGTCTTATTAACATCGAAACATCAATCTCATCATTCAACCAAACAACATGATAATAATAATAATATGCAATTCAATCATAACATACCAATTCAGCCAATAATTAATGACATAGAGCATACCATTAAACATACAATAGTTGGCATATAATAGGCATACCAATAACTGATAGGCAATTATAGTAATAGTATACATAATAGGCATACTCATAATCAAACAACATTAATAAATATTAATCCATATCATCAAACATAACATGGCATTGACAACAGTTAACAACAACATTAATGGGGCTATGGGAACCCCTCATCATACGCTACCCCCTTACCTAATGATTACGTTATCCTTCTCCCCATACCCGGTATGAAGAATCCGATAGTGACAACTCAACGGTAGTCCAACGCATCCCTCTAGCGGCTCAGCTTGCTTTCCAAGCCTTGGTTAAATAGAAAATGTCAAACCATAAGTTCCCAATTCTTAATGAAAGAAAGGAAACCAAAAGAGGGTAAAACCATTACCTTCTAAGATTGGCACAGACCAACTAAGCTTCCCAATGAACCTCAAAAACTCCAAGAAAGCAATGGGTTTAGAAAGTAGGGAAGAAACAAGGTGTAGCCGCACTAGGGTGACTGATGTGCCAAAATAGGGTTTATAACCAATTCAGCCAATAATTCATGACATAGACCATACCATTAAACATACTATAGTTGGCATATAACAGGCATACCAATAACTGATAGGAAATTATAGTAATAGTATACACAACAGGCATACTCATAATCAAACAACATTAATAGCAATTAATCCATATCATCAAACATAACATGGCATTGACAACAGTTAACAACAACATTAGTGGGGATATGGGAACCCCTCATCTTACACTACCCTCTTACCTAATGATTACACTATCCTTCTCCCCATACCCGGTATGAAGAATCCGGTAGTGACAACTCAACGGTAAACCAACGCGTCCCTCTGGCGGCTCAGCTTGCTTTCCAAGCCTTGGTTAAATAGAAAATGTCAAACCATTAGTTCTCAATTCTTAATGAATGAAAGGAAACCAAAAGGGAAAAACAATTACCTTCTAAGATTGGCACAGGCCAAATAAGCTTCCCAAAGAACCTCCAAAACTCCAAGAAAGCGATGGGTTTAGAGAAAGTAGGGAAGAAACAAGGTGTAGCCGCACTAGGGTGACTGATGTGCCAAAATAGGGTTTATAACCAATTCAGCCAATAATTCATGACATAGAGCATACCATTAAACATACAATAGTTGGCATATAACAGGCATACTAATAACTGATAGGCAATTATAGTAATAGTATACTTAACATGCATACTCATAATCAAACAACATTAATAGCAATTAATCCATATCATCAAACATAACATGGCATTGACAACAGTTAACAACAACATTAGTGGGGATATGGGAACCCCTCATCTTACGCTACCCCCTTGCCTAATGATTACACTATCCTTCTCCCCATACCCGGTATGAAGAATCCGGTAGTCACAACTCAATGGTAAACAAACGCGTCCCTCTGGCGGCTCAGCTTGCTTTCCAAGCCTTGGTTAAATAGAAAATGTCAAACCATTAGTTCTCAATTCTTAATGAAAGAAAGGAAACCAAAAGAGGGAAAAACCATTACCTTCTAACATTGGCACAGACCAACTAAGCTTCCCAAAGAACCTCCAAAACTCCATGAAAGCGATGGGTTTAGAAAGTAGGGAAGAAATAAGGTGTAGCCGCACTAGGGTGGCTGATGTGCCAAAATAGGGTTTATAACCAATTCAGCCAATAATTCATGACATAGACCATACCATTAAACATACTATAGTTGGCATATAACAGGCATACCAATAACTGATAGGCAATTATAGTAATAGTATACATAACAGGCATACTCATAATCAAACAACATTAATAGCAATTAATCCATATCATCAAACATTACATGGCATTGACAACAGTTAACAACAACATTAGTGGGGATATGTGAACCCCTCATCTTACGCTAACCCCTTACCCAATGATTACACTATCCTTCTCCCCATACCCGGTATGAAGAATCCAGTAGTGACAACTCAACGATAAACCAACGCGTCCCTCGGGCGGCTCAGCTTGCTTTCCAAGCCTTGGTTAAATAGAAAATGTCAAACCGTTAGTTCTCAATTCTTAATGAATGAAAGGAGAACAAAAGGGAAAAACCATTACCTTCTAAGATTGGCACATACCAAATAAGCTTCCCAAAGAACCTCCAAAACTCCAAGAAAGCGATGGGTTTAGAAAAAGTAGGGAAGAAACAAGGTGTAGCCACACTAGGGTGGCTGATGTGCCAAAATAGGGTTTATAACCAATTCAGTCAATAATTCATGACATAGAGCATACCATTAAACATACAATAGTTGGCATATAACAGCCATACCAATAACTGATAGGCAATTATAGTAATTGTATACTTAACATGCATACTCATAATCAAACAACATTAATAGCAATTAATCCATATCATCAAACATAACATGGCATTGACAACAGTTAACAACAACATTAGTGGGGATATGGGAACCCCTCATCTTACGCTACCCCCTTACATAATGATTACACTATCCTTCTCCCCATACCCGGTATGAAGAATCCGGTAGTGACAACTCAACGGCAAACCAACGCGTCCCTCGGGCGGCTCAGCTTGCTTTCCAAGCCTGGGTTAAATAGAAAATGTCAAACCATTAGTTCTCAATTCTTAATGAAAGAAAGGAAACCAAAAGAGGGAAAAACCATTACATTCTAACATTGGCACAGACCAACTAAGCTTCCCAAAGAACCTCCAAAACTCCCAGAAAGCGATGGGTTTAGAAAGCAGGGAAGAAACAAGGTGTAGCCGCACTAGGGTGGCTGATGTGCCAAAATAAGGTTTATAACCAATTCAGCCAATAATTCATGACATAGACCATACCATTAAACATACTATAGTTGGCATATAACAGGCATACCAATAACTGATAGGGAATTATAGTAAGAGTATACATAACAGGAATACTCATAATCAAACAACATTAATAGCAATTAATCCATATCATCAAACATTACATGGCATTGACAACAATTAACAACAACATTAGTGGGGATATGGGAACCCCTCATCTTACGCTACCCCCTTACCCAATGATTACACTATGCTTCTCCCCATACCCGGTATGAAGAATCCGGTAGTGACAACTCAACGGTAAACCAACGCATCCTTCGGGCGGCTCAGCTTGCTTTCCAAGCCTTGGTTAAATAGAAAATGTCAAACCATTAGTTCTCAATTCTTAATGAATGAAAGGAGAACAAAAGGGAAAAACCATTACCTTCTAAGATTGGCACATACCAAATAAGCTTCCCAAAGAACCTCCAAAACTCCAAGAAAGCGATGGGTTTAGAAAAAGTAGGGAAGAAACAAGGTGTAGCCACACTAGGGTGGCTGATGTGCCAAAATAGGGTTTATAACCAATTCAGTCAATAATTCATGACATAGAGCATACCATTAAACATACAATAGTTGGCATATAACAGCCATACCAATAACTGATAGGCAATTATAGTAATAGTATACTTAACATGCATACTCATAATCAAACAACATTAATAGCAATTAATCCATATCATCAAACATAACATGGCATTGACAACAGTTAACAACAACATTAATGGGGCTATGGGAACCCCTCATCTTACGCTACCCCCTTACCTAATGATTACACTATCCTTCTCCCCATACCCGGTATGAAGAATCCGGAAGTGACAAATCAACGGTAAACCAACGCGTCCCTCTGGCGGCTCAGCTTGGTTTCCAAGCCTTCTTTAAATAGAAAAGGTCAAACCATTAGTTCCTAATTCTTTATGAAAGAAAGGAAACCAAAAAAGGGAAAAACCATTACCTTCTAAGATTGGCACAGACCAAATAAGCTTCCCAAAGAACCTCCAAAACTCCATGAAAGTGATGGGTTTAGAGAAAGTGGGAAAGAAACAAGGTGTAGCCACACTAGGATGACTGATGTGCCAAAATAGGGTTTACAACCAAAACCCTCGGTCGTGATCAACTCAGCGTCTTCGAGACGCTGTCCTCCATTGAGCAAGGTCGTGCTCCCTAATGAGCATAGTCGTGCTTATGACTCAGATAGTCACAAGACGCGTTCATCAAGCACGGGCGTGCTGGACATGAGCATGGCCTGCTCATGTACTAGAAAGGGATTTTAAGCCTAAAAATCCCGCTTAGCCTTCAACAACAACTCTAAGCTAAGTCCTAAAGACTTAAACAAACAAACCGACATACATAAAAAGTTCGTCCTCGGAATATCTACTCACCTCGATTGAAATGGTGTGGATACGATTCCTTCATCTTGCTTTCCTGCTCCCACGTAGCTCTTTCCTTCATAGCCCCACTCCAAACGACCTTGACTATAACAGTCTGATTTTAATAATGCTTTTCAACATGTTAAAATATAATTAAATTATATTTTAATTTGAGAGTTAGAAAGTGTTTTTGATTAAAATAAAATCATATTCATAGTCTACTTTATGGTAGAGGGTTACAGTAAAATTTTCGGTTGAAAATTCAGACGAAAGCCGGTCTGCGTTTTCACTGCCGATACAAGTTTACTATGCAAAAAACCTAATTTTGACGAGTGAACGGGACGGTTAGTGTTTTTAATATGTTTCCTTCAACTTTGGTTATTTTTGAAAATTTTCGTTCAAAAATAGAATAAAATATTTTATTCTGGTGAAAACATCGGAAGAATTACGATCGAAAAATACAACCGGGTACGAAATGGAACAGATTAGGGAGCACAAAAGAAGTGAAGTGACTTGATGGGACTTGATGGAAATGGGTTATGACACACTCCAAAAGTGTGATCATCACACTTTTCAAATTATAACATATTATATTCTAAAAACCTATTTTTCTCTCTCTTCTCAAACCAAACAAGGCACAAGGTCAAAACTTGCTCTCCAAGCTCATTTCTCTCTCCTCAATTTCATGCCACTCTCTCCCTTCTCTATATATACATCTCTCATTTTCACTTCATCATCTTCCTTCTTCAAACTCCATTAAACATTCATCTTCTTCCTTTCTTCTAAAAGTTCAAGCTCTTAAAGAATTAGTTTTTATTCATCTTTTCTCCTTAAGATCTTCATTAAAGTTCTTCCTTATACTAAGGGTAATACTCTCATATGAATCTTTTATCAAGTTTCATCTTTTATTTCTTAGTTTACTTTATGTGTTCTTTATATGCTTTAAACTTCTAAAATCTCTCTAAAATGGTATAAAACCCCTTTTGAGTTGAAACCACTTTATATAGTCTTGTATTAACTTATATTTTCACATACTAAGAGGTTGTGTAAAACAAAAATCTCTACCTATCTCTTCCAATGAAGGTCGAATGCTTGCATTTGTGACCTAGGAAGTTTTTGTTTCAACTTTTGGAATATGATCATGTGTTTGAGTTTATAACTATCCATTGATATTAAATCTACAAATCTTGGAAGTTATGATAGCTTGTTCCTATGATGGCTTAAAATATGAATAAGTAAGGCTATGATACTATGTTTCAACTTTCCCAGTATGATCATGGATTTAGAACTCTTAATACCTTGTGATTCTAAACCTAAGATTTATTTTTAAACAAAGAACATTTTCGTCATCATCCTATGATGGCCGAAACTTAGTGTTTAGGTGCTAGGATGTTTGAGTTTTTATTTTTCCAAAATGATCATGGACTTAAGCTCCATAAGATATTTGGATGCTAAGTCTAAGAGATTGGAAAGTTTAAGGATTTCTAACTTGTTTATTCCATGTTATTAAAGCTAGGATGTATTACTTTCATTTTTCCAAGATGGTCATGGACTTGATCTCCATAAGATATTTAGATGCTAAGTCTAAGAGATTGGAATGTTTAAGTTTCCATTTTTTCCAAAGTGACCATGGACTTGAGTTCCATAAGATATTTGGATGCTAAGTCTAAGAGATTGGAAAGTTTAAGGATTTCTAACTTGTTTATTCTATGTTATTAAAGCTAGGATGTATTACTTTCATTTTTCCAATATGATCATGGACTTGAGCTCCATAAGATATTTGAATGCTAAGTCTAAGAGATTGGAATGTTTAAGTTTCCATTGTTTTCCAAAATGATCATGGACTTGAGCTCCATAAGATATTTGGATGCTAAATCTAAGAGATTGGAAAGTTTAAGGATTTCTAACTTGTTTATTCTATGTTATTAAAACTAGGATGTATTTCTTTCATTTTTCCAAGATGATCATGGACTTGAGCTCCATAAGATATTTGGATGCTATGTCTAAGAGATTGGAATGTTTAAGTTTCCATTGTTTTCCAAAATGATCATGGACTTGAGCTCCATAAGATATTTGGATGCTAAGTCTAAGAGATTGGAAAGTTTAAAGATTTCTAACCTATAAATCCTATGAAGGCCGAACCTAGAAGGTTATGGACCTAGGATACTTTGTTCTTATTTTTCCAAAATGATCATGGTTTTGAGCTCCTTAATACATACGGATGCTAAACCTAAGAGATTGTAAAGTTTAGTGAATGCTAGCCTATTTTACTAGCCTTGGCCGAATACCCTAAGTTTATAACTTAGTGGGATTTTAATTCAACTTTGTTAAGTGATCATTGTTTATGAACTCCTAACACAATTAAGGATCATAAATCCATGAGTTGTATAATATTTGGGAATCTCTAATCCTAAGAACTAGTCTTGGCCGAACCTATACCTTGTGGTTTAGTGTTCTTGTTTGATTTTAACTTATGATTTTGTGTTCATAACCTTAGACTTCTATCGCGGAGGAAAGGAGGACGTTCGTGGTATACCTCTTCGAGCATCTAATCTCCTTACCTTCACAGAAGGTGGAGTTAGTACTTTGTGGTGTGACAACAAGGAGCTTTGAGTTCCGGAGTTCGGTGATAACCCAGGTGGGGGAAAGAACCAACCTATCGTGGGAATGGATAAGTAGTAGATTATATAATAATTGTGTAGGGCGACCTAAACCCTACTAGTAGTCGAGTAATCGACAAGACCAAAATCATGATGGAAACCTTTTCTGAAAAACCAATGGCGATTCGGGGATTGTAGTTTTATCGATATAAGGATGATTTTATATTGTTGATGGTTGATTTGATTTTATTACCTTTATTGAATTGATTTTGTGCTATGTTGGTGATATGGAAATATTTTGATTGATATTCTGTTATGCATGATCTGCCTGGTTTTTATTATTATGCTTAGTAAATTTTAAGCAAAGATATATATGTTGTCTAAGAGATGATTGTTTTGGGTGTGAGGATATGATGATTTAGAAGTGCCAAACCTAGATGATGTATGTTAAAGAGGTGTTATGGCACAGAATATGTGTCAAGTTCTACTGGAAGGTTAAGGCACTAGGACGTTGTTAAAACGGGTTGGTGAGATTCAAGTATAGGTGTTGTTGTCCACAACCGTGTACTGGTAATATAATACACAAGTACAAAAGTGTATTGGTAATATAATACACAAAGACAAAAGTGTATTGGTAATATAATACGCAAGGACATCTGTGTATTTGTAATATAATACACCGTGTATTGGTAATATAATACACGTAAAACACTTTTGTGTATTGGTAATATAATATACAGTGTGTTGGTAATATAATATATGTAAAACACTTTTGTGTATTGGTAATATAATACACCGTGTATTGGTAATATAATACACGTAAAATCAAGAGTTCTCGCGAGACCACTTCCACCTTAGGAAATAGGTGTGCAGCTATGGTGTCTTTGAGTAGCATGTGATTGGGGGTAGAGGATGATATATATTAACTTGAGGATGATCTGTTATTTATGTGTGTTGTTTGTCTGTGACAATTACTGTATAATGTACTATGAATCTTTTCCTCTTTTTGATGATAGAACTGCTTCTTATCCCCTATGTTTCTGTATTTTTGTGGGTTACTTTGGTTTACGTTAGAAGACCTGATGGAGGGTTATGTTGCTGAGGAGCTAGACGGAACTCTATATAAAACGAAGATTGCTGAGGAGTTGGATGGAACTCCTTATGAACTAGACCCTGGGGGCTGAGCTGTGATCCATGGCAATTAGAGTATAGACATTATGGCCAATGTGTCTAAGGAGCATTTTTATATTTCTGCTAAGTATGTATGTTGTTAGGTTTATGCCTGTGAGGGATCCTACTGAAAGGATACCCTCAACAGTTTTTTGGTATTGTAATGAACAATTAGGTGTGTATTTACATATGTTAAAGTTGTTGTGTTTTAAATTTGCAGAAGTTATATGATAATTAAATAAGTTTTAATTTTTACGTACTTTCACGATAAGCGTGTGAGTAAGAATTGATTTAAGAAGGTAATTAATCTAATAAAATACCGGGGCACAACGGGGTGTCTTATTTTGGTATCAAAGCGGTTTAATTCTAGAATGGATTGTGGGTTATGTCCGATCAGAATCATGGACTACGAGGTTTAGGATGTTGTTACTGGCCGTGTCTAGTTGAGTCCACATCAGATTTTGACTATGCTTAAAAGTTGGGTAGTGTGTTTGAATCTGATGTGAGAGGTTAATATTAGTCTGGCATATGGTATTTATATACTTGTCTATGTAGTATTATATGTCATACTAATAAGAGCGGATGATTTCTTTTAACAGAATCATGGCTCGCGGAAGAGGACGTCCAACTAACAGTGGTGACGAAACTCCAGAAAGGATTATTGGAGATGTCAATGGTAATGCCGAAAATACTGAGAATGGAGGAGGATCATCTTCGACTCCAAGTGCAATGGAAACCCTAGTTGCTGCTATGCTACTGCAAACCCAGCAGAATGCTGAGATGCTGCAGATGAACAAAGAACGGCTAGAAATTAAGAATCAGAGAAGGGTGACAACAGCTGAAGATGCCGGATTGACTAATTTTATGAACGGAAAACCACATCAATTCCGAGGAGAGTATGACCCAAAGAAGGCAGAATGGTGGATACAATAGATTGGAAAGATATTTGCTACTATGCGCTACAGCGAGGAGAAGAAAGTGACCTATGCTGCCTTCATGTTAACCGAAGGAGCAGAATTCTGGTGGAAGGGATAGAAGAGACTGTTGGAAGCTGAGTGTAGGAACATTAACTGGATGTTATTCACTAATTGCTTTTTCGAAAAATATTTTCCGCATCTAGTTCAACGCGAGAAGGAAAAGGAATTCACAAACCTCAAACAAGGCAACATGTCTGTTGGTGAGTATGCATCACGTTTTGAAGCTTTGATCAAGTTTTCGGAATTCTATTAGAGGTTTCCAAGTGAGGACTGGAAATGTAGAAGATTTGAGGAAGGACTCAGCGATGAGCTGTAGAGGGCTGTAGTGTCTCTTGACATACCGTATTTCCCAGAACTAGTCGAGGGATGTAGTGCCATTGAAAGTATAGACCTAAGGATGGCCAATGAACAAAAACAATTGAGGAGTGGAGGTACTAACCGATCAAGTTTCTAGAGGCACGGAGAAAGTGGTTCTCAGTGGAAACAGAGACCATATGCTCGACCCGGGCAAACACCGGCACCAGCACCAGTGGCTAGAACGGGTCAGCAACCACAAAGCTTAGTTTGCTTCAGATGTGGAGGATCGCATTATGCTAGAGACTGTACAAATAGGCCTAGCTGTTTCAACTGTGGGAAACCAGGTCATGTGTTACGAGATTGCAGACAAAGGGTTATGTAACAGCCTACAGCTGCCGGAAGAGGAGCTAGAGACAATAGAGGTGGAGCTGGAAGAGGAGTCCCAGCAACAAGACCACAAGTGGCCAAACCTCAAGCCACTGGAAGAGTGTTTACCATGAGGGGAGTTGAATCCTCTCAATCTGCTGATCTTATACAAGGTATGTGTTTGATAGCTGGTAGACTCTCGTATGTGTTGTTTGACTCAGGTGCTACACATTCTTTTATTTCGCATGAGTGTGTGGATCATTTTAACTTAACTATTTCCAAATTACCTTATACCCTCACAGTGTCTACTCCAACCAGTAATCCTTTGACTACTATGTCAGTTTGTTTACAGTATCCTATCGTTGTTGAGAATAGAACATTTATTGTAGATCTTATCTGTTTGCCTATGCAACAGATAGATGTTATTCTTGGCATGGATTGGCTTTCAGCTAACCATGTAGTGCTAGATTGTTCTAGCAAGACTTTATCATTTCTTGAACCTTTTAGTGTAGCATCTGCCAATGAAGGAGTTTCTATGGGGAGTGACAACTCTCAACAGTTTGTGATGCTTTTCGCAGTAGAGGCTAATGAGACTCCCAGCATAGACTCCATGCCTATTGTCAGAGAGTTTCCTGAAGTTTTCCCTCTAGACGTTCCAGGTTTGCCACAGGAAAGAGAAGTGGAATTCACTATAGATCTCGTACAAGGGACAAGACTTATATCTATAGCACCTTATTGGATGTCACCGGTTGAGTTGGCAGAGTTGAAGGAACAATTGGATGACATGTTAGGAAAAGAGTTTATCAGACATTGTGTTTCACGATGGGGAGCACCTGTGCTATTTGTTAAGAAGAAGGATGGAAGTGCGAGGTTGTGCATGGATTACAGGCAGTTGAATAAGGTGACGATTAAGAATAAGTATCCGTTGCCTAGGATAGATGATTTGATGGATCAGTTGAAAGGAGAAGTAGTGTTCTCTAAGATTGATTTAAGATCTGGGTACCATCAGATCAGAGTAAGAAAGTATGATATACCCAAGACGGCTTTTAGGACAAGGTACGGGCACTATGAGTATTTAGTTATGCCTTTCGGTGTAACTAATGCACCAGCCGTGTTCATGGATTATACAAACAAAATTTTTAGACCGTTCCTCGATAAGTTTGTTGTTGTGTTCATCAACGATATTCTTATTTATTCTCGTACGCGGGAAGAGCATGAGGAACATTTGAGATTGGTGTTGCGAGTTTTGAAGGATAGGTAGCTTTATGCTAAACTTTCCAAGTATGAGTTTTGGCTGGAAGAGGTACAATTCCTAGGTCATGTGATTAATAAAGAAGGAATAGCCGTAGATCTAGCTAAGGTTGAGTCAGTTCTTAAGTGGGAACGGCCTAAGTCAGTAAGTGAAGTACGAAGTTTCCTAGAACTAGCTGGATATTATCGGAGGTTCATAGAGGGATTCTCGAAGATTGCGTTTCCTATGACGCAGTTAACGAGGAAAAATATAGATTTTGTATGGACGGACAAGTGTGAACAAAGTTTTCAGAAGCTGAAGGACAGGCTGACTACATCACCTGTGTTGATCTTACCATTTCCACTAGGACAATTTGACGTATATTGTGATGCGTCATACCAAGGTTTAGGCTGTGTCCTGATGCAAGAGGGAAGAGTCGTGGCTTATGCTTCCTGACAGTTGAGAATTCATGAGAGAAATTATCCGACCCATGATTTGGAGTTAGCAGCAGTAGTGTTTGTATTAAAGATATGGCAACACTTTTTGTAGGGAGCAAAGTTTAATGTCTTCAGTGACCACAAGAGCATGAAGTATCAATTTGATAAAAAAGAATTGAATATGAGACAGCGAAGATGGATGGATTTTATCAAAGATTATGATTTTGAATTATTGCACCATCCTGGGAAGGCCAATGTGGTAGCGGATGCTTTAAGCAGGAAATCCTTGCACGTGTCTGCGATGATGGTTAAGGAGTTAGAATTACTTGAACAGTTTAGGGATTTGAACTTAGGAATGGAATTGGTTGAGAATAAGATTTGCTTAAGTATGATCACTATTAGTAGTGATTTTATGAAAGATCTTAAAGATAAACAAGTTTAGGATCTATACCTCCAGGAAGTAAGTAGAGGAATCGATGAAGGTAAAATTTCTGAGTTTAATAGAGGAACGGATGATGTGTTAAGGTTTAGAGATATAATATGTGTGCCAGAGGATGCAGAACTTAGGAAGATGATTTTAGAGGAGGCACATAAGAGTAAGTTGAGTTTCCATCCTGGATCCACAAAACTGTATCAGGATTTGAAGAAAATGTTTTGGTGGACAAGGATGAAGAAAGAAGTAGCGGAGTATGTTTTATCTTGTCTGGTGTGTCAGAAAGCTAAGATTGAACATCAGAAGCCAGCATGATTACTACAATCTTTAGATATCCCAGAGTGGAAATGGGATAGTATAGCTATGGATTTTGTGGTCGGATTACCACGAACTCCTAAGAAGCATGATGCGATTTGGGTTATCATTGATAGGTTGACGAAGTGTGCTCACTTCTTATCTATTGGTGAAAGTAATAATTTGGAAAGGTTGACTCAGATTTACATCAAAGAAATTGCTAGATTGCATGGTGTGCCATCGAACATTATCTCAGACCGAGATCCTAGATTCACATATAGATTTTGGAGACAATTGCAAAATGCCTTGAGAACAAAGTTGAGGATGAGTTCTGGTTATCATCCCCAAACTGATGGACAATCAGAAAGGACAATTCAATCATTGGAGGATCTATTGAGAGCTTGTGTGTTGGAGCACACTGGCAGTTGGGATGAGTTCTTACCATTGATTGAATTTACTTATAACAATAGTTTCCATAGTAATATCAGAATGGCACCATATGAGGCTTTGGATGGCAGAAAGTGTAGGGCCCCACTGTGTTGGTATGAGACTGGTGAAAACCAAGTTTTGGGTCCAGATGCGGTGCAACAAACTACGGAACAAGTCAGGAAGATACGGGAAAAGATGAAGGAAGCACAGGATAGGCAAAGGAGCTACAGTGACAAGAGGAGGAGACCATTAGAATTCCAGGAAGGCGATCACGTGTTTTTGAGAGTTAATCGGAAAACTGGAATTGGCAGAGCTATCAAATCCAGAAAACTTACTCCTCGATTCATTGGACCTTTTCAGATTCTTCGACGAATTGGTCCAGTAGCTTACCAAATTGCCTTACCACCCAATCTTTACAACCTTCATGATGTCTTTCATGTTTCTCAGTTGAGAAAGTATTACCCTAATCCTTCACATGTCATTGAGTTTGAGTCTATACAACTGCGAGAGAATCTAGAGGATGAGGCTTTACCTGTAAGGATCGCAGATAGATGGATTAAGGAACTTCGCGGTAGACAAATTCCTTTGGTTAAGGTCGTATGGGATGAAGCTACTGGAGATGCTACTTGGGAACGCGAGGAGGATATGCAACAACAATATCCACATCTTTTCTAAGGTACGTAAATTCCGAGGATGGAATTTTCTTTTAAGAGGGGTAGTAATGTAACAGCCTGATTTTAATTATGCTGTTCAACCGGTTAAAATATAATTTAATTATATTTTAATTTGAGAGTTAGAAAGTGTTTTTAATTAAAATAAAATCATACTCATAGTATACTTTATGGTAGAGGGTTACGGTAAAATTTTCGATTGAAAATTCAGACGAAAGCCAGTCTGCGTTTTCATTGTCGGTACAAGTTTACTGTGCAGAAAACCTAATTTTGACCCGTGAAGGAAACGGTTAGTGATTTTAATATGTTTCCATCAACTTTGGTTGTTTTGAAAATTTTTGTTCAAAAATAGAACATAATATTTTATTCGGGCGAAAACGTCGGAAGAATTACGATCGGAAAATACAACCGAGTACGAAATGGAGCAAATTAGGGAGCACAAAAGAAGTGAAGTGACTTGATGGGACTTGATGGAAATGGGTTATGACACACTCCAAAAGTGTGATCATCACACTTTTCAAATTATAACATATTATATTATAAAAACTTATTTTTCTCTCTCTTCTCAAACCAAACAAGGCACAAGGTCAAAACTTAATTTCCAAGCTCATTCCTCTCTCCTCAATTTTGTGTCACTCTCTCCCTTCTCTATATATACACCTCTCATTTTCACTTCATCATCTTCCTTCTTCAAACTCCATTAAACCTTCATCTTCTTCCTTTCTTCTAAAAGTTCAAGCTCTTAAAGCTTTAGTTTTTATTCATCTTTTCTACTTAAGTTCTTCATTAAAGTTCTTCCTTATACTAAGGGTAATGCTCTCATATGAATCTTTTTGTAAGTTTCATCTTTTATTTATTAGTTTACTTTATGTGTTCTTTATAAGCTTTAAACTTCTAAAATCTCTCTAAAATGGTAGAAAACTCCTTTTGAGTTGAAACCACTTTCTATAGTCTTGTATTAACTTATATTTTCACATACTAAGAGGTTGTGTAAAACAAAAATCTCTACCTATCTCTTCCAATGAAGGCCGAATGCTTGCATTTGTGACCTAGGAAGTTTTTGTTTCAACTTTTGGAATATGATCATGTGTTTGAGTTTCTAACTATCCATTGATATTAAATCTATAAATCTTGGAAGTTTTGATAGCTTGTTCCTATGATGACTGAAAATATTAATAAGTAAGCCTAGGATACTATGTTTCAACTTTCCAAGTATGATCATGGATTTAGAACTCTTAATACCTTGTGATTCTAAACCAAAGAGTTATTGTTAAACAATGAACATTTTCCTCATCATCCTATGATGGCTGAAACTTAGTGTTTAGGTGCTAGGATGTTTGAGATTTTATTTTTCCAAAATGATCATGGACTTAAGCTCCAAAAGATATTTGGATGCTAAGTCTAAGAGATTGGAAAGTTTAAGGATTTCTAACTTGTTTATTCCATGTTATTAAAGCTAGGATGTATTACTTTCATTTTTCCAAGAGATGATCATGGACTTGAGCTCCATAAGATATTTGGATGCTAAGTATAAGAGATTGGAATGTTTAAATTTCCATTGTTTTAAAAAATGATCATGGACTTGAGCTCCATAAGACATTTGGATGCTAAATCTAAGAGATTGGAAAGTTTAAGGATTTCTAACTTGTTTATTCTATGTTATTAAAGCTAGGATGTATTACTTTAATTTTTCCAAGTTGATCATGGACTTGAGCTCCATAAGATATTTGGATGCTAAGTCTAAGAGATTGGAATGTTTAAGTTTCCATTGTTTTCCAAAATGATCATGGGCTTGAGCTCCAAAAGATATTTGGATGCTAAGTCTAAGAGATTGGAAAGTTTAAGGATTTCTAACTTGTTTATTCCATGTTATTAAAGATAGGATGTATTACTTTCATTTTTCCAAGATGATCATGGACTTGAGCTCCATAAGATATTTGGATGCTAAGTCTAAGAGATTGGAATGTTTAAGTTTCCATTGTTTTCCAAAATGATCATGGACTTGAGCTCCATAAGATATTTGGATGCTAAGTCTAAGAGATTAGAAAGTTTAAATATTTCTAACCTATAAATCCTATGAAGGCCGAACCTAGAAGATTATGGACCTAGGATACTTTGTTATTATTTTTCCAAAATGATTATGGTTTTGAGCTCCTTAATACATATGGATGCTAAACCTAAGAGATTGGAAAGTTTAGTGAATGCTAGCCTATTTAGTAGCCTTGGCCGAATACGCTAAGTTTATAACTTAGTGGGATTTTAATTCAACTTTGTTAAGTGATCATTGTTTACGAACTCCTAACATTTAAGGATCATAAATCCATGAGTTGTATAATTTTCAGGAATCTCTAATCCTAAGAAATAGTCTTGGCCGAACCTATACCTTGTGGTTTAGTGTTCTTATTTGATTTTAACTTGTGATTTTGTGTTCATAACCTTAGACTTCCATCGCGGAGGAAACGAGGACGTTTATGGTATACCTCTTAGAGCATCTAATCTCCTTACCTTCACAGAAGGTGGAGTTAGTACTTTGTGGTGTGACAACGAGGAGCTTCGAGTTCGGGAGTTCGGTGATAACCCAGGTGGGGGAAAGAACCAACCTATCATCGAAATGGATAAGTAGTAGATTATATAATGATTGTGTATGGCGACCTAAGCCCTACTAGTAGTCGAGTAATCGGCAAGACCAAAATCACGTTGGAAACCTTTTCTGAAAAACCAATGGCGATTCCGGGATTGTAGTTTTATCGATATAAGGTTGATTTTATATTATTGATGGTTGATTTGATTTTATTACCTTTATTGAATTGATTTTGTGCTATGTTGGTGATATAGGAATATTTTGATTGATTTTGTGTTACGCATGATCTGCCTGGTTTTTATTATTATGCTTAGTAAATTTTAAGCAAAGATATGTATGTTGTCTAAGAGATGAGTGTTTTGGGTGTGAGGATAATGATGATTTAGAAGTGCCTAACCTAGATGATATATGTTAAAGAGTTGTTATGGCATAGAATATGTGTCAAGTTCTAACGGAAGGTTAAGGCACTAGGACGTTGTTAAAATGGGTTGGTGAGATTCAAGTATAGGTGTTGTTGTCCACAATCGTGTGTTGGTAATATGATACACAAGGACAAAAGTGTATTGGTAATATAATACGCAAAGACAAAAGTGTATTGGTAATATAATACGCAAGGACATCTGTGTGTTGGTAATATAATACACCGTGTATTGGTAATATAATACACATAAACCACTTCTGTGTATTGGTAATATAATACACCGTGTGTTGGTAATATAATACACGTAAAACACTTCTGTGTATTGGTAATGTAATACACCGTGTATTGGTAATATAATACACATAAAATCAAGAGTTCTCGCAAGACCACTTCCACCTTAGGAAATAGGTGTGCAGCTATGGTGTTTTTGAGTAGCATGAGATTGGGGGTAGAGGGTTATATATATTAACTTGAGGATGATCTTTAGTTATGTGTGTTGTTATTCTGTGACAATTACTGTATAATGTACTATGACTTTTTTCCGCTTTTTGATGATAGAACTGCTTCTTATCCCCTATGTTTCTGTATTTTTGTGGGTTACTTTGGTTTAGGTTAGAAGACCCGATGGAGGGTTATGTTGCTGAGGAGTTGGACGGAACTCTGTATTAAACGGAGATTGCTGAGGAGTTGGATGGAACTCCTTACGAACCAGACGTTAGGGGCCGAGCTGTGATCCATGGCGATTAGTGTATAGACATTATGGCCAGGGTGTCTAAGGAGCATTTTTATATTTCCGCTAAGTATGTCTGCTGTTAAGTTTATGCCTGTGAAGGATCCTACTGAGAGGATACCCTCAACAGTGTTTTGGTATTGTAATGAACAATTAGGTGTGTTTTTACATATGTTAAAGTTGTTGCGTTTTAAACTTACAGAAGTTATATGATAATTAAATAAGTTTTAATTTTTACGTGTTTTCACGATAAGCGTGCGATTAAAAATTGCTTTAAGAAGGTAATTAATCTTATAAAACACCGGGGCACAACGGGGTGTCTCATTGATCAAAGGAATCTCCTTGCCTCTTAGATGCTTCACCCTCCTATCCTCTACTTGAAGGGGTAATACCTCAAAAGTCAAGTTCTCTTTTAACTGTATGGTATCGGGTACTATCACGTGACTAGGGTTGTGAATATACTTTGAGTTGAGACACGTGAAAGACACTATGAAGGTTGGACAAGTACGGTGGTAAGGCTTTTTGGTAGGCGACTTCACCCACTCTTTTCAGAATTTGGTAAGGACCAATGAATCTAGGAGTAAGTTTCTTCACTTTCATCACTGTACCAACCCCAGTTGTTGGGGTAACTCTCAAGAACACATGGTCACCTTCCTGGAATTCATGCGCCTTCCTCCTTTTGTCATGGTAGCTCTTTTCCTTACTTTATGCCACTTTCATCTTTTCCTGAATCATCCTCACTTTTTCTATGGTTTCTTGCACTATCTCAGGTCCTAACACCACATTGTCACCAGGTTCATTCCAACATAAGGGTGTCCTACATCTCCTCCCATAAAGAGCTTCATAAGGTGCCATCCCAATACTATAATGGAAACTATTGTTGTAGGTGAACTCTATCAGGGGCAAAAACTTGTCCTAACTACCCAACAGCTCTAGCACACAAGCTCTAAGTAAGTCCTCTAAGGACTGGATGGTTCGCTTAGACTGCCCACCAGTCTGTGGATGATATGCTGAACTAAGTCAAAGCTTGGTACCTTACGTCTCATGCAAGCTATTCCAAAACCTAGAGGTAAACCTCGGGTCCCTATCCGACACTATGCTAGAGGGTACACCATGCAACCTAACTATCTCTTTGATGTATAGCTTGGTCAACTTTTCTAAGGGATATTCCATGTTCATATGGATGAAGTGGGCAGACTTAGTCAATTTATCCACCACAACCCCTATTGCCTCAAAACCAGTTGGAGTCCTAGGCAGTTCAGACACAATACATGGAGATACTATCCCACTTCTATTCTGGGATACTTAGAGGTTGCATCTTTCTTGATGGCTTCTGGTGTTCTATCTTAGCCTTTTGGCACACTAAACAAGCGTACACAAACTCAGCCACATCTTTCTTCATCCTAGGCCACCAAAACATGCGCTGAAGATCCTGATACATCTTTGTGGCACTTGAGTGCACACTCAAACCGCTCTTATGCCCTTCTTCAAGGATCAACTTTCTAGGCTCATGAACATCCGGTATACAGACTCTATCTTTGAACCTCAAGACTCCATCGTTTCCTTCCTTAAAACTAAGGTTTCTACCGTGAACGAGCAACTCTCTCTGGTCTAAGAGAAACTAGTCTAACTTCTGGCCCTCTCTAACTTGATTCATCAAACTGTTGGTCACCTGTAAGGTTCCAAGCCTAATTCTCCTAGGGGTAACTTCCCAAGATAAACTCATGTCTCTAAACTCCTCAGTCAAATCCATCTCCCTAATCATCAAAGCGGAGACGTGCAAGGTTAGATCAAACTAATAATCCTTACGAAACTCCATCCACCTACGCTGCCTCATATTCAACTCCTTCTAATCAAAGAGATACTTCAAACTCTTATGATCACTAAAGACCTCAAACCTCGCTCCATACAGGTAATGCCTCCAAATCTTTAAGGCAAATACCACATCTCCTAACTGCCTAGAAGCATAAGCTACTACCTTACCATCTTGCATCAACACTCCAACTAAACCATGCTTCGATGCATCACAGTACACTACGAAATGTTTACTAGGATCGGGCAAAACCAAAATTGGTGCTGATGTTAACCTATCCTTTAGGGTTTGGAAACTCTCTTCACACTTAGAGTTCCATACAAACAATTGTCCCTTCTTGGTGAGACGGGTTAAGGGTAAGGCTATCTTAGAGAAACCTTCTATGAACCGCCTATAGTACCCTGCTAAACCCAAAAACTCCGAATCTCGGTTAAGAACTTCAGCGTTTCCCACTGGAGCACCGTCTTAACCTTACCCGGGTCCACATCTATCCCACCTTTAGAGATGACGTGTCCTAAGAAACTCACCTCCTCTAACCAAAAATCACACTTAGACAACTTAGCATACAACTGCTTTTCCTTAGGGGTCTACAAGACAACCCTCAGGCGTTCCTCATGTTCCTCCTTAGTCTTGGAGTATACTAATATGTCATCTATGAAAACCACCAAAAACTTATACAAGTAAGGGTGAAAGGTCTTGTTCATGTAGTCCATGAACACAGCAGAAGCATTGGTCACACCAAAGGGCATAACTGATGAGCCTCTGTTTGACTGGTTTTATAACTAGTAAAGACCTTGGCTTTGTGCTAACTTTATATCATTTTCACCCAAATTAGACTTGATTGTCCTTAAGTAAGATTTTGAGTCTGTAAAGTGTTTTTAGGTTAATTTAGTTGATTTAGAGTTAAATAAAGTACTTATGTTATTTTCTTATTTTCAGGTTAATAAAAAGGAAATAATTCCGGTTCGCCCCGCGAAGGATATCTCGCGTCGCGAGTCACCCAGCCCTGAAAAGTCAGAGGCGATCATGGTTTACCCGTGTTGAAGATCACGACTGTGGCAGTTATGAAGTTGAAGCGTTCGCCTCGCGAGCATCCATTCGCCTCGCGAGCCTGGAAGACAGAATGTATCACGGCCTGCCCGTGATAAGCATCACGGCCGTGACGCACGGCCCTCTTATAAAAACAGAAACACAGGAGTCAGAACATGAAAGCTAAAAGGAAGCCCAACAACTTTCATGAAGAACTCAGATACTGACTTGGATGTATAGTGGGTCATATTGGGCCTTGAAGTCAGAACATAATTGCTGTCACTGGAACCTGAACTGGTCATGAAGATTGGGCCATAACTTGGGCTGTAGATGTCGGTTGGAACTGAAACTGGTGGCAAATGAAAGATCAAACAAAGAGCTTTAACTCTCATGAAGACCATTATTCCAAACAGAGCCGTTTTGAAGGTCTTTAATCCATGTGAAGTCAGAGGCGTTTCAGCTGCCCTATGAGTTGAATGTGGACATAACTCCCTCATCTTAATTCATAATTAAGCAAATTAAGTGGTTTTGGAAAGCTAAGAGGCAGAGGTTGAAGTTAATAAAAGGAGCATTCAGATATTGAGGGAGGAGTTAGTCATAGTTAGTCAGAGTGAGGCTAGTCAGTTTTGGCTAGTCTTAGCTAGTCAGTAGTTGTAGTTTGTTTTGTTTCCTTTTCTGCTTATGTTTGTTATGGAGAACTAGTCTCCTAGATTAATCTACTGTAATTGGTTTCTATCCATACTTGAGATTCTTGTATTTCCTGTTTTCATTTCCTTTTCTCTTTTCAATGCCATGCTTTATATTTGTTTGCTTAATTCAGGAGTATATTGTGTTGTGTTGGTTTATCTCGGTGATATCATGTTCCTATATATAATCGCGTTTGCTTAATTCGCGTGTGTACGTTTCGTGTTCGCTTAGTTCACGAAGTGCTTAACCCCGTTTGCTTAATTCGGGAATAGGGACATATATCTGTAGTAGTGGTTCCGCTTGTGAATTATTGCTACAACCGGGAGGGGATTAGAATCTGCTTAGGGCTAGGAATTTGCATGAACCGATGATAGTTGGGAAACCAAAAGCAGTAGGTTAATCGCTTTAGTTTATTTGTTAATCTGTTTTACTGTTCTGTTTTCTTTCTTTGTTCTGTTTTGTTTTCTTTATTTTAGTTTCAATCCAAAACCCCCCATTTCTAACCTTTTCTGTTAATAATAACAACACCTAAGAGTCCTTGAGAGACGATCCGAGTTGTCGCTCTATACTACATTATTTTCATAACCGCTCGTTCTTTTTGGCGCGTGGCGACAGCGCGTTCAAAAATTGGCGCCGTTGCCGGGGACTCTGGTTTGTTGTTATTAGCAGAAAATAAAATTAAAAAAAAAAAGGGAAAAAAAATCTCTTTGCTAAATTAGTTTTGTCTACATTGTCTGGTTGTGAATTTTAGCACCCCCCATGGATAATTATATGCGAAATTACATGCCTAATGTTTACTATGAGCAACCACCATGCATATATTTTCCTGATTTTCTTGGTTTATCACACTGGTTGCCAAGGTTTAGTGGTTTTGCATATGAAAATCCGCAGGAGCATCTGAGGGAATTCCAGATTGCTTGTTCTATAATGCTGAGACCTGCAGGAATAACAGAGGAACACATTCAGATGGAAGCTTTCCAGTTCTCACTTGAAGGCGCTGCAAGAGATTGGCTATATTGTCTTGATGAAAATTCCATCTCAAGCTGGTTTGATTTGAAAGAAGCCTTCCTGTGTAGATACTATCCTGCCTTCAGAGCTGCACCTTCCGAACCTTCCCTAGAGGACCTGTGCAAACAGATGACTGCACAGATAAATGCACAAATGGAAGCAAACTTTCTCGAAATTCAACAGATGATGGAGGCGAGCAATCTTGAATTTCAACAGAAGATGGAAGCTGAATACCAGAGGAGCCAAGATGAATCTCGGAAGTTGTGGGCTCTAATTGATCAAGTTACCGCCAACTCGGCTGCAATGCTAACTCCACAGCCCCTTGAAGAACATACAGAGTCACAAGTTATTCCTGAAAATGTTTATGATGATGATTCTGATAATGTTTCTATTGATGAATTGAGTGTTGAATCCCCTGATTCTAATTCATGTACTGATTGTTATTGTGATGGTGGCACTGCTTTGTGTATACACTGTTATGCAGCTTTATACTGTTCAGGAAACACAGAAAATGAGGATAGGGAGGATCAGGAGGACATCTGCTTCCCCGTACCTGAGGATGACGAAGAACCTTTGGAAGTAGATGATTCAATTAAAACAGATGCATGTGTTGAGAGTAATGGGGTGGATGATGAACTAATTGCTGAATTTCCAGACATTCAGAATTTTCCTGATTCATTTTATTGTGATATATGTACTGACTCTACTAACACTAACCTTTGTGTGCTGTGTGCTGAAATTTCTGCATGTATAGCAGGTGATAAATGTGTTAGTGCAGTGGATGAAGACCTTGCAGGAGTTGAAGCAGCACCAGTAACCCCAGCTAACTGTTTGCCACCTCCCACTGTGGAACCACCATTGATGGAGTTCAAGCCTCTGGAATTTGCACCATGGCCAGTCCAAGAGGTTGAGCCCCACTTTTATTGGGAGAATTTTATTGAGAAGGATGAAAAAGAGGTCAACTGTGACCCAAGAGGAAGTGAGAAGTCTGCCGCACTGGGCGAGGTCATCATAATTGTCAAGTGCTCACTCCCAATTCAGGGCTACAAGTTATGGAAGCATGGAATGAACTTCCACCCTTTGGCTATCACGTGGGCCTTATGTTACAAGCAATGGGATCCTGGTGGAACCGCCCTTAATGAGTTTTCTTAACCCTTTCTTCTTTTTAATTTTCATTTCCTTGCTTTAATTCTGTTTTGTTTTGAATAAAGCTCCTGAATAATTTGAGAAGCTCATGAGTTGTGTTAAGTCTAGTATTGGCAAGTTTATTGGATTTTATTAATTTTTGCATAGATGGATTGCATGTTATGTGTTGACTGTTTCCCCTAGGATTTGAGAAAATTTTTTGAAAAATGATCCCCATGTGATTGAAAACTGAACTTTGAGATTTTTATTATGATGGCATGATTTATGGTAAGTTTGGGGTGATAGGAAGCACACACTAGGGATAGAATCTCTTTCAAATAATTTGCATAAATGTCCAGGTGAGGTTTTGAGCCTCCAACATGTTTTTGACTGTGTGAAAATCACTTTTTAAGTTGCACTTTCCCGAATTTGCTTGAATCTCTTTTTGGTTTGCATGATTATGTGTTTGATTCAGATGATTTAGGCATTTTCTTTGTAAATAGCTACTTGGCCTAAAATAACCACCCTTAATGCATGTTCCTTAGTTAGCCCCTTTGAGCCTTATTAGCCTATTGCTTCTTGATAACCTAATGTTATAAGCCTAAAAATCTGGAAAACCATGTTAACCCGATCTTAGGATTAGGAGAGCATGGAATCTTGGAATGGGTGCAAGAAACTAAAGTTTGGGGTGGCTGCAAGGTGTAATGTGTTGTTTGGGATTGAGAAAAAAATTGTGAAAAAAAATAGAAAAAAAAAAAAGAAGGAAAAGAAAAATAGAAAAAGAAAAAAAATATATAAAAAGTGCAAAAATGCCAAAAAGAAATAAAAAGAGGCTGTAGTCACCCAGAAGCATAAAGAAAAAAAATTAAGAAAGGAACTTGAGTGAATTTCAAAGTGTAAATAATGTTCATGCTCTCTTAGTTCCTAGGGTCTTCAGCCTAGTTCCTTTGTATATCCTACCCTTAGCCAGGCCCCATTACAACCCATAAAAGACCTTCTGATGTTGCTTGCATGTTTTCTGTGGGAACCATTTTGAGATGAAAATCAAATTTATGGGAAGTGTTTCTTAAAAGTGAAATTGAGTGAATTGTTGATAACCTGACAAAAACTGAGCGATTGAGTGAACATAAATTTCCCTTGTGAGGAAGGCAGTTGTTTGAATTTGGTGATCTCCCTTTTGTGTGTAACTTGGATCCCCTGCTTAGATTAATAATTGTTCGAATGATGAAATTCTCAACTGTTTAGAATTAATGAATGTGGGGATTGCTTTGTTTGGAAGGGGGGAACATTGAAAATAAAAAATAAAAAAAAAATATTTTGAAAAATTGCATGAAATATGTGCGAAAGTTGATTAAATCTTTTGAGCTTGCCAGGTCTTGAGTCTTTTTAAGTTTTTGAGTTGTAGTTTGCTTGGGGACAAGCAAAGTTTAAGTTTGGGGTATTTTGATGAGCCTCTGTTTGACTGGTTTTATAACTAGTAAAGACCTTGGCTTTGTGCTAATTTTATATCATTTTCACCCAAATTAGACTTGATTGTCCTTAAGTAAGATTTTGAGTCTGTAAAGTGTTTTTAGGTTAATTTAGTTGATTTAGAGTTAAATAAAGTACTTATGTTATTTTCTTATTTTCAGGTTAATAAAAAGGAAATAATTCTGGTTCGCCCCGTGAAGGATATCTCGCGTCGTGAGTCACCCAGCCCTGAAAAGTCAGAGACGATCACGGTTTACCCGTGTTGAAGATCACGGCTGTGGCAGTTATGAAGTTGAAGCGTTCGCCTCGCGAGCATCCATTCGCCTCGCGAGCCTGGAAGACAATGTATCATGGCCTGCCCGTGATAAGCATCACGGCCGTGACGCGCGGCCCTCTTATAAAAACAGAAACACAGGAGTCAGAACATGAAAGCTAAAAGGAATCCCAACAACTTTCATGAAGAACTCAGATACTGACTTGGATGTATAGTGGGTCATATTGGGCCTTGAAGTCAGAACATAATTGCTGTCACTGGAACCTGAACTGGTCATGAAGATTGGCCATAACTTGGGCTGTAGATGTCGGTTGGAACTGAAACCGGTGGCAAATGAAAGATCAAACAAACAACTTTAACTCTCATGAAGACCATTATTCCAAACAGAGCCGTTTTGAAGGTCTTTAATCCATGTGAAGTCAGAGGCGTTTCAGCTGCCCTATGAGTTGAATGTGGACATAACTCCCTCATCTTAATTCATAATTAAGCAAATTAAGTGGTTTTGGAAAGCTAAGAGGCAGAGGTTGAAGTTAATAAAAGGAGCATTCAGATATTGAGGGAGGAGTTAGTCATAGTTAGTCAGAGTGAGGCTAGTCAGTTTTGGCTAGTCTTAGCTAGTCAGTAGTTGTAGTTTGTTTTGTTTCCTTTTCTGCTTATGTTTGTTATGGAGAACTAGTCTCCTAGATTAATCTACTGTAATTGGTTTCTATCCATACTTGAGATTCTTGTATTTCCTGTTTTCATTTCCTTTTCTCTTTTCAATGCCATGCTTTATATTTCTGTTTGCTTAATTCAGGAGTATATTGTGTTGTGTTGGTTTATCTCGGTGATATCATGTTCCTATATATAATCGCGTTTGCTTAATTCGCGTGTGTACGTTTCGTGTTCGCTGAGTTCACGAAGTGCTTAACCCCGTTTGCTTAATTCGGGAATAGGGACATATATCTGTAGTAGTGGTTCCGCTTGTGAATTATTGCTACAACCGGGAGGGGATTAGAATCTGCTTAAGGCTAGGAATTTGCATGAACCGATGATAGTTAGGAAACCAAAAGCAGTAGGTTAATCGCTTTAGTTTATTTGTTAATCTGTTTTACTGTTCTGTTTTCTTTCTTTGTTCTGTTTTGTTTTCTTTATTTTAGTTTCAATCCAAAACCCCCCATTTCTAACCTTTTCTGTTAATAATAACAACACCTAAGAGTCCTTGAGAGACAATCCGAGTTGTCGCTCTATACTACATTATTTTCATAACCGCTCGTTCTTTTTGCCGCGTGGCGACAGCGAATTCAATAACCAAATACTCGCAGTGACCATAACACGTCCTAAATGCTGTCTTCGGGATGTCCTCAGATTTAACCCGAATCTGATGGTACCCTGACCTCAAATCTATCTTCGAGAAGACACAAGCTCCTATCAACTTATCCATATGATCATCAATGCTAGGGATGGGATACCGATTCTTAATGGTCACCTTGTTGAGTTGTCGATAGTTAACACAGAACCACATACTGCCATCCTTCTTCTTTACTAGCAACACTGGCGCTCCACATGGGGATACACTAGGCCTAATAAACTGCTTCTGGATCAAATCCTGTATCTGTTTCTTCAACTCAGATAGCTCTAGAGGAGACATTCTATAGGGTGCTAGGGATATTGCCCCGTTGCCAGGCACTAAGTCTATGGTGAACTCAACATCTCTCTCAGGGGGCAAGTTATAAACATCCCCCGGGAACACTTTAGGAAATACCCGGACAACAGGAACACTTCCGACATCAGGAGGGCTCTCTACTTCCAGGGAAGACAGTATCATGTACACTTGGGCCTCATCTTTTATCGAAGCCTTAACTTGGTTGGCAGAAAGAAATCTAAGGTCCTTAGAGTCCACAGGAGTTCCAAAAACTATGGTTTTATCAAAGCAATTCAGAACGACATGGTTGGAAGATAACTAGTCCATGCCAAGAATAACATCAACCTGTTTTAGAGGTAGACATACAAGATTTACAATAAAAGTTCTACCATCAATGGTAATATGACAGTTCTTGCATGCATGAGAAGTGAGAACATGCTTGTTTGCAGGTGTGGAAACCATCAAATCATACTCAAGAAAGGTAACGGGTAAATTTAAACTCTTGACCCTATCATGCGATATAAATGAGTGCGTAGCACCCGAGTCATACAATACAATTAAAGGAGTTCCATCAATTAAGCACATACCTTGAATCAAGTCATCAGACTCGGAGGCCTCAGCTCCACTAAGAGTAAAGACTCTCCCAGTGGTCTTCAGTCGATTATCCTGAGACAACTGACTCTTGCTAGCACCTGGAGGCTCTGACTTCGGTCCTCCATAATCCCGGCTGATGTGGGCAGACTTGCCACACCTAAAGCATATGACGTCCGATTCCTTGCACTGGGTAGTGAATTGATCTGGTGCACCGCACTTGCCGCACTTCATGGGCCTAGGGGCATTAGAGTTCCCACCCCTGGACCTATCATAAGAAAAATGTGGCTTCCTGCCACTCTGTTTGAAATCCCCGTCAATTGGAGGGTAACGCTGCTTGCCCTTGTCCTTCTGCTCGATCTTCTTGCTGCCCTAGCTATCTGAATTCCTGAAACTGGCCACTCTAGACTTGTAGGTATCCTGAAAGATCCTACACTTGTTCACCATGGTTGGGAAGACTCTGATCTTCTGGTAACTGATCACCTGCTTGATCTCTGGACGAAGGGCGTCCTCAAACTTGACACACTTTCAACGATCATCCACCGTGACCTGATACGACATGTATTACCTAGCCAGCTCCTCAAACTTTACTGCATACTCTCCCACTGACATATTTCCCTGCTTCATCACCAAGAATTCCATCTCTATCTTGTCACGGACATCCGCAGGAAAATACTTTTCTAAGAATCTGTCTCTAAAAATAGCCCATGTAACCACCGTGACCTCAGCCACCATTCTCTGATAGCAGTTCTCCCACCAGTGCTCAACCTCCTCAGTGAGTATAAATGTGGCGAACATAGCCCGCTACTGATCATTGCAATCAATGGCTCGAAAGATCTTCTCTATCTCCCTCATCCACAATAGAGCATCCTCGGGGTCATAAGCTCCTCTGAAAGATGGTGGATTATTCCGGTGGAACTTGTCGAGACCCTGAAACTCAGCCAATCCTCCGTTGTTGTTGTTCTGAACTTGCCATATCGCATTGGCAAAGAGTTCCAACGCGTCAGCGATTGCCTGATTGTTTCTGCCTCTTCCTACCATGAGTTCCTGTACATTTCCAAAATAGCCAATAAATTAGGAGAACTTAAGCAAGAAAAAGTGATAGGCTCATAACTTTAAGCATCATTGCCTATAACAAGTATAGACAATTCAAACAAGAGCACACAACAGATTCACATCAGACTCTTACCACGACCGGATAGGACAGACCTGCTCTGATACCACTAAATGTGACTCCCTCTACCCCACATGTTATTTATAAAACATTTAAATAAAAGGGGTAAAATAAAAACATGCATTTATTTCATAAAATAAAACCGGATAGAAAGCACCACATTGTAACGTCTCAACGTGAAATATAACAAGTTTTCAAAAGAAATAAAACATAAAACATAAACATAAAACATAACCCAACCCCAATGTCACATACAGAGCTAGTATAACCATTCCGGAATAAAATCCACGGAATACAACTGAAAACAACTAAACTAAAACAACTATAACTACTGATAAATCCTAACTAGAGTCGCGGCTCCTCAGAGTCACTCCTCCACTGGCTGCTCATCGTCCTCCGCATAAAGAGATACATGCCAAAACAAAAACAGAGAAAACGGGGAGAAAGAAAACATGTAAACACATCGGCATGGAAGTAGTAAGCAAGATGAACATACATCATTGCATGTCATAGCTATGTACAACATATGACATCAACATAATATAATCACATCAACATGCTATCTCAACCAATATATGCTATGCGGTACAACACTACTCCGCTACTCCATTATGCATGTTGATCCAAACTATCTCAGGAAGGCAGCTTCAGAGTTACATATCCACATTGACCAAAATGCACCAACACCGACAGTCCCCCAAACCATGGGTGAATCCCTTGAAAAGCCGACGTACCATACCTAGAATGCGCCACCACGGGGGCGAACAATCATCCAAACCTTGGGTGAACCACCCGCGGACGGCTAGATCACCGTACTCTAAGACGACCTCCCCTATGTTGAACTTCCCCCACTATCAACTTCAATGCGTGATGCATGAGCACAACAACAAACAAGGGCAACCACCTCCTTCGCTTGGGCCAATAAGCACCCTAGACTTATCACCAACATCAACATCAACACCTTAACCCTTATCAAGGTCCCCTTAGTCAAAAAGCACCAAGGTTCAAGTCATCAACACCTCGACCAAAAAGCATTGAGGCCGCTTTGGCCAAAAAGCACCAAAGCTTATCAACATGCGGCAACCCATTGGGCATCGACTTAACCAACTTATAAATCTTGTGTGTCTTAATTCTTCTTAATTAAGTTATCTAACTTGTCTTCATTCGATTGGTGTCTTATTTCATTAATTGGGACATTTGGGGTGAAACACCCTTTAATTCATTAAGTTCACGTTTTGACCAGTAGGGGGAGCACAGGCGTGCTCGCCCCAGCACGGCCGTGCTTCCACTTAAGTGGAGCACGGCCTTGCACAATGCGCGGCCATCTTCCAAAATTTAAAGAGCGTGCTCCCTGTTCAGAACGGTCATGCTCCCGGGCATGGCCATACTGTTCTGGGGAGATTCATGGTCTTCTTAGGGTTAAAACCTCCCTAAACACTCTTAAATCAAATCCTAATGTCTTGACTAATCCATTTGGCATAAAAACTCACCTCTCACTAACAGTTCATGTTTTATGAAACATTAGGGGAATTAATCCCTTAACTGTTATGTTAATTAAGGGTCCTATTAACCGATTAGGGTCTTATTAACATCCAAACATCAATCTCAAAATTCAACCAGTCAACATGATAATAACAATATTCGTGTCAATCATAACATACCAATTCAGTCAATAATTCATGACATAGAGCATACCATTAAACATACAATAGTTGGCATATAACTGGCATACCAATAACTGATAGACAATTATAGTAATAGTATCAATAACATGCATACTCATAATCAAACAACATTAATAATAGTTAATCCATATCATCAAACATAACATGGCATTGATAACAGTTAACAACAACATTAATAAGGCTACGAGAACCCATCATCTTACGATATCCCCTTGCCTAATGATTACACTCTCCTTCTCCATACCTGGTATGAAGAATCAGGTAGTGACAACTCAACGGTAAACCAACGCGTCCCTCAAGCGGCTCAGCTAGCTTTCCAAGCCTTGGTTAAACAGAAAAGGTCAAACCTTTAGTTCCCAATTCTTAATGAAAGAAAGGAAACCAAAAGAGGGAGAAACCATTACCTTCTAAGATTGGCACAGACCAACTAAGCTTCCCAAAGAACCTCCAAAACTCCAAGAAAGTGATGGTTTTAGAGAAAGTGGGGAAGAAACAAGGTGTAGTCGCACAAGGGTGGCTGATGTGCCAAAATAGGGTTTACAACCAAAACCCTTGGTTAATGTTCTATATATAAAGGCATCAGACCCGAGCACGGTCGTGCTCCTCGCTGAGCTCGGTCGTGCTCAACTAAGCGTCTTCGAGACGTGGTCCTCCATTTAGCACAGTAGTGCTCCCTAATGAGCACGACCGTGCTTGTGACACAGTTAGTCACAAGACGCGTGCATCAAGCACGGGCATGCTGGACATGAGCATGGTCGTGCTCATGTACCAGAAAGGGATTTTAAGCCTAGAAATCCCGCTTTGCCCTCAACAACAAGTCTAAGCTAGGTCCTAAAGACTTATACAAACAAACAGATATATATAAAAGCACTTAACGAAAAATGAGGTGTTACAATAAAACTACAACATACCTTCGTTGATTCGAGAAACCAACTTTCGAAACTTGTAGGATTAGAAAGTACAAACATAACGATACGATTTGCTTTCGATTTCGATACTCCGGTTACTTGGACGGAGTTCCAGAATGCTTATAAAGTCTCAGAATGCTTGAGTATTCAGAACCCCATACTTGAGCGTTCTGACGCTTCACGTGGCTGTTTCCATGTATGAGCGCACTGTCTCCACCGCACCGCACCGCTTCCACCTCTTGCACGCTTAAGCGTTGGGAAACCCATGCTTGAGCGTGCCAACGCTAGAACGTTGGGTTTTCCACCCTTCGCGTTCTGAGTTCGTTCCAAAGCCAAATCTCTTGAAATATGAACCACAACTTCCTCATACCATAAGAAACATTATCTAATACTTATACATACTTAATTAACATCTTAATCACATACTTGAAAAAATGGGATGTTACACTCAGACTTAAAAAATGAACTAAGCTCAACTTTGCAACTTAAAAAAAAAATAATCATAAAATTTGTTTCAACAATATAGATAGTTGCTAATACTTGTTTCTAGTGAGTCAAGGCAGAACATGGCCTTTTAAGTTTTTTTTTGTTTCATGAATCAATAAATATATTTATAATAAGGAAAGAGTTATTCAAAACAGGAGTACAAGTGGTACCCCAATATGTACAAAGTGCCCAGCAACACAATTCGACAAATCAAGTAAACACAACCCCAAAATCTAAAGATCCCAAAACAGAAACAATAAGAGTAACAAAAGCTAAATTCCCTAAAAAGAAGACCACCAGCGACAAGTTCACTAATCTCAACCAAACTCATGAAATAGAAACCTGTACCACAGCAGCCCAAGCAAAGTATACATCCTATGTGAGTTAATGCAGCCAAAAATAATCCAAAATTGTGAGGTACAAGGCCACAGAACAGAAAAAGGCACCAACAAATGTAGCATAAAAAATTCTCCACCAACAAACATGAATGAGGAAATATTCATACAAGAAGCAAGTTTAAAGCAACAATGGGGAAAACAAAAATGGCCTTTCAAGCACTTTGCTACTGGGACAAGGGAAGCAAAAATGGAGAAAACACTAACCAAATGACAAAGAAAAATGACAAAGCAAAACTGAAACTTTGAGGGTTTATGGCATTACCGGCGTTCAAAGAGAGCAGAAGAAGAGTGGCTTAGTGGTGGTGCTACCAGGGTGGTGGTACGACGACTCGGTGTTAGCTCTCCACTAGTGGCCGCCGTTCGAAGTGGTGGCTGAGAGTGAGAGGGACAAAGAGAGTTAGGGCAATATTCAAACAACAAAAAAAGAGTGTGAAGTTCACAGAGAGAGAGAAAGAGGTAGTACATTAGGAGAGATCCTCGTGGTGGTGGTGGAGAGGAGCTCGCGGTGGTGATCACTAAGAAAGAAAAGGTTAGGGCAGAATGTGAGACACCCCGTTGTGCCCGGTGTTTTATTAGATTAAATCCTTCTTAATTAAATTCTTAACCACGTACGTAACGTGAAAATACGTAAAAATTAAAACTTATATAATAATCATATAACTTCTACAAATTAAACACACCAACGTTGTAATATATAAATACACACCTGCTTATTTATTACGTTACCAAAACACTGTTGTGGGTAATCCTCTCAGTAGGATCCCTCACAGGCATATACATAAACAAAATTTATACTAGCGAAAACATGTACAAATACTTCCATGAGACACACTGGCCATACTATCTAGACCCTAAACACCATGGATCACAGCTCGTCCTCCGGCCACCGGTTCATACGGAGTTCCATCCAACTCCTCCTCAATCAGCTCATCAACAGGGTCTTCTCAAATGATTCCATAGAACGATAAAATACAACACACAAAAAGATATAGGGGATAAGAAGCAATTCTACCATCGAAAATCAAAAAAGAGTCATAGTATATAACATAATAAAAGTCATAGACAATCAACACATATAACTAACAAATCATCCTCCAAATTAAGGTATCATCCTCTACCCTCAACCTCACGCAACTAAACCTTTATGATGACGTGGCCACTAATTCCCCATATCCGTTAGGGATGTTAGTCCGTCGTCCAAGCGACGCGTCCCCAAAACCGGTGCACAACCTTATTCATGGTGAGAATGCTCATGCAAAGCAATGATACTTTAGCTGTGCGATAAAGTCGGTGCACACCTTGGGCCAAAGGTGCTCATGCATAGCAATGACACTATGGCTGCACGGTACAGTCGGTACACAACCTCATCCATGGTAATAATGTTCATGTAATACAATGACACTATAGCTGCACGGTACAGTCGGTGCACACCTTGATTCTCTTTCGAGGGTGCTCAAGCAAAGCATTGACACTGTAGCTGCACAAATTAAATCTAACATTGGACTGTCCCACAAGGATTTTGGACCTCGTATGTGTTAAACATACGGTTATAAACACAATATAACTTATAAACCTCACAGAAGTACATCAATAACCACCTAGTGCCTTAAGCTTCCATCCTAGCCTTGACTCACATTATATGACACATTTCATCTTTAAAATAATCAATTTACGTTAGGCACTTCTAATTCACCGATATTTTCTCACCCAAACAATTATCTCCCGAACAACATATATCCTCACTTAAAATCAACTAAACATAGTACTAAAAACCAGCAGATCATGTATAACACAATATCAGAAAATATTCAAATACCAGAAAATATCACATAAACAATTCAATAATAATAATAATAAATTCAATCAACCTTAGATAAGATAAAATCATCCTAACATCGATAAACCTACAATTCCTGAATCACCATTGGTTTCACAGAAAAGGTTTCCAATGTGATTTTGGTCTTGTCGATTACTCGACTACTAGTAGGGTTTAGGTCGTCCTACACAATTATTATATAATATACTACTTATCGATTCCGACGATAGGTTGATTCTTTCCCCCACCTGGGTTGTCACTGGAATTCCGAAATTGATGTCCCTCGTTATCACTCCACATGTTATCAAATTCACCTTCATCCAAACAACACAACATCAAGTTAATCAACAAACCCACCCTTAACTAATTTTAGTTAGGTTCGGCCAATTAATTCAAATGAGGGTTAGGGTTATGTGCTCATTCTAATCTTTTGGATTCCAGGTGCTTAGGTCTTGGATAACTAGGATAAATTGTTAGAAGTTTAAAATATGAAACAAAATCCTCTAACCTCCAAGGTTATGGTTTCGACCATGAGCACAAAAATAGGTGAGAAAATTTATTTGGATTCAAGCTATTGGATCATAACAGTACATATACCAAAAAGAATAAAAACATAATCTTAACTCATCAAATACTTTTCTAAACATTTTTACATAATATTTGAAGAAATAGATCTAAGACTTGAAATAGACAAAACTTGATGAAACTTGAGATTAGTTGAGGATTACGAACATACCTTAAATAGCTTAGATCTAACTTCATCTAAGTTAAAAATTGAACAAAACCTCCTTTGTCCACTTTAACATAGATTCAGCCCTGTCTAGAACAATAGGAAGGAAAATGATTTTGCTAACATACTCTTAGATGATGAAAATAGAAGACATATAAGGATCATAGAAATTGGTTTCACATTAAAATGATTTTTCTACAATTTTCCAGAGATTTTCAAAGTTATGAACTTGGATCATGAAAATAATTGAAGAACATATGGTTTATTCTTGATGAGTAACAAGGTTTACCTCTTGAAAATGGAATATGAGCAAGAAATCTACTAGTTGTTTGAATACCTTGGTTATGGAGGTTTTGGAGAAAAAGGAAGAAAATGAGAGAAAGTGGAAGAAGATGTTAGAAGGTTGGAGATGAATGAAGAAATGAAGGAGAAGAGATGGAGGGGAGGGGCTGTCGTGGGGGGGTATTTATAGGTAGGAAATTGGTTTTCTCAAATAAAAATTTAAATAAATATATATTTACAGTTAATACAACGTATCCGAAAATCGGCTGCTACAGAAGGCGATGGTGAACAAGGGCAGAGTGAAAGTGATGAAGCAAGACGCGCGGGACATAACATTATACTTACTAAAAAAAAATTGAGTATCACTTTTAACGTCTGATGTTTAAATAACAGACGTTAAAGTTCATCTTTGATGTCTGTTAAATGTAACACTCAAACTTTTAATGTCTGTTGATTAAATAACAGAAGTTAACAGTGATTTAAATGAACCAATTATTTATGGTTCTCCCGCCGCGTTTTTTTTAACGTCAAATTTTATTTAACATATGTTAAATCTGGTCGTTTAATCCATATTTTCCAGTGGTGCATACTCAACAAGTTGCCAAACTAATTATCAGATATCAAATAAAGTCTTGGAAGAAAGTCCTTAAGACATTTATCACCTATTCACAGATCATGTCAAAAAGGTACATTAGCTCCACTCCTAACCTTCCTCTTGAATCCTTTAGAAAACCAACTTTGAGTAATAGAAACATCATAGTCTATAGAACGTTCATAAACCTCTTCACCATTGACAAGCATTAGAAGAATTCCAACCACATTTTTGAAAAATTGAAACCGCATTAATTAAAATCACCATACATCTCCTTCAAAATATTATACCAAATACAATTTTTGTTAGTTAAAATATTCCCATTTTCTAGCTAGGAGGCTTAGATTGAATGAATTTAAGTGTTTCAACCCTAAACCTCCATTTTCTTTAGGTTAGCAAACCTTATTCCAACTTACCCAAACAATTTTCCTTTTCTCACTATAGCTTCCCCACCAAAAAGACTGTTGAATCCCAATACGAGTTTTTAGGACTTTGGAACTCTAAAATAAGAGATAGAAAAGAGGAATACTTGACAATATCGAATTGAGGAAAACTATGCGACCTCATAGAGAAAGATGCTTGTCTTTCCATTTACCAAGCCTCTTCCTCATTGAATCAACAATCGGTTGCAACGATGAGATCCTTCTAGGATTATTGCCAAGTGTAACCCCAAATAGATGAAGGGTAGTCAACCAAATTTGAAAGAAAGGAAGGTAGATGCAGCTGAAAGAAGATCATTATTAACATTATTCCATAAATACAACTTTTATGAAATTATTTAACATTTAGATCGGAAACCGGTTCAAAGTTTCTCACAACCGACTTAATACACAGCAGGTCTTCGTTAGTAGCCCAACCAATCAACAATGTATCATCTGCGTATTGTAAGGGATATAACCATATATTATTTCCATATTTAAACACACATCCAATTTATACTGTCTTTTGTATTAGACTGCAAAGTACTTATAAGAAATAAGAAAATGTGCCAAAGGATAACTTTGTTGAAGACATTTTTGTAGCAAAAACAGCGTAGGATTGTCATTGACAAGAACTGAGACACACCCTAAACACACAGTTGCCTTTATCCAATTTTTTTCCATTTATCATAAAAACTCATCATATATAATATTCATACTCGGATCGTTATCTGTTTTGACTATTATTTCTCATATCTTTCTAACTTTATGGGGAGTTTATTTGATTGGAATATTCCACTATCTCATAATCACCCCTTAATAGAGATTTCAACAAAAAAAATACTTCAAAAAAATCATGGACGTATTTAATAATACTTGCAAGGAAACATTATTAAAAGATACACATTTAATAATGTTTCCATGGGGAAACACTATTAATAATGTTTACAGGAGCGCTAATTATCTCAGCCATTAATAGCGCTTTACAAGAGAAGTGCAATGTTATGATATACCTTTAATAACGTTTTGTCAAAGAAGCGTTGTTAGAGTTTTAACTATCATAGCGTGCTTTTTAGTGGAAACACTATATTTCCCTCGTATTAAAAAAGCCTTCTATGTTACCAATTATCTGCACGTTAGTTGACACGATTCATGAACATAGAATAAACATCTACACAAAAAACTCAATATTCAACCTTCAATGCATATAAAACTATCCATAATCAGTTCCGCTTTAATAGCTATTGAACCAAACTCTCTTATAAATAACTCTCCTCTATGTTTTTATCTCACACTACAAATTTTATAAAATCCTTTTCTTCTTTGTGTTCTTCATTTATGGCGCCCAAGAAACAAAAGGAGAGAAGTCGAAGACTCTGTAATACTCGAATCCTCTAAGGATCATCAAGAAGATAAAGTAGTATTGAAATGCCATCTTTATCTCTTCAGTTGTTTCTTTGTTTTGGAAGGTTGAAATCAATAATCTAGAGAAAAACAACTCCAATTAAAGAACTTTAGCAAGCTCTTGTTGTTAAGAACTTTAATGACGAAAGACCTTTTTCTAGCTTCAAATCAATTTGTTTTTCAAGCTGTTATGAGATAACTATGTATTCAATATGTTTTTGTTGTAAGTGCTTGCTGTCTTTGACAAAAGGACTTTTGCTTAATATTTATTTATTTTTTGAGTTGTTACTCATTGTAATTCTCAAAAATATAATATTTTTATTTGTTTATGTTGCAATGAAAAGTGTGTCACTTCTGTTGTATTTTTTTAATGTCCATTTTTGTGTTTCTTTCATTCTTACTTTTTTTTTGATAAAAAAATAAAAAATAAAGTAAATTTAAGGGTGTTACACCACAATTTTTTAAAAAAATTTGTAATAGCCCCAAAATACCCCCAACTATCTTCATACACTCAACATATATTCTAAAGAAAAAAAAAACACACCACTCCCCTCTTCTTCCTCTCTCCCTCTTCTCCCTCCTCACCCTCACCCATTCAAACGCAAGTAGCTTATTTGAAGAAGAAATGAAGCATATGCCAATGCCAATGCCAATGCCAGGGTCTCATTAGAAAGTATGGCTAAAAAATTTTCTTTTTGGTTTTGAAATAAAATTGTATTGTTGTCCACAATCAGTGGGTTTGTATTTATTCACAGTCTCCTGGTATTCTATAAAGTAAATACCGGAAATGTATTTTCAGTAGTGTAGAATAAAGGTACCGAAAGTTTATTTTCGGAAGGTAACAAAAACTAAACAATATATTGGATTTTAAATTTGGGTATGTAAAAAATAGTATACCGAAAATAAACATTCGGAAGTATGAAATTGCAGACAACTTTACGTACCTGGATAGTTATTGAATGAGTGGGATGAGGAGGGAGAAGAGGGAAAGAGGAAGAAGAGAGAAGTGGTGTATTTTTTAAAATATAGGTTGTGGGTGTATGAAGATAGGTTGGGATATTTTGGGGATATTACAATTTTTTAAAAAACATTGTGGTATATTAAAAAAAGATGTGTTGTAAAAAACAACACCCTAAATTTAATGTTGATACACTGTTTGTAAGAGTAATGATATTTTGACAACAAAAGTAAACAACAATACAAAGACACCGTAGCTTTTAGTGATGTTTTGAACCAATAAATTAGAGGAAGATAGATAAAATAATAAACAAATGTTGTATATTGAAAGATGCCTCAAAATCAGCAAAGTGGAGTTTTCAGCAAGGATGATTGATTATGGTGCCTGCATAATCGATTATGGGACTGCAGAGAACTTGTAATCGATTAGCATAATCGATTACATGCATTTGTAGAAATAAGGAACACGGGTAGAGGAGGCATAATCGATTAGCATAATCGATTTTGCGGATTTCTAGAACATGCAGAGAATATGTAATCGATTAGCATAATTGACTATGGCAATTAAATAATAGATTATGGCATGACTTAAAAAGATGTTGCGATCAGTTTTCTGCATAGAACAATTGTGTGATTTTTGTGCAAGATTCGAGGGTTCTTGGAGCTCGAATTTTGTCCAGATACATTGAGTGTTATTCATTGTAATTGATTCATTGAGATTGAGAGAAAATCAAGTGAGAATATTGATCTAGGGTTTGTGAGAAAATAGGGAGATAAGCTTGGGGTTTTTTCATGTTCTTGTGAACATGGGAGTGACAAATCTAAAGGAGTTCTCTATTGTAAAACTGTGATCATTGATTCTTAGTGGTGCTGCTCTCTCTCATGGATGTAGATCACATTGATCAAACCACGCTAAATCTTGTTTGTGCATTCTTCCATCCTTTCTTGTTTGTTAATTTCTGAAATTTTTTGTGCCTACCAAGTGTTTGGTGTATTTCCTATGTGGCTGTTGTTTTTCTTTGTGTGTTTGTATTGTGTTTAGGGACTTTGTGGCTTCCATCTGAGTCTTGGAACCAACAAGTGGCACCGTCTGTGGGTTTGTAGTCGACCAGATTTGGCGCACACGGTTAGCATTGTTAGTCATTTCATGGCAAATCTGGGTCAAGCTCATTGGGAGGCTTTAAAGTGGATATTGAGGTATTTGAATGGTTCACGGAAATCTGGTTTGAGTTACAAGAAGACAGCCCAAGGGGATGATGCTCTTGTTGGGTATGTTGATGTGGTCTATGCAGGGAATATGGACATTAGGAAGTCATTATCCGGGTATGTGTTTACTTTGTTTGGGACTGCTATTAGTTGGAAATCGACATTGCAACCGGTGGTAGCATTATCAACAACACAAGTCGAGTACATTGCGATTGCAGAAGGAGTAAAGGAAGCCATTTGGCTAAAAGGAATGATTGGTGAATTGGGGATTACACAAGATTGTGTCACGGTCCATTGTGATAGCCAAAGTGCTATACATTTGGCAAATCATCAAGTTTACCATGAGAGGACCAAGCATATAGTTATCAGACTTCACTTCATTAGAGATGTGGCAAAATCTAAAGAGAATAAGAATTATAAAATTGCTTCCGAAGACAATCTAGTGGATATGTTCACTAAGTCACTACCTAGATCAAAGTTCAAGACATGCTTGCACTTGATCAACTTCTATGAAGCGTAATCCCATAAGTGGGAGAGCGGCACACACAGCACACATTGGTGATTGGTTTTGGTCTCAGGATCTCTGATTTGGAGTCAAGGTGGAGAAATGTTTAAAGATGCCTCAAAATCAGCAAAGTGGAGTTTTCAGCAGGGATAATCGATTATGGTGTATGCATAATCGATTATGGGACTGGCAGAGAACTTGTAATCGATTAGCATAATCGATTACGTGCATTTGAAAAAATAAGGAATGCAGGCAGAGGAGGCATTATCGATTAGCATAATTGATTGTGCGGATTTCCAGAACAGGCAGAGAAGGTGTAATCGATTAGCATAATCAATTACGTGGAATTCCAGAAACATGGAGTGCATGCCGAGAAGACATAATCGATAATGGCAATTAAATAATCGATTATGGCGCGACCTAAAAAGTTGTTGCGATCAGTTTTCTGCATAGAACAGTTGTGTGATTTTAGTGCAAGATTCAAGGGTTCTTGGAGCTCATATTTCATCCAGATACATTGAGTGTTATTCATTGTAATTGATTCATTGAGATTGAGAGAAAATCAAGTGAGAATATTGATCTAGAGTTTGTGTGTAAATAGAGAGATAAGCTTGGGGTTTGTTCATGTTCTTGTGAATAGGGGAGTGACAAATCTAAATGTGCTCTCTATTGTAAAACTGTGATCATTGATTCTTAGTGGTGTTGCTCTCTCCCGTAGATGTATTTCACATTGATCGAACCACGCTAAATATTGTTTGTGCATTCTTCTATCCCTTTCTTGTTTGTTAATTTCTGAAATTTGCTGTGCCTAACAAATGTTTGGTGTATTTCATGTGTGGCTGTTGTTTTTCTTTTTGTGTTTGTATTGTGTTCAGGGACTTTGTGGCTTCCATCTGAGTCTTGGAACCAATAGTATGGTATAATTCTACAGTGTTGGACAACAATTTGTGTCCAAATATTATTACTTTGTTTGTAACTATCAATTATAGAAGCATTATGTGTGTCCTTGCACAATCAAGTTCCAATAAGAATTTAAAAAACATTTATAAGAATTGAAAACATGTTAAATTGAAAACATCAAGTTTCAACGGAAACATGTTAAAGCATTTATAAGAATTGAAGAAAAAAAAAACAAATAACTTCTTATTTCATTAAATCTCAAAAGACGAGAACAAATATCAGATGATTATCAAGATACTAGGAAGAATTTGGCATTAGTGTTTAAATAAAACACATTGAGAAATGATTAATTAGCTTGAAATATAGTTGTAGCTTTGACAACATATATATAATATTAAATATTACGATAGTCGAATAAGAAGTGGTTAGTGCTAATTTATAATTTTACATTAAAAAAATTACATTCACCATAATATTGATGTTGAGACTAGAAGAATACAAAGGTATTGAAAAAAATGTCAAATATCATTAATAATATGATAGATAAATATATTTTCTAAAAATGGTTAACTTTGACGAGAAAAGAGGAGAAACACATCAAAATAGATTTTCAAGAGAGAATAAAAAAGTAATATAATAGATAAATATACTCGCACCGGGGAAGAGGAGAAACATATCAAATAGATTTTCAAGAGATAAAAAAATAATATGATACGTGAATATATTTTTTAAATTTTTTTAGCTTACATGGGGAAAGAAATAAATCAAATAGAATTTTAAAAGAGAATAAAAATAATAATATGATTGATAAATATATTTTCTAAAAATGATTAACTTTCACGGGAAAAAAAGAGAAATAAATCAAATAGATTTTGAAGAGAGAGAAAAAACTAATACTTTGTGTTTAGCATCGGTGTTTAAATAAATAACATTGAAAAATGATTAATCAGCTTGAAATACAGTTGTTACTTTATATTTGTTATTAAATATTCAGAGAATTAGTACGATACTAAGGTAGTAGAAGAAAGAAACAACATTTTTTATTATTAATCACAATCTTTTTTATTTTGTTTATATACATAATTTTTTGTATTATCATTAAATTTTATTTTCAAATAAACACCTTTTTTTTAAAATAGCAATATTCTTCATTTATTTATTTTTCTCCACATGCAAAAAATTTTGTATCTACCTTTTTATATTTCATAAATATTATTATATTCCATGTGCGTCGCACGGATATCAGGCTAGAGTGCATATTTACAAGACAATATGTACTTACTATTTACACTCAAGAGTCATTATCATTATTGTAATATCAATAATAGTTATTAAGTTTAAATCTATTACACTTTGTGATCGACGATTAAGACAGAATATTTTTTTAACAAATTTTAGTATATAATTTCTAAAAAACAAAAACGTGAAATATGTTATTACATATTTTTTATGAAATCGTTAAAAAATAGCATATTCCTCATGAAGGGCTCGGATCTATACACTAATTTTATTAAATTTATAAATGAATAATTTAAATTTTTTATAAGAATATTTCAAGCACAACTAATATAGTTTGCGTGTGTTGTCCGTTTTAATTTTGTTCCCATTTGTCTACTTTTGGGCTGCACTAGCTAGTACTATTTACACAACAATATATTGTTAAGTAATTTAACGTGGTGCAAATAAATATTTAATTAAAAATATTATTTTTAATAGGTTTTCCATTTTTTGTGTTTTTATATAATCTATCAGAAAAAGGCATTAGAAGTAGGGATTCCCAACAATGGGTAGGATCCGGGTAGGGTATTATAGTACTCGTTCCCATACCTGCGTGGGTAGTAACTTTAATACCCTTACCCGTACCATCTAGGTACCTAAGTACACATACCCACACCCATCACACGCACTTTAACTATGAAAAAACAATAATAACATAAAGAACATTAGCGCTGCTCCATCTTGATGGCCTGAAGCACTGCCGCCATCGCTCTGGCCTGGCTCCGGCCCTGAAGTCTCAAGCGCCTCTCTCCCATGTCCATTCTTTCTGGTTTCTAAGGTACCTGGCTCGCTAGCATTGGTTTTTCTGTACCTACTGGTGATGCTGCAACGGACCCTTTCTGACCACTCGGGTTAGACATTCATCGTTGCATCGAGGTTCACTGGTCTTGGGTCGCAACTCACAATCACATGTTGCTAGGGGTTTGATTTCTTATGGATTGGGGTTTTGGGTCATAACTCGCAAGCACAGGTCGCCGCCCTTTTGTAAGATTCGCTCTGACGTTTGTTTTCTCTCCATATGAGATGACTCTCTCCCTGTGAGATGACTTAGAGTGCTCTCTCCTTATTGTGAGATTTTTTTGTGGATTTTCTTTCATGAGGAACAATGACGATTATCAGTTGGAACCATCGAGGTCTGGGTCATGTTAGTGCAATTCCTACTCTGAAGAACCTGGTTCGGTTGCATAAGCCGGAAATTATTTTCTTATACGAAACTTTAGTTCTTGGGACAAAAATTGAAGAGGTTAAAAGAAGGATTGGTTTTGATGGTTGTTTTGCGGTGGATAGGGATGGTCGTGGTGGAGGAGTGGCGATTCTATGGCGTAATTATGTGAATTGTGAAATTATTAATTACTCTCTTCATCATATTAATGTGGTTGTGGAGGATCTGGTTCATGGGAGGTGGAGGTTAACTGGTTTTTATGGTTTCCCTCAGCGCAATCGTAGGAGGGAATCTTGGGCGTTGTTGAGAAGGTTAGCAGGCATGTCTCAGTTACCGTGGTGTATATAGTTGGAGACGTCAAGGATTTACTTTCTCCGGAGGATAAACTTGGGTGTTGTGATCACCCTAATTACTTGATGAGGGGGTTCCAAGAAGCGGTTAATGATGCTGAATTAATTGATATTCCTCTTAAGGGGTATCCTTTTAAGTGGAGATATGCTATGGGAATAGATAAAGCAATTGAGCATAGGTTGGATAGAGCATTAGCAACTAAGGAATGGCTTTTGTTGTTCCCTCAGGTTTGTCTCTTGAATCTTGTTGTTGCTCGTTCGGACCACTATCCTCTTCTTCTTCAGCGTGAGCAGGTGGAGGTAGGTTTGGGAAGGAAAAGATTTCGTTTTGAAAATATTTCGTTGCTTGTATCGGATATTAGTGATGCTGTAAAGAAGGGTTGGAGCTTGGGTAGTGAAGGTGATATGGTGGATAGGCTTGGGCGTTGTGCTGAAAACCTTCAAAGGTGGAGTAAGAGGATTAGAACAAAATTTAAAGAAGATATTGATGATTGTAGGGCAGCTGGAGGTGCTTAGACGTAGAAGAGATGAAATGGGTGTGGCACAGTATAATACTGTAAAAGAATGTTGAATTTGATCACCCAAGAAGAAGTGTTTTGGCAACAAAGAGCGAAGGTGTCCTGGTTAAAGGATGGAGACCTTAATACTCGGTTCTTTCATGTCTCTGCCACATGTAGAGCAAAGGTTAAAAAGATAAAGAAGTTGCTTGTTGGTGATGATGTTATTGTTGAGGAGCCTGCGCTAATAAAGGAGACTGCATGAGAGTATTTCCAAGACATTTTTATGTATCATCCTCCCTATTATGATCGAGTTATTGGTGCATTCAATCCGACTTTTTATAAGCATTTTTTGGAGGATTATGGTGAGGAAATGTTTATTGCTTGGTGTTCTTGGCTAGATAGAGGCCATTTTCCTAATTCCATAAACGATACAAATATTGCTCTCATTCCCATAAATGATAATCCAGCATCTATGAAGGATTGGAGGCCTATCTCTTTGTGTAATGTTATTTACAAGTTGGTTTCTAAGGTGTTGGCTAATCGTTTGAAGTTGATGCTTGACAATTGTATTTCTCCTATTCAATCAGCTTTTGTTCTGGGGAGATCAATTCTGGATAATGCAATGATTCCTATAGAGATTATACATCATTTAAAAATCAAGAGTAAAGGTGGTAATGGAGATGTGGCTCTGAAAATTAATATGAATCAGGCGTATGGCAGGGTGGATTAGGGGTATCTGAGAGCGGTCATGAGAAGGATGGGCTTTGATGACAGGTGGGTGGATTGGATCATGATGTGTATCGATTCAGTTAAATATTCAGTGTTGGTCAATCAGGAGCAAGTGGGTCCTATTCATCCAGGTAGAGGTCTTCGCCAAGGAGACCTTCTATCACCATATTTGGTTATCTTATGTTCGGAAGGTCTCACGGCTCTAATTAATCAGGCAGAAAGGAGAGGGGATCTTAATGGGATTAAAGTTTGTAGAGGAGCCCCTATAGTTTCACATCTTTTGTTTGAGGATGATTGCTTCTTGTTCTTTAAAGTAAATCAAAGGGAGGCAAATGTAATGAAAGGTATTCTGAGAAGCTATGCGGAAGCCTATGGCCAGTAAATTAATTTCCAAAAGTCGGAAATTTTCTTTAGCCGGAATGTAGGAGAGGAGGAAAAGGATAATATTGCTACTATTCTTCAAGTGCAGGTTTGCTTGGGCACGGGTAAATATTTGGGGCTACCTTCCATGATTGGTAGGAGTAAGAAAGGTTTTTAAATTTATGAAAGACATTATTTGGCGTTAGATCAATTCTTGTGGTGGTAGGTCTTTATCTAGAGCTGGTAAAGAAGTCATGATTAAGTCAGTGCTTCAAGCGATCCCTACCTATTTCAATAGCATCTTCCTTATTCCTACTTCTCTTGGGGATGAAATACAAAAAATGACGAACTCGTTTTGGTGGGGAAGTCGAGGTGAAAGAGGAAAAGGAATAAGGTGGTTATCGTGGGATAAATTAGCAATGAGTAAACATGATGGTGGTATGGGTTTTAAGAATCTCTATATTTTTAATGTTGCATTACTTGGTAAGCAAGGGTGGAGGTTTATGACACAACCTAACACACTTGTTGCCAAGATTTTCAAAGCTAAATACTACCCAAAGTGTGACTTTTTTGAGGCAAAAAGAGGTTGTAATTGCACTTATGTTTGGAGAAGTTTGCATGAGGCTAGGGCAATTCTTAAGGAAGGGGCAAGGTGGTGTATAGGTTCAGGTGAAGGCATTAAAGTGTTCTCAGACTTCTGGGCAAACGAGGTTCAACCTCTTGATGTGAGGCGTTATGATAAGAACTTTTTGGTGTCTGATCTTATGCACAGAGACAAAAAAGCGTGCAATGAAGATGAAGTGCGTAGATTATTGGTTGCAGAACATGCTGAGTTGGCGCTCAAAACTCCATTTTTGACTCAGTGAGGTATGATAGAATGGTATGGTTTCCGGATCCAAAAGGTCAGTATAGTGTGCGGTCCTCTTATAAGTTCTGCTTTAACAAGTTTACGGACATTGATTAGCTGAGGGTTGAAGATAACTGGTCCGGTTTGTGGAAACTTGAAGTTCCTCCTAAAGTTAAAAATTTTCTGTGGAGGGTGTGTCGAGGGGTGCTTCCTACTAGGGACAAGCTTGGTGCGAAAGGGGTTCAAGTGGATGGATTGTGTCCTTGGTGTGAGAATGCAATGGAAAGTGATTGTCATATTTTGTCTCTGCTCGGAGAGTGAGAATACTTGGAGACACTCGGGTTTGTGGCACATTATTGAGCAGGAGATTTATCATGTAGACAACTTCCGTGCTCTTTTTTTTTCAGGTGATGCCGAAGCTACAAGTGGAAGAGAGGAAGATGTGGGCGATGACATTGTGGAGCTTGTGGAGGAGCAGAAATCAGAAAGTCTGGGAAGCAGTGGATGAAACACCAGAAACCATCATTTGGAGAAGCAAAAGCCTATTGGTTGAATGGGAAGTGGGGAGAAATTCTCAGGTTCATGAGAAAAGTCACGGAAATATTCTTTCGTCGTGCATTTGGAAAAGACCCCCGCTAGGTTTCTTGAAGTGTAATATTGATGCTTCGTTCTCTCTCCAACATGATAAGGTAGACTTCGGTTTCTGTGCATTAGAGATGAATTAGGCTTGTTTATTGATGCCAAAACCTTTTGGTCCCAGCCCTTGCTAGATGTGAAAGTAGGGGAAGCACTTGGCCTCAAGTTTGCTCTTGATTGGGTGAGAGAGTTGGGTTTTAAAGATGTTATCTTTGAGATGGATGCTAAGTTGGTAGTTGATGCTTTTCAAGCTCCACATTTAGATGCTACAGAACTTGGATCCATTGTCTTAGATTGTAAGGAGTCTATCTCATCATTTTGTCAAAACTCTCATGTGGAGTTTATTTGGAGGAATGCTAAAATGGTTACTCATGAGTTAGCAAAGGCGGCCATATGTCAGGCTAGTCCTCAAGTTTTCTTTGATGTTCCAGCATGTGCTGACTCTTTGATTTTTAATGAAATGAATTAGATTATTTTTGTGTAAAAAAAAATAAAGAACATTATAACTCAATTAAAAAACCATTAAAATCTACTCATAAAGTGTAACAAACCAAAGTATTAAACTAAATAAAAATATAAATAATCCAAAACGAGTAAATACTAATGAATCCTAGGTACTTTTACATTAATTTTATTATTAAAAATTGATATATAATTATATATAATTATATATATATATATATATATATATATATATATATATATATATATATATATATATATATATATATATATATATATATATATATATATATATATATATGGTGCGGGGCGGATGGGTATTAGAGTACCCATACCCGCATTCATACCCTCTCTTGTTTGCAGGTAATTACCTAGATCCAGACCCATACCCATAAAACGGGTATTTACCCTACTCATCGTAGGTATTTTTGCGGGTACCCAACGAGTATGATCCAAATTGTCATCCCTAATTAGAAGGTAGAGAATAAATATTATTTTTCAACACATGCAGATAAACATGGAGAAAATATTTGGTAGACAGAAACCCAACACTTCATCCTTAGACACACTCAATGATAGAATGATAACATATTCAAACTTAATATATTTATTTGTTAAAAAAAAGAAAAAGAAAAAAACTCATTTCTCCTCTACCACTTTATCAACTTCCTTTCTTCATTCCTCTTCCACATTAAAACTCCGTTATTAACCACCTTAAAACCTTGTAAATCAACCCGAGGTAACCCAACTCTTGAGTTATTTTAAAATAATAATAATAATAATAATAATAAAACTCATTTTCTTCTCCCTCTTTGTCAGCTCCTCTCTCCTCATTCCTCTCTTACATTCGAACTCCATTGTTTCCCACCTTCAAACCCGGTAAAGCAATCAGACACCGCCAACCAACATTCGAGTCCAAGCACAACTGATTCTCATATGAAGAAAAAAATTGGCAACAAGCCAGAAAAAAGTTGAAGAATTATTTTTGGCAAAAACGTTACATAAACTGAAAAGTTGAAGAATTATTTTTGGTCCCTATAAAATAGGTCACTTTTGGTTTTTGTCCCTATTTTTTTTTGTTTGCATTGTGTATTTTTACAGGGACGAAAAAGATAGGGACGAAAACCAAAAGTGAGCTATTTTACAAGGACCAAAAAGTTCATTAAGCCAAATAGTAATAATTTTAAGATACATTGAATTGGATGTGGTAGTACGTTTGAAACCGTTCGATGATTCTACCAAATCAAAAACGAACTACACTTGCTAGTGCCAACAAGGAATTTCTATCAGTTTCTTTGCAATCCATGGTTGTGCTTAGAATATCCATTAGTGTGTTATGTTAGTGAGGGAGTTGAATCTGTGGCCACCTTATCTTTTATGATATGTAAAAACTGAATTCTTGAATTCTATTGAACAATTGGAGTTGTATTTATATAGTACTATTAGGCAACAAGGTGCTCCTCTTAATCAACTAACTATAACTAACTTCAGCTTAACTTACAGTAACTAAACTAACTGTTTAGCTAACTGATTCTGTTTTACATCAACTAACAACACCCACAAATTGAACTGTGTTTGTCAAATATGTTAAGCTTGGCTACCAATGTGGTGAATGTAGATCGAGGGAGTGCCTTTGTATGGAGATCTGCTAACTGATCACCTGCATAAGGAATAGGCAGCAAGTGAAAGATGGCAGCTTGGACTTTTTCCCGGACAAAATGAAGTCGAGCTCAATGTGTTTTGTTCTCTCATGAAAATTTCGATTTTGAGCAATTTGGATAGCAGATTTGTAATCACAATAGAATGATACTGAAGAGGTGATAAGATGATGCAAATTCTTTAGAAGATATAGTATCCATTGAACCTCACAAGCAATGGAGGCAAGGGCCCTGTATTCTGTAACACCCCGGTTTTACTATTTTTCAATATTAGAAAAACCTATTTGTTTATATTATTTTATTTGGAGTGATTACTTATCTGAATGTTTATTTTTATTTATGTTTATATGGTTTGGTTTGAGTAATTTTATCTACTCATTTAAAATAATTTTACTGAGTGCATCATCACTGCTTTATTTCAGTGTATGCACATTTACTAGACAATAATATTACGTTATTGTCACTAATATTGTTTGTGTAGAAAAATATTTTAAATAATATGATTGAAAGAAATTTATTTTATATTTTACTCTATTTAAATTTAGATTTGAAAATAAACTAATTTCGAATTAATCGGAGATTAATTTTGGATCACTGATTTTCCTGGTAGATAATTTCAACCATCAATCTTTACTCTAATTCAAATGTTGAAATCATATATTTGTCACTCATTGTTTTTAGATCCAAGGACCCATATTATTTATTTTTTTCTAGACTCAATCTCGACCACTCATTTTGTACCTAACCACTAAGTGTGTGTTTGGATTAGCTTTTGACAAACGTGATTTCAGAAAGAATTGATTTTGTAGAATTGATTGTGGTTAAAAGTGAGTTGATAGTGAAGTGATTTGTGTTTGGATGCCTTCATGAAAAAGTGATTCTTATCAATTCATATTGTTTGGATAGTTTAGATCAAAATTGCTTCTAAGTGTGCAATCATTCAAAAACAGTGCACTAAAACCATGGACGTGATTCAAGTTTACCGTAGAAGCTACAAAATCCAGCTTCTGTATGGACGTGAGTTTGGGACCAAAAGCAATTTTCGGACTTGAAAGCCAAACATCAAATTTTTTCGGTCAACAGTGGTTTGACCATAGCAGAAGCACTTTTGGGGGAGAAAACCACTTAACCAAACATGCACTAAGTAAATGAAAAATACTCTCCTCTCTCTCTAGCCATTCACGCTCCACGATAGCCACCCCTCACTCTTCGTTTCTTTCTTTTATTTCTTCTATCTTCTTCCTCATCTCACCATAGCTCTTCTCTTCCACTCTCTAAAAACTTCAAGCTTCCCTCCCTTCTCTCTTGCTATCCATACCGCTGCCGCACCGCTTGGAAGCTCACTGGCCGCCACTCGCTCAACGCCTGGGGAGAAGACCAGCGCGCCGCCACTTGCTCGTGTCCGGTCGTAGTCCCGCACGCGAACGCCGTCGCCCCACAATGGTAAGCCGCATTCCATTGTGGTTTTCCACCATTTGAGCGCATCTTAGATTTTCTTTTCTTCTTCCCTTGAACTTACTCTATCTCCATCACTTTTGCTTTGTGATTCATCACAGAAATGAAATCGCCGCCGCCCACCGCCACTGTCAGCACCACCACAACTTCTTCTTATTCCTCAGGTAAGGGTTTACCCCTAAATTCTTCTAGATTCAAAAAGCCCCAAATTGATTTACAAAACCCTAACCCTAAGATTTTGATTTCAGTTTCAAAATGTGAAAATAACACTAATTTTTTGCAATTGGGACTGTGAATTAGTGTTTCCCTAAACCAATTTCATTATTCTTTAGTTAGAATGAGTTTTTCCCAAATTGATTTATGAACCCTAAACCCCATTCTGATTTTATTTGAAATTGGTTATTTTTTTGTGAAATTAACTATTACTATGTAATTGGGACTGTTAATTTATGTTTTGATGAACTAATTTCGCAATTCGATAATCAAATCAATTTCCCCCAATTTTTTGTGATGAACACTATTTTCCCAAATCTAATTTTTATTGAAGTTGGTTCTATTTTGTGAAATTAAGTGTTTAAATCAACTTTGGGTAAGTGTTTGATGATGAATGATTGGCTATTAGGTTTGTCTGATTGTTGAAAATGTTTTGACTCCTTCTCCGTGATGTTGTCGTGGTTGTGTTTGCTTGGGGGAAACATGTTTTATATTTTTCGGGAGTTAACAGGAGCTGTTTAGAGGAAACTGGAACGTCGAGTTGGGGTTTAATCTAGAGCAGCTTCGTGGTGAAGGAAACTAACTGTTGAATGCGTCAAGGAGAGGATCTTTTTCTGGTCTATAAAGGTAAATGGAGTTTACCTGAGGAGTTTTAGTTAGTCACATACTTATTGTTGTGTTTGAATGTATGGTAATTGTTAATAATTGATGAATACACAAGTTGTTTCTAAGTCAAAAAAGAAGTTGTTTCTATGTTGAAATATCTTTATTGGAATGTGAGGGGTATTGGTAACCCTGAAACTAGATTAACTTTGAAAAAGTTATGTTTGCTTCATAATCCAGATTTTGTGTTCATTTCTGAACCTTGGATTGCTATTCAACAGGTTCTTCATCATTACTTTCAAACTCTTACGCTTAAGTTGTTTTCTGTGAATAATAGAGGTAATTTGTCCTCTAATCGTTGGTGCTTGTGTAAGGATATTCTCAGTCCTATGGTTGTTGAAGCTGCAATTCAACATGTTTCTTTCTCTTTCAATTTTGAAGGTCAGGATTTATTTGTTTCATCAGTTGATGCTTCTACTAATTATCTTGTAAGAAGACAGTTGTGGAATGAATTATCTGTTCTGCATCAAGCTCATCCTCAACCATGGTGCTTAGTTGGTGATTTTAACTCTATTTTGGGGGGCCATGAATATAGAGGGAATAGCTGATAGTGTGATTTCACATCATAATTCATGTACATTTTTGCATGCATTTTTCATATAGTTTAGGCATATTTGATTTGAATTTATTAGTTTTTACCTTGGATCGGGTGAGGGGGTTTCTTGGTGTTGTTTTGCAGGAATTCAAGGAAAAATGCTCAAGATTAGCCATGATGGAGCTTGGATGAAGACAGAGCTTAAAAAGTGAAGAAAATGACCCAGGCAGAGCCCATCACGGCCTAGCCGTGATTACCCTCACGGCCGTGATCGAGCAATAATTGAGAGAAAAGAAGGCAAAAGTCAGAAGCTGTCATGGCCTAGCCGTGATACCCGTCACGGACGTGACATGTTAATGGAGCCAGACCCCCTCTTGGCAGAATCTGTCACGACCAAGCCGTGACGGCCATCACGGCCGTGACAGATCATTTGTTGAAGGCAGAAGCTATCACGGCCTGCCCGTGATTAGCATCACGGCCGTGATTAGCATCACGGCCGTGATGCTCCAATATTTGAATGCGCGCCAAGGCAAAAAGCGTCACGGTCGTGACGCGAATCATGATCTATAAAGGAGCACGAGCAGAACAGAAGAAAAATTGTTTTTGAACCCTAAAATACTCTCTCTGAACCAGGGGCAGTGGCACAAAGATTCCATGGAGTTTTTCCTCCCTTTCATCTATATTTCTTTGGTTGTAGCTATGATCATGAGTAGCTAAACCTCCATTGTTGGGGTTAGGTGTAGCTTTTCTGAATTCTCCATGTATATGATTTGATCTTGTAATACAGTTTTTATTTCTTTATGAGTGATTGATTGTCTATGCTTAATGCTTGTTGTGGCTAGCACCCCCATGACTCTATTAGTGTTTTGATATGCAATTGGAAAATTCGTATTAGAACCGGGACTGAGATCAATCACCTAGTAACCCTTGCGTCTAGGAATGGAGTTTGGTTTACTAGTAATCGCATAATCCCTAATCTTAATGCGAATTCACTAATCTAGGCCACCTAAGGAATTAGGGTCTATTAGTGGATTTAGGCTCTTGTCATCCGAGGAATCGGGGCTTGAGTAATTTAGTGGATTGATTGTCATAATTGAAGTAGAAACTGTTTATGAGTCATGTTGTTGCATGGGGATGAAGTTTAGTGAACCTAATCCCAACGTTGTTCTTATATTTGAAGAATTCCTTTAACTGCCTTCCGAGTGTTCGACAAAAACCCACAAAGAACTTTTCTCTTTATTTTGTTTGTTTTAGGTTTAAATCTTATTTGGGCTTGGTATTTACTATCGAGCTCCCTTCAATCCAAATATCCGCTTAAATAGTAATTGATTCGGTACGTGTTAGTACTTGTCACAGTCCTCGTGGGAACGATAAACGGTCTCACCACCATATTACTTGCACGACTAGGTATACTTGCCTAGATCCGTCAACAAGTTTTTGACGTCGTTGCCGGGGACTGTGTTTCAATATTAGCATACCCATTTCAGTTACTAATTTAAGCAATAGCAAAAAGAAAAATTCTGTGTTTTGGTTTGTTGTCATATTTTTCTGGTATATTTGCTGTTTGTGTGCTGACTTTTACTGCTAGCACTCTTGTTTGCTAGACTGTTTGTGTATGCGAGGTAGTATCCCAGCTGACCAACTCCTCCACGATCCTGAGATTGAAAGAACAGCTAGGAAGAATCGAAGGCAAGTAAGAGAGCAGAAATTGTTAGAACAGCAAGAAGAAGAACAAGAGACTTCCACCTCTCAAGTTCCTCAAGAAAGACTCAGAATGGCAGGCAATGGTGAAGGTGCTCCACCACGGAGGACACTTGGTGACTATGGAAATACAAATATCAATCGACATGTCACTAGCATAGTGAGACCTCCAGTGAACTGCGCAAATGTTGAAATCAAGCCAGCCCTCATCAACATGGTCTCACAAAATACATTTGCTGGGTTGGAGAACAAAGATCCTAATAGTCATGTCTCCAACTTCCTGGAGTTGTGTGATACTAGCAAGCAGAACGGTGTTTCCGATGATGCACTTCGCCTCAGATTGTTCCCTTTCTCGCTAAGAGATAGAGCCAAGTATTGGCTCCGATCTCAACCAAGTGGGAGCTTCACTACATGGGATGACTTGGAGGAAAAATTTCTGGCAAGGTTCTTCCCCACCTCAAGATTTGTGAAGACAAGGGGTGACATCATAAGCTTTGCTCAACAAGAAGGTGAGACTCTGCATGACGCCTGGGAAAGGTTCAAGGAATTGCTCCGAAGATGTCCAAATCATGGGTTTGATGATCTTACTCAGATGCAAACATTCTGCAATGGACTAAGGCCGTCAACCAGGTATATGTTGGATGCCTCAGCTGGAGGGTCCATGAACACAAAGACAGCAGAGGAAGCACTGATTTTGATAGAGGCTATGGCATCTAATGACTATTTGATGCATCATGATCGGGGTCCCACATCAAGAAGGGGATTGTTGGAGTTAGACTCACAATATGCACTTTTGGCTCAGAATAAACTCATGACACAACAACTGGAGTCCATTACCAAGCAACTCGCTCAACTCCCTCAACAACTCCAAACTGTTCAAGGGACAACCATGCCACCTCAACAGGTAATGCGATGTGATTTTTGTGGAGGTGATCATGATAATGGAAACTGTGAGGCGCCACCTAGTTCCCATGAGGAAGCTAATTATATGGGGAACTATGGGCGGCAAGGCAACAACCAATACTCCAACAATTACAACCAAGGGTGGAGGAATCAACCGAGTTTTGGTTGGAAACAAGATGCCGGACAAGCAAGCAAGCCTCAGCCCACACCACCGCCTCAAGACCGGATTTCTATATTGGAGAACACCCTCAATCAATTCATGCAAGTGTCCATGACAAACCAGAAAAACACAGATGCTTCTATAAAAAACCTGGAGGTTCAAGTTGGACAAATTGCAAAACACCTAGCGGAGCAATCTAGTAGCAGTTTTTCAGGTAACACTCAAACCAATCCTAAAGAGCATTGCAATGCTATTGTGTTGAGGAGTGGTAAAAGCCTTGAGGAAGAGAGTGGTGAGCCCTTGGTGAAAAATCAGAGAGTTGATGAAAAAACAGAGGTGAATGCTGAAAAAACTGATTTGAATAAGGAAAAAGGCAAAGAGGTTGTAGTAGAGGAGGAAGAAAAAGACAATGAAAAAGACAAGAGGGAAAGATTAGTAGATGAAAATTCGATTTTGAGGAGAACCAAAAGTCAGATCTTGAAAGATGGAGACAAGCCTCAAGTGATCCCCTCTTATGTGAAGGAAAAGGAAGAACAGTTTGCCAAGTTCCTTGACATCTTCAAGCGGTTACAGATCAACATACCCTTTGCTGAAGCACTAGAGCAGATGCCAACCTATGCAAAGTTCATGAAGGAGTTGCTCACAAAGAAAAGAAAATTCAAAGAAGGTGAGACTGTTGCCTTGACAGAGGAGTGTACGTAGTGCGATACTTCAGAGGAAGCTACCTCCAAAGCTTAAATATCCCGGTAGTTTTACAATTCCCTGCACTATTGGGAGTGTTACTATTGGGAAGGCCCTGTGTGACTTGGGAGCGAGTATCAATTTGATGCCGCTTTCAATCTTGAACAAGCTTGGAGGTGGTGAAGTGAAACTGACAAGGATGGCATTGCAACTAGATGATAGATCAATCAAGCGTCCTTATGGTATCTTGAAAGATGTTCTGGTAAAGGTGGATAAGTTTATCTTCCCAGCGGACTTTGTGATTTTAGACATGGAGGAGGATGCAGAAGTTCCGCTCATATTGGGGAGACCTTTTCTAGCGACTGGTCGTGCTTCGATAGACGTACAAAAAGACCAGCTGCGATTCAGAGTGCAAGATGAAGAGGTCACTTTCAATGTATTTGAAGCTATGCATCGCCCGAGTGATGGAGATGATTGTTTCCACATGGACATTGTGGATATAGTGGCTAAAGAAGTCGTTGCACATCAGCACCACTCCTCTATTCTTGAGAAGAAGGAAAAGAACAACATGAAAGCAACTCTGAAGCTCTGCAAGACAATTGATGCATCAATTGGTGATGAAGTTGGATATGCTCATCATGTGAAAACAGAACCCCCACCGGGAGGGAGTAAAAAAAAGGCTACGAGGCTCAGAGTGAAAAGGGCAAAGAAGAAGCGCAATTATTGGCCTTATAAGCAAAAACAACTCTTTGAAGGAGTTCCACGGAGGAGAAGTGGTCTTGTACTTCTACGACCAGCTGACCCCGGTTAATTGAAAAAAAGCACGTCAAGCTAGTGACGTTAAAGAAGCGCTTATTGGGAGGCAACCCAACTTTTCTTTTCTTTTTCCTTTTGTTTTTGATTTTGCCCTCTTGAATAATTTGAGAAGATCAAGAGGATAATATCATAGATTAATAGGTTTGTTAAGTGTTTCAGGGAAAGGAGGAAGGAGAAGTAAAAAGGGCAAAGACAACAAATTCAGTAACCATCACGCCCAGGCCGTGACACTGGTCACGGCCGTGATGAGCCAGAGTTGAAGATCAGAAAGGATCACGGCTCAGCCGTGATCCCCATCACGGGCATGATGGAGGGACCCTGAAGATCAGAGAGCATCACGGCCTAGCCGTGATGAAGGTCACGGCCTAGCCGTGATGAAGGTCACGGTCATGGCAGGCTACCCCTATGGACCAGAATGCATCATGGCCTGCCCATGATAAGCATCACGGCCGTGACCCAATTTTCGTGCAATTCCTTCTGACTAGCATGTGAACCAGCACCCGCTGCCACCTCGGTAAGTCGTTCCAATTTTTCTTTCCTCTCTCCGACTTGATTGTTTACATTGGGGACAATGTAAATTCTTAAGCTTAGGGTAGGGGTATTTTGCATTTGCATTTTTCATGTTGCATTCATATAGTTTTGCATGATAGCCTTGCATGTTCATATGATTAGATTGCCCCTTGCCTACATTTTGCATCCAATTGTGAGAACTAAGTGCCAAATAACTTGAGATAGTGAATTCTTGAACCCAATTTTGTTTATTCTTGTGATAAGGCTGCAAATGAAAATGCTTGAGATGATCTGTGATAGTTGATAATTAGCATGTGGTTCCATAGACTTGTGTTTCTCATTGATTTCTGAACTACAAAATGTGAGATTTTGAGCCAAAAGGGGTACTCACTAAATTTACCCCATTCCTTGTGATTAGAGTGTTATTCCTCTTGGTTTGTATTCTCTAGAACTTGACTTGAAACCATTTTGAAGCTTAAAAATTTTTTGAAAATGATTGAGGCACTAGGTATTTTTCCGGCCCTCCGAGCTTTGAATGACTAAACGCTACCCCTTAGTTGCCCAATTTTGAGCCTACATGAATAAAATACTTTTTATTGGTACCTTGAAATATGTGGATGAATGATGCATGATAAGGGACCTTCTAAAGTATTACAAAAGGGTAAAAAGGTAGTTGAAAAAGTTTGGGATGAGAAAATCAGGAAAATATTTCTCTTGAGCTGAAAATCTCCCCTTCTCCAAATAAAAGAAAAAGAAAAGAAAAAGAAAAATCTATGGAGAAGGGGATGACAAAAGAAAGTGAGAAATGAAATAAAAAGAAAGAAAGAAAGGTGGAAAAAGGAATCAAAACCCAAAAAGGTATTTTAGAAGGTCATGCTTTGCAATGCTTGATTGTGTTTAGCCCTTTTGAAATTTCCTTTTCTTGACTTCCCCACCTAACAATAAATCCCATGGCCCCGTTACAACCAAAGAAAAAGACCTCTTGATTCTTAATTGTTTTCATTAATAAAGTAGAGATTTGGTTGATAGTCAAGCCTATGGTAGAATTCATTCCTTGAGGAGAGTGGAGTGAATTGTCTTATTTCCCTAACACTTGAGTGAGGTGAGAAAGAGAGCCAAGAAAATGAACAAGCTTGGGGTGATCTTCAGGTGAGAAAGGGTGCCCTAATCGGTGAGAATATAAGTCTAAGAAACATAAGCCTCTAATTGGACTTGAACTGATTGTCTCTTGCTGAATTATTTGAGATGCCTGTTACTTGGATTACTTGCTACTCGGGTTCTTGATTCACTATCTGTAATCTGATTGTCTATATCTTCTGGCCTTAGTGATTGCTTGAGGACAAGCAATTGAATAAGCTTGGGGTGATTTGATAGTGTGATTTCACATCATAATTCCTGTACATTTTTGCATGCATTTTTCAAATAGTTTAGGCATATTTGATTTGAATTTATTAGTTTTTACCTTGGATCAGGTGAGGCGGTTTCTTGGTGTTGTTTTGCAGGAATTCAAGGAAAAATGCTCAAGATTAGCCATGATGGAGCTTGGATGAAGACAGAGCTTAAAAAGTGAAGAAAATGACCCAGGCAGAGCCCATCACGGCCTAGCCGTGATTACCCTCACGGCCGTGATCAAGCAATAATTGAGAGAAAAGAAGGCAAAAGTCAGAAGCTGTCACGGCCTAGCAGTGATACCCGTCACGGACGTGACATGTTAATGGAGCCAGACCCCCTCTTGGCAGAATCTGTCCGGCCAAGCCGTGACGGCCATCACGGCCGTGACAGATCATTTGTTGAAGGCAGAAGCTATCACGGCCTGCCCGTGATTAGCATCACGGTCGTGATTAGCATCACGGCCGTGATGCTCCAATATTTGAATATGCGCCAAGGCAGAAAGCGTCACGGCCGGGCCGTGATGGCCATCACGGCCGTGACGCGAATCCTGATCTATAAAGGAGCACGTGCAGAACAGAAGAATAACAGTTTTTGAACCCTAAAATACTCTCTTTGAACCAGGGGCAGTGGCACAAGGATTCCATGGAGTTTTTCCTCCCTCTCATCTATATTTCTTTGGTTGTAGCTATGATCATGAGTAGATAAACCTCCATTGTTGGGGTTAGGTGTAGCTTTTCTGAATTCTCCATGTATATGATTTGATCTTGTAATACAGTTTTTATTTCTTTATGAGTGATTGATTGTCTATGCTTAATGCTTGTTGTGGCTAGCACCCCCATGACTCGATTAGTGTTTTGATATGCAATTGGAAAATTCGTATTAGAACCGGGACTGAGATCAATCACCTAGTAACCCTTGCGTCTAGGAATGGAGTTTGGTTTACTAGTAATCGCATAATCCCTAATCTTAATGCGAATTCACTAATCTAGGCCACCTAAGGAATTAGGGTCTATTAGTGGATTTAGGCTCTTGTCATCCGAGGAATCGGGGCTTGAGTAATTTAGTGGATTGATTGTCATAATTGAAGTAGAAACTGTTTATGAGTCATGTTGTTGCATGGGGATGAAGTTTAGTGAACCTAATCCCAGCGTTGTTCTTATATTTGAAGAATTCCTTTAACTGCCTTCCGAGTGTTCGACAAAAACCCACAAAGAACTTTTCTCTTTATTTTGTTTGTTTTAGGTTTAAATCTTATTTGGGATTGGTATTTACTATCGAGCTCCCTTCAATCCAAATATCCGCTTAAATAGTAATTGATTCGGTACGTGTTAGTACTTGTCACAGTCCTCGTGGGAACGATAAACGGTCTCACCACCGTATTACTTGCACGACTAGGTATACTTGCCTAGATCCGTCAACAATAGCATGCCTTCTAGGATTTCTTGTGATGATTTTAGCTCTTGGTCAGACTCCAGTCAGCTTCATCACATTGATACAAAAGGGGCTTTCTTTACTTGGTATAATGGCAGGTCTAATACTGCAAAGAGACTGGATAGATCAATATGTAATGAGCACTGGATTAGTTTCTGGTCTGCTATTGAATGTAGAACTCTCATCAGGAATAATTCGGATCATCATCCTATTTTGCTTGACATGAAAAAAGAAGAAAAACATTTCAACTCTTCATTCAAATTCATGAAGATGTGGACTCAAAGTCCTGATTGTTCCAGAATTTTTGCAGAGGTGTGGAAGCAATCGGTTGTTGGTTGTCCAATGCATATCTTGACTCAAATTGAAACTCTTAAAGTCTAAGTTGAAGGAGTGGAACATATCTCATTTTGGTAATGTCCATCAGAATGTAATTGATGCAATGACTAATTTGGATAGCATTCAACAACAATTGAATAATGGTGTTTCAGATCAGTTGTTTAATTTGGAGAATGAGGCTCAGATTACTCTGCAGAATGCTCTAGCTTGTGAGGAGTCTTTTTGGAAAAAGAAGTATCGAGTCAATTGGCATTTGCATGGTGATAGGAATACAAAAATCTTTGACAAAATGACCAATTTCAGAAGTGTTACTAAGCCAATCTCCTCTATCAAAGTTGGTGATGATGTGCTGCATCAGGCTTCTGACATAGAAAGTCATATTCTTCGCTTTTATCAGAATTTATTTGCTTCGAATAATTCTTGCCAGTCTAATAATTTAATTGCAGAAGTGATTCCTATCTTGGTGATAGAGCAAGACAATGCTTCTTTGGTTAGGATCCCTACAATGGATGAGGTCAAGGTAGCTGTGTTCTCTTTAAATAAGGACTGTGCTCCAGGGCCAGATGGTTTTGGTGGAGTATTTTTTTAGGAGTACTGGGATATAATTTCTCAGGATGTATACATGGCTGTGCATCAATTCTTTGATAAAGGTTGGATTCTCCCTAACTTTAATTCTAGCTCAGTGGTTTTAATTCCAAAGCATGAGGGAGCTGATAGAGTAGAACAATTTAGGACTATTGCTATGGCCAACTTTAAATTCAAAATCATTTCTAAGGTGTTAGCTGACAGACTTGCCATTATAGCTCCTTCTATTATATCTGTGAACCAGAGAGGCTTTGTTAAAGGCAGATCCATTGTTGATTGTATTTGTTCTGCTTCTGAGGGTATCAATCTGCTTCATAAAAGATCCTTTGGTGGACAAATTACCGTGAAGATTGACATAAAGAAAGCCTTTGACACTAATGATTGGACTTTTCTAATCAAGGTACTACAGGCTTTTGGTTTTTGTGAGAAATTTTGCCTCTGGATTAGCATTATCCTTCACTCAGCAAGGCTTTCAATTTCTGTTAATGGCCATGCAGTTGGCTTCTTTGGTTGAAGTAGGGATGTGAGGCAGGAAGATCCCTTGTCTCCTCTTCTTTTTTGCTTGGCTGAGGAGGTTCTCAGTAGAGGTATCTCTAAATTAATGGAGGATGGTAAAGTTCAACTTATGGCAGGTCCAAGAGGAGCTAGAATGCCTAGCCATATGCTTTTTACAGATGACATCATGATCTTCTCTAGAGCTTCTGGAAAAAGTCTATCCAACCTGTTGAAGTTGTTTTCCTCCTACGAATAAGCTTCTGGTCAGGCAATTAGTAAAGATAAATCCAATTTCTTTGTTGGTAACATTTCTCAGGTCAGGAAAAGATCAGTTTTTGATTTGCTTGACTTTTTTGTGGGATCAGTTCCTTTTATCTACCTTAGTATTCCCTTGTTCAAAGGAAAGCCTAAGAGAATGCATCTGTATCCCATTGCAGATAGAATCAAATCCAAATTTTCCTCTTGGAAAGGTTCTCTTCTATCCATTATGGGTAGAGTGGAACTTGTTAAATCTGTTATTTTTGGCATGCTTGTTTACAGTTTTCAAGTCTACTGTTGGCCTAGCAACTTGTTGAAATTGATTGACAAATGGATCAAAAATTTTATTTGGTCTGGTAATGTTAATGTTAAGAAGATTGTTACTGTGGCTTGGAGCAAGGTGTGCAAGCCGACTAATGAGAGAGGCCTTGGTTTGAGATATGTTAAAACTGTTAATAAGGCTGGCCTGCTGAAACTAGCTTGGGATTTCTGTACTTCTAATTTGGAGTGGTGTAGTCTTATCAAGGCTAGTGCTGTCAAAAACAATTCTATCATCAATTACCACATATCTTCTTCAGTTTGGATAGGCATTAAACATTATTATTTTATAGTGTTGGACAATTCTGTTTAGAATCTTGGATCTGGTGACAACATAAGCTTTTGGTCTGATAAATGGATTTCCAGAACCATTGGAGACATCATTGGTCTAGCTCCTAACGTGGCTAAGAATTTAAAAGCAAGATTATATGATTTTATCATTGATGGCAGTTGGTCTATTCCAACAGATTTGGTTGCTCATTTCCCTATCATTAAATCTGAAGTAGACAAAGTTGTTATCCTTGTTGTTCCATGTGCTGACAGACTGATGTGGGATGGATCTAGCTCTGGAAAGTTGTCTTTCAAGGATGCTTATAATTTCTTCAAGGAGTCTGGTACTGCTGTATTTTGGAATAAATCTGTTTGGAAGAGTTGCATTGCTCCTTCCAAGTCTTTTGTGCTCTGGAGGCTTTTGCATAATAGAATTCCAACTGATGACATCCTTTGGAGGAGAGGATACATTATTGTTTCCTGTTGCAGTTTGTGTGGTGCTGTTGCTGAGTCTTCTCAGCATTTATTTTTGTCTTGCTCTTTTGCTTATTCTCTTTGGAGCTGGCTAGCTGAATTGCTTGGTATTTCCATTGATTGCTCTAGCATCTTATCTGTGTTTGATTTTGTGAAGTCGGGCTAGAGTTCTTAGCTGCTGGATGTTGTTGAGGCTACAGTGATTAATCTGGTTTGGACAATTTGGAAATGCAGAAACAATCTGAGATTTGATGACAAGGTAATTTATTTGTATCAGGCTAAAAACATTATTATCTCTAATGTCTCCTTGGCTGGCAATCCTAGCAAAGGTTTCATGTTCAACTCTATCAAGGAGTTTAATGTCTTAGAGGCTTTCAAAGTGAATGGTCACTGTAATTGTGCTCCTAAAATTATGGAAGTGAATTGGGTTCCTCCTAGTATATATATGATTAAATACAATTCGGATGGGGCTGCAAAGAGATGTCCTGGTCACGTCTCTTATGGGGGAATTTTTAGAGATCATTCTTCAGCCGCTTTAGGTTGTTTTTCAGTTAATCTGGGAATTATAAATGCTTTTCATGCTGAGCTTATTGGTGCTATGTATGCTATTGAAATTGCCTTTGACAAAGGTTGGAGATTGTTTTGGCTAGAATGTGATTCTAAGCTTGTAATTGCTGCTTTTAAAAATTATGATATTGTTCCTTGGAAGCTTCAAAATAGATGGAAGAATTGCATGGAGCTGACTAAGAAGATGATGTTTGCCTACTCTCATATCTATAGAGAAGGCAATTCTTGTGCTGATAGTTTGGCCAATTATGGTCTTGGGAGTTCTGGTTTTCATTGGTAGGATATAAATATGGGTGCTTTTTTTCCTTCAGAATGCTTTTTTCCCTAAGGAGGGTTTTGCATCATAAGGTTTTAATAAGGTCCATTTTTTTGAAAAAAATAAAAAATTGTTAATCATTGTAATGATGATTTACTTGAATGATTAGAGTTTGTTGGTATGATTTTGAGTTTTAATGTTATTGTTGTCGATGAATGTATATTTGTCTTAAATGAATGTGTGTATGCTTTGTTGAGTGTAGTATTGGTTGTAATTGATGGAGAAAGATAATTGTTGAATTGTCTTAGTATTTGTACGTTGATATAGATATGATAAAAATTGTTGATTGTATTGGTTGAGAGCATGACATTGGTCATGGCTTGATAATGAGGACTAAGTCACTAAAAGACATAAAACAAAAAAAAAATTGATAGTTGATTTCAATTTCAAGTGTAAAGCCTTTTAAGAATAAAATTTAATATAACTTGAGGATTTTTGTTAAAAGTCACATTTTGAGAAAGTTATAGAGAATTTTAAATGAGTGTTAGTAAGGATGATTTGTGATAAGTCGTATTTATTTTAAATTCCCTAAAACGTTTCGAAAGGAAGAAAATGAAGATGAAAACTTATGAAAATGTTTCCAAGGTGTTTAAGGAAAAGCCTTTTTAAAGAAAAGTTTTTGTTTTATGAAAAGTTTTTCTCTAAATGAAAATATTTAGAAAAAGAATCTATGATTAATTTACTTACAACAATCTTTTGTTTTGGCTAAAAGTGTTGAGAAAAGGTTTTAGTGGGTTTATGTTTTCCAAAAATGAATTATAAATGCAAAGGACTCTGCAAAATGTATTTACAAGAGCGAAAAGGTATTTATGACACAAAGTTGAAAAAAAATTGTATTCCATTTTTGGATTTAGTTTTCACTGAATGATAAACCAAGTGGAAAAAGATGGAAGTGTAAAGGACCTAGATTGCCAAAATGACGGGCTAGATCTGGATGACCGAAATATCAAGCTAGATCTGGATTGCCGAAATAACGGGCTAGAGTTCCTATTTGAATTTTGAGGAAAAAGGAAATGACCTAGATTGCCGATGCTAAGAGATCAAGCTGGATCTGGATTGTCGAGATACCGGGCTGGACTCGGACATCAAAAGCCGGGATAGTGTTCCTACTGATAAGAACCTAGATTACCGAGACGACGGGCTAGTGTTCAATAGAGAAAGAGATTTTAAATCATTGATTTTGTTTTAAAATCCTATGTTGGTATTAAAATTTATTTAATACATGAATAAAAGTAGTCGCAAGCTTTAAGCCTCGACGAGGAAAGAACGAAGCGAAAAAGAAAAAGAAAACGAAAACCATTGGTTTACATACATAGTCTGGCAAATTGGATAGTTACGGACCAAAAATATATTCTTTAGTTTTTGGGTCTTTATGGACATTCGTGCTCGAACTCCATGGGATACTCGAGGCCTTACAATCTCGGGTAGTGGAACTCAGTTACCCTGCACGTAATGTACTCAATCAGGAACTATTCAATATTATTTAGGTGAGACGTGATACTCTAGAACAATTGGGGATCAGACCTAAATTTAGAGGCCGACCCAACGCGAAACAAATGTGTTATAGGGACTATTGCGACCTATCATGCTCGACGAAGGAAAGTTGGGATCTCCGAAGATTATGAAATAGATAATGAATATGGAAGTGACATGGAATGTTTTATAAAATGCATTTGGTTGTCGGGTATGAATCCCTGTTGAAATATTTGTGTTGTTATGTTATGTTTTGTTGTTTTCATATGCTACTGTTTTGTTAGTCGTGTATGTGACTGCTATGATAAAACTCATATGTCGGTATCTCACCTTTGCATTATTTATGTTTGGTTTCTATTTGTGGTATCTTGTTTTTAGTGTACAGATGATGCATAGGAGTTTTCTAGCTTCACTCGGGATATTAGTCCTGATTTTGAAGAGGCCGATGAACATGGTGATGACCTCGTGGTTTTATAGTGGATAACCTTTAGAGCGACCAGCTTAGGATTTCCTTTTGGATTATTTGGTTTTGAGAAGGTCTGTACGATGTTTCTTTGTGAATTTTTAGTTTGAGATTCCACTTTGTATGTTGAAAACACTTTTCCAGAAAATTTGTACGAGGTGGTGGTCTTGTTTGTAATATGACTAGAATTAGTATATTGATGTGTGAAACGTGGTTTTACTATTTTAACGCATGTCATAAATTTTCTAATATTCAGCAAGAAAATTTTTACAACCACTTTCATGACTTCTAGAGAACTTCACGAGTTATTATCCGAAAGCAACAAGCAAATTGTTTTTCATTTAATTTTCCGAAATGAGTCTTGTAACACCCTTCTCGAGTGCTACATTGTATGTGGCATTTTAAGGCCGAAAAGTAGGTTAATTAAAATTGGCTATAATAGAATGGGATAATTTTTCCCTTTATCACAAGTTGTAAATATAAATACTCTGATTCTAGTGAATGTACAATGAAGTATTCCATTACCATTTTTAGACCGTAAGTTCGAAATTCATTTACATAAGACCTAACCCGACTCATAAACAAAATCATTGAAATACATAGATTCAATATAAAGATATGAAGACACGGCTCCAAAAATACAAGATACTTGGAGTCGCAGCTCCATTAACGATAACAATAATTCACAGACCTCCCAAGCTGGCCAACCTAAAATATAAAAGACCATCCTCTCTCGTACATCGTGATAAGAACAAACCCAACTGACGAGATCTAGTGGAAACTCTATGTGAGTCCACTATCGATGTCGTCACCACGACACTACTAGAGCCACTACAAAAGTAGCTCTCAGACTAAGCCCTTTCCCTTTCCAGGAGAAAAGTCATAGCCTACAGACTAACGACAGTCGTTCCTATCTCAAGAAAAGAAAGGTTAGGCATGACAAAACACAAATATCGTCGCCTTGAATCCTATGAAGTCTGGAAGACGTCCACTAGAACTCCAACATATCGTCTGCATACTCGAACCTCAACCTCTACGTTGAATCAGTCAAGCCACATCATGACGTCTCAAACTTCTCAAAAGAATATAGAAAGCACATAGCCAACCAACATAGGCAAAATAAAATAAGGAGGTGAGATTTCCATTCATCTTACACATAAGGCAGACATGCAGTGGTACGACACACATACACGTTACAGCATCCATATATTCCTTCTATCTTCCATTCAAACTCTACAACTCAAAACTTCAAGAATATACTACATCAAACTCAATGGTAAGCTTATCAAGCATACCAATATCAAAATCAACGGTAAGCTTATCAAGCATACCGGATACAGTTTGCCCATCAAAGGACGAGAATAGAGAGAAACTTACTGAAACTGCATAGTCCCATTCCTACACAACCTCAAGAATATTTTATCCTAACTCCGGAGCTAATTGAAATTTTGGAAAGGAATGTTTGGTACAGGTTTCATCTACGCCCACCTCAGGCACCATGTGTGGCTGTCATGGCACACAAGGCTTAAATCATATTCATAATGTACGTACTATCATAATCACATATGATCTCAACTCTCTGTGAAACATCGGGCTCTTTATGAAACCTCTACTACTGGGACGCTTGGCTTCCTAGGAACAACGACCTTTCTGAACATAGTATCAACTATGTGTTTGGGCAAAATTGCTGGAATACGTCCAATTGGTCTATACATCGAATAACCTCGTGATTCCACCAGAATCCATTTGATGTTAATCTCTGACGAACGATATTCTCGGGTACAAATCATCGGCTCTTCACTAATCCACAGTTCTCAAACAGATTTGTCATGTTTGTGTAAAGATGTTTTAAGGCACTTGCTTACAAGTCCTAACATATTATGAAATTGGATCGACATTCCAATCATTTATTTCTTTACACTTTTCTAATGGAGCCTTTCTCTTGTCTTCCAAGAACTCAAATAACTCTTGGTCCATTAAATCTTATGGAGGTATGGATATTGAATTATTCATACTTTATGACAAATGGTCTTGCTTCACCATAAGTCATAAATCATTAAATTCATATTTTCACTAAGTCCTCTATGACTTAGGTTTTTTCTCTTTAATATAAATACTAGTCTTTGAAGACTAAAATCCTCTTTACTTAAAACCAAACCTTTAGATAAAAATCAACTCATTTGACCATAAGTAAATCAATGGTACATAGGTATTAAATTTCTCGAAACATTTTCTTGAAAATCTTTAAAAACGCTTGACGACGGTTTCACTGCTTTTTACTGGTTTTAGGCCCAAAAGTCATACTTTTTGAAAATATGGTACTTCACCTCAAATATATCATTCTCCTAGGTTATGATACTAATATTGATATTTTGAAACACTGATTTTATAGTTTTCTTTCCATGTATACGAAATTCTTAAAAAGTTGACCGAACGTCGTTAAGTTCAAAAATCGCGTAATTTCTTTTTCCACGATTTTAAACCCTAATGGTCCAAAAATCATATTGGTATCTTAGGACACTTGGTTAGGTAAGAAAACACACTCTAACTGTCCAATCATATATATTTTCGAAAAAAACCCTAAACCCTAAACTTTCATTATTTGCAAAAAGATCCTTATTTACTTAAAAAGCTTATAACTTTTTACCTATAACTTTAAATCACACCAAACCAACTTATATAGAAATATTTTTATTCACCATAAAATTACAGAAATTACGTTTCTGTCCCCAAATTTTACAATATTTGCAAAAAGGTCCTTGTTTAGTAAAATGCTTATATCTTTTTATGTTTAAGTCCAAATAACATCAAACCAATTTCTATTATCTTATCTCATCAAGGGTTACAATCTCAACACATAAGAATATAAATTTCAGTACAACCATTGAAATTCTCAGAATTTGCCTATTAGTCCTTATAGGCTCATAAATTCATATATTTTCACATACATATCCAAATCAATCCAAACCAATTTCTATACTCTTATATACTCATTCAATCCCTACAAAAATTATCCAAAAAAAATAAACCATCATGGAACCCACTCAAACAGTCATGGCCGAATGGCCACAAACAACTTATTAGGCATTTTTCTTAACAAATCAAGCAAACAGCAATCAAGGTTCCAATCTTAAGATCATTGGAACCAAAACAATCATATGGCATACCATACCACAATCAAGCACCAAAACAATTCCTCCAAGAGGATCACACACATATACTCATAAATGCATAACCCTAACACTTAGGGTTTGTAAAACAGAATACAAATAATTTAAACCACATACATGTCTACATTAAGGTAGGATGGTAGTAATCTCCCCCCTTACCTCTTATAGATCACTCAAAAATCAAGCAAGAGATGATGTTGTCCACTAAGGCCACGTTTTTGGCCTTCAAAACCTAACAAAATCAACAACAAATCCAAAAGGATTACACACATGAACTTAGACATAATCCAAGTAAGGTAAATCAAGGATTGAATCACTTACTAGAAGTAAGGATGATGATGATCAAGAATGGATGATCCAACCTAAAAGGAACCCATTTCAAGGAGTACTCTAAATGGAGTTTTTTTGTGAGATAGGATAGTCTTAGAATGATTAGAGGAGAAAGGATCAATGATTGATTTGTGAAACAAGCTCTTGGATGGTGGTTTGGAGGTGGAGGCCGAATCCTTGAAGAAAGAAATGAAGGAATGGATTTTACTTCATGAACAAGGATGATGAGAGGATGAAGAATATGGTATTGGTTTTTCAAGAGAGTAATTGGAAGGTGAGAACATGGTGTGGCCGAAATAATGGAGAAAGGAAAGGAAATGATGAAACTTGGTTGTCTTACAAATGGTGTTAGGAGAGAAAAATGAAAGAATGCATAATTTAAGTGGAGTTAATGAAAAATGAAGTGAAGATGTATGTGGAGGTGGCTTGGCCGTGTGATACTCTTGCCAAATGAGGAGGATAACTTTGCTTTGTTAACCTTAAATGATAACCATAGTTGATGTTAACCAGAGCTAGGTTAGGTTATAAGGTAAATATCTAGATATTTTTGTACCAAGTCATCATGATGGTGGTGAGTCATGGCAAATGATTGGACATGGATGGATTGGAGAAATGTGTGGTGGAGGTGTGTCTAGAGTGATGTGGCTGTATGTGCATCACATGGAGGAAGGAGAGTTCAATTTGGTTTTGTCTTGGTTATGACCATGGTTGGTTAAGTGTAACTAATCATAGGTTAAGTTAGAAAATAACTTAGAATATTTAGATGTCTTCATAACCATCATGAACATCTAGAATGAAGTGAAATAATGCCTTGTTGGATAGAAGGATAAAATTGTCAAAACACTTGTTGGATATCAAAGGAATTCATAAAATGATCAAAGGGTATTTTGGTCATTTCGCGAGGATATTTTAAATAATTTTTATGTTTAAGTCATGATGACTAGGTGACTTATGTATGGCTAGGAGGTCTTGGTCGAATTCATGGACCATGGAGCAAGAGGAAGAGAGTTTGAACACAAACTCTTAACATGTACAAGATTGGATGAATCACCAATTTTGCATTAATAGCTTTGGTGATTCACCACATTAATCATAAATGAGCATTTATGACTATGGTGATTCACTAGGTGACTCATGTAGGTTAGTTGTCCAAGTTGAATCATCATTCCTATTCTCCGACATATCTCTGCAGATCCGAATCTGGATCTATCATATACCAGATTAGGTTTTCCACCTGTTTTTTGTTAAAATTTCACTCGATAAAATAAAAAATTTTATTTTTGAATACAATTTCTTAAAATATATTTTGTCCCCAACAAGTGGCAACATTTTGAAGTTTTTCGTTTTCGGGCAGAAATTAGTGTTTTCTGCTGATATAAAATTATTTTGTCTGTAAAAACGCCAGACCGGTTTCCGTCTGAGTTTTAAACCCAAAATTTAATCGTAGCTTCCTTCAATATAGAAGGTTTCAGTTATGATTTTTTCCTTAAAATCATTTTCTGGATCCCCGGTAATAATATAAAATATAATTACCGGTCAAGACGCGAGAAAACGAGGTGTTACAAGTTTGAAATGTAGCACCAAGGGAGGCGTTATTAGTGGAATCAGAGCTGGTCGAGTCTTTCGGGAACCTTGGGAATAGGTCTGTTATGTTTTTGTTATGTAATCTCTAGTTGGACCTTGTTTGAATTGTTTCCTTGTCGAAGCAATGTGTGTTGGCTTATAAATATCTGTTTTTCTTGATAGGTTTCCACTAGTTTTGTCTTATGGGGAAACAATGGTTTGTAGGTTGTTCTTTGGTTCATGTGTGACACATTCGATTATCCTTTTGGATTGTGTCAGACATTTGAATAGTTGTCTGTTGTAAAGGATTTTCTAGGAGTGTTCCCTGGAAATATTCTAGGTTTTCTGCTAGCAAAGGATATTGATTTTCGATCGATCTAGTTTATAGATTCGGTCTAATTTCTAATCTCCTTGTGTAGGATGTCGCCTACAAAGTTAGTCGAGTTAGATGACTTGACTTAACGGGAAGATCTGTCATCAGAACAGTTTGTGGTACCAAGTGTGTCCTATGGGGAGCATCGGTGTTGTTCATAAGGATGCAGCAGTATTTTTGTGGAAGCGACAACAGACGGTGATTGAAATACGTAGTTTGTTAGGTTAATCGATTATTGTTAAAGGTTCATTGAGGACCTATCTAAGATTTTGGAGCCGTTGACTCAGCTTACGAGGAAAGATCAACTCTTCGTATGTCTGAGAGACTGACCAAGTTGTCCGTGATCGTGCCCGATTCAGAGTGACCATACTAAGCATGTATAGAAAGACCTGTGTGCTTGATTGGAACCAAGGAGAATCGATCTGAATCTTCAACCTTGGATGAGTGTCTCATGTTTAAGAAAAACTCTTCACTGTACTATTTAAGTTTTTATGAACTTGTAAGTTGACAATTGTTCCTCGAGTCCCTATGGTTGTATTAAACAATCACAGTGACCAAGTTTGTACGTGTCAGACATACTTCTCTGATGTTGATTTGAAATCTATCAGGACTCATACATTGGTTATGCTGTTCTATAATCTCAATATACTCTAACGAATTTCCTTGCATGTGAGAATTTGTACTCATGCTTCTAAAATACCTGTCAGTGTATTAGACATTTGAACGGATTTATTGATAGTATCCATTGGTCTGGATATTTTCACATTTCGTTGAAAAAATTTGCTATGACTATTTCTTGAGTTATGACACAAATGACTTCTTAATAATATAAGTTTCTTGATGAAACTTAGTGTAGTCACTTTTACTTTTGGTAAATGTGATCCAATCTGATTTTTGGCCAGACTGTTTTTCTTTTAAATTGTCGTTTTGTAAATTCCTTGTACGAAGAATGAATCCTCTTGGGGATAGGAACTATTCGTCTTTGATTTCCAAATCCACTGGAAGTCCTTGTGAAAGAAGGGACTTTATTAGATTCATGTTTGTAAACGTGTATTGGCCATATATTTTTACACCAACGAACCTATTGAATAATCTTTTTTTATACTGGATGTTCCTGTATATTTCCGATTGACAGAATTCTTCAATATGTTTTCTTATAAGGGTAAGATCAAGAAATTTCAATTCTTGAAAATTCTTTCCATGATCTAGACCATATCTTGTTGTAGTTCGATAGAACTAGTCACTTTTGATCAATTTTACCTTATATCTTTTCAAAAACGTCATTGACATGCGACATATCTCATGAGTTATGAGGATGGGTATCTAATCCATATCAGGATATCAGAGCTTGTCAAGTACAGTGAAAAAGAGATAATTTGACGTTTGAGACCTCCCTTGTCAAGATGTTAGCGTCACCATGAATTTTAGTTATGAGTTTACCGAAGACCTCTAAGTGTCTTGATTAGTTTCGAGTGATCGTGGACAAGCTGATGAAGTTGGCACCCTTCTTATCGGTTAAGATCCACTATGCAGTGGAGAAGCTAACGGAAGTATGTATCAGAGGACTGAACAGGTTTCATGGAGTATTTTACAGAGTCGTTCCAAATGAAGACCCAAAGTTTACCAATGTTTGTCGGTAAAGTCTGCTGTAAATGTTGAGGACCAAGTTGAGGCTAAGTCCAACTAATCACCTTCAACTCGAATGGGCAAGTAAGAAATGATCTAATCCTTAGAAGGGGGATAAGGAGTAACTATAGTACCTAAGTACGATCATCCCTATAGTTGGATAAACAAGAGGTGATAGGAATTTGTTGAGGTGTAGATATGACTGGTAAGATGAGAACCCTAAGCTCAACGTCATTAAGTAAGTCAATTTCAATAGATCTTATCATGATCGAGGTAGAGTATCATTAAGGAATCTAGGGTAATGATCACTGTCCGTAATTAAGATTGATTGTATGAGTTTGAAGATTTACAAGTAAGTGTCTATAATAATTTCACCTAAGTGGACTTGATCGAAAGAGATGAACTTTTGTGTTATCTAAGTTTACTAAGGAAATTCAAAGTTGATGAGTTAGATGATCCTACCTTGCGTAATGTATATTGATTTTAGCTTATCTTAAGAAGTAATTGATGTTTTGATTGGATATTTGAAATGTGTGATTTTGATATAACCTAGAAAAGTAGACTACGTTCAGAGGGGCTAAGACTACGATTGGATACCTTGATTTGGAAGTTGATGCATGTTGCGGTAAAGTTAGTGTTGATCTTGATGTTAGCTGTGAGAGATAGATGTTGAAGAAGGTTTTCTAGTGAACCAATATTGAGAAGAGAAGTAATTAAGTTTTGATTATATCTTTATGTGTAGAGAATTAAGATAAAATTGTTAAGGACAGGAAGTATGGATTGAGGATAAGGGATTAAATTTTGAGGATCAATATAATGAAGAATAAGTATGAAATGTGTTATTAAGTTACAAAAGTCGTCTAAGGGAAAGTGAATACGGGAAATACAATGTAGGATCTTGGGATTAAGATGTTATTACAAGATCTTGTCTAGTTTTGAGTCACGAAATTTCGAGGGCGAAATTTTTTTAAGTGGGGTAGAAATGTAAAACCCCGGTTTTTAATGTTTTCAATATTAGTAAAACCTATTTGTTTATATTATTTTATTTGGAGTAATTGCTTATCTGAATTTTTATTTTTACTTATTTTTATATGGTTTGGATTGAGTAATTTTATCAACTCATCTAAAATTATTTATTTAGTGCATCAGCACTGCTTTACTTCAGTGTATGCACATTTACTAGACAATAATATTATGTTATTGTCACTAATATTGTTTGTGTAGAAAAATATTTTAAATAATATGATTGAAAGAAATTTATGTTATATTTTACTATATTTAAATTTAGATTTGAAAATAAACTAATTTAGAATTAATCGGAGATTAATTTTGGATCACTGATTTCCTTGGTAGATAATTTCAACCATCAATGTTTACTCTAATTCAAATTTTGAAATCATATATTTGTCACTCATTATTTTTAGATCCAAGGACCCATATTATTTATTTTTTTCTAGACTCAATCTCAACCACTCATTTCGTACCTAACCACTAAGTAAATGAAAAATACTTTCCTCTCTCTCTGGCCATTCGTGCTCCACGATAGCCATCCTTCACCCTTCTTTTCTTTCTTTTATTTCTTCTATCTTCTTCCTCATCTAACCATAGCTCTTCTCTTCCACTCTCTAAATGCAGACCGTCGCCGCACCGCCTGGAAGCTCGCCGGCCGCCACTGGCTCAACGCCAGGGGAGAAGACCCGTGCGCCGCAGCCCCAGCGCGGTAAGTCGCCTTCCATGGTGGTTGATGGAGTGGATTCCGTCAAGTGTACCGGATTCGTCACCAAGTAATAAAAAGATTGATCCCACAGAGACCGTGATCTCAAATAACAATTAATTATTATACCAATTAAACTGGACTATATAAAAAAAGGATTTTGAAATGATTTGATTTTTGAAATAAGAATTAACCAGAAAATCAGATATTTAAGAATGCAATCAATTAAAACAGAAAGTAATTCAAATAGGGTTTTTTCAAAACAAAAGGGATTCCTAGGAATTGGGTTACCAACAAGATTGCTCATGTTACCAAATTGACTACCCCTTGTTAATTATCAAAATCGCTTTGAAGGTGAATTTATCCTTAATAAGTTAATGCTCCCTTTCGGGTTACAAAAACCGTGCCCAATTAAACCAACCCATACTCTCGTGGTAATTGAATTTAAATTGAACCATTTAAGTTCTATGACAATTCGTGAACCCTCGAAGGACCGCTTCTAACTCTCGTGATTTAAGTCCTAAGTTTGATTCCTATAGATCCGATACCTAATTTCACCGCTAGGTTCCTCCTTAGAGTATCTACGACATGCAAATAAGTGCGCACCAGATTCACAAGTAATTCATGCAATAGAAACCAATTCGAAAGCGGAATCGAAATTAACAAAGGAAAAACATCAATTCATAACATAAAAACAGATCTTGGGCATAACCCCAATCCCTAGAAATAAAACTACTACTCAAGCATTGCCATGGTCATGGCAGGCTTGATTAACAAAAACATGAATTAAAACCTAAGAGAAGAGAAGAAAAAGAAGAAGAAGAGAAATCCTATTTTTGCCTAAGGTAGCAGCCCAAAAAGTCCCTAAGAGTCCCCTATTTTCGAGCATAATTGCTCTATTTATAGATTAGGGTAACTTGCATCCCAAGCAATCACAATTTCCGATCAAATCAGTTTCTAAAGATCCATATATTGCGCGTCACGGCCGTGATGCCTGTCACGGCTAGGCCGTGATGGATTCTGACTTGGAAGTTGCTTCGCTGGTTGGTCTGTCACGGCCGTGACCACCATCACGGCCTGGCTGTGATCAATTCTACCTGTGAGGGTCTGGTTCAGTTGTCATGTCACGGCCGTGATGGGCATCACGGGCTGGCCGTGACCAGTTCTAACTTTTCCATTCTTTCCTTTCAGCTCTACTCGATCATGGCCGTGATGGCTGTCATGGCTAAGCCGTGATGGGATCTGTTTGGCTCATTTTCCTTACTTTTCAAGCTCCGTCTTCATGCAAGCTCCATCATGGTTAATCCTGAGCATTTAATCCTCAATTCCTGCACAACAACACCACAAAACCGCCTTACCTGTTCCATGGTAAAAACTAACAAATATCAAATTAAATATGCCTAAGCTATATGAAAATGCATGCAAAATGTCAATGAAATATGAGGTGAAATCACACTCATCAAACTACCCCAAGCTTAATATTTTGCTTGTCCTCAAGCAATCACTAAGGCCAGACAAGATAAATAATCAGAGCATAGACAGTGAACCAAGAACCCGAGTAACTAATCCAAGTGACAGGCATATTCAAATAAGTAACCAAGAGACAATCAATTATAAGTCCAATTAGAAGCTTAGGTTTCCTAAATTCATATTCTCACTGATTCAGGCACTCTTCTCACCTCACTCAAGTGTTTAAGGGTATATGATAATTCGCTCGATTTCCTCAAGGAAGGTATTCTACCATAAGCTTGACTATTAACCAAATCTCTACTTTATTAATGAAGACACATAAAAATCAAGAGGTCTTTTATTTTGGTTGTAATGGGGCCATGGGATTAATTGTTAGGTGGGGAAATCAAGAAAAGGAAATTTCAAGAAGGCTAAACAAAATATCAAACAATACAAAGCATGACAACCTTCTAAAATACCTTTTTGGGCTTTAGTTCACTTTTCCATCTTTCTTTCTTTTTTATCTATTTTATTTTATTTCTCACTTTCTTTTTCTCATCCCCTTCTCCATTTTTTTTTGTTTACTTTATTTCATTTATTTTGAGAAGGGGAGATTTTTAACTTAAGAGAAATATTTTCTAACTTTCTCATCCCACAATTTATTTTTCAAACTACCTTTTTTGCAATACTTTAAAAGGTGTCATACCAAGCATCATTCATCAAAACAAATCAAGATACCAAGAAAAGTATTTTATTCTATTAGGCTCAAAATTGGGCAACTAAGGGGTAGCATTTCATCAATCAAAGCTCAGATGGTCGGAAAAATACCTAGTGCCTCAATCATTTCCAAATATGTTTTCCAAAAATTTTATGTTTCAAAACGGTTTCAAGTCAAGTTCTAGAGAATACAATCCAAGAGGAATAAAACACTCAATCATAAAGAATGGGGTAGACTTAGTGAGTACCCATTTTAAGCTCAAAAATCTCACATTTAGTAGTTTAAAATCAATGAGAAACACAAATCTAAGGAACCACATGCTAATTATCAACTATCAAAAGATCATCTCAAGCATTTTTATTTTTAGCCTTATCAGAAGAATACAAAAATTGGCTTAAAAAATTCACTGTCTCAATTCATTTGGCACCAAGTTTTTCACAATTGGATGCATACTCTAAGCAAAGGGCAATCTAATCATGTGATCATGCAAAACTATGCCTATATGAATGCAACATGAAAAGTGCAAAATTGCAAAAAATACCCCTACCCCAAGCTTAAAAACTTACATTGTCCCCAATGTAAATAATCAAGTCGGAGAGAGGAGAAAAATGGAACAACTCACTGAGGTGGTAGAGGGTGCTGGCTCACATGCCAGTCAAAGAGATGCTGGAAAATGTGTCACGGCTTGACCGTGATCAATTCTGGTCTATAGGAGCTGGCCTGTCACGGCCGTGAGTTCCATCACGGCTAGGCCGTGATACATTCTGATCTTCAAGGTCCTTCTTATCACGCCCGTGATGTATATCACAGCTGGGTCGTGGTCCTTTCTGATCTTCTTTTTTCCTTGCCTTTTTGCTCTTACTGCTTTCATAACCTGAAAATACTTGGCAAAACCATTAATTAGTGATCTTTCTTCTCTTGATCTTCTCTAATTATTCAAAAATAAAATTCAAAAACAAATGGAAAAGGGAAAGGAAACTTGGGTTGCCTCCCAAGAAGCGCTTATTTACGGTCTTAAGCTTGACCATACTCCCTTCAATCAACTGGGATCAGCTGGGCTTGGAAGTTCAAGAACACTTCTCTTCAAAGGGAGTCCTTCAAAAAGCCTATTTTGTTCATATGGCCAATTGCGCTTTCGCTTTTCTCTTTTCACTCTGAGTTTCATGGCCTTACTTCTTCCCGGCGGAAGTTTTATCTCCACATGAGGAGCAACTCCAACTTCATCACCATTTGGTGCATCATTCGTCATGCAAAGTTTGGGAGTTGCTTCCATATTAGGCTCTTCCTTCACCTCTGGAGGCATTATCTCGATCCTGCACACATGACTCTCAAAAGGAGGGTTGTTATATGAGTTAGTCAAATCAAAATCTACCATACCTTCCTCTACATTCAGAGAGAGCTTGCCATTCTGTACATCTATTATTGCTCCAGCTATGACAAAGAATGGCCTTCCAAGAATGATAGGGAATTTAGAATTACCGTTCATATCCAACACCATGAAATCGGTAGGAATGACAAATTTCCCTACCTTTATGGGAACATTCTCTAGTATGCCTAGAGGAGTTTTAGTTGAGCCATCCGTAAATTGTAAAGAGGATTCGGATGGACTCAATTTCTTGGTTCCTAACCTCTCAAAGATAGTGAGCGGCATCAAACTCCCGCTAGCCCCTAAGTCACATAAGGCTTGGTCTACTTTCACCTCTCCAATTGAGCAAGCTATAGAGAAACTTCCTGGATCTTTTATTTTAGGAGGCATATTAGTTTTTATCATGGCATCCTGCTCCTCAATTAAGCTCTTAGTTTCTTTTTCTACTTGCTTTTTCTTGACCAACCTTTGTGGGAAAGGTATTGGGGGTTGGTACGGTGGTGGAGGGACATACTTTGGCTCTATCTCTTCATGCTCACTCATGTCCTCCTCACATTCCACATCCTTTTCAACTACCCCAAGCTTATCATCCCTTAAGTATATAGCATTACAGTGCTCATTGGGATTAACTTCGGGTTGTCCTGGAAACGTACCCTTAGTCCTAGTATATGTACTAGCTTGTTGGGCAATCTAAGTTTCTAACATCTTATTATGGATGGCTAAGTTATCTACCTTAGATGCTAACTCTTTTATTGCCTCATTTACTGCCCTACCTTGTTGCCTAAACTCTTCATTTTGTTTTGTTTGAGTTTCAACAAAATTTTCCAAGAGAGACTCAAGTCTAGACTTTTGTACCTGAGGATACCATGATGCGGGTTTCCTATTACCTTGGCCTTCCTGAAATTCATGGTTCAACATGTTGTTGTAGTTCCCGTAGGAGAGGTAAAGGCTATTCTTCCTTCCTTGGTTGTAAGGATTTGGGGGAGAATAATTTGGCAACTTCGGGTTCGTGTCATAGAAGTTGTGACAAGAGTTCACTTGTTCCCTCGAAACACTGGATCCATGAGCAATACCATGTGGGCACTCCATTATGTCATGTCCCTGCATTCCACAAATCTCACAAACAACATTAGTAGCACCTATTGAACTCACATTAGCCTTTTCAAGCTTATCAAAGCGTTTATTCAATGAGTCATTTTTAGACATAATGAGATCAATGCTATTCATTTCAAACTTACCCCCCGAAAGCTTTTTCGGGTTATTACCTCTTTCTGAACCCCATTGGTGGTAGTTGGTTGCTACGTTTTCGATGATATTGAATGCCTCAGTCAGAGGTCTATTCATAAAGGCTCCACCAGCTGCGGAGTCAAGTGACACCTTCGAAGAGTAATCCAATCCGTTGTAGAAGGTATGCACTAATAGCCACCTCTCGAGCCCATGATGTGGGCAAGACTCCAGCAATCCTTTGTAATGATCCCAAGCTTTGGATAAGCATTCTCCGTCCTTTTGGAAGAAGCCGGTGATCTGAGTTCGTAGGTAAGCCGTCTTGGATGGAGGGAAGAATTTCTCCAAGAATGCCTGCTCCAGTTGGTCCCAAGTCAACAAGGTATTAGCGGGCCCTTGCTTCAGCCAAGCTTTTGCCTTTTCAGTAAGAGAGTATGGGAATAACCTTAAGCGTATAGCATTGATCGGGGCACCTTGAATCCTGATTGCATTGGTGAATTCCAAGAATGTCTCCACATTATCAGTCGGGTCCTCCGAGGGTAATCCTCCAAACTGATGTTGCCTAATCATGCTAATTAGCATAAGGGGTATAGTGTAGTTCTCCACCTCGATTTCTGGCCTAGCAATCCCAGTTCGCAAACCCCTAGCATTTGGGGCTGTGTAGTCCTTCAGTTGTTTTGTATCCGGTAGATTTGCCATGAGTGGAATGGAAATCAACCTTTCCCTCTCTCTTTGTAGTCTCCTACGTCTATGAAAGGTCCTTTCGATTTCGGGGTCAACCTCAATAAGGCTTCCAAGACTTAGGGATCTTTGCATAAAAGAGGAAAACACCTATAAGAGAGAGATAGATACTCTAGAAAGAAAAAAAGAGATAAATGATAAAAAGAAATATTTTTTTAAAAAAGAAATAATTAAAAAGAAAAAGTCCAGAAAAATCAATTTAAAAATTAAATTGAGATTCAAGAAAGCACAGTCCCCGGCAACGGCGCCAAAAACTTGATGGAGTGGATTCCGGCAAGTGTACCGGATTCGTCACCAAGTAATAAAAAGATCGATCCCACAGAGACCGTGATCTCAAATAACAACTAATTATTAAACCAATTAAACTGGACTATATAAAAAAGGGATTTTGAAAAGATTTGATTTTTGAAATAAGAATTAACTAGAAAATCAGATATTTAAGAATGCAATCAATTAAAACAGAAAATAATTCAAATAGGGGTTTTTCAAATCAAAAGGGATTCCTAGGAATTGGGTTACCAACAAGATTGTTCATGTTACCAAATTGACTACCCCTTGTTAATTATCAAAATCTCTTTGAAGGCGAATTTATCCTTAATAAGTTAATGCTCCCTCTCGGGTTACAAAAACCGTGCCCAATTAAACCAACCCCTACTCTCGTGGTAATTGAATATAAATTGAACCCTTTAAGTTCTGTGACAATTCGTGAACCCTCGAAGGACCGATTCTAACTCTCGTGATTTAAGTCCTAAGTTTGATTCCTATAGATCCGATAACTAAGTTCACCGCTAGGTTCCTCCTTAGAGTATCTACGACATGCAAATAAGTGCGCACCAGATTCACAAGTAATTCATGCGATAGAAACCAAATCGAAAGCGAAATCGAAATTAACAAAGGGAAAACATCAATTCATAACATAAAAATAGATCTTGGGCATAGCCCCAATCCCTAGAAATAAAACTATTACTCAAGCATTGCCATGGTCATGGCAGGCTTGATTAACAAAAACATGAATTAAAACCTAAGAGAAGAGAAGAAGAAAAAGAAGAAGAGAAATCATATTTTTGCCTAAGGTAGCAGCCCAAAAAGTCCTTAAGAGTGCCCTATTTTCGAGCCTAATTGGTCTATTTATAGATTAGGGTAACTTGAATCCCAAGCAATCACAATTTCATATCAAATCAGTTTCTAAAGATCCATATATTGCGCATCACGGCCGTGATGCCTGTCACGGCTAGGCCGTGATGGATTCTGACTTGGAAGTTGCTTCGCTGGTTGGTCTGTCACGGTCGTGATCACCATCACGGCCTGGTCGTGATCAATTCTGCCTATGAGGGTCTGGTTCAGTTGGCATGTCACGGCCGTGATGGGCAACATGGGCTGGCCGTGACCAGTTCTGACTTTTCCATTCTTTTCTTTCAGCTCTACTCAATCATGGTCGTGATGGCTGTCACGGCTAGGCCGTGAAGGGCTCTGTTTAGCTCATTTTCCTTACTTTTCAAGCTCCGTCTTCATGCAAGCTCCATCATGGTTAATCCTGAGCATTTAATCCTCAATTCCTGTACAACAACACCACAAAACCGCCTTACCCGTTCCAAGGTAAAAACTAACAAATATCAAATTAAATATGCCTAAGCTATATGAAAATACATGCAAAATGTCAATGAAATATGAGGTGAAATCACACTCATCAGTGGTTTTCCACCATTTCAGCTCACCTTACATTTTCTTTCCTTATTCCCTTGAACTTACTCTATCTCCATCACTTTTGGTTTGTGATTCATCACAGAAACGAAACCGCAGCCGCTGCCACTGCCACTGCAGTCGCCGCCGTCCACCGCCACTGTCAGCACCACCACAACTTCTTATTCTTCCTTGGGTATGTGTTTTCCCCTAATTTCTTCTAGATTCAAAAAGTACCAAATTGATTTACAAAACCCTAACCCTAAGATTTTGATTTCAGTTTCAAAATGTGAAATTAACACTATTTTAATTCAATTGAGACTATGAATTAGTGTTTCCCTAAACCAATTTCATTATTCTTTAGTTAGAATGAGTTTTCCCCAAATTGATTCATGGACCCTAAAGCCCCAATCTAATTTTATTTGAAATTTGTTGTGTTTTTGTGAAATTAACTATGTTTCTATGTAATTGGGACTGTTAATTTATGTTCTGACGAACTAATTTTTCAATTCTATAATCAAATCAATTTTCCCCAATTTTTGGTGATGAACATTATTTTCCCAAATATTATTTTTATTGAAGTTGGTTCTATTTTGTGAAATTAAGTGTTTAAATCAACTTTGGGTAAGTGTTTGATGATGAATGATTGACTGTTAGGTTTGTCCGATTGTTGAAAATGTTTTGACTCCCTCTCCGGGATGTTGTCATGGTTGTGTTTTCTTGGGGGAAACAAGTTTTATATTTTTCGGGAGTTGCCAGGAGCTGTTTAGAGGAAACTGGAATGTCGAGTTGGGGTTTAATCTTGAGCAGTTTCGTGGTGAAGGAAGCTAACTGTTGAATGCGTCAAGGAGAGGATCTTTTTCTGGTCTACAAAGGTATAGGGAGTTTACCTGAGGAGTTTTAGTTAGTCACATACTTATTGTTGTGTTTGAATGTATGTTAATTGTTAATCATTGTAATGATGTTTTGCTTGAATGATTAGATTGTGATGGTATGATTTTGAGTTTTAATGTTATTGTTGTTGATGAAGGTATATTTGCCTTAAATGAATGCCATGTATTCTTTGTTGAGTGTAGTATTGGTTGTAATTGATGGAGAATGATAATTGTTGAATTGTCTTTGTATTTGTACGTTGATATAGATATGATATAAATTGTTGATTATATTGGTTGAGAGCATGACATTGGTCATGACTTCATAATGAGGACTAAGTCACCAAAAGACATAAAACAAAAAATTTGAGAGTTGATTTCAATTTCAAGTGTAAAGCCTTTTAAGAATAAAAGTTATTCTAACTTGAGGATTTTTGTTAAAAGTCACATTTTGAGAAAGTTATAGAAGAATTTTAAATGAGTGTTAGTAAGGATGATTTTGTGATAAGTCGCGTTTATTTTTAACTCCCTAAAACGTTTCGAAAGGAAGAAAAAGAAGATGAAAACTTATGAAAATGTTTCCAAGGAATTTAAGGAAAAGCCTTTTTAATGAAAAGTTTTAGTTTTATGAAAATTTTTACTCTAAATGAAAATATTTAGAAAAAGAATCTACGATGAATTTACTTACAACAATATTTTCTTTTGGCTAAAAGTGTTGAGAAAAGGTTTTAGTGGATTTATGTTTTCCGAAAATGAATTATAAATGCAAAGGACTCTGAAAAACGTATTTACAAGAGCGAAAAGGTATTTATGAAACAAAGTTGAAAAACTTTTGTATTTCATTTTTCGATTTAGTTTTCACTAAACAAAAAACCAAGTGGAAAAAGATGGAAGTGTAAAGGACCTTGATTGCCGAAATGACGGGCTAGATCTGGATGGCCGAAATATCGGGCAAGATCTGGATTGCTGAAATAACGGGCTAGAGTTTAGTTATCACATCAAGTTCGGACACACTACCCACTTCTAAGCATAGTCAAAATCCGATGTGGATTCAATTAGACACGGCCAGTAACAACATCCTAGACCTTACAGTCCGATTAGAATCGAACTGCTCTGATACCACCAAATGAGACACCCCGTTGTGCCATTAAATTAAAATATTATTAATTAATTACTTAATCGCGCGCTTAATGTTAAATGTATATTCCGAAAATAAGTAAAAATTAAAACTTAAATGTAAACATACAGCGTATGAAGTTTAAAGAATCACACCATATATATATATATGATACATACACACCATTTGTTAAAGCATCAGAGTACCAAAACACTGTCTAGGGTATCCCAGTAGTAGGATCCCATGCAGGTGCATACTTATACAACCTATTATACTCAGCGGAAAATATAAAACATCTCACAAGACGTACTGTCCTTAACTCTGTAAATTCTACCACTCTTGTCTACAGCTCGTGCTCCAGCTTCTGACTCATAATGAGTTCCATCCAACTCCTCAGCAACAGTCTCCTCCATAGGGTCTTCTCGTACGATCACATAAGAAATAAAATACAACATACATAATACAGAAGAATAGGGGATAAGAAACAGTTCTATCATCAAAAGCGGAAAGGAATACATAGTATATAATATAATAATAGTCGAAGGCACACATCACTCATAACTACCAATCATCCTCAAATTATAATATCATCATCTACCCTTAATCTCATGCAACTAAACCTTTATGTTGACTTGGCCATCTCTATTCCTATCACGTTAGTCAGTAGTCCAGAACGGTCCAGTGCAAATAACATTAGAACTCTTCAAAGACTAAAGAGTATTAGTCCAGAATGGTCAAGTGCCAATAACTTTCGAACGCATCAAAGACTAAAATAGTATTACGGTAGTCTACGTCGGCATCAACATCCGTAGGGAACTTGAGATGCCTCGACGTCCCATTAAAGAAAAACTCGAAATTATTAAAACCTAATCGTGTTATTAGCATTAAGCGGTTATTAAAACGGCGGAAAAACTAAAACTTAAACATAAAACAACATATATAAACATACATGCATCACTATATACACACATCCTGGTACACTACTATGAAAGGAATCCATCATTAGGATCCCAATATGTACAAACTGATCGGATAACAAAAATACATCAAAATATTAAAGGAAAGATGTCTCACCAACTCTCAACACCCAGTCCCCTCTAAAAATACATAAAAACCTCACACACACCTGCACAGATAGCACTGGCCTGAGCTATCACAAACTGCTACCCTCACTACCACCCGGTGGTCTTGACGGTCCTGCTACTGCTCCGCTACCACTAGAAGAGGTCCTGTTTGAAGGTCTCTGGAACATCTGCCTATAAACTCTGCTATCTCGGGAAAGTAGTCGGGACAACACTTGGGAAGACTCTGACCCTGTGGCTCGTACCTCGGGAGGTTCGGGAACCTCTGGAACATGCATCGGATCAGGAACCGGTGCTATAGGGTCCTCCTCTGGTACTGGTGCAAGCATAGGCTTCGGTGCTGGTACATGTGCTGGTGCAGGTCTTGGGACAAGTGCCTCAAAAGGTACAAGGAAAGGAACTAGGGCCATATCCGGCGTAGGGGGCATCGGTGGTAGAACGGCTCTGAAAGTACCCACCAAACCTAAGGGAGCTCCCTGCCCTAGTCCGGTAGTCACCGAAACTGGACCCGTGTAAACTGCGAAGCGGGTGACGGGGTCCATGAGCCACCCGTTGGGATCTATGAACTCGAACTCAAAGGTCCCCGTGAGAGGGAACCCTTCATCCTGGGTCATTCAAGGGTGATCCCAATGTGCCATCTGTCTGATCTGGGTCTAATATACATCAATAACAAAACAAACACAATAGAAAGAAGAAAGAGGATAAGAAACAATTTAATGTCAAACGTGTAAGACTCAATGACTTAGAGATTTTGATATATGGCAAATACAATTTAATGTGTGTTCAAGTGTTTTAGTGTCAAATTGTAAAGACGGGTATCAAGCAGTGATCAACCAGTTCATTAAGCAAATTCAAGGAAAATATTCAAGGAAGAACTTGAAGGAATCAAGGAGTTGAATGTAGAAATCAAAAGAGCAAAGTCAAAGATCAAAGGATCATCAAGACCAAGCTTAAAAGAGAATTTTAGATTTCAGTCTTAGATGATTTGTAAGATAAAGAAATCTCTTAGTCACAAGATAGCTCAACTAAAAAGATACATGAAGAAAATCCATTTTCATAACCTGTATTAAAAGGAATAAGTTTTTTTTTAATGAAAATGATTTTTGGAAATAATAAAATTATTTGTCAGGTACAACCATGTAATCAATGGATGTATGTCTGCTATTGTAACTAACAAATGAATTTAAGGTTCTTGATTCAATACATAGATGTACTGAATGGATGTACTGATGGATTAACCAAGTTCAAGATTTTGAGAAACTATCAGAACTATCAGTATGAAATTGGTTAATACAGCCCTGTACTCAACCCCTGTTCAAGAATCAGAATCAAGAAAACAGATTCTGTTATCAGACTCAAATATGTTTTAATAGATCCCAACGACTATAACTTGTTTCCTATATACAGAGGAATCAAAGAAACACTTTCAACCAATCGGAAGTTTACAAAATCAATTACAGAGATCAATTGTGAAAATCATTCATCTTCTTGCTTGAGCTTCATTATGAAAAAGAGTGTTTAAATTCTCATAAGAACTTCAACTTGTATATCTGACTTCTGAGAGTTAGGAATCAATCTTTCTGTACTTTTCGATTGTAAAGAGAGAGCGAGTCTCTCTGTGTGATTAGGGTGAGGAATCCTAAGGAAGAATATTTATTGAGGCTCTTCATAAGAGTGTGGTATCTCGAGGTGAAGGAGTGCTCTGTGGTGTAAAGATTTTTCAAGCTACCTGGCTAAAGCTTGTTGTGTTAGTGTGTGAATACCCACAAGTGGAGTGGGGACTGGACGTAAGTCACAGTGGTGGTGGCTAAACCAATATAAAACTGATTGTGTGGTATCCCTAAACTCAAACTCTTTAATTTTTATCTTGCGCATATAACTGTGATCTTGATGTTCTAAGTTTTCAATTGATATCAGTTCTTGATCTGTTTAATATGAATTAAAACCAGAGTATTACTGCAATCAATCTTGAGTTATTAATTGTACAAAGCTGAGTTGATTAAGACTGTTCTTGATCACTGAAACTGATATATTGTAACTTCTGTTCTTGACTGATTAGGGCCTGTATCTAATACATGTACGACCCTAAACTTGTTTGATTCAATCACTGTTTAATTGATAGTTGTGATCTGTGAACTCGAATCTTATTACTGATTTATCTTTCTGAATTAATCTTTCTTTCCTCACCACCTTCTATTCAAAATTTCATAAAAAGCCCTTCACTGTTTCTGTAAAAGATCCTGAGGCAACTTTGATTTGAAAAGTAAAGTTTTTGAAAAGCTGTTTGAAAGCTCAATTCAACCCCCCACCCCCCCCCCCCCCCCCCCACCCCACCCCACCCCACCCCTCTCGAGTCTTAGAAGCCAAAACAACAATTGGCATCAGAGCTAAACTCTTAAGTTTGGCTTAACAGCTATAAGAGTATGGCTTCCAATGACTGTTTGAATGAAGGGGCTTCCCTTTAACGTCCTCCTGTCTTCAATGGATCTGAGTATATCTATTGGAGGGAAAGAATGGTAATCTTTCTTGAGGCAGCAAGTGTTGACATATGGGATGCAGTAGAAAATAGACCATTTGTCCCCTCTACTATAGATGTTAATGGTGCTCCAAGAAATAAGACTAAAACTGAATGGAATGAATATGATAAGAAAAGAGTTCAATATAATGCACGTGCTAAGAATATTATAACATCTGCTTTAAGCCGTGATGAGTTTTTCAGGGTTTCAAATTGCAAATCCGCAAAGGAGATATGGGATACATTGCAAGTAACACATGAAGGAACCACAGATGTCAAAAGAGCAAGAATGAACACCCTCACACATGAGTATGAGCTCTTCAGAATGAAGCAAGGAGAACCTATGACTGAAATGCAAAAGAGAGTCACTCACATTGTCAACCAACTTGCTGGTCTTGGAAAAGCTATATCAAATGAGGATCAAATTAACAAAGTAAAGAGATGCTTGAGCAGGGAATGAGAGCCTAAAGTCACTGCAATCTCAGAATCTAGAGACCTCTCATCAATGCTGTCTTATTTTAAAAGAAGAAGAGAATTGGCTTTGGCATAGAAGAATTGCACACATTCACATGAACCACTTGAATAAACTGATTTGTAAAGATCTTGTAGTTGGTTTGCCTAAACTGAAATTAGTGAAAGATGGACTATGTGATGCCTGTCAAAAAGGAAAGCAAGTTAAGGTCTCTTTTAAACCAAAGAACATTGTTTCAACAACTAGACCCTTGCAACTTTTACACGTGGATTTATTTGGTCCATCTAGAACCAAAAACTTTGGTGGTAACTTGTATGCATTGGTAATAGTAGATGATTACTCTAGATATACATGGACATATTTTCTATCTCATAAGAGTGATTCATTTGCTGCATTTAAGAAAATGGCAAAAATTGTGCAAAATGAAAAGGACATGAAAATTGTTTCTATAAGAAGTGATCATGGGGGAGAATTTCAAAATGAAGTGTTTGAAAACTTTTGTGATGAGAATGGCATTCAACATAATTTTCTGCTCCTAGAACTCCACAACAAAATGGAGTAGTGGAAAGGAAGAATAGATCATCAGAGGAGATAGCAAGAACTATGTTGAATGACTCTAGCTTGCCAAAACATTTTTGGGCAGATGCTGTCAGTACCGCCAAAGGAAGAAAACCAAATATAGCACATTTTCATGTTTTTGGTTGCAAATGCTTTGTTCTTAACAATGGAAAGAATAATCTTGGAAAATTTGATGCAAAGGCTGATGAAGGAATTTTCCTAGGTTACTCTCTATCTAGTAAAGCATTTAGAATATATAATAAGAGAACACAAACTATTGAGGAATCTATGCATGTGATATTTGATGAGTCTAACCCCAAAAGGTTGGGAAAGGATTCTATTATTGATGATCTTGCAGATTCAATTGAGAAAAATCTCCTAGAAGAGAAACAGGACAATGAAGAAGATGAAAGCTTAAAGAATGAATTGCTGCAGCAGGAGCAAACAGAACAACAGCCTGACCTACCAATGGAACGGAGGACTGTTACAAATCATCCAATTGATAACATCATTGGTGAAATTACAAACGGGGTAACTACTAGACAATCTCTTAGAAATGCTTGTAATCATATGGCATTTGTGTCTCAAGTGGAAACTAAGAACATAGATGATGCTATAATTGATGAACATTGGATGATGACTATGCAAGATGAGTTAAACCAGTTTGAAAGAAACCAAGTTTGGAAACTAGTGCCTAAACCCAAGAACTGTCAAGTAATAGGTACAAAATGGGTTTTTAGGAATAAACTAGATGAAAATGGTATAATTGTAAGAAACAAGGCTAGATTGGTAGCCAAAGGGTATAACCAAAAAGAAGGCATAGATTATGATGAAACATATGCACCAGTAGCAAGATTAGAAGCTATAAGAATGCTACTTGCTTATGCTTGCATAATGGGATTTAAATTGTATCAAATGGATGTTAAGAGTGCTTTCTTAAATAGATTTATACAAAAGGAAGTGTATGTTGGTCAACCACCTGGTTTTGAGAATAATGAATTGCCTAACCATGTTTATAAACTGTCTATAGCACTATATGGCTTAAAGCAAGCTCCTAGATCTTGGTATGAAAGGTTAAGTAATTTTCTCATTGAAAAAGGATTTAAAAGAGGTAAAGTTGACACAACTTTGTTCACTAAGAAAAAGGTACACAACATTTTACTTGTACAAATATATGTAGATGATATAATTTTTGGTGAGCATTTGATGGGTGAGCTGAACTTTTTCCTTGGACTGCAAATAAAGCAAACTGAAAATGAAATCTTTGTTAGCCAAACCAAGTACTGCAATGAGTTGATCAAGAAGTTTGGCATGGAAAATGCTAAGGAGATGGCTACTCCAATGAGTACCTCCTGTTATCTGGACAAAGATGAGCAAGGTAAACCTATTGATGTTTCTAAATTCAGAGGTATGATAGGCTCACTACTTTATCTTACTGCTAGTAGGCCAGATATCATGTTTAGTGTATGCATGTGTTCTAGGTATCAAGCAAATGCAAAAGAATCACACTTAACAGCAGTTAAAATGATAATTAAGTATCTACTGGGAAGAAAAGACATGGGATTATGGTATCCCAAGGGAGTTACATGTACTTTAATTAGCTATTCAGACTCTGATTTTGCTGGTTGTAAATTAGAAAGAAAGAGTACTAATGGAACTTGCCATTTACTAGGAAACTCATTAGTATCATGGTTTAGTAAGAAACAATCTAGTGTGGCTTTATCCACTGCAGATGCTGAATACGTAGCAGCTGGTACCTGTTGTGCACAGGTTTTATGGATGAAACAATAATTAGTTGATTATGGTGTGCAACTAAACCAAGTTCCTATTATATGTGACAATACAAGTGCAATTAACCTAACTAAGAATCCCATAATGCACTCTAGAACTAAACACATAGAAATCAGACATCATTTCATTAGAGATCATGTTCAAAGTAGAGAAATTGAGATTGAATATGTTGATACAACTAAACAACTTGCTGATATTTTTACCAAGCCATTGAACAGGGAAAGCTTCTTTTTCATTAGAAGAGAATTGGGCATAATTGATCAATCCTATATCTAATCTCAAAAGAAATTATTTATATGATTGTATCTTTGTATAAATATTCTCTGATTCTTGTATGATTTGATTTGGAATATCTATGAATGATTAGAAAAGAGTTTCAGAAGAAATAGATTTGATCAGGAACACCTATATACCTAACCCATGTACATGTGTAAAAACTGGAAATTTGTTTTAAACATGGATGTGATCAATAGGTGTATCGAGGTTCAGGAATGGATCCCCTGTGTTTTTAGTCTGATACATCCTTGTGATAATCAGATGTATTAAAAAGTCTGAGACACAATTCTAGAATGTCATAAGTATACACTGGTGTACTATAGGCATGTATGCAAAGTCTGATAAACTCAGAATACACAAGATTCTAATTTTGCTCTTCCACTGAAGTGGTAGAAGCGCTCGTCCACTAAAGTGACAGATGCGCTCGTCCACACAAGTGACATAAGTGCTCGTCAACAAAAGTCTTTGGACTTTCTAAGTCCTTAATGAGAAGCTCCGTCCAATGACGTGGCATATGGAGCTCGTCTACTAGGTTACGTTCAACCAATTAAAGGAGTACCCGGTTGCCTTATTAACCGATTGCTTATTTCCCAACCGGTTGGCAATAAAATGATTTGCACTGTTAACTTAAACAGTTATTAAATCTACGGCCATGGCTACAAAAGGATCTATCCTCAACTACGAGCCTTAAGGATTGAAGACGACGTCGATGTAGAATCTTATTTCAAAAATTCAAATCTTTTGAAACCCACTCTTTCTTCACCTAATTCCGCAACCCTAGCAGAGCTAACCTTAATCCTTCTTGTACCCAAACCGACCCCTAATATGGCAATAACCAAAAATACAGGATCTTCACCCTCAAAAGCTACTGAGAAGAAGAGGAAGGAAATGGAAACTTATAAGTTAGCTGAGAAGAAGAAAGGAGTTGAGACTTCAAAGGCTCCTGAGAAAAAGAGGAACAAAGGAAAGGAAGTGGAATCTTCCAAAGAAAAGGAAATCACTCTATTCTGCAAAACTATGATTTAATGCTTATGTGGGCTATGCCGAATGAGAAGCAAATCAGCTGGGGGTACTGTGTTGCTGCACACATGATAGAATGCAAGAAAAGTAAGATGATGCTTGCCTACCTTGCACTGGTCTGCATAATCCTAGCTCATTTTAATGTTCCTTTTGATGGGGAAGAAAAGAAGCTTGCAAGAAGAATAACTCACAAGTTTGGTGAAGAAATTGTGAGCAAAATGAAACATAAGAAAGAAGATGGAAGATGGATAAGGAAAGCTGGAAACAAGGAAACTATTGCAGCTGGTACTTCAATTGAACAAGAAAATGCATCTTCTGATTTCCTGCAGAAACTAATGAAAATGCTGGAAAATGTTGAGGAAAATCAGAAGAAAAATCATGAAATTGAAATGGCTACGATTTCTGATGTGAAGGAAGCTGAGCACACCCCTACTGAACCATCACCTAAAGGCCGAAGCAAAAGAAAATAAAAAAGGAAGAACTAGTTCTAGGAATTCATAGGAATTAGAACTTAGTTTTTGAAAGGTAAAATGCCTTAGTTTGTAATTTTGGCTGATGGTTTCTGTTCTTTTTGATTTGTCCTTGCACCTATCCCTCTATCATGAACAATTTTATATGCTATGTTTGAATGTTTAAATTTTTGCCTTCTCTATTGCTTTGAATGTTTCTTTTCTTTACCTTTTTGATAATGCCAAAAGGGGGAGGAAAAAGTATGATATAGAGAAAGGGGATAATAACAAATTATACATGCATATGTTGAGGGGGAGCTTATAAGCTTACATGAATAAGGGGGAGTAAATCAAATTCTACTCTGATAATTTTTTTTGCTCTGATATACTTCTGCTCTGATACATGATATAAATCTGTCAAAAACACTTAGCTTCTGCTACACTTATACTCTGATCTTACAATTTGTTAGAAGATTTGTCATAATCAAAAAGTGGGAGTTTGTAAGACTCAATGACTAAGAGATTTTGATATATGACAAATACAATTTAATGTGTGTTTTAGTGTCAAATTGCAAAGACAGGTATCAAGCAGTGATCAACAAGTTCATTATGCAAATTCAAGGAAAATATTCAAGGAAGAACTTGAAGGAATCAAGGAGTTGCATGTTGAAATCAAAAGAGCAAAGTCAAAGATCAAAGGATCATCAAGACCAAGCTTAAAGGAGAATATTAGATTTAAGTCTTAGATGATTTGTAAGAGAAAGAAATCTCTTAGTCACAATATAGCTCAACTAAAAAGATGCATGAAGAAAATCAATTTTCATAACCTGCATTAAAATGAATAAGTTTTTTTAATGAAAATGACTTTTGGAAATAATAAAATTATTTGTCAGGTACATCCATGTAATCAATGGATGTATGTCTGCTACTGTAACTGACAAATGAATTTAAGGTTCTTGATTCAATACATAGATGTACTGAATGGATGTACTGATGGATTAACCAAGTTTAAGATTTTGAGAAACTATCAGAACTATCAGTATGAAATTGGTTAATACAGCCCTGTACTCAACCCATGTTCAGGAATCAGAATCAAGAAAACAGATTCTGTTATCAGACCCAAATCTGTTTTAATTGATCCCAACGACTATAACTTATTTCCTATATATAGAGGGATCAAAGAAACACTTTCAGTCAATCATAAGTTTACAAAATCAATTAGAGAGATCAATTGTGAAAATCATTCATCTTCTTGCTTGAGCTTCATTATGAGAAAGAGTGTTTCAATTCTCATAAGAACTTCAACTTGTATATCTGACTTCTGAGAGTTAGGAATCAATCTTTCTGTACTTTTCGATTGTAAAGAGAGAGAGAGTCTCTCTGTGTGATTAGGGTGAGGAATCCTAAGGAAGAACATTGATTAAGTCTCTTCACAAGAGTGTGGTATCTCGAGGTGAAAGAGTGCTCTGTGGTGTAAAGGTTTTTCAAGCTACCTGGCTAAAGCTTGTTGTGTTAGTGTGTGAATACCCACAGGTGGAGTGGGGACTGGATGTAAGTCACAGTGGTGGTGACTGAACCAGTATAAAACTGATTGTGTGGCATCTCTAAACTCAAACTCTTTATTTTCTGTCTTGCACATATAGATGTGATCTTGATGTTCTAAGTTTTCAATTGATATCAGTTCTTGATCTGTTTAATATGAATTAAAACCAGAGTATTACTGCAATCAATCTTGAGTTATTAATTGTTCAAAACTGAGTTGATTAAGACAGTTCTTGATCACTGAAACTAAAACTGGTATATTGTAACTTCAGTTCTTGACTGATTACGACCTGTATCTAATACCTGTACAACCCTGAACCAAACTTTTTCCTGTTTGATTCAATCACTGTTTAATTGATAGCTGTGAGCTGTGAACTTGAATCTTATTACTGATTTATCTTTTTGAATTAATCTTTCTTTCCTCACCACCTTCTATTCAAGATTTCATAAAAAGCCCTTCACTGTTTTTGTAAAAGATCCTGAGGTAACTTTGATTTGAAAAGTAAAGTTTTTGAAAGCTCAATTCACGCCCCCCACCCGCTTGAGTCTTTGAAGCCAAAACAACAAAACGTGGAAAGGGTTTAGCAATATTTAAATCTATAACATAATAAACACACAGATCATCCATCTCCATATATATATATATATATATATATATATATATATATATATATATATATATATATATATATATATATATATATATATATATATATATATAACACAACCATCCTCAATCACTTCTATGATTTTCCTCTACCCTCCATCATGATGCAATGCAATGCTGTATGTATACTCAGGTTTGGCCACATATCCGGATATCCATATCGACACGTCTCCAGAGGTCCGGGTGTACATCCTCGTCCTTGGAGGGAGGATGCCCATGCAAAACAATGGCACTATAGTTGAACAAATACACGATGGTGCACACAACTGAATGTTCACATATCATCAGTCTCATCACCATATCACAAAAATCATCCCGGTTAGGCACTACTAACACATGTAATATGAATCCCCCACATACATCACCATGACTCATCATGTCTTATCACTATTCAATCTCTAATCACAATGATCACCCATCATGTCAACATGTCAACTTTACAATCATCTCCATATCTAATAATAAGATGATACCATAGTAAAATAAATATAATATAATCCACTCAACACAATTCATATAGTCAACTCATCATATAAACAACCAATAACAATCAAACCAATCCAAGCAGTTAAAGCAGTCAACATTGATAATAATAAAATAATATATTTTTATACGTCACGACGATAAACATACAATTTCAATATCATCACGGGTAACACTAAGTAGTCCCGCAAAGTCATATTGATATTGTCTGTTATTTTGTTTTGGCTTCAACGACTCAAGAAGGAGGGGGGTGAATTGAGTTTTCTTCAAATATTCCCCCTTAAAAAACTTTTCAGATTTGTGACCTTCGGATCTTTTACAAAATCAATGAAGGGTTTATATAAATTCTTGAATTGGAAGATGATGACGATAAGAAATATTAATTCGGAATAGGTTCGGGTTCAAAACTCAATAATAACAAAATACAGAAACTGATTAAGCCTTTAAAGATTAAGAACAAGTTATGCAAGTTTCAGATAAAAGCATTAACAATCAAGAACAAACTTGCAGGTTTCAGTTTCAGTATATGATGCAAGATTCAATTCAAATATTGGTCCTTGAGAATAGAATTGAATACACAGTTATTATTACATTTTACTCAATGTTCAATACTGATTATGCAGATCAAGAACTGATATCAATTGAATACTTGGAACATCAAGATGACAGTTATATGCGCAAGACATAAATTAAAGAGTTTGAGTTTAGAGATACCACACAACTAGATTTATCCTGGTTCAGTCACCACCATTGTGACCTACATCCAGTCCCCACTCCACCTGTGGGTTTTCACACACTAACACAACAAGCTTTAGCCAGTTAGCTTGAAAAACCTTTACACCACAGAGCACTCCTTCACCTCGAGATACCACACTTTTGTGAAGAGCCTCAATGTTCTTCCTTAGGGATACCTCACCTTAATCACTCAGAGAGACTCCCTCTCTCTTTACAATCAAATAGAACAAAAAATTGTTTCCTAACTCTCAATAGTCAGATAAACAAATTGAAGCACTTATGAGTATTGAAACACACTTTTTCACAATAAGCTCAAGCAATAAGATGAATGATTTTCACAATTGATTTCGTATAAAATTTCTGATCTGGTTGTGATTGTTTGATATCGTTAAAAGTGTTCCTTTGATCCCTCTTTATATATAAAACAAGTTACAGTCGTTGGGATCAATTAAAACAGATTTGAGTTTGATAACAGAATCTGTTTTCTTGATTCTGGTTCTTGAAATAAGATTCTACATCGGTTCTTATAGAATTCACGTCCATCTTGAAAATAAGCATGTCCATCTAGCCATTTTTGAATTAAGATTTTACATCGGACGAGCTAGTAGACGAGCTCCATATGCCATGTCATTGGACGGATCTTCTCATTAAGGTCTTAGCAAGTCCAAAGACTTGTGTGGACGGGCTCCTCTGTCACTTTAGTGGACGAGAGCATGTGTCATTTTACTGGACGAGCGCTTCTATCACTTCAGTGGACGAGTGCTTCTGTCACTTTAGTGGACGAGCACTTCTATCACTTGAAAATAAGCATGTCCATCTAGCCATTTTTGAATTAAGATTTTACATCGGACGAGCTAGTAGACGAGCTCCATATGCCATGTCATTGGACGGATCTTCTCATTAAGGTCTTAGCAAGTCCAAAGACTTGTGTGGACGGGCTCCTCTGTCACTTTAGTGGACGAGAGCTTGTATCATTTTACTGGACGAGCGCTTCTATCACTTCAGTGGACGAGTGCTTCTGTCACTTTAGTGGACGAGCACTTCTATCACTTGTGTTGGACGTGCGCTTCTATCACTCTTCAGTGGATGAGCGCTTCTGTCACTTTAGTGGATGAGCACTTCTGTCACTTGTGTTTGACATGCACTTCTATCACTTGTATTGGACGAGCGCTTCTATTACTTCTGCTGGACGAGCGCTTCTTATGAAATCTTCTTTCCAAAAATCATTTTCATTAACGAAAACCTAGTCCTTTTAATGCAGGTTGTGAAAATTGATTTTCTTCATGTATCTTTTTAATTGAGCTATTTATGAATAAGAGATTTCATCTCTTAAAAAACATCTAAGACTTAGATCTAATTTCTCCTTTGAGCTCTTGTCTTGATGATTCCTGGATCTTTCTCTTTGCTCGTAGATTCCTCCATGTAGCTCTTTTGATTTCTTCAAGTTCTTCCTTGAATATTTTCCTTGTCTTTGCTTAATGAACATGTTGATCAAAGCTTGATACCTGTCTTTGCAATTTGACACTAAAACTCTTGCATACACATTAAATTGTATTTGTCATATATCAAAATCTCTAAGTCATTGAGTCTAACAAACTCCCCATTTTTTATTATGACAAATCTTCTAACTAATTATAAGATCAGAGTATAAGTGTAGCAGAAGCTAAGTGTTTTTGACAGATTTATATCATGGTATCAGAGCAAAAGTATATCAGAGCAAACAAAATATTTTCAGAGCAGAATTTGATTTACTCCCCCTTAATCATGTAAGCTTATAAGCTCCCCCTCAACATATGCATGTATAATTTGTTATTATCTCCTTTCTCTATATCATACTTTTTCCTCCCCCTTTTGGCATTATCAAAAAGGTAAAGAAAAGAAACATTCAAAGCAATAGAGAAGACAAGCATTTAAACATTCAAACATAGAATATAAAATTGTTCATGGTAGAGGGATAGGTGCAGGGATAAATAAAAAAAACACGTCTATCTAGAATTACTAGTGATAAAGACAACTTGAATGCATTACTTGGACAACAAAAAGAAATGAAAAACCAAGTTGATTTAGTGTACAAAAGTGAGAGAAAGGTAAAAACCTTTAGAAAATTTCATGTTTCTCATTATGCTAATACATCACAATATGCTAGATGTCATTATTGCAATAGAAAAGGTGCTTTCTGCAAATTGAGAAATAATTATTCATTGCAAATAAGGCAAATATGGGTTCCAAAAGGAACTTTATCATACACTAACCATGAAGGACCCAAGAAAGATTGATTCAGAATTAATAGATCACAGAATAGGTTCATGATAGAGGGATAGGTGCAGAGGCAAATTAAAAAGACGCGTCCAACTCGTATAGATATTCCAAAAATCTCTTCTAATCATTCATAGATATTCCAAATCAAATCATACAAGAATCAGAGCATATTTACATAAAGATACAGTCATATAAACAGTTTCTTTAGAGATTAGATATAGGATTGATCAATTATGCCCAATTCTCTTCTAATGAAAAAGAAGCTTTCCTTGTTCAAGGGCTTGGTAAAAATATCAGCAAGTTGTTTAGTTGTATCAGCATATTTAATATCAATTTCTCTACTTTGAATAAAGTTCTTATGATAGAAATCGTGTTCAAAGTTAATTGTTGCATAGCAAGCAAAACAAATCATTTAAGGCTTCATCAATTTTTCTTAGATTCAATTTGTGAAACAAAAGCCATATGATTATTCCAAGATTGATCAAATAACTTTAATGGAACAATGTTGTTTTTGCTTCAACGACTCAAGAAGGGGGGGATTGAGTTTTCAAAGAAAATATTTCCCTCTTAAAACTTTTTCATAAAGCTTTATAAATCAGAGTTGTGGATTTGTGTTCTCGGGATCTTTTATAAAATCGATGAAGGGATTTTACAAAATCTTGAATAGAAGGTGATGAGGATAAGAAAGATTAATAACGAATAGGATCGAGTTTAATAATAACAAAATACAGTTTATACAGATCAAGAACAGAAATTATACTTGAATTTTAAACATCAAAGTTGCAGGTTCTTGAAGCATAAAAAGAAAGTAAAGGAGTTTAAGTTTAGAGATACTACACAACCAGATTTATCCTGGTTCAGTCACCACCACTGTGGCCTACATCCAGTCCCCACTCCACCTGTGGGATCTCACACACTAACAGGCAAGCTTTGCCAGGTAGCTTGCAAAACCTCTACACCACAGAGTTCCTTCACCTCGAGATACCACACTCTTGTGAGGAGCCTCAATGTTCAACCTTAGGGATACCTCACCCTAATCACTCAGAGAGACTCCCTCTCTTTTTACAATCAAAAGTAAAACAAAAGGATATTCCTAACTCTCAATAGTCAGATAAAACAAATTGAAGCACTTATGAGTATTGAAACACTCTTTTCACAGTTAGCTCAATGAAGATGATAAATGATATGTGTATCGTTATAATTCTCTTATTATTCATTATGATCCTTCTTAAAGTGTTCCTTTGTTCCCTCTTTATATAGAAAACAAGTTAAAATCGTTGGGATCAATCAAAACAGATTTGGATCTGATTTAACTGAATATGTTTTCTTGATTCTCGTTCTTGAGATAAGATTTTAATAGTTCTTATAGGATTCTCCCTCTCTCTTTAAAATCAAAAGTAAAACAAAAGTTGATTCGTAACTCTCAACAGTCAGATAAAACAAATTGAAGCACTTGTGAGTATTGAAACACTCTTTTCACAGTAAGCTCAATGAAGATGATGAATGATATGTGTATTGTTATAATTCTGTTGTTAATCATTATGATCCTTCTTAAAGTGTTCCTTTGATCCCTCTTTATATAGAAAACAAGTTATAGTCGTTTGGATCAATCAAAACAGATTTGGATCTGATTTAACAGAATCTATTTTCTTGATTCTCGTTCTTGAGATAAGATTCTAATAGTTCTTATAAAATTCGCGTCCATAAAATAACGAGTCCATTTGGAAAAATAGCGCGTCCATCTTAAAAAAAATAGCCGTGTCCATTTGCCACGTCAGCAGATGGGAATACTAACACAAAGTAATTAGACGTGCTCCAACTAGTAGACGAGCGCTTGTATTACTTTAGTAGACGAGCGCTTGTGTCACTTTAGTGGACAAGCACTTCTGTCACTTTAGTAGACGTGCGCTTGTGTCATTTTAGTAGACGTGAGCTTCTGTCACTTTAGTAGACGTGAGCTTCAACCACTTTCTTGGACACCAGTTTTTACCACTGTTGGACGAGCGCTTCTATTATTCCCAGTGTTGGACGAGCACTTCTATTATTCTCAGTGTTGGACGAGCGCTTCTATTATTATTTCCAAAAATCATTTTCATTAACGAAAACTTATTCCTTTTAATGCAGGTTATGAAAAATGATTTTCTTCATGCATCTTTCTTAATTAAGATATTTGTGAATAAGAGATTTCATCTCTTACAAATCATCTAAGAATTAACACTAATTTCTTTGTTTAAGCTCTTGTCTTGATGATTCCTTGATCTTCGTCCTTGCTCTTTGATTCCTCCAAGTTCTTCCTTGAATATTCTCCTTTGATTGCTCACTGAACTTGTTGAATATTGCTTGACACCTGTCTTTACAATTTGACACTAAACACTTGCATACACATTAAATTGTATTCGTCATATATCAAAATCTCTCAGTCATTGAGTCTAACAATCTCCCCCTTTTTTATTATGACAAACCTTTTAACAAATTATAAGCTCAGAATATAAGTGTAGCAGACGCTTAGTGTTTTGATAGATTTATATCATGGTATCAAAGCAGTCAGAGTAGAAGTATATCAGAGCAAAAAAAATATTAACAAAGTATTCACTAGTGGAAAATATACATTAGACGGTAAAGGTTTACGTCAATTAACCAAAAACTAGACGTTATAAAGGGGGCGGTGGCAGTTTTGTAAATATCAGACTTCATTAATTCACTGTTAACGTCAGTTGTTTTAAGGACTGACGTTAAAAGTGAGGCGGTGACAGTTTTGTAAATATGAAATCACTATTTGCGTCAGTTGTTTAATGAATTGACGTTAAAAGTGTTTTGCAAGAAATTATTAAAACTTTTAACGTCAGTTGTTTATAAAACTGACGTTATAAGTGTGATTTTTACTTCAGTTAAATAAATAACTGACGTAAATAATCAACTCATTCCTATCTTTCTTTCGTTGTCATCTCCCTGTTGTCACTCTTAACGCAGATCATCACTCCATATAGTGCAGTTTATTTCTAATCTTTTTTTTAAAAAAAGTTTATTTTTAATCTTAATTAATTAGCTTGAATTAGTAAATTAACAAATTCTTGTGCAAATTAAAATAAATAAACACTTAACATAAAACAAGTTATATATGTATAATCAAATCGTATCTCATTGAAGCGATTCATAAGTTACAATTACATGTTTAAAAGATAAAAAATTTCCGAAGAGATAGCACTAAAATATAAAAAGTTTCTGCTTCAACATCATTTTCTTCTCGATCCTGTCCTCAGAATCTCCAACATTGAATGCATCCCCTCCCTCATTTGAAGTCGATGCTCCATCTGAATCCACAGTCACTTTGGAGCCGTGGCAGAGTGAAGGGTGCACTCGATCTGTTTCAGCAATATTCTTGGAACAGCCACTTGGTTCCAAAGCTGAGGTTTTGGAACTGTAGCTGCTGATTCTCCAGAAGGATGATGGTGTGTGCAATTCACATAATGCGATTTACACACCCTTATCACCCATGTAATGCGATTTACACAACCTCAGAAGTTGTTTGACCATTAAGATAGAGACCTTTAAGTCTAGGTATAGGAAGAAAGAGTGATGAAGTTATAAATCTCCATGGCAGAGCCATATTGTGAAGCAGAAAAATTAAAGGAAGGAAGGAAGCTATTTATAGGAGTAGGGGATGAAGTTACCAGGCGTCGTAAGTTGCTAAAAAATTATATTGATCATTAAGAGTATTAGGTTCCAAGACGCATTGGGAGTTGGCAGTCATATATTATATATAAACGTGCAGAAAAGAAAACGCCCGAAGGAATAGGAAGAAACTTATACACTTTTAACGTCAGTTGTTGAATAAAACTGACGTTAAAAGTGTTTTTAAAATAAAAAATATTTATTTTTAACGTCAGTTGTATAAACAACTGACGTTAAAAGTGTGATTTTTACTTCAGTTAAATAAACAGCTGACGTAAATAATCTTATATCCCTATCTGAAATGCCCTGTTGTCACTCTTAACACAGGTCTGTTAACGTCAGTTGTTGAATAAAACTGAAGTTAAAAGTGTTTTTAAAATAAAAAATATTTATTTTTAACGTCTGTTGTTTATACAATTGACGTTAAAAGTGTGATTTTTACTTCAGTTAAATAAATAGCTGACGTAAATAATCCTATATCCCTAGCTATCTGAAATGCCCTGTTGTCACTCAATTAACACAGGTCTCAGAGCCATTTTGTGAAGGAATAGAAATATAGAGGAAAAGAAGAGGCAGTATTACAGACTGTTACAGAAGAAAGTTACTTTAACACTTTTAACGTCAGTTGTATTCAACAACGGACGTTAAAAGTGTTTTTTTAAAAAAATATTAATATTTAACGTCAGTTTGTTAATAACACTGACGTTAAAAAATTAATTGTAACGTCAGTTGTTTAATACAACTGACGTTAAATGTTGTTTTATATAACGTTTACACCCGCGCGCCTTCTGCACTTCGCTCTGTACGTACGTCTCTTTTCTCTTTTCATCACGCTCAACCCTAAATCACTCTCAACCCTCACTCTCACTCTCACCCAGCACAGAACCCTAATCGCGAGCTCATCTCCACCGCAACCACCGCGAGGGCTTCTTCGCCACCACCGTGAGGTACACTATTAACCCTAACTCTGTCTTTCCATTCATTCTTTGCAATAACTTGACGTACATCTCTCTTTCCCCTTCCCGCGCACTAACTCTCCTTGTCCCTCTGCTCTCAGTAACCACATCGAACGTTGGCCACCACTCGAGCTCCCCTCCCCACCACCACGCGAGCACCTATTTCTGGTGAGTATTTAGGGCACATTTTTGTATTTTTGGTTTTGAGTGTATGTTGAAACTGTAGTCTCGATGGTTGAAACTTGAAACCGTGAGTTTGAGTTGTTTGGAATGTACGTCTCTGTTTTAGGTTTTGAGTGCATGTTGCTCTGCTGGTTGATCTCATCACGGTAGTGATGCTAATCACGGCTAGGCCGTGATCGGTTCTGCGCCTGATGGCATGGTTCTGTTCGGTTGTACGTTACGGCCGTGATGGACATCACCGCCAGGCCGTGACCAGTGCTTGGCAATTAATCTTTAAAAACTATAGTTTTCAATCTCCGTATTGTCCTTATATTGGATATATATATGTTTTGTATATCTACAGGACCTATCTAGTTATGGATCGTAGTTGGATGGTTTGTAAGCGTACTAGTCTTGAGTATTTGAAGGGGGTGGGAGAATTTATAGAATTTGCTCAAAGGAATGTTCCTAATAGTAATGGAATGTTCTGTTGTCCTTGTGTCAAGTGTTTGAATACGAGGAAATGTACGGTGAAGGATATACGTACTCATTTGATTTGTGAAGGGATTTGCTTGAGTTATACAAGATGGATATGGCATGGTGATATGTTGTTGAGTAGTAATACTGCGAGTGTCTCCCAAAGTGAGGACGTTGACGTAGATATGGAGGATGATCGAGTAGAGGACATGATCCATGATATTGGACAAGAATCTTTTCATCGAGCGCATGTGTATGATAGGTTGTGCGGTGATGCGGATAAGCCTTTATATCCAGGGTGTACTACTCATACACGGTTGTCGGCGGTGCTAAAATTGATTTGTGTGAAGGCGAGAAATGGTTGGAGCGATAAAAGCTTCACGGAATTGCTTGAAGTGTTGAAAGACTTGCTTCCGGAGGACAACACATTGCCTGACCGTAACTATGAGGCCAAGAAGGTATTGTGTCCTATGGGTATGGAGTATAAGAAGATACACGCATGCCCCAATGATTGCATATTGTACACCGGTGTTCATGAAGACAAACACGATTGCCCCAAATGTGGGTTATCACGATACAAAGTGAAGGGTGGTGATGATGATGATGATGTTAATGATGTGAGAAAAAAGGGTCCTCCTGCGAAGGTGTTGTGGTATCTTCCAATAATTCCAAGGTTCAAGCGATTGTTTGCCAATGCGAAAGATGCGAAGAATCTTAGATGGCATAATGATGAGAGGAAACGTGATGGAATGGTTCGTCATCCTGCTGATTCTATTCAATGGAAGAATATCGATACTATGTTTCCGGATTTCGCCGATGAGCCAAGAAACCTAAGGCTTGGACTTGCTACGGATGGAATGAATCCTTATGGTAACATGAGTAGTATTCATAGTTCATGGCCTGTTCATTGGTGATTTACAACATGCCCCCTTGGTTGTGCATGAAGCGCAAATACATGATGTTGTCTATGATGATTTCGGGCCCAAAGCAACCGGGAAATGACTTAGATGTTTATCTAGGTCCCTTGATTGAAGACTTGAAAACGTTGTGGGTGGAAGGTGTTGATGTAGTTGATGGGTATTCTCATGAGACTTTCAAGCTTCGTGCCATGTTATTTTGCACCATCAACGACTTTCCAAAGCATACGGTAACTTGTCCGAGTGCAGTGTCAAGGGCATAAAGCATGACCTATATGTGAAGAAGGAACATGATACACTCAGTTTAATCATGGAAAGAAGTAGGTTTACATTTGTCATAGGAGATTTCTTATAAGTGATAACACATATCGTAAGATGAAAAAAATCTTTTAATGGATGCCAAGAGACGAGGAAGAAGCGCCTAGCGCCTTAATTGGAGAGCAGGTTTATCGGGAGGGTAAAGGACATCGATGTTATATTCGGCAAGTCCAAAAAGAAAGGTAAAGCTGTTGAGAAAAACATATGGAAGAAGAGGTCGATATTCTTTGATCTTCCATACTGGCGCAAGCTTGATGTCAGATACTGCATTGATGTGATGCATGTGGAGAAAAATGTGTGTGATAGTGTGATCGGGACGCTTCTCAACATTCAGGGCAAGACAAAGGATGGTGTGAATGCTCGTCTCGACCTCGTTGCTATGGGTATACGAGAGCAGTTAGCTCCAGTTGTTGAGGATGGTAAGCGGACTTATTTGCCGCCAGCATGTCATACTTTGTCAAAAAAAGAGAGACAAAGTTTCTGCGGGTGTCTTCAGGGCATCAAAGTTCCACATGGTTACTCTTCAAATATGAAGAGGCTTGTCTCTAGTGATCTTAAATTGGTTGGCTTGAAGTCTCATGATTGTCACATCTTGATGCAACAACTTCTGCCTGTTGCTATTCGTGGTATTGCTACAAAAAATGTGAGACATGCCATTACTCGGTTGTGCTCATTCTTCAATTCTACATGTAGCAAAGTCGTTAACCCCCGTATGTTGGATGACTTGGAAGTTGAGGCTGCTACAATCTTGTGCCAATTGGAGATGTATTTTCCTCCTTCCTTTTTCGACATAATGGTTCACTTAATTGTTCATTTGGTGAGGGAGATTAGATTATGTGGGCCGGTTTTTTTGAGATGGATGTACCCAGTTGAGCGCTACATGAAGATCTTGAAAGGGTACGTGAAGAATCCTCATCATCCGGAAGCATCTATTGTTCAAAGGTATGTTGCAGAAGAAGCTATTGAGTTTTGTTCGGACTACCTTCATAACACGGATCCTATAGGGGTTCCTAAGCCTCGGCATGATGAGATCAGATGTCAAGGTAAGGGTACACATGGCTTAAGAATTAATAGGAAGGATCGGGAGGAAGTGCTTCAAGCACATTTGTATGTATTGAACAACATCGAATGTGTTCAGCCTTTCTTATTTGAACATAAAAGAAAAGTCAATCAAGAAAACCCTCGAATGAGCGAAAGGTGGTTGTTGAACAAGCATAACAAGACTTTCTTACCATGGTTCAAGGAAGAAATGCTTAAGGATGGTAGTACTGCTTCTGATGACGTAAAATGGCTAGCACGTGGGCCTAACTTCAACGTCATATGTTGGAGCGGATACGACATAAATAACTTTTCCTTTTATACAAAGGAACAAGATAACAAGAGTACCATGCAAAATAGTGGGGTTATGATCGTGGCGAAGCAATGCACTTCTCTAGTGCAAAGGACACAAAACCCGTTACAAAAGACCGACACCTTACTTTGGATATATTGAAGATATTTGGGTGCTCGATTACACTAAGCTTACGGTGCCGGTATTTAAATGTAAGTGGGTTGATAGTAACGGTGGTGTACAAACCGACGAATTGGGGTTCACATTGGTAGACCTCAACAAGTTAGGTCATATAAATGAGCCTTTCATAATGGCTTCCCAAGCAAAACAAGTGTTCTACATCACCGATCCTTCTAACAAAAGGTTGTCCGTGGTTCTCCAAGGAAAAAGCATGTATAATGGTAGTGATGAAAATGAAGATTCAAATCTTGATATTCCTGAGACTCCTTCTTTTTCTACAAACATGCCTACTATAATCGAGGAGACACAGTGGACGATGTACATGCCACTCGTGATGATCATCACGAAGGGATATTGATATAGGTAGTTGAAACTTAGTATACATTTATAACCTATGTTAATAAATATATATTGTTTTGAACAGGCATACATATGGATCATTGTTCCATTTTTCCTTTGCAATTCTGTAATATGTGTGATATTCGTGTTCTTGGGATATTTACTTGAATGCGAGGATGGCTTAGGGGAGTGATATTTTAAAACTGAATTTAAAAAAAAATACTATTAACGTCAGTTGTATCATACAATTGACGTTAAAAGTATTTTATAAAAATATACAGCACACTATTAACGTCAGTTGTTTATTACAACTGACGTTAAAATTAAGACCTTTAACGTCAGTTCTTGATAACAATTGACGTTAGTTTTAACAAAATTTACGTCCGTTTTGTTAAAGAACTGACGTTAATTTTGACAAAATTAACGTCAGTTATGTTAAAGAACCGACGTTAATAGTGTTATATTTAACGTCAGTTCTCAACTGACGTTAAAAGTTAAACTTTTAACGTCAGCTGTATTTACGTCAGTCAGTTTTCTGATGTAAAAAATCAATTTTAACTGACGTAAAAAGCACTTATTGCACTAGTGATTAACAGAGCAGAATTTGATTTACTCCGTATTAATCATGCAAGCTTATAAACTCCTTAGCTCCCCCTCAACATATGCATATATAATTTGTTATTTTCTCCTTTCTTTATATTATACTTTTTCTTGTTATTTTCTCCTTTCTTTATATTATACTTTTTCTCATGTATAATTTGTTATTATCCCCTTTCTCTATATCTTACTTTTTCCTCCCCCTTTTTGGCATCATAAAAAAGGTAAAGAAAAGAAACATTCAAATCAATAGAGAAGGTAAGCATTTTAAACACTCAAACATAGCAAATAAAATTGTTCATGATAGAGGGATAGGTTCATGGACAAATCAAATAATAAGTGCGTCCATTAATTTTTCCCCTCTTTTAGATTTTCTCCTGTTTCTTTAGAGATTAGATATAGGATTGATCGATTATGCCCAATTCTCTTCTAATGAAGAAGAAGCTTTCCTTGTTCAAGGTCTTGGTAAATATATCATCAAGTTGCTTAGTTGTATCTACATATTTAATCTCAATTTCTCTACCTTGTATATGATCTAGAGTGCATTATGGGATTCTTAGTTAGGTTAATTGCACTTGTATTGTCACATCTAATAGGAACTTGGTTTAGTTGCACACCATAATCAACTAATTGTTGTTTCATCCATAAAACCTATGCACAACAGCTACCAGCTGCTATATATTCAGCCTCTGTAGTGGATAAAGCCACACTAGATTGTTTCTTACTGAACCATGATACTAATGAGTTTCCTAGTAAATGGCAAGTTCCACTAGTACTCTTTCTGTATAGTTTACAACCAGCAAAATCAGAGTCTGAATAGCTAATTAAGGTACATGTAGCTCCCTTGGGGTACCATAATCCCATGTCTTTTGTTCCTAACAGATACTTAATGATCCTTTTAACTGCTGTTAAGTGTGATATCTGGCCTACTAGCAGTAACATAAAGTAGTGAGCCTATTATACCTCTGAATTTAGAAACATCAACAGGTTTACCTTGCTCATCTTTGTCCAGATAACAGGAGGTACTCATTGGAGTAGCCATCTCCTTAGCATTTTCCATGCCATACTTCTTGATCAACTCATTGCAGTACTTGGTTTGGCTAACAAAGATTCCATTTTCAGTTTGCTTTATTTGAAATCCAAGGAAAAAGTTCAACTCACCCATCATTGACATTTCAAACTCACTCTGCATAAGACTTGCAAACTCTTTGCACAAATGCTCATTAGTGGCACCAAAAATTATATCATCCACATATATTTTTACAAGTAAAATGTTATGTGCCTTTTTCTTAGTGAACAAAGTTGTGTCAACATTACATCTTTTAAATCCTTTTCAATGAGAAAATTACTTAACCTTTCATACCAAGCTCTAGGAGCTTGCTTTAAGCCATATAGTGCTTTAGACAGTTTACAAACATGGTTAGGCAATTCATTATTCTCAAAACCAGGTGGTTGGCCAACATACACTTCCTCTTGTATAAATCCATTTAAGAAAGCACTCTTAACATCCATTTGATACAATTTAAATCCCATTATGCAAGCATAAGCAAGTAACATTCTTATAGCTTCTAATCTTGCTACTGGTGCATAGGTTTCGTCATAATCTACGCCTTCTTCTTGGTTATACCCTTTGGCTACCAATCTAGCCTTGTTTCTTACAATTATACCATTTTCATCTATTTTATTCCTAAAAACCCATTTTGTACTTATTACTTGACATTTCTTGGGTTTAGGCACTAGTTTCCAAACTTGGATTCTTTCAAACTGGTTTAACTCATCCTGCATAGCCATCATCCAATGTTCATCAATTATAGCATCATCTATGTTCTTAGGTTCTACTTGAGACACAAATGCCATATGATGACAAACATTTCTAAGAGATTGTCTAGTAGTTACCCCCTTTGTAATTTCACCAATGATGTTATCAATTGGATGATTTCAGACAGTCCTCCAATACTTTGGTAGGTCAGGCTGTTGTTCTGTTTGCTCTTGCTACAGCGATTCGTTCTTTAAGCTTTCATCTTCTTCATTGTCCTGTTTCTCTTCTAGGAGAATTTTCTCAATTGAATCTGCAAGATCATCAATAACACAATCATTTCCCAACCTTTTGGGGTTAGACTCATCAAATGTCACATGCACAGATTCCTCAATAGTTTGTGTTCTCTTATTATATATTCTAAATTCTTTACTAGATAGGGAGTAACCTAGGAAAATTCCTTTATCAGTCTTTGGTTTTCTTCCTTCGTAAAGCTCATAAGGGGTTTTCTTTAAGATTGGTCTTATCAAGACTCTATTTAGCATATAGCAGGCTGTATTGATAGCATCTGCCCAAAAATGTTTTGGCAAGCTAGAGTCGTTCAACATAATTCTTGTTATCTCCTCTAATGATCTATTCTTTCTTTCCACTACTCCATTTTGTTGTGGAGTTCTAGGAGCAGAAAAATTATGTTGAATGTCATGCTCATCACAAAAGTTTTCAAACACTTCATTTTGAAATTCTCCCCCATGATCACTTCTTATAGAAACAATTTTTACGTCCTTTTCATTTTGCACAATTTTTGCCATTTTCTTAAATGCAACAAATGAATCACTCTTATGAGATAGAAAATATGTCCATGTATATCTAGAGTAATCATCTACTATTACCAATGCATACGGGTTACCACCAAGGCTTTTGCTTCTAGATGGACCAAATAAATCCACGTGTAAAAGTTGCAAGGGTCTAGTTGTTGAAACAATGTTCTTTGGTTTAAAAGAAACCTTAACTTGCTTTCCTTTTTTATATGCATCACATAGTCCATCTTTCACAAATTTTAGTTTAGGCAAGCCAACTACAAGATCTTTACGAATCAGTTTATTCAAGTGGTTCATGTGAATGTGTACAATTCTTATATGCCAAAGCCAATTCTCTTCTTCTTTTGAAATAAGACAGCATGCAGTATTTGAAGAGATATTATCTATATCAACATATATATGTAATCTGTCCTACGTCCAATTAATTTCAAATTTTCATCATGCTAATTTTCTATTAAGAAACTATTGGAATTGAATTTTACCCTGAACCTTTGTCACATAGTTGACTGATACTTAATAGGTTATGTTTCAGTCCCTCAACATATAGTACATCCTCAACGATTGTTGTTGAGTCACTTCCAATGTTGCCAATGCCAAGTATTTTCCCTTTATTATTGACTCCAAAGGTAACACTACCACTCGACTTAGGGGTAAAGGAAATGAACTTGCTTTTGTCTCCAGTCATGTGCTTGGAACAGCCACTGTCAAGATACCATTTCACATTCTTGGCTTTCCAACACACCTACAAAACAGAATCATGTTTTTGCTTTAGGTACCCAAATCTGTTTGGGTCCTTTTGAGTTAGTTGGAGCATTAGTTCCTTTAGGAACCCATATATATTTAGACTCATTATAAGCAGATTTTTTGTAATGACATTTAGAAGCTGTGTGACCTTTTCTAGCACAGAAATAGCATTTAACAAATGGTGTGTTTGATGTCATAGGTGCAACAAAAAATTTCTTGAAATATTTCTCATGTATCATAGGTTTATAGCCTATTCCAGCCTTATCATAAACACATTTTTGCTGTCCTAACAATACATCCAAATTATCTCTACCATTTATGAACTTGGCTAAGTCATTTTTCAATTTTTCAACTTCTTTAGTCAATGTACAGCTAGATGCATTCCAGATTTTTTATCACTAGTAACTTTAGATAGATCACCATTCAAATGATTTATATGTTTCTCCAACTTAGGACATTTATCACATATAGGTGCATCTAAGACAGTAGCTAGTTTTTCTTTTAAAGCACAATTTTCTGTTTTTAATTGATCTACTTATTTATTTAAGACAAAAGTTTTCTCCTCTAAGCTTGTGATGGTTTTCTTAGACTTAGTTAGCAATCTATCAAGTCTAATGGATTCTCTATGAAGTTCTTCAAAACTTTGCAACTCATCATAAAAAGGTTGATAATTAGAACTTACTTCACTTTCTGAATCACTGTTATTGCTGGCCATCAAGCACAAGTTTGCCTCCTCAGATTCAGATTCTTCAGTGGAATCTAGATCATTATCATCCCAAGCAATATAGGCCTTTCTTGGCTTTCTCCACTTCTTGTCCTTCGAGTCAAACTTTTCTGTTTTGTCCTTCTTTTGCAGTTTTGGACAGTCAAGCTTCATGTGGCCAATCTTTCCACATTCATAGCATGTGATGTTGTTGGAAGAGTTGTCACCTTTACTGAAATTTCTCCTTTGAAAGGTGGATGGCTTTCTTTGGAAGTTTCCTTTCTTCTTTAGGAAATTCTTGAATTTTCTAACTAGCATTCTCATCTCTTCTTCAGATTCAGCCTCTTGTTCTAAATCATCATCATCACTGTTTTCTATTTCTCTGACTTGTGATTTCAGAGCCAATCCCTTCTTTCTTTTATCAGTTTCTTCACTCTCATTTAGTTTGTTTAACTCCAATTCATGTTCTTCCAATTTTCCAAACAGTGTGGCAATGGTCATTGATGAGAGATCTCTGGATTCTGAGATTGCAGTGACTTTAGTTTGCCATTCCCTACTCAAGCATCTCATGACTTTGTTAATTTGATCCTCATTTGAAATTGTCTTTCCAAGACCAGCCAATTGATTTACGATGTTTGTGAATTTCTCTTGCATTTCAGTCATAGGTTCTCCTCGATTCATTTTGAACAGCTCATACTCATGTGTGAGGGTGTTCATTCTTGTTCTTTTGACATCTGAGGTTCCTTCATGTGTTACTTGCAATGTATCCCACATCTCCTTTGCTGATTTGCAATTTGAAACCCAGAAAAACTCATCACGGCTTAAAGCAGATTTTATAATAATCTTAGCACGTGCATTATATTGAATTATTTTCTTATCATCCTCATTCCATTCAGTTTTAGGCTTATTTCTTGGAGCACCATTAGCATCTACAGTAGAGGGGACAAAGGGTCCATTTTCTACTGCATCCCATATGTCAACACCTGTTGCCTCAAGAAAGATTACCATTCTTTCATTCTAATAGATATACTCAAATCCATTGAAGGCAGGCGGGCGTGCAAGGGAAGCCCCTTCATTTAAATTGTCAGTTTAAGCCATGCTCTTATAGCTGTTAAGCCAAACTTAAGAGTTTAGCTCTGATGCCAATTGTTGTTTTGGCTTCAACGACTCAAGAGGGGGGGGGGGGGGGGGGGGTGAATTGTGTTTTCAAAGAAAATATTTCCCTCTTAAAACTTTTTCACAAAGCTTTATAAATCAGAGTTACGAATTTGTGTTCTCAGGATGTTTTATAAAATCGATGAAGGATTTTTAAAAAATCTTGAATAGAAGGTGATGAGGATAAGAAAGATTAATAACGAATAGGTTTGGGTTTAAGAATAACAAAATACAGTTTATACAGATCAAGAACAGAAATTATACTTGAATTTTAAACATCAAAGTTGCAGGTTCGTGAATCATAAACAGAAAGTAAAGGAGTTTGAGTTTAGAGATACTACACAACCAGATTTATCCTGGTTCAGTCACCACCACTATGACCTACATCCAGTCCCCACTCCACCTGTGGGATTTCACACACTAACACGCAAACTTTGCCAGGTATCTTGAAAAACCTTTACACCACAGAGCACTCCTTCACCTCGAGATACCACACTCTTGTGAAGAGCCTCAATGTTCAACCTTATGGATACCTCACCCCAATCACTCAGAGAGTCTCCCTCTCTCTTTACAATCAAAAGTAAAACAAAAGTTGATTCCTAACTCTCAATAGTCAGATAAAACAAATTGAAGCACTTATGAGTATTGAAAAACTCTTTTCATAGTAAGCTCAATGAAGATGATGAATGATATGTCTATCGTTATAATTCTGTTGTTATTCATTATAATCCTTCTTAAAGTGTTCCTTTGATCCATCTTTATATAGAAAACAAGTTATATTCGTTGGGATCAATCAAAACAGATTTGGATCTGATTTAACAAAATCTGTTTTCTTGATTCTCGTTCTTGAGATAAGATTCTAATAGTTCTTATAGAATTCGCGTCCATAAAATAACGAGTCCATTTGGAAAAATAGCTGCATCCATTTGCCACGTCAGCAGACGGGAGTACTAACACAATGTAATTGGTCGTGCTCCAACTAATAGACGAGCGCTTGTATTACTTTAGTAGACGAGCGCTTATGTCACTTTAGTGGACCAGCACTTCTGTCACTTTAGTAGACGTGCGCTTGTGTCACTTTAGTAGACATGAGCTTCTGTCACCTTAGTAGACGTGAGCTTCTGCCACTTTCTTGGATGCCAACTTTTACCAGTATTGGACGATCGCTTCTATTATTCCCCGTGTTGGGTGAGCGCTTCTATTATTCCCAGTGTTGGATGAGCGCTTATATTATTCCAGTGATGGTCGAGCGCTTCTATTATTATTTCCAAAATCATTTTCATTAACGAAAACTTATTCCTTTTAATACAGGTTATGAAAAATGATTTTCTTCATGCATCTTTCTTAATTGAGCTATTTGTGAATAAGAGATTTCATCTCTTACAAATCATCTAAGACTTAACACTAATTTCTTCGTTTAAGCTCTTGTCTTGATGATTCCTTGATCTTCATCCTTGCTCTTTGATTCCTCCAAGTTCTTCCTTGAATATTCTCCTTTGATTGCTCACTAAACTTGTTGAACATTGCTTGATACCTGTCTTTATAGTTTGACACTAAACACTTGCATACACATTAAATTGTATTTGTCATATATCAAAATCTCTCAGTCATTGAGTCTAACAATGTAGACATACTATACAATGATATATAAGTCAACACAAAGATTTACAATCATACATTAATTATGATAATTAGAAAACATATTCAATCAATATTCTTTCTTTATTGTTACCCATTTTGTGTTTGGTGAAGGCTCTATATCATGATTCCAATTTTTTCTCTTGACCTTCCACCACACCTACAAAACAGAATTTCATGTTTTTGCTATAGGTACCCAACTTTGTTTGGGTTCATTTGAGTTAGTTATAGCAATAATTCCTTTAGTAACCCATATATACTTAGATTTATTGTATGCTGATTTTCTGTATTGACATGTAGAAGCTGTGTGACCTTTTCTAGCACAAAAGTTGCATTTAACAAATGGTGTGTTTGATGTCTTAGGTGCAGAAAAAAAAAATTTAGAAAGATTTCTCATGTATCTTGGGTTCATAGCCTATCCCAGCCTTATCATAAACACACTTTTGCTGTCCTAATAAAGCATTCAAGTTATCTCTACCATTTGTGAACTTGGCTAAGTCATTTTTCAAATTTTCAAATTCTTAAGTCAATGTACAACACTTAGAACAATTAGAGCTAGCAACTCTAAATAGATCACCATTCAAATCATTTATTTGTTTCTCCAATTTAGGACATTTATCACATATAGATGCATCTAAAACAATAGCTAGTTTTTTCTTTTAAAGCACAATTTTCTGTTTTAAATTCATCTAGCTCTTTGTTTGAAACAGAATTTTTCTCTTTTAGGCATGTGAAGGTTTTCTTAGACTTAATTAGAAATCTAGCAAGTCTAATGGATTCTTTATGAAGTTCTTCAAAAGCATTTTGTAATTCATCATAAGAAGGTTGATAATTAGAACTTACTTCACTTTCTAAATCACTATGATTGCTGGCCATCAAACACAGGTTAGCCTCCTCAGATTCAGATTCTTCAGTGGATTCTAGATCATTATCATCCCAAGCAATGTAGGTCTTTCTTGGAATTTTCCAATTCTTGTCCTTTGAGTCAAATTTTTCAGTTTTGTCCTTCTTTTGCAGCTTTGGACAATCAAGCTTTATGTGGTCAATCTTTCCACATTCATAGCATGTGATATTGTTGGAAGAGTTGTCACCTTTTCTGAAATTTTTCCTTTGAAAAGTGGATGGCTTTCTTTTGAAGTTTCCTTTCTTATTTAGGAGCTTCTTGAATCTTCTTTCTAACTAGCGTTCCCATTTCTTCTTCAGATTCAGCCTCTTGTTCTGTATTATCATCATCACTATCTTCTACTTCTTTGACTTGTGATTTCAAAGCCAATCCCTTCTTTCTTTTATCAGTTTCTTCACTCTCATTCAGTCTGTTCAACTCCAATTCATGCTCTTGTAGTTTTCCAAACAATGTGGCAATGGTCATTGATGAGAGGTCTCCAGATTCTGAGATTGCAGCGACTTTAGGTTGCGATTCTCTACTCAAGCATCTCATAACTTTGTTGATTTGATCTTCATTGGAGATTGTCTTTCCAAGTGCAGCCAATTGATTCACAATGTGTGAGAATCGCATTTACATAACCTCAATTGGTTCTCCTCGTTTCATGCGAAATAACTCATATTCATGTGTGAATGTGTTCATTCTTGCTCTTTTGACATCTGTGGTTCCTTCATGTGTTACTTGCAATGTATCCCACATCTCCTTTGCAGATTTGCAATTTGAAACCCTGAAAAACTCATCACGACTTAAAGAAGATGTTATAATATTCTTAGCACGTGCATTATATTGAACTCTTTTCTTATCATCCTCATTCCATTTAGTTTTAGGCTTATTTCATGGAGCACCATTAGCATCTATAGTAGAGGGGACAAATGGTCCATTTTCTACTGCATCCCATATGTCAACACATGCTGCCTCAAGAAAGATTACCATTCTTTCCTTTCAATAGATATACTCAGATCCATTGAAGGCAGGAGGGCGTGCAAGGGAAGCCCCTTCATTCAAACAATCATTGGAAGCCATACTCTTATAGCTGTTAAGCCAAACTTAAGAGTTTAGCTCTGATGCCAATTGTTGTTTCGGCTTCAACGACTCAAGAGAGGGGTTGGGGGGGGGGGGGGGGGTGAATTGAGTTTTCTTAAAATATTTCCCTCTTAAAAAACTTTTCACAAAACTTTACTTTTCAGATTTGTGGCCTCAGGATCTTTTACAAAATCAATGAAGGGTTTATATAAAATCTTGAATTGGAAGATGATGAAGATAAGAAAGATTAATTCAGAATAGGTTCGGTTTCAAAACTCAATAATAACAAAATACAGAAACTGATTAAGCCTTTAAAGATTAAGAACAAGTTATGCAAGTTTCAGATACAAGCATTAACAATCAAGAACAAACTTGCAGGTTTCAGTTTCAGTATATGATGCAAGATTTAATTCAAATATTGATCCTTGAGAATAGAATTGAATACACAGTTATTATTACAGTTTACTCAAGGTTCAATACTTATTATTCAGATCAAGAACTGATATCAATTGAATACTTAGAACGTCAAGATCACAGTTATATGCGCAAGACAGAAATTAAAGAGTTTGAGTTTAGAGATACCACACAACCAGATTTATCCTGGTTCAGTCACCACCACTGTGACCTACATCCAGTCCCCACTCCACCTGTGGGTTTTCACACACTAACACAAAAAGCTTTAGCCGGGTAGCTTGAAAAACCTTTACATCACAGAGCAGTCCTTCACCTCGAGATACCACACTCTTGTGAAGAGCCTCAATGTTCTTCCTTAGGGATACCTCACCCTAATCACTCAGAGAAACTCCCTCTCTATTTACAATCAAATAGAACGAAAAATTGATTCCTAAATCTCAATAGTCAGTTAAACAAATTGAAGCACTTATGAGTATTGAAACGCACTTTTTCACAATAAGCTCAAGCAAGAAGATGAATGATTTTCGCAATTGATTTCGTATAAAATTTCTAATCTGGTCGTGATTGTTTGATATTGTTAAAAGTGTTCCTTTGATCCCTATTTATATAGAAAACAAGTTATAGTCATTGGGATCAATTAAAATAGATTTGAGTTTGATAACAGAATCTGTTTTCTTGATTCTGGTTCTTGAAATAAGATTCTATAAGGTCTTATGCCATTACTTAAGATTTTATCTGTTCTATAAGCGCGTCCATCTAGCCATTTTTAAATTAAGATTTTACATCAAACGAGCTAGTAGACGAGCTCCATATGCCACATCATTGGACGGATCTTCTCATTAAGGTCTTAGCAAGTCCAAAGACTTGTGTGGATGAGCTCCTCTGTCACCTTAGTGGATGAGCACTTGTATCACTTTAGTGGACGAGCGCTTCTATCACTTCAGTGGACGAGCGTTTCTGTCACTTTAGTGGACGAGCACTTCGGTCACTTGTGTCTGACGTGCGCTTCTATCACTTCAGTGGACGAGCGCTTCTGTCACTTTAGTAGACGAGCACTTCTGTCACTTGTGTTGGACGTGCACTTCTATCACTTGTGTTGGACGAGCGCTTCTATTAATTTTGTTGGGTGAGTGCTTCTTATGAAATCTTATTTCCAAAAATCATTTTCATTAACGAAAACTTATTCCTTTTAATGCAGGTTATGAAAATTGATTTTCTTCATGCATCTTTTTAATTGAGCTATTTGTGAAAAAGAGATTTCATCTCTTACAAATCATCTAAGACTTATATCTAATTTCTCCTTTAACCTCTTGTCTTGATGATTCCTTGATCTTTGTCTTTGCTTTTAGATTCCTCCATGTAGCTCTTTTGATTTCTTCAAGTTCTTCCTTGAATATTTTCCTTGTCTTTGCTTAATGAACTTGTTGATCACTGCTTGATACATGTCTTTGCAATTTGACACTAAAACACTTGCATACACATTAAATTGTATTTGTCATATATCAAAATCTCTAAGTCATTGAGTCTAACACATTACTTGCTCTCTAGTAGGGTTTAGGTCGCCCTATGCCATTATAGAATTAAATGCCACTGCACCGTTTCCGACGTTAGATGGCTTCTTTCCCCCACCTAACAAGTCGTACGATCACCGAAACGTCACGAAACGAGCGTTCCCTCTACGCTCTCAAATCTGCCTCACCTTGAACCAAGGCCTTCGAACCTCCAAAAATTCACCTAGACATCACATTGTGAAGCGTATGTTACAAGGAGTTCAAATTTGAAGACGGGATTGAATTCCGATAACCGAAACTAAAGATACTTCGAATATCATAACGGACGGAATTTCAACGTAAAGAGAGTAGAAATTACCTCCAGTAGAGAATAAAGGAAGGATAGGGAAGTGAAGGCATTGTTTCCATGATCACAACCACGTACTTGTGCATGACACCACTTCCCCATGCTCAGCATCAACTCCGCCACGCTCAGTGTGGCCTTTGGTCAGCAACGTTGACCTCGTGCGTTTCTTCGCGTTCTGAGCTCGTTTGAAGTCTGCTTGACCTCAAATTTGCAATATAGACTCATCAAGACCTAATAAACAATCACAAACCATAAAAAAATGCCTAATCTCAACCCTACTCCAAATTTCTTGTTTCACACTCATACGTCTTTAAGACGATAAGTAGGGAAAACCTAAGATGCGGGTATGTTCAAACTCACTCGAGATGACTATGTGCTTTCCATGCAAAGGTTCCTAGACCTCAAACAACATCTTAACTATTTAATCCAAGCCTTAAACCTAATCCTCTTACTTTAAACAAAACATAAAATTATGGCTGTTACAGCACTCACCCGCAATATATGATATCCCAAAATAGGATATCCTGACTTCGTGTGTTCCACTCACACGGCTGTGAACAACAATGCATATACATATAAATCTCACTAACCCGCATCTGTTACAACCTAATGCCTCAACATTCCAACACAGTCTCAACACACATTCCATGTCATATCTCATCTATTAAATACTTTAATTTGGCTAGGCACCTCTAAGTCACTTTCATTGTCTCACCCACATGAACATCTCCCGAACAACACATATCTTAACTTAAAAGTCAACTAAGCATATCATCAAACCAGGCAGATCATGCATAATACAACAATCATAAAATATTCAAACAACCAAGTAAATGTCACATGCAGTAGAATATCTCAACTGGTGCATCACAAACAATTCAATAATATTAAAGTCAGGCATCCTCAAATATTCTAAAATTATCCTAATGTCGATAAACCTATAATTACCAAATCATCATTGGTATTACGGAAAATATTCCAATGCGATTTTGATCTTGTCAATTACTCGACCACTAGTAGGGTTTAGGTCGCCCTACACAATTATCATATTATAAACTATTTATCCATTCCGATGATAGGTTGAATCTTTCCCCCACCTGAACTTATCACCGAAGTCCCGAACTTTCCGATCCTCGTTACCCTACCATGGTTAATGATTAACCTTCAACCAAAACAACATAACCACTAGTTAATCAAACAAAATCCAATCACGGCAACCCTAGGTTAGTTTCGACCATGACTCAAAAATAGGGCTAGGGTTACTTTCTCAATCCCATCTTTTAGATCCTAGTTACTAGAGTATTAACTAACATAAATCAAGTGTTACTAGTTAAAAATATGAAACAAAATCCTCTAACCAAATAGGTTAGGGTTTCAGCCAAGCACGGTGAAATTGGTTAGAAATTATTTTTGCTCACATGTGATGAATGTGCAATATATGTTAGTTTGTGAGTGTAAATAGAAATAATTTGCAAATAATCTTAGAAATTATGGATGAAAGTGATAAGAAAATACATACTTTGATATGAATAAAATTTGATAGTTATAATCTTAATTTGTAAGAAAATACACTCAAAATATGTTGAAAATGTGTAGGAATAAAAGTCCGGCGCTCAGCTCAGGAAACGGGCGCTCAGCTATGGAAGAATACAGAAAAACTGATGTCCAGTAGCTGCCCAGCGCTCAGCACAGAATAGGAGCGCTCAGCATGGACAGAGAGCAGGTAGCCAGCGCACAGCGCTGCTGCTTAGGCACCTAGCGCCGCCAGAAGAAAAGGGACCAACGTTCAGCGCTAGGTTTGGACGCTCAGTGCCAGGCCTGGACAGCACGCAACGTCTTCGTGCAGAAGCCAGCGCCCAACGCTGGACGACACACAGAACCAGTATGAATTCGCATTTGAACAGATTTGGAGGGATCTTTTGCTCATTTTTCACATTTTCTCACCATGGTTCATCACTTTCTCTTTGGAGTCTTTGGAGATTCAAGCTTGGGAACAAGAATTGGAGCTTCCATGGCTTCCTCCACTCACTCATACTCAAGTTCTTCCTTCTTTTACCTTTTTACCATGAGTAGCTCGATCTCTTAGGTTAGGTTAGGATGATTTCAATTGGAATTTGATGTAATTGACTTTGATTTCTGATTTCAATTCTATTTCATTCAAATTTAGTAACTGCTTCTATGCTTAATGCTTATATTGGATTGATCAACTTTGGATTGATGTTAGATTCAATTTCACAATTGGAAAATTGGTTATTGGATTGGAATTGAAGTAGATTACCATTGGAATGTTGATTCTAGGAATAGAACTCTATTGCAATGTATTCTTATGAATCTCATGCTTAATGTTTGTGCTTATTCTTGAATCACCTAAGGAATTAGGATTCTTAATTGGTACAAAAGGATTATCACCTAAGGAATTAGGGATAAATCTAGGTTAGTGATTTTAATGTCGATTGAATGGAATGAATTGAAATTTGGATTGAATAAAGTTACATCAAGTGAAGAATTGGAGGATTCCGATACCTAACCGCTTTACCTGTATTGAATTCATTTGTTACTTGTACTGCATTAATTCATTCTTGTGACAACTTGTAATCAAAAATTCATAAACATTCTTGTAACTATGAAATTCATTTGTTCAAATAGCTATTGCTTAAGCTACGTTGTTACTTGAAACACAATCCTCGCTAGGAACGATACTCTACTCTCACTTTATTACTTGTACGTACACTTGCCAAACCATTAACAAGTTTTTGGCACCGTTGCCTGGGATTGTTGATTTCAATATCAACAAGGCTAAGGCATTGTTAATTTGAACATTTTTGTTCTTTTTGTTAATTTTCTGTTTTTGTTAAATAATTGATATATTATTGGATATTCTCATCTTATTTTGAGATTTGTGTGTAGTGTATACGAGGTAAAGCAACAAGTGGACTGTTATTTGATCCCGAAATTGAAAAGACAGCAATGAAGAATCAAAAAGAATCAAAAGAAAGGAAAAAGCGAAGCAAGGAAAAAGCAAGTTCTACATCACAAGTTCAACAAGAGGTTATCATGGCTGAAAATATGCAAGGTTTCCGAAGGACACTGGGAGAATATTCTCATGGTCCTACCAACCGGAATCACTCAAGTATTATTAGACCACTGATAGCCGCAAATAATTTTGAGATCAAGCTGGCATTGCTCCATATTATGCAACAGAATCAATTTGGTGCGATAAGGTTGCGGTTGTTCCTGTTTTCATTGAGAGATAGAGCCAAGGCTTGGCTCCAATATCAACCAAGAGGAAGCATCACTACTTGGGATGACTTGGAAGAAAAATTCTTGGCAAGGTATTTTCCACCACCAAAGTTTGTGAAGATGAGAGGTGATATTTCAAGGTTTGTACAAGGTGATGGTGAGACTTTATATGATGCTTGGGAACAGTTCAAGGAGCTCTTAAGGAAGTGTCCTAATCATGGGTTTGATGATCTCCAACAAATGAAAATATTTTGTAATGGGTTGAGGCCATCTACAAAGCTTATGCTAGATGCATCGGCGTGAGGTTCTATGAATTCAAAAACCGCGGAAGAAGCTTTGAGATTGGTTGAAGCAATGGCATCTAATGATTATCTCATGAATCACGATAGAGGAGGCACATATCAACAAAGGGGATGATAGAGCTTAACTCTCAAAATGCAATTTTGGCTCAAAACAAAATCATCACTAATCAATTGGAGGCAATCACAAAGCAACTAAATGCTATGAGTTTAGGGCCAATGCAAGCACAACAAGTGATGAACTGTGATTTTTGTGGTGGGGAGCATGATAATGGTAATTGTGAAGCAACTATTGGCTCTAAAGAGGAAGCAAAGTACATGGGGGAATTTTCCAAGACAAGGGCAGAATTCTTATTCAAATTCCTATAATCAAAATTGGAAGAAGCACCCTAACCTTCCTTGGTCAGAAGAAGTTCCACATGACAACACATCTTCACAACAACCCCTACTCCAAAATCAAACACATCGTGATACCGATGAGAGAATGAATAAGTTGGAGAGCACTCTTGCACAATTCATTCAAGTCACACAATCTAACATCAAAAATGTCGATGAATCAATCAAGAACCTTGAAGTGCAGATTGGATAGCTATCTAAACAAGTTTCAAGTGCTTTAAGTGCAGGATTTTCTGGAAATACTACTAATAACCCAAAGGAGGAGTGCAAAGCTATCATGTTGCAAAGTGGAAAGTTGGTAGAGCCAGTTGTTGATCATTCCACAAGCCGAAATGCTGAAAATTCTGAATTGAGCAAGAAGATAGTTGATAATAGTGAGAAAGAAGAGAGTTCGAAGAGGAAAGAAGAAATGGAACCTCAAGATAATAGGAAGGAAAAGAAACTGAAACTAGTTGATGAAAATTCTACATTGAGGAAGACGAAGAGTCAACTTTAGAAAGAAAGGGGTAAGCCACAAGAAATCCCTTCTTATGTGAAAGTGCCATATCCAATTGAGAAGAAGATAAAAGAGAAAGAAGAGCAATTTGATAGGTTCTTGGATGTCTTCAAACAACTACAAATAAATATTCCATTTGCCGAAGCATTAGAGAGCTTGTCATCGTATGCAAAGTTCATGAGGGAATGGCTTGCAAAGAAGAGAAAATTTGAACCAAGTGAGGTAGTGGTCTTGACTGAAAATTATAGCTCAATTCTCCAACACAAGCTTCCACCTAAGTTGAGGGATCCGAGATCCTTTACAATTCCTTGTGTCATTGGAGATGTAATAAAGGCTAGAGCCCTATGCGACCTTGGAGAAAGTATCAATCTTATGCCATTATCAATGATGAAGAGGCTTGGCATTCATGATGTGGAACCAACCATGATCTCATTGCAACTTGCGGATAGATCAATTAGGAGACCATATGGTTTGGTGGAGGACTTGCTTGTGAAAGTAGGAAAGTTTATATTTCCCATGGATTTCTTTGTTTTAGATATTGAGGAAGATGTGAACATTCCTTTGATTTTTGGAAGACCCTTCTTAGCTACCACTGGAGCCTTAATAGATGTACCAAAAGGTGAGCTTATATTAAGGGTGAATGAAGAACAAATGGTTGTGAACATGTTTGACAAGGAGCCTATGGACACTTCACCAATTATCCATGCTCAAGTTCATTTTGTGCAAAATCAAGAGGTTCAAGAAATTCACAAAGATAAACATGAGAAGAAAAAGAAAAGCTATGGGAAAAGAAGGAAAAAAGAAAGAGATGAAGTCTCAATGGTCATCTCAATTCCAACCACTTTGGCCAAAAGAGGATCATTCATCAAAGAAGGGCAATACACCATTGTTTGATGTTGAGGACAATGTGAGGAGTGGTGGCAAGAAAAGCAACAAAAATGCACCATTCTTCTCATCATTTAAGCCACCTTGAGCATCAAATATTCAGGCGTCAAGCTAGTGACGTTAAAGAAGCGCTACTTGGAAGGCAACCCAAGCATTTTTCTTCTTGTATTTTTGTTTTTTTTTTCGTCCTTATCATAAAACAAATTAAGTAGTTCATTGAGATGATTGAGTGGTTTCCTTGATGTGTAGGCCATCTAATGTGGTGTAATTGCTTTGAATTGTTATGCAGGCACATCTGAGGAAAAAGGAGTAAAGGAAGGGGAGAAATGACACAAGAAAATGGAGAAAATGACCCTCTGTTGGCGTCGGGCGCTACTGTGAGCGTTGAGTGCAAACAGAAAGCAGATTCAATAGAAAATACTGCACCTTGGGCACTGAGCGCAGCTTTCTAGCGCTAAGCGCTAGACAGTGAAAAATAAATAAAATAAAATAAAAAATACATATATATCATTTTTGCACATACTCATCCATTGTGCAAAAGAAAGGGGGTGCTCTAAACTCTTTATCTTTTTAATCCACCTTAATTGATAGTTAGTTTTAGTTGAATAAATTGCCCAAACTTGCATATTTTGCACAAACTTGTGTTTTGAGTAGATTTTTGTGTAGATTCTCTTGTGAGCATAGAACTTTTGCTTGGCCGAAATTTCTAGCATCATTTATTTTGTACTTGCTGAGCATATGATTTCATTGAAACCGTTGATCCCTGTGAATTGTTTTTGACAATTTTTCATGCTATGATTATTACAATGTTGGATGCATGGATTTTCTCTTGCAAAAAATCCTAAACTGTGAGCTTTTGAGCCCAAACGCTCTTGCACATAATCCATATGACTTATTCTTTCATGTGTGATTGACCATCACTTGCATGTTCTCACTTTTTTTTGCCTTGATGCTTGTCATTGTTGCAATGTTTTTGCATATGCATAAATGATTGAGCCATTAATTCTTTGTTTAAGCTCATGTCCATAATTGCTATCCTATCATTTGCCATTGCTATGCCCAATTGAGTCTTGGCCTATTTTTCTTGGCATGATAGCACATTACAAGCCAAAAAATTAAAAAAACTACCTTGTCCCACTATTTTGGCTTAGAGGAATGTTTGGACTTAATTTTGGGGTTGTTCTCTTGCTTAGGGACAAGCAAGCAAATTAAGTTTGGGGTGTAAGTAGGCCACTAAATATGCCTACTATGAAAAAAAAATTGAAAAGAAAAGGAAAAAACAAAGTGTGAAAGAAAGACAAAGAAAAATAAAAATAGAAAAAGCCAAAAAGAGGAAAAGGAAAGAGAAAGTATACAAAAGTAAAGAAAAAGGTAAAAATAGAAGCGATGAAAAGAAAAGAATGAAAAGAGAATGAAATAAGAAGAAACAAAACAAAAGAAAAAGAAAAAGAGAAAAAGAGAGTTGTGTGCTATGTGCTTGTGAACTAGCTAAGTAAGGGAAGGCCCAAAAGAGTCCACATTCCTTGAAGTCAAGGTAGTTTAGTCTATATCCTTAATTTTATCCACCCCCACCTTAGCCCCATTACAACCAAATAAAAGACCTCATGATATGTGTTGCATTGACATTTGTGATATGTGTTCTTAGCATCTTGTCAAGATTAGGATTAGGGAGTGCATGATGATTGGAATTGAGAGCAAATAACACCCAAGTGAGGATCAGTGAAACACTTGATAGAGAGGTTGCAAGGGACTTTCTTGTGCATTCAATGGAGCTAATTTTGTGGTATGTTTGATTATCTTGAAACATGAAGCATGTGATCAATAGGAATTAATGCTTGATTGTGTGATGCGTGTGCATTTTGAAAAAGTGTTAGAAAGTTGAAGTCTTGCATGAGTAATGTGCTTCACAAGAGAATTGAACATGAAAATCCATTTCTCAAACCCTTATGTGAATCTAATTGTTTGCTTGAGGACAAGCAAAATCTCTAAGTTTGGGGTTGTGATGAATGTGCAATATATGTTAGTTTGTGAGTGTAAATAGAAATAATTTGTAAATAATCTTAGAAATTGTGGATGAAAGTGATAAGAAAATACATACTTTGATATGAATAAAGTTTGATAGTTAGAATCTTAATTTGTAAGAAAAATACACTCAAAATATGTTGAAAATGTGTAGGAATAAAAGTTTGGTGCTCAGTCAGGAAACAGGCGCTCAGCTCTGGAAGAATAAAGAAAACTTGATGTGCAGCAGCTGCCCAGCGCTCAGCATAAAACAGGAGCGCTCAGCATGGACAGAGAGCAGGCAGCCAGTGCTCAGCGCTGCTGCTTGGGCTCTCAGCGCCACCAGAATAAAAGGGACCAGCGCTCAGCGCCAGGTCTGGACAACACGTAACGTCTTCGTGCAGAAGCCAGCACCCAGCGCTGGCCAGGGGTGTTCAGCGCTGGGCGACGCACAAAACCATTATAAATTCGCATTTGAACTTATTTGGAGGGATCTTTGGCTCATTTTCACATTTTCTCACCTTGGTTCATCACTTTCTCTCTGGAGTCTTTGGAGATTCAAGCTTGGGAACAAGAATTGGAGCTTCCATGGCTTCCTCCACTCACTCATACTCAAGTTCTTCCTTCTTTTCCCTTTTTACCATGAGTATCTAGATCTCTTAGGTTAGGTTAGGATGATTTCAATTGGAATTTGATGTAATTGACTTTGATTTCTGATTTAAATTCTATTTCATTCAAATTTAGTAACTGCTTCTATGCTTAATGCTTCTATTGGATTGATCAACTTTGGATTCATGTTAGATTCAATTTCGCAATTGGAAAATTGGTTATTGGATTGGAATTGAAGTATATTACCATTGGAATGTTGATTCTAGGAATAGAACTCTATTGCAATGCATTATTATGAATCTCATGCTTAATGTTTGTGTTAATTCTTGAATCACCTAAGTAATTTGGATTCTTAATTGGTATAAAAGGATCATCACCTAAGGAATTAGGGATAAATCTAGGTTAGTGATTTGAATGTCGATTGAATGGAATGAATTGGAATTTGGATTGATTAAATTACATCAAGTGAAGAATTGGAGGATTCTGATACCTAACCGCTTTACCTATATTGAATTCATTTGTTACTTGTATTGCATTAATTCATTCTTGTGACAACTTGTAATCAAAAATTCATACACATTCTTGGAACAAGGAAATTCATTCGTTCAAATAGCTATTGCTTAAGATACGTCGTTACTTGAAACACAATCCTCGTTGGGAACGATACTCTACTATCAATTTATTATTTGTACGATTTGGTACACTTGCCAAACCATTAACAACATGCTCTTGGATCTAGAACGTATACACCTTAGATAGTTCATATAAACCATTATCCACTTAAAGATTGAAGAAAACTCATTTAGCTTACATAAGGACAAATTTGACCAAGGCTAGAAATTTAGTTAGAAATTTCTTTTGTTTTCAAACTCTTAGATTTAGAACATAAAAACCCTAGATAGCTTATAACCAACTTAATCTAAGTTAAAATTTGAACAAAATATCCTTTGCTCATCCAAGCATAGGTTCAGCCATATTAAGAAAATAGGGGAAGAAATTTCTTTTGCTTTCATGCTCTTAGGTGATGAAAGTAGAAGTCATATAAAGATCATAGAAATTGGTTTCACATTAAAATTATTTTTCTAGAATTATTTGAAGTTCTAGATCTAATAATAGAATTTTGTGAAAAACTTGATGAACATGAAGATTGATGGTGGTTAATGATTCTAAGATGATGAGGAATAGATTCCTCACCTTGGAATGAAGAAGTTTGATGAAGGAAATGAAGAACGATGATGAACTTAGCAAGAACACTTTGAAGTTCTTAGTGTTTTGTGAGTAAAATGCCTTAGGAAAGAAAATGAAATGTCTAAGTGTGTGAGTGAGGTGTGTGAGCCGTGTAAGTTGAGTGAGTGAGGAGAGGAAATTGTTTAGTTAATTGTTTAAGAGAACCATGGTTGAAATTAACTTGAAATAGGTTAGGTTAAGCTTAGAAAAATAATATAATTCTTAACTAAGATTAATAGTAATCATGGTTAGGTTAAAATGTGTGGTGGAGTGTGATGGAATGGTGTGGCTGAGTTTGGACCACAAAATAGGAAGAAGAAGCCAATCTGTACATGACTTACCTTAACCATGGTTAACATTTAACTAGGATATGTTAGGTTAAGGGTATTTTGGTCATTTCACCTAAAATTGCATTTAATGCTTCATAAATGCTTGGTGAGTCATGGTGGCGACTCACCCCATGACTCAGCTTCTCCGGTGTCCGATTCTGTCTCTGCAGTTCCGTTTTCGACTCCGTCAGTTTTCCGATTAGGGTTTTACGCCTGAATAAAAACATAATATTTTGTTTCCGATCGAAAATTTTTGAAATAATCGAACTCATTGGAAATATGATTTAAACATAAACCGTTTCATTCACGAGTCAAAATTAGGTTTTCTGATTAGTAAAATCTTACTGTCACTGAAAACGCAAACCGTTTTTCGTCCGAACTTTCGTCAAAATTCCTCCGAATAAACATAATATGTTATTTTTTATTAGAAATTTGGATTGTAGAATTCCTCATGGACATAATATAAAAATCTACAGTTTTTCAGTTTCGGGTCAAATTATGGTTTTCTGCCAGTATAAAATTATACTGTTAGTAAAAACACAGACAGGTTTCCGCTTGAGTTTAAACCCAAAATTTCACCGTAACCCTCTACCATAAGATAGAGTATGAATATGATTTTATTTTATTCAAAATCATTTTCTTGTTCTCAGATTAAAATATAAATGATTATATCTTAACCGATAATACACTGTAATTAAAAACAGGCTGTTACATTACTACCCCACTTGAAAACAAATTCCGTCCTCATAATTTCGTAACTCAAAACTAGATAGAATCTAGTAATTGTACCTTAATCCAAAGATCCTACATTGTATTTCCTTTTTTGCCGTCTTCTCCCAAAGTGACAGTGGTAACATCTTAACAGAATTTTTCTTATATTGTTCTATTTATCCTCGAAACTCTCCATCACTACATTATGCTCATTGTCCCCAACATTTCACCTTAGACTATCATCCTTGAAGGACATAATTAAAACTTAATCATTTCCTCTTCTTAATACTGGTCCACTAGAAAACCTTATTTGCACATCTAACTTCCACAATTAACACCACAATCCATTTGAACATATTCCACTATTCTAGATTATATCAAATCACAGTCTTAGTTCCTTTGAACATATTCCACTATTCTACTATTCAATGTATCCAATCACAGTCTTAGTTCCTTTGAACATATTCCACTATTCTAGATTATATCAAATCGCACATACCTTCTATGAGATCTGCAGATTAAGTGGTTTCAACTCCCCTCACAGTAAACACTCTTCCAGTGGCTTGAGGTCTGGCCACTTGTTGTCCTGCTGCTGGGACTCATCTCCCAGCTCCACCTCTATAACCTTCAGCTCCTCTACTAGCCCCTACCGGCTGTTGCATACCCCTCTGTTTACAATCACGAGAAAAAAGACATGGTTGACCACAGTTGAAACAACCAAATACCTCCCAGCGATTTCTATCATAATGCAGTCCTCTGCATCTGAAACAAACTAAGCCTTGTTGTTGCTGGCCCATTCCAACCACTTGTGCTGTAGTAACTAGTGTTGGTGCCACTGTCTGCACTGGTCCGCTTGTCTCTCTTGAGAACCACAACTTTCTCTCCTTTGGAGACCCGATCGAATAGGACCTCCACTTCTTTGTTGCCTTTGCTCAGCAGCTTGCCTCAGACCTATGCTTTCTATAGCACTGTACCTCTCAACCAGCTCTGGGAAACTCTGAATATCCAAAGACATTTTATCTCTTTGTAATTCATGTCGCAAACCTTCCTCAAACCTTCTACACTGCCAATCTTCATTCGGGAATCTCTAATAGAATTCTGAAAACTTAATCAGAGCCTCAAAACGTGATGCATAATCACCTACAGACATGTTACCTTGTTTGAGATTTGTAAACTCCCTTTCCTTCTCTCGTCGAACTAAGCGCGGAAAATACTTCTCATAGAAGTAGGCAGTAAACAACTGCCAGCAGATAATCCTGCCCTCTGCCTCCAGTAATCTTCTTTTGCCTCTCCACCAAGACTCTGCTCCTCCCGTTAACATGAAGGCAACATAAGTTACTTTCCTATCCTCACTGTAGCGCATAGTATCGAATATCTTCTCTATCTCTTGCACCCACCATTATGCCTTCTCCAGGTCATAATCACCTCAGAACTGTGGTGGCTCTCCTTTTAGGACAGTAGCCATTCTGGCATCTTCAGCTTCTGCAGCTCTCCTTTGATTTTGCAGTTCCTGCTGCTCTTTATTCATTTGCAGCATCTCAGCATTCTGATGTGTTTGTAGTAACAAGGCAGTAGCTATATCTTTCATGACATTACGAGTCTCAGATGACTCTTCTCCACTTCCAGTAGGATTATTCTCAACATTGTCAGCTCCGAAAATTCTTTCGGGAGTCCTATCACCACTATTGGTATTACGTCCTCTTCCTCGAGCCATGGTCCTTTTTAAGGAAATCATCAGCTCCCATCTGTATGACATATAATAATACATAAACAAGTATATAAATACTATATGCCATACTAATGTCAGTTATCACGTCAAATTCGGACACACTACCCACTTCTAAGCATAGTCAAAATCCGATGTGGATTCAACTAGACACGACCAGTAACAACATCGTAGACCTCACAGTCCGATTAGAATCGAACTGCTCTGATACCACAAAATGAGACACCCCGTTGTGCCCCATTGTGCCATTAAATTAAAACCTTATTAATTAATTACTTAATCGCATGCTTAATGTTAAATGTATATTCCGAAAATACGTAAAAATTAAAACTTAAATGTAAACATACATCGTACGAAGCTTAAAGCATCACACCATATATATATATATATATATATATATATATATATATATATATATATATATATGTATATAAGATACATACACACCATTTGTTAGAGCATCATAGTACTAAAACACTGTCTAGGGTATCCCAGCAGTAGGATCCCATGCAAGCACATACTTATACAACCTATTATACTCAGCAGAAAATATAAAATGTCTCACAAGATGCACCGACCTTAACTCTATAAATTCTACCACTCGGGTCCACAGCTTGTCCTCCAGCTTCTGCCTCATAAGGAGTTCCATCCAACTCCTCAGCAACAGTCTCCTCCATAAGGTCTTCTCGTACGATCACATAAGAAATAAAATACAACATACATAATACAGAAGAATAGGGGATATGAAACAGTTCTATCATCAAAAGCGGAAAGGAATACATAGCATATAATATAATAACAGTCAAAGGCACACGTCACTCATAACTACCAATCATCCTCAAATTACGATATCATCATCTACCCTTAATCTCATGCAACTAAACCTTTATGTTGACTTAACCATCTCTATTCCTATCACGTTAGTCAGTAGTCCAGAACGTTCCGGTGCAAATAACGTTCGAACTCGTCAAAGAATAAATGAGTATTAGTCCAACACGGTCCAGTGCCAATAACTTCGAACGCGTCAAAGACGAAAGAGTATTAGTCCAAAACGGTCCAGTGCCAATAACTTTCGAATGCATCAAAGACTAAAAGAGTATTACGCACTACTGGAAATAATGTAATATACGGGAACGTTTTACGTCAGTTAACCAAAAGCTAGACGTTAAAAAGGAGGCGGTGGCAGTTTTGTAAATATCAGACTTCATTAATTCAATTTTAACGCCAGTTGTTGTAAGGACTGACGTTAAAAGTTAAGTGACTCACTTTTAACGTCAGTTCAATAAACAACTGACGTTAAAAGTGAACCTTTTAATGTCAGTTGTTTATTGAACTGACGTTAAAAGTGAGTCACTTAACTTTTAACGTCTGTTCTTTCAACAATAGACGTTAAAGGTTATTTTAATAATTTTTTTAGCTAGTATACGTACCCTTCCGCATTGCCTTCCTCAAAGTTTCAGTTTCACTTGCTTTTATGTTTTGTGTTTCTGTTTTGAAAACTAAAATATATGTGCGAAGTAAAAATGCTATAAGTTGAATTAATAACCCAAACCGGATCTCATTCATGAAGTGTATCAATAATACAATTACAAGATACATTCAAAATTTTAAAATCCTATAAAAAGTTACATTGAAAGGGTTTAAAATCCTAAACATTTGTTGAGACTTCGTTCCCTTCACGGGTGAGCAATAGAGGAGAGTCGAGCGACTGAGTTTTCCAGAGCGGCTGAGCAAGGGTGCACTCGATCTGTTTCAACAATGGTCTTGGAACAATCACTTGCTTCCAAAGCTGAGGTTTTGGAATTGTAGCAGCCGATTCTCCGGAAGGATGATAAGGTGAGCAACTCACATTATGTGATTTACACAACCTTATCACCCATGTTATGTGATTTACACAACCTCAGAAGTTGTTTGACCATTAAGACAAAGATCTTTGAGTCTAGGAATAGGAAGAAAGAGTGATGAAGTTAATCTCCATGGCAGAGCCATATTGTGAAGCAGAAAAATAAAAGGAAGGAAGGAAGCTATTTATAGGAGCAGGGGATGAAGTTACTAGGCGTCGTAAGTTGCTAAAAAATTAAGTTGATCATTAAGAGCATTAGGTTCCAAGGAGCATTGGGAGTTGGCAGTCATATATTATAAACGTACAGAATGAACATTGATTTTAACACTTTTAACGTCAGTTGTTTATACAACTGACGTTAATTTTTTTGCAGAAACTTATATACTTTTAACGTCAGTTTTCTTCATCAACTGACGTTAAAAGTGTTTTTAAATAAAAAATATTTATTTTTAACGTCAGTTGTTTAATATAACTGACATTAAATGTTGTTTTATTTTGGGGCGATTATAACGTTTACACTAGCGTGCCTTCTGCACTTCGCTCTATACGTCTCTGTTCTTCTCTTTCACGCTCACTCTCACTCTCAACCGCAACCACCGCGAGGGCTGCTTCCCCACCACCGTAAGGTACACTCTTAACCCTAACTCTGTCTTTCCCGCTCATTCTTTGCAATAACTTGACATCTCTCTTTCCCCTTCCCGCACACTAACTCTCCTCGTCCCTCTGCTCTCAGTAACCACATCGAACGTTGGCCACCACGCGAGCACCTATTTCTGGTGAGTCTTTAGGGCACATTTTTTTATGTTTGGTTTTGAGTGTATGTTGAAACTGTAGTCTATGTAGTTGAAACTTAAAACTGTGAGTTTGAGTTGTTTGGAATGTCTCTATTTCTGGTCGTGGGTTTTGTGTTTTCTCTTGTTTTTCTTCTGCTATCATGACCTATTTCAAAATGGGAAGAAATTTAGAGTTGCTTGTAGCATGTGACATCAACAATATATTGCTCATTGGAATTCTGTTTTGTTAATTTATCTTCATCTGCTTATTTCTTTTGTCTTAAGAAACCTGAAATTGGTGTAAATTTGAAATAATTTTTAAACGCCTTGGATATATGTTTTGTATATTTACAGAACCTATCTAGTTATGGATTGTAGTTGGATGGTATGTAAGCGCACTAGTGCTGAGTATTTGAAGGGGGTGGAAGAATTTATAGAATTTGCTTAAAGGAATGTTCCTAATAGTAATGGAATGTTCTGTTGTCCTTGTGTCAAGTGTTTGAATACGAGGAAATGTACGGTGAAGAATATACGTACTCATTTGATTTGTGAAGGGATTTGCTTGAGTTATACAAGATGGATATGGCATGGTGATGTGTTGTTGAGTAGTACGGCAAGTGTATCCCAAAATGAGGACGTTGACGTAGATATGGAGGATGATCGAGTAGAGGACATGATCCGTGATATTGGACAAGAATCTTTTCATCGAGCTCATGTGTATGATAGGTTGTGCAGTGATGCGGATAAGCCTTTATATCCAGGGTGTATTACTCATACACAGTTGTCGGCGGTGCTAAAATTGGTTTGTGTGAAGGCGAGAAATGGTTGGATCGATAAAAGCTTCACATAATTGCTTGAAGTGTTAAAAGACTTGCTTCCGGAGGACAACACATTGCCTGACCGTAACTATGAGGCCAAGAAGGTATTGTGTCCGATGGGTATGGAGTATAAGAAGATACACGCATGCCCCAATGATTGCATATTGTACACCGTGTTCATGAAGACAATCACGATTGCCCCAAATGTGGGTTATCACGATACAAAGTGAAGGGTGGTGGTGATGATGATGATCTTGAAGATGTGAGAAAAAAGAGTCCTCCTGCGAAGGTGTTGTGGTATCTTCCAATAATTCCAAGGTTCAAGCGATTGTTTGCCAATGCGAAAGATGCGGAGAATCTTAGATGTCATAATGATGAGAGGTAACGTGATGGAATGGTTCGTCATCCTGCTGATTCTATGCAATGGAAGAATATTGATACTATGTTTCCGGATTTCGCCGATGAGCCAAGAAACCTAAGGCTTGGACTTGCTACGGATAGAATGAATCCTTATGGTAACATGAGTAGTATTCATAGTTCATGGCCTGTTCTGTTGATAATTTACAACCTACCCCCTTGGTTGTGCATGAAGCGCAAATATATGATGTTGTCTATGATGATTTCGGGTCCAAAGCAACCGGGAAATGACTTAGATGTTTATCTAAGTCCCTTGATTGAAGACTTGAAAACGCTGTGGGTGGAAGGTGTTGATGTAGTTGACGGGTATTCTCATGAGACTTTCAAGCTTCGTGCCATGTTATTTTGCACCATCAACGACTTTCCAGCATACGGTAACTTGTCCGTAAATGCAGTGTCAAGGGGCATAAAGCATGCCCTATATGTGAAGAAGGCACATGCTACACTCAGTTACATCATGGAAAGAAGACGGTTTACCTTGGGCATCGGAGATTTCTTAGACGTGATCACCCATATCGTAAGATGAAAAAACCTTTTAATGGATGCCAAGAGACAGAAGAAGCTCCGACGGCCTTAATTGGAGAGCAGGTTTATCAGAGGGTAAAGGGCATCGATGTTATATTCAGCAAGTCCAAAAAGAAAGGTAAAGCTGTTGAGAAAAACATATGGAAGAAGAGGTTGATATTCTTTGATCTTCCATACTGGCGAAAGGTTGATGTCAGACACTGCATTGATGTGATGCATGTGGAGAAAAATGTGTGTGATAGTGTGATCGGGACGCTTCTCAACATTCAGGGCAAGACAAAGGATGGTGTCAATGCTCGTCTCGACCTCGTTGCTATGGGTATACGAGAGCAGTTAGCTCCAGTTGTTGAGGATGGTAAGCGGACTTATTTGCCGCTAGCATGTCATACTTTGTCAAAAAAAGAGAGACAGTTTCTGCGGGTGTCTTCAGGGCATCAAAGTTCCACATGGTTACTCTTCAAATATGAAGAGGCTTGTCTCTAGTGATCTTAAATTGGTTGGCTTAAAGTCTCATGATTGTCACATCTTGATGCAACAACTTCTGCCCGTTGCTATTCGTAGTATTGCTCCAAAAAATGTGAGACATGCCCTTACTCGGTTGTGCTCATTCTTCAATTCTATATGTATCAAAGTCGTTGACCCCCGTATGTTGGATGACTTGGAAGTTGAGGCTGCTACAATCTTGTGCCAATTGGAGATGTATTTTCCTCCTTCCTTTTTCGACATAATGGTTCACTTAATTGTTCATTTGGTGAGGGAGATTAGATTATGTGGGCCGGTTTTTCTGAGATGGATGTACCCAGTTGAGAGCTACATGAAGATCTTGAAAGGGTACGTGAAGAATCCTCATCGTCCGGAAGCATCTATTGTTCAAAGTTATGTTGCAGAAGAAGCTATTGAGTTTTGTTCGGACTACCTTCATAACACGGATCCTATAGGGGTTCCTAAGCCTCGGCATGATGAGATCAGATGTCAAGGTAAGGGTACACATGGCTTAAGAATTAATAGCAAGGGTCGGGAGGAAGTGCTTCAAGCACATTTGTATGTATTGAACAACATCGATTGTGTTCAGCCTTTCTTATTTGAACATAAAAGAAAAGTCAATCAAGAAAACCCTCGAATGAGCGAAAGGTGGTTGTTGAACAAGCATAACAAGACTTTCTTACCATGGTTCAAGGAAGAAATGCTGAAGGATGGTAGTACTGCTTCTGATGACGTAAGATGGCTAGCACGTGGGCCTAGCTTCAACGTCATATGTTGGAGCGGATACGACATAAATAACTTTTCCTTTTATACAAAGGAACAAGATAACAAGAGTACCATGCAAAATAGTGGGGTTATGATCGTGGCCGAAGCAATGCACTTCTCTAGTGCAAAGGACACAAAATCCCTTAAAGCACCGAGACCTTACTTTGGATATATTGAAGATATTTGGGTGCTCGATTACACTAAGCTTACGGTGCCGGTTTTTAAATGTAAGTGGGTTGATAGTAAAGGTGGTGTACAAACCGACTAATTGGGGTTCACATTTGTAGACCTCAACAAGTTAGGTCATATAAATGAGCCTTTCATAATGGCTTCCCAATCAAAACAAGTGTTCTACATCACTGACCTTTCTACAAAAGGTTGTCCGTGGTTCTCCAAGGAAAAAGCATGTATAATGGTAGTGATGAAAATCAAGATTCAAATCTTGATATTCCTGAGACTCCTTCTTTTTCAACAAACATGCCTACTATAATCGAGGAGACACAGGTGGACGATGTACATGCCACTCGTGATGATCATCACGAAGGGATATTGATATAGGTTGTTTAAACTTAGTATACATTTATTTTTATTTATACTTCTGTATTTATTTTGAGTTATAACCTATGTTAATAAATATATACTGTTTCTGAACAGGCATACATATGGATCAGTCGGATAGCCCACATGCACAGGAGGACACTGTGGGAACTACGCAGGACCCGATCGCGCCTACGCCTGATTCTAGTGTAAGTTTACATGTTATATACTATCTTTAGTCCTTCTTTTTAATGTAAGTTTATAATGTTACAACCCTCTATTTTGTTGGTAAGACGGTAGTTTTGTTTTTAGACATTAGAGACTAAAATTTATATATATATATATATATATATATATATATATATATATATATATATATATATATATATATATATATACTTGTAGATATATAGTTATGTTTTTCCTATACATGGGTTTTGGTTTTAAGTCCCCCCATTGTTCCTTTGTATATTTCTTTTCTTATTGTTAATATTGAAATTTAAGGGTAGTGTTTGTAATTCTGTAATGTGTGTGATATTCTGTGTTACTGGGATATTTACTGAATGTAGGGAAAGCTTAAGGGAGTGATATTTTAAAACTGAATTTAAAAAAAAAAATCTATTAACGTCAGTTTTATCAAAAAACTGACGTTAATAGTATTTTATAAAATATAGAGTACACTATTAACGTTAGTTGTATTAGGAGACTGACGTTAAAAATAAAACCTTTAACGTTAGTTCTTTAACACAACTGACGTTAGTTTGAACAATATTAACGTCAGTTGTGTTAAAGAATTGACGTTAATAGTTTTATATTTAACGTCAGTTGTTTAAACAACTGACATTAAAATATTAACTATTAACATCAGATGTATTTACGTTAGACAATATTCTGACGTATAAAATCAATTTTAACTGACGTAAAAAGCACTTATTGCACTAGTGATGGTAGTCTACCTCGGCATCAACATCCGTAGGGTACTCACCGGCAATATCCGATATCCCAAAATAGGATATCCTGACTTCGTGTGTTCCACTCACACGGCTGTAAATAACAATGCATATACATATAAATCTCACTAACCTTCATCTGTTACAACCAGTGCCTCAACATTCCAACACAGTCTCAACACACATTCCATGTCATATCTCATCTATTAAATACTTTAATTCGGCTAGGTACCTCGAAGTCACTTTCATTCTCTCACCCATATGAACATCTTCCGAACAACACATATCTTTACTTCAAAGTCAACTAAGCATATCATCAAACCAGGTAAATCATGCATAATACAACAATCATAAAATATTCAAACAACCAAGTAAACGTCACATGCAGTAGAATACCTCAACCCGCGCATCACAAACAATTCAATAATATTAAAGTCAGACATCCTCAAATATTCTAAAATTATCCCGATAAACCTACAATTCCCAAATCATCATTAGTATTACGGATAGTAAAATTGGTTAGAAATTCTTTTTTCTCACAAGCTCTTGGATCTAGAACCTATACACCTTAGATAAGTCATATAAATCATTATCCACTTAAAGATTGAAGAAAACTCGTTTAGCCTACATGAGCACAAATTCGGCCAAGGATAGAAAATTTAATTAGAAATTTCTTTTGTTTTCAAACTCATAGATTTAGAACATAAAAACCCTAGATAGCTTATAACCAACCTCATCTAAGTTAAAAATTGAACAAAATCTTCTTTGCTCATCCAAGCATAGGTTCGGCCATATTAAGAAAATAGGGGAAGAAAATTCTTTTGATTACATGCTCTTAGATGATGAATGTAGAAGTCGTATAAAGATCATAGAAATTGGTTTCAAATTAAAATGATTTTTTCTACAATTTTCTAGAATTATTTGAAGTTCTAGATCTAAGAATATAATTTTGTGAAAAACTTGATGAACATGAAGATTGAGGGATGATTAATGAAGCTAAGATGATGAGGAAGGGATTCCTCACCTTGGAATGAAGAAGTTTGATGAAGGAAATGAAGAACAATGATGAACTTAGCAAGAACACTATGAAGTTCTTAGTGTTTTGTGAGTAAAATGCCTTAGGAAAGAAAATGAAATGTCTAAGTGTGTGAGTGTAGTGTGTGAGTCGTGTATGCTGAGTGAGTGAGGAGAGGAAATTGTTTAGTTAATTGTTTAAGAGAACCATGGTTGAAATTAACTTGACATAGGTTATGTTAAGCTTAGAAAAATAATATAATTCTTAACTAAGGTTAATAGTAATCATGGTTAGGTTAAAGTGTGTGGTGGAGGGTGATGGAATGATGTGGCAGAGTTTGTACCACAAAATAGGAAGAAGAAGCCAATTTGTATATGACTTGCCTTAACCATGGTTAACATTTAACTATGGTAGGTTAGGTTAAGGGTATTTTGGTCATGTCACCTAAAATTGCATTTAATGCATCATAAATGCAAGTTTAAGTTGTTGGCTAAGGGCTTAGTGGGATTCTTGGCTCAAAAGTCCCTTTCTGGTACATGAGCACGCCTGTGCTCATTAGCTAGCATGCTCGTGCTCAAAGTCAGGAGCATGTTGCAAGTTTTATGTTAATCACGCCCGTGCTCAATGTGTGGACCGCGTCTCGCTGATGCTAAGTCCAGCACGACCGTGCTCAAGGAGGTGCATGACCGTGCCCAAGTTCAGTCTATATATGCTTGCACAGAACACGAGGTTTTACGTGAAAACCCTATTTTAGTACCTGCTGCCGCCCTAGTACGGCTAGAGCAGTTTCATTCCCTATTTCCATCAAACTCAATCAGTTTCTTGAGTATTGGAGACCCTTGGGAAGTGTTGTTCCGCATGTGCATGTATATAGGTAATGTTTCTTTCTCTTTTAGTTCCTTTTCATGGTTTTGAATCGGAAACTGATGGTTTATGTTTTGTTTGGCCAAGGCTTGGAAGAGTTAGCTGAGCCGCTTCGGGAACCGTGACCAGTTTGACTGTTAGAGCAACCTTCAATCCAGGTATGGGGAGCAGGGTAGTGTATTCATTAGGCAGTGGGGGTAGTGTAAGGTAAGGGGGTTCCCATGACCCCGGTTTGTCATATGTAAATGTATGATTAAATATGCTACATTGGTTTTGTGATAACATATTCTTGGTTTTTTAGTATGTTATTTCATATGCTTATGTTCCTGATATATGTCACTTGATGTTTATGTTGATTATCTTGGTATGAACATGATGATATGTTGATAGTTGTTGCTGGTATGATGTTGGTTGCAAGGTTGGTGTTAATGTTGAGTTTTGATGATGAGTTTTAACCCTTAAAATATGTTGCTAACTGACCTAGGATTAATGGATTAATCTTCCCTAAAAATTGGTTAAAATCTGTGTTTGAATTGTGCCCATAACAGTACTGTCGTGCATTGAGTACGACTGTGCTGAACAGGGAGAACGCCCGTTGATATCCTCCGGCAAGTGTACCGGATTCGTTGTCAAGTAAATAATCAAGTTGGAGAAAGGAGAAAAATGGAACAACTCACCGAGGTGGTGGGGGGTGCCGGCTCACATGCCAGTCATAGAGCTACTGGAAGACGTGTCACAGCCGTGACGTTCATCACGGCTAGGCCGTGATCAATTCTGTTGGCAAGCGAGTTCCCATCACGGGCATGATATACATCACGGCTGGTCCGTGATCAATTCTGATCTTCAGCTATTGGCTAATCATGGCTTTGACCCCTGTCACGGCTAGGCCGTGATCTCCTCTGACTTTATTTTTTCCATGCCTTTTTGCTCTTCCTGCCTTCATAACCCGAAAATACTTGGCAAAACCATCAATTAGTGATATTTCTTTTCTTAATCTTCTCAAATTATTCAAAGACAAAATTCAAAAACAACTTGAAAAAGGAAAGAAAACTTGGGTTGCCTCCCAAGAAGCGCTTACTTACGGTCTTAAGCTTGACCATACTCTCTTCGATCAACCGGGATCAGCTGGGCTTGGAAGTACAAGAACGCCTCTCTTCCAAGGAAGTCCATCAAAGAGCCGATTTTGTTCATATGGCCAATTGTGCTTTCGCTTTGCTCTTTTCACTCTGAGTTTCATGGCCTTACTTCCTTCCGGCGGAAGTTTTAACTCCACATGTTGAGCAACTCCTGGTTCATCTTTATTTGGTGCATCATTTGTCATGCAAAGTTTTGGAGTTGCTTCCATGTTAAGCTCTTCCTTCACCTTTGGGGGACATTATCTCAATTCTGCACACATGACTCTCAAAAGGAGGGTTGTTATATGAGTTAGTCAAATCAAAATCCACCCTACCTTCCTCTACATTCAAGGAAAGCTTACCATTTTTTACATCTATTATTGCTCCAGCTGTGGCCAAGAATGGCCTTCCTAGAATGATAGGGAATTTAGAATTCTCGTTCATATCCAACACCATGAAATCGGTAGGAATGAAAAATTTCCCTACCTTTATGGGAACATTCTCTAGTATGCCAAGAGGAGTTTTAGTTGAGCCATCCGCAAATTGTAAAGAGGATTCGGATGGACTCAATTTCTTGGCTCCTAACCTCTCAAATATAGTGAGCGGCATCAAACTCGTACTAGCCCCTAAGTCACATAAGGCTTGGTCTACTTTCACCTCTCCAATTGAGCAAGCAATAGAGAAACTTCCTGGATCTTTTAGTTTAGGAGGCATATTAGTTTTTATCATGGCATCCTACTCCTCAATTAAGCTCTTAGTTTCTTTTTCTACTTGTTTTTTCTTGACCAACCTTTGTGGGAAAGGTATTGGGGGTTGGTACGGTGGTGGAGGAACATACTTTGACTCTATTTCTTCATGTTCACTCATGTCCACCTCATATTCCACATCCTTTTCAACTACCCCAAGCTTATCATCCCTTTAGTATATAGCATTACAGTGTTCATTGGGATTAACTTCAGATTGTCCTGGGAATGTACCCGTAGTTCTGGTATATGTACTAGCTTATTGGGCAATCTGAGTTTCTAACATCTTATTATGGATGGCTAGGTTATCTACCTTAGATGCTAACTCTTTTATTGCCTCATTGACTGGCCTACCTTGTTGTCTAAACTCTTCATTTTGTTTCGTTTGAGTTTCAACAAAATTTTTCAAGAGAGACTCAAGTCTAGACTTTTGTACCTGAGGATACCCCGATGCGGGTTTCCTATTACCTTGGCCTTCCTAGAATTCGTGGTTCAACGTGTTGTTGTAGTTCCCGTAGGAGATGTAAGGCTATTCTTCCTTCCTTGGTTGTAAGAATTTGGGGGAACATAGTTTGGCAACTTTGGGTTCGTGTCATAGAATTTGTGACAATAGTTCACTTGTTCCCCCGAAGCACCGGATCCAGGAGCAATACCATGTGGCATTCCACAAATCTCACAAACAATATTAGTAGCTCCTATTGAACTCACATTAGCCTTTTCAAGCTGATCAAAGTGTTTATTCAATGAGTCAAATTTAGAGATAATAAGATCAGTGCGATTCATTTCAAACTTACCGCCCGAAAGCTTTTTCGGGTTATTACCTCTTTCCGAACCCCATTGGTGGTAGTTGGTGGCTACGTTTTCAATGATATTGAATGCTTCGGTCAGAGGTCTATTCATAAAGGCTCCACCAGTTGCGGAGTCAAGTGACACCTTTGAAGAGTAATCCAATCCGTTGTAGAAGGTATGCACTAATAGCCACCTCTCGAGTCCATGATGTGGGCAAGACTCTAGCAATCCCTTGTAGCGATCCCAAGCTTCGGATAAGCATTCTCCGTCCTTTTGGAAGAAGCCAGTGATCTGAGTTCGTAGGTAAGCCGTCTTGGATGGAGGGAAGAATTTCTCCAAGAATGCCTGCTCCAGTTGGTCCCAAGCTGACAACGTATTAGCGGGCACTTGCTTCAACCAAGCTTTCGCCTTCCCAGTCAGAGAGCAGGGGAATAACCTCAAGCGTATAGCATCGATCGGGGCACCTTGAATCCTTATTGCATCTGTGAATTCCAAGAATGTCTCCACATGATCAGTTGGGTCCTCCGAGGGAAATCCTCCGAATTGATGTTGCCTAATCATGCTAATTAGCATAGGCGGTATAGTGTAGTTCTCCGCCTCTATTTCTGGCCTAGCAATCCCAGTTTGCAAACCCCTAGCATTTAGGGTTGTGTAGTCCTTCAGTGGTTTTGTATCCGGTAGATTTGCCATGAGTGGAATGAGAATCAACCTCTCCCTCTCTCTTTATAGTCTCCTACGTCAATGAAAGGTCCTTTCGATTTCGGGGTCAACCTCAATAAGACTTCCAAGACTTAGGGATCTTTTCATAAATGAGAAAAACACCTATAAGAGAGAGATAGATACTAAAAAAAGAGATAAATGAAAAAAAGAAAAAATTTAATATAAAAAATAAATAAATCAAAAAAAGGTCCAGAAAAATAAATTGAGATTCAAGAAAGCACAGTCCCCGGCAACAACGCCAAAAACTTGATGGGTCTCGAATCCGCAAGTGTACGGCTTTGTCGTCAAGTAATAAAAAGATCGATCCCACAGGGACCGTGATCTCAAATAACAATTAATTATTAAATCAATTAAACTGGACTATAAAAGATAAAGATTTGGTTTTTTAAAAGATTAACTAACAAATCAAATATATAAAATGCAATCAAGAACAAAATCGCAATCAAATCAAATCTGGGGGTTTTCAAATCAAAAGAGATTTCCAGGAATTGGGTTACCAACAAGACTGCTCATGTTACTAAATTGACTACCCCTCTTGTTAATTATCGAAATTTGATTTGAAGGTGAATTTATCCTAAATAAGTTAATGTTCCCTCTCGGGATACAAGAACCGTGCCCGATTAAACCAACCCCTACTCTCGTGGTAATTGAATTGAAATCAAACCCTTTAAGCTTTGTGACAACTCAGTGAACCCTCGAAGGATCGCTTCTAACTCTCGTGATTTAAGTCCTAAGTTCAATCCTTATAGATCCAATACCTAAGTTCACCGCTAGGTTCCTCCTTAGAGTATCTATGACATGCAAATAAGTGTGCACCAGATTCACAAGTAATTCATGCAATAGGAATCAAATCGAAAGCAAAATTGAAATTAACAAGAAGTAAAACATCAATTCGTAACACAAAACAAATATTGGACATAGCCCCAATTCCTAGAAATAAAAATACTACTCAAGCATTGCCATATTCATAGCAAGCTTGATTAACAAAAGCATAAAAGAAAACCTAAGAGAGAAGAAGAGATTGGAGAAGAGGAGAAATCCTAGTTTTTACCTAAGGTAGCAGCCCCCGGGATTGTGCGGCGCAGCCTCCTTTTATTCTAGTTAACGCCATCCCCTCTAAAACAGATTAGAACTATCCTTTTGTAGAGATAAATCACATATCTATATTTACAATTAAGATCAAATAAAATCCCTGTGATCTCGCACCAGTAAAAATTGACGCTATCCTCTTCCTTTCTGTTTCAATTTCTAACCCATTAGCAAATTGAATTCTCGCTGGACCTCCCGCTCACTGACGCCAACCCTCTATTTATTGCCAAAAAGTGTTTCCCTCTTCATATTAGTTAATCGTGTGGGCTCTTGCTTCATTGTTTCACATTGACCTTGTTTAGACTTTGTTTCTTTTCTCATTCAATTGGAATTGGGCTCATCATCTTTTTTCTATTTCACGTAGATTGGAAAATTCTCCAATTGAAGCTCCATTATTCAATTTGCAAGAAAATCTTCCTGTAGCTTCCTTTCTTGGACCGTGCCTATATGTTTATATATTTAACACCTTGCACTTGAATTACGGTATTTTGTTCTTTTATTTCTTGTATTTCAACCTCCGCCTTCATGCAAACTCTAACATAACTGGTCCTGAGCATTTTAATCTTCAATTCCCGCATACAAACACCACAAAACCACCTTACCCGTTCCAAGGTAAAAACTCACCAAAATCAAATTAGAAATGCCTAAACTATATGAAAATGCATGCAAAATGACAATGAAATATGAGGTGAAATCACACTCATCAGGCCGTGACGGATTCTAACTTGGAATGGCTTCGCTGTTGGGTCTGTCATGGACGTGACCACCACCACGGCCTAGCCATGATCAGTTCTGCCTGTGAGGGTCTAGTTCAGTTGGCATGTCACGGCCGTGATGGACATCACGGCCTGGTCGTGACCAGCTCTGACTTTTCCATTCTTTCTTTTCAGCTCTACTTGATCATGGCGGTGATGGCTGTCACGGCTAGGCCGTGATGGGCTATGTTTGGCTCATTTTCCTTACTTTTCAAGCTCCGTCTTCATGCAAGCTCCATCATGGCTAATCTTGAGCATTTTAATCCTCAATTTCTGCACATAAACACCACAAAACCGCCTTACCAGTTCCAAGGTAAAAACTAACAAAAATAAAATTAAATATTCCTAAACTATATGAAAAATGCATGCAAAATGTCAATGAAATATGAGGTGAAATTACACTCATCAAACTATCCCAAGCTTAAGATTTTGCTTGTCCTCAAGCAATAACCAAGGCCAGACAAGATAAACAATCAGAGCATGGGCAGTGAACCAAGAACCCGAGTAACTAATCCAAGTGACAGACATATTCAAATAAGTACCCAAGAGACAATCAATTTTAAGTCCAATTAGAAGCTTAGGTTCCCTAAATTCATATCTCTCACTGATTCGGGCACTCTTCTCACCTCACTCAAGTGTTTAAGGGTATATGACAATTCGCTCAATTTCCTCAAGGAAGGTATTATACCATAAGCTTGACTATTAACCAAATCTCTACTTTATTAATGAAAACACATAAGAATCAAGAGGTCTTTTATTTTGGTTGTAATGGGGCCATGGGATTAATTGTTAGGTGGGGAAATCAAGAAAAGGAAAATTCAAGAAGGCTAAACAAAATATCAAACAATGCAAAGCATGACAACCTTCTAAAACACCCTTTTGGGATTTAGTTCACTTTTCCACCTTTCTTTTTTTTCTATTTTATTTTGTTTCTCACTTTCTTTTTCTCATCCCCTTCTCCATTTTTTTTTTGTTTATTTTGTTTTATTTATTTGGAGAAGGGGAGATTTTTAACTTAAGAGAAATATTTTTCTACTTTCTCATCCCACAATTTATTTTTCAAACTACCATTTTACCCTTTTTGCAATACTTTAAAAGGTGTCATACCAAGAATCATTCATCAAAATAAATCAAGGTACCAAGAAAAGTATTTTATTCTATTAGGCTCAAAATTGGGCAACTAAGGGGTAGCATTTAATCAATAAAAGCTCAGAAGGCCAGAAAAATACCTAGTGCCTTAGTCATTTTCAAATATGTTGTCAAAAAGTTTTAAGTTTCAAAATGGTTTCAAGTCAAGTTCTAGAGAATACAATCCAAGAGGAATAAAACACTCGATCACAAGGAATGGGGTAGATTTAGTGAGTACCCCTTTGAGGCTCAAAAATCTCACATTTAGTAGTTTAAAATCAATGAGAAACACAAATCCAAGGAATCACATGCTAATTATCAACTATCAAAAGATCATCTCAAGCATTTTTATTTTTAGCCTATCACAAGAATAAAAAAATTGGGTTCAAAAATTCATTGTCTCAATTTATTTGGCGCAAAGTTCTCACAATTGGATGCATACTTTAAGCAAGGGGCAATCTAATCATGTGATTATGCAAAACTATGCCTATATGAATGCAGCATAAAAAAAATGCAAAAATGAAGAAGTACCCCTACCCCAAGCTTAAAAACTTACATTGTACCCAATGTAAATAATCAAGTCGGAGAGAGGAGAAAAATGGAATAACTCACCTAGGTGGTGAAGGGTGTTGGCTCAAATGTCAGTCAAAGAGTTGCTGGAAGATGTGTCACGGCCGTGATGTTCATCACGGCTGGGCCGTGACCAGTTCTGGTGTTAAGTGAGTCCCCATAACGGGCGTGATATACATCACGACTGGGCCGCGATCAATTCGGACTTTATTTTTCCATGCCTTTTTGCTCTTCCTGCCTTCATACCCTGAAAATACTTGGCAAAACCATAAATTAGTGATCTTTCTACTCTTAATCTTCTCAAATTATTCAAAAACAAAATTCAAAAACAAATGGAAAAGGGGAAGAAAACTTGGGTTGCCTCCCAAGAAGCGCTTATTTATGGTCTTAAGCTTGACCATACTTCCTTCAATCAACCAGGATCAGCTGGGCTTGGATGTGCAAGAACACCTCTCTTCCATGGAAGTCCTTTAAAGAGCCTATTTTGTTCGTATGGCCAATTGCGCTTTCGCTTTTCTCTTTTCACTCTGAGTTTCATGGCCTTACTTCCTTCCGGGGGAAGCTTTAAGCCCACATGTTGAGCAACTCTAGGTTCATCTTTATTTGGTGCTTCATTTGTCATGCAAAGTTTGGGAGTTGCTTCCATGTTAAGCTCTTCCTTCACCTTTGGGGGCATTATCTCAATCCTGCACACATGACTCTCAAAAGGAGGGTTGTTATATGAGTTAGTCAAATAAAAATCCACCCTACCTTCCTCTACATTCAAGGAGAGCTTACCATTTTTTACATCTATTATCGCTCCAACTATGGCCAAGAACGGCCTTCCAAGAATGATAGGGAATTTAGAATTCTCGTTCATGTCCAACACCATGAAATCGATAGGAATGAAGAATTTCCCTACCTTTATGGGGACATTCTCTAGTATGCCTAGAGGAGTTTTAGTTGATCCATCCACAAATTGTAAAGAGGACTTATATGGACTCAATTCCTTGGTTCCTAACCTCTCAAAGATAGTAAGCGGCATCAAACTCGCACTAGCCCCTAAGTCACATAAGGCTTAGTCTAATTTTAATTCTCCAATTGAGCAAGTAATAGAGAAACTTCCTGGATCTTTTAGTTTAGGAGGCATGTTAGTTTTTATCACGGCATCACGCTCCTCAATTAAGCTCTTAGTTTCTTTTTCTACTTGCTTTTTCTTGACCAACCTTTGTGGGAAAGGTATTGGGGTTTGGTAAGGTGGTGGAGGGACATACTTTGGCTCTGTCTCTTCATGTTCACTCATGTCCTCCTCACATTCCACATTCTTTTCAACTACCTCAAGCTTATCATCCCTCAAGTATATAGCATTACAGTGCTCATTGGGATTAACTTCGGGTTGTACTGGGAATGTACCCTTAGTTCTAGAATATGTACTAGCTTGTTGGGCAATCTGAGTTTCTAACATCTTATTATGGATGGCTAAGTTATCTACCTTAGATGTTAACTCTTTTATTGCCTCATTGACTACCCTACCTTGTTGCCTAAACTCTCCATTTTGCTCATTTTGCTTTGTTTGAGTTTCAACAAAATTTTCCAAAAGAAACTCAAGTTTAGACTTTTGTACCTGAGGATACCCTGATGCGGGTTTCCTATTACCTTGACCTTCTTGGAACTCGTGGTTTAACATGTTGTTGTAGTTCCCATAGGAGAGATAAGGGCTATTCTTCCTTCCTTGGTTGTAAGGATTTGGGGGAGCATAATTTGGCAACTTCGGGTTCGTGTCATAGAAGTTGGGACAAGAGTTCACTTGATCCCCCGAAGCATCGGATCCAGGAGCAATACCATGTGAGCACTCCATTATGTCATGTCCCTGCATTCCACAAATCTCACAAACAACATTAGTAGCACCTATTGAACTCACATTAGCCTTTTCAAGCTTATCAAAATGTTTATTCAGTGAGTCAATTTTAGACATAATTAGATCAGTGCTATTCATTTCAAACTTACCCCCCGAAAGATTTTTCGAGTTATTACCTCTTTCCGAACCCCATTGGTGATAGTTGGTGGCCACGTTTTCAATGATATTGAATGCTTCCGTTAGTGGTCTATTCATAAAGGCTCCACCAGCTGCGGAGTCAAGCGATACCTTCGAAGAGTAATCCATTCCGTTGTAGAAGGTATGTACTAACAACCACCTCTCGAGCCCATGATGTGGCCAAGACTCTAGCAATCCTTTGTAATGATCCCAATCTTCGGATAAGCATTCTCCGTCCTTTTGGAAGAAGCCGGTGATCTGAGTTCGTAGGTAAGCAGTCTTGGATGGAGGGAATAATTTCTCCAAGAATGCCTGCTCTAGTTGGTCCCAAGTCGACAACGTATTAGCAGGCACTTGCTTCAACCATGCTTTTGCCTTTCCAGTCAGAAAGGAGAGGAATAACCTCAAGCGAATAGCATCAATCGGGGCACCATGAATTCTTATTGCATCGGTGAACTCCAAGAATGTCTCCACATGATCGGTCGGGTCCTCCGAGGGTAATCCTTCAAATTGATGTTGCCTAATCATGCCAATTAACATAGGTGGTATAGTGTAGTTCTCCGTCTCAATTTCTGGCCTAGCAATCCCAGTTCGCCAACTCCTATCATTTGGGGCTGCGTAGTCCTTCAGTGGTTTGGTATCCGCTAGATTCGTCATGAGTGGAATGGGAATCAACCTCTCTCTCTCTCTCCTTGTCTTTGTAGTCTCCCACGTCTACGAAAGGTCCTTTCGATCTCGGGGTCAACTTCAACAAGATTTCCAAGACTTCGGGATCTTCGCATAAGAGAGAAAAATCCATGCAAAGAGAGAGGTGGATACACTAAAAAAAGAAAAAAGAAAGAATTAAATAAAAAAAATGTCCAGAAAAATCAATTTAAAACTTAAATTGAAATTCAAGAAAACACAGTCCCCAGCAACGGCGCCAAAAACTTGATGTCCCCAGGAAAGTGTACCGGATTCGTCGTCAAGTAATAAAAAAAATCGATCCCACAGAGACCGTGATCTCAAATAATAATTAATTATTAAATCGATTAAACTGGACTATATAAAAAAAGAGATTTGGAAAAGAGTTGATTTTTGTAATAAGAATTAACTAGAAAATCAGATATTTAAGAACGCAATCAATTAAAATAGGAAAGTAAATCAATGAGTGGTTTTTCAAATCAAAAGAGATTCCTAGGAATTGGGTTACCAACAAGATTGTTCATGTTACCAAATTGACTACCCCTTGTTAATTATCAATATTGCTTTGAAGGCGAATTTATCCTTAATAAGTTAATGCTCCCTCTCGGGTTACAAAAACCATACCCAATTAAACCAACCCCTACTCTCAAGGTAATTGAATTTAAATTGAACCCTTTAGGTTTTGTGACAATTCGTGAACCCTCAAATGACCGCTTCTAACTCTCGTGATTTAAGTCCTAAGTTTGATTCCTATAGATATGATACCTAAGTTCACCGCTAGGTTCCTCCTTAGAGTATCTATGACAAGCAAATAAGTGGTCACCGAATTTATGAGTAATTAAAGCAATAGAAATCAAATCGAAAGCAAAATAAAAATTAACAAGAGACCAAACGTCAATTTGTCACCATAAACAAATCTTGGGCACAGCCCCAATCCCTAGAAATAAGACTACTACTCAAGCATTGCCATGTTCATAGCAAGCTTAACTAACAAGAACATGAAAGAAAACCTAAGAGAAGAGAAGAAGAAGAAGAAGAAGAGAAATCCTAATTTTGCCTAAGCTAGCAGCCCAAATTCCCCTATTTTAGAGCCTCTAGGCCCTATTTATAAAGTAGAGTAACTTGCATCCCAAGCAATTACAAAATCAGCTTTTAAAAATCCAGATATTGCGCGTCACGACCTTGACGGATTCTGACTTGGAATGGCTTCGCTGCCGGGTCTGTCACGGCCGTGACCACCATCCCAAGTAATTACAAAATCAGCTTTTAAAAATCCAGATATTGCGCGTCACGGTCGTGATGCCTGTCACGGCCATGCCGTGACGGATTCTGACTTGGAATGGCTTCGCTGCTGGGTCTGTCACGGCCGTGACCACCATCACGGCCTAGCAGTGATCAGTTCTGCCTGTGAGGGTCTGGTTCAGTTGGCATGTCACGGCCGTGATGGACATCACGGCCTGGTCGTGACCAGCTCTGACTTTTCCATTCTTTCTTTTCAGCTCTACTCGATCATGGTCGTGATGGCTGTCACGGCTAGGCCTTGATGGGCTCTGTTTGGCTCATTTTCCTTACTTTTCAAGCTCCGTCTTCATGCAAGCTCCATCATGGTTAATCTTGAGCATTTTAATCCTCAATTTCTGCACAAATACACCACAAAACCGCCTTACCCGTTCCAAGATAAAAACTAACAAAATTCAAATTAAATATTCCTAAACTATATGAAAAATGCATGCAAAATGTCAATGAAATATGAGGTGAAATTACACTCATCACCCGTGCAGCTGAGCAAGGACATGCCTAATAGGAAGCACGACCGTGCTGATGAGCAAGACCGTCCAGGAAATGAAGCACGTTCGTGCTTCACTTACGTGAACAGCACGATCGTGTAGGGGACAAGTACGCCCGTGCTCCCCTACAGGACTGAAATGGAATTAAAGGTTTAAAAGGGGGTTTTAGCCCCAATCTTACCAATAATGCTATGTTGACATGATTAATTAATGTTAAAGATTAGATAACTCAGTTAATGGTTAATGAAGATAATTACTGATGATAAGATGTTTAAGTCGGTAACCATTGTGTTATCGCACGTTGATAACTTTGGTGCTTATTGGCCAAAGTGGCCTCGATGCTTATTGGTCGAGGTGTTGATGATGTTAAGTCTTGGGTGCTTATTGGCCCAAGCACGATGATGTTGATGATGAAGTCTTGGGATCTTTTTGGCCCGAGTAAAGGAGGTGGTTGTTGCTGTTTGTTGTTGTGCCATGCATAGAGCATTGGAGTTGATGGTTGAGGGGGAGGTTCGACATAGGGGAGATCACCCGAGAGTACGGTGATCTGGCCATCCAGGGTAGGTCACTCGAGGTTTGGTCACCGCCGCCCCCCGTGATTAGGCATCCACGGTTTGATGCGTTATCCATAGGGTTCACCCGAGGTTCAGTGAACTGCCGGTGTTGGTGCTTCTATGGCCAATACGGATATGTAACTCCGAAGTCGTTCATTCCGAGTTAGTTTGGATCCATATGAATAATGGAGTAGCGGAGTAGTGTTGCATTGCACCGCATAGCATACTTGATTTGGATGATGTTGATGTATGATGATATATATATGTACTGATGTATGTTATGATGTTGCCATGCTTGTTTGTTTACCTTGCTTTCAATCTCCATGCCGTATATGTTTACATGATTCTTACTCCCCGTTCTCTTTTTTCTTGTTGGCATGTTTGGTTTCATGCAGAGGATGGCGAGCAGCCCGGAGAGGTGTGACTCTGAGGTTTCCATCACTCATAGTTAGGGCCTTTCTTTTGTTAGTCTAGTTTTCAGTTGTATTCTGAGGTGTTTCCGGAATGGTTATACCAGCTCTGTTGTGACATCGGGTTGGGACGTTTGTTAGTGTTTTATTTATTTAATTGTTTTAAACTTGTTTTCATTTCCGCGTTTCGATAATTCGTTCATGTGGGACCTTTCTACCCATAGACAAATGTTTTATTCATTTCAGTAAATACATGGTTTATTCTTCAGCTTTGTCCTTTTATACCTTTTTGACATGCGGGGTAGCAGGGTGTCACACTCAGCTCCTCCGGTGTCCGGTTCTGTCTCTGCAGTTTCGTTTCTGACTCTGTCGGTTTTTCGATTAGGGTTTTACGCCCGAATAAAAACATAATATTAATAACCAAACTCGTTGGAAATATGATTTAAACATAAACCGTCTTGTTCACGAGTCAAAATTAGGTTTTCTGATTAGTAAAATCTTACTGTCAGTGAAAACGCAGACCGTTTTCCGTCTGAACTTTCACCAAAATTCGTCCAAATAAATATAATATTTTATTTTTGATCAAAAATTTGGAAAGTAGAATTCCTCATGGGCATAATATAAACATCTACAATTTTCCAGTTTCGGGTCATATTAGGGTTTTCCGCCAGTATAAAATTATACTGTCAGTAAAAACACAGACCGGTTTCCGTCTGAGTTTTAAACCTAAAATTTTGTCGTAACCCTCTACCATAAGATAGAGTATGAATATGATTTTATTTTATTCAAAATCATTTTCTTGGTCTCATATTAAAATATAAATAATTATATCTTAACCGATAATACAATATAATTAAAAACAGGCTGTTACATATGAATCCCTGTTGAAATATTTGTGATGTTATGTTATCTTTTGTTGTTGTCATATGCTACTGTTTTGTGATTCATGTATGTGACTGCTATGATAAAACTCATATGTCGGTATCTCACCTTTGTATTATTTCTGTTTGGTTTCTATTTGTGGTATCTTGTTTTTAGTGTACAGATGATGCAGAGGAGTTTTCTAGCTTCACTCGGGATATTAGTCTCGATTTTGAAGAGGTCATTGAACGTGGTGATGACCACGAGGTTTTATAGTGGATAGCCTTAGAGCGACTAGCTTAGGATTTCCTTTTTGATTATTTGGATTTGAGAAGGTCTGTACGTATGTTTCTTTGTGAATTTTCAGTTTGAGATTCAGCTTTGTATGTTGAAAACATTTTTCCGGAAAATTTGTACAAGGTGGTGGTCTTGTTTGTATTATGACTAGAAATAGTATATTGATGTGTGAAACGTATTTTTACTATTTTAACGCATGTCATAAAATTTTCAGTATTCCGCAAGAAAATTTTTACACCCACTTTCATGACTTCTAAAGAATTTCACGAGTTATTTTTCGAAAGCAACCAGCAAATTGTTTTTCATTTTATTTTCCTCAACGACTCTGAAATGTAGCGCCAAGGGAGGCGTTACATATTCTACCTTAGATGAGGACCTAGACATTGTGTGTGTTTCTTAGACTTCCATGAAATGAGAGAAGGTCCAAGAAAGATAGAAAACCCTATGGTGGATCTGCGAGAATCTGAACAAGCAACCCAGTCTGAGTAACTAAATGTTGTCAGCTTGAGGTATGATTTGGAAGGAAATAGAAGTCATATCCATGGTGTGTCATTGAGATATTGTAGGACCGGAATGGCATCATCATGGTGAGCTTGCATCGAATTGGTCAAAACTGACTTAGTCGATTAATAGCAGAAGTCGGGTCTGGCCTAGTGTGTGTTAGGTAGATTAGTCTTCCTGTGAGCCTTCTATAGGCTTGAGGATCATCAAATGACTTTGCACCATCTTTTCATAGTTTAAGATTAGGAGTCATAGGGGTAGTTACAAGCTTGCACCTGAGAAGTCCAACATCATCAAGTAACTCCAACGCATATTTTCTTTGACTGAGAACAAAGCCCTCTTTGGATATAGATACATCAAAGCCAAGGAAGAACTTCAAAGAACCAAGGTCTTTGATTGTTAATTTAGCATCTAAAAATGCCTTTACTGCATTGATCTCATCAAGGTTATTGCCAGTAAGCACAATATCATCAACACATACTAGAAGCACAGTGATGTCATGATTGTGCTGTTTGACAAATAAGGAATAATCATATTTGGATTGCTGATATCCAAGATGAATGAGGGTAGAGGTTAGATTGTGGTTCCTTAAATGAATAAATGAAAACATGAGAAGGGAGGTTGAATTGTGTTTTACTTAAACTTTTCGAAAACAGATCTCTTTTCTCAAAGAACATGTATCACATACTTAGAAGCGTCTGAGACGGAATAAAATAAAGAAAGATGTGTTTAAGGTTTTACAATTTTAACCCCTGTTAGCACAATAAAATATATAAAGAAAACTTAAAGAGGATAGGGATAAGAAAGGTTAACATAGAGATATATACTGGTTCACCCCATATCTTGGGCTAAATCTAGTCTTTGGTTTCACCAACTGTTTCTCTGTAACTGATCAGGTTATAGACAAGTATTATTTAGCCTCTTCAGGCTCCTTCAAGTATTGTTTGCACACCTAGCCTCTCCAGGCTCCTAAACAAATATTATTTAGTGCTAGCCTCTTCAGGATCTGCAAGTGATAAGTTTTAATGAAGCAACAACTTCAACATTACAGCTTTGCAAGTCAATCGAAATAGCACTCAAAGAGTGAATATGAAATAAGGTTGGTATGACTGCAGAAATAACTTCTCAATAAATAGAAATGATTGAACAGAGAAGTATTTTCTTGAGAAGAATGAAAGAATTTTAGAGATTTGAATGTGAGGCAAGTATTGAATGCTTTCAGTTGATATGTATTGATTAATTGTCTTGAAATAGCCTTCAAAGTCTTCCTTTTAATTCATCACCAATAAATCCGTTGTGAGACATTCTTCGGATGAATAAGGTTTTTGTTATTTTATTCATAATTGGCAAAGAGTCGTTATGATCATTCATTTAATGTTTATCATCGTTGGAGAGTTTCAAGACAAGATGAACGTACTTCTTTGCATTGTTTTATCAGAGTACAACACAATTCAGGGCATATGCAGTTGCTTTTTTGGCTTGGACAACGTGACTTTCCTTATTTGTGCAACATTGGTATACGACCGCGTAAAGTGCATTAGCTTGTTGCAACAAAAAGAATTTATAGCAGGTGCTTTATGCTTTGTGCTTTTTGTACTTGGGTCGGTGTTTTTTGATTTGAATATACGAAGGGATTTTCTTGACTCCAAATGAGGATACATATATGTGCTTTCAGACACTCTGATTGATCAGACACATGTTGCATAAATGGTTGCTACTGAGTTGCCAGTCATACGCATTGAAAAAGTAAACTCAGATGCATGATTTAATATCAGACGCTTTATTTTACTTAATGTTATCTATTTAAACATTTGTTTTCCTGCACACTTAATACACTTGTTAGTATAGTTCAATTAAAATCATCAAGCACCAATGTTTGGATTCATCAAAATTGGAGATGTCAAAGCTTTAGACTTAACAATCTCCCCATTTTTGATGAAAAGATTAAGCACATTAGAGCAGACGTATTGATATTTAGATCAGACGCATTATGAGATATGTAACGCTTATGTTCATGCTCCCCCTAAACTTATGCATATGTTTAACAATTTATTAGGGTCATTTGCTTTTTATAAGTTCACATGTTATCCCCCTTTGTCATCAACAAAAAAGGATAAAAGCACAAGGGAAAAGAAACAACAAAAGTAACAGAGAAAGTCATTATGTATTTAGAACATCACAGACAAATACATTGCAAAACAAAAGAAAAACTTTAAAAACTATTTGTTTTACCTAGTGAAATAATCTCTTAAGAGCAGCTCAATGCCTTCTAGCTTCTTGTGAAGATCTACAATCCCAGCACGGGCAACAAGATCCACAACAAGAGTGTCAAGGCCATCTATGGCAGAAGAAGAAGGTGTAGAAGAGGTAGAAGGGCCAGACTCATTAGTAGTATGAGGAGGTTCATAAGGAACAATCTCAAGATAGTGCCAAGGGAGAGAGAGCCCAGGAGAAAAGATAAAGGTAGGATTGAAAACAAAAGGAAAAAGAGAAATAGATAAAGGAAAAACTGAGTGCAAAGAACCATTTGGTAAAAGACAAGGAATGGGAAAAGAAAGATGTTCAAAATTTTGAAGAGAAATTAAAAGACTAGAAAGGTGACAAAAGAACCAAGTTAAATCACCTGAGTGAACAAGGAAACTGAGAGTATAAAAACAAAAAGGATTTAGGTAAAAACGAATAGGTAGAATAAAAATATAAGGGGTGAAAATAAAGGATGGGTAGAAAGGGTATATCTTCCTGCATTCCTGTCTTTTCTCATCAGGATATCCTACCCAAGGAATCCTGTAGAAGGAAATTCTGTCTCCACAAGTAGACGTCTAAAGCCTATCAATTCAGTGCAGACCAGAGAAGTGAGTTGGGTCTCGAACAATTCTATTTTCTATTTTAGGATGACTCCACAGAGAAGTAGTCCAATGAATAGACTTCAGCTTGAAATCAGTTCTACTCAGCAGAGATATCTACTTCTTACTTTTCAGTTCTACCGGCTTGGGTGGCTTTGGATAAGTTCCTCTGTCAGGACACAACTTCAGGACAGTATCAGGCCACATACAAGCAGTTGGATTTGGTTTCCATTTCCAGGATGAGCACATAGTTTCATTCATCCTTACTGCAATTTGTTATCCAACCAGATTGTTTATTGCTTGAAGGTCAGCAAGTGTTAAGGTGTTAGGATTGAGGCAGTTAATTGGTTGGGGTGTGAGAGAGATTTATTTGAAAGGTGTGGTATTTGCTTTAGGCATACATCTCTGAGGGGTTGTAAGAAAGGATGAGGGTATTTCCAGGAAATTGTGGGTTTCCAAGAAGTAGTGAGAGAGAAGAGAAGAAAATCAAAAACTTGTCCGACTGGTACAAGTGGTTGATTTTATCTGGATGATGAAGAGTGGATGGTGAGGGATTTAGTGAGGTTTGTGTTTGTGATTCTAATGAGTTATTTTCTGGAGTGAGGTTCAGATTAAATGATCTGAGGGATTGAGATAGAAGATTTGTGGCAATAAAAACTCGGGCAAGAAGAAGAGAGTTTGGAGGTGAGGGTGTAGATGAAGAGGTAGAGAGGATGATTGAAACTGAGGTGGAGAAGAGGGTGAGGGTTCTTGTGGGCTTGGTGGAGAAGCATGTGGTGAAGATATCTTCACGGGATCAGCAATCTTCAACCTTGTAGACCTTCTGACTGAAAAGACTTCTGCTTCAGACTTTCTTTTCAAATCCTTCTTGGGAGTTTCAGCATGCTCCCCCTGAACCAGATCCTTCTTTAGAAACTTGGAAATTGGTTCGTGGTCATAATCATCAGATGCATCCTTGATGATCAACTTCCTCTTAACTTGAAGTTTGGGCCTTGTTTTTGGATCAAGAGGCACGGACTCCTTGGATGCTTCTGATTCTTCAGATTCCTTAGAAGAGTCATCATACACTTTAGCAGACTCATCAGACTTGTCTTCATATGAATCAGGCACTTTCCCTAGTTTTCTCAACTTCATCTGAGACAAGGTTCCTATGTCAAAGGTTGTTGCCAAGTCAACTCTTCCAGCACTGTGTTGAAAACCTTTATTCTCCAACAACTTGGTGATAAGCATCCCATATGTATAGGAGGTGCGATTCTGTGGATTCACCATCTTCAGCATGTAATTGAAGATAAGATCATTCAAATCTATCATCCTGAAATTGAGCAGATGGTACAGAGTAAATCTATCCTTTTTTTTCACATTGTCCCTTGCCCCACTTTGGGGCATGACACCGTTTAGAAGAAGGACGTGTAGAAAGCATCCTTTAGGAACAGGTTTTGAAGCAACCTTCTTTCAAAGGTTGGTTGCTCTATATAGAACTTGATTTACAGATGCTTCCCCAAAATTGTCTTCCCAGTCATCAGAAAAATCTGCTTCTTCCTTAGGGCAGCCAGTAACATCTTTAAGATTCTTCTGAGAGAAGAGATAGTGTTTCCTATTCAGCTTTGTGTGAATGTACAACTTTGCTTTTGTTAACCTTTCATCAGCATTTTCCCAGAATTGTTGTACCGAAAGAGGGTACACCAGTTCCTTTAGTTCAAAGAACTTGGTCCATTGAAAGACTTCGAGTTCTGGAAACACATCCATCCCAGGTTTCTGGATTTACTGCAGATTCACCGTTCTACCCGATAAAACCTCCTGAAGATCTGCCATACGTTCAACAACACTTACAATCTTCTTAGAGAGTCCTTTGGATGCCATGGATTTAGGGTTCTTTTTTATAAGGAAAAGAGATTTTGATTTTCTTGTTCATCAGAGAGAGAGAATGTATAGATAAGCTACTGAGATTTAGATGGCATGTTGAATGTCGTTTTGTTTGTCTAACAAATAATGAGTGTTCAACCCATTTTCTTTAGTTTTTTGGGTCTGATATGTTGCTCACCAAAGAATAAAACATCATTGCAATTTATCTGACTTTCTACTCTATGGTCCTTATGGTTAGCTAGAAATAAACTTATTTGCAACTCAAAAGTAAAGCCTAAGTGAAGATGAAATTCTAGATCTAATTAAATTTAGATCCTGGTCTTTGATTCATACCATGGTGTCCGGCTTTACTAATGATTTTTCAAGTTGTTGCTTCAATCCTTCTTACTGCCTAAACCTGTTAATGGGTTTTACTAAAGGATTGGAATTATCAGTATGTTGGATGTCTTTTCTGCTAATTATAAGAATAGAGTAAGGGATGCACAGATGTAGAGGTATCGAGATATAGACCCCGTATGTATTACTTCTATTTCATTTTGCAGTAGATTATGCTGGGTTGTAATGGGGTTTTCTTGTATCTTTGTTTTTGGTTTGCAGTAGTTTCCATGGGGCTATAACGAGGTTTTATTGTTTCTTTGTGTCTGGTTTGCTATGGTGGGTCTCCTGGATGTTTCTGATTTTGGATGTTTTCTTATTATATCATGCTCTTTTGTTTTGAGTATTACATACACTCAACTGTTTAATATATTTTCATTTGCGCGCACCAAAAAGAATGGACTAAAATCTAATACACATTCAGAGGTAGTACATAACTCTAAAGCACAAGCCTTAAATTTCTTGCTCCAACATAGAATTCCTTCACAATGAGGGAGTGGAAGCTTAGTGATGTTTATATTGGGGGTGTGGTTATGGTGAACCACCCACATTTTACACCACCCATTACACCACTCATGTGACAAATTTTGAGCCAATCAAATTGCTACATAGGTTGGTCAAAATTCCAAACTTTCTAGTTGTATTATACTGTAGTCAAACTATATGAATACAATATATTATAGTATAGTATATGTACTCTTTGTATTCACAAATTTAACCCATATTAAAATAATGTTTTTTGATTAAAAAAACTGATTATATTGCAAAATATTATTGACAACGAACATTATTTTAATTCATATTAAAATATTATTTTTTAATATAATCAGTTTTTTTAATCAAAAAACATTATTTTAGGTTAAATTTGTCAATACAAAGAGTACATATAGTATACTACAATATATTGTATTCATATATTTAACTACAGTAGAAATACAACTAGAAAGTTTGAAATTTTGACGAAACCCATATGGCAATTTGATTGGTCCAAAATTTGCCATATATAACTGGTGTAGTGGGTGATATAAAATATGAGTGGTGCATCTTAGCCTAACCCTTATATTGGTCCCAAACAATAACTAATTCCTATTTCTCTCGAATCTGCATGCATGCACACACCCATACAATTGTTCCCAAAGTCTAATAACCTTTTCCCCCTCACTCAGTCTCACGCACAGACACACACACTCAAAGAGAGAGAGAGAGAGAGAGAGAATTTTGCCTCCTCTCTCATCCAACACTATAATCTCTCACCTATATACACAATCTTTGCATCTCCTTCTTTTATGCATTAGCTTTTTTTTTTAAAGTTTTTGAAGGAACTCATATTCTAAGGTAACATAGGACACCAGCCTCAATCTTAGCGAGAATCCACAATGGTACGTACTTACATATAACATATCAATGAACTACAACTAAAAGGAACTTAATCCAAATGTTTTACTCTAGTGTAGTTTGATCTCACCGATTAATCCAAATGTTTTACTCTATTCCCTTGAGCCGTGCATGACTAAAAGAGCGACAAAGCTCTCACTCAAGAATTTTAACGTTGCTGCATTCACACCTGATAATATAAACTTTGTATGCTAATAATACATTAAAATAAAAAAAAAATTATCTAATTATAACTCTAAGTTGATATCGTAAAATGAGGCGAAGATTATTTATCCCCACCCAAATATACATATAACTCTGTGTGTTTGTGTTTGCATTTTAAGGAAGTTAGAATAATACATTTTAACCATACAAACCATATAAAAATAGTAAAGATTAAAAGTTTCTTAGTGGTTACACAACAACTTAAAAAAAGTGAAATGCCTTCATGTTTTAATCTTGACCATTATTCAAATAAGATGTTGTGTTTTAAGATGAGAACGATGAATCTTGATCATTGGATCTTACTTGAGTAATTAATCAAAATTAAAAGATAAATGCATGCATATGCCCCTTTTAAGTGAATATGTAATCATTAAGTAACTTTTAATCTTGACTATTCATTTATGATTGTATAATCCATATTTTTTGTTCTCACCTTTTTTTTATAAAAAAAAAGTTGTATTCTCAACCTTTTTGCTTTGGGATATAAATCCTCTTATGCCTTTCACCCAAAAAAAAAATCCTCTTATGCCAAATGGTTCATTTAAAACTACCTCAATTTATTGGCACCTAAGTACAAACTTTCTACCCGAGGATTTATTTAATCTTATTTTAATTTAATAATTTAAATTAATTCATTTAATTAAAATTAGGAAGACTGGTTTTAATGAAGAAAGAGAGTATATGCGAGGATGCTACCTTTGCTTTTATTATAATTTAGTGACTTAACTTGGATTGTTTAAAGAAAAAAGAATAATAAAGATAAGTTTAATGAATTAAAATAGTACTTCAATTTAATTTCAGTTAAGACAAGTGATATAAATTTAATACTAACTCTTATTAATTTTTACTAGCAGTCACATATGTGATGCAAGTAAGTGTTAATTAATGAAAGTAAAATAAAATTATACATATCTAAATAAATTAATTTTAAAATAATAGACAACAATTTATTGTATACTTTTTTAAGAAAATATAACCTTAATTGAGTGCATAGTAAACATGATATCAGAATTCAACATCAGTGTTAGTGTTGGTCAATAGTATCAGTTTCACGCATTAGTATGCAAATGGTATGATATAATAGTTGAGGAGATGTCATCAGAGAATGTCGAGGCCTTAAAATGTATTCTAAGTGTTGGAACCAAAGCGGTGATAGTCCCTCAAGTTTTGATATTAACAAAATTATTAAATTAAAGTTGAAAATTGTCTAAGTGTTTAGAGTCCAATTGAAACGACACTGGACTTTATAAAAATCAACCAGAAAGGTCCAAATACCTTTGTTTTTATTTTTATTCGAATTGAACTGAGGCATTTTAACGAGTTTAAGACTTAGCGCGCATCCAATCAACCTTTATGGTACCTAAACTAACTATGGTCTGACTTAAGTATTTTGATACTCTTATATCTTGCATTCAATTTTTTTAATCTATTCTTCAGTACGCAATGTCTTCGTGCAGAAGCCAGCGCCCAGCACTGGGCGACGCACAGAACCAGTATGAATTCGCATTTGAACAGATTTGAAGGGATCTTTGTCTCATTTTTCACATTTTCTCATCATGGTTCATCACTTTCTCTCTGGAGTCTTTGGAGATTCAAGCTTGGGAACAAGTATTGGAGCTTCCATGGCTTCCTGCACTCACTCATACTCAAGTTCTTCCTTCTTCTCCCTTTTTACCATGAGTAGCAAGATCTCTTAGGTTAGGTTAGGATGATTTCAATTGGAATTTGATGTAATTGACTTTGATTTCTGATTTCAATTCTATTTCATTCAAATTGAGTAACTGCTTCTATGCTTAATGCTTCTATTGGATTGATCAACTTTGGATTGATATTAGATTCAATTTGGAAAATTGGTTATTGGATTGAAATTGAAGTAGATTACCATTGGAATGTTGATTCTAGGAATAGAACTCTATTGCAATGCATTCTTATGAATCTCATGCTTACTGTTTGTGCTAATTCTTGAATCACCTAAGGAATTAAGATTCTTAATTGGTACAAAAGGATTATCACCTAAGGAATTAGGGATAAATCTAGGTTAGTGATTTGAATGTCGATTGAATGGAATGAATTGGAATTTGGATTGAATAAAGTTACATCAAGTGAAGAATTGGAGGATTCTGATACCTAACCGTTTTACCTATACTGAATTCATTTGTTACTTGTACTGCATTAATTCATTCTCGTGACAACTTGTAATAAAAAATTCATAAACATTCTTGTAACTATGAAATTCATTCGTTCAAATAGTTATTGCTTAAGCTACATTGTTACTTGAAACACAATCCTCGTTGGGAACGATACTCTACTCTCACTTTATTACTTGTACGATTTGGTACACTTGCCAAACCATTAACAATTTTTTGGCACCGTTGTCTGGGATTGTTGATTTCAATATCAACAAGGCTAAGGCATTGTTAATTTAAACATTTTTTTTCTTTTTGTTAATTTTCTGCTTTTGTTAAATAATTGATATATTGGATATTCTCATCTTGTTTTGATATTTGTGCGTAGTGTATACGAGGTAAAGCAACAAGTGGACTGTTATTTGATCCCGAAATTGAAAAGACAGCAAAGAAGAATCGAAAAAAATCAAAAGAAAGGAAGAAGCGAAGCAAGGAAAAAGCAAGTTCTACATCACACGTTCAACAAGAGGTTATCATGGCTGAAAATGTGCAAGGTATCCGAAGGACATTGGGAGAATATTCTCATGGTCATACCAACCAGAATCACTCAAGTATTTTTAGACCACTCATAGCCACAAATAATTCTGAGATCAAGCCGGCATTGCTCTATATTATGCAACAAAATCAATTTGGAGGAAGTGATGCCGAAGATCCAAATAGTCATGTTTCAAATTTTCTATAGATATATGAGACTCTCGAGATTAAGGGAGCTATGGATGATGTGATAAGGTTGCGGTTGTTCCCGTTTTCATCGAGAGATAGAGCCAAGGCTTGGCTCCAATCTCAACCAAGAGGAAGCATCACTACTTGGGATGACTTGGAAGAAAAATTCTTGGTAAGGTATTTTCCACCATCAAGTTTGTGAAGATGAGAGGAGATATTTCAAGCTTTGTACAACGGGATGGTGAGACTTTATATGATGCTTGGGAACGGTTCAAGGAGCTCTTAAGGAAGTGTCCTAATCATGGGTTTGATGATCTCCAACAAATTCAAATCTTTTGTAATGGATTGAGGCCATCTACAAAGCTTATGCTAGATGCATCGGTGTGAGGTTCTATGAATTCAAAAACCGCGGAAGAAGCTTTTTAGATTGGTTGAAGCAATGGCATCTAATGTTTATCTCATGAATCATGTTAGAGGAGGCACATCAACAAAGGGGGATGATAAAGCTTAACTCTCAAAATGTAATTTTGGCTCAAAACAAAATCATCACTAATCAATTAGAGGCAATCACAAAGCAACTAAATGCTATGAGTTTAGGGCCAATGCAAGCACAACAAGTAATGAACTGTGATTTTTTTGGTGGGGAGCATGATAACGGTAATTGGGAAGCAACTATTGGCTCTAAAGAGGAAGCAAAGTACGTGGGGAATTTTCCAAGACAAGGGTAGAATTCTTATTCAAATTCCTATAATCAAAATTGGAAGAAGCACCCTAACCTTCCTTGGTCACAAGAAGCTCCACAAGACAACACATGTTCACAACAACCCCTACTCCAAAATCAAACACATCGTGATACCGATGAGAGAATGAATAAGTTGGAGATCACTCTTGTACAATTCATTCAAGTCACACAATCTAACTTCAAAAATGTAGATTCATCAATCAAGAACCTTGAAGTCCAGATTGTACATCTATCTAAACAAGTTTCAAGTGCTTTAAGTGCAGGATTTTCTGGAAATACTATTAATAATCCAAAGGAGGAGTGCAAAGCTATCATGTTGCGAAGTGGAAAGTTGGTAGAGCCGGTTGTTGATCATTCCACAAGCCGAAATGCTGAAAATTCTGAATTGAGCAAGAAGATGGTTGATAATAGTGAGAAAGAAGAGAGTTCATAGAGGAAAGAAGAAATGGAACCTCAAGATGATAGGAAGGAAAAGAAGCTGAAACTAGTTGATGAAAATTCTATATTGAGGAAGACGAAGAATCAACTTTTGAAAGAAAGGGGCAAGCCACAAGAAATCCCTTCTTATATGAAAGTGCCATATCCAATTGAGAAGAAGAGAAAAGAGAAAGAAGAGCAATTTGATAGGTTCTTGAATGTCTTCAAACAACTACAAATAAATATTCCATTTGCCGAAGCATTAGAGAGCATGCCATCATATGCAAAGTTCATGAGGGAATGGCTTGCAAAGAAGACAAAATTTGAACCAAGTGAGGTAGTGGCCTTGACTGAAAATTGTAGCTCAATTCTCCAACACAAGCTTCCACCTAAGTTGAGGGATCTGGGATCCTTTATAATTCCTTGTGTCATTGGAGATGTAATAAAGGCTAGAGCCCTATGCGACCTTGGAGCAAGTATCAAACTTATGCCATTATCAATGATGAAGAGGCTTGGCATTCATGATGTGGAACCAACCATGATCTCATTGCAACTTGCGGATAGATCAATTAGGAGGCCATATGTTTTGGTGGAGGACTTGCTTGTGAAAGTAGGAAAGTTCATATTTCCCATGGATTTCTTTGTTTTAGATATTGAGGAAGATGTGGACATTCCTTTGATTTTTGGAAGACCCTTCTTAGCTACCACCGGAGCCTTAATAGATGTACCCAAAGGTGAGCTTATATAGAGGGTGAATGAAGAACAAATGGTTGTGAACATGTTTGACAAGGAGCCTATGGACACTTCACCAATTATCCATGCTCAAGTTCATTTTGTGCAAAATCAAGAGGTTCAAGAAATTCTCAAAGATGAACATGAGAAGAAAAAGAAAAGCTATGGGAAAAGAAGGAAAAAGAAAGAGATGAAGTCTCAATGGTCATCTCAATTCCAACCACTTTGGCCAAAAGATGATCATTCATCAAAAAAGGCCAATACACCATTGTTTGATGTTGAGGACAATGTGAGGAGTGGTGGCAAGAAAAGCAACAAAAATGCACCATTCTTCTCATCATTTAAGCCACCTTGAGCATCAAATATTCAGGCGTCATGCTAGTGAAGTTAAAGAACCGCTACTTGGGAGGCAACCGAAGCATTTTCCTTCTTGTATTTTTGTTCTTTTTTCGTCCTTATCATAAAACAAATTAAGTAGTTCATTGAGATGATTGAGTGGTTTCCTTGATGTGTAGGCCATCTAATGTGGTGTAATTGCTTTGAATTGTTATGTAGGCACATCTGAGGAAAAAGGAGTAAAGGAAGGGGAGAAATGACACAAGAAAATGGTGAAAATGACCCTCTGTGGGCACCGGGCGCTACTGTGAGCATTGACCGCAATCAGAAAGCAGATTCAGCAGAAAATACTGCACCTTGGGCACTGAGCGCAGCTTTCTAGCGATAAGCACCAGACAGTGCAAAATAAAAAAAATAAAAAATGCATATATATAATTTTTGCACATACTCAACCATTGTGCAGAAGAAAGGGGATGCTCTAAACTCTTTATCTTTTTAATCCTCCTTAATTGATAGTTAGTTTTAGTTGAATAAATTTCCCAAACTTGCATATTTTGCACAAACTTGTGTTTTGAGTAGATTTTTCTATATATTCTCTTGTGAACATAGAACTTTTGCTTGGCCAAAATTTCTAGCATCGTTTATTTTGTACTTGCTGAGGATATGATTTCATTGAAACCGTTGATCCTTGTGAATTGTTTTTGACAATTTTTCATGCTATGATTATTGCAATGTTGGATGCATGGATTTTCTCTTGCAAAAATTCCTAAACTGTGAGCTTTTGAGCCCCAATGCTCTTGCACATAATCCATGTGACTTATTCTTTCATGTGTGATTGACCATCACTTGCCTGTTCTCACTTTTTCTTGCCTTGATGCTTGTCATTGTTGCAATGTTTTTGCATATGCGTAAATGATTGAAGAATTAATTCTTTGTTTAAGCTCAGGGCCATAATTGTTATCCTATAATTTGCCATTGCTATGTCCAATTGAGCCTTGGCCTATTTTTCTTGGCATGATAGCACATTACAAGCCAAAAAATTGAAAAAAAACTACCTTGTCCCACTATTTTGGCTTAGAAGAATGTTTGGACTTAATTTTTGGGTTGTTCTCTTGCTTAGGGACAAGCAAGCAAATTAAGTTTGGGGTGTGAGTAGGCCACTAAAGATGCCTACTATGAAAAAAAAATTTGAAAAGAAAAGAAAAAAAATAAAGTGTGAAAGAAAGACAAAGAAAAGGAAAAATAGAAAAAGCCAAAAAGAGGAAAACGAAAGAGAAAGTTTACAAAAGTAAAGAAAAAGGCAAAAATAGAAGCGATGAAAAATAAAAGAATGAAAAGAGAATGAAACAAGAAGAAACAAAACAAAAGAAAAAGAAAAGGAGAAAAAGAGAGTTGTGTGCTATGTGCTTGTGTACCAGCTAAGTAAGGGAAGGCCCAAAAGAGTCAACATTCCTTGAAGTCAAGGTAGTTTAGCCTATATCCTTAATTTTATCCACCCCCACCTTAGCCCCATTACAACAAAATAAAAGACCTCATGATATGTGTTGCATTGACATTTGTGATATGTGTTCTTAGCATCTTGTCAAGATTAGGATTGGGGAGTGCATGATGATTGGAATTGAGAGCAAATATAACACCCAAGTGAGGATGAGTGAAACACTTGATAGAGAGGTCGCAAGGGACTTTCTTGTGCATTCAATGGAGCTAATTTTGTGGTATGTTTGATTGTCTTAAAACATGAAGCATGTGATCAATCGGAATTAATGCTTGATTGTGTGATGCGTGTGCATTTTGAAAAAGAGTTAGAAAGTTGAAGTCTTGCATAAGTAATGTGCTTCACAAGAGAATTGAACATGAAAATCCATTTCTCAAACCCTTATGTGAATCTAATTGTTTACTTGAGGACAAGCAAAATCTCTAAGTTTGGGGTTGTGATGAATGTGCAATATATGTTAGTTTGTGAGTGTAAATAGAAATAATTTGTAAATAATCTTAGAAATTGTGGATGAAAGTGATAAGAAAATACATACTTTGATATGAATAAAGTTTGATAGTTAGAATCTTAATTTGTAATAAAAGTACACTCAAAATATGTTGAAAACGTGTAGGAATAAAAGTCCAACGCTCAGCTCAGGAAACGGGCGCTCAGCTCTGGAAGAATAAAGAAAACTTGATGTGCAGCAGTTTCCCAACGGTCAGCGTAAAACAGGGGCGCTCATCATGGACAGAGAGCAGGCAACCAGCATCCAGCGCTCAGTGCTGCTGCTTGGGCTCTCAGCACCACCAGAAGAAAAGGGACCAGCGCTCAGCACTAGGTTTGGGCGCTTAGCGCCAGGTTTGGACAGCAGGTAACGTCTTCGTGCAGAAGCCAGCGCCCAGGGGTGTTCAGCGCTAGGCGACGCACAAAACCAGTATAAATTCGCATTTGAACTGATTTGGAAGGATCTTTGGCTCATTTTTCACATTTTCTCACCTTGGTTCATCACTTTCTCTCTGGAGTCTTTGGAGATTCAAGCTTGGGAACAAGAATTGGAGCTTCCATGGCTTCCTCCACTCTCTCATACTCAAGTTCTTCCTTCTTTTCCCTTTTTACCATGAGTAGCTAGATCTCTTAGGTTAGGTTAGGATGATTAATATTTCAATTGGAATTTGATGTAATTGACTATGATTTCTGATTTCAATTCTATTTCATTCAAATTGAGTAACTGCTTCTATGCTTAATGCTTCTATTGGATTGATCAACTTTGGATTGATGTTAGATTCAATTTCATAATTGGAAAATTGGTTATTGGATTGGAATTGAAGTAGATTACCATTGGAATGTTGATTCTAGGAATAGAACTCTACTACAATGCATTATTATGAATCTCATGCTTAATGTTTGTGCTAATTCTTGAATCACCTAAGTAATTAGGATTCTTAATTGGTACAAAAGGATCATCACCTAAGGAATTAGGGATAAATCTAGGTTAGTGATTTGAATGTTGATTGAATGGAATGAATTGGAATTTGGATTGAATAAAGTTACATCAAGTGAAGAATTGGAGGATTTTGATACCTAACCGCTTTACCTATATTGAATTCATTTGTTACTTGTATTGCATTAATTCATTCTTGTTACAACTTGTAATCAAAAATTCATACACATTCTTGGAACTATGAAATTCATTTGTTCAAATAGCTATTGCTTAAGATACGTTGTTACTTGAAACACAATCCTCGTTGGGAACGATACTCTACTATCACTTTATTACTTGTACGATTTGGTACACTTGCCAAACCATTAACAACATGCTCTTGGATCTAGATCCTATACACCTTATATAGTTCATATAAATCATTATCCACTTAAAGATTGGAGAAAACTCATTTAGCCTACATGAGGACAAATTCGACCAAGGCTAGGAATTTAGTTAGAAAATTCTTTTGTTTTCAAACTCTTAGATTTATAACATAAAAACCCTAGATAGCTTATAACCAACCTTATCTAAGTTAAAATTTGAACAAAATCTCCTTTTCTCATCCAAGCATAGGTTCAGTCATATTAAGAAAATAGGGGAAGAAATTTCTTTTGCTTACATTCTCTTAAATGGTGAAAGTAGTAGTCATATAAAGATCATATAAATTGGTTTCACATTAAAATGATTTTTCTAGAATTATTTGATGTTCTAGATCTAATAATAGAATTTTGTGTAAAACTTGATGAACATGAATATTGTTGGATGATTAATGATTCTAAGATGATGAGGAAGAGATTCCTCACCTTGGAATGAAGAAGTTTGATGAAGGAAATGAAGAACAATGATGAACTTCGCAAGAACACTATGAAGTTCTTATTGTTTTGTGAGTAAAATGCCTTAAGAAAGAAAATGAAATGTCTAAGTGTGTGAGTGTGGTGTGTGAGCTGTGTAAGTTGAGTGGGTGAGGAGAGGAAATTGTTTAGTTAATTGTTTAAGAGAACCATGGTTGAAATTAACTTGAAATTGGTTAGGTTAAGCTTAGAAAAATAATATAATTCTTAACTAAGATTAATAGTAATCATGGTTAGGTTAAAATGTGTGGTGGAGGGTGATGGAATGGTGTGGCTGAGTTTGGACCACAAAATAGGAAGAAGAAGCCAATCTGTACATGACTTACCTTAACCATGGTTAACATTTAACTAGGATAGGTTAGGTTAAGGGTATCTTGGTCATTTCACCTAAAATTGCATTTAATGCTTCATAAATGCTTGGTGAGTCATGGTGGCGACTCACCCCATGACCCAGCTTCTCCGGAGTCTGGTTCTGTCTCTGCAGTTCCGTTTCCGACTCCATCAGTTTTCCGATTAGGGTTTTACGCCCGAATAAAACATAATATTTTCTTTCTGATCGAAAATTTTCGAAATAACCAAACTCGTTGGAAATATGATTTAAACATAAACCGTTTCGTTCACGAGTCAACATTAGGTTTTCTGATTAGTAAAATATTACTGTCACTGAAAACGCAAACCGTTTTCCGTCTGAACTTTTGTCAAAATTCGTCTGAATAAACATAATATGTTATTTTTGATTAGAAATTTGGATTGTATAATTCCTCATGGATATAATATAAAAATCTACAGTTTTTCAGTTTCGGGTCAAATTAGGGTTTTCTGCCGGTATAAAATTATTTTGTCAGTAAAAACACAGATAGGTTTCCGCCTGAGTTTTAAACCCAAAATTTCACCGTAACCCTCTACCATAAGATAGAGTATGAATATTGATGCGTGATATTTAAATATATAAAGATAAAGGCAAGTACACCTCGTCGCAATCAAGTAATACGGTGGTGAGACCGGTTATCGTATCCACAGGGATTGGTTGTCAATTACCAATTCACAAATTTAACAACTATCTAGACTAAACTAAAGTATGAGATATTAAAACAGAAAATAAAGAAAGCAAAACAATATTTGTAGTCTTTTGGGAATTATATCGAACACTTGGAAGGCAAACAGAGATGTGGCTAAGATTGTTAGGGTTAGACTACACTAATCCTCCCTTAATTGCAATGAAATGGTGATCAACACAAGTCCTAATTCAATTATGACAATCAAGCCTTTTCTAAAATACTCAAGCCTAATTCCTTAGGTGCATTGAGCCTAAAACCCCAAATTAAACCCTAATTCCTTAGGTGGATTAACCTGAGATTTTGCATGAAGTCAAGACTTATAAGATTGCAAGCATTCAACACCTATTCCTAGATTCTTGAACTACTTGGCATATGATTCATGAGCATGCCTTAACACCAACCTTCCAGTCATCTATCAAAGCAACATATCATTCCTATGGGTAGCTAATCCAAGGAAAGCATTAAACACAGAATCACATACTCATAAAGAAATAGAGACTTGCATTAAAACACCAATTCAAATACAACAAGTTCAGAAAAGTTACATCTAACCCCAACAATGGGGATTTAACTACTCATGATAAAAGGAAATACAAAACAGAATGAGAAAAGGGATGGAGAACACTCATAGACAAGCTTCCTCCATCTTCTCCCCATCCAAGAGCAGAGAAAACGCCCCCCTTTTGGGTAGAAACCCTCTCCAGCCGCCAGCCTCAGCCTGCCTCCAAGTGCAGATCCCTAATTCTGTTCAGTACAGGTTTATTTATAGGTCCGTCGCCCGTCACGGCCGTGATGTCCATCACGGCCAGGCCGTGACGCTTTCTGTTTCTGGAACATTTGGCATTTTAGGTCTCTCGCGTGGCGAGACATTGCTCGCGTCGCGAGCCTCCATTCTATGGCCGTGATCTCCATCACGGCCAAGCCGTGATGGTCTCTGACTTGTGATGGTTTTGGGTCACGGCCGTGATGTACATCACGGCTAGGCCGTGACAGACTCTGTTTCGCTTTTTCGCCTTTTCGCTTTATCCGATCATGGTCGTGATTTGGCATCACGGCTAGGCCGTGATGGGCTCTGTTTAGCTCATTTTCTTCCCTTTTAAGGCTCTAATTCATCCAATCTTCATTATAGCCAAATATGCACAGTTTTTCTCCAATTTCTGCAAAACAACACACAGAAACCACCTCATCTGTTCCAAATGAAAAACTATACAAAATCAACACTAAATTGGCCTAACTATATGCAAATGCATGCAGAAATGTACATGGAAAATGAGGTGAAATCACACTCATCAAATATGATTTTATTTTATTCAAAATCATTTTCTTGTTCTCAAATTAAAATATAGACGATTTATCTTAACCGATAATACATTGTAATTAAAAACAGGTTGTTACATTACTACCCCACCTGAAAACAAATTCCGTCCTCGGAATTTCGTAACTCAAAACTATATAGAATCTAGTAATTGTACCTTAATACAAAGATCCTGCATTGTATTTCCCTTTTTGTTGTCTTCTCCCAAAGTGACAGCGGTAACTTCTTAACAGAATTTTTCTTATATTTTTCTATTTATCCTCGAAACTCTCCATGACTACATTATGCTCATTGTCCTCAACATTTCACCTTATACTATCATCCTTGAAGGACATAATTAAAACTTAATCATTTCCTCTTCTTAATACCGGTCCACTAGAAAACCTTATTTCCACATCTAATTCCCATAATTAACACCACAATCCATATTACCTTAACTTCCTACTCAATGTATCCAATCACAGTCTTAGTTCCTTTGAACATATTCCACTATTCTAGATTATATCAAATCGCACATACCTTCTATGAGATCTGCAGATTAAGAGATTTCAACTCCCTTCACATTAAACACTCTTCTAGTGGCTTGAGGTCTGGCCACTTGTTGTCCTGCTGTTGGGACTCCTCTCCCAACTCCACCTCAATAACCTCCAGCTCCTCTACCAACCCCTACCGGCTGCTGCATACCCCTCTGTTTACAATCACGAGCAAAATGACCTTGTTTACTATAGTTGAAACAACCAGATACCTCCCTGCAATTTCTAACATAATACGGTCCTCCGCATCTGAAAAAAACTAAGCCTTGTTGTTGTTGGCCCATTCCAACCACTTGTGCTGTAGTAACTAGTGTTGGTGCCACTGTCTGAACTGGTCTGGTATATGGTCCTTGTCTCTCTTGAGAACCACTACTTTCTCTAATTTGGAGACCTGATCGAATAGGACCTCCACTTCTTTGTTGCCTCTGCTCAGCAGCTTGCCTCAGACGTATGCTTTCTATAGCACTACACCTCTCAACCAGCTCTGGGAAACTATGAATATCCAAAGACACTTTAGCTCTTTATAATTCATGTCGCAGACCTTCCTCAAACCTTCTACACTGCCAATCTTCATTCGGGAATCTCTGATAGAATTCTGAAAACTTAATTAGAGCCTCAAAATGTGATGCATAATCACCTACAGACATGTTGCCTTGTTTGAGATTTGTAAACTCCTTTTCCTTCTCTCGTCGAACTAAACGCGGAAAATACTTCTCAAAGAAGTAGGCAGAAAACAAATGCCAGCAGATAATCCTGCCTTCTGCCTCCAGCAATCTTCTCTTGCCTCTCCACCAAGACTCCGCTCCTCATGTTAACATGAAGGCAGCATAAGTTACTTTCCTATCCTCACTGTAGCGCATAGTATCGAATATCCACTACTACAGAAAAGGGTTTTAGTAGCGCACCTTTAATAGCATTTCTAACCAAAACGCTATTAAAAGAGAGGCGGAAGACATTTAGTAGCGCTTCCTTGAAGAAACGCTATTTTAGATATAACCTAAGACAACGCTTCTCCAAGGAAGCACTATTAAAAGTTGGTAGGTAAGAATAGATAGCGTTTGTTTGAGGAAGCGCTATCTATTTGTGATGAATAGATAGCGCTTGTTTGAGAAAGCTCTATCTATTCATAACCTAAGATAGCGTTTGTTTAAGGGAGCGTTGGCTATTCCTTACCCTAAAAATAAATGTTTCCCTCCCACACTGTCCCTCCCACTCTCAAAAATTTTGCGGGACGTCATCTTTCAGAACCTCTTCTTTCCCTCCCACCCTATTTCTCTAAACCCTCACCACTCTCGTCTACCACCACCACCACCTAAGCTACCACCACCGCCACCGCCGTTCGTCGATCTACCACCACCACTCTCGTCTCTCTTGTGTCGTAACCCAGTCGAGCCCATTCGTCTACCACCGTTAGCATCCGAGACCACCACAGCAATCGCAGCGCCAACCATCTACCACTGGATCAATTCTATTGCTATGTTTTCTGCATACCCTTTTGAATTTGTATTGTTTTTGTGAGTCCTTGTTGGTAATTTTGAGGCTTGTTTGATTGTTGGTTTCAGGTGAAGACAACAATGACGATGACCGAGAAGATATTGGCTAGAGCTTCTGAGAAAGCCCATTTGAGCCCTGGTGATAATGTTTGGGTTAATGTTGATATTTTGATGACACATGATGTATGTGGCCCTGGTTCTATTGGGATTTTTAAGAGGGAATTTGGTGAGGATGCCAAGGTAGTTTTTTGTTTGTTGTTGCTCGATGTATCGTTTTGAATTTTGATTTATGATGGTTGTAAACTTAATTTTGATTAATCTTGGAGCTGGTATGTTAAAATTCGTTATATATGCTTGGAATGGATTTCATGTCACTGGAATTATTGAAAATTTTAGATCAATTTAAGTAATTTGGGGAAGGCTACCTACAGGTTCTCTTAGGTACTGATTCTCACACTTGTACTGCTGGAGCATTTGGTCAATTTGCTACAGGGATTGGCAATACGGATGTAGGTTTCGTGTTGGGAAAAGGGAAGCTTCTGCTCAAGGTAATTCTATGTTTCACTAAGGTCCGTGTTGTTAAGAGTTACTATATTATGTTTCTTTTTACCATGAGAACTTGATCTCAGTGCCACTTGTGTTCTCCAATTAATAACATAACATGGTCTTAATACTTAAAAGTATACCTTTAGTTCCCTTCCCTCTTCCTTCGTGGCAGCTATCTTCTGCTTTCTAAGTGTTTTCAGAGCACACATATCACCCTCATCACTAGCACACATATCTTCCCCCTTCCCATAAAATGACTTCTGTTTTGGGACCTTGCATAGGCAATAGTGATGATACAAAAGTAAACAATAAATAATCTCATAACCAAGATAAATCAGACCTCACAAAATCAATTTATACTTTTTTTAAGGAAAAAAAAATCAGACCTCACAAAATCAATTTATTCTGAAATGCTACTAAAATCAAGTCATATATCCATACTTTTTTTGGGGGAAGATCTTAGGCCATGCATGGTTGCTAGTTTTGATAACCCCAAGTTTAAAAATCACAAATTACTTGAGAAAAAATACACGATGGTTATGACACTTCAGTGTTGGAGGTATTTTAGAACCAACCTGACAAGTGACAAAGGTACTTGGTATTAACAAAATTTTCTTCCATTGCTTCTGTTTTTCAACAAAAAACTTAAGAGACACTCTACACCTCTGTAATGAATTATAATCTAATATTGAATTTAAGGAATGAAAATAGGCAGCTTTCACCTTATGCTTTGACCCATAATCTCTTTTTCTTCTGGTGTTATATAACTCGACACTTTACCATCTCGTGCTTCATGCCATTATCACATACTGACCTAATGTACGAGGTATATGGGCACTGACACATGAGTTCACCTTGAGCACATCCCCTTCCAGGTTGTACCATAGGGGATGTGATATGGAATAAAGCACAGGGTAATAACATCAGTGAAATCTTTTATGCCACATTGGGGCAAAGTAATTCGGGGTGTTTTTTGTGCCACATGGGGGCTAAGTAATTCTGGGTAAACCACATGGCAGGAAACTGTAGTTTACCTTTGAAAATATCAACTATAGGAAAAGCATCTGATTTCATTATGTATTTTTTAGTTGCTATCCTTATTTCATTTGCAGGTATTTGTTCATTTCTATTATTTGTAGTTTGTTTCTCCAATTTTTCTCATGCTACTGCATGAAACAGGTTGATGGTTCATGGAAGGTCAAGAACGAGAACTTGTCTATATTGTATAGGGTGGCAAAAGAACTCAAGGATAAATTTTCGTCATTCCAGATCAGTCATGTTCTAAGGGTAGGTACAGTTGACTGAGCTGTTGGTGTATTTTTGGGTTTATATAGCAATTATTAGTGGATACCTTAATTTTGTTAATGCTGATCTAAAAAGAGAGAGACAGAGTGTTTGCATTTAAACTGATAAAAAATGCAAAAAGGTAATGCCTTCTTCCAAGGGTGAAATTTTCCCTTGAGGATTTGTGTGAAATACAAATGAATTGCAGGAACCTATTCAACCTAATGGGCCATCCTATTAAGTATTTAACACTAAAAAAATCAATGTGATGAAGGATCATATATTGTCTCCTTAATGGTGTTGATCTATTTCATTGAATTCTATAAATGGCAACATCCCCTTTCTTGATGGGCATTATTTCCTAGATGCTAATTCTACTTCACAAGCAGACTGACTAAACTCAGCCATGCCCTGAATTTAATTTGTTAATTAATTACAAAGTTTTGGTTTTCCATTTTAGAAATCGTTTGTGTCATAAATCTCCTCTTTCCTATGAGATTTTTGTGTTAGCATAAAAGCATCCTATTTAGATCTTGTACAAGTGCAAGAATATTATTTCTGATTGTTTTATCTAAGTTTTCCTTTGAAAATAACTTTCTTTTTCCCTTTTCAAGAACTTCAACTCCGAGGCTGATGCTCAAGCAAATTTGGCTATCGATCTTGCTGGTGAGACTCCTAGAATCTGTGATCTTTATTTCTTTAGCTTTGACGTGCTTGGGATAGCAGCTGCATTACATGCATCTCCTCATGTGTATGTGCTTGTTTTCAAATTTTCTAAGCTTTTCTCTGCTTCTACAGATGGCCAAGTCCAGGAAGATTGTGTAGATTATTAATTCAATCGTGGCAGCCATGTTTTGGTTTGTAGCAGAACACATCTGCAATTTACAGATTGGTGGCTGTGTTCTTTCATTTATTGGTGACCCAGTTATTTAGAAATCGAATCCCAAGAATGAATGATTTTTGTTCATGAGCATTTTGCTTGGTGGCTAATATTTTCAGTCCAAAATGTAGTACTACTGGTCCAGGCTTTGTCTTGGCCCTCGGCGATCGAAGAATGATAGTAACTTCTAGCATCAGCCATTTCAATTTCATTCAATTTTTTGGGAGGCCTGTTTGGTTTGTATGTGTCCTACTTTGATATTTTCTTGTAATGAATTATACTCAAGTCACTGATAAATTGTAGACAACGATTTAATATCTTAAGATCGATTTAATACCTTTTAATCAATATACTTTTAGCTTATCAAAAAAAAAAATTTGTATTTAAGCTTTTGTATGTAAATGTATGGTTTGTTGAGTTTTGCTAAGTGCAATGGGATGGATAAACTGTTTAATGTCTTAGTTTTGTGCATGTGAGAAATATAGAAAAACAATGTAAATAATTTAAAAAAAAAGGGGAGAATAGGTAGCGTTTTCTTGAAAAAATGCTGCCTAAAGTTAAAAATAGATAGCGCTTCCTTGAGAAAGCGCTATCTATTTCAAACTTTAGATAGCGCTTCCTTGAGAAAGCGTTGTCTAAAGTATGTAATAGATTGCCTTATTACGAACTTTAGACAGCGCTTTCTCAAGGAAGCGCTACCTATTCCTACGTTTAGTAGCACTTTCTTGAAAAAACACTGCCTAAAGTGACAAATAGACAGCGCTTCCTTGAGAAACCACTGTCTAAAGTATGCAATATATTGTCTTATTACCAACTTTAGACAGCGCTTTCTCAAGGAAGTGCTACCTATTCCTACTTTTAGTAGCGCTTTTTTAAGCGCTATTGAATCTCTCCCACCTTCAGTAGCGGGTGAATAGATAGCGCTTTGATGCGCTACTAAAGGCAAAAAAAAAAAAGCGTTACTGAAGCCCTTTTATGTAGTAGTGATCTTCTCTATCACTTGCACCCACCATTATGCCTTCTCCGGGTCATAATCTCCTCAGAACTGTGGTGGGTCTCCTTTCAGGAAAGTAGCCATTCTTGCATCTTCAGCTTCTGCAGCTCTCCTTTGATTCTGCAGTTCCTGCTGCTCTTTATTCATTTGCAGCATCTCAGCATTTTGCTGTGTTTGTAGTAACAAAGCAGTAGCTATATCTTTCATGACATTACAAGTCTCAGATGGCTCTCCTCCACTTCCAGTAGGATTATTCTCAACATTGTCAGCTCCGAAAATTCTTTCGGGAGTCCTATCAGCACTATTGGTATTACGTCCTCTTCCTCGAGCCATGGTCCTATTTAAGGAAATCATCTGCTCCCATCTGTATGACATATAATAATACATAAACAAGTATATAAATACTATATGCCATACTAATGTCAGTTATCGCGTCAAATTCAGACACACTACTCACTTCTAAGCATAGTCAAAATCCGATGTGGATTCAACTAGACACGACCAGTAGCAACATCGTAGACCTCACAGTCCGATTATAATCGAACTGCTCTGATACCACCAAATGAGACACCCCGTTGTGCCTCGTTGTGCCATTAAATTAAAACCTTATTAATTAATTACTTAATCTCAAGCTTAATGTTAAATGTATATTCCGAAAATACGTAAAAATTAAAGCTTAAATGTAAACATACATTGTATGAAGTTTAAAGCATCACACCATATATATATAAGATACATACACACCATTTGTTAGAGCATCATAGTACTAAAACACTGTCTAGGGTATCCCAACATTAGGATCCCGTGCAGGTGCATACTTATACAACCTATTATACTCAGCGGAAAATATAAAACGTCTCACAAGACGCACCGACCTTAACTCTATAAATTCTACCACTCGGGTCCACAGCTTGTCCTCCAGTTTCTGGCTCATAAGGAGTTCCATCCAACTCCTCAGCAACAGTCTCCTCCATAGGGTCTTCTCGTACGATCACATAAGAAATAAAATACAACATACATAATACAAAAGAGTAGGGGATAAGAAACAGTTCTATCATCAAAAGCGGAAAGGAATACATAGCATATAATATAATAATAGTCAAAGGCACACATCACTCATAACTACCAATCATCCTCAAATTACGATATCATCATCTACCCTTAATATCATGCAACTAAACCTTTATGTTGATTGGCCATCTCTATTACTATCACGTTAGTCAGTAGTCCAGAACGGTCCAGTGCAAATAACGTTCGAACTCGTCAAAGAATAAATGAGCATTAGTCCAACACGGTCCAGTGCCAATAATTTTCAAACGCGTCAAAGACTAAAGAGTGTTAGTCCAGAACGGTCTAGTGCCAATAACTTTCGAACGCATCAAAGACTAAAATAGTATTACGGTAGTCTACCTCGGCATCAACATCCGTAGGGCACTCACCCGCAATATCCGATATCCCAAAATAGGATATCCTGACTTCGTGTGTTCCACTCACACGGCTGTATATAACAATGCATATACATATAAATCTCACTAACCCGTATCTGTTACAACCTATTGCCTCAACATTCCAACACAGTCTCAACACACATTCCATGTCATATCTCATCTATTAAATACTTTAATTCGTCTAGGTACCTCTAAGTCACTTTCATTCTCTCACCCACATGAACATCTCCCGAACAACACATATCTTTACTTAAAAGTCAACTAAACATATCATCAAACCAGGCAGATCATGCATAATACAACAATCATAAAATATTCAAACAACCAAGTAAACGTCACATGCAGTAGAATACCTCAATCAGCGCATCACAAACAATTCAATAATATTAAAGTCATACATCCTCAAATATTCTAAAATTATCCTAACATCAATAAACCTACAATTCCCAAATCATCATTGGTATTACGGAAAAGATTCCAGTGCGATTTTGGTCTTGTCGATTACTCGACCACTAGTAGGGTTTAGGTCACCCTACACAATTATTATATTTTAAACTACTTATCCATTCCGACAATAGGTTGAATCTTTGCACCACCTGAACTTATCACCGAAGTCACGAACTTTCCGAACCTTGTTACTCTACCACAGTTAATGATTAACCTTCAACCAAAACAACATAACCACGAGTTAATCAAACAAAATCCAATCATGGCAACCCTAGGTTAGTTTCAGCCATGACTCAAAAATAGGGCTAGGGTTACTTTCTCAATCCCATCTTTTAGATCCTTGTTACTAGAGTATTAACTAACATAAATCAAGTGTTACTATTTAAAAATATGAAACATAATCGTCTAACCAAATAGGTTAGGGTTTCGGCCAAGCATAGTAAAAAAAATTTTTTTAAGCTTAAAAGGCATGCATAGGCATCACAATAGTGGAGGACATCCCAACTAGGTTGGCACCTCAACCACTAACAATCATCTGCAGCATACCCGATTTATTAATAATAAACAAAGGGAACAACAAAGCATGGGGGGGCATAAACCAAACCCATGAAAAATCAACTAAATCTAAAATTGGGAAGACCATTCCTATTACGAAAGAGGTCTTCCCCAATGAAGGGGGGGGGGGGGGGAGGGTAAGAATCCCACCAAAAAAAACCCTGAATAAACAAGCCATGAGTGGCAATTTTAAAAGCACAACAATTGCCCTCTCTATAGATATGAGAATAAGTAAAATTCATATTCCTAGCTATAGACAGACAATTGGACCATCTATTTCTAAGACGCCAAGGAACAATGTTGATATTCTTGAAGGCCGAGATTACCAATTGAGAGTCACATTCTAACCAAAGATGATTCCAACCTTTTGCATTGGCCAGCTCAATTGCAAGCATGGCACCAATCAGTTCAGCCTTGAAAGCATTAGATTCACCAATGTTGGCTGAAAAACAACCAAGTACATCCGCATCCTTATTCCTGAATATGCCACCACAAGATGCTCGACCAGGACACCCCAAGGCAGCCCCATCTGTATTACACTTCACCCAGCTAAATAGAGGAGTATGCCAAAGCACCAATTTGATGGTAGGAGCCTTACATAAATGAGCATCCACAGAAAACTGATGCAGTAGCCACAAGTCAGCAGAGTATGGTAAAACTGAACCCTTGCTGAGTTTGCCCGACATGGAACAATTGGCGAGAATAAGATTAACAAAGAGATGGAATGAAATTTTTGTGTTATCAAACCTTAATTTATTCCTACAGTGCCATATGACCCATATAATGTTTGTGATCGCAGCAAGCACAAGATCCTTGGCCTGAGAACTCCATTGCTTGTTACACAAATCCAAAGCAGATAGCATAGAGGAGGAGTCTAATGAGCATGAAAGAATGCCTCTCAACCAGTTCCACAAGGCTGCAGCAAAAGGACAGTCAAAGAATAAATGATCAGTAGTCTCCTCAAAGGCATAGCACAGATTGTAAATAGACACAACAGTGCAGCCCCTGCATCTTAGGTTCTCATCAGTAGGCATTCGGTCATGAAGAATTCTCCAAACCAGAAAGGATTTCGAGGGGGGTAAACTGCTGGACCAGATGGACTTACCCCAAGGAAGAGAAAGACTCGAAGGATTCAGAAAAAGGAAAGCCTCCTTGAGGGATAGGGTGCCAGAATCAGAATTCCACCTAAGCTGATCCTCACAGTTTTGCACAGGGATAGAAATCTTCTCCACTTCAGCCAAGAGATCAGGGAACTTTTGCAGCAACACAGTAGGGAGACACCATTTACCATCTTTTATAAAATCACCAACTTTAGAAAACAACAAGGGATGAACTTCAGCTGGAATGTTAGCCATGGTAACTATTGGCATGGAAAGCCATGCATCAGTCCAGAAGTTGATACTAGAACCATTACCAATTTGCCAGCATAGATTCTGCATGATAGTAGGAAACCATCTTTTAATGCCAAGCCAAATGGAAGAGCTGATATGATGAGTTACACATGTTCCTTTCCTGATAACTCTTGCACGAAGGATACTGCACCACTGATTTTTAGAAGAAACCAACTCCCAACAAAGTTTAAGCATTGCTGCACTGTTTATATCCTTGATGGATCTAAGGCCCAACCCTCCATCCTGAATTGGAGCACAAACCTTACTCCAAGATACAGTAACCACCTTCCTGTCATTAATGTTTCCAGCCCAGATAAAACATCTAATCCATTTGTCAATGGTTTTTAACAAGCAAGCTGGCCAGGAGTAAACAAAGTGAAGTCAGAAATCAACATACTATGAATGATAGAGGACACCAATTGAACCCTGCCCATGATAGAAAGTAAGCAACCTTTCTAAGTGGCTAGTTTGCTCCTGATTCTATCAGCAATAGGCTGGAGGTGTATTTTCCTTGGCTTCCCTTGGAACAAAGGAACTCCAAGATAGTTAAAGGGAAGGCAACCAGAAGAGAAGCCAAGCAGATTCGAAATGGAGAGTTTCCTTGCAGCAGAGAGTGGGCCAGCATAAAATTTGGATTTTTCAGGACTTATCACTTGACCAGAAGCATGCTCATAGGCCCTCAAAAGGGAAACCAAACTTTGCATACTTTTTTTAGTGCCTTTGCAGAAGATCAGCACATCATCAGCATAAAGGATATGACTAGGCAACCTATGACCTCGAGGACCAGTCATCAACCGTAGGAGACCCTCATTCACAAGCATGGAGATGCCCCTATGACGCGCTGTCGCGCACGCGTCAAAAGATGAGCGGTTAGTAAAAATGTAGTTTAGTGTGCGACAACTCGGGTATCGTATCACAAGGACTCTTGTAGTGCTATTATCGCAGAAAATCAGTTTTCTTGGGGGGGTGTTTGGTTTGAAATTGATTGGAAAACATAATGAAAACAGAGCATAAAAACAGAGCAAATTACGTGTTTATCAAATAAGACTAAGACGATCAATCTGCTGTTTCGTTTCCCACTATCATCGGTTCATGTAATTCCATGCCCTAAGCAGAGTCTAATCCCTTTTCGATTGTAGCATCGATTAACAAGCGAAACCGACGCTACGGGACATATATTCCTAATTCCGAATTAAGCAAACGGATGAAGCCCTTCGTGAATTAAGCAAACACGAATTGAACGCACGCGAATTAAGCAAACGTGATTAAGTTTAGGAATATAAAATCATCGAAAATAAATCAACACTAATTCGATACAAACTGAATTAAGCAAACAGAGAATAACGAATAGCATTGAAAGAGAGAAGAGAATTAAATCAGAAATTACAAGACCTCAAGTGTTGGCGGAAGCCGATTACAGCAGATCAACCTAGGGAGATTAGTTCTCCATCAAAAACGCAATACAACCAGAGAAATTCGAAAACAAGGATTAGCCAAAAGATCCTTCTGTTCTGCCCTAAACAGCTATTTATAACTTTCAGAAACTGCGCATTCTCGCGAGGCGAGTGGTCTCTCGCGAGGCGAATATTAAAATGGCGCCTTCTTGAATTTGTATTCTCGCGAGGCGAGCGTGATTCTCGCGAGGCGAGTCTTCAAAACCTGGGTTGTTACAGCCGTGATGCCTATCACAGCCAGGTCGTGATGGTCTCTGTCTTCAAGTGCTTATCTGTCATGGCCGTGACCTTCATCACGGCCAGGCCGTGATGGTCTCTGTCTTCAGGGGTTTCTCTTCACGCCCGTGATGGGTGTCACGGGATGACCGTAATGCTTGCTGACTTCAGGCTCGCGAGGCGAGCAATAGATCGTGGGGCGAGGCAGAGAACATGACTTTTCTGGTACTGGCTGGTCCTCACTCTCGCGGGGCGAGTATCTGCTCGCGTGGCGAGTTGTTTCCAGATTGCAATTTCCATTGTTTCCTTCATTCCTTGGACTCTAAGTCAGCCTGAAAACATGAAAAAGTCATAAGTGCTTTATTTGACTCTAAAACTGGCTAAATAGCCCTAAATCTACTTAAGGGACTCAAAACCTTGCTTGAGGACAATCAAGCCTAATTTGGGTGAAAACGAGATATAATTGGCACAAAACCACGGTCATACTAGTCATAAAACTAGATGAGCCAGAGGCTTATCAAAATACCCCAAACTTGAACTTTGCTTGTCCCCAAGCAAACTAAAACTCAAAACGACTCAAGACTTGGCAAGCTAGAAGGATTTCAACCAATTCCGCACAAATTTCAAGCAATTCATCAAAACAATTTTCCTTCAATGTTCCCCCCTTTTCAACAATGTAATTCCCACAATCATTTATTCCGAACATCTGAGAATTTCATCAATCAAACAATCATTAATCTAATTAGGGGATCTAAGTTACACACAAGAGGGAGATCACCAAATTCAAACAATCGCCTTCCTCACAAAGGGGTTTAGTGTTCACTCAATCTCTCAGTTTGTCTAGGCTGACAACATTTCACTCAGTTTCACTTTAAAGAGCACTTCCCATGAATTTGATTTTCATCTCAAAATGGTTCCCACGGAAAACAGGCATGCAACATCAAAAGGTCTTTTAAGGTTGTAATGGGGCCTGGCTAAGGGAAGGATATACAAAGGTACTGGGCTGAAGTCCCTAGGAACTAAGAGAGCATGAAGCTGTTTACACATTGAATTCCCTACTCAAGTTCCTATTCTTATTCTTTTTTTTTTTTTTACCTTGGGTGGCTACAACCCTTTTCTTCTAATACCCTTCTTGACATTTTGCATTTTTCTTTTTTTTTTTCTTTTTTTTTTCTTTTTTTTTTTTGAAAGATTTATTTTTGCCCTTTTGCTCCAACCTTTATTTTTTTTTTCTTTTTCTCAATCCCCAACAACACATCATATCCCTGTAGCCACCCCAAACTTTGTTTCTTGCAAACATTCTCTTGCTAAGCTTCCATGCTTTCCTAATCCTAAGATCGGGTTAACAAGGTTTTTCACGATTCAGGCTCATAACATAAGGTCATCATGAAACAATAGGCTAATTAGTCTCAAAGGGGCTAACTAGGGAACATGCATTAGGGACTGGTTCAATTTAGGCCAAGTAGTTAATTCAAAGAAAATTTCCTAAATCATTTGATGCAAACACATAGACATGCAAACCATGAAGAGATTCAAGCAAATTCGGGAAAGTGCAACTTGAAAGTGATTCACACAATCAAAAACATGTTGGAGGCTCAAATCCTCACCTGGACATTCATGCAAATTGTTTGACCGAGATTCTATCCCTAGTGTGTGCACCCTATCACCCCAAACTTATCATAAATCATGCCATCACAACAAAACATCTCAAAGTTCAGTTTTTTTTTTTTTTTAGGTGGGGATCAATTTCCAAATTTCAAAAACCTAGGGGGAATCATCAACATAAATCATGCCATCAATCTGTGCTAAATCAACCAAAACCTACCAAGCTTGCCGACACAAGACACACATGCTCTTGAGCTTCTCAAATTATTCAAGAGCGAAAAGAAAACACAACAAAACACAAAACAAAACAAACGGTTCCCTCCCCCACACTTAAAGCATACATTGTCCTCAATGAGCAACACAAATATCAAAATAGAGTGAGGGAAAGGAAAGGGTGCTCCCTGATCAGGTTGCAGTGTAGGTGGGCTCCCCCAAAGAGAGCTCCTCAACAGTAGCATCCACAGGTCCCGAGCTTTCATGAAATAGCTTCAGCCGCTGCCCGTTAACTTTGAATGCCTTGTTGCTACCTGCACTTTTAATCTCTACTGCACCATGAGGAAAAACATTAGTAACAACAAATGGTCCAATCCACCGGGACCGAAGTTTCCCAGCCATCAATTTCAAAGTGAGGAGTTAAACAAGAAAAAACCCGCCGACCCACAGAGAATTCCTTCCTAGCAATCAACCTATCATGAAAGTGCTTGGTTTTCTCCTTATAAATCCGAGAGCTCTCATAGGCTTCTAGCCTAAGCTCTTCAAGCTCTTTAGAATCGAGTTTCCTTTCAATACCAGATTTTTGCATTTCCAGTTCTGAGACTTGACCGCCCAATAAGCACGGTGCTCAACTTCCACAGGAGATGGCATGCCTTGCCGAATACAAGCCTAAAGGGGGACATCCCTATCGGGCGTCTTGAAAGCGGTCCTCTGAGCCCAAAGTGCGTCTTCTAGACGGCGGCTCCAATCCTTCCTATTCGGCTGCACAACTTTCTCTAGGATTTGTTTTATCTCCTCGTTGGAGATCTCGGCCGGCCATTGGTCCGAGGATGGTACGCAGTGGAGACTCGTGCACAACCCCATACTTCCGGAGTAGAGCCTCCATGGTGCGGTTGCAGAAATGAGTGCCACAGTCACCGATGATGGCACGAGGTATGCCGAACCTGCAAAAAATATTGGACCTAACAAAATTTGCTACAACTTTAGAATCGTTAGTCCTAGTGGGGATAGCTTCCACCCACTTTGAAACATAGTCAACAGCCAAGAGAATGTAAAGAAAGCCAAAAGATGCAGGGAAAGGACCCATAAAGTTGATCCCCCACACATCAAACACCTCACGAGAAGAGCATGGGTTCTTTGTGGCATTTCACTCTTGCGAGTGATGGCTGTACCTGCTGTCTAACACTCCTTACAAGTCCGATACACCTCATAAGCATCTCTAAAGATGGTGGGCCAATAAAAACCAGAATCTAGGACCTTTCTCGCAGTCCTCTGTGGCCCAAAGTGTCCCCCTACTTGAGAGGCATGAGAAAAGTGCAAAATAGACTCAATCTCATAGTCGGGGACACATCGCCTAATCACCTGATCACTACAAAACTTCCAAAGAAATGGATCGTCCCAAACATAGTACTTGGCGTCGCTCTTTAGTTTGTGGATTTGTGACCTAGTTGCTCCTGTCGGAAAGACACCAGCAACTAGATAATTTACAAGGTCGGCAAACCAAGGGGTAACGCCATGCAACTGTAAATGCTTCTCATCAGGAAAGTCATCCTGAATGGGGGAAGGATCCTCATCCCTCTCTATCCTACTCAAGTGATCAGCCACTAAAATTTCAGCTCCACTCTTGTCCTTTATCTCTACATTAAACTCTTGGAGCAACAACATCCACCGAATCAACCTCGGCTTTGCTTCAGGCTTCTTCAACAAGTATTTCAGAGCTGCATGGTCAGTGAAAACAATAACCTTGGAACCTAGCAAATATGATCTAAACTTATCGAGAGCAAAAACAACAGCCAGGAGTTCCTTTTCAGTTGTGGTGTAATTACATTGTGCAGCATCTAAAGTCCTAGAAGCATAGTAAATGACATGTGCAGACTTGCCTACCCTTTGTGCCAGGACCGCCCCCACAGCATAGTTAGAAGCATCACACATGAGCTCAAAGGGAGGGTCCAATCGGGGGGCTGGATGATGGGGGTAGAGGTCAATGCCTTTTTCAAGAAGTCGAACGCCTTCTTGCAGTTATCATCAAAGCTGAATATGGCATCATTCTTGACAAGTTCGAGAGAGGAGAGAGCTATCTTCTTGAAGTCCTTAATAAAGCGCTGTGAGAAACCTGCATGACCAAGAAAAGAACGAATCTCGCGAACGCAAGATGGGTAAGGCAATGTGGAAATCACATCAATTTTAGCAGGATCTACTGAGATACCCTCTCTAGAAATAACATGCCCCAAAACAATCCCCTGTTCAACCATAAAATGACACTTTTCATAGTTCAACACAAGATCAGTTTCAATACATCTTTCTAAGACCAAATTCAGACTATGCAAGCATGCATCAAATGAGGAACCATATACTGTGAAATCATCCATGAACACTTCCATGCAATTTTCAATAAATTCAGTAAAAATGCTAATCATGCATCTCTGAAAGTGCCAGGAGCGTTGCAAAGGCCAAATGGCATCCTCCTATAGGCAAACGTGTCGAAGGGGCACGTGAAAGTGGTCTTCTCCTGATCCTCCGGTGCAATGTGGATCTGGAAGTATCCGGAGAAGCCATCAAGAAAACAAGAGGTGGGATTTACCGGCCAGCCGCTTCGAGCATCCGATCGATGAACGGCAAAGGAAAGTGATCCTTTCGAGTGGCCTGGTTCAACCTCCTATAGTCAATACTGAGACTCTCCAGCCTATTCCGGACTCTAGTGGGGACAAGCTCATTGTTCTCATTTCTTACCACCGTGAGGCCAGATTTCTTGGGCACAACTTGCACCTGGGCTCACCCAAGTACTATCGAGAGATGGGGTATATGATACCCGCATGTAGGAGTTTTGTTACCTCCTTCTTTACCACATCCGTAATCAATGGATTTAGCCGCCTCTGCGGCTGCCTAAACTGGTTTAGCCCCATCCTCCAATAGAATCCTATGCATACATCTAGAGGGGCTAATTCCCGGAATGTCAGCCAAGGTCCATCCAATTGCTCTCTTGTGCTTCTTCAAAACCTCCAAGAGTTTAGCTTCCTGGTCAGAGTCAAGGTTGGAGGAAATGATAACTGGGAGTTTTTCATTCCTCTCCAAGTAACCATACTTCAGATTGCCAGGAAGTGGCTTAAGCTCCAAGGAGGGTGGCTGCTCCACAGATGGTATGTTTGGAGCAGCCGGGCATCAAGAATTCCAGCCAAAGCAGACGACCTTCACTTACACTATCACCCTGCAAAGTAGAATCAATCTCAGCACAAACAACACAAGGGTTAGTGTTAGTACAGTCATCGCATGAATAAACATCATTAAAATCAGAAATGGATGGAAAATCAGCAACCAAGTCATCATAGGTGTCATCAACAATTTCGGAGAGCAACTCTATTTGGAAAACAGAGTGCTCTTCCAATGGATGCTTCATAGCATCAAAAATGTTGAACCTTGCAATAATGTCACCGAACTCCATGGACATGGTTCCATCATCAACATCTATCTTCGTCTTTGCCGTCTTCATGAACGGCCTGCCCAGGATGATTGGTGATCTACTTGAATTGGTTTCCCCTGCCATGTCCAGGATGTAAAAGTCGGCAGGGAAAATCAAATCATCAACTCGTACCAACACATCTTCTACCACTCCCATGGGGCGAGCATTGGTCCTGTTGGCCAACTGTATGGTAAGTCCTGTATGTTGCAAAGGGCCCAGATCAAGGTTGTTGAAAATGGAGGTGGGCATGACATTTATGGAGGCTCCCAAATCCAACATGCAATTGTCGAATTTGCTGTCCCCAATGGTGCATGGAATAGTGAAAGTGCCCGGATCCTTGCACTTCTGTGGCAGTTCCTGGGTGAGGGCTGAAACTGTAACCTTCTCAGGGGCAAGTTTGGGTAGAATGAGGGCTGAAACATTTCGCCCTAAGTTAACTCTCTATTACCCTTCATCCTCCTCTTGTGGGTACACAAATCCTTCAGAAACTTTGCATACCTTGGTACTTGCTTAATCACATCTAGGAGTGGAATGTTTACCGCCACCTTTCTGAACACATCTAAGATCTCCTTCTCCTTGTCTTCCCCATCAACCTTCTTATTTTTCTGCACTCTCTGTGGGAAGGGAATCGGGGGCACATACACTCTCTCAGTTTCAACAACAACAGAGGGCTCAGGAATGGCCTCAACAGTTTCTTCATCTTTCTCAGGGGTTCCCTCTACTACTTTCCCGGATCTCAGAGAAATGGCACTTACATTGGGATTGGGGGCATTGGGATTCACCACTGTCTGTGCAGGTAGTTGGCTCGATCCCTGAGCTTGCTGTAAATTGTTTATGGATGTGGCAAGCTGTCCAATCTGTGTCCTCAAATCCTGAATGCTAGCATCTGTTCGCTGCTGAGACTGTCCAACTTGATGCTGAAACTGGAGATTTTGTGCAGCCATTTGTTTGACCAAGTCTTCTAATGAAGGTCCGGAAGGTGCAGAAGTGGTCACTTGAGGAGGATTCGGTGGTGGTGCCACCGGTTGTTGTTGGGATGAGTTCCCATACCGCAGATTAGGGTGATTCCTCCAGTTGGGATGGTACCTATTTGTGGAGAGGTCAGGAGTACCGTACCGGTTCTGATTATTGCCTTGATTGTAGAGATTAGCTGCATAAGCTTGAGGCATATCAGTGATTGACCCATCCTTCAGAATAGGGCACGTGTCGGTCAGATGCTCAGGAGAACTACACATGCCACACAACCTCGCCGGCTGAACCTTTTCCATTGCCAGTTGCTTCACCAAACAAGTGAGCTCATCAATTCTGGTTTCGAGTGCCTTGTTGGAAGATGAACCTTGGATCTCATTTACACCCCTTGTCTCGACAGAGTTGCTCCTGGTTGTGAACTGCTGGGAGTTTAATGACATATTCTCAATCAATTGTTTCGCAGCAGCTGGAGTTTTATCGACGAGTGCTCCTCCACTAGCGGCATCCAAAATATTTCTGTCCATTGGGAGCAATCCCTCATAGAAATACTGAATAAGGAGCTGCTCAGAAATCTGGTGTTGAGGGCAGCTAGATACCAACTTCTTGAACCTCTCCCGAAGACTCACCAATGACTCATTGCTTTGCCTCGATGCCACATATCTCCTTTCCGATGGAAGCGACTCTGGAGGCGGGAAGTATCTTTCCAGGAAAACCTTCTTCGAGATCATTCCAAGTTGTAACAGAATTTGGCTCCAAATAATATAGCCAATCCTTTGCAGCGCCTTCAAGGGAGAATGGGAAGGCTCGCAATTTGATATGGTCTTGATGTGCCTTCCGGCCTCAAGGGTGTAGAACAGACCACCTGGAATTCCTTCAAATGCTTATCTGGATCCTCTCACCGCAAGACCACTAAATCTTGGCAACAAGTGTATTAAACCAGATTTAAGTTCAAAAGGAGCAACCACACCAGCATACTCAATACACAACCCATTGTAGTTAACATCAGGGGCAGCAAGCTGCCTCAATGTCCTTTGGTCACCCATGTTATTAAAAACAGGTTCGAAATCAGAATTACCACTAGTGCTTGCCCGTATTGCCCTAAGGCGTGTGTGCAGTGTTCTTTCAATTTCAGGGTCAAAATCACACAAGTCAGGACAAGTAGACCTAGTGGCCAGTCTAATTCAAAACAAAAACAAAAACAAAAAGCAAGAACAACAAACAAGAGTCCCCGGCAACGGCGCCAATTTGAGCTATTGTCGCGCGCACGCGTCAAAAGATGAGCGGTTAGTAAAAATGTAGTTTAGTGTGCGACAACTCGGGTATCGTATCACAAGGACTCTTGTAGTGCTATTATCGCAGAAAATCAGTTTTCTTGGGGGGGTGTTTGGTTTGAAATTGATTGGAAAACAGAATGAAAACAGAGCATAAAAACAGAGCAAATTACGTGTTTATCAAATAAGACTAAGACGATCAATCTGCTGTTTCGTTTCCCACTATCATCGGTTCATGTAATTCCATGCCCTAAGCAGAGTCTAATCCCTTTTCGATTGTAGCATCGATTAACAAGCGAAAACCGACGCTACGGGACATATATTCCTAATTCGAATTAAGCAAACGGATGAAGCCCTTCGTGAATTAAGCAAACACGAATTGAACGCACGCGAATTAAGCAAACGCGATTAAGTTTAGGAATATAAAATCATCGAAAATAAATCAACACTAATTCGATACAAACTGAATTAAGCAAACAGAGAATAACAAATAGCATTGAAAGAGAGAAGAGAATTAAATCAGAAATTACAAGACCTCAAGTGTTGGCGGAAGCCGATTACAGCAGATCAACCTAGGGAGATTAGTTCTCCATCAAAAACGCAATACAACCAGAGAAATTCGAAAACAAGGATTAGCCAAAAGATCCTTCTGTTCTGCCCTAAACAGCTATTTATAACTTTCAGAAACTGCGCATTCTCGCGAGGCGAGTGGTCTCTCGCGAGGCGAATATTAAAATGGCGCCTTCTTGAATTTGTATTCTCGCGAGGCGAGCATGATTCTCGCTAGGCGAGTCTTCAAAACCTGGGTTGTTACAGCCGTGATGCCTATCACGGCCAGGCCGTGATGGTCTCTGTCTTCAAGTGCTTATCTGTCATGGCCGTGACCTTCATCACGGCCAGGCCGTGATGGTCTCTGTCTTCAGGGGTTTCTCTTCACGCCTGTGATGGGTGTCACGGGATGACCATAATGCTTGCTGACTTCAGGCTCGCGAGGCGAGCAATAGATCGCGGGGCGAGGCAGAGAACATGACTTTTCTGGTACTGGCTGGTCCTCACTCTCGCGGGGCGAGTATCTGCTCGCGTGGCGAGTTGTTTCCAGATTGCAATTTCCATTGTTTCCTTCATTCCTTGGACTCTAAGTCAGCCTGAAAACATGAAAAAGTCATAAGTGCTTTATTTGACTCGAAAACTGGCTAAATAGCCCTAAATCTACTTAAGGGACTCAAAACCTTGCTTGAGGACAATCAAGCCTAATTTAGGTGAAAACGAGATATAATTGGCACAAAACCACGGTCATACTAGTCATAAAACTAGATGAGCCAGAGGCTTATCACCCTACTAAGAACCTCTTCAGCAAGGCAAAAGAGGAGAGGAGACAAAGGATCTCCTTGCCTGACTCCCCTTTTGCAGCTGAAGAAGCCAGCAGCCTTTCCATTCACAGCAATGGAGATCTTTGCTGAATTCAGAATAACCCTCACCCAATTACAAAAAACCTGATCAAAACCAAAAGCATCAAGGACTTTCAGCAAGAAGCCCCAGTCTAAAGTATCAAAAGCCTTCCGAATGTCAATCTTTATAGCCAATTGGCCACCAAAAGATCTTTTATGCAGCAAGTTAACAGCCTCAGAGGCAGAACAAACACAATCCACAATCTGCCTACCTTTGATGAAACCTCTTTGGTTGCAAGAGATGATTTTAGGGGCTATTATTGCCAGCCTATCAGCCATTACCTTGGTTATGATCTTGAACTGGAAATTAGCCAATGCAATAGGCCTATACTGATCTACTCTAACAGCACCTTGAACTTTAGGAATCAAAGCCACCACATTAGAGTTGAGGTTAGGTAAGATCCAACCATCTTTAAAGAATTGCAGCACTGAGTGGAACACATCATGAGAGATAATATCCCAGAAATGCTGGTAGAAAAAACCCCCAAATCCATCAGGCCCCGGAGCACCATTTGCATTCATTGAAAACACAGCATTCTTAACTTCATCCATGGATGGCAGCATGGTAAGCATGTCATTGTCCTCACTAGAAACAAGTTTAGGGATTACCTTGTCAACCAGACCATTGTTATGGCACAGATTATCAGATGCAAAAACAGCCATAAAATGGTCCAGGATATGCTCCTCTATTGCTGCAGGCTGGTTCAGAACTTGATCTCCCTGCATTAGAACAGAAATCTGCTTTGTGACATGTCTGATCTTGGCTGTTCTGTGAAAGAAAGTTGTGTTTCTGTCACCAAAGGCATACCAGTTCATTCGGGCCTTCTCCATCCAGAACTGCTCCTCACATCTAAGGGCATTTTGTAATTGAATTTGCCTCTCTTTTTCCTGAACATGGAGACTGTCAGAGTAGCCAAACTGATTCAATTGATGTTGAATGTTATCCACCTCTGCCAGTGCATTTGTAACATTAGTATGAACATTACCAAAATCCTGTTTATTCCATTCTCTAAGCCTCCTTTTGAGAAGCCTCAACTTTTGTGACAAGACAAACATAGGGCAGCCATAAATTTTCTCCTGCCAAACCTCAGATACTACTTTGATGCAATCTGGATGTGAAGACCACATTTTTAAGAACTTAAAGGAAGAACCATGAATACAACTATCTTTTTCCAAAGATAATAAGATAGGAAAGTGATCTGACTTACTCCTGGTAAGAGTACAGCAGGAAACACTCGACCAGAAATCAAGCCATAGGTCATTACAAATGGATCTATCCAATCTTCTTTCAGAAAAAGAGATGCCCCTCCTACCATTGGCCCATGTGAATTGAGCACCCCGGGTTTGAACATGATGCAGTTTGGAAGAATCAGTCCAGTTCCTAAAGTCCTCACAAGAAGCACTAGAGGGAAGTCTGGAACCTCTATGCTCATGAGAACCGAGAATAGCATTGAAGTCTCCAATGTGACACCAAGGACCAGGATGAGATTGTTGCAAATTAGAGAGATCCAGCCAGAGCTGTCTTCTGACCACCACACTGGTAGCAGCATAAACAGTTGAGACAAAAAATTCCTGACCATCCTTCTCAAGGGAAAAAGCAATAAACTGATTTGAGTTGGCAATTATGTTTGGAGTGTAAAAATTAGAACATAAGCACCAGAGGTTTGGCAGTAAACCATTTCTATTATTGACAGCAAAGATCTTTAAATTTAAGCTGTCCCAAAAGCTAACAGGCACAGAATCATGCGCAATCCAAGGCTCTGATATGAACAAAAAATCTGGTTTATTTAAAACGCAAAGCTTTTTCAAGACTAACCTAGTATCAAGGTTACCAATACCTCTAGCATTCCAATAGAGGAGCTTCATTATGCAAAATTGAGAGGACCAGCCCTTGCTCGGGCCATAACATGCTTAGCCTTGGCAGCTTCTTTTGTTTTCTTTTTCAACCGCTTCTTTTGTGACTTAGACAGAACCACAGTGAAATTCTCATTTAAAGTCTCTTCAGGAGCATCATCAGGAGCATCATCAGTCTCATCACTCCAAAACTTGGAGATTATTCGGATGTCTTTATCTACCTGAGGAGGCATGCAGTGGAGCTGTGTAGTCAGCACGTTTCCTGACGTGTGAGCCTTAGTAGCAAAATCACTGCCAACATCTACAGAGTCAGAAACATTGCTATCAGAAACATGGCTCAAAGATACATTGCCCTGGGGAGGAGTGTGAGCTTGTCTAATTGAATCATATGCAGGGGAAATCTGGTCAACCAAAGGTTGAGGATCACTAGGTTGTAAGTCCACAACACCATTGAATTCAAAAGATCCATCAGTTTGATCCTGCTGCAGCTTCTCAACCTCAGTATTGGTTATAAAACCAAATAAGACACCATCACATGGTTGGTCCCTTACTAGACCTGGGCTGCCAGAGACACCACCATGGCCAACACAAGTAACTTGGGGAGGGTCCTCAATAATAATTGCCTTACCATTATTCTGAGCCTTCACAGCATTGACCTTCTCAACATTGGCAGCCTGCTTGGGAATATATTTAAGTGTTGTCTGCTTCTGATTTCTCACAGGGGCCTTATCATGAGTCTTATCCTGGTTAAAATGACAACCCTCCAAAGAGTGACCAATGGAAAGGCAATTAGAACAAAACTGGGGAAGCCACTCATACTCAACCTCAACAGGGAAGGCAAAGTCATCTCTTTCCACCATAATCTTATCTCTGAGAGTTCCCGAGAGGTCCAGATCAATCAACACACGTGCATAATGGCCAAAGGTTCTCTTTTTTGTAGCCTCATCCAGTGCAATTGGGACTCCAATAGCCCCACCAATTTCAAAGAGAATTTTTGGACGCCAATATTCTCTCGACAAGCCATGGAAACGAACCCAACCTTGGAAATTTTTCTGCTTAATGGTTTTCGGGTTGAAGTCAGGAGTCCATGCAAAAACTCTCAGAACTCCTGGATTCAAACTCCACGATCCTATTGATCGAAGGCTGCGCAGGTCTTCCAAAGAACCAAAACTAAATTCATAGAAACCTCTACCAAGAGAAACCATGGTCCAGGAGCCAGCCAAATTCCAAAGCTTTGATAGCTTCTTGCGCAAGTCATCAACCCTAATTGGAGAGTCACCTTTGGAAAGAGTCAAGCGACCATGGAGGACGTTCATGCAGTCTGCAACGCCCGCCCTATATTCATCTTCAGATATCTTAATAGATAATGTATCCCCTAACAAGCGTGGTTTAGGCAGTTGACTGACAGGAATGTCACAAGAATTTCGAAGCGCTTGGGCGAAAGTTTTCTCCTGTCGAAAGTTAGGAGGGTGGGGCATCACGATGTTATCAGAAGTAGAACGAGAGGAGGGATGAGGGTCAGGAGGACGGGAGTCTGAGTCAGGAAACAGAAAGGACCAAGGGCAGTTTGATGCGATTGCCATGGTGCAACGGCAGTCACGAAGAATTCATACAAACCCTAGCAGGGCATTAGGGTTCTTGCAGGTGTCAGATTTGTGACAAATTGATGCAATGACACATGATAGAGCATTCTTTTTGCTAAAATGCTCTTGGATCTAGAACCTATACACCTTAGATAAGTCATATAAATCATTATCCACTTAAAGATTGAAGAAAACTCATTTAGCCTACATGAGCACAAATTCGGCCAAGGCTAGAAAATTTAGTTAGAAATTTCTTTTGTTTTCAAACTCTTAGATTTAGAACATAAAAATCCTAGATAGCTTATAACCAACCTCTTCAAAGTTAAAAATTGAACAAAATCTCCTTTGCTCATCCAAGCATAGGTTCAGCCATATTAAGAAAATAGGGGAATAAAATTCTTTTGATTACATTCTGTTAGATGATGAAAGTAGAAGTCGTATAAAGATCATAGAAATTGGTTTCAAATTAAAATTATTTTTCTACAATTTTCTAGAATTATTTGAAGTTCTAGATCTAAGAATAGAATTTTGTGAAAAACTTGATGAACATGAAAATTGATGGATGATTAATGAAGCTAAGATGATGAGGAAGAGATTCCTCACCTTGGAATGAAGAAGTTTGATGAAGGAAATGAAGAACAATGATGAACTTAGCAAGATCACTATGATGTTCTTAGTGTTTTGTCAGTAAAATGCCTTAGGAAAGAAAAAGAAATGTCTAAGTGTGTGAGTGTAGTGTGTGAACCGTGTATGTTGAGTGAGTGAGGAGAGGAAATTGTTTAGTTAATTGTTTAAGAGAACCATGGTTGAAATTAACTTGACATAAGTCATGTTAAGCTTAGAAAAATAATATAATTCTTAACTAAGGTTAATAGTAATCATGGTTAGGTTAAAATGTGTTGTGGAGGGTGATGGAACGGTGTGACTGAGTTTGGACCACAAAATAGGAAGAAGAAGCTAATTTGTACATGACTTTCCTTAACCATGGTTAACATTTAGCTATGATAGGTTAGGTTAAGGGTATTTTGGTCATGTATTCTAAAATTGCATTTAATGCATCATAAATGCTTGGTGAGTCATGGTGGTGACTCACCCCAAGACTCAGTGTAACCCCCTGCTTTTCGGTTAATGCTTTTATAAAACTTGTTTGGTTGTTTGAGTTGGTTTTGTTAAGTTTAAGTTGATGGCTAAGGGCTTAGTGGGATTCTTGGCTCAAAAGTCCCTTTCTGGTACATGAGCACGCTTGTGCTCATTAGCCAGCATGCTAGTGCTCAAAGCCAGGAGCGTGTTGCAAGTTTTAAGTTGAGCACGCCCGTGCTCAATGTGCGGACCACGTCTCGCTGATGCTTAGTCCAACACGACCATCCTCAAGGAGGTGCACGACGTGCTCAAGTTCAGTCTATATATGCTTGCACAGAACTCGAGGGATTACGTGAAAACCCTATTTTAGTATCTGCTGCCACCCTAGTGCGGCAAGAGCAGTTTCATTCCCTATTTCCATCAAACTCAATCAGTTTCTTGAGTATTGGAGACCCTTGGGAAGTTTTGTTTCGCCTGTTCATGTATATAGGTAATGTTTCTTTCCCTTGTAGTTCCTTTTCATGGTGTTGAATCGGAAACTTATGGTTTACGTTTTGTTTGGCCAAGGATTGGAAGAGTTAGCTGAGCCGCTTGGGGAACCGTGACCAGTTTGACTGTTAGAGCAACCTTCAATCCAGGTATGGGGAGCAGGGTAGTGTATTCATTAGGAAGTGGGGGTAGTGTAAGGTAAAGGGGTTCCCATGACCCCGGTTTGTCATATGTGAATGAATGATTAAATATGCTACATTGGTTTTTTTATAACATGTTCTTGGTTTTTTAGTATGTTATTTCATATGCTTATGTTCATGATATATGTCACTTGATGTTTCTGTTGATTATCTTGGTATGAACATGATGCTATGTTGATAGTTGTTGTTGGTATGATGTTGGTTGTATGATTGGTGTTAATGTTGAGTTTTGATGATGAGTTTTAACCCTTAAAATACGCTGCTAACTGACCTAGGATTAATGGATTAATCTTCCCTAAAAATTGGTTAAAATCTGTGTTTGAACTGTGCCCATAACAGTACTGTCGTGCATTGGGCACGACAGTGCTGGACAGGGACCATGCCCGTGCAGCTGAGCACGGTCATGCCTAATAGGATGCACGACCGTGCTGATGAGAACGGTTGTCCAGGAAATGAAGCACGTTTGTGCTTCACTTACGTGACCAGCACGACCGTGTAGGGGACAAGTACACCCGTGCTCCCCTACAGGACTGAAATGGAATTAAAGGTTTAAAAAGGGGTTTTAACCCCAATCTTCCCAATAACGCTATGTTGACATGATTAATTATTGTTAAAGATTAGATAATTCAGTCAATGGTTAATGAAGATAATTACTGATGATAAGATGTTTAAGTCGGTAACCGTTGGGTTATCGTACGTTGATAACTTTGGAGCTTATTGGCCAAAGTGGCCTCAATGCTTATTGGTCGAGGTGTTGATGATGTTAAGTCTTGGGTGCTTATTGGCCCAAGCACGATGATGTTGATGATGAAGTCTTAGGATCTTTTTGGCCCGAGTAAAGGAGGTGGTTGTTGTTGTTTGTTGTTGTGCCATGCATAGAGCATTGGAGTTTAGGGGGAGGTTCGACATAGGGGAGATCACTCGAGAGTACGGTGATCTGGCCATCCAGGGTAGGTCACTCGAGGTTTGGTGATCGCGGCCCCCCCGTGATTAGGCATCCACGGTTTGATGCGTTGGCTATCCATGGGGTTCTCCCGAGGTTCGGTGAACTGCCGGTGTTGGTGCTTCTATGGCCAATACGGATATGTCACTCCGAAGTCGTTCATCTTGAGTTAGTTTGGATCCATATGAATAATGGATTAGCGGAGTAGTGTTGCTTTGCACCGCATAGCATATTTGATTTGGATGATGTTGATGTATGATGATATATATATGTGTTGATGTATGCTATGATGTTTCCATGCTTGTTTGTTTACCTTGCTTTCAATCTCCATGCCGTATATGTTTACATGATTCTTACTCCCCGTTCTCTTTTTTCTTGTTGGCATGTTTGGTTTCATGCAGAGGATGGTGAGCAGCCCGGAGAGGAGTGACTCTGAGGTTTCCACCCCTCATGGTTAGGGCCTTTCTTCTGTTAGTCTAGTTTTCAGTTGTATTCCGAGGTGTTTCCGGAATGGTTATACTAGCTCTGTTGTGACATCGGGTTGGGACGTTTTTTAGTGTTTTATTTGTTTAATTGTTTTAAACTTGTTTTCATTTCCGCGTTTCGAGAATTCGTTCATGTGCGACCTTTCTACCCATAGACAAATGTTTTATTCATTTCAGTAAATACATGGTTTATTCTTCAGCTTTGTCCTTTTATACCTTTTTGACATGCGGGGTATCAAGGTGTCACACTCAGCTCCTCTGGTGTCCGGTTCTGTCTCTGCAGTTCTGTTTCCGACTCTATTGGTTTTTCGATTAGGGTTTTACGCCCGAATAAAAACATAATATTAATAACCAAACTGGTTGGAAATATGATTTAAACATAAATCGTTTCGTTCACGAGTAAAAATTAGGTTTTCTGATTAGCAAAATCTTACTGTCAATGAAAACGCAGACCGTTTTCCGTCTGAAATTTCACCAAAATTCGTCCGAATAAACATAATATTTTATTTTTGATTAGAAATTTGGAAAGTAGAATTCCTCATGGACATAATATAAAAATCTACAATTTTCCAATTTCGGGTCAAATTAGGGTTTTCTACCAGTATAAAGTTATACTGTCAGTAAAAACACAGACCGGTTTCCGTTTGAGTTTAAAACCCAAAATTTCCCCGTAACCCTTTACCATAAGATAGAGTATGAATATGATTTTATTTTATTCAAAATCATTTTCTTGGTCTCAGATTAAAATATAAATAATTATATCTTAACCGATAATACAGTGTAATTAAAAACAGGCTGTTACATATGAATCCCTGTTGAAATATTTGTGATGTTATGTTATCTTTTGTTGTTGTCATATGCTACTGTTTTGTGAGTTGTGTATGTGACTGCTATGATAAAACCCATATGTCGGTATCTCACCTTTGCATTATTTCTATTTGGTTTCTATTTGTGGTATCTTGTTTTTAGTGTATAGATGATGCAGAGGAGTTTCCAAGCTTCACTCTGGATATTAGTCTCGATTTTGAAAAGGTCGTTGAACGTGGTGATGACCACGGGGTTTTATAGTGGATAGCCTTAGAGCGACCAACTTAGGATTTCCTTTTTGATTATTTGGTTTTGAGAAGGTCTGTACGTATGTTTCTTTGTGAATTTTCAGTTTGAGATTCAGCTTTGTATGTTGAAAACATTTTTCCTGAAAATTTGTATAAGGTGGTGGTCTTGTTTGTATTATGACTAGAATTAGTATATTGATGTGTGAAACGTGGTTTTACTATTTTAACGCATGTCATAAATTTTTCAGTGTTCTGCAAGAAAATTTTTACACCCACTTTCATGACTTCTAAAGAATTTCACGAGTTATTTTTCGAAAGCAACCAGGAAATTGTTTTTCATTTTATTTTCCGCAACGACTCTGAAATGTTGCGCCAAGGGAGGTGTTACATATTCTGCCTTTGATGAGGACCTAGACACTGTGTGTGTTTCTTAGACTTCCATGAAATGAGAGAAGGTCCAAGAAAGATAGAAAACCCTATGGTGGATCTGTGAGAATCTGGACAAGCAACCCAGTCTGAGTAACTAAATGTTGTCAGTTTAAGGTATGATTTGGAAGGAAATAGAAGTCATATCCATGGTGTGTCATTGAGTTATTGTAGGACCAGAATGGCATCATCATGGTGAGCTTGCATTGAATTGGTCACAAACTGACTTAGTCGATTAACAGCAGAAGTCAGGTCTGGCCTAGTGTGTGTTAGGTAGATTAGTCTTCCTATGAGCCTTCTATAGGCTTGAGGATCATCAAATGGCTTTGCATCATCTTTTCATAGTTTAAGATTAGTAGGCATAGGGGTAGTTACAAGCTTGCACCCGAGAAGTCCAACATTATCAAGTAACTCCAGCGCATATGTTCTTTGACTGAGAACAAAGCCCTTTTTGGATATAGCTACTTCAAAGCCAAGGAAGAACTTCAAAGAACCAAGGTCTTTGATTGTTAATTTAGCATCTAAAAATGCCTTTACCGTATTGATCTCATCAAGGTTATTGCCAGTAAGCAAAATATCATCAACATATACTAGAAGCACAGTGATGTCATGATTGTGCTGTTTGACAAATAAGGAATAATCATATTTGGATTACTGATATCCAAGATGAATGAGGGTAGAGGTTAGATTGTGGTTCCTTAAATGAATAAATGAAAACATGAGAAGGGGGTTGAATTGTGTTTTACTTAAACTTTTCGAAAACAGATCTATTTTCTCATAGAACATGTGTATCACACACTTAGAAGCAGCTGAGACGGAATAAAATAAAGAAAGATGTGTTTAAGGTTTTACAATTTTAACCCCTGTTAGCACAATAAAATATATAAAGCAAACTTAAAGAGGATAGGGATAAGAAAGGTTAACATAGAGATTTATACTGGTTCACCCCACATCTTGGGCTACGTCCAGTCCTTGGTTTCACCAACTGTTTACTCTATAATTGATCAGGTTATTGACAAGTATTATTTTCACACCTAGCCTCTTCAGGCTCCTTCAAGTATTGTTTGCACACCTAGCCTGTCCAGGCTCCTAAACAAGTATTATTTAATGCTAGCCTCTTCAGGCTCTACAAGAGATAAGTTTTAATGAAGTAACAGCTTCAATATTACAGCTTTGCAAGTCAATCGAAATAACACTCAAAGAGTGAATATGAAATAAGGTTGGTATGACTGCATAAATAACTTCTCAATAAATAGAAATGATTGAACAGAGAAGTATTCTCTTGAGAAGAATGAAAGAATTTTAGAGATTTGAATGTAAGGCAAGTATTGAATGCTTTCAGTTGATTTGTATTGATTAATTGTCTTGAAATAGCTTTCAAAGTCTTCCTTTTAATTCATCACCAATAAATCCGTTGTGAGAGATTCTTCGAATGAATAAGGTTTTTGTTCTTTTATTCATAAATGCCAAAGAGTCGTTATGATCCTTCATTTAATGTTTATCATCGTTGGCGAGTTTCAAGACAAGATGAACGTACTACTTTGCATTGTTTTATCAGAGTACAACACAATTCAGGGCATATACAGTTGCTTTTCTGGCTTGGACAACGTGAGTTTCCTTATTTATGAAACATTGGTATACGACCGCGTAAAGTGCATTAGCTTGTTGCAACAAAAAGAATTTATAGCAGGTGCTTTATGCTTTGTGCTTTTTGTATTTGGGTCGGTGTTTTTTGATTTGAATATGTGAAGGGATTTTCTTGACTCCAAATGAGGAAACATATATGTGCTTCCAGACACTCTGATTGATCAGACACATGTTGCATAAATGGTTGCTACTGAGTTTCCAGTCAGACGCATTGAAAGAGTAAACTCAGATGCATGATTTAATATCAGATGCTTTATTTTACTTAATGTTATCTGTTTAAACATTTGTTTTCCTGCACACTTAATACACTTGTTAGTATATTTCAAATAGTTCAATTAAAATCATCAAGCACCAATGTTTGGATTCATCAAAATTGGAGATGTCAAATCTTTAGACTTAACAATCTCCCCATTTTTGATGATGACAAACATTTTCTTATGATTTTAATGAATGTCATGAAAAACAGTATATATGAAAAGATTAAGCACATTAGAGCATACGTATTGATATTTAGATCAGACGCATTATGAAATATGTAACGCTTATGTTCATGCTCCCCCTAAACTTATGCATATGTTTAACAATTTATTAGGGTCATTTGCTTTTTATAAGTTCACATGTTATCCCCCTTTGTCATCAACAAAAAAGGAGAAAAGCACAAGGAAAGAGAAACAACAAAATAAACAAAGAAAGTCACTATGCATTTAGAACATCACAAACAAATACATTGCAAAACAAAAGAAAAACTTTAAAAACTATTTGTTTTACCTAGTGAAATAATCTCTTAAGAGCAGATCAATGCCTTCTAGCTTCTTGTGAAGATCTACAATCCCAGCACGGGCAACAAGATCCACAACAAGAGTGTCAAGGCCATCTGTGGCAGAAGAAGAAGGTGTAGAAGAGGTAGAAGGGCCAGACTCATTAGTAGTCTGAGGAGGTTCATAAGGAACAATCTCAAGATAGTGCCAAGGGAGAGAGCCCAGAAGAAATGATAAAGGTAAGATTGAAAACAAAAGGAAAAAGAGAAATAGATAAAGGAAAAACTGAGTGCAAAGAACCGTTTGGTAAAAGACAAGGAATGGGAAAAGAGAGATGTTCAAAATTTTGAAGAGAAATTAAAAGACTAGAAAGGTGACAAAAGAACCAAGTTAAATCACCCGAGTGAACAAGGAAACTGAGAGTATAAAAACAAAAAGGATTTAGGTAAAAACAAATAGGTAGAATAAAAATATAAGGGATGAAAATAAAGGATGGGTAGAAAGGGTATATCTTCTTGCATTCCTGCCTTTGCTAATCTAGATATCCTATCCAAGGAATCTTATAGAAGGAAATTCTGTCTCCACAGAGAAATAGTCCAATGAACAGACTTCAGCTTCACATCAGTTCTACTCAGCAAAGATATCTACTTCTTACTTTTCACTTCTATCGGCTTGGGTGACTTTGGATAAGTTCCTCTGTCAGGACACAACTTCGGGACAGTATCAGGCCACATACAAGCAGTTGGATTTGGTTTCCATTTCCAGGATGAGCACATAGTTTCATTCATCCTTAGTGCAATTTGTTATCCAACCAGATTGTTTATTGCTTGAAGGTCAGCAAGTGTTAAGGTGTTAGGATTGAAGCAGTTAAATGGTTGGGGTGTGATAGAGATATATTTGAAAGGTGTGGTATTGACTTTAGGCATACCTCTCTAAGGGTTTGTAAGAAAGGATGGGGGTATTTCCATGAAATTGTGGGTTTCCAAGAAGTAGTGAGAGAGAATATAAGAAAATCAAAAACTTGTCCAACTGGTACAAGTGGTTGATTTTCTCTGGATGATGATGAGTGGATGGGTGAGGGATTTAGTGAGGTTTGTGTTTGTGATTCTAATCAGTTATTTTCTGGAGTGAGGTTCAGATTAAATGATCTGAGGGATTGAGATAGAAGATTTGTGGCAATAAAAACTCAGGCAAGAAGAAGAGAGTTTGGAGGTGAGGGTGTAGATGAAGAGGTAGAGGATGATTGAAACTGAGGTGGAGAAGAAGGTGAGGGTTCTTGTGGCCTTGGTGGAGAAGCAAGTGGTGAAGATATCTTCACGAGATCAACAATCTTCAACCTTGTAGACCTTCTGGCTAAAAAGACTTCTGCTTCAGACTTTCTTTCAAATCCTTCTTGGGAGTTTCAGCAGGCTCCCCCTGAACCAGATCCTTCTTTAGAATCTTGGAAATTGGTTCGTGATCATAATCATCAGATGCATCCTTGATGATCAACTTCCTCTTAACTTGAAGTTTGGGCCTTGTTTTTGGATCAAGAGGCACAGACTCCTTGGATTCTTCTGATTCTTCAGATTCCTCAGAAGAGTCATCATACACTTTAGCAGACTTATCAGCCTTGTCTTCATATGAATCAGGCACTTTCCCTAGTTTTCTCAACTTCATATGAGACAACGTTCCTATGTTAAAGGTTGTTGCCAAGTCAACTCTTCCAGCACTGAGTTGAAAACCTTTATTCTCCAACAACTTGGTGATAAGCATCCCATAAGTATAGGAGGTGCGATTATGTGGATTCACCATCTTCATCATGTAATTGAAGATAAGATCATTCAAATATATCTTCCTCAAACTAAGCAGATGGAACATAGTAAATCTGTCCATTTTTTTCACATTGTTTCTTGCCCCACTTTTGGGCATGACACAGTTTAGAAGAAGGACATGTAGAAAGCATCCTTTAGGAACAGGTTTTTAAGCAACCTTCTTTCAAGGGTTGGTTTATCTATATAGAACTTGATTTACATATGCTTCCCCAAAATTGTCTTCCTAGTCATCAGAGAAATCTGCTCCTTCCCTAGGCCAGCCAGTAACATCTTTAAGATTCTTCGGAGAAAAGAGATAGTGTTTCCTATTCAGCTTTGTGCGAATGTACAACTTTACTTTTGTTAACCTTTCATCAACATTTTCCAAGAATTGTTGTACCGAAAGAGGGTACACCAGTTCCTTTAGTTCAAAGAACTTGGTCCATTGAGAGACTTCGAGTTCTGGAAACACATCCATCCTAGGTTTCTGTATTTACTGCAGATTCATTGTTCTACCCGATAAAACCTCCTGAAGATCTTCCATACGTCCAACAACACTTACAATCTTCTTAGAGAGTCCTTTGGATGCCATGGATTTAGGGTTCTTTTTTATAAGGAAAAGAGATTTTGATTTTCTTGTTCACAAGAGAGAGAGAATGTATAGATAAGCTACTGAGATTTAGATGGCATGTTGAATGTCGTTTTGTTTGTCTAACAAATAATGAGTGTTCTGTTGGGGAGTCCGGGGAGCATCGGGAGCAACAATGGGCTAATGACCAGGACCACAAAGAGATCAAGACACCACATCTCCACCAAAAACCTTAAGGCATTAGGTATATGGGTCACCTCTCCTACATATCCTTCATTTAGCTCATTCCTAGCCAATGTGGGACTAACCACTCACACTTGCTTTTCCAACAATGTCCCCCTCAAGTGTGAGTCACCCACATCACTATACTTTCACCGCCGTTACCTACCAATGGGACACGCTGCCTGACTCCACCGCGATCAGGAAGACTTTCAATACAAGGATCAAATACACTTGGATCCACTCCCGCTCCACCATCAGGCCAAACCATGGCTCTGATACCACTTGCTTTGTTATTGTGTTACACTGTTGCGTTGTTGTTCCCTCCATCAGAGTGGCATCAGAGCTACTTGGCTTGTGGCATTTTGACTTGCTTGAATGATGGAGGAAAATACAAAGATGGCCTGTTTGAATGGCACTAATTATCATTTGTGGAAGGGCAAGATGAAGGATTTGCTCTATGTGAAGAATATGCATCTTCCTGTTTTTGCTACTCAAAAGCCAGATGCCAAGTCGAATGAAAAATGGGATTTTGAACATCAAAAGGTGTGTGGTTTTATTCGGAAATTTGTAGAAGATAATGTTTATAATCATATTGCTAATGAGACACATGCAAAATCTTTGTAGCCAAAGGTAGAGTCCTTGTATGCCTCTAAATCAGGGAATAATACATTGTACTTGCTGAAGAGCTTTACTAGTTTGAGGTACAAGGATTGGACTTCCATTTCAGATCACTTGAATGAATTTCAAGGGCTCCTTGATCAGATGTCAGGAATGGGTATCAGGTTTGATGATGAGCTTTTGGGACTATTTCTATTGTTATCTCTACCAGAGTCTTGGGAGACATTTCGGGTTTCTATCACAAGTTCAGACCCTAATGGTGTTGTCTCTTTGGAAATGGCAAAGGGTAGTGTTCTTAATGAGGAGATGAGAAGGAAGGTACATGGTACTTCATCTCAGTCCGAGGAGCTTGTCACTGAAAATAGGGGGAGAAGTCAGAGAAAAGATCGCTGAAGGGTGGTAGAGAGAAAAGCATGAGCAAGTCCAAGTCTCGAAACAAGAATTTGGAGTGTCATTATTGTCACAAAATAGGGCACATATAGAAGAATTGTTTTCTGTGGAAAAAGGATAACAAAGACATGAAGGGTGAGCAAAAAGAGAGGGATCATGATGATGATGACCGTGTCACTACTGCTACTGGTGATGATCTTGTTATTCTCCGTGACCATGAGTCGGTTAATCTTGTATCAAATGAGAGCATGTGGATAATTGATAGCGGTGCTACAATGCATGTTACACCGAGGATGGAGTTCTTCACATCTTATACTTTAGGTGACTTTGGAGTGTTGAAGATGGGTAATGATGGTGTGTCTAAGGTGATTGGTGTTGGTGATGTTTGCTTGCAAACCAACATGGGAATGCAGTTGTTGCTTAAAGGAGTCAAACATGCTCCGGATGTCCGCTTTAATTTGATCTCTGTGCAATTGCTTGATGAGGGTGGTTATGATAATCACTTTGGTTCTGGAAAGTGGAAACTCAGCAAAGGTAACTTGGTTGTGGCTAGAGGAGATAAAATTTCTAAACTGTATTCGACAAAAGCTTTAATTGCTAGGGTTAAATTGCTTAGCTAAAAAGGATTAAATTGCTTAGCTAAAAAGGATGTGCTTCCGGGATTGAAGAGTCAAGAGTTGGAGAAGTGTTCTCATTGCATGGCTGGTAAAGAGACTAGAGTATCCTTCAAGAAGCATCCTCCACTAGTGGAAAATATACATTAGACGGGAAATGTTTACGTCAGTTAACCAAAAGCTAGACGTTAAAAAGGGGGCGGTGGCAGTTTTGTAAATATCAGACTTCATTAATTCAATTTTAACATCAGTTGTTGTAAGGACTGACGTTAAAAGTGAAGTGACTCACTTTTAACGTCAGTTCAATAAACAACTGACGTTAAAAGTGAACCTTTTAACGTCAGTTCTTCATTGAACTTACGTTAAAAGTGAGTCACTTCACTTTTAACTTCAGTTCTTTTATCAACAGACGTTAAAGGTTATTTTAATAATTTTTTTTAGCTAGTATACGTACCCTTCCGCATTGCCTTCCTCAAAGTTTTAGTTTCACAATTGCTTTGATGTTTTGTGTTTCTGTTTTGAAAACTAAAATATATGTTTTGTGTTTCTGTTGAATCAATAACCCAAACCGGTTCTCATTCATGAAGTGTAATACAGGTCACTCCATATATATAGTGCAGTTTATTTCTAAACTTTTTTTTAAAACAAGTTTATTTTTAATCTTAATTAATTTGATTGAATTAGTAAACAAATTATTGTGCAAAGGAATGTTACAGAAGAATGGTACTTTATATAGAGAAGAGAGACTGATTTTCTATAAACTTAATGCTCAGGGGTAGGTAGCACAGTAGTCAAAGGAATTAATATTTTTGGATAAACGTATACACTTTTAACGTCAGTTGTCTTCAACAACTGACGTTAAAAGTTTTTTAATTTTTAACGTCAGTTTCTTAAGACAACTGACGTTAAATAAATGACCTTTAACGTCAGCTTTTACAAACAACTGAAGTAAAATGTTGTTTTATTTTGATTATAACGTTTACACCCGCGCGCCTTCTGCACTTCTCTGTACGTCTCTTTTCTCTTTTCATCACTCTGAACACTCACTCTCAACCCTCACTCTCACTCTCACTCTGCCCTAATCGCGAGCTCATCTCCACCGCAACCACCGCGAGGGCTTCTTCGCCACCACCGTGAGGTACACTCTTAACCCCTAACTCCGTCTTTTCCGCTCATTCTTTGCAATAACATGACATCTCTCTTTCCCCTTCCCGCGCACTAACTCTCCTTGCCCCTCTGCTCTCGGTAACCACATCGAACGTTGGCCACCACTCGAGCTCCCCTCCCCACCACCACGCGAGCACCTATTTCTGGTGAGTCTTTAGGGCACATTTTTTTATTTTTGGTTTTGAGTGTATGTTGAAACTTTAGTCTCAGTAGTTGAAACTTGAAACTGTGAGTTTGAGTTGTGCGGAATGTCTCTATTTTTTGTTTTGAGTGTATGTTGAAACTGTAGTCTCAGTAGTTGAAACTTGAAACCGTGAGTTTGAGTTGTTTGGAATGTCTCTATTTTTGGTTTTGAGTGCATGTTGCTCTGCTGGTTGATCTGTCATGGTCGTGATGCTCATCACGGCTAGGCCGTGATCAGTTCTGCTGTGATGGTGCAGTTCGGTTGTACGTTACGGCCGTGATGGACATCACTGCCAGGTCGTGACTAGTGCTTGGCAATCTTCAAAAACTATAGTTTTCAATCTTCCGTATTGTCCTTATATTGGATATATGTTTTGTATATCTACAGGACCTATCTAGTTATTTTTATTTATACTTCTGTATTTATTTTGAGTTATAACCTATGTTAATAAATATATATTGTTTCTGAACAAGCATACATATGGATCAGTCGGATAGCCCACAAGCACGGGAGGACACTGTGGGGGCTACGCAGGACCCGATCACGCCTACGCCTGATTCTAGTGTAAGTTTACATGTTATATACTATCTTTAGTCCTTCTTTTTAATGTAAGTTTATAATGTTACAACCCTCTATTTTATCATTTTTTTTCCATACAGACATCACAGGCTCATAGGAAACGGGGTAGAGGAGCCGCCTTGTTGAAGAAACTAGATAAGGATAGGCAAAGCGGACAGAAGCTTGAGGTGTCCTTCGATGCTAATCTAAATGCCTGGGGACCCTGTGCTAAAGAATTTAATAAGTGGGTATTTCTACAAGCGAAGCACCACGTAAGCATCAACTACAACCACTGGAATGACGTTCCACAGAACGTTAAGGATCAGATTTAGGAGGCTATCGCGGTATTTTACCTTTATATTCGTTTGATTTACATTATTAGATAATTATCCGAGTTATAATCCATCCAGTTGTTATGTATTTAATGTGTAGGTAGCTTGGACTGTGCCAAATGACGAGGATCATCGTCATAAATGTATGAAAATGGCATCAAAGCATTGGAATGGGTTCAAGCATGATCTTACCAGGTACTATGTACCTGGGAAGAAGCGGCTTGATAAAATGTTCTCGGGTTATCCCTGGATTGATCAGGATACTTGGGATATGCTTGCTAGGAGTCGACAGGATGGAGAATTTCAGGTTGGTTGATTAAGTTAATTTTGTATGCTTCTTATAGATCATTTAACTGTATTTAATTATGTGTTTTTGTTTGAATAGGCTAAGGCAGATAAGGGTCGGCAGAATCAGGCGAAGAACATCCACCGCCACACCATGTCTCAGGGTGGGTACCAGACTCGGATCGAGCAGATGATGGCGGATAAGCTGAGGGCGAAGCAGGAAGAGCACTCTGCTAGGATTGAAAGAGGAGAGGTGCCTGAGGGCACACCATTAAGTCCTCCGTCGGACATCGACTGCGAGGATGTCTGGTTAGCCGGCCGCATGACAAAGACGAGATCTTTTAAAGTTGATGCCACTCGTGAAGTGGCAGATAAGATTGTAAGTAAATAATTAACTTAATTTCAACTGATATTTGTATAGATATTTGCAACACTTTTCACTTGCACGTTTTTTCATTTTTTTCATTGTAGATGGATCTTAAAGCACAATCCTCCCAGGGCTCATTCGTCCCTCTTTGGACGGACGGGCGTCTTGATGACTGCTCTAGGCAAGAAAGACCATCCTGGTCGGGTTATCGGTGTTCCTGGGAACGTGACCATCAAAGAATATTATGGCAAGTCTGCTTCACGAAAGCGGGTGGTCAATGAAGCATCAATTTTGGCTGACATTACTCAGCACCTCATGTCCAACCCAGCTATTACAACACATCTGATGCAAAGCTTAATATCCAACCCAGAATTCAAGCAGGCGCTTTCCAGAGAGCTTTCCTCCGTCGGTTCATCCCAGGACACTGCAGGGCATGCCAACCCTTCACATGTGAGCACAAAAGAGAGTTATAGTAGGGCACATGTGGAGGACGATGAGTTGGCAGCTAGGGAGCGGGAGTTCGAAGTCCAACGCCATAAGCATGAGTTGGACTTCAAACGACGTGAGCTCGAAATGTTAACAAAGGTATGTATTCATTATTAATGTCCAAATTAGTCAAATAATTACTTGTGTTTTTTTTAATTATCAACAACTTATCTATTTTATTTTTCCTAAATTGAAGGCCAAGTCGACGTCGGTGTCAGTCACACACCGTCACTCGTTTGTTCTCACTTGGTGAGGATTATGCGTTTGATATTTTTGAATGTCCATTGGAGCACGATGGATGGGTGGCACGCCCAGATCAACAGAGGATATTTTCCTTCTGTGGTGATGATCTCGGGACCGCCTGCAGAAATAACGTCTGGATGGCAGGCACGGTTTTGAGTCTCTGGTGCATGTAAGTTAATTTTATTTTATAACTTATTTATTTTTTGGTATTTTTCCATTTAATAATTTATTTTAATTTCAATATATATATTATGTAATTAACATCCACACCTTTTCATATCTTAGGTATCTCCATCGTCTTCTGCTTGATAAGGGCGTTGCATCAGTTTACGGCTTCTTAGATCCGTCAGTCCTTCTGCCCCAATTCTTTGATGGCGATGGATTGAGTAAATACATAGGGAACTTGTTGGGATACAATCGGAAAGAATTATATCTGGCTCCCTACTGTATGAAAAACCATTGGCAGTTGTTCGTACTTCACCCGTCTAGTCATAAAGTCATATTCTTATGCTATCTCCACCTACGGCCGCCACAGTAGGTGGTGGATGCTGTAAATAAGTAACTAATATTAAATTTAATTTAAGTTTTAATATCAGTTGTTTTTAGTTTATTACACACATGATATATGAATTTGTTAATTGACATGATTATTTGTTTATGATAGCGCGCTGAAGGCGGGTAGCATAAGTTGCGCCAACGGGAGAAGTAGGACTTCTAAGGCTAAAGCAAATCCTCAATGGACCATCCTCAAGGTTTGGTAGTTTATTTATCAAATAATTAATATTATATATAATTACTAATTTATATGTATATTCAACTGACATTGAAATTAATTTTGTTGGTAGTCTCGATTTCAAATTGACGGGTGGTCGTGCGGCTATTATGTGATGCTTCATATGCTGAACATAGTCTCCACATCTATTACGGATGGATGGAATAAGGTAATATTTAAACAACTTGTTATATTATATATTATAGTTTTGAAGATGACTTGCGTTGATGTTATTGTTATTATTTGAACGTGTGTAGGCATTTAACGACCAATCGCTATTCAAGAAGATGAGTTAAGAGACTTGAGGATGTGCTTGAATGAATTCTTCTTCAAGTATGCGACTGAAAAAGGAATTGACAAGATACCTCCGCACTACTTAGATGAATAGTTTTTTTGTTAGACTTTAGAAACTAATTAATAACATGTATATATATATCCTTAGATTGGTAGTTTTGTTTTTAGACATTGGAGACTAAAATTTATATATATATATATATATATATATATATATATATATATATATATATATATATATACTTGTAGATAGTTATGTTTTTCCTATACATGGGTTTTGGTTTTAAGTCCCCCCATTGTTCCATTTTTCCTTTGCAATTCTGTAATGTGTGTGATATTATGTGTTACTGGGATATTTACTGAATGCAGGGATAGCTGAGTGGAGTGATATTTTAAAACTGAATTTAAAAAAAAATCTATTAACGTCATATTTTATAAAATATACAGTACACTATTAACGTTAGTTGTATTAGGAAACTGACGTTAAAAATAAAACCTTTAACGTCAGTTCTTTAACACAACTGACGTTAGGTTGAACAACATTAACATCAGTTATGTTAAAGAACTGACGTTAATATTTTTATTTTTAACGTCAGTTGTTTAAACAACTGACGTTAACATATTAACTATTAACGTCAGTTGTATTTACGTCAGTTAGTATTCTGACGTAAAAAATAAATTTTAACTGACGTAAAATGCACTTATTGCACTAGTGCTCCCTCAAGGAAGTCAGAGTTGCTTCAGTTGGTGCATTCTGATGTGTGTGGCCCATTGAAGGTAAAATCTTTTAGTGGTGCCCTCTACTTTGTTACTTTTATTGATGATTGTTCCAGGAAACTATGGGTCTATGCTTTGAAGACAAAAGACCAAGTGCTGGAGAAGTTCAAACAGTTTCAGGCTTTGGTTGAGAGACAGTCAGGCAAGAAGCTGAAATGCGTTCGTACTAACAATGGTGGTAAGTATTGTGGACCCTTTGATGTCCATTGCAAGCAGCAAGGTATTGCACATGAAAAGAATCCTCCTAAAACTCCTCAGCTGAATGATTTAGCAGAGAGGATGAACAGGACATTGATTGAGAGAGTGAGACATATGCTTTCTGAAGCTAAGTTGCCCAAACATTACTGGGGCGAGGCACTGTACACAGTGGTACATGTTATTAATCTCAGTCCTGCAGTTGCTTTGAACAGTGAGGTGCCAGAAAAAATTTGGTTTGGCAAGAATGTCAGGTATGATCACTTGAGAGTCTTTGGTTGCAAGGCTTTTGTGCATGTTCCAAAGGATGAAAGATCCAAGTTGGATGCAAAGACAAAGCGGTGTATCTTCATCGGTTATGGTCAAGATGAATTTGGTTACAGGTTGTATGATCCTGTTGAGAAAAATCTTGTCAGAAGACGTGATGTAGAGTTAATGGAAGATCAAACCATTGAAGACATTGATAAGGTGGATAAGACTACACCCAAGAATGGTAGCAACTTGTTTGATGTTGATCCAGTTCGGTTGTCTGTTTATAATCCGGATATTGTTGATGGTAATGTTTAGAATGGCGAGTCACATGATTATGTTAATGATCAGCAGCTTGGGGATGAGTTAGATGTTCCAGGTGATGATGATGAAGAGGAACATGAGATGTCACAGGATGAGAATCTTGGTGATGCTCCCGAACCACCTCAAATCCAACTCAGGAGATCTAACAGGCAGAGACAACCATCTACAAGGTATCATTCTGATGAGTATGTAACCTTGACTGATGAGGGAGAACTTGAGTGTTTTGGAGAGTCCATGGAGAGTGAAGACAAACAAAAGTGGCAGGATGCAATGCAAGATGAAATGAAATCCTTGTATGATAATCCCACTTATGATTTGGTGAAGTTGCCTAAAGGCAAGAGGGCCTTGGAAAACAGGTGGATTTATAGGGTGAAACATGAGAGTAACTCTATGTCTCCGAGGTATAAAGCCATATTAGTGGTGAAGTGCTTCCGTCAAAGAAAGGGTGTTGATTTTAATGAGATTTTCTCGTCTATGGTAAAGATGTCATCCATTAGAACCGTGTTGAGTTTGGTGGCTACTCTTGATTTGGAGGTAGAGCAAATGGATGTGAAAACAACTTTCCTTCATGGTAATTTGGAGGAAGAGATTTACATGAAGCAACCTGATGGTTTTCAAGTCGAAGGCAAGGAAGACTATTTGTGTAGGTTGAGAAAAAGCCTATATGGTTTGAAGCGGGCTCCGAGGCAGTGGTATAAGAAGTTTGAGTCTGTTATGTGTGACCAAGGATATAAGAAGACTACTTTTGACCATTGTGTCTTTGTTAGAAAGTTTTCTAATGATGACTTCATTATCCTGTTATTATATGTTGATGACATGCTTATTATTGGGAAAAATATTTCCAGGATTGACAGGTTAAAGAAGCAATTGGGCGAGTCATTTTCCATGAAAGACATGAGAGCTGCTAAACAGATTCTTGGTATAAGAATCATGCGTGACAGAAAGGAGAAGAAGCTATGGCTATCACAAGAAAACTATGTTAAAAGAGTGTTGTAGAGATTCCAAATGGAAAATTCCAAGGCGGTAAGCACTCCTCTTGTTACTCATTTCAAGCTGAGTGCTAAACAAAGTCCTTCAAATGAAGCAGAGAAATTAGATATGGAACGGGTTCCTTATGCATCTGTTGTGGGTAGTTTGATGTATGCAATGGTATGTACACGACCAGATATAGCACATGTTGTTGGTACAATCAGTAGATTTTTGTCTAATCCAGGTAGAGAAAATTGGAATGCTGTGAAATGGACTTTGAGATATCTTTGTGGTACCGCTGGTATGAAGCTTTGCTTTGGAGGTGATGAGCCTACTTTGGTGGGGTACTCAGACTCGGATATCGCTGGAGACATTGATTCCAGGAAGTCCACTTTGGGCTATATAATTAGATTTGCAGGAGGAGCTGTGGCTTGGCAGTCTAAGTTGCAGAAGTGTGTAGCATTGTCCACTACTGAAGCAGAGTTCATTACCATTACCGAAGCATGCAAGGAGTTGCTATGGTTGAAGAAATTCTTGCAGGAGCTTGGTTTTGTTCAAGACAAATATTTGTTGTTTGTTGATAGTCAGAGTGCTATTTATCTTGGTAAGAATCCAACTTTTCATTCTAGGTCCAAACATATTGATGTGAGGTATCATTGGATACGTGATGCTTTGGATGCTAAGCTGTTGGAGTTGGCTAAAGTTCATACTGATGATAATGGTGCTGATATGATGATTAAAGCACTACCAAGAGGGAAATTTAAAACTTGTTGTGATATCGCCGGTTTGGCGGTTATCTCCACATAGTTGTGAGGGGGAGATTTATTGGGTTTTGGGCTCCCTTCCTATGTGGAGAAAGGTCCAAATGTGTAAGTCCATTTTGTCTCACTTGTTTAAGTGGAGAGAGGTCAGATTAGGGTTGCAGAGAGGTCTCATTTTAGTAAGAATATAGCATCCAACAAGAGAAAAGAGAGAAGAGAAAGCCAACCTGCATATCCACCAGACACCGTAAAATCGAGATCAAGAATTCGTTCACCGTTGGATCGGGCTGAAATTTCTGCAGCAGGTTCAGGACGTGTGGTTCTTCATTCTCACCGATCGGATTTTATTGTCTTCGTACAGTAGCTCTGATACCACTTGTTGGGGAGACCGGGGAGCATCAGGAGCAACAATGGGCTAATGACCAGGACCACAAAGAGATCAAGACACCACATCTCCACCCAAAACCTTAAGGCATTAGGTATATGGGTCACCTCTCTTATATATCCTTCATTTAGCTCATTCCTAGCCAATGTGGGACTAACCACATTAGGTATATGTATTACTTCTATTTCATTTTGCTTGTATCTTTGTTTTTGGTTTGCAGTAGTTTCCATGGGGCTATAACGAGGTTTTATTGTTTCTTTGTGTCTGGTTTGTTATGGTGGGCCTCCTGGATGTTTCTGATTTTGGATGTTTTCTTATTATATCAGGATCTTTTGTGTTGAGTATTACATACACTCAACTGTTTAATATATTTTCATTTGCGCGCACCAAAAAGAATGGACTAAAATCTAATGGTGTATTTAGAGGTAGTACATAACTCTAAAGCACAAGCCTTAAATTTCTTGCTCCAACATAGAATTCCTTCACAATGAGGGAGTGGAAGCTTAGTGATGTTTATATTGGTCCCAAACAATAACTTATTCATTTTTCTCTCGAATCTGCATGCATGCACACACCTATACAATTGTTCCCAAAGTCTAATAACCTTTTTCCCCTCACTCACTCTCACGCACAGACACACACACACTCAAAGAGAGAGAGAGAGAATTTTGTCTCCTCTCTCATCCAACACTATAATCTCTCACATACACAATCTTTGCATCTCCTTCTTTTATGCATTAGCTTTTTTTTTTTAAGCTTTTGAAGGATCTCATATTCTAAGGTTGTTATAGGACACCAGCCTCAATCTTAGCGAGAATCCACAATGGTACTTACATATAACATATCAATGAACTACAACTAAAAGGAACTTAATCCAAATGTTTTACTCTAGTGTAGTTTGATCTCACCGATTAATCCAAATGTTTTACTCTATTCCCTTGAGTCGTGCATGATTAAAAGGGCGGTAAAGCTCTCCCTCAAGAGTTTTAACGTTGCTGCATTCACACCTGATAATATAAACCTTTTATGCTAATAATACATTAAAATAAAAAAATTATCTAATTATAACTCTAAGTTGATATCGTAAAATGAGGCGTAGATTATTTTATCCCCACCCAAATATGCATATAACTCTGTGTGTTTGTGTGTGTGTAAATAACTTTTTGCATTTTAAGGAAGTTAGAATAATATATTTTAACCATACAAACCATATAAAAATAGTAAAGATTAAAAGTTTCTTAGTGGTTACACAACAACTTAAAAAAAAAGTGAAATGCCTTCATGTTTTAATCTTGACCATTATTCAAATAAGATGTTGTGTTTTAAGAAGATGAGAACGATGAATCTTGATCATTGGATCTTACTTCAGTAATTAATCAAAATTAAAAGATAAATTAATGCATGCATATGCCCTTTTTAAGTGAATATATGATCATTAAGTAACTTTTAATCTCGGCTATTCATTTATGATTATATGATCCATATTTTTTGTTTTCACCTTTTTTTTATAAAAAAAAAAGTTGTATTCTCAACCTTTTTGCTTTGGGATAAAAATCCTCTTATGCCTTTCACCCAAAAAAAATCCTCTTAATAAAGAAAGAGAGTATATGCGAGGATTTATTTAATCTTATTTTAATTTAATAATTTAAATTAATTCATTTAATTAAAATTAGGAAGACTGGTTTTAATGAAGAAAGAGAGTATATGCGAGGATGCTACCTTTGCTTTTATTATAATTTAGTGACTTAACTTGGATTGTTTAAAGAAAAAAGAATAATAAAGATAAGTTTAATGAATTAAAATAGCACTTCAATTTAATTTCAGTTAAGACAAGTGATATAAGTTTAATACTAACTCTTATTAATTTTTAGTAGCAGTCACATATGTGATGCAAGTAAGTGTTAAAGAAAGTAAAATAATATTATACATATCTAAATAAAGTAATTTTAAAATAATAGACAACAATTTATTGTATACTTTTTTAAGAAAATATAACCTTAATTGAGTGCATAGTAAACATGATATCAGAATTCAACATCAGTGTTAGTGTTGGTCAATGGTATCCGTTTCACGCATTAGTATGCAAATGGTATGATAATAGTTGAGGAGATGTCATTAGAGAATGTCGAGGCCATAAAATGTATTCTAAGTGTTGGAACCAAAGCGGTGATAGTCCCTCAAGTTTTGATATTAACAAAATTATTAAATTAAAGTTGAAAATTGTATAAGTGGTTAGAGTCCAATTGAAACGACACTGGACTTTATAAAAATCAATCAGGAAGGTCCAAATACCTTTGTTTTTATTTTTATTCGAATTGAACTGAGGCATTTTAATGAGTTTAAGACTTAGCGCGCATCCAATCAACCTTTATGGTACCTAAACTAACTATGGTCTGACTTAAGTATTTTGATACTCCTATATCTTGCGTTCAATTGTTTTAATCTATTCTTCATGTGCATGGACTCGCGTATCATTTAAAGTGCATGTCTAATATTGTACCTAGTTTTAAATATCTGTTTGGACGATCCACTCTTGTTATTTATGCTATTTGTCTTTTTAAAAGTATCCGTCCAAGTTTATTTGAATAGTAATTTGTATAGTACCAAGCATTTATGAATGACAGACAAACAAAGTCAACTACCTGGCATTCTCTTACGATTGTTGCTCTACCAACCAAAGAAGTGAAAGGAAGAAACGAAGGATCAAACTAAGCAGAAGAAAAGCAAACTTGATTTTTGCTAAGCTAATAACCAAGACAACCTTTCAGAAAAAAGTAACATGCTTTCAGGAAATTGGCTCAAATTACTCAATATAATTAAATGATATCTCTAAACGGACATAATTAATGCAATTGAAGAAGAAGTGCATGAAGAACTCATCAAGTCTATAAATACCATCAGCACTCCATGAAGAAACCAAAACAACGCTCTGATATTCAAGTGAACCAAAATGCCGCCAAACTTTCGTATTCTTTCTTTGTAAAGATTTATTCATTCTGAGCTCATACTTGTAAAAACCTCACATATTGTCAGTTGAATTTAACTCAAACAATCTTTTACTCTTTGCTTAGAGTGAGTCTGAAGAGGATTGACTGAAAAAGAACACTTGAGTGTCTGAAGAGTGTTGAATACTTGGTTCGTAAGCCTGAAGAGGCAAGTTAAATAATACTTGTAAAAGCTAAGAGATTTAGTGTAAAACCCTTCAAGTCAAAGGGACTGGATGTAGCTATTGGTTGGAAGAGTAAAATAGGATAATATCTCTCTTTGATCTTCTCTATCCCTTCTCTTTTTCAATTGGTTACTACAAACGTTTGGGGATTGCATTTGAGGTTCTTAACACTCTTCTTTTAGAACTTGTTTTCCTGCATGTGTTATCTTGCTTTACAATGTGTGCAAAATTGTTTTTCGAAAAAGATTTTTGAAAATTTAAGAAATACAATTCAACCCCCTTCTTGTGTTTCCATGTGTCACTTTCACTAAGGTGTTTCGAGTTGGCATCTGGATTGAAATTTTTAAAAAAAAAAATTTATGTGATGGGAATTAAGCTGGAAGATAACTTATGAATTAAGGTTGGCATCCTTCTACATGACTGGTGGGTGGGCATGATTCCTTTTAAGTTTCTTGAAATTCCAGTATGAGTAAACCCAAGGAGAGCACAGACTTGGGAACTAGTGATCCGATCCTTGCATAAGAGGTTGATGGGGTGGAGGAACAAACATTGTCATTTGCAAGACGTATAGTGTTAGTTAACACGATTCTGACTTGTCTACTTGTAACACCCTGCTTTTCATATACGTCGTATTACCGGTAAAGATATATTTATTTATATTTTTATCTGAGACCTGGGAAATGATTTTGGACAAAACAAAATGAAATAGGAAATGATTTTGACTCAAAACTGATTTTGACTCAAAACTGATTTTGACTCGAAACTGAAAAAATGTAGATTTTTATATTATGTCCGTGAGAAAGTCTAGTTTCCAAAATTTTGCTAAAAAATAAAATATACTTTATTAGGGTGAATTTTGGTGAAAAACGGACGGAAACCCTAATCGGGTAAAATGACGGAGCTGAAAACGGAACTGCAGAGACCCCCCAAGAGACCGAGACAGTGAGTCATACATGATGACTCATGGTGGATGAGTCATCAAGTCATGATGAAAATTTCATAAATATCTAGATATTTAGTTATAAACATCTAGATATTTAAGGGTGAAAAGACCAAAATGTCCTTAAGTTCTTAAACAATTCCTTTTGTGTTCCTAGATATTTTTGGACCCCAAATTCCTCTCCAATTTCATGAAGCCACATCTACTCAACAAAACCCATCTCATTTTGCTTTCATTTCATCATCTTCCTCTCAAAAACCGTAATCGGGTAAATAACAGAACCGGATACGGATGCGCAGAGATACACCGGGAGACAGAACGGTGCGCCATCCATGATGACTCAGAGGGAATGAGTCACCATGGTGAGTCCATCTTCACCATAAATTCTCATAAATGGAAAACCTAAAATATCTAGATATTTATGCATTAACATAACCTATCATAGTTAAACTTCAACCATGGTCATAACCAAGACAAAATCAATTTGATTTCCCCTTCCTTCTTGTGGTGCATACACAGCCACACCCTTAAACACCCATCCACCACACATTTATTTCCTAGCCATGATGATTACTAAGACTAGCTTGCTTATAATATTATATTTCTAACTTAACCTAGCTTAGTTAACATCAATTATGGTTATTAAGGACACATCTCCTATCCCTCAACCACTCAATTTACTTGACTGAAAACCTCCCACACCTAGCCAATTCTGTGGCTTCCCACTCCTCCACACTTAGCCAAAACATTCCATTTTCCTTCTAAGTCATTTTCTCACCAAAAACACTAAGAACTCCATAGTCGTTCTTGCTAAGTTCTTCATATAATCTCTTCATTCCAATGTTAGGATTCCATTCCACATTATCTTAGCTTCATTAATTCTCAACAAATTTCCATTTTCATCAACTATTTCTCAAATTTCAATTCCTAGATCTAGTTTTTCTAAAATTCGCCAAAAATTATAGAAAAATGTTTTGAGTGTTTTGCCACCTCTCTACTACCTCTAGTTGTTAGATCTAGAAGCTTGAAATCATAAGAAATTTCTAGCCCAAATTCCTCCTCTTGGCCGAGTCTATGCTTATATAGGCAAAGGAGATTTAGTTCAATTTTTAACTTAGATGAGGTTGATTATAAGCTATATGGGGTTTCTATATTCTGAATCCAAGAGATTATAATCAAAAGAAGTTTCTAGCCATGTTATCTTCCCTTGGCCGAAACCCTTGATGTGTGGGTAAATGAGTTTTTCTTCAATTTTTACTTGAATGATGACTTGTCTAAGCTAGTTAAGGTCTCTAGGTTATAGATCCAAGAGTTTGTGAGCAAAATAAATTTCTAGCCTATTTTACTATACTTGGTCGAAACCCTCACTCTTTTGGTTAGAGGAATTTGTTTCAAATTTTTGATTTGTAACACTTAATCTATGTTAGTTAAGGCTCTAGTAACTAAGATCCAAAATATGGAATTGAGAAAATAACCCTAGCCCTATTTTTGAGTCATGGTCGAACCTAACTTAATATAGTCATAGTTGGATTTTGTTTGATTAACTTGTGGTTATGTTGTTTTGGTTGAAGGTTAACCGATAGCTTGTGGTTATGTTGTTTTGGACTCCATGCATGTAGTTAAAATGAGGATCAAATCAACCATCTTTCTTTAAACAAATGAAACAAGTATGAGAAAAATTAACAAAAACACTAATTTACTCCTATAGGGTTTTTGGCCATGCTAAGAAAATGAGTTTGAAAAATCTTTTTGTTACATGCAAACACATAAGATGAAAGTATAGATTGTTTTGAGTTTATAGAAATTTGTTTCCTATTAAAAAGATTTTTATAATAATTTCTAAGAATTTTTTTTTAATGAAACCATGAACATGAAACTATGAAAATGTGACATGCATGTAGATGAAGTGAAAGTTTTTGAGGAGATGAAGAGTAAGAGTGAATAGTTTTACCCTTGGTGATGTGAAAAGGATGAGCAAAGTGATCAATCTCTCAAGAGTAACAATGGAGTTTTTTGTGGTTTTCTTTTATGAGTAAAGAGTGAAGAAGAATAAAAAGTGTGGTATTTATAGAGAATGAAGGGGAGGGAGCCCTGGGTGAGGGAGATAAATTGAGAGGAAATTTTGAATTTTTTTAAATCATAAATCGTGAGTCAAAGGAGATAAATGGTTGCTTGTAAAACTTTAGACAATAATTTTTGTAAGTCATAATGATCACTTATTCTTATGACCCACCATCATGTTCTTACACCAAGTCTCTTCAACCTTCACCTACTCCATTTAGTCAATTCAGCTTTCTATATGGTTCCATCGATCTCCCGATTATAAATTCCGATCATATTTCCTTTAAAGATTTCGTCCGAAAAATAATATTATATTATTTATAAATGAAAATTTTCAAAATTATGGGAATTATTGTAAACGTTTTAGGAAATCTAATTATTTCGTTTACGAGTCAAAATTTTGTTTCCTGATCAGCGAAGTTTTACTGATAGCGAAGATGCAGACCAGGTTTCGTCTGTATTTTCAACCGAAATTTTAAATGTAGCTTCCTACGATAAGACAGATTATGAAAATAATTTTGGTTTACTAAAAATAATTTCTTTGATTTAAAATAATAAACACACATAGGAATACATATACTCTGATTATAGAGAAACAAAAAATCGGGGTGTTACATTACTACCCCACTAAAAACAAATTCGTCCTCGAAATTAGGAAAAAATCACGGTACTGTAATCTCATCTTGTCCTCGGCTTCCCATGTTGCTTCTCCGGTTGTCTCATCCCAAATAACATTGACTAAGAAAATTTGTTTACCCCTGAGTTGCTCAATCCTCCTATTCTCGATCCGTACAAGTGAAGTCTCATAAGACAAGTTTTCTTTTAACTGTACTAGATCGGGTTCGATTACATGCGATGGATCGGGAACGTACTTTCTCAATTGTGAGACATGAAAGACATCGTGGATATTTGAAAGAAAAGGTGGCAAAGAAATTTGATAGGCTACTGGACCAATATGGCGAAGAATTTGGTAAGGTCCAATGAATTTAGGAGTGAGTTTTGTGGACTTTATAACCCTACCTACCCCAGTCATGGGTGTGACTCTCAGAAATACATGTTCACCTTCTTGAAATTCGAGAGGTCTTCTTCTCCAATTGGAGTAACTCTTCTGTCTATTTTTTGAGGCCTTCATCCTTTCACGGATTTGTTTCACCTTTTTCGTTGTCTGTTCACAATTTCGGGTCCTAAAATTGCTCTTTCTCTATCTTGATACCAACACAAAGGCGTTTGGCATTTCCTTCCATATAGAGCCTCATAGGGTGCCATCCCTATACTTGAATGAAAGCTGTTATTGTTTGTGAACCCAACAAGTGGCAAAAGATCATCCAAACTTCCTCGATTATCTAGGACACTCTCTCTCCGCAAGTCTTCTAACGTTTGAATTGTCCTTTCCGTTTGTCCATCGGTTTGCGGATGATAAGCCGAACTAAACCTTAACTTGGTTCCCAGTTCTCTCTCTAAACTTCCCTAGAAACGTGAAGTGAATTTCGGATCACGATCCGATACAATACTAGAAGGTATTCCATGGAGTCTGATCACTTCCCTGATATACACCTCGGTTAACTTTTCCACAGTATAATTGACTTTAAAAGGTAAGAAGTGTGCCGACTTCATTAGCCTGTCAACGATCACCCAAATTGAATCAAAGCCTTTAGAAGTCCTTGGTAAACTTACCACAAAATCCATGGATATACTATCCCACTTCCATTCAGGTACATCTAGGGATTGTAACATTCCATCTGGTCGTTGATATCTACTTTTGCCTTCTGACAAGTCAGGCAAGATGCCACATACTCTACCCCTTGCTCATCATGCCTGGCCACCAAAATCTTTGTTTTAGATTTTGATACATCTTAGTTGATCAAGGATGAATACTCAATTTACTCTTGTGTGATTCCTTGAGAATCATCTTTTTCATCTCAGGATTGTCAGGTACACAGATTCATCCATTGCACCTTAAGATGTTATCCAACTCCAAACTAAATTCTGGGGCTTTTCCTTGCTCCATAAGCTCTCTTTTCTCTTGAAGGTTCACATCGGTAGTTTGTTGTTCTTGGATTTCTTCCATCAATCCACTTGAGATTTTAATCATCCCCACGCTGATCCTCTTTGGACTTATCTCCATCGTTAAATCGAGATCGCAAAACTTCTCGATCAACTCTAATTCTTTCACCATCATTACTGAAACATGTATGGCTTTCCGGCTCAAAGCATCTGCAACGACATTCGCCTTTCCAAGATGATATTGCAACGCGAAGTTATAGTCTCTCAAAAATTCCATCTACGGTCTTTGTCACATGTCGAGTTCTTTCCGGTTAAACAGATACGTCAGACTTTTGTGATCACTGAAAACATCGAACCTAGCTCCATACAGATGATGCCTCCATATTTTTAGCGTAAAGACCACAGCATCTAGCTCTAGATCATGCGTTGGATAATTCTTCTCATGAGTCTTTAACTGACATGATTCATGCGCTACAACCTTCTGATGTTACATTAATACACAACCTAAACCTTGATGTGAAACATCACAATACACCTCGTAAGGTTCATTTGGTTCAGGAAGTATTAACACTGGTGAAGTTGTCAAACGTTCCTTAATCTTCTGAAAGCTCTCCTCGCATTCTATAGTCCAAACAAAAGGTTGGTCCTTCTTCGTAAGCTGAGTCAACGTCGCTACTATCTGGGAGAAACCTTCGATAAATCTTCGATAATATCCAGCCAAGCCGACAAAACTTCGAATTTCCGTCACTGTCTTCGACCTTTCCCAAGAAAGCACCACTTTGGCAAGATCGACAGCAACCCCATCTTTAGAAATCACATGTCCCAAGAATTTCACTTCTTCAAGCCAAAACTCACACTTAGAGAGTTTTGCATACAACTCCTTCTCGCGTAAGATCTTTAGGACTTGTCGCAGATGTTCTTCATATTCCTCATGACTCTTAGAGTAGATGAGGATGTCATCAATAAACACGACAACATACTTATCAAGAAACAGACGAAAAACCCGATTCATATAGTCCATGAAAACAGAAGGTGCGTTCGTCACTCCAAAAGGCATCACAAGATATTCATAATGTCCATAACGTGTTCCGAACGCAGTCTTTGGCATGTCTTCAGTCTTCACTCTAATCTGGTGGTAACCCATCCTTAAGTCGATCTTTGAGAAAACAACAGCTCCTTGCAGTTGATCCATCAGATCATCTATGCGTGGCAACGAGTATTTGTTCTTGATTGTCACTTTGTTAAGTTGCCTATAATCCACGTTGTGTCTTGAACCGCCGTCCTTATTTTGCACTAAAAGAACAGGTGCTCCCCACAGAGAAACACTCGGTCTTATGAACTGCTTTGACAACAGATCTTCTAGGTGAGCCTTCAATTTAACGAGTTCCGTAGGTGACATCTGATACGGAGAAATCGATATCGGACCGGTTCCTGGAACTAGATCGATGGAGAATTCGATATCCCTTACTGGTGGTAACCCTGGTACATCATTCGGAAGCACCTCTGGAAAATCCTTCACAATATGTATCGTACTCAAATCGACTCCCACCTCGACTTCTAAGTTGGTTAAAAGCAAGTATTTCTGACCTTTTTCTCTCAAAAAATTTCTTGCTTGGTTGGTAGATAAAAATCCATAAATCTCAAGATCAGGAAAAAAATAAGGTTTTGTGAGCACAATCTAAAAGGATATGATTGGAAGATAACCAATCCATGCCTAAAATTACATCTAATTGTATTAAAGGCAAACATACCAGATCAACAAGGAAATGTTTATCCTGAATAACAATAGGACAATTCAAGCATACAGAATTAACAGTAACGGGTTCAGCAGTCGGAGTTGAAACAATTAGATCATATGACAATGAAGAAACACGCAATTCCAAAATTTTCACACAATCCATCGAGATAAATGAATGTGTCGCACCCAAATCGAAAAGTACAGTCCAGAGATTACCAGCTATGTCGCAACTACCTTGTATAAGATCATCGGAGTTCGAAGCCTCAGCACCACTCATGGTGTAAACTCTTCCTCTAGATGTTGGTTTATTGATTCTTGTGCTATTGATAGTCGGTTCCCGTTTTGGTGCCTTGCATTCCTTTTTCGAGTATCCCAATCGATCACAATTGAAACACTTTATTCCCCTTACTGGGCAAACATTAGCCATGTGGTTTGGATCTCCACACTTATAGCATCTCCTTCCTTGGCCTTGGCCTTGGATCCTCTGACTTCCACTTCCAGTTGCAGAAGCAACGAGACGATACGGTTGTTGGTTCTGGTTGTTTCCAATTGGTCGAGTGTACGGTTTTCTCTGGTTCTGGCTTCCTCTCTGTTTCTGATTTTGAAACTGGTTCTTGGAAACTGAGGGTCCCCCAACATTCCCTCTCTTGTCTCTTCCCTTCCTCATTTGTTCAACTTTCCTATATTTCTCCACTAGAGCCTGAAAATTCTGGATCTCCAGCGGCAGTACTGATTCCTTGATCTAGTACCGCAATCCTCCTTCAAACCTCTCGCACTTCCAGTCCTCATTTGGGTTGTCTTGGAAAAAGAGGAAATACATGGTTAGTGACTCAAACTTTGCCGCGTATTCCCCGACATACATGTCTCCTTGTTGCAGACACAAATTCGTGCTCCTTCTTAGCTCGAGCACTCTGAGGAAAGTACTTGTTCAGAAATGCAGTACAGAAAACCTCCAAAGTAATTTCCTGATGATCAGCTTCCAGCAATTGTTTAGTACCCTTCCACCAATATTCAGCATCTCCCAACAGTAGAAAAGTAGCATAAGGTACCCTTACTCCTTTAGGACTGTGAATCAGCTCAAAAATCTACTCCATCTCCTGAATCCATAAATCAATTTTTGTAGGGTCAGCATCTCCATGAAATTGCGGTGGATTCTGACGTCGAAAAGCTGTCAAACCACGGCTTTCAGCGGCATGTTCAGCACGGGCTTGTTCTTGTTGATGTCGAGCAGCCATAGTAATAGTTTTTTGTGCAATGGCAGCTGCAACATCCGCCATAGCTTGTGTTGAATAGTCCATTCCACCACTGACATTTCCACGACCACCAACAAATCCACCCCTACGGCCTCTTCCGTGGCCGAGGCCACGTCCCATATCTAGTTCCATAACTGACCTACAAGATAAAATCAGTTAAACGACAACCAGAAAATGGAACATTTATATACTCATAAACATCCATTACTTTTAAGAAGTAATTCAAACAAGTCTAAATCAGAGATCACACAACACAAACACAACAGGTCTATTCCCAAAGATTCCCGAAAGACTCGACCAGCTCGGATACCACTCAATGTAACATCTTAGCTTGAGGATTACATGATTACCCCTTTTTGCGAAAAATAAAAGTCTCAGAAATTGCTGGTTACTTTCGGAAATTTAAGATTTTCGAGTAGTTATCCTTCTTCAAAAATGTGATAAAAAGTTTTTTTTCCTTTTTCTTTCACGCACTAATAAACATAAACAACATAAGCATAAACGAAGCAAAGAGATACAAAATACTTTATATACATTCAACATAGGGCCTTCGTGAAGACAGGCCATTGACAGAAGTTTTATATGAGGAAAAAACACAAGATGTACTAATAGAGGTAAGGTCTAGAAACCGTATCTCAAAAGAAATCATGGCTCATGACAGCCAGACACAACTATCAAGACAACACTACCCCAAAAGACATGATCCTATAGCTGGTTGGACTAGTGGTACCCATTGGGGAGACCATGGTGGCCATCCCCGTTCCCAAAAGGTGAGTCAGATGAATAAGCAGATGCCCCAATTCTCTCATCGGGAGAGTCATCATCGTCGAGAGGGTGGTACTACGACTCCTCCTCCATGAGCTCCACAGGGTCCTCCTCAAAGAACTCCTTGGGATCCTCCTCTATGGGTGAGGCCGGTGCTGCTGCCTGCTGAGGTGGGTCCTGTGGGAGGTCCAAAACCAATTGTCCCTGGTTCACCAAGTGCTGCAAATAGAACCATACTGGTGTCAATGAGATCTCGATCGTCTCTCCAGTATGAGTCCTCCGCTCCGATCCTCCCACCTCTGAACCATCAACTGTACAAACCGGGCTCGTATAGGTGGCGGAGTGGTTGCCTGGATGAAACACCTACCCGCCTGGGTCATGGGCATTCTCAAAGATGAGAGCCGACAACCTCGAGTGAGCCAGGGGTATTGTCGGATCCATCTATACTCAAATAGAAATATATGCCACATAGGGAAAGAAAACCAACAAGAAAAATATAAGGGTGAGATACCAATATATGGATTAATTACGATATATGGCACACTATCCATTTCAAGGCTAAGTGATCAACCTACATGGATTTCATTGCTCATCAAGGCATAATGATACAACGTAGCACGAAATACCTTATTGATGAGTGTGATTCCACATCATCTTTGTCTATCATTTTGCATGCATTTTCATGTAGTTTAGGCATATTTTTATTAGATTTTAGGTTAATTTTCCTTTGGAACGGGTAAGGCGGTTTTCGTGTGTTGTTTTGCAGATATAAAGGGTAAATTGCTCAAGATCAACCATGATGAAGTTTGGATGAAGATGGAGCTTTAAAACTGAAGAAAATGAGCCAAACAGAGCCCATCACGGCCTAGCCGTGATGCCCATCACGGCCATGATCGAGCAAAACTGAAAAAGAAGAAAGGTTGAAGTCAGAGTCTGTCACGGCCTGGCCGTGATAGCCATCACGGCCGTGACCCAAAACCACCAAAAGTCAGAGCACATCACGGCCCAGCCGTGAAATTCTTCACGGTCATGAAGCAGAGGACTCGCGTCGCGAGTCATATCTCGCGTCGCGAGAAATTGAAATTTCCAGATTTGCAGAGGCAGAGACCGTCACGGCCTGGCCGTGATGGCCATCACGGTCGTGACGCGCATTACTTGGACCTGAAGAAACCGAAATAGATCAGATTTTGAGTTGGTTTGGGACTCTAACTTCCCCATTTCTATAAATATGGACCAAGGCATCAGAGACAGGAGAGGAGGGAGATATAGAACAACACACATTGGGGCTACTACTCTAGGCATAGATTTAGATTTCTCTTCTCTTCTCCTCTTCTCTTCTCTTTTCTGATTTTTCTATTATGTTGTCAACCCAGCTTGTCATCTCCATGGCAAGACTGGAGTAGTAGCATAGTTTCTAGGGATTAGGGCTCTGCCCGAGGTTTGTAAATGATGTTAATTTGATGTTAAAACCATTGTTGATTTCATAATTGTTTTAGATCTGATTTCTAGTGTGTTAATCACTCATAAATTTCGGCAACCGTTTATTTACGTGACATAGACGTTCTAAGGAGGAACCTAGCGGTGAACTTAGGATTTCTAGGGTGATTCACTCGTAAAGCCCGGCAGCCACTAGTTTGTGAGATGTGAATGATCCAAGGAGGAACCTAGCGGTGAACTTAGGTTATTTACATGACCGAGACATATCAAGGAGGAACCTAGCGGTGAACTTGGGTGTCGGACCTATAGAGGTCAGACTTGGGACTGAAATCACGAAAGTTAGAAGCCGTCCCTCGAGGAGCAACGAGTTGTCACGGAACGCAAAGGGTCCAATCTGGGATCGACTACCACGAAAGTAGGGGTCGGGTCAATTGGGCACGGCTTTTGTAACCCGAAAGGGAGCTTAAGCTATCAGAGGATAAACTCGCCTTCAAGGCAATTTCGGTAATCAACAAAGGTAAATCTGTTAGCAACATAAACGACCACAAAGGTAACCCAAATCCCTGGGAATCCGTTTTAAATCGAAAACCCCACAAACAATTGTTTTCTGTTTTAATTGTTCTCTGCTCATCTATCTTTCAATTCAAAAAACCAATTTCAAAACCCTCTCTAAAAAAGTCCAGAACTTAATCGATTCGAAATTCATTGCGATTCGGGAACACAGTCTCTGTGGGTTCGATATCTTTTATTACTTGACGGCAGTCCGGTACACTTGCCGGAATCGCACGCGCGTCGTCGCACGTCGACTGACGCGACATCAAGTTTTTGGCGCCGTTGCCGGGGACTGTGCCATTTCGAATTTCAATTCAAATTTTGAATTGATTTTTCTGGACCCTTTTCTTTTTATTTGATTTCTGAAATATATTAAAAAAAAAAAAAAAAAAAAACATCAAAAACATTCTTGTCCTTCTATTGTATCCATCTCTCTGTGACTTATATGCAAAGATCCCTAAGTCTTGGGAGCCTTAGTGAGATTGATCCGGAGATCGAGAGGACCTTCCACAGACGTAGAAGACTACTAAGAGAGGAAGAAAGGTTGAGTCCCATTCCACTCATGGCAAATCAACCGGATACAAAGCCTTTGAAGGACTATGCAGCCCCAAATGCGAGAGGCTTGCGAACTGGGATTGCAAGGCCAGAGATTGAGGCGGAAAACTATACCATACCACCAATGCTAATCAACATGATTAGGCAACATCAATTCGGAGGATTGCCTTCGGAGGACCCAACCGATCACATAGAGACATTTTTAGAGTTCACCGACGCAATCCGGATTCATGGAGCCTCAGTCGATGTTGTGCGTTTGAGACTGTTCCCCTCATCTCTCACTGGAAAGGCGAAGGCCTGGCTTAAGCAAATTCCCGCTAACACTTTGACTACTTGGGACCAATTGGAGCAGGCGTTCTTGGAGAAATTCTTCCCTCCATCCAAGACGGCCTACATAAGGACCCAGATCACCGGCTTCTTCCAGAAAGACGGAGAATCATTATCGGAAGCCTGGGATCGTTACAAGGGACTGCTGGAGTCGTGCCCACATCACGGACTCGAGAGGTGGTTAATAGTGCACACCTTCTATAACGGATTAGACTACTCTTCGAAGGTGTCACTAGATTCTGCAGCCGGTGGAGCGTTTATGAATAGGCCTCTCACTGAGGCATTCAATATCATCGAGAATGTCGCCACCAACTACCACCAATGGGGATCCGAAAGAGGTAATAACCCGAACAAGATTTCAGGGGGTAAGTTCGAAGTAAGTAGCATTGATATGATTTTGTCTAAATTTGACTCACTAAATAAACGATTAGATAAGATTGAAAGAGCTAATGTGAGTGCAATAGGTGCTACTAACACTATTTGTGAGATTTGTGGAATGCAGGGACATGACATGATGGGATGCCCACATGGATCCGGCGCTTCGGGTGAGCAAGTGAACTCTTGTAACAACTACTATGATACGAACCCGAAGCTGCCCAACTATGCTCCCCCAAATCCCTACAACCAAAGAAGAAACAACCCTTACCTCTCCTACAGCAACTACAGCAATACGCTTAATCATGAGTTCCAAGAGGGCCAAGGTAATAAGAGAGCCGCACCGGGGTACCCTCAGGTACAAAGATCTAAACTCGAGACTTTATTTGAAAGTTTTGTCGAAACTCAGACAAAACAGAATGAGGAGTTTAGACAACAAGGAAGGGCAGTGAGTGAAGCAATAAAGGAGCTAGCATCTAAGGTAGACAACTTAGCAACTCATAACAAGATGCTAGAAACCCAGATTGCCCAACAAGCCGGCACGTACTCGAGACCTAAGGATACATTCCCGGGGCAACCCGAAGCAAATCCCAATGAGCATTGCAATGTCATACACTTGAGGGATGATAAGCTTGGGGTGGGGGTAGCTGAAATGGAGGTGGAACCGGAGGAGGACACGAGCGAAAAAGAAGAGTCAGAACCGAAATATGTCCCTCCACCACCGTACCAACCCCCGATACCTTTCCCACAGAGGTTGGTCAGGAAAAAGCAAGTAGATGTAGAGACTAAAATGCCTACTAAACTGAAAGACCCAGGTAGTTTCTCCATCTCTTGCTCGATCGAACAACTGCAAATTGACCAAGCCTTATGTGACCTAGGGGCTAGCACGAGCTTGATGTCCCTCACTATCATGGAAAGGTTGGGAAGTAAAGAGTTGAGACCATTCAAATTCCCCTTACAAATTGCGGATGGCTCAACTAGGACTCCTCTAGGCATACTAGAGAATGTTCCTGTAAAGGTAGGGAAAATTCTCATCCCTACCGACTTCCTGGTATTGGACATGAAAGGGAATTCCAAATTCCCCATCATTTTAGGAAGGCCATTCTTGGCAACCGCTGGAGCATTAATAGATGTAAGGAATGGCAAACTCTCTCTAAATGTAGAGGAAGGTAGGGTAAATTTTCAGTTGATTAACTCTTGTAACAACCCTCCTTTTGAGAGCCATGTGTGCAGAATTGATGTAACGTCTCCAGCGGTAGAGAAAGAACTTAGCATGGAAGCAACCCCAAAGATATGCATGGTTGAAGATGCACCCAGTGGTGAAGTTGGAGTTGCTGTCCATGCAGAAACAAAACTTCCGCCGAAAGGAAGGAAGGCTAGGAAGCTCCGAGAGAAAAGAGCGAAGCGAAAGCATTATTGGCCGTATGAGCAGAAACGGCTTTTTGAAGGAGCTCCATGGAAAAGAAGTGTTCCTGCACTTCTACGCCCAGCCGACCCCGGTTGACTTGAGGAAGTATGGTCAAGCTTAAGACCATAAATAAGCGCTTCTTGGGAGGCAACCCAAGTTTTCTTTCCCTTTTTCGTTTTGTTTTTGATTTAACCTCTTGAATAATTTGAGAAGATCAAGAGGCAAAAATATCATTAATAAGTTTGTCTAGTGTTTTCAGGTTGAGAAAGAGAAGAAGAGCATAAAAAAATAAAGTCAGAGGCCATCACGCCCTGGCCGTGACAGTGGTCACGGCCGTGATGAACTAAACAAGAGCACAGAGAGCATCACGGCCTAGCCGTGACAGCCATCACGGGCGTGATGAGTAGGATGCCAAGATCAGAGAGCATCACGGCATAGCCGTGATGTAGATCACGGCCGTGACAGGGCAACTCCTGAGGACCAGAAACGATCACGGCCTAGCCGTGATGAGCCTCACGGCCGTGATAAAATTTCCACCCAAGTTTTGACTAGAATGTGAAGCCAACACCCGCTACCGATTCGGTAAGTTGTTCCATTTTTCTCCTCTCTCCGACTTGATTATTTACATTGGAAACAATGTAAGTAATCAAGCTTGGGGTAGGGGTATTTATTTTTTGCATTTGCATTGTTGCATTCATATTGCATTCTCATAGGCATAGATTGGTATGATCACATTCTCTAGATTGCCCCTCACTTAGAACATGCATCCGATTGTAAGAACTTGGAGCCAAATGAATTGAGATAGTGAATTTTTGAACCCAATTTTTCATTATTCTTGTGATATGGCTAAAAATAAAAAAATTCTTGAGATAGTCATTTGATAGTTGATAATTAGCATGTGGTCCCTTAAACTTGTGTACCTCACTGATTTTTGAACTACTAAATGTAAGATTTTGAGCCAAAAAGGGGTATTCACTAAATCTACCCCATTTCTTGTGATAGAGTGATTTAATTCCTCATGGACTGTATTTTCTAGAACTTGACTTGAAACCATTTCAAAACTTAAAAATTTTTGAAAGCATTTTTGGAAATGATTGAGGCACTAGGTATTTTTCCGGCCTCCCGAGCTTTGAATGATAAATGCTACCCCTTAGTTGCCCAATTTTGAGCCTAAAGAAAAAAAAATACTTTTCTTGGTACCATGAATTTAATTTGATAAATAATGCTTGGTATGACACCTTTTAAAGTATTACAAAAAGGGTAATTGGTAGTTGGAAAAAGTATGGGAAGAAGAAGCTAGAAAGTAATTTCTCTTGAGCTATAAATCTCCCCTTCTCCAAACAAATAAAAATGAAATAAACAGAAAAAAATGGAGAAGGGGATGACAAAGAAAGTGAGAAATGAAAAAAAAAAAAAAAAAAAAAAAGGTGGAAAAAGTAAATCAAAGCCCTAAAAAGGTATTTTAGAAGGTGTCATACTTTGTAATGTTTGATAATCTGTCTAGCCTTCTTGAAATTCCCTTTCTTTGATTTTCCCACCTAACAATAAATCCCATGGCCACATTACAACCAAAGGAAAAGACCTCTTGATTCTTAAGTGTTTTCTTAAATAAAGTAGAGATTTGGTTAATGGTCAAGCCTATGGTAAAATACTTTCCTTGAGGGAATGGAGTGAATTGTCATAAACCCTAAAACACTTGAGTGAGGTGAGATGAGTGCCCAAATCAGTGAGGACATGAACTTGAAGAACCTAAGCTTCTAATTGGACTTGAACTTGATTATCTTTTGAGTGCTTATTAAAAATGCCTATTACTTGGATTAGCTTCTAGGGTTCTCGGTTCACTATCCATGCTTTGAATGATTTTTATCTTATGGCCTGAGTAATTGCTTGAGGACAAGCAAAGTTTTAAGCTTGGGGTGATTTGATGAGTGTGATTCCACATCATCTTTGTCTATCATTTTGCATGCATTTTCATGTAGTTTAGGCATATTTTTATTAGATTTTAGGTTAATTTTCCTTTGGAACGGGTAAGGCGGTTTTCGTGTGTTGTTTTGCAGATATAAAGGGTAAATTGCTCAAGATCAACCATGATGAAGTTTGGATGAAGATGGAGCTTTAAAACTGAAGAAAATGAGCCAAACAGAGCCCATCACGGCCTAGCCGTGATGCCCATCACGGCCATGATCGAGCAAAACTGAAAAAGAAGAAAGGCTGAAGTCAGAGTCTGTCACGGCCTGGCCGTGATAGCCATCACGGCCGTGACCCAAAACCACCAAAAGTCAGAGCACATCACGGCCCAGCCGTGAAATTCTTCACGGCCATGAAGCAGAGGGCTCGCGTCGCGAGAAATTGAAATTTCCAGATTTGCAGAGGCAGAGACCGTCACGGCCTGGCCGTGATGGCCATCACGGCCGTGACGCGCATTACTTGGACCTGAAGAAACCGAAATAGATCAGATTTTGAGTTGGTTTGGGACTCTAACTTCCCCATTTCTATAAATATGGACCAAGGCATCAGAGACAGGAGAGGAGGGAGATATAGAACAACACACATTGGGGCTACTACTCTAGGCATAGATTTAGATTTCTCTTCTCTTCTCCTCTTCTCTTCTCTTTTCTGATTTTTCTATTATGTTGTCAACCCAGCTTGTCATCTCCATGGCAAGACTGGAGTAGTAGCATAGTTTCTAGGGATTAGGGCTCTGCCCGAGGTTTGTAAATGATGTTAATTTGATGTTAAAACCATTGTTGATTTCATAATTGTTTTAGATCTGATTTCTAGTGTGTTAATCACTCATAAATTTCGGCAACCGTTTATTTACGTGACATAGACGTTCTAAGGAGGAACCTAGCGGTGAACTTAGGATTTCTAGGGTGATTCACTCGTAAAGCCCGGCAGCCACTAGTTTGTGAGATGTGAATGATCCAAGGAGGAACCTAGCGGTGAACTTAGGTTATTTACATGACCGAGACATATCAAGGAGGAACCTAGCGGTGAACTTGGGTGTCGGACCTATAGAGGTCAGACTTGGGACTGAAATCACGAAAGTTAGAAGCCGTCCCTCGAGGAGCAACGAGTTGTCACGGAACGCAAAGGGTCCAATCTGGGATCGACTACCACGAAAGTAGGGGTCGGGTCAATTGGGCACGGCTTTTGTAACCCGAAAGGGAGCTTAAGCTATCAGAGGATAAACTCTCCTTCAAGGCAATTTCGGTAATCAACAAAGGTAAATCTGTTAGCAACATAAACGACCACAAAGGTAACCCAAATCCCTGGGAATCCGTTTTAAATCGAAAACCCCACAAACAATTGTTTTCTGTTTTAATTGTTCTCTGCTCATCTATCTTTCAATTCAAAAAACCAATTTCAAAACCCTCTCTAAAAAAGTCCAGAACTTAATCGATTCGAAATTCATTGCGATTCGGGAACACAGTCTCTGTGGGTTCGATATCTTTTATTACTTGACGGCAGTCCGGTACACTTGCCGGAATCGCACGCGCGTCGTCGCACGTCGACTGACGCGACATCACTTATCCTTCAAGGTATTCATACAAAACAACGTGGGCACGTCTGCCAAATGCATGTAAAAAAATTTTATTTTCGCCACTTTTCTTTGTGTTTCATTCTTTCCTTCGTCGAGGCTCAAGGCTCACGACCATTCATAAATTTTTCAATGTTTTATTCATCATCAACATAGGACGTTTTTGTCCAAGTGTCCAATCACAAAAATCCTAGACCGATGCACCAGTCTTAGACTTTGTGGTCATAGAAAAAAACTTTCACCTTTTACTACGTTTCACCATATTTATCACAACGTATGTAGGACACAGTCCACAACAGCCTATATAGGACACAAAGTCCACAACAACTTGGTACAGATCATAGATCTACGTGTTTTTAACACTAGTATCCTGACATCTCGGTTACTAGGTTCACTTTCAACGTTATTTTTCGCTCAGTGAAACACAAATACAAAACAAAACTCCATAACTTCTCCAAGTTATCGGAATATTTTTATTGAGTAAAACTCTTTTGTAAAAGAAAACTGTTCCATATGAAATTCAGTTTTAAAAACTTTAAGTTATAGAAAAGTTCTTTTCTTTTCCAAAAATCCATTTTTATTTTGGAATTTCCCTTTTTTCTGAAAAATATTGAAACTTTTTGAAAAATCTTTTTAAAATATTAAAAATAAACTTGTTTTTCTTTATGGTTTTTCACCATAAAATATTTTCTAAAATTGATTTCTCTTAGGGTAAAATCATTTACATTTTCAAATAATTTTTTTCCTTAAAAAAATGTTGATTTTTTAAATTCTCATCAAATTTTGAAAAGATAATTTATATTCTCTTTTACTAAAAATTTTCCTCAAATAAATATTTATTTTCAATATTCTTCATATGGTTTTCTTAAAGCTTTTATCTTGATTAATAATTGAGCTCTAACAATTGTTAGGCTTCCCAGACAACAACCAAACGGTCTCATAACGGATTACAACATGCATCAACTACATTCACACATTCATAAATAATTAACCAAACATATAATTTTAAACATATTATTCAATCAAGTAAACAACTTCAACCACCACATCAAAACTCAACAAACACAAAAAGTCACTCACAAAACAACACATAGCTATCGTAAAGAGTATCCCTCAGGCAGTCTCCCCCTTACCTCAGTTGAAGGGTATAAAAAGGTTGTCGTTTTTCGTGTTTGATTAGAACAAACTTCATCTCCTTACGACGATTCCAAGTCTAAAAAGAATCAAGCATGTAATATAAGTTAAAAATTCACAAAACCACCATATTTCCTCCATGCATGTCTCGACCATGGTTAAGAAATGATGATAAAAATGTCAAACTTTTACAAGCTTTTGGATGAATGATCCTTAAGCATTAGAAAGGCAAGATCAAAGCTCAACTCAAAAAATAAAACTCAACCCATCCACTCCATGAATGAGTAGGTTTCGGCCTATACAAAAATATAGGCTAGTAATTTGATTTTTCAACTTTTTGAGTTCATGCATGTAGTTAAAATGAGGATCAAAGCAAGCATCTTTCTTTAAACAAATGAAACAAGGCTTCCTCATTCCCACAACTAGATTTTCGGCCATATGAGTAAAAACAGGAAAGAAAACTCATTTTTAACTTAGCTCATGAACTTAAAAATATATATATTAGAGGGTTTTAAATCAAGTATTTGAAAAATAAACTAAAATACTAATTTACTTCTATAGGGTTTTTGGCCACCCTAAGAAAATGAGTTTGAAAAATCTTTTTGTTACATACAAACACATAAGGTGAAAGTAGAGGTTGTTATGAGTTTATAGAAATTTGTTTCCTATTTAAAAGATTTTTCTAAGAATTTCTAAGAATTTTTTTTTTGAATGAGACCATGAACTTGCAAATATGAAAATGTGACATGCATGTAGATTAAATGAAAGTTTTTGAGGAGATGAAGAGTAAGAGTGAATAGTTTTACCCTTGGTGATGTGAAAAGGATGAGCAAAGTGATGATCAATCTCTCAAGAGTGTAACAATGGAGTTTTTTGTGGTTTACTTTTATGCGTAAAGAGTGAAGGAAGAAGTGTCGTATTTATAGAGAGTTATGGGGAGGGAGCTGTGAGGAGGGAGAGATATTGAGACGAAATTTTGATCTTTTTTTTGAATCATAAATCTTGAGTCAAAGGAGATAAATGGTTGCTTGTAAAACTTTAGAAAATAATTTTTGTGAGTCATAATGATGACTTATTCTTATGACCCACCATCATGTTCTTACACCAAGTCTCTTCAATCTTCACCTACTCCATTTAGTCAATTCAGCTTTCTATCCGGTTCCATCCATCTCCCAACTGTAAATTCCGATCGTGTTTCCTTTAAAGATTTCATCCGAAAAATAATATTATATTATTTCGACCAATGGCATTTTGGTCTTTTCACTAGAATAAATATCATGATATTTTGGTGTCATCATTATGCCTCATAAATGCTAGGTTAGTCACCCAAGTGACTCACCACCCTAGGTGGCAAGATATCCCATCACCCAATGTCGGGTTTTGTCTCTGCACATCTATTCTCGACTTCGTCGATTACCCGTTTGTTGATGATGCACCAGAATAAAGTATACTAACTTATTTATTTTGAGAATTTCAAAATAACCAATATCGTTGGAAAAATAATATACACCTAAACCGTTTCGTTCATGAGTCCAAATTAGGTTTTCTGATCAGTAAACTTTTACTGTCAGTGAAAAACATAGTCCGGGTTCCGCCTGAATTCTAAACCTAAAATTTCACCTTAACTTCCATCGATATACGAGGTCTTAACTATGATTTTGTTTTCTTCAAAATCATTTTCTAGATCCCCGATAATCATATAAAATATATTTACCGAGCGGGATGCGAAAAAATAGGGTTTTACAATACTACCCCTCTAAAAAGAATTTAGTCCCCGAAATTAACTCGCCTAAGGAAAACGAACACGAAACCCGTCCCTTTATTTCGTGCTCCAAATTCATAACATTCACTTTTCTCAGAACATGACGTTAATTACTTCATAGATTAGACTGTCACTCTGACTTATACTGTATTCACTAAACCACCTGATAAATCAAATCAGGTAAATCTCATTTTAAACTCTCAAGACTTTAAGCACACTCGAATAATTTGAATGTCAATAGAATGAAATACATGAATTTCTGATAGATTTGGAAATTTGAATGATTCAAAACTTTGACTCCCATTTACGGTGGCGATTCTAACACACCGATGGTAAATAAGAACTTAGAATTTGAACAAAGAATTTCAAGAAGAGAAAATAATCTCTAGACTTTACTCTTTCAACAGAATAAAGTAAAATGAACAGAAGGACAGAGAATATTATTTATACAAAAAGTCTCTTTAATAGGTTCCTGAATGTAAAAATGAGTTGTACAGCCACATATTAACAAACCTGACCCTAATAAAGTCCCTTTCTCAACGAGAATTTCCTTCAAAGACAAAATTTGAAGATGATAACTTTCTTAATCTCCAAGAGTCTAGATTTTAAATCAAAACTTATCTTGGTCTTTAAGAGAGCAACAATAAACTTTTACGAATTCCCTCACTCAAGGTAACTCTGATTCATTTGGCAAAATATATTTGACGTGAATTGTCAAAATTTCATCTACCATAAAATTTATAACTTTTCATCCAAAAGGGTAACAAGATATGATCCGCAAAAGATCATTCCATTTTAAATTGCACTCATTTGTGGAAAAAGCAAATGGTCAAGTTTACAAAACTCAATTCTCAACAACAAGGAAATATCCGAATGGATTTTCCCAACCTGTATGAGTTATCAAGAAACTCTAAAGATAATTGCATTAAGGAATAATATAGGAATGCAATTTTGATTGTTCCGCATAAAACTTAGACAACAAAAGATGCGACGATGAAACTAAACCAAATCAGAAACATGTTGGCTAGGGTGAGTCACCACCATGACTCACCATGGTGACACATTCCTCTTGAGTCATCATGGATGACTCATCGTTCTGTCCCCCCAGTATATCCCAGCACATTCGTGTCCGGTTCCGTTGTTTACCCGAATAGGGTTTTTGAGAGGAAAATGATGAAATGAAAGCAAAAGAAATGGGTTTGGTTTAGTGGAGGGGCTGCACGAAATTAAGTAGGTGGGAGGGTATTTTGGTCAAAATTCACTTAGGGACACTCTTGGAATTTCACTTAAAGACCAAGGGTATTTTGGTCTTTTCACTAGAATAAATATCATGATATTTTGGTGTCATCATTTTGCCTCATAAATGCTAGGTGAGTCACCCATGTGACTCAACACCCTATGTGGCAAGATGTCCCATCATCCGATGTCGGATTTTGTCTCTGTACATCTGTTCTCGACTTCGTCGATTACCCGTTTGTTGATGATGTGCACGAATAAAGTATACTAATTTATTTTGAGAATTTTCAAAATAACCAATATCATTGGAAAAATAATATAAACCTAAACCGTTTCGTTCACGAGTCCAAATTAGGTTTTCTGATCAATAAACTTTTACTATCAGTGAAAAACATAGACCGGGTTCCGCCTGAATTCTAAACCTAAAATTTCACCGTAACTTCCTTCGATATAGAAGGTCTCAACTATGATTTTGTTTTCTTCCAAATCATTTTCTAGATCCCCGATAATAATATAAAATATAATTACCAGTCAGGACACGAGAAAACGGGGTGTTACACCTCTACCCTTCGCACTCATGCAACTGGTCTTGTATGCTGACGTGGCCACTACCATCATATCACACATCCTTCGTCTCATCTGGGATATTAGTCAGTCGTCCAAGCGGAGCATCCGTATATATATATTTGCATCGGTGTACACCCACATTCCCATTAGGGTGTTCATTTAGAGAATGAGATTATTCCCCCATTCCCGTTAAGGAATAGCCGCACTGCCCATTGGCTCAACTCGGCAAGGACTACGGATATATCTCACGGTAGTCTTCCTCATAACCTAAGTGTGATGGGCACTCACCCGTGAATATCCGTGATCGGATACTCTTACCTCATGTGTCACATACACACGGCTGTGAACAATACCATGCAATAAAGGGACGGGCCACCTAGATACTAACTAAGCATACATTGGCAACTATCGCATGTTATCAGACAAGGCATATTATACACATTAAAATAATAAAAAATATATAAGTATCATGAAAAGCTACATAAAGCATGTTATCACAGTTAACACTTAGCAAGCAGCTGACAAGCAGTAAAATCAGACAACCTCAAATATCATAAAATTAAACTAACAACGATAAACCTACAATCTCCATATCATAATTGGTACCACTAAGTAGTCCCCAATGTGATATTGACATTGTCAATTATTCGCCTACTAGTAGGGTTTAGGTCGCCCTACGCCATTATTGTAAAATACGCTACTTAGCCATTTCCGACGATATGGGGTTCCTTTCTCCCACCTGAAGTGTCGCAGACTAGCTTGGATTCAATGAGATGAACCTGATCAGCCTCTGGCTAGTCTAGTTTTATAACTAGAAAAATCTTGGCTTTGTGCTAATTAGATTTGATTGTCTTTAAGCAGCATTTTGAGTCTGTAAAGTATTTTTAGGTTAATTTAGTTGATTTAGAGTTAAATAAAGTACTTATGCTATTTTTTGTTTTCAGGTTAATAAAAGGAAATAAATCTGGAGCTTTCGCCCCGCGAAAAGGCCTTCGCCCCGCGAACCTGAAGGTGACTGTGCCAGAAATTGCAAACCTCTCTGTCTCGCCCCGCGAAACATGACTCGCCTCGCGAGTAATCCAACCCTGGAAGACCAGAAGCCATCACGACTCATCCATGTTGAAGGTCACAGGCGTTACAGTTTGGAATTTGAAGAGTCTCGCCTCGCGAATATATGCTCGCCTCGCGAGAGAACCAAAAGCTGAAGACTGTTCGCATTATTCGCCTCGCGAAGGAGTGCTCGCCTCGCGAGTCAGCGAATTCCAAAAGTTGTATATAAGCCTGTTTGAAGGCAGAAATGAAGGCTAGCTAGTTAGTCAGTAGTTGTAGTTCAGTAGTTTATTTTCTTTTCTTTTCTTTTGTGCTTAAGTATGTAATGGAGAGCTAGTCTCCTAGATTAATCTACTGTGATTGGTTTCAATTACACTTGAGTTTTTGTAATTCCTACTTTACTTGCTTTTCCCTTTTCAATACCATATTATACATTTCTGTTTGTAATTTCAGGAGTGTATAGTGTTGTATTGATTCATTACGGTGATGTTATGTTCCTATACTTAATCGCATTTGTTATTTCGCGTGTGTTCATTCATGTTCGTTAGTTCATGAGGGCTTAACCCCGTTTGTTATTTCGGGAATAAGAACATATATCCGTAGTAGCGATTTCGTTGTTAATTGTTGCTACAACCGAAAGGGGATTAGAATCTGCTTAGGGCTTGGATTTATATAAACCAATGATAGTGGGAAACCGAGAACAGTAGGTTAATCGTTTTAGTTTATTGTTAATCTCTTAAACTGCTCTGTTTTCATTGTTCTGTTTTTTTTCGTTTCTTATTTGCATTCACTCCAACCCCCCAAAACTGATTTTCTGTTAATAATAGCAACCTAAGAGTGCTTGTGAGACGACACTCGAGTTGTCGCTTCCCTATCTACATATTTTTGTAAACGCTCGTTCTTTTTTGGTGCGTGGCGACAGCGCGACCAAAAATTGGCGCCGTTGCCGGGGACTCTTGTTGTTATTAACAGAAAATTACAATAAAAAAAATCTCTTTGCTGAATTAGTTTTGTCTGCTTTGTCTGGTTGTGAATTTTAGTACGCCCCATTGATAATTATATGCAAAATTATGTGCCTGATGTTTATTATGAGCAACCATGCATGTATTATCCTGATTTTAGTAAACAACCACCATGCATATGTTATCCTAACTCTTCTGGAAGTTATGAGTTTAGCAGTGATTTTGACATGTTTGGAGTGAACAATTATCCTAGCCAAGTGACCACCTCTGCACCTTCCGGACCTTCACTAGAGGACCTGTTCAAGCAAATGACTGCACAGATAACTGCACAAATGGAAGGAATGATACAACAAATGGCCGAGCAAAATCAACGGATGATAGAGGAAAATCAACGGATGGATGAACAAAGTCTTGAACGCCATCAGAGGATAGCAGCTGAGTCTCAGAAGTTGGCCATTCAAATTGATCAAATTGTCGCCAACTCGGCTGCACTCCTAACTCAACGTCCACTTGAAGAACATACAGATTCACAGATGGTTATTCTTGAAGATACTTCTGCTGATGATTTTGATAATGCTTCTGTTGATGAATTGTGTGTTGAATCCCCTGATTCTATCTATTATAATTCATGTGCTGATTGTACTGACACTGCTTTATGTATAGCATGTTTTGAAAGGTATGAGGATTCTGTGCATATAGAAAATGAGGATCAGGAGGACATCTGCTTCACCATGCCTGAGGATGATGAAGAACCTTTGGAAGTAGATGATTCAATTAAATCAATTGCATGTGTTGGAAGTAATGGGGTGGATGATCTTTGTGCTGAATTTCCAGACATTCAGAACTTTACTGATTCAGTTTATTGTACCATAAGTACTGACTCTACTAACACTAACCTTTGTGTGGTGTGTGCTGAAATTTCTGCATGTTTAGCAGGTGATGGAATTGTTAGCACAGTGAATGAAGAACGTGCAGAAATTGAAGCAGCACCAGTAACACTCTCCACCTATTTGCCACCTCCCACTGTGGAACCACCAGTGATGGAGTTCAAGCCACTGGATCTTGCACCATGGCCAGTCCAAGAGTTTGAACCCCAATTTTATTGGGAGGATTTTGTTGAGAAAGCGGTCATCTTTGACCCAAAAGGGAGTGAGAAGTCCGCCGCACTGGAATGAGTCACCGTAACTGTCAAGCACTCACTCCCATATAAAGGCTGCAAGTTATGGAAGCATGGAATGAAATCCCACCCTTTGGCTATCACTTGGGCCTTATGTCACAGTCAGTGGGATCCCGGTGGAACCACCTCCAATGAGTTTTTCTGAACCTTGCTCTTTTAATTTTCTTTTCCTTGCTTTATTTCTGTTTTGTTTTCAATAAAGCTCCTGAATAATTTGAGAAGCTCAGGAGTTGTGTTGAGTCTTGTGTTGCCAAGTTTGCTGGATTTGATTAAATTTTGCATAGATGGATTGCATGTTATGTGTTGACTGTTCCCCCCTAGGATTTGAAATTTTTTTGAAAAATGATCCCCATATGATTGAAAACTGAACTTTGAGATTTTGTTGTGATGGCATGATTTATGATAAGTTTGGGGTGAAGGGAAGCACACACTAGGGATAGAATCTCTGTCAAACAATTTTCAAAAATGTCCAGGTGAGGATTTGAGCCTCCAACATGTTTTTGACTGTGAGAATCACTTTTTAAGTTGCACTTTCCTGAATTTGCTTGAATCTCTTTATGGTTTGCATGTTTATGTGTTTGCTTCAGATGATTTAGGCATTTTCTTTGTAAATAACTACTTAGCCTAAAATAACCAATTCCTAATGCATATTCCCTAGTTAGCCCCATTGAGCCTAATTAGCCTATTATTTCTTGATGACCTTATGTTATGAGCTAAATTCTGGAAAAACCATGTTAACCCGATCTTAGGATTAGGAGAGCATGGAAGCTTAGCAAGAGAATGGTTGCAAGAAACTAAGTTTGGGGTGGCTACAAGGTGATATGTTGTTTGGGATTGAGAAAATGAAAAAAAATACGATAAAAAGGTTGGAGCATAGAAAATAAAAGCAGAAAAAGAAAAAGAAAAAGAAAAAAAGAAAAAAAAAATAAAAAGTGGAAAAATGTCAAAAATGTTATTTAAAAGAAATGGCTGTAGTCACCCAAGGCAAATGAAAAATGAGAAAAGGAACTTGAGTGAAATTCAAAGTGTTAAAAGCTCATGCTCTCTTAGTTCCTAGGGACTTCAGCTTAGTACCTTTGTATATCCTACCCTTAGCCAGGCCCCATTACAACCCATAAAAGACCTTTTGATGTTGCATGCATGTTTTCTGTGGGAATCATTTTGAGATGAAAATCAAATTTATGGGAAGTGTTCTTAAAAGTGAAAATTGAGTGAATTGTTGATAACCTGACAAAAACTGAGCGATTGAGCGGAACACTAAATGCCCTTGTGAGGAAGGCAGTTGTTTGAATTTGGTGATCTCCCTCTTGTGTGTAACTTGGATCCCTTGCTTAGATTAATGATTGTTTGAATGATGAAATTCTCAATTGTTTGGAATGAATGATTGTGGGGATTCCTTTGTTTGAAAGGGGGGAACATTGAAGAAAACTGTTTTGATGAAACTGCTTGAATTTGTGCAAGGTTGATTGAATCTTTTAAGCTTGCCAGGTCTTGAGTCTTTTTGATTTTTGAGTTGTAGTTTGCTTGGGGACAAGCAAAGTTTAAGTTTGGGGTATTTTGATCAGCCTCTGGCTAGTCTAGTTTTATAACTAGAAAAACCTTGGCTTTGTGCTAATTTTATATCATTTTCGCCCAAATTAGACTTGATTGTCTTTAAGCAGCATTTTGAGTCTGTAAAGTATTTTTAGGTTAATTTAGTTGATTTAGAGTTAAATAAAGTACTTATGCTATTTTCTGTTTTCAGGTTAATAAAAGGAAATAAATCTGGAGCTTTCGCCCCGTGAAAAGGCCTTCGCCTCGCGAACCTGAAGGTGACTGTGCCAGAAATTGCAAACCTCTCTGTCTCGCCCCGCGAAACATGACTCGCCTCGCGAGTAATCCAACCCTGGAAGACCAGAAGCCATCACGGCTCATCCATGTTGAAGGTCACAGGCGTTACAGTTTGGAATTTGAAGAGTCTCGCCTCGCGAATATATGCTCGCCTCGCGAGAGAACCAAAAGCTGAAGATTGTTCGCATTATTCGCCTCGCGAAGGAGTGCTCGCCACGCGAGTCAGCGAATTCCAGAAGTTGTATATAATCCTGTTTGAAGGCAGAAATGAAGGCTAGTTAGTTAGTCAGTAGTTGTAGTTCAGTAGTTTATTTTCTTTTCTTTTCTTTTGTGCTTAAGTCTGTAATGGAGAGCTAGTCTCCTAGATTAATCTACTGTGATTGGTTTCAATTACACTTGAGGTTTTGTAATTCCTACTTTACTTGCTTTTCCCTTTTTCAATACCATATTATACATTTCTGTTTGTTATTTCAGGAGCGTATAGTGTTGTATTGATTCATTTCGGTGATGTTATGTTCCTATACTTAATCGCGTTTGTTATTTCGCGTGTGTTCATTCATGTTCGTTAGTTCATGAGGGCTTAACCCCATTTGTTATTTCGGGAATAGGAACATATATCCGTAGTAGCGATTTCGTTGTTAATTGTTACTACAACCGAAAGGGGATTAGAATCTGCTTAGGGCTTGGATTTATATAAACCAATGATAGTGGGAAACCGAGAACAGTAGGTTAATCGTTTCTTTGCCAATTGATAATTTTTAGCTTGCATTGTCTTTCTGTTTGTTTTCTTAATTTTATTTCAATTACCCAAAACCCCCAAAGTCTAACTTTTTCTGTTAACAACAACATCCAAGAGTCCTTGAGAGACGATATCCGAGTTGTCGCTTCCCTATCTACATTATTTTGTAAACGCTCGTTCGTTTTTGGTGCGTGGCGACAGCACGACCAGAACCCACTCCCATCCTCCTCAAATCTTCCACGTGTAGTTCACCTCCCTCCGGGGCTCCAAAAGTTCACCTTAATACATCATTTTGAAGCACACATTACGGGTAACCCTAATCTGAAGACAGAATTGAAAACCGATAAACGAATTGAAAGATAACCTCAATACCATTGTCGAAGGTATTTCGGCATAACAAGGACATAGGTTTACCTTAGGCTAGATGAAAAAATAAAGCTAGGGTTTAGAAGACGCCGTTGCCACAATCGCAATGACGTAGTCGGAATCACGTTAGGACGAACGAATTGATCGGAAACTTAAGTTGTGTCACGAGGTAACTTAAGTTACCTCGTTAAGTTTCGTATTTTATTTTCTTTTTCCGGCGCTTGGCGCTTAGTGCCATGGTTCCACGCTCAGTGCTGGATTATATTTGTTTTCTTTTTACAGCGCCTGCGCACTCAACGACATGGTTCCACGCTCAGCGTTGGGCGCTGCGTCATTTGTTGTTTTGGCTTCAAATACTCAAGAGGTTGGGTGAATTGAGTTTTCAAAAATTCTTCCTTTTTAAAAACTTTACTTTTCAAATCATAGTTGCCTCGGGATATCTTACAAAACAGTAAGGGGCTTTCTATGAAATCTTGAATAGAAGGTGATGAGGTGAATCAGTTCAGAAAGATAAATCAGTGCTTTTGTCACTTTAGTGGATGAACGCTTCTTGTCACTTTAGTGGAAAAGCGCTTCGTGTCACTTTAGTGGACGAACGCTTCTGTCACTTTAGTGGACGAGCGCTTCTATCACTTGTGTTGGATGAGCACTTCTATCACTTGTGTTGGACGAGTGCTTCTGTCACTTTAGTGATTGAATCAAACAGAAAGAAGTTTAGTTCAGTGATCAAGAACAGTCTTAATCAACTCAGTTTTGAACAATTAATAACTCAAGATTGATTGCAGAATTAATTGATCACATAAAAGGTTCAGGTTCAAAACTCAGTAATAACAAAATACAAACTGATTAAACCTTTAAAGATTAAGAACAAGTTATGCAAGTTTCAGATACAAGCATTAACAATCAAGAACAAACTTGCAGGTTTCAGCTTTAGTGATTAAGAAACAGAAATTAAGCTATTCGAATTTGATCACATATGCAAGATTCAATTCAAATATTGATCCTTAAGAATAGAATTGAATTCACAGTTATTATTACAGTTTACTCAAGGTTCAATACTGATTATGCAGATCAAGAACTGATATCAATTGAATTTTTAGAACATCAAGATCATAGTTATATGCGCAAGACAGAAATTAAAGAGTTTGAGTTTAGAGATACCACACAACCAGATTTATCCTGGTTCAGTCGCCACCACTGTGACCTACATCCAGTCCCCACTCCACCCGTGGGTTTTCACACACTAACACAACAAGCTTTAGCCAGGTAGCTTGAAAAAACCTTTACACCACAGAGCACTCCTTCACCTCGAGATACCACACTCTTGTGAAGAGCCTCAATGTTCTTCCTTAGGGATACCTCACCCTAATCACACAGAGAATCCCTCTCTCTTTACAATCGAAAAGTACAAAAATATTGATTCCTAAACTCTCAATAGTCAGATAAACAAATTGAAGCACTTATGAGAATGAAACACTCTTTTTCATAATGAAGCTGAAGCAAGAAGATGAATGATTTTCACAATTGATCTCTCAAATTGATTTCATAATATTTCTGATATGTTTTTGATTTTGTGATATTGATTTTAAAAGTGTTCCTTTGATCCCCCTATATATAGAAAACAAGTTATAGTCGTTGGGATCAATTAAAACAGATTTGGATATGATAACAAAATCTGTTTTCTTGATTCTGGTTCTTGAACAGGGGTTGAGTACATGGCTGTATTAACCAATTTCATACTGATAGTCTTGAACTTGGTTAATCCATCAGCACATCCATTCAATACATCTATGTATTAATGAACATAAGATTTTCCTGAAACTTGAATACACGCGTACATAGCATATGTATAGGGCTGTATTCAGTTAACCATTTATAACTGATCTGATTTCATATTGTGCATAGGTATTACTGAATCAAGAACCTTAAATTCATTTTTCAGTTACAGTAGCAGACATACATCCATTGATTACATGGTTTTACCTGACAAATAATTTTCTTATTTCCAAAAATAATTTTCATTAACAAAAACTTATTCGTTTTAATGCAGGTTATGAAAATTGATTTTCTTCATGCATCTTTTTAGTTGAGCTATCTTGTGACTAAGAGATTTCTTTCTCTTACAAATCATCTTAGACTTAAATATAAAATTCTCCTTTATGCTTGGCCTTGATGATCCTTTGATTTTTGACTTTGCTCTTTTGATTTCTACATGTAGCTCCTTGATTCCTTCAAGTCCTTTCTTGAAGATTTTCCTTGAATTTGCTTAATGAACTTGTTGATCACTGCTTGATACCTGTCTTTGCAATTTGACACTAAAACACTTGTACACACATTAAATTGTATTTGTCATATATCAAAATCTCTAAGTCATTGAGTCTAACAAACTCCCCCTTTTTGATTATGACAAATCTTCTAACAAATTATAAGATGGTTAAAGTAATATTTTGGTCCCTATACGTGACAGTGATTTTCAATTTGGTCCCTATACATAAAAAGTTATCAATTTGGTCCCTATATGTGACACTGGTTTTCAATTTGGTCCTCACTGCTAATTGGTCCCTATATAAGAGGGACTAAATTACAAATTATTATCACATATAGGGACCAAATTGAAAATAATTGTCACATGTAGGGACCGATTTCATACTTTTTTTTGTTGAATTGGTCCCTACATGTGATAATAATTTGTAATTTGGTCCTCTTATATAGGGACCAATTAGCGGTGAGGACCAAATTGAAAATCAGTGTCACGTATAGGGACCAAATTGATAACGTTTTACGTATAGGGACCAAATTGAAAATCAATGTCACGTATAGGGACCAAAAGATTACTTTAACCTTATAAGATCAGAGTACAAGTGTAGTAGAAGCTAAGTGTTTTTGACAGATTTTATCATGGTATCAGAGCAGAAGTATATCAGAGTAAAAAAAATTATCAGAGCAAAATTTGATTTACTCCCCATTAATCATGTAAGCTTATAAGCTCCCCCTCAACATATGCATGTGTAATTTGTTATTATCCCCTTTCTCTATATCATACTTTTTCCTCCCCTTTTGGCATCATAAAAAAGGTAAAGAAAAGAAACATTCAAACCAATAGAGAAGGCAAGCATTTAAACATTCCAACATAGCATATAACATTGTTCATGATAGAGGGATAGGTGCAGGGACAAATCAAAAAGAACAGAAACCATCAGTCAAAATTACAAACTAAGGCATTTTATCTTTCAAAAACTGAGTTCTAATTCCTATGAATTCCCAAAACTAGTTCTTCTTTTTCGATTTTCTTTTGTTTCGGTCTTTAGGTGATGTTCAGAAGATTTGAAGTTTTGAAATAAGATTCTACATCGGCGTCGTCTTTAATCCTCAGGGATCGTAACCTAGTAGACGAGCTTCATATGCCACGTCATTAGACGGAGCTTCTCATTAAGGACTTAGAAAGTCCAAAGAACGTAACCTAGTAGACGAGCTCCATATGCCACGACATTGGACGGAAGTACTAAAACACAAAGTAACCTAGTAGACGAGCTCCATATGCCACGTCATTGGACGAAGCGTCTCATTAAGGTCTTAGCAAGTCCAAAGACTTGTGTGGGCGAGCAGAATTAGAATCTTGTGTATTCTGAGTTTATCAGACTAAAAACACATGGGATCCATTCCTGATCAAATCTATTTCTTCTGAAACTCTCTTCTAATCATTCATAGATATTCCAAATCAAATCATGCAAGAATCATAGCATATTTACACAATGATACAGTCATATAAACATTTTCATTAGAGATTAGATATAAAATTGATCAATTATGCAGCTTTCCTTGTTCAAGGGCTTGGTAAAAATAGCAACAAGTTGTTTAGTTGTATCAACATATTCAATCTCAATTTCTTTACTTTGAATATGATCTCTAATGAAATGATGTCTGATTTCTATGTGTTTAGTTCTAGAGTGCATTATGGGATTCTTAGTTAGGTTAATTGCACTTGTATTGTCACATCTAATAGGAACTTGGTTTAGTTTCACACCATAATCAACTAATTGTTGCTTCATCCATAAAACACGTGCCTGTGACTACCAGCTGCTACATATTCAGCCTCTGCAGTGGATAAAGCCACACTAGATTGTTTCTTACTGAACCATGATACTAATGAGTTTCCTAGTAAATGCCAAGTTCCACTAGTACTCTTTCTATCTAGTTTGCAACCACCAAAATCAGAGTCTGAGTAGCTAATTAAAGTACATGTAGCTCCCTTGGGATACCATAATCCCATGTCTTTTGTTCCTAACGGATACTTAATTATCCTTTTAACTGTTGTTAAGTGTGATTCTTTTGGATTTGCTTGATACCTAGCACACATGCATACACTAAACATGATATCTGGCCTACTAGCAGTAAGATAAAGCAGTGAGCCTATCATACCTCTAAATTTACAAACATCAACAGGTTTACCTTGCTCATCCTTGTCCAGATAACAGGAGGTACTCATTAGAGTAGCCATCTCCTTAGCATTTTCCATGCCAAACTTCTTGATCAACTCATTGCAGTACTTTGTTTGGCTAACAAAGATTCCATTTTCAGTTTGCTTAAGTCCAAGGAAAAAGTTCAGCTCACCCATCATTGACATTTCAAACTCACTCTGCATAAGACCATTTTGTGTTTGGTGAAGGCTCTATGTCATGATTCCAATTTTTGCTCTTGACCTTCCACCACACCTACAAAACAGAATTTCATGTGTTTGCTATAGGTACCCAAAACTGTTTGGGTCCTTTTGGGTTAGTTCCATCAAAAGTTCCTTTAGGAATCCACACATACTTAGACTTATTATAAGCATATTTTCTGTAATGACGTGTAGAAGCTGTGTGACCTTTTCTAGCACAAAAATTGCATTGAACAAATAGTGTGTTTGATGTCTTAGGTGCAGCAAAAAATTTCTTGAAAGATTTCTCATGTATCTTAGGTTCATAGCCTATTCCAGCCTTATCATAAACGCACTTTTGCTATCCTAATAAAGCATTCAAGTTATCTCTACCATTTGTGAACTTGGATAAGTCATTTTTCAGTTTTTCAACTTCTTTAGTCAATGTACGACACTTAGAACAGGTAAAGCTAGATGCAATCAAGACCTTATTCCTAGCTTTTAATTCTCTTTCTTTCATTTTCAAGCATGCTTAATCATCACGTTGTTTAGCAATTATTTTTCTAGACGAGACAAGTTGTTTAGAAATCTTAAGATATTCATCATGTAAACTCATCAAATGCATCTTGCAATTCATCAAAAGTAGGTTGTGAATCAGAATTTACCTCACTCTCTGAATCACTGTTATTGCTGGCCATCAAGCATAAGTTTGCCTCCTCATATTCAGATTCTTCAGTGGAATCTACATCATTATCATCCCAAGTAATGTAGGCCTTTCTTGGCTTTCTCCACTTCTTGTCCTTTGAGTCAAACTTTTCTGTTTTGTCCTTCTTTTGCAGTTTTGTACAGTCAAGCTTCATGTGGACAATCTTTCCACATTCATAGCATGTGATGTTGTTGGAAGAGTTGTCACCTTTGTTGAAATTTCTCCTTTGAAAAGTGGATGGCTTTCTTTTGAAGTTGCCTTTCTTCTTTAGAAACTTCTTGAATTTTTTAACTAGCATTCCCATCTCTTCTTCAGATTCTGCCTCTTGTGCTGAATCATCATCATCACTGTCTTCTACTTCTCTGACTTGTCATTTCAGAGACAATCCCTTTTTCTTTTTGTCATTTTCTTCATTCTCATTCAGTCTGTTCAACTCCAATTCATGCTCTTGCAGTTTTCCAAACAATGTGGAAATAGTCATTGATGAGAGGTCTCTAGATTCTGAGATTGCAGTGACTTTAGGCTGCCATTCCCTGCTCAAGCATCTCATTACTTTGTTAATTTGATCCTCATTTGATATAGGTTTTCCAAGTCCAGCAAGTTGGTTGACAATGTGAGTGAATCTCTTTTGCATTTCAGTCATAAGTTCTCCTTGCTTCATTCTGAACAGCTCATACTCATGTGTGAGGGTGTTCATTCTTGCTCTTTTGACATATGTGGTTCTTTCATGTGTTACTTGAAATGTATCCCACATCTCCTTTGCTGATTTGCAATTTGAAACCATGAAAAACTCATCACGGCTTAAAGCAGCTGTTATAATATTCTTAGCACGTGCATTATATTGAACTTTTTTCTTATCATCTCATTCCATTCAGTTTTAGGCTTATTTCTTGGAGCACCATTAGCATCTATAGTGGAGGGGACAAATGGTCCATTCTCTACTGCATCCCATATGTCAACACCTGCTGCCTCAAGAAAGATTACCATTCTTTCCTTCCAATAGATATACTCAGATCCATTGAAGGCAGGAGGGCGTGCAAGGGAAGCCCTTTCATTCAAACAGTCAATGGAAGCCATACTCTTATAGCTGTTAAGCCAAACTTAAGAGTTTAGCTATGATGCCAATTGTTGTTTTGGCTTCAAAGACTTGGGGGGGGTGAATTGAATGTTCAAAATTCTTCCTTTTCAAAGACTTTACTTTTCAAATCAGAGTTGCCTCAGGATCTTTTACAAAAACAGTGAGGGGCTTTTTATGCAATCTTGAATAGAAAGTGATGAGGTGAATCAGTTCAAAAAGATAAATAAGTGCTTCTGTCACTTTAGTGGACGAGCGCTTCTGTCACTTTAGTGGACGAGCACTTCTTGTCACTTTAGTGGACGAGCGCTTCTGTCACTTTAGGGGACCAGCGCTTCTATCACTTGTGTTGGACAAGTGCTTCTATCACTTGTGTTGGACGAGCGCTTCTGTCACTTTAGTGATTGAATCAAACATAAGGAAGTTCAGTTCAGTGATCAAGAACAGTCTAATCAATTCAGTTTTGAACAATTAATAACTCAAGATTGATTGCAGAATTAATAGATCACAGAAAAGGTTCAGGTTCAAAACTCAGTAATAACAAAATACAGAAACTGATTAAGCCTTTAAAGATTAAGAATAAGTTATGCAAGTTTCAGATACAAGTATTAACAATCAAGAACAAACTTGAGAGTTTTAGTTTCGGTGATTAAGAAACAGAAACTAAGCTATTCGAATTTGATCACATACGATGCAAGATTCAATTCAAATATTGATCCTTGAGAATAGAATTGAATACACAGTTATTATTACAGTTTACTCAAGGTTTAATACTGATTATGCAGATTAAGAACTGATATCAATTGAAAACTTAGAACATCAAGATCATAGTTATATGCACAAGACATAAATTAAAGAGTTTGAGTTTAGAGATACCACACAACAAGGTTTATCCTGGTTCAGTCACCACCACTGTGACCTACATCCAATCCCGACTCCACCTGTGGGTTTTCACACACTAACACAACAAGCTTTAGCCAGGTAGCTTGAAAAAACCTATACACCACAGAGAACTCCTTCACCTCGAGATACCTACACTTCCTGCCATACAAAGCCTCGTATGGTGCCATCCCAAGACTGCTATGGAAACTGTTATTATATGTAAACTCAATCAAAGGCAAGAATTCATCCCAACTGCTAGTGTGCTCTAAAACACAAGCCCTCAAAAGATCCTCTAATGAATGAATAGTCCTTTCTGATTGTCCATCTCTCTGGGGATGATAAGAAGAACTCATCCTCAACTTCGTTCCCAAAGCACTGTGCAACAGTCTCCAAAATCTAGATGGGAATCTAGGATCTCGATCGGAGACGATGCTCGATGGCACATTGTGCAACCTAACAACTTCCTTAATATAGATCTGGGTCAATCTCTCTAAACTGTAACTTTCACCAATAGGTAAGAAAGTGAGCACATTTCGTTAACCTTTTGATGATAACCCAAATCGCATCATGTCTCTTAGGAGTTTGTGGCAATTCAACCACAAAATGCATATCTATGCTATCATACTTCCACTCTATGATATCCAACGATTGCAACAAACCAGCAGGCTTCTTATGCTCTATCTTAGCCTTCAGAATAACCAGACAAGATAAAACATACTCTGTCACTTCCTTCTTCTTCCTCGGTCACCAAAACATCTTCTTCAGATCCTGATACATCTTCGTGGTTCCGGGGTGAAAAATTAGCTTACTCTTATGTGCCTCCTCCAAGATCATATTCCTATGCTCTATGTCCTCTGGCACACATATTCTATCTCTGAACCTTAGAACATCATCTGATCCTCTACTGAATTCTGAAACTTTACCTTCATCTATGGCTCTACTCACCTCTTATAAATATTGATCTTGTACTTGTTTATCCTTAAGTTCTCTCAGAAACTTGCTACTGATGGTGATCATACCTAAATATATCCTATCTTCAACCAACTTCATACCTAGGTTCAGATCTCTAAACAGATCGATCAACTCCGTCTCCTTTAACATCATTGCGGACACATGCAAAGATTTCCTACTTAGAGCATCCACTACAAGATTCACCTTCCCAGGATGGTATTGTAGATCAAATTCATAATCCTTGATAAACTCCATCCATCTCCTCTGTCTCATATTCAGCTCCTTCTGATCAAATAGATACTTGAAGCTCTTATGATCACTATAAACATTGAACTTAGATCCATAAAGATAGTGTCTCCCTATCTTCAGTGCAAACGCTATTACTGCCAACTCCAAAGATCATGGGTCAGATAATTCCTCTCATGAACTCTCAACTGTCGTAAAGCATAAGCCACAACTCTTCCCTCTTGCATCATAACACAACCCAAACCTTGAAATGATGCATCACAATATACGTCAAACCGTCGTAGAGTATCTGGCAAAATCAGCACTGGTGATGTGGTTAATCTATTCTTCAACTCCTGAAAACTCTTCTCACACTCATCTGTCCAAACATAAGTTGTTCCTTTCCTCGCCAACTGCATCATAGGCAATGCAATCTTCGAGAAACCCTCTATAAACCTCTGGTAGTAGCCAACTAACCCTAGGAAACTCACACCTCAGTTACTAACTTAGGTCTCTCCCACTTGAGAACAACCTCAACTTTAGCCGGATCTACTGCTATTCCTTCCTTATTAATCACATGCCCTAATAACTGAACTTCCTCTAACCAAAATTCACACCTAGATAACTTCTTCTACAACTGAAGATCCTTCAAGACTTACAATACTACCCTCAGGTGTTCCTCATGCTCTTCTCGTGAACGAGAATATTTAAGGATATCATCAATGAATACAACCACATACTTATCGAGGAACGGGCATGATATTGTTCACAGTTGTGTGTATGTGACACACGAGGTCAGAGTATCCGATCACGGATACCGGATTCACTGGTTAGTGCCCATCACACTGAGGTTGTGAGGAAGACTACCGTGAGATATATCCGTAGTCCTTGCCGAGTTGAGCCAACGGGCAGTGCGGCTATTCCCTAATGGGAATGGGGGAATAGTCTCATTCTCTGAATGAGCACCCTAACAGGAATGTGGGTGTGCACCGATGCAAATATATATATATACATACGGATGCTCCGCTTGGACGACTGACTAATATACCAGATCAGACGAAGGATGTGTGATAGGATGGTAGTGGCCACATCAGCATACATGACCAGTTGCATAAGTGCGAAGGATAGAGGTGTAACACCCCGTTTTCTCGCATCTTGATCGGTAATTATATTTTATATTATTACCGGGGATCTAGAAAATGATTTTGAAGAAAACAAAATCATAGTTGAGACCTTCTATATCCTGTTCATGTAATCCATGAACACTGTTGGAGCATTAGTCACACCAATCAGAAAGATTTGTGAAAGCAGAAAATTTTTGAATGTAATTGATATCATTGTTAATTTTTTTAATAATTCATTAATTACATGGTCAACCAATCATTAAAAATATTGTACTCTTATTATAACTTTAAAAGTCATACATAAGATGATTTGTGAATGATTAATACTATAAAATACTTTAATTACTTCCAGAATGTCTCTTGTTGGTAATCTTAGCTCAAGTCACCTTTACTCTCATGATTCAGAGCTGTTGTTGTTGGACAAATTATCTATTGCCAAGCACCTTAAATATGCTCCTAAGATAACAACAGTGCTTTGGAATCCTCCTTCGATCAACATGGTTAAGTGCAATACAGATGGGGCTTCCAAAGGTTGTCAGGTCCAGCCTCTTGTGGTGGAATCTTCAGAGATAACACAGCAGCTGTTTTAGGTTGCTTCTCTGCAAATCTTGGTCTGAAAAATGCATTTTCTAAGTTGCTAGGAGTCATGATAGCTATTGAGATAACTTCCAAGAAGAAGTGGCTTGGCCTTTGATTGGAGTGTAACTCTGAGATTGTTATTTCTGCTTTAAAAAACAGTAGTTTGGTTCCTTGGAGATTTAGAAACAGGTGCAAAAATTGTATGTCTTTGACTAGATATATGGCATTTTTTATATACTCATATTTTTAGGGAAGGCAATACATGTGCAAATAGTCTAGCTACTTATGATTATTCTGTAAATGGTTTAGTTTGGTGGGATTTTTCCTCTTCTTTAATTTTTGAGGATGTTTTTAGGAATGGTAGGGGATTGCCAAACTATAGATTTCATTGATTCTTGCATGGGTTAGGTTGATGTCCCCCCATGTTTTATTGTATTCTTTCTTAATTCTTTTTAATAATATTGGGTGTGTTGCAGATGATTCGTTTTGCTAAGGGTGCCAACATAGTTGGGAAGTCTAGTAGAACAGTGATGCCTTTGCATGCCTTTTCTTTTACTTAAAAAAAATACTTTACATTTACACTAACAATGTATCAAAATTTAACTCTTAAAAAAATTTAAAAACAAAAGAAAATATTAAAAGATAAATAGTTTATTGTTTTACCAAAACCTAGTAAGAATTATTAATCTAATTTGATTGAATAAGCTTAAGTTATATCCATACATATTGAGGATAGACATTAGAGAGAATGGAAGTGTGTTTCCATGTTTGATACAAGTTTTAAAAAAGTATTCCCAAGCATAAAATATGTCCGGAAATAAAATTAGTGAATGATAGTTAGAAACCTAGGAAAACTTTATGTGGAGTTGGGAAAGAAATATTCCTAATAATGTGATTCCCAGAAATATAGTTTACCTGAGAATAAAACATTGCAGTAACCATTGTCTTTCATTTTAACTACACTTTAAATGCTAGCTAGCATGAAACATTACTTTTATTGTGGGTTTTGTACTCACAAAATAATGGAGAGGGTAGGAATACCTTCTTTAGGGTCTGTATGCTTGAAAATTATGTTCCGAAGTTGGAAAACAGTGTAAAGTTTGTAATTTAATTTGCACTGAACTCTCGGGACAAAAACACAGCTATTTGATATACACAATCTGGGAAAAGGTTATTGGTTGTACTCTAAAGAAGAATAGCCAAGAAACTCACTAGTCTCAAGCCAAAGCTTGTAACCTCTATGAATGCAGTTTGCACGTATCTTTGAATAATTTAACATATTACTGATTCATAGCTCTTATAGCTTGCACCAAGTGTTTAAGAGTTGTTTTGACATAACCATGTTAAAAAAGATAGCGCACAAGCTATTTCGAGAACTTATTCACCACTCTAGAAAGTGGTTTTTCACTTTTCAAAATCAAAATGTTAGCAGTAGTCAGAGCCAGAGTACATAAAGTAACCCTCCGTGAGCTATATCTCTCATTCAGTGCTCTCCATTAAATCATAAAACATTAGCAAAGATAAATAACAATGACTGGTGAAATTTAAATCAAAGCATAAAAGGCAAGCACCAAATAACCACCAACTATGATTTTGAGAATGAAAACCATCTCATACATAAACATATGATGAATAATTTGAGTCATCATGAGAACATCCAGGAAGACACACCCAAATAGGGGAATCCGTACTAAGTGCTCCATTTTCCTTTCCTCTGTGATCAATTGACAACAGAATTAACAAGGTTTAATAATATAATCCTCAACCATAATTTCTAACTATGATGACAAGAAAAGGTAAACTAAAGAACTGAAACTAAGAAATGAAAAAAATTCAACAAACCATAAAACTTAAACTCCAGGAGACAATAAAGTTTCCTGTCTATCGAAACGACTCTATAGTCTATACTATAAAATCTACCTTCAAAGTTTATATCAATTATCATGCATGTGAAGTAGTAATGTAATGACTAACAAAACTGCTATCTTCTTCATGTCATATCGTATCTCAAGGTATTAGAAACAAGTGATCAATCTTTCCATGGTTAGGCTGAAAGAAGTATCATTTCATTGTGAGTTTGCCAGGAACACGAAAGCTTGACCATCGATATCCTTCACCAGACTTAAAGCCTTCACATATCACACTAGCCTTACCATTGCCATGTCCACTACCATCACATCTAACATTTGCTCTTTCCTCATTTCTTAAATCTGGTAGCAATGGCACACCATTCTGAAAAGTCTCACCAACCACTTTAGGACGCGTGCTTCGGGAAGTTCTTGGCATTGTCATTAAATTATCCTAGAGACGAAGCTTTCTTTTCCACCTCTCATTTATGTCTAGATATCCATTGGCCAAAGATTACATGGCTTTTATTGTTGGTTGTGGGCTTCTTCTACTCTTCCTCCTTGACTTCATGTCATGTTGATTCTTAGAGTAATCCACAGGTTCGGAGATTGTTTCTACACTGGGATCATCTGGTTCCTTCCCTGTATTAGTCTTCCATGTCTCAACCACTACAGTCACAAAAACTTCATTAGCATCAGTTTCTGGTGATAAGTTAAGGCCGATAAACGTACCGCTAGGATGAAATTTCACATGTTGATCCTTAGTGCCGGAAGAACTAGCTACTTCAACGGCTTCTTTGCTGATGTTGAAGTTGGGAACATACAGAGGATTAACTAATGTCTTGTTCTCCCTGGCTGGAGTTTCCTGTTGAATAACATTCTCAATAAATTTTGAACTTTACTTATAAGGTTGGGGTTCGAATCATGTAATCATCACGTTGGGGAAGGCATCATATTTTTAAACTATGTGATTGTAATTCTACATATTATAAAATATAGAGAACGTTAGTATTAATTTTAGCTCAACAAAGACATGGTATTTTTAAGATTCAAGAGTTTGCATTACCTGAATAATGGATGGCGAAAGGAATCCAAAAATTTCATGACTGTTAATGCTTTGTCGAAGCTCCAAGGGAGGCAGTGGCTCACCTAGACTCCTTCCTTTCATGATTTCATTATGTAGTCTCTCGAGAATTTTTTCACAGCACTTATCTGTGAAATTATTTGTGATGGTCTCACTTGGATGTTATTCCATGGTAACCTGAAATATATTTTGCTGGATGAGATACAAATATACTTCTTATCCTTGCAAATAAATACAAATTTCAAACCATGAACTTAAAAAATTTAAACAAGTAATCAGTATTCTCTAGTAACATCATTGAGTTTACTCAACTGAAAAAGAAATTATCACTTTGTTTCATTTATATTGTAATAGTTGGCTTGGGACTTTAGGTAGTTAGAAGTCAGTTGTAGTTAGTTATATTTTGTTATACACTTATAACAAAATGTGAGTTAGTTGATGATGAGAAAATAATGAATGAGAGCTTGTATAAAAGCCTTGTAATTCTTTCAGATTTTCAATCAATACAATACAGTAACCGATACATTCCAAATTTCTCTCTTCTACTCTTTCTCTTGTCACATTCTTGCATCAATTCATATCAGTCTTGAAACATTGCAGATGGTTATTTCATAACAATTGGTATCAGTAGCTCAGATTTGGTAATTCCTGGGAAGCGATGGGTTCTGCAAAGTTTGATATTGAGAAGTTTACGGGCAAAAATGATGTCAGCTTGTGGAGATTGAAGATGAGAGCATTTCTGGTTCACCAAGGACTTGAAGATGCCCTAGAAGGAGAAAAGAAGTTTGCCAGCACATTATCACAGAAGGAAAGGAAGGAGACACTTGAAAAATCTCATAGTGCTCTGATTTTATCCCTGGGTGACAAAGTCCTTTGGGAGGTATCAAAGGAGAAAACAGCTGCAGCCATTTGGCTCAAATTGGAAAACCTATATATGACCAAATCTTTGGCCAATAGGTTATATTTGAAGCAGAAGCTATATACGTTCAAGATGCCAATGGGGAGGACATTGGAGGATCATCTGGATGATTACAATAAGATCATTCTTGATCTGGAAAATATTGAAATCAAGATTGATGATTAGGATCAGGCACTGCTGCTGCTGAGATCTTTGCCAAGTGAGTTTGATAATTTTTCAGATACACTCATTTATGGTAGAGATACTTTGTCTCTGGAAAAGGTTCAGGCTGCACTATCTTCAAAATAATTGAAGAGGAAGTCTGAGGGAAGAAGAGAGCAAGCTGCTGAGGGTTTGAATATCAGGGCCAGGCCAGAAAAGAAAGATTCCAAGAACAAAAGGGAATCAAGATCCAAGTCTAAAGAAGGAAAAAAAAGGTGATGTTTCCTTTGTAAAAAAGAATATCATCTTAAGAAAGACTGTCCCGATTACAATAAGAAAAGGAGGAATGGAGAACAAAAGTATCAGAGTGGTGATGCTGATGTAGTTTCAGAAGAGTATGAATGTTTTGAGGTGATGTGTGTTTCAGAGGAAAAGACTCACCAAGAATAGGCTCTTGACTCTGGATGCTCATTTTACATGTGTCCAAATGAGGATTGGTTCATCTCTTACAGTAAATACCATGGTGGACAAGTTTTGTTGTGCAATAACAAAGCCTGTCAAGCGACTGGAATAGGTACTATAAAGCTGAAACTTGCAGACGGGGTAACCAGGATCATGCAAGAGGTGAGGCATGTGCCTGAATTAAAGAGAAATTTGAGCTCTGTTGGGATGCTTGATGCATAAGGATACGAGTACAAAGCTTAAGGTGGAGTTATGAAAGTCACAAAAGGTTCAATGGTGGTGATGAGTGGTAAGCTTGAAAATGGTCTATACTTACTGCAAGGAAAGGCTCTAGTGGGAATTGCTACTAATGTTTCTTGCCCTGGACAATCACAAGCAAGGCTCTGGCATAGGAGACTTAGACACATCAGTGAAGGAGGGTTGAAAGAACTGAGCAAACAGAAGCTGTTGGGAAAGGACAGCATTCAATCACTGGATTTTTGTGGGCATTGTATTTTTGGCAAGTGAAAGAGGTTGAGATTTGCAACTGCTGTACACAATACAAAAGGAACACTGGACTACATTCACAGTGATCTTTGGGGACCATCTAAAGTCTCATCACACAGTGGAGCTAGGTATTTTCTGTCCTTTATTGATGATTTCTCTAGAAAGCTATGGGTTTATATTCTTAAAAACAAGAATGAGTCATTTGTGAAGTTTAAAGAGTGGAGAATTCTTGTTGAAACCCAAACTGGTAGAAAAGTAAAGAAACTGAGGACTGATAATGGGCTAGAGTTCTGTTATGAGGAATTTAATCAATTCTGCTATGAAATTGGAATTGCTAGACATAAAATAGTTAGGGGAACTCCTCAACAGAATGGGCTAGCTGAAAGAATGAACAAGGCAATAATGGAAAGGGTTAGGTGTTTGTTGTCAAATACAAACTTAACCAAACATTTCTAGGCTGAGGCAGTAGCAACTGTTGCTTATGTGATCATCAGTAGTCCATCCACTGCAATTAGCATGAAGACACCAAAAGAAATGTGGTCTGGACATCCACCAAACCGGGAAATCTGAGAGTTTTTGGCTGTGTAACCTATGCTCATATTAATAAGGGTAAACTTGAACCAAGGGCATTGAAATGCATGTTTCCTGGATACCCTGAAGGTGAGAAAGGATTCAGATTGTGGTGTATTGAAAAAAGGCAGCACAAGGTTTTGATCAGTAGGGATGTTGTGTTCAGGGATTTTGAAATGTATTACACCAAGGAAGACTCAAATCATCAACATGAAAGGCTGGTTGATGATGAGAGGATTCAGTTGGAGGTGGAGCCATTTGAAGAACAAACAATCCAAGACAGCAGCGAAGGAAGTGAAACCGAGACAGATCAAGATCAGCTAGCTCAACAAGATTATTTGCTAGCCAGAGATAGATCTAGAAGGATTATCAGGTCACCAAAGAGATTTGGACATGTTGATATGGTTACTTTTGTACTCACTACAGCAGAAGAAGTTTCAGGAGAGGAGCCTAGGAGTTATGCTGAAGCATTAAACAGCAAGCAATCTCAAAATTGGATTGCTGTAATGAAAGAAGAAATGAATTCTTTGTATAGGAATTGTGCTTGGGTGCTGGTTGACAAACCAAAAGGCAAGAAGCTTGTAAGTTTTAAATGGATCTTCATGCTTAAGGAAGGCATTCCAGGAGTTGAAAAGGCTAGGCTCAAAGCCAGGTTAGTGGCAAGAGGTTTTACATAGCGTGAGGGCATATATTACAATGAAGTGTTCTCACCTATTGTGAAACATACTTCAATAAGAATGGTTCTAGCCTTGGTTGCACATGAGGACATGGAATTGGAGCAGCTTGATGTAAGGACAGCATTTTTACATGGTGAGCTTGATGAGCAAATATACATGTCTCAGCTAGAAGGTTTTGTCAAGAAGGGTGATGAAGACAAGGTGTGTTTGTTGAAAAAATCACTTTATGGATTGAAGCAGTCGCCTTGGCAGTGGTACAAAAGATTTGATACATTCATTGTGAAAGGTGGCTTCAACATAAGTGAATATATTAACTGTGTTTACTGGAAGAAAACAGAAAGCAAAGCTATTATCTACTTACTCCTCTATGTAGATGATATGCTAGTTGCTTGCAAGAATAAGGAACAAATCAAAGGGGTGAAAAAGATGCTTGAGAGTGAGTTTGAGATGAAAGATATGGGGGATGCCAGCAAGATTTTGGGTATGCAGATTCTAAGGGACAGAACAAAGAGAACTTTGTTCATCACTCAGAAAGATTACATATCCAAAGTCTTGCATAGATTCAATATGGATTAGTCAAAAGCAGTAATGACTCCTATGGCTCAACATTTTAAGCTCTCACACCAAGATTCACCAAAGACAGAGGAGGAAATTTCTTATATGGAAAATGTACCATATGCAAATGATGTAGGAAGTCTCATGTATGTAATGATTTGTACAAGGTCGGATTTGGCCTATACAGTGAGTATGGTCAGCAGGTATATAGGAAAGCCAGGAAAGCTCCATTGGGAACCAATGAAGTGGATATTCAGATATTTGAAAGGAACATCTGAAGTTGGCTTGCTATATTTTAGGCATGAAGGCAGTGATTTTGGAGTGACAGGATTTGTTGATTCAGACTATGCAGGTTGTTTGGATACCAGGAGGTCTTTGACAGGTTATGTGTTTAAAGTTTGTGGTAACACTGTGAGTTGGAAGTGCAATCTCCAACACGTGTCTCTTTCCTTAGCAGAAGCTGAATTAATTGCTGTTACAGAAGCAATTAAGGAGGCTATCTGGATGAGGGGAATGTCTGAGTTTAGGATCAAAGCAGAGAGTCACCAAGGTGTTTGGTGATAGTCAAAGTGGTTTACACTTGGCTAGAAATCCAGTATAGCATGAGAGAACTAAACATATAGATGTTAAGCTCTACTTTGTAAGGGAGATCATTGCAAAGGGGGAAGTGAGCTTGGAGAAGATCAACATTGAAGAGAATCCAGCTGACATGATCACTAAAGCATTGCCAGGGTCTAAGTTCAAACATTGTTTGGAGATTTTGCAGGTTGCAGGTTTTTGGAAGATAAAGTCAAGCCAAGGTGGAGAATTGTAATAGTTGGCTTGGGACTTTAGGTAGTTAGAAGTCAGTTGTAGTTAGCTAGATTCTGTTATACACTTATAACAAAATGTGAGTTAGTTGATGATGAGAAAATAATGAATGAGAGCTTGTATAAAAGCCTTGTAATTCTTTCAGATTTTCAATCAATACAATACAGTAACTGATACATTCCAAATTTATCTCTTCTACTCTTTCTCTTATCATTTCGTATCAATCTTGAAACATTGCAGAGGGTTATTTCATAACATATATCTTTCTGGATTATCATATTCTATAAATTCGGACAACTATGCCACAACATAAACAAGCGATTCCATGAAAAATTAGCTAGAAAATCTACATGGAAAAATCAAAAGAAGCATAGAATAAATGAAAGTTGGCTTTTGTTATAAAGCACGTTTATCAATGAGAAGAATAAATGAAAGCTGGCTTTTGAAGTTTTTTCGGAAGTAAATGCAAATCTTACTTTAATAAAATATAGGAATAGTGTGGTATGTTCTCCAATAATAAAAGTATCCTTAAAAATAATAGTAAGAAAGTGTTGGATTTTGTTACATATTTGGGAGTAATAAGAAATCTTTGGATTGGGAAGAATGAAGACAATGAACATTGAGTAATTGAAATAATTGTGCAAGGTTTAGCAGGGTTTATTACGTAATCTAGCCAAATACACAAGCTTTCCTTTTTATGTCTTTAACTAGGTATCCCAAAGACATATCTGTGAGACAAACCCTCGGTAGGGACTGTTAGGTAAAATCATCAAAAAGTGATGACTCTAGCATTTGAACACTTAATATTGTAGGTAGAATTCACATAGAGATGTCGTACACTTCCACTATGACTAACCACTTCAAGTACATAGAAGATCGTCTTTAATTTGCTAAGATAACGGACAACTACTGGAAAAACAGTTAGGTTTATTAAATTTCACATAAACTTATGCAAAAAATATAAATGTGAATGACTGACATGAGTAAAAAAATAACTTTTTTTATATTAATATACCTAAATCCAACACTGGTTTTAGATTTCTTCTTCCGTGGACTTCATTGATTTACTAACTCTTGTTTTCCAATTATAGTTGCCTATAAGAGAAGCAAAGATGAATTGATTTCGATATATAAGAAAGGAAAAAAAATTATAGCGGCATAAAAAAATAAGCGAATATAAAAATGCACAAAAATGAAAAACTTGAATACATCTGTAAAAATTGGAATTGGAAAAAGAAGAATAGAATACCTTGAAATAAAGCACTAAAAGTAGCAGATATGCAGGATGCACTTTACATACCATACCCCCAAATCCTGAAACATAGAAATTCAAAGCTTTAGATCTGTATAAAATGAAAGGACTAAAAATGATGAAAAATGCATCACTCACCTTTATAACTTGTGATAGGAATCTTCTCTGGCTTGGTTGATTTTCTGATAGGAGCAAGATGGTGATGCCACCATCCCAAATCAAAAGATATGGCTTAGAAAAGGTGTCTCTCAAAGCTCGCTATTCGAAGGTATGTCTTTAACAAAATGGATTCTCTCCTGATGTGTTGCCTCTGCAGCAAGAAAAATAAGGATGGGTGGAGAGAGAATATGGAGAAAAATGGGAAATTAAAGGAAAAAGGAGAGAAAAAAAATTAGACAGATCGAGAGGATAGACAATGGAGAGCGATTGGACAGAGGGTAGCTGGAGAGAATTCAAACTTGTGTGTTGAATCAGAGTTTCCCCACATCAATTTCTATATGCTGAAAAGTACAGTAAAGGGTAAAATAGTCCTTAAAAAACACAAAGATGTATTTGGTTAGTGGAAAATGGAAAATGTGAATTTGGCCCTAAAAAATTTCAAATGTCTGTAAAATTAGTTTTTTAAAATAATGTTTAAGGATATTTTAGTCCTTATATAGACTAATTTGACTGACATTTGAGATTTTTGAGAATCAAATTGATATTTTTCATTTTTAAGGGACCAAGTGTATCTTCGAATTTTTGTTTTCTGACACCAATTTGAACATTTACTTTAAAAAATAATTTGTATAATTAAGATACAAACTTTTGACCTATTACTTTTTCTTATTATTTTTCATACTCACATTAATTATATTATCAAATATTAATATTATATCTTTCGAAAGATTTTGAATGTAATTAATATCATTGTTAAATTTTTCAATAATTTATTAATTACATGGTCAACCAATCATTAAAAATATTGTACTCTTATTATAACTTTAAAAGTCATACATAAGATGATTTGTGAATGATTAATAGTATAAAATACTTTAAACTAACAATGTATCAAAATTTATCTCTTAAAAAAACTTAAATAACATAAGAAAATAGTAAAAGATAAATAGTTTAATTTTTTTACCAAAACCTAGTAAGAATTTTTAATCTAATTTAATTGAATAAGCTTAAGTTATATGTATACATATTGAGGATAGCCATTAGAGAGAATGGGAGTGCATTTTGATGAGAAACACTAATTTGCTCTACATTACCCTCACTGGTATTGTTCTGCATTGTTGTCAGTTAAACGGCATATGAGGGAAAAAATAGTATAAAATAAATGATATATTAACTCATGCTAGCTAAGTGAAATTCTATATTTGAAAAAAATGAAAACCTTAAAAGAAGAAGGACGTTATATTTGGAAAAAATGAAAACTTTAAAAGAAGAAGAAGAAAGGGGTTAAAGAAACATGATTTTTCTGCATATCACTCCAAAACCAGAACAGCAAACAGTAACGTAGTTGATGAAGAAGTGTGTTTTGTTGGGACTCTTGTTCTGCAATTGGCGGGCTGAACTCTGACTTATAGTGTTTGTATACACTATTTCAATCTAACTAGTTGATAGACACTCCTAAGGTATAATGTATAAAATTTAATAAGGTAATTATTTTTCTTCATTTGTACGTATGGTGTATCACCCCGATTTTTCCACTTTCTAAGATCGATATAAATATAAATAGACGTTTATATTTTTATCTGAAACTTAGAAAATGATTTTAGGAAAACCAAAGTCATATTCATATCATACTTATTTTTATAAGTATATGGTGAAATTTTGGGTTGAAAATTCAGACGGAACACGGTCTGTGTTTTTGCTGACAGTAAGATTTTACTGATCGGAAAACATAATTTTGACCCGAGAACGAAATGAATAGATTTTATATCTCATTTCCAATGATATAGGTTATTTTTAAAATTTTCAAAATAAATATGTTATTATACTTGATTCGGGCGTAAAACCCTAAATCAGGTAATCGACGGAGTCGAGAACAGACGAGCAGAGACAAAACCTAGGGTGGTGAGTCATATGGATGACCCACTCATGTCATGATTGCTTTCAAATAAAAATCTAGATATTTCTTTAAAATAGTATAAAGACTATTTTACCCTTGGACGATTTTACCCTTGAACTTTCTTTGAAATGCCAAGTTTGTCCCCACAAATTGTGGACACAAATCAGCCGCATCACCAACCACTCCTCACCACATGTTTGTCATGATGGTTTGTTTGGAAATTACCATTTTGTCCTTAATGTTGGATTTTATCACAAATGTGCCATTTTGTAAGATTACTCCTTTGTCCCTAAAAATTTATGTTTGGACCCTTATGCCCTTGAAAACCACGACCAAACCCTCCCAAGTGAGTCCATTTCACTTCTATAAAAGACCATCTTAATCTTCTTCATCAACTTTGCCATTTTCCATTAAAACTTACATAGCTTGATTTTGTGAAGCAAGTCCTTGGATCTTCACTTGTTTTTGATCTTCAAGAGGTGAATCCTATTCTCCTTCCCTAATCATGTCTATGTTCTTCAATAAGTTTCATGATTCAAAGTCTATTTCATCTATGTTCATGACTTTTAAGTTTCTAGATCTAGAACTTTGAAAAATCACCATAAATCATAGAAAATACTAAAAATATGAAACCAATTTCTATGTGCTTATAATCATCCCTACTATCATAATCCAAGAGACAGTTGCAAACAAAATCTTCCTCCTCATTTTTTTGAGCATGGCCGAAACCTATAGTGAGAGGTGGAGGAACTTTGTTGTTTTTCTAGTTGAAAATGATCATAGATCTCATGCCTCTAGGGTATGTACTTGCTAAATCCAAGTTCTTGTATCAAGTTGAAATTTCTAACCATGTCTTGACCGAAATTCATTAGTGAGGAACTTGAATGATTTTGTTAAGTTTTATCAAAGTGATCATGTAATCATCTAGTTAATAAGTGTTTATGTTAAATCTTAGTTGGTTTACCAAAAATGAAAACCCTAACCCTATGTCCTTGTGTTGGCCGAATTCATGTTTGTGAGGGTTAGAATGTTTTTGATTCAAATTTTGATGTTTAGTCATGTGTTTCAATGACTTAAGCACTTCGGATCATTAATCCAATGGCTTAAGCAAGTTTAGAAGTTTTGAGCCACTAAAACCTAGGAAGGTCGTGACCTAGATTAGAGGATTAGGTGTTTGTTTTGCTTGTTTTGATTGGTTGTTTGGATGTGTTGTTGAAGGTTAATTGTTTTACGGCGTACGAGGGTTTCCGACAATCGACAGAGTTCTTTTAATTTCACTGAGGAGCTTCGAGAGGTAAGGGGAGCTTACATGAGGGATTTTTCTCAATAACCATTTGCTTTTAGTGTAGTCTGCATAATTTATATGTGATGGTGGTTATTTGTTTATGTTGTTTACGTTGTGTTGTTTATCTGTGTATCGGTGATTGATCTGCTTTTAATTTATTTAATTATCTGTAGTTGTATATTATATTGCTATGATGCATGATCTTCCTGGTGATATAATTCTGATGATGTTGTTGAGTGTTGTTTGAGAAGCCTGACAGTGGTCAGTGCACAACCGATTAATCATATAAAAGCTTTAATAAGTTGTGTAAGTTATATTCAATGTTTTATGGGAAACGTTGGAATATAATAGTGGTGGAAAATATTGTTTTGGAAAAGTAGTGAGTTTTGAGAAATATTATTATTTTAATGATTTATTAGTGTAAAAGTAATTTATGAGTCATGGTGATGGCGTAACCGTGAAATTATTTTTGTACTGCTAATTTTTATATAAGAAATTTCGTAATATTATAAAAAGTCATTTTGTCAAATTAATATTCGAAAATACCTTATTTGTTATATAAGAAAATTATTTTAGAAGAAAGGTCAATGTTTGACTTAAAAACGTTTTCTTAGAAAATGCTAAACGATGGCAAGTTACGAAAATATTTATGGTGGGAGTTTAAAAACAGCAGTACTTATTTTGAAAAGAGATTTAATCTCAATTGAATTATTCTTTTTTTTAGAGTTGAAGTTTCGGTAGAAGAGTTCCTGATGATTTGACGTTATTTCGGGAAAAAATGAGTTTCCAAAGGAAAATGGATTTGCTATGATTTGACTTTTTACAAACAAATTTCAGGTAGAAAGGATTTTATATAAATGAGTTTTACTCAATGACGTATTTCCGGTAACTTGGATAAAGTTGCGGAGATCTTATTTTGGATTTTTTTTCACAAAACGAAAATGACGTAAACGACGATATGGAACTTAGTAACCGAGATGTCGGGGTACTAGTGTTCTTATGACGTTATAGGCTTGGTGTTTAGTAGGTAGACGGTGTGTCTACTGCATGACGTAATAAACGCCGGTAAAAGATTAATGATGTTTTCTATAACACCCCGATTTTCGCTGCTTCGTAATATCGGTAATAAATATATAAATATATATATTTATCCGAGACTTAGAAAATTGTTTTGGACGAAATACTGTTATTTTCCTATCATGTTTTATATCTTAGGATTATGATGAAGTTTTGGGTTGAAAATTCAGACGGAACCCGATCTGCGTTTGCACTGACAGTAAAAGTTTACTGCTCAGAAGACCTAATTTTGAGTCGTGAACGAGATGAAAAAATTTTTTATCGTATTTACTACGATACTGGAAGTTTTAAAAATTTTGGTAAAAAGAATTAAAATATTATATTTGTTGCGTACGTACACGTCGAGATATCTCTAGGAAAAGCATGCGCCAGATGAATCGGGGAGTCGGCAACGTAGTAGAGATGATGGATTTGACCGACTTGACGAGCTTATCCGAGTCATAATGGCGCATTTATGACAAAGTGAATTTTTGCTATGAAATGACCATTTTGCCCTTGTCTTTTTATGACAATTACAAGCAAATGCCATTGGAAAATTTGACCAAACCTATCCAAAACCCACGGTTCACTCTTGCCTTATTCATTAAGGATATTTCCTTTATCACTAAGTATCTCTTCATCTTCCATTTCCATGTTTTTCTTCTTGAAAACCTAAGTTTTGCCTTAAGAACTCCAAAGTGTTCATAATTCGTCAGATTTTGCCTAGCAATTCTGACCATTTTCTATTTTGAATCTCGAAAAACTTTCAACATGAGTTGTTCATCTTTCTCTCTTATTTCCAACAACATAAAGATCATCCAAAACGGATAAGTATGTTGATAGATATACCCAAATTACTACAACTGTTCTAAACCCTCATCATGTTCATCTTTCTCTCTAAGTTTCTTAAGAACACCATGAGAAATTTGTGAAGAACATCATCAAGATCATCCTTTTCTTTGATAATCAAGAGGTAGTCTCTCTTAATCTTGCTATTCTAAGATTTTCTCTTCACAAGATTATTGAGTTTATGCCTTTGATCATCATGTTCTTCATAAGATTCAAAGTTCATGAAGCTAACTTCAAAAATTCATAACTAATTCTAGAAAAATCCTTTTGACATGAAACCAATTGATATGATCTTATAATCATCTCTATTTTCATTATCTAGAAGCATAAGATCATGAGAAATTTCTTTCCTTGATTTCTGGTCATGGCCGAACCTAGGCCAAAAGTTGTGTTCTTAGGTTTTGTTTCATTTTCATGTCTTGATTCATGATTATATCTTGATAGTTCTTGTATTCAAGTATATATAAGATCAAAAATCAAACTTTAACCTATTGATCTCATCAAAACCGAAACCCTAGGTATGAGCACTTGATGGTTTTGTGATTCAAAAGTTGTTTGTAACACTTGAATCCAACTCTAGGTTTTGTATGTTGATTAAATCCAAGAGTTTAGAAAATTTTTAGAGATTTCTAACCCCAAACTCAGCCCTTGGCCGAAACCCTAGTTCTTTGAACTAGATGAGTTTTAGTTCATGTTCTTGGTTCATAATCTTGGTTTAAGTGCTTGATCATGTTTAAGTTACTTATGGATCATAAATCCCTAAGTTAACAAAATTTTAACTTTCCTAACCTAGAAAAGTTGTTGAGGCCGAACCTTAACCTCCATGAGTCAAGTATGTTTTTGTTTGATTTGATTTATTTTGGTTGCAATTCGTTATGAAGGAATCGATCGGGTTGGTTTGACCTAAAGCCGACGGAGGAAGCCGGATCAAATCGGGAGATTATTTGAAACCGTTAGTTCAAGTCTCCAAGAGGTAAGGGGAGCTTACCTGAGGGATTTTCTCAATAACTATTTGCTTGTAGTGTGGTTTATATGATTTATATGTGGTTGTGGTTATTTGTTTTTGTTGTTTACATTGTGTTGTTTGTCTGTGTATCGGTGTTTGATCTGCTTTTAATTTATTTAAGTATCTGCAGTTGTATATTATATTGCTATGATGCATGATCTGCCTGGGGATATAATTCTGATAATTGTTGTTGAATGTTATTTGTGAGTATTGTTTGAGAAGCCTGACAGTGGTCATTGCACAACTGATTAATCAGATAAAAGCTTTAATAAGCTATGAGAATTATATTCAATGTTTTATGGGAAATATTGGAAGATAAGAGTGGTGGAAAATATTATTTTGGAAAAATATTGAGTTTTGAGAAATATTATTATTTTAATGATTTGTTAGTGTAAAAGTAATTTATGAGTCACAATGAGAGCGAAACCGTGAAAATATTTTTACACTGTTAATTTTTACGTAAGAAAGTCCGGAATATTATAAAATATTCTTTTATGAAATTAATTGGTGAAAATAAGTTAATTATGATTTTATAAAATTAATTAAGTGGAAAAAGTTAAATTTTTGCTTAAATAGCCTTAAAAATAATATTATTTGACGGCTAATTTGGAAAAGTGTAGACGGCAAGTATTTTGAAACGGCAGTGCATATTTTGAAGAAAACAAACCTCAAGTGGCTCATTGGTTTGTGAAAAACTAAGTTTTGTTATTTAAGGATTTTATAATGAATTTCTACCTTGGAAAAGAATTTCTGAAAACCAAAAGTTGATTCAACCGTGTTGAAAGTACAGTTGGACTTAGTAACCGAGACGTCGGGGTACTAAGGTTGTGTTGTGATGGCCTCGGGTCATTTGGACTTTGAGGGCCTATACCGTATACTTGAGGTATACCGTATTGAAACATTGAAGATGTTTTCTAGTACCACGAACCTAAGACTGGTGCATCGGTCGAGAGGTGTTGTGATTGCGCACTCGGACTATGAGGTCCTGTGTTGTAATAAAAGTTTTAAAAGATGTTTTAAAACTATGTGAGTCGTAAGCCATTGTGAGCTTCGGCAAAGAAAGATTGAACACAAAGAAAAGAATGAAACAAAAGTGTTTTGCATGCATTGGCAGACGTGCCTGTATTCTGGCTGTGGGCCTGTATTCTAGCTGTGGGCCTGTATTCATGCATAGTTCCTGTATTCTGGCTGCGGGCCTGTATTCTGGCTGTGGGCCTGTATTCATGCATAGTTCCTGTATTCTGGCTGCGGGCCTGTATTCTGGCTGTGGGCCTGTATTCATGCATAGTTCCTGTATTCTGGCTGCGGGCCTGTATTCTGGCTGTGGGCCTGTATTCATGCATAGTTTTCCAATGTTGATGTTTGGGGTGTGAAACCCACTGATAAACTGTATGCTATAATTGAAATGTTTATGTATATGTGTATACGTATTCTTTTGTGCGAGCATTTAGTTATCGTGTTAAATCCATATATTGGCGTCTCACCCTTACAAACATATCAGAGTCACACAAGGGGTATGACCTCTACAAGAAGGAGGAGACTGTTTAGTTCGGGGCATGTTGTTGCTACTTCTATGGGTGGTAGTGTCAGTTAGTTACGACCAGCTTAGGTTCTATTGTGTTATATTATGTTTTAAGAATAAATTAAACTGGTAAGGAACTAGGTGTGAAAACATATGAGGCAGTATAGTTGTATAACTTATATAGTGTGTATTTAAGTGTGGTTTGATTTTGTTGTTGTTGTCTTGAGGATTAAAAGGAAAAAAATTTATCACCATATTTTGAAAAGATGAACGTTGAGAAAACATTATTTTCCGAAAGTAACCAGCAAATTAAGTTTTATTTCTGCAAACGGGTAGCAACGTGATGACCCGAGTTAGGGTGTCACATTTTCTATTACCATGAACCTAATACTGGTGCATCGGTCTAGGGATTTCATGATTGAGCACTCGGACTTTGAAGTCCTGTGTTATTAATGAAAGTTTTAAAATGTTAAAACTATGTTGGTCGCAAGCTTTGAGCTTCGGCAAAGGAAAGATTGAACAGAAAGAAAAATGACGAGAACAAAGTGTTTTACATGCATATTCGGCAGACATGCCTACCGAGTTAATCATGGTATCTTAATGATATTCATGTCTCGACGTATTGTTAATCATGGTATCTTTATGATATTCATGTAATCGACGTATTCATTGTGCCTTTGGGCAACCGACGTACAATGAAAAACCATAAATCGACGTTCTCACTGTGCCGGACAGTGGGTTATGGTAAAATTGACGTGCCTCTTTTGGCAATCAAGCTTGATCAGCTTATTTTAAATGACGTTGGGGATCTCCGGAGATTAACTGTGAATGTTTAGATGATGTATTGAAGTGTTCATGCATAGTTTTCCAACGTTGATGTTTGGGGTGTGAAACCCATTGATAAATTGTATGCTATAATATGGATGCTTATGTTGTTATAAACATGTATATGTGTATGTGCCTTCTTTTGTGCCGCGCATATCATATATTGGCGTCTCACCCTTACAAACATATTATGTTGTTGCTGCTCCTATTGGTTGTAGCGTCTTCTAGTTACGACTAGCTTGGGTCCTATTGTGTTATATTATGTTTTGGAGAATAAACTAAACTGATAACGATCTAGGTGTGAAAACATATGAGGTAGTATAGTTGTATGACTAATATACATTATGTATTTAAGTGTGATTTGATTACGTTGTTGTTGTTATGAGGTTAAAAAGAAAAAAAAGTTATCACCATATTTTGAAAAGATAAACGTTGAGAAAACATTATTTTTCGAAAGCAACCAGCAAATTAAGTTTTATTTCCGCAAACAGGTAACCATGTGATGACCCGAGTTAGGGTATCACATATGGGCATATAAAATATTTGAAGTGTAAAGAATGAAATTTGTGATAATTAATATAATGTTAACATGGAAGATAGAGTGTATAATGCTAGTATAGGACTTACTTGTTCATCAATGACAAACATATGCGGTAATGAAATTTTTCTAAAATCTCTTGTAATTTTTACTTATAATGCTCAATTTTGTTTTTCATGTTTTAAGTTTCCTATATGACAGAGATGTATATTTCTTTAGAAGAAGTAAGCTAATTTTATCAATGAGTATATAGACTATTGTGGAGTAAACGATAGTTGGCTTTTGAAATATTTTTTTTCTCATGTAAATGCAAATCTTATTTTATTGAATTGTAGGAACAATGTGAATATGTTATTCAATAAACAAAAGCATCCTTAACAATATAAGTAAGAAATTGATGGTGTAACACCCCAATTTTTCTGCTTTCTAATATCGGTATAAATATAAATAAATGTTTATATTATACTTATTTTTGGTTGAAAATTCAGACGGAACTTGGTTTGCGTTTTCACTGACAGTAAAATTTTACTGATTAGAAAACCTAATTTTGACTCGTGAACGAAATGAATAGATTTTATATCACATTTACAACGATATATGTTATTTTGAAAATTTTCAAAATAAATAGGTTTTTATGCCTTGATTCGGGTGTAAAAACCTAAATCGAGTAATCGACGGAGTCGAGAACAGACATGCAGAGACAAAACCCGACATCGGATGCTGAGATATATTGCCACCAAGGGTAGTGAGTCATAGGGGTGACTCACCTAGCATTTAATTCATGTAATTATGACTTTACGTGTGAAAAGACCAAAATACCCCTAACTTAACCTATCCTAGTTAAAATTTAACCATGGTTTAGGCAAGACAAGTTCAATTTGGCTACTTCCTCTTGATTTTGTGGTCACAAACCAGTCACCTCTCCTTCAACCTCAACCACATAATTTTCATGATTACTTTAGGCATGAAATTACCAAAATGTCCTTAAGTCCTAACTTAATCACAAAATTGCCCTAAGTGAAATTACACCTTTGTCCTTAAATGAAAAACAATTTGGACCGTTTAGTCCCCCCAATTCCCACGGCCAACACACCACATTTAGGCCATTCCACTCATTTCTCTCTAACTTCATCTTCTTCCTTACTTTTTCTCTCAAAATTCTCTAAGTTCCATAACCAAAATTTGTGAAGGAACTACTTGATCTATTGCCATTTTTCAATTTCAAAGAGGTATACCATGCTCATATCACTCAATCAATATCATGTTCTTCATTCATTTTCATGTTTCAAAGCCATGCTCATCTTTTTCAATTCCTAGATCTAGAAAGTTTGAAAATCTTAAGAAAATTGTAGAAAAATCCTATGACCATGAAATCAATTTCTATGATCTTATTACCATCTCTATATTCAAGATCCAAGAGTATGCATCAAACAAAAAATTCTTGCCCATTCAACCTATCAAGACCGAACCCTAGCTTGAAGTGGGGGAAGGAACCTTGTTCAATTTTTTAACAAGTCTTGCTTGATTCAATCCTTCTTAGTCATGTATTTATTGAATCCATGATGATTAGATCAAACTAAAATCTCTAACCTATTGTTTTGTTCATGGCAGAAATTATGTTCTTGAAGAGTTGAAAGATTTTGTTTCATTTTTAAACTTATGATAATTTATCTTAACCCTATACTACTCTAAGGTCATGGATCTAAGAGTATGTGAAATTTTGAGATCTCTAGCTAATTTATTCTAGCATGGTCGAACCTACACATAAGTGGGTGAGGAAAGATTTTGTTTCAACTTTGTTAAATAGGTGTTGATCCATGATCTCTAATCCATTTTTTGGATTCAAGTGATTAGAAGATCAAACCATACTTTAAACCAAAATTCTATATATGGCCGAAAATCTTAACTTTGTGGTTAAGATGGTTTTAATTCAATTTTTGTTAAGTAAGCTTTGTTTATGTCTTAATCTTGCTTAAGGATCCTTAATCCAAAAGCTTGCAAAATTTTATCATGTCTAGCCAATTTAGCTTATGAAGGCCGAACCTATCATGTAGTTTAGGAGTGATTTTTTTTTTTTTTGATCTTATGTTATTTTTGTGTGAAAAATAACACTAGTTTTTGTTGTCCAAGTTACTTGGTGTTAACCGGATCCAAAACCGAAGAATCATAAAAAAAAGATATATGTAACTTCAACCAGGTAAGGGGAGTACCTGAGAGGTTTTTCCGATAGCTATATGCTATTTGTTTGGGGTCTGTATAATTTATTTGGTGTGTTTATTGTTTTACGTAGTTAGAAATAATTGTTTTTAAATTATCTGCTTTTAATTATTTATCTGCATTTAATGGTTATTGTATTTTATTGCATGTCATAAATTGTGCTATTTGATATATTATTGGCATGAAATTATTATTCATGTTGATTGTGGATTGTAAAGCCTGACAGTGGTCGGTGCTCAATTGTTTACGAGGTTAAAAGCGTTAAAAAGCTTTTTAATAAATAATGAATTTTTAAAGGTTGGAATATAGTAATAAAATATTATTTAATGATTTGATTGGTCAGAAATGAGGAATAAATGAAAATGTGATTATTTTAACGATTTAATGGCGTAAGAGTGTTTTATGAGTCATAGTGAGGACGTAACTGTGAAAATATTTTAATACTGCTAATTTATTCGTAAGAAATTTCTAAATATTAGAAAATGTTATTATAAGAAAATAAGTTTCAAAAATAATTTTATTATGGTGTTGAGAAAATGATTTTACTAGAAAAGTCAAAATTTGACTTAAAACGTCTTAAAATTCTAAACAACGGTTAATTCCGAAAATATTTACGGAAAGCATTTTTTTGCAGCAGTATTTGTTTTAAAAGCAAGTTAGTCTCAAACGATGTTTCTTTGAACTAAAGTTTCAAATAAATATTTTTAGGAGAAAATGAGTTTTTAAGAGATTTGGTGATTTTATAAATGAATTTCCAATGTAAAAGGATTTTCTACATATTAGTTTAATACAATGATGTTATTTCCAACAACTTGGATATGTTGTCGAGTTTTGTTTTTGGATTTGTGTTTCACAGAACAAAAATGATTTTAAAGATGAAATACGGACCTAGTGACCGAGACGTCGAGATTCTAGTTTTCTATGATTTGGACAGTATGTCCTAAAGGTGAATGACGTGTATTATAAAGGTTATGATGATTTTTGTGTGCTAAAATCTACGAATCTAAGACTGGTGCATCAGTCCAGACCTTGTGATTTGCACATTCGAACTTGGAGTCCTATTGTTGAAATGGAAAGATGAATTTAAATGTTTAAAAGTTGAGATGGCCGTGAGCCTTTGAGCTTCGACAAGGAATGAATGAACACAAAAACAAGGACGAGAATAAAATGTTTTACATGCATTAATCGACAGAAGTTCCTACTTGATTTATCAGGGTATCTTGACGGGCAAGGTATTCATGACACGACTTCTCATTGTGCCTGGATGGACAATGAATAACCATATACGACGATCACTGTGCCTTGTATAGGACAGCGTGCTATGGTAACCATATGCGACGATCAATATGCCTTGTGTAACACCCTGATTTTCACTATTTTAAATAACATAAATAAGTATGATTATGTTTATATATTTATATGAGTGTTAGAAAATTATTTTAAATAAACAGAGTTCATCACTCAATTCTACTTGAACGTAGAAAGCTACGATTAAAGTTTAGGTTGGAAAGTCAGGTGAATCCCGGCCCGTGAATTTCATTGACAGTATAATTATACTGCTCAAAAGACCTAATTTTAATTCGTGAACGAAAAACTTAAGATTTTTTATTTTACTTCCTATGATAGTGTATTTTTAGAATTATTTCACAAAAAAGTGAAATAATATTATATTTTATACGGGCGATATCTTAATCGGATAAGCGACCGAGCTGAATACGGGATTTCCGGGAGCCGCTAAGGGATAATGCTAATGAGTCATCTAAGATGACTCACCCATGTGAAGCATTTATGATGCACATGGCATCATTATTACCAACTATAAGGAAATTGCACTTAGGTCCTTAAACTTTTTCTTAATTGTTTTTTGGTCCCTAAACTAGTTTCATGATACACTAAGTGAAGTGGATCAATTTTGACTCTTCCAAACCAAGTTTGGGCTGCAGTTTTGAGCCTAATTCCATGGCCAAGAGTTTATTTTTCATGAAGCCAAATTACATCATAAATATTCCTATTTCATTCTTTAAGACTTAAGTGTTTTATGTTGAAAATTCAAGTAATGGACTTGGCCTTTCCTTGCTAAATTTCGCATGGCCCAAGCCCGAGGCCCATGAAGTTTTGCTTCATCCATTTAGATGATGCAAACTTACTCTCCAAGCTCGTTTCTTCTTCTACTATCTTCTATCATCTTCTACATTCTTCATTTTCTCTCTAACTCAAAAAGCTTGAGTTTGTGAAGCAAGTGTGTGATTCCTTGCCATTTTTCAAGATCCAAGAGGTGATTCATGTTCTTCATCATCTTTTAGTTGTTGTTTCTTCAATTCATTTCTTGTTTTGAAGCTTATTTCATTTTGTTCATCTTAGTGTTCACGACTTTGTAAATTCATATAAAATCATAGAAAAATACCATGAGGTTGAAATCAATTTCTATGTTCTTGTCATCATACATATGTTCATAATCCAAGAGTATGTTGAAATCCAAAATTTCCTCCCCATTTAGCTTGCTAAGGCCGAACCCTATGTGGTTAGTTGGAGGAGATTTTGTTCATGTCTTTTGTAAATAATCATGTATATTAGCTTGTTAGTATATATGTTTAGGGAATCCAAGTTTTTTTGTCAAACAACAATCCGTAGCCCTATGAACATGTCATGGCCGAAACTAGGTGTGTGTGAGTTAGGAAGTTTTGATTTCCAAACTTAGTTGTTTAGCCACTAATCCATGATCTTGGTTAATTAAGGGTCATTAATCCATGACTTAATCATGATTAGGAATTTTTAGTCACAAAAATCCTTTAGGCCGTGACCATGTAGGAAGGATTTTGATGGTTTTAATTGTTTGATTAGTAATGGTTTGATTGTATTGGTGAAGGTTGAATTTATTCCGATGTGTATGTGAGAACCGGGCATTCGACGAAGAAATTTATTCCGATGAGAATTCTACGAGAGGTAAGAGGGGATTGCCTGAGGGATTTTTCCGATGGCTACATGCTATATGTGATGATCTGTATGATTTATCTGTGGTTGTGGTGTTTGGTTTGTGGTTTGTTATTTATTTGTGTATGGTTATCTGCATTTAATTATTTATTTGCAGTTATATATTATGATGTTGTGATGCATGATCTGCCTGGGAAAATTGTTATGATGTTGTTGATTGTTGTTTGAGAATCCTGACAGTGGTCAGTGCCCAATCAATTAACCAGATAAAATCTTTAAGAAGCTTTATAAATTATATTCAATGTTTTTGAGAGAAATGTTGGAATATAATGTTGATGAAACATTTTATTTGGAAAAATAAGGAATTTTTTAAAATATTATTATTTTAATGATTTATTAGTGTAAAAGTAATTTGAGTCATGGTGAGGGCGTAACCGTGAAATTATTTTTGTACTGCTAATTTTTACGTAAGAAATTTTGTAATATTATAAAATTATATTTTATGAAATTAATCTTCGAAAATAACTTAATTATGATTTTAGACAATTATTTAAGTTGAAAAAGCTAAGATTTGGCTTAAATGACTTTAAAAATGACAGCAATTAGGAAAAGTATCGACGGCAAGTGTTTCGAAAACAGCAGTACTTATTTTTAATAAGTTTGAACCTCAAGTGACTCAATTTTCTGAAAACTAAGTTTTTGTATCATATGGTTTTTATAAAAAGGATTTCCTAATTGAAATGATTTTCCGAATTCAAGTTTTGACTTAAATGCGTTAAAAGTGTGTTGGAACTTAGTAACCAAGACGTCAGGTATTAAGGTTCTTGGGTGTTGTGGACTTGGTGTACTTTGGACTTTGAGGTCCTGTAGACTTGTGTCTAATGCGTTAAAACATTTAAGATGTTTTCTATTACCACGAACCTAAGACTAATTGGAAGGTTTAGGGGTTTCGTGATTGAGCACTTGGATTTTGAGGTCCTGTGTTATTAATGAAAGTTTTTAAAGATGTGTAAAACTGTAATGGGTCGTAAGCTTTTGAGCTTCGACAAGGAAAGATTAAACACAAAGAAAAGTGTCAAGAACAGAGTGTTTTTACAAGCATTTGGCAGACGTGCCCGTTATGTTCTGGCTGTGTGCCTGGTGTTCTGGCTGCGTGCCTAGAGCCTGATCAACTCATCACTCGTTGTTTAGACGGTGTATATGAAGTGTTCATGCATATTTTTCCAAAGGATGAGGTTTGGGGTGTGAAACCCATTATGAGATTATATGTTTTAGTATGAATGCTTGTAAAGACATAACATATATATGTGTGTTTTCTGTTGTGTCAAGCATGTGGTCGTCGAGTTAAATCCATATATTGGTTTCTCACTCTTGCATGTTTTATTTGTGGTTTCTTTGTTGTTTATATATTGGGGAGTTCAGAGGAGCCACTCAAGGATTATGGTGTCAACAAGAAGAAGGCTACTTAGCTCGGAGTATACTGATGCTACTGGCTTGTGTTATAGTGTCTGTTAGTTATGACCAGCCTAGGTTTTATTTAATATAGTGTTGTTGTTATTAAATAATGATCTATACTATTAAAGATCTAAGTGTGAAAACAATATGAGGCAATATAGTTGTATGACTTATACATATATATTTAAGTTTGGTTATGATTACTTGGTTGTTGTAATGCTGAAAAAGAAAAGAAAAAATTTATCACGATTTTGGGAATGAGAATTAAAAATAACAATAAAATATTATTTTTCCGAAAGCAACCAGCAAATATTCTTTTAATTTATTTTCCGCAAACAGGTAGTCATGTAATGCCCAAAGGGGGTGTTACACCTTGTGTAGGATAGTGTGCTATGGTAAAATTTGAATTCCTTAATTGGCCATCGAACCTGATCATCTCATTTAAACGACGATTATGGATTTCCGGAGATGAAGTATAACATCTTAGACGACGATTATTGAAGTGTCAGATATTTGTTTTAAAAACGATGATGACTGTCGGGTATGAAACCCTTTGATTAACTATTTGTTTGTTCTTTAACATCTATGTTGTTATAACTATACATGTTATATGATGTTTTGTGTGTCGCACATGTAGTTATCATTTTAAAATCCATATATTGGTTCTCACCCTTGAGTGTTATATTGTTGGTTCCTCTTCCGTGTGGTGTATATTTCTATCCGAGTATAGATGGACCCGGAGATGCCTCTGGCGCATTCGAGGATATTTAGTCTGACCACTAAAGCGACCGTGGGTTTTAAGAATGACCTTTGGAGTCTTCTTAGTAGATGTCGGATAGAGTGACCAGCTCAATTAGGACATTAGGTGGGTTTATAACCTTTTTGGAGGAAATCGTTATGTCTGGCTTTGGAGAGCCATTCTTTTGAAGTAAGAATTTTTCTGTTTTCAACAATGTATAATTATATCTTATGTTATGTATGGATTCCTAAAGGAAATCAACTCGTACATTGTGATGAGTATTTCCGAATATGAAGTGATTATATGTTAATGTTAGTGTGTTGGAATTTTATTTACCTTACGAGAAAAGAAAAAAAGAAAAAAAATTATCACCATTTTTGTCATAAGAAAAGTATTAAAACAATGTTATTTTCTGAAAGTAACCAGTATAATTATAGTTTATTTTCGCAACGAGCTACCATGTGATATCCTAAGAAGGGGTGTCGTAGCGGAATTTTATAACATATTTGGGACTGGTAATAAATCTTGGGACTAGTAAGAAAGAAGAAGATAGTAAACATTATATAATTGAAATAATTGTGCAAGGTTTTGTTGAGATTAAATAATGAATTTGGCTAAATATATAAGGTTGCCCTTATTTTGCTAAGATGATGGACAAATGTGTTGAATAAAAAAAAAGATAGGTAATTTCACATAAACTTATGCAAAAGCTGCTAATGTGATTTAAATACATTTCAGTACAAAATAACTTTTTTTTTATTATATACTGGAATCCAATAAGTAAAATAGTTTGTATCACTTTGTATTTTCTTTCCTTTCGTTTTATCTCTCCCCTTCATGTGGTGGGTCTTGTTTGGTTTAATGAACACTTTAGTCCCAGAAAAGTACGAGTTCCGGTTTTAGTCGCTACATTCTTTTTTTATTGGTTTTGCTCCCTGTAAATTTAAAACTTTTGGTTTTAGTCCTGTAAATTACCATCTGTTAAGTGCTGACGTGGCTAATACAATGTAACGTCATCACTGCCATATCATCAAAGATGACACGTTAGCTGCCACATACGAAAATAAACTTTGGCTTTTGTCCCTGAAAAGCGAGTAAAATTTTGTTTTAATCCCTGTAATTTAATTCGTTTGTTTTGGTCCCTGTAAATTTAAAACTTTTGATTTTAGACCTGTCGTCAGTGGCAATCTGTTAAGTGCTGATGTGGCTAAGAGAGCGCCACATCAGCATTGTTACGTCAGCTTAATTATCATTATTTTAAGCCATGTAGGTTGTCACGTCAAAAAAAGAATTTTAAAATAAAATATTAACATGAATTATTATTATTATACTTAACCATTATATTATTATTATTATTATATTTATTTTCTTTTAAAACTTGATTGTCCTTTCTTCTTCCTCTTTCTCCATCGTTCTTCCTCTATTTTGCAGCAATCTTGCTTTCTTCTCTACACCAATTTTTATGTCCTTTTGCGTTGAGGAGGGTATCATATTCATAACTTTAGAAATTCATTGCAAAAGAATGAAAGGGGAAAAGTGAGAGAAAGATGAAGAAAAACTCAGGTCTGAATGGAAGTAGAAAATATGTTATAGAAGGTATGAAGAAACGCTTCATAAAGAGGAAGCAAGATTGCTGCAGAGTGAAGGAGGAACGATTGAAGAAAAAAGGACAGTCTGGTTTTATTTAAAAATAGTTATAATTTTATAATAATAAAAACTAAAATAATATAATGGGTTAAATATAATAATAATAATTGATGTTAATATTTGTTTTAAAAAAACTAATATTATGGCATGGCAACCTACTTGGCTTAAAATAATAATAATTATGCTGATGTGGCAATGCTGGCGTGGAGCTTTGTTAGCCACGTCAACATCTAACATAGTGTCACTGAGAGTAGGGACTAAGATCAAAAGTTTTAAACTTACAGGGAACAAAACCAACGATAAAAGTACAAGAACTAAAATCAAAATTTACTCACTTTTTCAAGGACCAAACAAAAGTTTATTTTCATATGTGGCATAAAATAATAATTTTTTATGTGGCAGTGGTGACGTGGCATTCTATTAGCCACGTCAACCCTTAATGGGGGGTAACTGATGGCATGGACTAAAACCAAAAGTTTTAAATTTATAGGGACCAAAACCAATGAAAAAATAATTTAGAGACTAAAAACAAATCTCACCTACTTTTCTGGGACCAAAAAGTTCATTAAACCGTCTTGTTTTGTTTTGTTTCTAAACTAAAGGCAGTCCATCTAATTTTACTTTTGTTATTATGACCTATTCTAGAAATTGTTCAGTGTGTGTATTTATTTCAAATATCTTGTGCAAGTATAAATCTTCCTATCAAGATATATCATATGTATCAAAAGAGAATGTAGAAGCTACCTACAATATGTATGTGTGTGTTATTTTCAATAAGAACACACACACACACATATAAACTTCGGGAATTGACTTGGGTTACGAGTGTAGCTTTTGCTGTATTGACCGCATCTTTTGGTGTAACTGGTTATTCCTTACCTTGGGACCAAATTGGTTATTGGGCAGTGAAAATTGTAACAGGTGTACCTGAAGCTATTCCTGTAATAGGATCGTCTGTGGTAGAGTTATTACGCGGAAGTGCGAGTGTCTGACAATCTACCTTGACTGGTTTTTATAGTTTACATACTTTTGTATTACCTCTTCTTATTGTCGTATTTATGTTAATGCACTTTCCAATGATACGTAAACAGGGTATTTCTGGTCCTTTATAAAGAGTTATTAAGAGTATGGATCGTGTATATTTGAAATGAATCATTTATCACTTGGGGGAGGAACAATAGTATTTCATTGCTACTAATATGTCTTTATTATTATTATTATTATTATTATTATTATTATTATTATTATTATTATTATTATTATAAGATAGGATAGGATCCTTTTGTACAAATGTATGCATTTGCTTGATTCTGCTTTTGCTTGATTTCGAGTCTCTAACTCTAATTCAAGAGATTTTTTTTATGGTCTAAAAATATCTATTATTTTTTTCTTTCCAGAAATGTTTTTATTTTCACTAACATTTTTATTCACATTAAAATTGATAAAAAGTAATTTGATTGGTACGATCCAGAGATTATTCGTATATGCATTATAAAATATCACAAGTTTTGAAAATAACAAAAATTCCGGATTCGATATGGTGGAACGATTTTGTATTTCTACATCCATTTTCTTCCGATCAAAATGCTTTCTATCCAGATTTTTTTTTCATATTTATAATATCACATTCTGCTATATAATTCGTGATAGAGATATCGCCAGTTATATCAAATAATTTTTGTTTATGCATGTTGTAATCATAACAAATCACCGGCTTTTTTTTTATATGCGTGGAATGGTAATCTATATCCATAGATATAGGAGTCCTTCTTATCTACATAATTAATAGATTTATATGATAAAAGATCATATCCATATTGTTTTTTCATTTTTTTTGTTAATTAGTTTACTCGTTCTTTTTTGTAAAGCATTAATAGGTTTTTTTCATATGAATCACATTTGGTTAAATCTTTACTTTTAGCCACACGACATTTATTGATTCTATTTCTCCATTTTGGGGGTACTAATCTGGACCATGTGCTCTGAGATAAATCACATTGAGAATGCCCCTTTAACCAATTTGTCCACTGATCGAAGAAGCACCGTAAAGATCCATTAGTGAGGTTTTGGACCGATACAATAAGAACTGCTTACTTCTATCATGAGAGAAAAGTTAGGAATCCACTTATGTAATAAAGTCGATCCCCTAGGGTTTTGAGCAGCGGTGTAGTATCAGATCCCCAAGATAGTAAGTCTTTTCTTCATAAGAAAGAAAAAACTTTCTCAAAGATTCTATAGAAATTGATATATCATATAATTTCTATATATGATATATGAAATCGAGATAGTTACCTTTCAGAAGATTATAAAACCAGAGTGTTAATGCCGGTGCTTTGTTCTTCAGAAGGTAGGAGAAAAGATAAAACTATAAAAATGGAATAAAATTATTTAGTAATATGAATCAAAATTCAAGTTTGAAACTCATGTAAATTATTTCTTTTCTTTTGGTTAACTCCAGAAAAAAAAATGGAATACCAAAAGAATTGACTACTGAGCCGTATGAGGCAGGAAACTCTCAAGTACGGTAAGTATGTGCTCATGGCACCATGTCACAATAAAATATTGTTGTTGATAGCTATATAAACTTGATGTTGCAGTACCATGCCTAAACCCTTGCACCAGGTACCTTTTTCTGCAGTCACTGCTGTCGTGAGTAGTATATATGCAGATCCATAATACAACTTGGCATTATTAAGTTGTATTATGTTAAATCATAATATAGCTTAACTATTGTGAGAAATATTATGGTCTGATGCATCTTACTTAGATGATTAAGTTTACACATACAACAATGATAAGCCTCTAGCTCATCTAGTTTTATAACTAGTAAGACCTGGTTTTGTGCTAATTATTCGAGTTTAATCTCGTTTTCTCCCAAATTTGGATTTAATTGTCCTCAAGCAACACTTTGAGTCTCTTAAGTAGTTTTAGGATATTTTAGTTAATTTTGAGTCAAATAAAGCATTTAATGTTATCTTACATTTACAGGTTAAAAGGGAAGGAAGAGAAAAAAGGGAAGGATAATAAAGCAGAAGCCATCATGTTTGAGCCATGATAGTGATCACGGCCGTGATGAGCCAGCCATGAAGATCAGAAAGGATCACGGCCCAGCCGTGATGTACATCACGGGCGTGATGAGAAGGACCTTGAAGATCAGAGAGTATCACAGCCTAGCCGTGATGGAGGTCACGGCCGTGACAGGCCAGCTCCTATGGACCAGAATTGATCACGGCCTAGCCGTGATGAGCATCTCGGCCGTGACAGACCAAAAAGTGAAGAAACGCCCTTGGCAGAACCCGTCACGGCCTGGCCGTGATGGCCATCACGGACGTGACGCTCACTATTTAGATTCAGACTTCTTTCATCTATAAATAAGGCATTAGACTTTTACCCTACGAGGAATCTGCAATGAGAGGATGGCGGCTGGAGAGGGTTCTAACCCTAAAAAGGGATGTTTTCCCTGCTCTGCGACTGGAAGAAGATTGGAGGATCCTTCATGGAGTTTTCTTCATCTCTTCTCTCTTTCTCTTTTGTAGTTTCCTTTATCATGAGTAGTTAAATCCCCTTGTTGTTGGGGTTAGATGTTTGATTTTCTGAACTTGGTTGTCTCTTGATTTGTTTCTAATGCAAGTTCCTACTTCTTTATGGGTATTTGATTCTATGCTTAATGCTTTTCATGGCTTGATCACCCATGGAATGATTTGTTGCTTTGATAGACAATTGAAAAATTGATGTTAAGGCATGCTCATGAATCAAATGCCAAGTAGTTCATGAATCTAGAAATAGGTCTTGGGGTGCTTGCAATCTTATAAGTCTTGGCTCTTTATACAAAATCTCAGGTTAATCCACCTAAGACATTAGGGTTTATTTTGGGATTTTAGGCTCATTCCACCTAAGACATTAGGGTTTGAGTATTTCAAAAGGCTTGATTGTCATAATTGAATTAGGACTTGTGTTAGTAACCATTTCATTGCAATTAAGGGAGGATTAGTGTAGTCTAACCCTGACAATCTTATCCATTTGTTAGCCACATCTCTTCTTTCTTGTTAAGTGTTTGATAAAATTCCCAAAAGACCAAAAATATTTTATTGCTTTTGTTGTTTTATGTTTTGATCTCTCTTCATGCCATAGTTTAGTCTAGATAGTTGTTTGACTTGTGAATTGGTAATTGGCAACTAATCCCTGAGGACGATATCCGGTCTCACCACCATATTGCTTGTACGACTAGGTATACTTGCCTAGAAATCGTCCAACAAACAACGTACAACTTTTTGATGTCTAGAAGGAAAAAATCATGGTTACTACAACCATATTTGTTACATGATATTTTCCAAACCAAGGAAAGTCTAACAAATTCCTTTTGTTGATTGTCTCAAACTATTTGCTAACTGTTAATCCAATCAAAATGAAAATTTCAAATTTTAGCACTATAAGTCCACCATGTCCACCTCTAACCATGACAGGGAAAAAAACTAGTGATGCAATTGTCCCAGTGCTACATGCAATCCTCCCAGCATAAAGGGGAAAAAAACCACCACCAACAACTTACCTAGAATGTGATACAAAATATCCTATTGTAGTGCACATACTAATCTGGAAGAAAAACCACAAAAGACCAGAACTCGAAATATTTAAGAATTTCATTACAACATGACCAGTAGATAAACTTAAGGCTCTTAGAAGAAGGGAGCTCTGTGGGGTATTCCCTTTCTTTTGTGTTTCCGCTTCGGAGGCTCAGTATTGGTTTCCTCACTTTCCTCGTGTTTCCGCTTCGGAGGTTTAGTGGTTTCCTATTTTTCCTTGTTTAGCTGCTTATGGAGTTCAGTAGCTTCCTCCTCATTTTCCTTGTTTACCCGAGATTCAGAAATTTTTTCATTCTTTTGGTGAGGATGACTATGGATAGAAATTAAGGGAGGAACGAAATCATTAGGGTTCCTTGAAGCAGTTTCAACCTAAAAGTACAGATAAAATGTTTGATAATACTAACTATAATGTTCAAATTTAAGACAAAAGTGGAAACGAAGAAAACAAGAATTTGGATGATTGTCAAATTACTTTCACCACCTTGCAAGAAATGTAGCAGTAGCGATATAAATTAGGTTGAACCAATTTTCTACCACAGATGACACATGATACTTCCTCATCCCATTTGGCTATTCGTGGTAGAGGCTTCAGAGCATAAACCAATTTCATAGATAAGTACTGGGAAACAGTTCTTGAGAGACTAAATCATGAAATCATGAAGCGAAGAAGTCTAGGTAAGCCACTTCCTCCCTTGGAGCTTCGACAAAGCATTAACGGTCATGAAATGTTTGGATTCTTTTCGCCATCCATTATTCAGATAATTCAAATTCATGAATCTTAAAAATATCATGCCTTTGTTGAGTTGAAATTAATATCAACGATCTTTATATTTTATAATATAGAATTACAATCACATAGTTTGGATCATATCTTTACCATATTGTACAAAACTAGATTAACATAGTTTGGAATTATGTTCTATTTTCTCATGATTTAATCCTTTATTACAAACTTTTTCTAGGGTGTTGAAGCTCAAGATACCGACCATAAATGTATAGAATATTGGAAACATAAATAAGTTGTATGTGTATCTTAGAGGAGTGCCAATAATGATAGGTTAACACATTGTTCAAGTACTTCTCGAGGTGATGTCAAGACCAAACTTTTTGGGGTTAATATGGTGAAACAAGAGCAATATAACATAGGAGGTACCAAACTTTTTGGGGTAATTTTGGTGAAACGGGATTAAGATAACATATGAGGTATTTTCTATGCTCATATTACTTTACTTCTAAGATAAAATGTGAGAATATATGTGTCTCCTATCTTTTCTGATTGAGCCTTATCTATCTAGTGAGTTAATGAGAAAATGAGATACATTTTATCATTTTTTTATGCATCTAACTAAACCTATAATTCTTGATAGAACTCCTCCTGAACCCCCCCAAAAAACTGTATTACTCGTTTTGCAAAATATTAACTGCCTCCGATACTAGCACACATGGAGGATTTTCAATTCTGAGGAAGCATGCTATTGAGTGCTTACCACCATTGTATTTAACTCTCTGGGTTTCCTTCAGCTGCTGGTTATTCCATAAATTTATTAAAAAAAATCAATTTCTCCTCAATTTTTTAATGCTTTCCATTTATATATTGTAGGACATGACCCAAACAACCCCGACCCAGGACTTAATAGCGAAGGACTTGCACGGTTTTGAATGGAAATTTCACCATGTATATAGAGGTAGTAATTTGGATTTTCTATTGGAAGTCTTCTTTTTATATTTATGTTTTAGTTGCACGGTCAAAATTATGCACCGAATGAATTTCATGGTTTGCATAGAATATATGAAGACTATGTAATGTACCCAGTATTCCTCATTATATGCAAACCATGAAATTCATTCGGTGCATAATTTTGACTGTGCAACTAAAACATAAATATAAAAAGAAGACTTCCAATAGAAAATCCAAATTACTACCTCTATATACATGGCAAAATTTCCATTCAAAACCGTGCAAGTCCTTCGCTATTAAGTCCCGGGTCGGGGTTGTTTGGTTCATGTCCTACAATATATAAATGGAAAGCATTAAAAAATTGAGGAAAATTTGATTTTTTTTTAATAAATATATGGAATAAGCGGCAGTTGAAGGAAACCCAGAGAGTTAAATACCAATGGTGGTAAGCACTCAATAGCATGCTACCTTAGAATTGTAAATCCTCCATGTGTGCTAGTATTGGAGGCAATTAACATTTTACAAAACAAGTAACACTTTTGTTTTGGGGGCTCAGGAGGATTTCTATCAGGAATTATAGGTTGAGTTAGCTGCATAGAAAAAGATTATATATTTTTAAAAAATGATAAAATGTATCCCATTTTCTCAGTAACTCACTAGATAGACAAGAGTAAATCAGAAAAAGATAGGAGACACAAATATTCTCGCATTTGATCCTGGAAGTAAAGTAATATGAGTATAAACTAAGGTATAAAAATACCTCCTATGTTATCTTAATCCTGTTTCACCAAAATTACCCCAAAAAGTTTGGTACCTCCTATGTTATCTTGCTCTTGTTTCACCAGATTAACCCCAAAAAGTTTGATCTTGACATCACCTCGAGAGCTACTTGAACATTGTGTTAACTTATCATTATTGGCACTCCCCTAAGATACGCATACAACTTATATATGTTTCCAATATTCTATACATTTATGGTCGGGATCTTGAACTTTAATGCCCTAGAAAAAGTTTGTAATAAAGGATTAAATCATGATAAAATAGAACATAATTCCAAAGCTACATATTACAAGAGTCATCTAAGTTTTATCACATCAATCCAAATTAATCCAGCGGCCATTGAATGAACTTGACCATAGCAAGCTATGTTAATCTAGTTTTGTACAATATGGTAAATATATGATCCAAACTATGCGATTGTAATTCTACATATTATAAAATATAGAGAATGTTGGTATTAATTTTAGCTCAACAAAGGCATGATATTTTTAAGATCCATGAGTTTGCATTACCTAAATAATGGATGGTGAAAGGAATCCAAACATTTCATGACCGTAATGCTTTGTCGAAGCTCCAAGGGAGGCAGTGGCTCACGTAGACTCCTTCGTTTCATGATTTCATTATTTAGTCTCTCAAGAACTGTTTCCCAGCACTTATATATGAAATTATTTGTGATGGTCTCACTTGGATGTTCTTCCATGGTAATCTGAAATATATTTTACTAGATGAGATACAAATATACTTCTTATCCATATAAATAAATACAAATTTCAAACCATGAACTTAAAAAATTTAAACAAGTAATCAGTATTCTCTAGTAACGTCATTGAGTTTACTCAACTAAAAAAAAATTATCACTTTATTTCATTTATATCTTTTCGGATTATCATATTCTATAAATTCAGACAACTATGCCACAACATAAACTTTTGATTCAATGAAAAATTAGCAGCCGCTAAGCCCTCCAGAAAATCTACATGGAAAAATCAAAAGAAGCATAGAAAAAGACGACAAAACAAGTATCCAAACAATACATAATGCAACATGTATAACATGTTATAGTCTTACTTGTAGTGGTCGATTCTCTTTTAGTTTTTTATATAGCAAAAATCCATACTTAATGCTCTTTGGATGAAGCAGGTTTTATCAATGAGTAGAATAAATGATAGCTAGCTTTTAAAGTTTTTTTTTAAATTAAATGCAAATCTTACTTAAATAAAATATAGGAATAGTGTGGTATGTTCTTCAATAATAAAAGTATCCTTAAAAATAAAAGTAAGAAAGTGTTGGATTTTGTTAAATATTTGGGAATAATAAGAAATCTTTGGATTGGGAACAAAGAAGACAACGAACATTAAGTAATTGAAATAATTGTGCAAGGTTTAGCAGGGTTTAATACGTAATCTAGCCAAATACACAAGCTTTCCTTTCTATGTATTTGACTGGGTATCCCACAGACATAGCTGTGAGACAAACCCTCGGTAGGGACTATTAGGTAACATCATCAAAAAGTGACGACTCTAGCATTCGAATCCATAATATTGTAGGTAGAATTCACATAGAGATGTTGTACACTTCCACTGTGACTAACCACTTCAAGTACATAGAAGATCACATTTAATTTGCTAAGATAATGGACAACTACTAATTTGCTAAGATAATGGAGAACTACCGGAAAAAAAAAGTTAGGTTTATAAAATTTCACATAAACTTATGCAAAAGATATTAATGTAAATTACTGACATTTTAGTACAAAAATAACTTTTTTTATATTAATATACCTGAATCCAACACTGGTTTTAGATTTCTTCTTCGGCGGACTTCATTGATTTACTAACTCTTGTTATCCAATTACAGTTGCCTATAAGACAAGCAAAGATGAGTTGATTTCGATATATAAGAAAGGAAAAAATATTATAGCGGCATCAAAAAATAAGCAAACAATAAAATGCTAAAAAAATGAAAAAACTTGAATACATCTGTAAAAATTGGAATTGGAAAAAGACGAATAGAATACCTTGAAATAAAGCACTAAAAGTACCAGATATGCAAGATGCACTATACAAACCATACCCCCAAATCCTGAAACATAGAAATTCAAAGCTTTAGATCCCTATAAAATGAAAGGACTGAAAAATGATGAAAAAGGTATCACTCACCTTTATAACTTGTGATACAAATCTTCTCTAGCTTGGTTGATTTTCTGATAGGAGCAAGATGTTGATGCCACCATCCCAAATCAAAAGATATGGTTTAGAAAGGTGTCTCTCCGAGCTCGCTATTCGAAGGTATGTCTTTAATAAAATGGATTCTCTCCTAATGTGCTGCCTCTACAGCAAGAAAAATAAGGATGGGTGGATAGAGAATATGGAGAAAATTGGAAAATTAAAGGATTAAAGGAGAGAGAAAAAAATTAGAGAGATGGAGAGGATGGACAATAGAGAGTGGATGGATAGAGGGTAGCTGGAGAGAATTCAAACTTGAATCAGAGTCTCCCCACCTCAATTTATATATACTGAAAAGTACAGTAAAGGGTAAACTGATCCTTAAAAAACACAAAGATGTATTTGGTTAGAGGAAAATGGAAAATGTGAATTTAAACCTACAAAAATTTCAAATTTCGATCAAATTAGTTTTTTGAAATAATGTTTAAGGATATTTTAGCCCCTAAATAAACTATTTTAACTGACATTTGAGATTTTTGAGAATCAATTTGATATTTTTAATTTTTAAGGGACCAAGTGTGTCTTCGAATTTTTTTTCCTGACACCAATTTGAACATTTACTTTTAAAAAAAAATTGTATACTTAATATACAAACTTTTGACCTATTAATTTTTATTAATATTTATCATACTCACAATAATTATATTATCAAATAATATAATATTATATCATTAAAAAGATTTCGAATATAATTAATATCACTGTTAAATTTTTTAAAAATTCATTAATTACATGGACAACCAATCATTAAAAATATTTTAATCTTATTATAACTTTAAAAGTCATACATAAGATGATTTGTGAATGATTAACAATATGAAAATTTTTTACACTAACAATGTATCAAAATTAAACTCTTAAAACAAACTTTAAAAACAAAAAAAAATAGTAAAAGATAAATAGTTTAATTTTTTACACAAACCTAGTAAGAATTATTAATATAATTGAATTTAATAAACTTAAGTGATATGTATACATATTTAGGATAGCCATTAGAGAGAATGGGAGTGCATTTTGAGGATATTTTAGTCCCCATAAAGACTTTTTTGACTGACATTTGAGATTTTTGTGAATCAAAATGATATTTTTCATTTTTAAGGGACCAAGTGTGTCTTCGATTTTTTTTTTCAGACACCGATTTGAACATTTACAATAAAAATAATTTTTATAATTATGATACAAACTTTTGACCTATTAATTTTTCTAATATTTATCATACTCAAATTAATTATATTATCAAATAATAATATTATATCATTAGAAAGATTTTGAATGTAATTAATATCATTGTTAAATTTTTTAATAATTCATTAATTATTGGTCAATCAATCATTAAAAATATTGTACTCTTATTATAACTTTAAAAGTCATACATAAGATGATTTGTGAATGGTTAATAGTATAAAATACTTTACACTAACAATGTATCAAGATTCAACTCTTAAAAAAAACATTAAAAACAAAAGAAAATAGTAAAAGATAAAAAGTTTAATTTTTACCAAAACCTAGTAAGAAATATTAATCTAATTTAATTGAACAAGCTTAAGTTATATGTATGCATATTGAGGATAGCCATTCGAGAGAATGGGAGTGCATTTTGACTATATTTTAGTCCCTAATAAAGACTATTTTGACTGACATTTGAGATTTTGAGAATCAAAATGATATTTTCATTTTTAAGGGAGCAAGTTTGTCCTCGAATTGTTTTTTTTTCAGACACCAATTTGAACATTTACTTTAAAAAATAATTTGTATAATTAAGATACGAACTTTTGACCTATTAATTTTTCTTAATATTATCATACTCACATTAATTATATTATCAAATAATAATATTATATCATTAGAAAGATTATGAATTTAATTAATATCATTGTTAATTCTTTTAATAATATCCTCCTTCTTTACTCTAATCTGATGATATCACGATCTCAAACCGATCTTCGAATACATTGAAGCTCCCTTCAACTGATCCATCAGATCATCTATCCTAGGCAACGGATATTTGTTCTTGATCGTCACCTTATTCAACTACCTGTACTCCGTGCACAACCTAGCACTTCCATACTTCTTCTTAACAAAGAACACTGGTGCTCCCCACTGTGAAACACTAGGTCTAATGAATTCCTTCTTCAACATATCATCTAATTGCTTCTTCAACTCAACCAACTCCACGGGTGATATCCGATCGGGTGCTATCGATATAGGTCATGTCCCTGGTATAAGATCTATGGTGAATTCCACCTCTCTCTTTGGTGGCAAACCTAGAACATTAGGAAATACCTCAAGAAACTCTCTCAAGATAGGCATAGAATCTATACTCGGAGTCTCCTTAGCTTCCACGGAGAAAAGCATCACATACTGCCGAGAGTCATCAATCCTCATAGATACTCCTTCATTGGCAGATACTACGCCAGAAGGATCAAGAAATGATAAGGTCTTGGTCGAATAATCTAACACTACATGGTTAGCCAAAAGCCAATCCATGCCAAGAATAACATCTGTTTGCTGCATAGGCAAACAGACAAGGTCTACAAGAAATGTCCTATTCTAAACAACTATAGGACATTGTAAACAAACGGACATAGTCGTCAAGAAATCATTGGTCGGGGTAGATACGTTAAGGGTATAAGGTAACTGAGAAACATGTAACTGTAAATGATCCACACACTCATGCAAAATAAATGAATGTGTAGCACCTGAGTCAAAGAACACTAACGAGAGTCTACCATATATCAAACACATACCCTGGATAAGATCAACATATTTAGAGGATTCAACTCCCCTCACAGTAAACACTCTCCCTGTGGCTTGAGGTATGGCCATCTGTTGTCCAGCTGTTGGGACTCCTCTCCCAGCTCCACCTCTGTAACCACCGGCTCCTCTACTAGGAGCTACCTGTTGCTGCATGCCTCCCTGTCTGCAATCACAAGCTAAATGACCTGGTTTACCACAATGAAGACAACCAGATCACTCACTGCAATCTCTAAGATAATGCAGTCCCCCGCATCTAAAACAAACCGGGTCTCTGTGCAGCTGGCCCCCTCCACCAACTAGTGCTGAAGAAACTAGTAATGGTGCAGATGTCTGAGCAGTCTGCACAGGTCTTGTATATGGTCCCCGCCTCCACTGGGAACCACTGCCTCTACCTCCAGTTATCTCCTCTTGCCTCTTCACCAGTCAACATGAATGATGCATAAGTTACCTTCATATCCTCTCTACAATGCATGGTATCAAATTTCTTTTCCAACTCCCGTATCCACCACTCTGCCCTCTCTAGGTCATAGTCACCTTTGAACTGTGGTGGCTTCCCTTTCAGGAAGGTAGACATCCCTACATCCTCAGCTTCTGTAGCTCTCTGCTGGTTCTGCTGCTCCTACTGCTCTCTAGTCATCTACAACATCTGTGCGTTCTGTCGGTTCTGTTGTAACATAGCAGTAGCAAGATCTATGATGGTATGGAGAGTCTCAGATGACTCCCCTCCACCACCTGCCCCTCCTCCGGTATGTGAAGCCTCTCTGTTGCCATCTCCGACAACTCTCTGTGGCTCTACATCCACCTCGTTCCCATCTTCCTCTACCTCTACCTCGAGCCATGATCCTGTAAAAGAAATCATTAACTCACATTCATATGACATATAATATTATATAAAACTGGTATATAAATACTATATGCCATACAAATGTTAACTATCATATCCGGACTTATTACCCAACTTTTAAGCATAGTCGACATCCAATGTGGATTCAACTAAAATGGCCAGTACACCCTAACCTCACAGTCTGATCAGAATCAAACTATTCTGATACCACCAAATGAGACAACTCGATGTCCCATTACAGAAAACCAAAGTTAATTATACCTAATCGCGGTATTAACGTTAAGCGCATAAACATAAAATGATGAAGAATTGAGAACCTTAAATATAAATAACAACCATACTGAAACATCACATCATACACCCATGCATATATAAAATATCATACAAACGTCTGTCACATCAATTGTAAATGGAACTCCATCAATAGGGCCCCGTAATGGTACAAACCCTCACTAAAGAAAAATACATCAAAAGGCCATAAAAGATACCTCACCGACATTCCACACCCCAACCCCTCTAAAAAATACATTAAAATGGACTCCCAAACACATATCTATGTACATGCAGAGTACGCACTGGCCAATGCTACTGGAAGTACACCCTCTAGGAGGTTGCTGGAAACGTCGTCTATAAAGAGTACTGTGGCGTGATGACATCTGTCGAGCATTGGAAACAGGAACCGGATCTATGTCAGGAACTATCGGATCTGAGCCCTGAGGTACCGGTACTAGTACTGGTGCTGGCCAGGGATACATAGGGGGTATGATCGGTGGTAACGGCGACATCGGTGGTGTTAGTGCAGGAAAGCCGATGGGAAACAAGAAGGATTGGCTGATACGGGATGTCTCGACGAATTCAAAACAAGGTCCACCTCCCATCTAAGCGTACACCGATACTGGACCCATATATACAATGAAACAGGTGACTGGATCCACTAGCAATCCATCATCATCCAAAAACTCAAACTCCAGTGTTCCCATCACCAAAGGCTTGGACATCCATAGATGGTTCGGATGGGACATCCTGTCGCTCTACCTCTGCTTCGCGAAAAGAATACATAAATAGAAAAAAGTATGGAGATAAGAACACACAGATATGCATCACATAATATCCACATATAGATATAACAATCATCCTATAAATATATTATATTCCACTACCCTTCGCGCTCATGCAACTGGTCCTATATGCTGACGTGGCCACTACCATCCTGTCACACATCCCTCGTCTGATCGGGGATATTGGTCAGTCGTCTAAGTGGAGCGTCCGTGTATATATATATATATATATATATATATATATATATATATATATATATATATATATATATATATATATATATATATCGGTGCACACCCCCATTCCCTCTAGGGTACTCATTCAGAGAATGAGATTATTCCCCCATTACCGTTATGGAATAGTTGCACTGCTCGTTGGCTCAACTCGGCAAGGACTACGGATATATCTTATGGTAATCTTCCTCATAACCTTAGTGTGATAGGCACTCACCCGTGAATCCGGTATCTGTGATCGGATACTCTGACCTCGTGTGTCACATACACACTGCTGTGGACACTACCATGCAAACTATATATATATATATAAGTCTCATTGACTCGTGCCGGGTCAACCCTAGTGCCTCAACCTTCTGTCATAATCTCATATCACATCATATCTGAAGTCTCGTCATATAGGTTCAACATCAATAAAATATCGTTGAATTAGGTTAGGCACTACTAATCCACGTGTCATGCTCTCCCCAACATGCATCATTAAAAAGCAGCATATATCATCACCTAGATACCAACTAAGCATACATTGGCAACTATCGCATGTTATCCGACAAGGCATATTAAACACATTAAAATAATCATAAAATATTTAAGTATCACGAAAAGCCGCATAAAGCATGTTATCACAGTTAACACATAGCAAGCAGCTCACAAGCAGTAAAATCAGACAACCTCAAATATCATTAAATTAACCTAAAGGCGATAAACCTGCAATCTCTATATCATCATTGGTACCACTAAGTAGTCCCCAATGTCATATTGATATTGTCATTTATTCGCCCACTAGTAGGGTTTAGGTCACCCTATGCCATTATTTTAAAATACGCTACTTAGCCATTTCCGACGATAGGGGGTTCCTTTCTCCCACCTGAAGTGTCGTAGACTAGCTAGGGAGCAACGAAACGAACCCACTCCTATCCTCCTCAAATCTGCCACATGTAGTTCACCTCCCTCCTGGGCTCCAAAAATTCACCTAAATACATCATTATGAAGTACACGTTACGGGTAACCCTAATCTGAAGACGGAATTGAAAACCAATAAACGAATTGAAAGAAAACCTCAATACCGTCGCTAACGACATTTCATCATAACAAGGACATAGGTTTACCTTAGCCTAGATGAGAAAATAAATCTAGGGTTTAGAAGACGTTGTTGCCACAATCACAATGACGTAGTCGGAATTGCGTTAGGGCAAACTGATTGATCATAAACTTACTCAGAACTCTCACTCTCTCTGCTTTCCTTCTCTCTCTCAAACTCTCTTTCTGTCCCTGTAAGTTATGTCACGAGGTAACTTAAGTTATCTCATTAAGTTTCTTTTATTTTCTTTTTCCGGCGCCTGGCGCTCAGTGCCATGGTTCCACGCTCAACGCTGGATTATATATTTTTTTTATTTTTCCAATGCCATGGTTCCACGCTCAGCACTGGGCGCTGCATCATTGACTTCCTCGTGAAGCTTTGTGACACGTGTCCCTGCACGTGCCACTGCCTGACACGTGGAAAACTCCTCCCAACACTAAGCACGCTCAGCGCTCCAAGTTGTTTCCAAACCCTAATTTCGTATTCGCTTCGATTCAACGTCAATTGATTGCATACCATGCAAGGTTTCCTATGCTTAAATAAGCATATTAGACATCAAATCAAGGTCTTAAACATGGTCATTAAATGTATCAACAATGTCGTAAAAACACGAATGTTACAATTCACCTTGATATAGTTATTTTAGCTTAGGGAGTGGATGTGTGATCTCCGTTTGGAATAATTTATGGGTGGGCAAAGGCAAATTAGGTTTAGAAGTTTATACCAAGTCTATATGTTTAAGGAGAATACAACATCTGAAATGGGATCTTGGAGGCAGGGTTTTGGAGCTAGAAGTTGGTCTGGCGCGGGCAGTTATTCGTTTCGAAAACTGAATTATGTGACACTTTAATAAATTTGATTAAAAAAGTAGTCATGTGAAGCAGAGCTAGGAGGATGGGTTGAGTTGGTCAGGAAATCTTGAGCATACTATATAAAATCGGCATACCAAGTAATTTCCTCTAATGCCCTATTGTTAGAAAAATGCTTCTACATTTCCTCATGGGCTAAGATCACACCAATGAAGGTTGTTAGTTTTTGTAAGAAGCTAATGCTTGATAGAATACTGATAGTATGATTTCACATCATAATTCTTGTACAATTTTGCATGCATTTTCATGTAGTTTAGGCATAATTAGTTTGATTTTGGGTAGTTTTTACCTTGGAACGGGTAAGGCGGTTTCGTGGTGTTGTTTTGCAGGTCAATGATAAAATGCTCAGAATTAGCCTTGATGGAGCTTAGATGAAGATAGGGCTTGAAAAGGGATGAAAATGAACCAAGTAGAGGCCATCACGACCTAGACGTGATGACCATCACGGCCATGATCAAGAAAACTGAGAAGATTGAAGGCAAAAGTCAGAAGCTGACACGGCCTAGCCATGATGACCATCACGGCCTAGCCGTGATGACCATCACGGCCGTGATAGGCCAGGCAGAACTGATCACGGCCTAGCCGTGATGAGCATCACGGCCGTGATGCTCCAAATTTGAAAACGCGCCATTCCAGAACACGTCACGGTCTGGCCGTGATGGCCATCACGGCCGTGACGCGTGCCCAGTCTATAAAAGAGGCCCAGCGCAGAACAAAAGAAAAATACTGGAGAGTCTGGGAACCCTAGTGGAGACCAGAGACACACAGAAAAACAGGGACTTTTATCAAGACCTTGGAGGCTGGCGGTTGAGGAGGGCTAGAACCCTAGAATCAAAGGAGGCTGACTGCTGGGGAAAAGCTTCCAATGGAGTTTCTTCTTTCCCTTCTTCTTTCCTTTGTCCCTACTGTTTTAGTTTTGGCTTTCTCTATGAGTAGCTAAATCCCTATTGTTGGGATTAAATGTAACCAAACTGAATATTATGTATTTGCCATGATTGATTAATCTGTGTTCATGCCTTCGTATTAGTATTCAATTCCTGCTCTTAATGCTTTTTGTGGTTTAGCTACCCATAAACTGATTTTAAGATTTGATTTGCAATGGGGACGTTCTTATCAATTCTTGATCTGGAATTAATCACCTAGTAAACCTTGCATTTAGGAATGGAGTTTGGTTTATTAGTAATCACATAATCCTTAATCTTAATGCAAATTCATTAATCTAGGCCACCTAAGGAATTAGGGTCTATTAGTGGATTTAGGCTCTTGTCATCTAAGGAATCAGGGCTTCAGTAATTTCGTGGGTTGATTTTAATATTTGAAGCATGAATGGGAGGTATCTAGTCTTGGTATTGCATGAGGCTAAGGTTTGGTGAAATTTAATCCCAACACCTCTTTCTGCACTCCAAGTGTTTGTTAAAAGTTCCCAAAAAGACAAAAAACATTTTATTGCTTTTGTTTTTCTGTTTTGATTTCTCTTGATTTATAGTTTTGTCTAGATAGTTGTCGAAGTTGTGAATTGGTACTTGGCAACCGATCCCTGTGTATACAATAACCGGTCTCACCACCGTATTACTTGTTCAACTAGGTATACTTTCCTAGATTTCGTCCAACAAATATCTAATGCTACATATATGGAAAAGCGAGGAGTAATGGTTGCTACATCTAGCACAAGCTGCTATTTTTACAAAGCTACAGTTGAAGTTACTGTTCACTTATATCTCTCATGTAAGTTTTCATACTCTATATGGGTACAAATCTACAACTGGTAGGCATGGATGTGGTGCTTCCAATAGATTTGAAGGTACATTTCTTACAACATTCTGGGCTACTCAATAGACGCATTCACAAAAGGTGTTGCTACGATGGTCTTGGTGTAATACTTCAATTAGGGGATGTTCTTTTTCTTTTATGGATTGGTGTAACAACCCAACATGTTGCTTGGAGTCATGTAATAGGTAGTGGTTCAGATATTGATCTGTTTGTGGTGGTCTAGACTGGTTCTGATATTGTTATAATAATTGTAGCCATTATGCAGGATCCTTTTTTATAGTATCATACATATGATACGATACCGAACTAGTATCTTTATGTAACACCCTTCTCGGGCGCTGCATTGTTTGTGACATTTCTATATTATAAGACCGAGTAAAACGAAAAATATTTCTTTTACCAAAAATACGGGTTTACTTTTTGCTTTTCTCTTTTGCAAATGATACCATACATATTCTTTAACATACATCATCAACTCATATATATGTATTTTACAAACCATGTTACAAGTACCATCAGACATAAACATACATATTCAGAAAATGGCGAAAATACCAATGCCCATAAACAACAACTTACTGGAAATATGTTTATAATCATAGTAACAGTTTTAGAGACATAGCACCACAAAATATAACATAGACACGAGACTGGCCAGATAAAAAATAATGACAAAATGTCCATTACACTAAAGCCCTCAGGACTGTGTCCATGTCTCCAAGTACTCTCAAACTCCAGCTGGGTGTGATGGAGAAACAGTGTTGTCATCATCTTCACCCGACGTAAGATAGAAAATAGCAAACCAGAAAATACAGAAATGAGGTGAGATTTCCTTTCATCTTACACTTAACGCGCAGACATGCAGTGGTATGACACACAGGTGCGTACAAATATCAATAAACTGTTATATCATCTATCAAAATAGAAATAATAATGTTTCACAACAGCATAATCACAAGGCACAATTTTTCCTAGATAGGAGACATCTAAGACTCGAGGAATGACCTCTAATTCCCTATACCATGGTTTTAACAAACAGTCGGAGATAGTGGTTCGGAGGATTGTTCCGGAGTCCACCAGCCATGGCTAATAAAATGCGTCAACAGTCGTCATGGTGCACATAGGCTTTTTCGGGAACATCCTACACTACCAGAAAACACGTAGCATACTAGTCGAGTATGTTGGTGCATTGCAAGATCACCATGCCACAGAGGAGCAACCAACTAGGTCTATATGAGTATTTCATACCCCGACATCCCTGAGCATCAATGGATCTGCACTACGGAATATGCATCCGTATTAAAGTGTTAGCTCAATCTCCTAGACACAACGGCCTTACAGAACATAGTTTCACTATGTGTTTAGGTAAAATTTCCGGAAAATGCGTTTTATTTCCATCAGATAACATCGTTTGATTCCATCGGAATCCTTTCAACATATTGTAACAGATGCTAGATGTTCTTAAGTCTGAATCACTGGTACTTAATCATCAAGCTAAATTTCTCAATTAACCTTCCATCTTTGTACAAAGTTTTCTTAAAGTACTTGATTAAAATCCTAGCACATTATGTGATTGGAACACAAGTCCAATTATTTATTTCTCTGTATTTTTCTAATTGAGCCTTTTTCTTTGGCTTCCAAGAAATCAAATCATTCAGAGTCCATTATTTTTTATGGAATATGGATAATGAATTATCCATAATTTATGACAAAAGGTCGTGTTCCATCCCACATCATAAATTATTACGTTCGTATTTTCACTAAGCCGTTCTTGAGTTAGGTTTTTGGCAATTTACACTAAAATCTCGTCTTTGAAGTTTAAAATCCTTTTGGCTTAAAACCAAAATCTTTAGATAAAATCCAATCCATTTTTAAGAATATTTTCCATCAAATATACATAGGTATCAGTTTCTCAAAACAATTTCTCGAAAATCCTTAAAAACGCTTAACGACGGTTTCGCCACTTTTTACTAAATTTAGGCCCAAAGGCCATACTTTTGAAAATATGGTTCTTCACCTCAAATATATTACTTTGCTATGTTATAATACTCATATGAAAATGTTGAAACACTGATTTTACATCTTACTCTCCATTTATACGAAATTCCTAAAAATTTGACCTAACGTCGTTAAGTTTGTAAATCACGTAAATCCTTTTTCAATGATTTTACACTATAATGGTCCAAAACTCATTTTGGAGTTTTAGAACAGTTTGATAAATCTGAAAAAAAGTTTATGACTGGCCAATTTTATAATTTTTCGATAATTATAGTTTAGTCCCTAAATTTTCATTAATTACAAAAAGGTCCTTATTCACTTAAAACCTTATAACTTTGTATTTATAACTTCAAATCACACCAAACCAACTTCTATAGAAAAAAATTTCAGTTACAATCAATTTTCCAGAAATTATATTTCTGCCCACATATTTTACAATATTTGCAAAAAGGTCATTGTTTACAAAAAAGCTTATAACGTTTTATGTATTAATTCAATTAACACCAAACCAATTTTTATGGTTTTATATCATCAAGGACTACAATCTTAACACACAAGAATATGAATTTCAGTACAGTCACTGAAATTCTCAGAAATTGCATATTAGTCCCTAAGGACTCGCAAATCCATATCTTTCAATATACATATCCAAATCAATCCAAACCAATTTCTATATTCTTATATGTTCATTCAATCCTCATAAAAATTATTAAAATAATTTAAATCATTATGGAACCCATTAAATTAACTATGGCCGAATGGCCCTAATTTATTCATGTTAGGCAATTTTTTTCACATATCAATCAAACAATAACCAAGGTTCCAATTAGAGATCAATAACACCAATATCAACATATATCACAATCAAGTATCAAACAAATCCTCCAAGATGATCACACACATATAAATCAATAATTTACACAACTTATACACTTATGATTTACAAGACCATATACACTAAATAAACCACTAACATATCTACCCCAAGGTAGGATGATGGTAACCTCCCCCATACCTTTGTTGATTAGTTGAAAAGTCAAGTAATGAGATGATGTTGCTCTTAAGCCTCAAGGTTTTGCACAACAAAACCTAGCCATGAACCATCAACAAGAAAACAAGTTAAAAATGAAGAAAAACTACCAAACCCATTTTGAGCATGGTTCGGCCAACTTAATAAGAAATAGCTAGGGATCTCTAAATTTTTGAAACTCTTGGATGATGAATATAGAAGTCATATGAAGATTTTAGAAATTGATCTCACATTAAAGTGATTTTTCTATGATTTTCTAGAATTATTTGAAAAACTAGATCTAGGAATTTGATCTTGAAAAAAACATGGATTTAATAGGGTGTTACACTTTACATAGTAGGGTTGTATAATACTTGGTGGTTATTGTGTTTAGTGTAGTAATACTATGTGTATAGAGGGGATTGTTTTTTGTAACACCCCGATTTTTTTTTACTATTTTTCAATACCAGTAAAACCTATTTGTTTATATTATTTTATTCGGAGTGATTAATTATCTGGACATTTGTTTTAAATTATTTTTATGTGGTTTGGTTTGAGTAATCTTATTTGCTCATTTAAAATTAATTTATTAAGTGCGTTAGCACTGACTGATTTCAGTGTATGCACGCTTACTAGATAATAATATTATGTTATTGTCACTATTAGTATTTGTTTAGAAAAATATTTTAAATAATATGATTGAAAGAAAATTATTTTCATATTTTACTCTATTTAATTTTATATTTTGAAAATATGTTGGTTTAAAATTAATCGGAGATTTATTTTTGGATCATTGATTTTCTTGGTTGATTAATTCAACTATCAATCTTTACTCTAATTCAAATTTTGAAATCATATTTTTATCACTCAATATTTTTAGATCTAATGGTTAACATTATTTTCTTTTTCCTAAAATCAATTTCAACCACACATTTTACCTACTAAACAAAAGAAAATAAAATAAAACAAAGTTCATCCTCTCTTCTCCCGTAATCGACCCCTCTCTCTTTTCTTCTTCTTTTTTTTTTCTTCCTCTCTTATTCTTCCTCCTCCTCACCTCATCTTCCTCCTCCTTCTCAGTCAACCAGTCGCGCACAGTGGAAAGAAGACAACAACACGCCGCCGCTCCGCCCTGCATGCGTTGGCCGGTTTGGCTTCGGTTTAGCCGTTTTCGCCGCCGCACCTCCAGTCGTCGTCTGCTTCATCTTCCTCGTGGTGTCCACACAAAAACCCACTGCTCAAGACATCATTCATAGCAACTTGTTGGATCTGTCACGACTCCATCGCGGAGCCGTGATAAGCCTCTGGCTCATCTAGTTTTATAACAAGTAAGACCATGGTTTTGTGCTAATTATGTCTCGTTTTCGCCCAAATTGGATTTAATTGTCCTCAAGCAACACTTTGAGTCTCTTAAGTAGTTTTTAGGATATTTTAGTTAATTTTGAGTCAAATAAAGCATTTAATGCTATCTTACATTTTCAGGTTAAAAGGGAAGGAAGAGCAAAGGGAAGGACAAAAAGCAGAAGCCATCATGCCCTAGCCGTGACAGTGATCACGACCGTGATCAGCATAACATGAAGACCAGAAGTCATCACGGCCCAGCCGTGATATCCATCACGGGCGTGATGAGAAGGACCCTGGAGAACAGAGAGCATCACGGCCTAGCCGTGATGGAGGTCACGGCCGTGACAGGCCAGAATTTGAATACGCGCCCTTGGTAGAACCCATCACGGTTTGGCCGTGATGGCCATCACGGCCGTGATGCACACTTTTTAGAACCAGACTTCTCTCATCTATAAACAGGGCATCAGACTTTTACCCTAAAGGGGGGAGGATCTGCACTTGGAGGCTGACGGCTGGGGGTGGTTCTAACCCTAAAAAGGGAGGTTTTCCCTGCTTTGGGACTGGAAGAAGATTGAAGGATTCTTCTATGGAGTTTTCTTCGTCTCTTCTCTCTTTCTCTTTTGTATTTTCATCTATCATGAGTAGTTAAATCCCTTGTTGTTGGGGTTAGATGATTGCTTTTCTGAACTTAGTTGTATTTTGATTTGGTTGTTCTAATGCAAGTTTCTAATTCTTTATGAGTATTTGATTCTATGCTTAATGCTTTTCTTGGCTTGATCACCCATGGAATGATATGTTGCTTTGATAGACAATTGACAGATTGATGTTAAGGCATGCTCATGAATCAAATGCCAAGTAGTTCATGAATCTAGACATAGGTCTTGGGGTGCTTACAATCTTATAAGTCTTGACTCTTAATGTAAAATCTCAGGTTAATCCACCTAAGATATTAGGGTTAAATTTGGGGTTTTAGGCTCATTCCACCTAAGACATTAGGGTTTGAGTATTTCAAAAGGCTTGATTGTCATAATTGAATTAGGACTTGTGTTAGTAACCATTTCATTGCAATTAAGGGAAGATTAGTGTAGTCTAACCCTGACAACTTTAACCACAATTCTTTTGCCTTCGAAGTGTTTGATAAAATACCCAAAAGACCAAAAATATTGTATTGCTTTTGTTGTTTTATGTTTTGATCTCTCTCATACCATAGTTTAGTCTAGATAGTTGTTTGACTTGTGAATTGGTAATTGGCAACCGATCCCTGAGGACGATATCCGGTCTCACCACCGTATTGCTTGTATGACTAGGTATACTTGGCTAGAAAAAAATACGTATCAAGCCGTCAGTCACCATCGCACCGGACCTTCAGTCATCCACCACCCCATCTTCTTCCTTGGGTAAGTGTTTACCCCTAATTTCTTCTAGTTTCAGAAAATCCACAAATTAGTTTGCAAACCCTTACCCTAAGATTTTGATTTCAGTTTCAAAGTGTGAAATTAACACTATTTTTATGCAATTGGGACCGTGCATTAGTATTTTCCTAAACCAATTTCATTATTCTTTAGTTAGAATGAGTTTTCCCCAAATTGATTTATGAACCCTAAAACCCTAGTCTAATTTTTTTGAGTCAGGCTAATTCCCTGTCAAATCATCATTAGAATATCTTGTAGTATGTTGAATACTCTTGATGTTAGAAACTGTACATCTGGGAAATTCTCATGGAAGGAGGAACTTTTTCTTGAGAAAACTTCCCAGGAGGTCACCCATCCCAGAATTGCTCCAAGTCAAGCACGCTTAACTGTGGAGTTATTAAGTGATGGGCTCCTGAAAAGAAGATGCATCTTGTTAGTATAGGTAGTACCAATCAATTCATATAAGCCATCATCAACTGCATAGTCCCATACCTACACAGCCACATGAACCCTCTCACTCTCGTGTATTATCGGTTCATTCATGTGTCCCTCCGCCTAGAAGCCTGCCAGGAGTTGCTCCTTGTCCGCGACTTCTTGCACCGGCTACCACTCCCCGTCCATGTCGGCCCCAGGTGTCACATGCCCACCAGCTTCCGCTTGGTTCGTCCCCGAACCACACCGTACTGGGAGAGGTGCCACTCAGATACCACTAATGTAACACCCTCCTTGGGCATTACATGACTAACTCAATTTTTGTAAAAACATATTAAATAAAAAGTAATGCTGGTTGCTTTCGGAAAATAACTCATGTAGTTCTCTATAAGTAATGAAAGTGGGTGTAAAAATTTTTCTTTTTGGATATATACAAACATCATCCCAGTAAAACAACATTCCACCAAACATTAATAACAACAGATTTACTCAAAAGATAAGTAAACTCCTGGTAATACTTTAAAACATCTTTAAATGAAATGTCATAGACATAACAGTAATCCAAGAAAGGCTCTCAGAGCCATAATACAAAAAATTATGACTTCTCCAAAATAAAATTTGACTCGACAAACTAAGCTGGTCGTATTATGAGACTCTTACTGGAAAAGACCCCATGGTTATTCCAGTTAATCAACTTTCTTCAAAAGTCGGGACCAATCCCTCCAAGTGGGGTAGAGAACCCCTCTGCATCATCTGTACACCCAAACCAGGATACTCCAAATAGAAACCAAACAGAAATAATGCAAAGGTGAGATACCGACATATGATTTTTATCGTGATAACTACATGCACGACACACAGACAACAACTGCATATACACACATGCACTTCACATTAATTCTCAGAATAAACAAGATATTATAAACAATGGGATTCTTACCCGGCAGTCATTGCAATTTATAAAATTACACGACACTTCAACATCCACCATCAAATCTTAATATTTGTTCTCTTTACTTTTCTTTTCATTCATTGCTTTCTTTGTCGAGGCTTACCGCTCATGACTATTCTTACTTAGACATTGAAATTGTTCATTCTCAACATAGGACACCCGGTCACATGCGCCAACTGGGACTCTAACCCACGACACACAATATAGAGATTCAACTGTGCGACTTGGGACTCTAACCCATGACACACACATCAAAGATTCAAATGTGTTAACTGGGACTCTAACCCACAACACACCGAACATAGATTCAAATGTGTTAACTGGGACTCTAACCCACAACACACCGAATAGAGATTCAAATGTGTTACCTGGTACTCTAACCCACAACACATTGAACATGGATTCCACTGTGCCAACTGGGACTCTAACCCATGACACATAAACAACAGATTCCAATATGCCATGGGACTCTAACTCATGGCACTCACAACAGAGGTTCAAATATGTCAACTGGGACTTTAACCCACGACACATACAACATGAATTCAACTATGCCGACTGGGACTTTATCCCGCAACATACAGAACACATAGTCCACGTACTTACTCATAGGAACACTAGCCCGACGTTTTCGATTATCTAGGTCCTCACAACTTCCACTTTTAACATAGTTTTCTTTCCTAAAAAACAACTCATCAAAACCAAATTCCGAAACTTATCCACGATTTTCTAAAATGTTTTCCCTGACTTAAAGCTCCTTTGCAGAAAACCTATTCCATTGAAATTCGTTTATAAAACATTGATTCACCCCCAAACCAACTTTTCTTAAATTCCTTCTCTTTTGAAATCTCTTTTCCGACAACACCCCAAATCATTGAAAAATCCTCTCCAACACATTTTCATCCCAAATAATACACTATTTCTCATAGTCTTGTCATAAATCACTTTTCTAAAACATGTTTCGTTTTGTAATAAAATTCATTTTGTAAACCAAGTGACTTTCTCAAAATCATAACTCTATAATCCGAAATATATTTAATTATTGTTATTTTAAAAATGTTCTTCCACTTACATAACTCAAAACTTCAAATTTTCCTCTCAAGTGTAACACCCCGATTTTTCCGTTTCTTAATAATATGTGTTTATGCATGCATATGTGTATTTATTATTATTATTTTAAAAAAATCGACAGATTATTTTGATAAACTAAAACTATTTACAAAAAAATTATCTTTTCCGGGTGAATTTTCGTTTAGAAAATACGATAGGTTTTCACCGTCGGGAAATTAATGGAACCGGAACGAAACAAATTAATTTAAAATATATTAAATACAGATTTGAAGAGACTTGATTTGATTTGAATAGTGTTTTCATTTATTACACAATATCATAACCTTACACACAATTATTTTCTTTATTTTGACAAGTAACCATTATTTTATTTAAATCTAAATTTTTTATTTTAACAAAAATTGAAAGACTTGAAGTGAATTTGATGGATGTGATATTGAATAGTGGTTTCATTTATTACTTTTCATCATTTTATTTAAACTTGCAAGAAACCTTTTCTTTAATTATTATTTAAAACCTAAGCTTTTTAATAAAGAAAAAATTGAGAAAAGCCCTCTCTCTTTTTTTCCAGCAGCACCCCCTTTCCTTTTTTTTCTCCTATAAATACCTTTCTTCAACTCCAAGCTTCACTTTCCTCCATTTTTCATTTTTCTCTCAAACTATACTACTTGCTCCATTTGCCTTCTTTTTACAAAACTCACCTAAGTTCTTCAATCTTGCTCTTGAGAAGGTCTAAACTTGCTCATTCTCTTCTCACATCAAAGGTATATCACTTCATCTTCTCAAATCTCTAATTATTTTCAACATGCATGTTCTTTTTTCATGTTTCATGTTTTTTATCCTAACTTAGAAAAAAATTCAAGAAAAATACCTAGAAAAATCTTTTTAGCATTAAATCAATTTATATTAACTCACACTCATCCCTACTATCATCTAATGCATTTGCATGTTACAAGAAATTTTTCCAAAACCAATTTTGAGAGGGTAACCGAAACCCTATGTATAGGAAAGTTAGTGTTTTTCATTTTTTTTTTTACATGCATGACTTAAAGTTCTTTGATTTATACATTTTGAGTTCATGAACAAAGTAAGGTTTTATTTCTATATTGACTTACTATGATCAAAGCCTAATTTTGAGAATTGATGAGATTTTGGTTTTAATTTTTAAGAAGAACACTAAATTAAAAATCACTATTTTGATGACATGCATGGGAGAGATAGAGTGATTTTATGATTTTCGTTATATTATATGTTTGAATGTATGTTTTTGAGGGTCTAGGACCCTTGCATGTTGGTTCTATGGCTTGTGGTTGATGCTAGAGTGAAGATAATAACTTAGTGTGGATGAATTTATGATTTTCCTTATATTATATGTTTGAATCTATGTTTTTGAGGCTCTAGGACCCTTGCATGTTGGTTCTATGGCTTGTGGTTGATGCTGGAGTGAAGATAATAACTTGGTGTGGATGAACATATGTAAAATATAAATCTGGCAGCATGACATATACTTATTCGTAAGACCATAACTTTTTATAAAAACGTGCTTCTTAAATCTAAATACATAGTTGGAAAGAAGACTTCCGGGGCTTTAATTTGATATATAATATATGGATATTTGGATAAGATTTGCTGCGTTGAAACACCTCTCAAAGTAGAATCAAATTCTGACTGCAAAAATAATAACATAGTTGGTTGCATGATGATTTTAAATATGATTTTGAAAGTTAAAAACTTTTATAAAATTTTACATGGGACCAACTGCACTGTATTGATGTGTGAGTTGGGTACCTTCCATTAAAATTTCAAAAAATTTAAAGGTCTTTTGAGTGGTCATTCAAATTTTAAAACCACTGCTGTTCTGAAAATACTTTTATTCAAGAATTCATCATAATTTTTGAATGAGAAGTATAATTTTGAAAATAATATTTTCTAACATGATCATGTAAAGATTTTGTTATAAAATGGACTATGAACAAGTGTTAATGTAAAGATATAAAAATATGGGATTAAAGTTTATACATACGTATACATAAAAGTAAGTCTTGGATCAAATGTAATCCAAGAATTTGTAAAAGATTGGACATCTCTAGCATCATTTTTCCAGTCATGGCCAAAACATATACTTAGGAAGATAAGACGACTTTGTTGATTTAACTCAAGTCGTTCGCTTAATTCGTAGACTTGCGGCACGTGGTGGACAAAAGGAAGTTCGCTCTGGGCAACGCGGAGACAAAGACCTTGTCTATTCGTTGAATTAGGTAAGGGGAGAAAGTTTGAGGGATGTTACAATTGTGGTAACTATATGCTTGTATGTTTGAATTGTTTGGCTATGTTGATGTTGTTGCTACATGGGTGAAAAAGTTGGATTGCTATATGATTGTGTGTTAAGTCTATGAAGTTGTGATGAAGTTGTTGTTTAAGTGGTTGTTTTGGAATTACCTGCATTTATATGACTTTGATGAAGTATTGAATTGAAATATATGCTTGAACATATTATGTTGCTTATGGTGTAAGTTGCTGAAAGTTGTATTGGTTGTTGCATAGAAGCCTAACCTTAGTTAGAGATCAACTATTAAAGATATAAAAGCCTTAAAAGACTTATATGGAAAACCACAAAACAAAGGTTTTAAATTTTAAGTAGCATGTTGATAAGAGAAATTTATTCTGGAAATTTTTTGTACAGATGTTGTTCTATGAGAAACTTAAATTATTATATATTTTTTTGAGACTATTTTATGATGAAAAACAATAAAGGAAAACAAGTTAAATTCCAAGTTCTTTTGGAGAAATATTAGTTCTCAGTGTTTTAGAAAGAGTTTTGTTCAAAACGTTTTCAACATTTTGTTATTGATAGACCTTTTCCAAAGTAAAAATAGATTTCTAAAGAAGAGAGAATTTTCTGTAACTCAAGGTTTTCAAAATGAATTTCAAAGGAAAAATGTCTTTTAGAAGGTTTTCTTTCAAAATAAAATATCCGATAACTTGAATAAGTTACGGAAGTTTTGTTTTCGGATTATTGTTTTTCACCGAGTGAAAAAATAAGAAACGTTGAAAAGTTGAACCTAGTAACCGAGACGTCGGGATACTAGTGTTTTAAAAGCACGTTGATTTATAATATGTTCTACGTTGCTATGGACTATTGTCCTCTACAAGTTGAATTGAAACATGGTGAAAGTGATAAAAAGGTGAAAGTTGTTTTTCCACGACCACAAAGTTCAAGACTAATGCACAGGTCTAGGACTGTTGTGATTAGACACTCGGACTTAAGGTCCTATGTTGATAATAAAAGTTGTAAGACGTTGAAAACCTTGGAAGGTCGTGAGCCTTGAGCCTCGACAAAGGAAATAACAAAGCACAAAGAAAAGCTGAAAATAAAAATGATTTTCTCATGCATTCATTTTTGACAGACATGCCCACGTTGTTTCGTATGAATACCTTGAAGGGTCAGGTATCTCATGCTAAGTTGTTTCATTGTGACTTGATGGACAATGAAGTCCATATGCCTGGGTTACTGTACCTTGTGTTGAACAGTTTGCTATGGACATCCATACACGTTGATCACTGTGCCAAGAGTTTTGGACAATGTTGTGGAAAATCACGTTGTGCTTTTTGGCAATCGAGCCTGATCAGCTCATTTTTAAACGAAGTTGAATTCTCTGGAGATTTCCATTACACATTGAACTTTAAAGATGCATGTGTTTAAAAAACTATGATGAATTGTGTGATGTTATGTTTTTTTTTAATATTTTATGCCATGTATGTATGATATCTGTTGTATCTAATGTTATGTGTTGCAAGTATGTGGTTATCATGATTATCCATATATTAATGGTATCTCACCCTTACAATATATCAGGTTTTCCCTGGTCTTTTGTTGCGATAAGAGGGCAAGTGCTACCGAGAAGTTCCTAACCTCACTTAAGGATATTACTCCCAATCCTTGAAGAGGTTGGTGAGAATTCTATGGTGAGAACTGTGGAATTTTTCCCAGTAGTTGTCTTTTAGTACGACCAGCTTAGGACGTTTCCTTTGGGATGGATTCTTGTCAAGAAGTTAGTATAGGTGGTCTTGAAGAGCCTTGTAATGATTTTATAAATTTTAGTACGAAAGATTATTCCATGAAAGTTCATATGTTGAAGTGTTTTGGATTTATAAATAAATCTAGTTGTTGTGGATTATTAAACTTGGTATGATTATGTTGTTTACGTTGTGTGCACTATTTTAAATACTCCGCAAAACTTTTACCCTCATATTTTCAGACTTGTGAAAATTATGAAAGTTTTTTCGAAAGCAACCAGTAAGCTTTCTTTTTAAATTATTTCTTCATGTGATTAGGACGTAATGCCCAAGGGGGTGTTACATTGGTGGTATCAGAGCTGGTCGAGTCTTTCAGGAACTTGAGAAATAGGTCTGTTATGTTTTTGTTGTGTGATCTCTGTTTGGTCATTGCTTGAATTATTTCCTTGTCGAAACAATGTATGTTGACGCACCGGTGGGTGTGTTTTGGATGGGTTCTGACCTGGTTGAGACCTTGTGAGATCTCATGATTAGCAAATGGTACGTTGGTTCATGTTGACACGTTCGTTTATCCTTTTGGGATAGTGTCAGCATTTAAATGAAGTACCTGTTGTAGAAGATTTTTCGGGAGTATTCCCTGAGAATGTTCCAGGTTTGTCCCTGCTAAGGATGTTGAGTACGATTGATCTAGTTCCTAGATGCAATCGGATCTCCATCGCTTCCTAGATTACTTGACTTAAAGGGGAGATTGATGTCAGAACAGTTTGGGGACCAAGTGTGTCCCAACGGGAGTGTCAGTGTTGCTCATAAGGATGAGGCATCACTTTTTTGAAAGTAACCGCGGATGGTGACTAAAATCTGTAGTTGTTAGGCTAACTTGTTATTTTCAAAGTCTCATCGAGGAGCTGTCTAATATTTTTGGATCCTTTGACTCACCTTACGAGGAAAGACCAACTCTTCCTATGACTGAGAGACGGGCTAAGTCATCGGCTATCGTACGCAGTTCAGAGAATAATGCGGAAGATGGCAACAAACCGGATTAAGCTTGTTTGGAAAGAACTTCGTGTTTGTTTGAAGTCGAGACAAGTCAATCTGAATCTTCACTCCTAGAATGAGTGTCTCATGTTTAAGAAAAACTCTTTCACTATACTATTTGATTCTTTATAAACGTGTCAGTTGACAATTGTTCCTCGAGTCTCGATGATTGTATCAAGCAATCGTAGTGATCAAGTTTGCATGTGTCAAACAAACTTTTTCTGAGCTGATTTGAAATCTATCAGGACTTCTAAGTTGTTTATGACTATTTCTTGAGTTATGACCCAAATAATTTCTTAGTAACAAACATTTCTTGACTAAACTTATTCTAGTCACTTTTACTTCTGGTAAATGTGACCCGGTCCAATTTTGTTAGACTGATTTCCTTTAAAATCATCCCTTGGTGAGCGTCTCGTAGTATGTTGAATACTCTCAGAGTTAAAACTATCCGAGGAAATTCTAATGGAAGGAGCAACTCTATTAGATTCATGTAAATGTGTATTGGCCATGCATTTTTACATCCACGATCCTAATTGAAGAATCTTTTTCCATACGGGATGTTCATGTATCTTTCAAATTGATGAAATTATTCTTTAAGCTTTTGAGAAAATGAAAGTCAAGAAACTTCTTTTCTTGAAAATTTCTTTCAGAAATCTACAAAACCATGCCTTATTATGGTTCGAAAGGATTTGTATCTTTGATCAAATTTACCCTACGTATCCTTCCAAATGTCATTGACATGTTTCCAATCTCATTAGTAGTGAGGATGTGTATCTGATTTATATCGGGATTCTAGAGTTAGTCGAGTATAGTGAAAGAGAGATAACTTGACGCTTGAAACATTCCTTGTGAAGAAGTTAGTGTTGCGATGTATTTTGTTATAAGCTCATCGAAGGACCGCTAAGAGATTCGTTTTGTTTCGAGTGACCTTGGACAAGCTAACGAGGTTAACATCCTTCTTACCGTCAGAATCCACTATGCAGTGGACAAACTAACCGACATGGGTATCAGAGGGCTGACCAGACTCCATGGAATACCTTCAAATTTCGTTTCAAAGTGAGGGCCGAGCTGAGATTGATTTCAGTGGACCACTCTCGACTTGAATGGATGAGCGATAGAAATAATAAGACCTTTAAGAAGTTGTTTTGGGAGTAAGGGTAGTATTTGGTTATCATCTTGTTAGTTGGATGGACAAGAAGTGATGAAAGTTTTGTTGAGGTATAGTTATGACTAGTAGGATGTGAATTCTTAAGATTAATAACCGTAAGTGAGGAATTCTTATGAATCAAATGTTGATCGAGGTAGAATACTGTTATAGGAATCTAGGGTAATGATCAATATCCAAGGTTAAGATTGATTTTATGAGTTTGAAGGTTTATAGAGAAGTGTCTATAGTAGTTTCCCTAAGCTGAACATGACTTCTTGAGTAAAACTAAGTTGTTAGAGAAATTTAAGATTTATGGTTGTAAATGATTTAAAACTAAGGTGATTCCTTTTTGGTTATAGTCGCGTGTAGAGTGTAAATCATGTTATTTAGGATTAAAATGTATGATTATGATATAGTTTGGAGTAGTAGGATATATTCAAAAGAAACTAAGTTTCTGAAGGAGTTCAAAGTTGATGAATTAGAAAATCCTACCCAACGAGGTTCCTTTTTTATTTCAGTTTATCTTAGGAAGTATTACGATGTTTTGATTAAAGACTTGAGGTATGTGATTTTGATAGAATCTGGAAAAGAAGATTATGTTCAGAGGGGCTAAGACTACAGCTGTATACCTTGAGTAGTAAGTTGATGTATGTTTGGGTAATGTTAGTTTTATCTTGATAATGACTATGGGAGTTAGCTGTGTGGAAGACAATTTTTTTTAATGGACTAATAATTGGGGATAGAAGTGATTAACTTTGGATTTTGTCCTTCATATGAGAGGAACTAAGATTCAAAGTCATGAATAGCAGATATAATCTGATGGTAGGAAATTTCGAGGATGAAGGAGAACGACATAGAGATGGATTATGAGGAATGAAGCGACTGAAAATATGACATATAATTTTGGATAGGAGCTGATGTGTATGCTATAAGAAAAGTGGGAATCTTAGTTTAAATCTTGGTGTTAATGGTAATAGTTAAGGAAGTCGAAGGAAAATATTTTTCCTAATGGATTAGTATGAAAGGAAGAGGAGATTAGGTTTTAAATTATTTCTTTATGTGAGAGAGATTAAGATGAAGCTGTTAAGTACAGCTAGTAAGAGATGAGGATAAGCAATTTTATGTTGAGGATAAGCAAAACGAAGGATAAGTGTGAACTTCGTTATTAAGTTACGATTATCAACCGAGGAAGATTTAGATGTAGGAAACAATGGGACTAAGAGATTCTGTCTAGTCTGGATTCACGAAATTTCGAGGACGAAATATATTTTTAGTGGGGTAGTAATGTAACACCCCGATTTTTTCGTTTCTTAATAATCTGTGTTTATGCATGCATGTGTGTTTATTATTTTTTTTTAAAAAAATTTAGATTATTTTGATAAACTAAAATTATTTTCATGATTCATTTTTATAGTAGGAACCTACTATTTAAATTCCGTTTGAAATTTTAGATGAAAACGGTCTACGTTTTTGCTGTCACCAAAACTTTACTAATACAAAAAACGAATTTCGACACGAAAAATAAAATTTTGGATTTCCTAAAATATTTACGACAATTCCCATGAATTTTAAAAAAAATTATTTGTAAATATTACAAAAATTAATTTTTCCGGGTGAATTTTCATTTAGAAAATACGATAGGTTTTCACCGTCGGGAAATTAATGGAACCAGAACAAAACAAATTAATTTAAAATATATTAAATGCAGATTTGAAGAGACTTGATTTAATTTGAATAGTGTTTTCATTTATTACACAACATCATAACCTTACACACAATTATTTTCTTTATTTTGACAAGTAACCATTATTTTATTTAAATCTAAATTTTTTATTTTAACAAAAATTGAAAGACTTGAAGTGAACTTGATGGATGTGATATTGAATAGTGGTTTCATTTATTACTTTTCATCATTTTATTTAAACTTGCAAGAAACCTTTTCTTTAATTATTATTTAAAACCTAAGCTTTTTAATAAAAAAAATTGAGAAAAGCCCTCGTTTTTTTTTCCAGCAGTGCCCCCTTTCCTTTTTTTCACCTATAAATACCCTTCTTCAACTCCAAGCTTCACTTTCCTCCATTTTTCATTTTTCTCTCAAACTATACTACTTGCTCCATTTGCTTTCTATTTACAAAACTCACCTAAGTTCTTCAATCTTTCTCTTGAGAAGGTCTAAACTTGCTCATTCTCTTCTCACATCAAAGGTATATCGCTTCATCTTCTCAAATCTCTAATTATTTTCAACATGCATGTTCTTTTTTCATGTTTCATGTTTTTTATCTTACTTAGAAAAAAATTCAAGAAAAGTACCTAGAAAAATCTTTTTAGCATGAAATCAATTTCTATTAACTAACACTCATCCCTTCTATCATCTAATGCTTTGCATGTTACAAGAAAGTTTTCCAAAACCAATTTCAGGAGGGTAGCCGAAACCCTATGTATAGGAAAGTTAGTGTTTTTCATTTTATTTTTACATGCATGACTTAAATTTCTTTGATTTATACATTTTGAGTTCATGAACAAAATAAGGTTTTATTTCTATATTGACTTACTATGATCACAGCCTAATTTTGAGAATTGAAGAGATTTTGGTTTTAATTTTTAAGAAGAACACTTAATTAAAAATCACTATTTTGATGACATGCATGGGAGAGATAGAGTGATTTTATGATTTTCCTTATATTATATGTTTGAATGTATGTTTTTGAGGGTCTATGACCCTTGCATGTTGGTTCTATGGCTTGTGGATGATGCTAGAGTGAAGATAATAACATGGTGTGGATGAACATATGTAAAATATAAATCAGGCAGCATGACATATACTTATTCGTAAGACCACAACTTTTTATAAATAACGTGTTTCTGAAATCTAAATACATAGTTGGAAAGAGGACTTCTGGGGCTTTAATTTGATATATAATATATTGATATTTGGATAAGATTTGCTGGGTTGAAACACTTCTCAAAGTAGAAATCAAATTCTGACTGCGAAAATAAGAACATAGTTGGTTGCATGATGATTTTAAATATTATTTTGAAAGTTAAAAACTTTTATAAAATTTTCTGGGTTATTAATAAAGTATAAATAAAGTTTTTTTTGAAGTTTTAGAATTTTTACATATGTATATAAAGAGAAATAATTTCATAAAATTACAAGTTGGTAAAATTAGAATTCTGGAAAATCCTGTGCAAACAGAGGCAGTGTTTGATTTTTAATAAATTAATGCCTTTGAATTTTAACATGGGACCTATTGTACTGTATTTATGTGTGAGTTGGGTACCTTCCATTAGAATTTAAAAAAATTTAAAGGTCTTTTGTGTGATCATTCACATTTTAAAACCATTGTTGTTCTGAAAACGCTTTTATACAAGATTTCATTATAATTTTTGAATGAGAAGTATGATTTTGAAAATAATATCTTTTAACATGATCAAGTAAATATTTTAGTATAAAATGGACTATAAACAAGTGTTAATGTAAAGATATAAAAATATGGGATTAAATTATATACATATGTACACATAAAAGTAAGTCTTGGATCAAATGTAATCCAAGAATTTGTAAAAGATTGGATATCTCTAGCATCATTTTTCCAGCCATAGCCAAAACCTATACTTAGGAAGATAAGCCGACTTTGTTGATTTAACTTAAGTCGTTCACTTAATTCGTAGACTTGCGGCACGCGGTGGACAAAAGGAAGTTCGCTCTGGGCAACGCGGAAACAAAGACCTTGTCTATCCGTCGAATTTGGTAAGGGGAGAAAGCCTGAGGGATGTTACAATTGTGGCAACTATATGCTTGTATGTTTGAATTGTTTGGCTATGTTGATGTTGTTGCTACATGGGTGAAAAAGTTGGAATGATATATGGTTGTGTGTTAACTCTATGAAGTTGTGCTGAAGTTGTTGTTTAAGTGGTTGTGTTGGAATTACTTGAATTTATATGACTTTGATGAAGTGTTGAATTGAAATATATGCTTGAACATATTATGTTGCTTATGTTGTAAGTTGCTGAAAGTTGTATTGGCTGTTGCATAGAAGCCTAACCTTGGTTAGAGCTCAACTATTAAAGATAAAAGCCTTAAAAGACTTATGTGGAGAACCACAAAACAAAGGTTTTAAATTTTAAGTAGCATGTTGATAAGAGAAATTTATTCTGGAAATTTTTGTTACAGATGTTGTTCTATGAGAAACTTAAATTAATTTTTTTTAGACTATTTTATGATGAAAAACAATAGAGTAAAACAAGTTATATTCCAAGTTCTTTTGGATAAATTTTAGATTTGTGTTTCAGAAAGAGTTTTGCTCAAAACGTTTTCAACATTTTCTTAATGATAGACATTTTCCCAAGTAACTATGGATTTCTAAAGAATATAGAATTTTACATAACTCAGGGTTTTCAAAATGAATTTAAAAGGAAAAATGTCTTTTAGAAGGTTTTCTTTCAAAATAAAATATCCGATAACTTGGATAAGTTACGGAAGTTTTGTTTTCGGATTATTGTTTTTCACCGAGAGAAAAAGTAGAAAAGTTGAACCTAGTAACCGTGACGTTGGGATACTAGTGTTTTAAAAGCACGTTGATTTATAATCCGTGCTACGTTGCTATGGACTGTTGTCCTAAACACGTTGAATTGAAACATGGTGAAAGTGATAAAAAGGTGAAAGTTGTTTTTCCACGACCACAAAGTTCTAGACTAGTGTACAGGTCTAGGACTATTGTGATTAGACACTCGGACTTAAGGTCTTGTGTTGATAATAAAAGTTTTAAGACATTGAAAACCTTGGAAGGTCGTGAGCCTTGAGACTCGACAAAGGAAATAACAAAGCACAAAGAAAAACTAAAAATAAAAATGATTTTCTCATGCATTCATTTTTGGCAGACGTGCCCACGTTGTTTCTTATGAATACCTTGAAGGGTCAGGTATCTCATGCTAAGTTGTTTCATTGTGACTTGATGGACAATGAAGTCCATATGCCTGGGTTATTGCGCCTTGTGTTGGATAGTTTGCTATGGACATCCACACACGTTGATCACTGTGCCAGGAATTTTGGACAGTGTTCTGGAAAATCACATTGTGCCTTATTGGCAATCGAGCCTGATCAGCTCATTTTTAAACGAAGTTGAATTCTCTGGAGATTTCCATTACACGTTGAACTTTAAAGATGCATGTGTTTTCAAAAACTACGATGAATTGTGTGATGTTATGTTTTATTTGAATATTTTATGCCATGTATGTATGATATCTGTTATATCTGTTGTATCTGATGTTATGTGTTGCAAGTATATGGTTATCATGATTATCCATATAATGGTATCTCACCCTTACAATATATCAGGTTTTCCCTGTTCTTTTGCTGTGATAAGAAGGTAAGTGGTGCCGAGAAGTTCCTAACCTCACTTAAGGATATTACTTCCGATCCTTGAAGAGGTTGGTGAGAATTCTATGGTGAGAACTATGGAATTCTTCCCAGTAGTTGTCTTTTATTACGACCAGCTTAGGACATTTCCTTTGGGACGGATGCTAGTCGAGAAGTTAGTTTAGGTGGTCTTGAAGAGCCTTGTAATGATTTTATAAATTTTATTACGAAAGATTATTCCATGAAAGTTCATATGTTGAAGTGTTTTGGATTTATAAATAAATCTACTTGTTGTGGATTATTAAACTTGGTATTCTTATACTGTTTGCGTTGTGTGCACTATTATAAGTACTCTGCAAAAATTTTACCCTCATATTTTCAGGCTTGTGAAAATTGTAAAAGTTTTTCCGAAAGCAACCAGTAAGCTTTCTTTTTAAATTATTTCAGCATGTGATTAGGACGTAATGCTCAAGGTGGTGTTACATCAAGCTTTTAAAGCATTATTCTTACTATAATTGAGCTTTGACCATTGTCAGGCTTTTAGTCAAACCAACAATCAACAGTTCAATCCATACATACAAATATACTTAAACCAGATAAATAGTTATCTCATCGAATTTAAATCACACATCTTACATAACCACAACAAACTTACACACAACAACCAAATAGCACATAGTTACCAAAACCCTTCAGGTAAACTCCCTTTACCTTTGAAGACGAGAGAATGATCTTTTTTTTCTTAATGCTCCAACAATGGTTTTCCTTCTCAATGATGTCCCGATCCCTTTGATGTCTCACAATACACGCAGGCATATCCGCGACAGCACCCAAAAACCACAAGTTGCTCTCCCAAGTAAGCACCAACACAACCATCAACATAAAGAGCATCTAAGCACATACAACAAAATCAAATAACGTAACAATCAATTATCGTCCTCAAATCATACAATCAAAGGAAACTATATATTTAATTTTAAAAAAACAGAATTATTTTCCAAAGCAATCAATTTGGGGAAAAGAGGTTTCATTAGAAAATTGGGAAACTTTGATTTGATGAGAGAATCATGAAACTGAACTTAGAAATCACAAATTAAAGGTCCTAATTGCAATAAAACATAGTTAATTTCACAAAAATAGAACCAATTTTAAATAAAATTAGATTGGTGTTTTAGGGTTCATAAATGAATTTGGGGAAAACTCATTCTAACTAAAGAATAATGAAATTGGTTTAGGAAAACACTAATTCAAAGTCCCAATTGCAAACTAATTTGGGGATTTTCTGAAACTAGAAGAAATTAGGGGTAAACACTTACCCAAGGAAGAAGATGGGGTGGTGGCTGTCTGAAGGTCCAGCACGGCGGCGGCTAACGGCTCAGTGGCAAAGTCGTGACAGATCCGGCAAGTAGCTCTGAATGATGGCTTGAGCAGTGGGTTTTTGCGTGGACACCATGAGGAACCCGAAGCAGACGACGACTGGAGGTGCGACGGTCCGGTGCGGTGGCGAAAACAAACAAACCTAGATGAGTCATCTTGGAATGACTTGCTATTTATCCTTTAGCGGGTCCCGGTAATCCCGTATTCAGCTCCGTCGTTCACCTGATTTAGTACATCGCCCGAATAATATATATTATTTCACTTTTAAGTGAAAAATTTCAAAATAAACAAAGTCGTTCAAAAATCTATATAAAACCTAACCATTTCCTTCGCGATTCAAAATTAGGTTTTTGGAGCAGTAAAATTTTACTGTCATTGAAAACACAGATCGGGTTTCGTCTGAATATTCGACCCAAAGTTTAACTGTAACTCTCTACGACAAAGTAGAGTATGGATATGATCTTGGTTTATCAAAAAATCATTTTCTAAGTCTCGGATAAAAATATAAACATTTATATATTTATATACCGCTATTAATAAGCAGTGAAAATCGGGGTGTTACATTACTATCCCACTAAAAAAATTTCGCCTCGAAATTACGCACTTGGAAAAAGATCCGGATATTGTAATCTCATTTTGTCCTCAACTTCCCACATTGCCTCTCCGGTTGTATTATCCAAAATAACCTTGACCAAGGAAATTTGTTTACCCCTGAGCTGCTTAATCATCTTGCCCGCAATTCGTACAGGTGAAGTCTCATAAGACAAGTTTTCTTTTAAATTTACAACATCATGTTCGATTACGTGAGATGGATCAAGAATATACTTTCTTAGTTGTGAAACATGGAAAACATCATGAAGGTTTGAAAGAAAAAGGTGGTGAAGAAATTTTATAGGCTACTGGACCCACACGACGAAGAATTTGGTAAGGTCCAATGAACTTAGGGGTGAGTTTTTTGGATTTAATTACCCTGCCAACCCCAGTCGTAGGCGTGACTCTAAAAAACACATGATCGCATTCCTCAAACTCAAGAGGTCGTCATCTCTTGTCCGCATAACTTTTCTGTCAACTCTGAGTTGTCCGCATTTTCTCCTGAATCATCTTCTCCTTTTCTGTTGTCTGTTGCACGATATCTGGTCCCAACAATAAACTTTCACCATCTTGATACCAACATAGAGGTGTTTTACACCGTCGACCATATAAAGCTTCATACGGTGTTATTCCTATGTTGGAATGGAAACTGTTGTTGTAGGTGAATTCTATCAACGGTAGAAATTCATCCCAACTCCCAGTATGTTCCAACACACAAACTCTCAATAAGTCTTCCATTGATTGGATCGTTCTCTCTGATTTTCCATCCCTTTGTGGGTGATAAGCCGAACTCAATCTGAGTTTCGTTCCTAGTGACTCTTGTAGACTTTGCCAAAACCTTGACGTACACCTCGGATCACGATCCGAAATAATACTCGAAGGTACACCATGTAATATGACAATTTTTCCGATGTATAACTGAGTTAATCTCTCCCATGTAATATGACAATTTCTCCGATGTATAACTGAGTTAATCTCTCCATTGAATACTTTATGTTAATGGGAAAAACGTGAGCCGACTTGGTCAGTCGATCAATTATTACCCATATCGCATCATGTCCCTTTCGGGTCCTTGGTAAACTTGTTACAAAATCCATCGCAATACTATCCCATTTTCATTCTGGAATGTCCAAAGATTGTAGCATTCTTGCTGGTCTTTGATGTTCAATCTTAGCCTTTTGACAGACTAAACATGAAGCAAAATATTCCATTACGTCTCTCTTCATTCCATACCATCAATATAACTGCTTGAGATCTCGACACATCTTGGTGGCTCCCAGATGTAAACTCAAATTACATTTGTGAGCTTCCTCCATAATCAACATTCTAAGCTCGGCATCGTCCGATACACAAATTCTTTCACCGAACCTTAAGATTCCATCTGTTCCTTCTTTGAATTCTGATACTGCTCCTTGTCGCACTAATTCCCTTTCTCCTTGTAGGTACTGATCACTTTCTTGTTTCTCTCGTATCTATTCCATCAACCCATTGGAAACAGTAATCATACCTAGCTAAAGCTTTCCCGGCGACGTCTTAATTGTCAATCACATATCTCGGAATTGTTCTAACAACTATTCACTCTTGCTCCTTTACCATCATTACAGATGCATGCATTGATTTTCTACTCACGCTACCACATTTGCTTTTGCAGGGTGATACTGTAATTGAAAATCATAATCCTTTAAAAATTCCAACCAACGTCTCTACCGCATGTTGAGCTCCTTTTTATCAAATAGGTATTTCATGCTTTTGTGATCACTAAAAACGTTGAATGTTGCTCCATACAAATAATTCCTCCAAATTTTTAAAGAAAAAACAACCGCTGCTAATTCCAGGTCATGTGTAGGGTAATTCCTCTCATGAATCTTCAATTGTCTTGAAGCATAAGCTACTACTTTTAGGTTTTGCATTAGTACACAACCTAACCCCTGATGCGAAGCATCACAGTATACCTCAAAAGGCTCCTTAGGATCAGGTAACACTAACACAGGTGAAGTAGTCAACCATCTCTTTAATTCCTGGAAACTTTCCTCACATGCTTCAGTCTATGTAAACTTGGTCCCTCCGAGTAAGTTGGGTAAGAGGTCCTACTATTTTGGAGAATCCCTCAATGAATCTCCTATAATATCCAGCTAAACCCAACAAACTATGGATTTTTGTTACCGTCTTTGGTCTCCCCCATTTTAAAACAGCTTCAACTTTCGATGGATCCACTACGATACCTTCATTCGAGATAACTTGTCCTAAGAACTGAACTTGATCTAGCCAAAAATCGCACTTTTTGGGTTTTCCGTATAACTGTTTCTCCTTTAAGATCCGAAGAAACACACTGAGATGTTCCACAAGCTTTTCTTCACTAGGAGAATAGATTAGAATGTTGTCCATAAAAACAACGACGAACTGATCTAGATAAGGACAAAAAATCCTAATCATGTAATCCATGAACATCACAGGAGCATTTGTCAATCCGAACGGCATCACAAGATACTCATAATGTCCGTAGCGTGTTCGAAATGTTGTTTTCGAGATATCCTCCACCTTCACATGAATTTGATGATAACCTGATCGTAGGTCTATCTTCGAGAAAATGGCAGCTCCACGTAACTGATGATAACCTCATCTATCCTCGAAAGAGGATACTTGTTCTTGATCGTCAATTTGTTGAAACGCGAAGTCTTGTCTTTCTTCTTCACTAGTAAAACTGGAGCTCCCCACGGTGACACACTAGGTCTAATGAATTCTTTTCTCATCAGTTCCACTAGTTGCTTTTTCAAGCCCTCGAGCTCAGATGGCGACATACGATATGGTGCCATGGATATCGGTCCAGTGCCCGATACCAGATCAATCGCGAACTAAATGTCTCGAACAGGCGGTAGTCCAGGTACATCTTCAAGAAAAACTTCAAGAAACTTATTGACGACAGGTATGGACTGTAAGTCTAACTCATTCTTAACGTCTAAGGAAAACAGTAACATGTATCCTTGAGCTCCCTCTTTCAAAGAAGCTTTTACTGGATTAGCAGAAAAAAATCCAGAAATCTCATCCTTAGGAAAAACTAAGGTTTTGTGAGCACAATCTATAACAATATGGTTGGAAGATAACCAATCCAAGCAAAAAATTACATCTAACTGTATTAAAGGCAAACAGATCAGATCAACAAGAAAATGTCTATCATGGATAATAATAGGGCAGTTTAAGCATATTGAATTGACAGTAACTAGCTTAGCAGTTGGAGTTGAAACAATCAGATCATATGGTAATGAAGAAACAGGTAATTTCAACAGTTTCACACAATCCATCTAAATAAATGAACGCGTCGCACCCGAATCGTGAAGTACAGTTAAGAGATTACCAGCTATGTTGCACCCACCCTATATGAGATTGTCAGAGTACGAAGCTTCAGCGTCGCTCGTAGTGTAAATTCTCCCCTTCGTCGTCGGCTTATTTGTTCTGGAGTTGTTGACAGCAGATCCACGCTTCGGTGCATTACAATCCTTCGAGTGGTGTCCAAATTGATTTTAGTTGTAACACTTAACTCCTCTTACTGGGCACGTACCAGCCATATGATTTAGGTCTCCACACTTAAAACATTTTCTGACTTGGCCTTGACTTTGGTTCTTTTGGCCTCCACTTCCTGATGCAGAAACATTCGGACGATAAGATTGCTGATTCTGGTTATTTTCTGGTGGTCGGAAATAAGGTTTCCTCTGATTATGATTCCCCTTCTGATTCTGGTTTTGAAACTGATTCTTGAACCGAGAAGGTCCTCCAGCATTCCCTCTATTGTCTCTTTCTTTGCTCATCTACTCTACCTTTTGACACATCTCGATTAGAGCTTGAAAATTTGGGTGGCAATGGTAATACAGATTCTTTAATCTCAAACGTTAAACCTGTTTCAAACCTCTCACATTTCCAGCTTTCATTATGTTGTGCTTAAAAGAAACGAAAATATTTGGCAAGCGATTCAAACTTCACCGCATACTCCCCAACAGATAGATCTCTTTGTTGTAACCGCAGAAATTCTTGTTCCTTCTCAATTCTAGTACTTTCTGGGAAATACTTGTCCAGAAATACGTTTCGGAATACATTCCAAGTGATTTCCTGATGATCAGCTTCCAGAAGTTGTCTAGTACCTTTCCACCAATACTTTGCATCTCCTAACGGTAGGAAAGTCGCATATGAAACCTTAACTCCTTCTGGGGTAAGAATGAGCTCAAAGATTTTCTCCAATTCTTGTATCCACAAGTCAGATTTCTCAGGTTCATTATCCTAGTGAAACTATAGAGGATTCTAGCGTTGAAATGTAGTCAAACCTCTGCCTTCCGTAGCTTGTTGGTTCTGAGTAGCCATAGTAGTTATCTGCAAAGCAATAGCAGCTGCAACGTTCTCCATTGCTTGTGTAGTATAATCTACCCCACCTTCATAGTTCTAATCCACATTGCCATGGCCACCAAGGGGACCACCTCTATGACCCCTTCCACGTCCGCAACCAGAAAAATAACTCTACAGCACCTTAATACATATAATAAATACTAAAGTCGTATTCTTAAAGAAGTCACCACGGCATACCGTTTTTATTTTCAAAAAGGTTCAATTTCCAAAAGAAGAAACTTAAAACCAAGAATATATTACAACATCACAGTTACCGACCTTTTCAATGTAAAACCACAAGACTTCTAAGCTGGTCGCTCTACAAGACATTATTGGAAAGACCCCCGTGGTATTTCCCATGAACAGATACCTCTTCAAGCATCTAGAATCTAAGTCCTCGAATGACTTAGTGAAGTCCTTTGCTTCATCCATGCTAGTGTACCAAAGTACTATAGTAGTCTAGAATAAACCTGATATATTTGTAAGGGTGAGACGCCAATATATGGATTTAACACAATAACCGCATGCGTGACACAAAAGAGAACATATACACATGTACATTTCCATAAATAAACAAGTAGTCTATCTCTGGGTTTCATACCCGATCACAGTTTTTTTTAAAATGCATGAACACTTCAATATTCAGGCCCTAATTTAGTACCTAATCTTCGGAGACCCCAACACCAAATAAATGAGTTGATCACACTCAATTGCCAGATATATTAGGCACAATGTGGCATGGAATACCATTCGGCACCATACATAACAACGTAGCCCGAATACCCTATCATTAAGGTATCAGACATAGGACGTAGTATGAATACTCTATCATTAAGGCATCATACCTAACAACGTAGCCAGAATACCCTATCATTAAGGTATCAGACATAGGACGTAGCATGAATACCCTATCATTAAGGCATCATACCTAACAACGTAGCCAGAATACCCTATCATTAAGGTATCAGACATAGGACATAACAACGTAGCCCGAATACCCTATCATTAAGGTATCAGACATAGGACGTGACACGTCTGCCAATGCATGCATATAAAACATTTTGTTCTCGTTATTTTTCTTTGTCTTCATTCTTCTTTTGTCAAAGCTCAAGATGGCTTACAACTATTCGTAATTTTTAACGTGATAGATTTCTCAACACTAACACAGGACACGAAGTCCGAATGCTCAATCACAAAACCTTAGACCTTGCAATCAGTCTTAGGTTCGTGGTGATGAAATAAAAAAACAATTTTCTCTATTAACAACGTTCATCACAACATATAACAACGGTACAACGTGTAACAACATGACACAGATCAAAGATCTTTGTGCTTGTAATTAAGAACGCCAGTATCACGACGTCTCGGATACTAGGTTTACGTTAACACTGTTTTCGTTCGGTGAAACATAAAATCAAAACAAAACTTTCGAAACTTATCCAAGTTGCCGCAAATAACCCGGTGTATAAAACTATTTTACGGAAAATACGTTTGCGTTGGAAATCCGTTTGAAAAAATCATCAAAATCACTTGAAATTCATTTTCTTTCATAAAATCAATATTTTTAACTTGAAAATATTGCTTAGATACAAATTATCCATTTTAACTAATATTACCGTTTTTAGTAATCCTACCATAAATACTATCGGGATTGTCCGACGTTTGACGTTTTAAAAACATTTTAAGTCCAATTATGACTTTTCTAGTAAAATAATTTTTCCAACACCAATATAAAATTATTTTTGAAACTTATTTTCTTAAAATAACATTTTTTAATACTTAGAAATTTCCTACGTGTAAACTAGCAGTACAAAAATATTTTCACGGTTACGTCCTCACTATGACTCACAAAACACTCTTATACTATTAAATAATTAAAATAATAATATTTTCCAACATTCCTCATTTTCCCAAATAAAATATTCCATTAATATTATATCCCAATATTTTACCATTAAAATATTGAATATAATTTGTAAAGCTTCTTAAAGCTTTTATCAGATTAATTGATTGGGCACTGACCACTGTCAGGTTTCTCAAACAACAATATCACAAATATTCTCAAGCAGATCATGCATCACAACACATTATAATATAATTGCAGATAAACAATTTAAAGCAAATCAACCATCACAGGTAAAAATAACATAAATTAAACAACTTGAACCAAATTAAACAAGCACCACAACCACAAATAAATAATACAGACCACACACTAATCACATACAGTTATTGGGAAAAATCCCTCAGGTAAGCTCCCCTTACCTCTTGAAGATCTTTCCTTATGATACCTGTTCGCCGACACTCCGGTTTCTTGACAGCACACGTACACGATTCACACACAATCTCCTTCAACAAACTACATAACATAATTATAAAAAAAAAAAAGCAAATAAAATCACCTATCCCCTATAGGTAAGTCACAGCCATGCTAGGGTTTGGTGACTAAAATATCTAAATTGCTTAAGTCTTTGGATTAATGATCTGTAATACTTAAGACATAGGTTTAATGGTTTAACACAAAGAATTGAAATCAAATACTCAAATTCCTTTAAAACTCAGTTTCGGCCCTTAATAGAAACCTGAGCTAGGGATTTTATTTGAACACGACAACTTGGATTCAACATACTTACATACTAGGAAGATGATATACAAGTTCACTTTCTAAGAAAAATAAGCAAAACCTCCTACACCCACACAAGTAGGGTTAGGTCTTGGAGGGTTAAATGGGGAGGAAAATTTTGTTTGCATCAATCTCTTGGATTATGATAGTAGAGATGATAACTAACTCATAGAAATTGGTTTCATATTTTTAGGATTTTTCTGTGATTTTCTAGAGAATTTCAAACTTTCTAGATCTAGAAATTGGAAAGATGATTAAGACCTTAAATCAAGAAAGTAATTAAAGAACATGATGATTAATGATGATGAGGAACAAAGATTACCTATTGGAATCAAGAAATTGGCAAGAAATCGCCTACTTCCTTCACAAATCAAGCCTAAGTAACTTAAGAGTTTTAATTGAAAAATGGTAAACTTGATGAAGAAGATGAAGATGGCCTTTCATAGAAGTGAAATGGGCTCACTTGGGAGGGTTTGGTCGTGGTTTTCAAGGGTATAAGGATCCAAACATAAATTTTTAGGGACAAAGGAGTAATCTTACAAAATGGCACTTTTGTGATAAAATCCAACATTAAGGACAAAATGGTAATTTCCAAAAAAAACATCATGACAAACATGTGGTGAGGAGTGGTTGGTGATGTGGCTGATTTGTGGACACAAATTGTGGGGGGAAATTTGTCATTTCAATTTAATTTCAAGGGTAAAATGGTCCAAGGGCAAAATGGTCTTACACTAGTTTAAAGAAATATCTAGATTTTTGTTTAAATGTCATCATGGCATTGGTGACGCATTCATATGACTTACCACCATAGGTGGCAAGAGGTCTCAGCATCCGATGTCAGGTTTTGTCTCTGCACGTCTGTTCTCGACTCCGTCGATTACCCGATTTTGGGTTTTACACCCGAATCGAGTATAAAACCTATTTATTTTGAAAATTTTCAAAATAACCTATATCGTTTGAAATGATATATAAAATATATTCATTTCTTTCTTGGGTAAAAATTAGGTTTCCTTATCAGTAAAATCTTACTGTCAATAAAAACGCAGACCGGGTTTCGTCTGAATTTTCAACCCAAAATTTAACCGTATACTTATAAAAATAAGCATGATATGAATATGACTTTGGTTTTTCCAAAATCATTTTCTAAGTTTCAGATAAAAATATAAATGTTTATTTATATTTATATCGATCTTCGAAAGCATAAAAAATCAGGGTGTTACATTACTACCCCACTAAAAAAAAATTCGTCCTCGAAATTTCGTGACTCAAAACTATACAGGATCTTCTTAATCCTAAGGTCTTACTTTCACAAGAAGGTAAGTAATTAAAGAAGAATTTTGTTAAAGGAATACAAGAATGTTCAGTACGTAAAAAGATTCTTTAATATGTTCGTGAGTGTAAAAATGCATAGCTAATACATGTTTACAACCATGACTCTAATAAAGTTCCTTATTCCATAAGAACTTCCAGATGATTATTAAATCTAAGATAAACAATTCTAAATTCCAAGTGTAACACCCTGTTTTTGGTATGCTTCTATATCAGTAAATACATGCTTTAATGTGTTTATTTTTTATAAAATCCATAGGATGATTTTATGTAAAATAAAATCATTTTCTTGTGTTGTTTTACCGTATGAAGTCACAGTAAAATTTTCGGTCGAAAATTCAGACGAAAACCGGTCTGGGTTCTCACTGCCAGTACAAGTTTACTGAGCTAGAGACCAAATTTAAATTCGTGAATGAGACGGTTAGTGTTTTTATGATGTTTTGTGTGGGTTTGAAGTTTTTCGAAAAATCTTGTTCGGGGCCAAATCTTAGGGATTTCCCGGGCGAAATCGTCGGGAAATACGATCGGGGAAGTCATCTGATACTCAATGGAGCAAAGCATCAAGAGGATGAAGTAACATGAAGTGACTTGACGTGAAGGCTATGACACACCTCAAAAAGTGAATCTTGACTTTTTTAAAAAATCTCACTTTTTCATCTTTCTCTCTCCAATCACCTTAACTCCTTATCCTCTCTAAAAGCAACCCACCTTCTTTCTTCTCTTCTTTCTTCCTCTCCCAAATCGTGGTCTCTCTCCCTCACTCTCTATAAAAACTCTTCATTTCCACACTTCATCACTTTCCTCCATTTTTCACATTTACACTTTACTACATTTCTTCTTCTTCTTCTCTCTTACAGTTTATATTTTCATCAAGCTTTTCTCTTAGAGTTCTTCATCAAGGTTGTTCATCTTGTTAAGGGTAATACTTCTATGTAGTTTTTTTTTCAAAGTTTCATCTTTTATTTCAAGGTTTTCTTCATATGTCATTTATGTGCTTTTAACTTCTAAAACCTCTCAAAAATGGTAGAAAACTCCTTTTGAGTTGAAACCACTTTCTATACTCTTGTATTTACTCATACTATCACATACTAAAAGGTTGTGTAAAACAAAGTTTCCTAACCTCTTCTTCCTAAGGAGGCCGAAACCATGTATATGGTTTAGGTGAATCTTGTTTCAACTTTTGCATGTATGAGTTTGTATTTGAGTTTCATTTCCAAGATGATCATGGACTAAGGCTCCTTATGTTAAAGGATGCTATGTCTAAGTGATTGGAAAGTTTAAAATATTTTCTTGCTTTATTTTCCTATGATGGCCGAATGTAACATTTCACCCAGGATGTGTTATTTTATTTTGTTTTCCAAGATGATTATGGATTAAAGCTCCTTCATGTTAAAGGATGCTATGTCCAAAAGATTGGATGATTTAAAGATCTCTAACCTCACAAACTTGTTAAGGCCGAACTTAAGAGTTCATGGTCTAAGACATTTGATTTTTCCATTTTCCGAAATGATCATGGTTTCAAGCTCCTTACTATGTATGGATGCTAACCTAAAGAGATTGGAAAGTTTAGAAATTCCTAGCCTATTTACCTATGCTTCGTCGAAACCCTAAGTCAAGTACTTAGTGGGATTTTTAATTCAACTTTGTTAAAATATTGTTGTTTGTGAACTTCTAGCACTTAAGGATCATAAATCCAAGAGTCGCATAAATTTCGGAAACCCCTAATCCTAGTTTATTGTATGAACCAATCCTATACCTTGTGGTTAGTGTTCTCGAGTGATTTTTTTATCTCATGATTTTATGTTGGTAATCTTAGACTTCCATCGCCGGAGAAGCGAGGACGTTCGTGAACCTTCTTTTCAAAATCAAAACTCTTAACTGCGACGTGAGGTAAGAGGGGATTTCCTAAAGATATTCAATAACTGTATGCATGTGTGTATGTGTTTAACTGGATATTTAGATGTTGATTGAGCTTACTTGGTTATCTAATGTACTTGAACTGTTATGCTATTATCTGATGTTGAACTGTGCTTGTTCTAAATGTTATAATGCATATCTGTGATGAACTGCTTTCAACAGTGATATTAACATTGAACTGAGAATATATACTGTTGTTGATTGAAAGTTTGCTAAGCCAGACTTGTGTATGTGCTCAACTCTTATAAGGATTAAAAACCTTAATAAGGTTTGAAGATGAAAGGATTGGTGTTTTTTTCCAAAATCTCATTAACTTAAAGTACTTGTTTTAAATGTTGAAATGGTTTTGGTGAACTATTGTTATACAAGAGAAAAATCGTTTTCGAACTATGTGTCTTCAAGTGAAAAGTTTCAAGATTATTTGGCAATATCCTATTGGGTATTTTCAAAGATAAAAGTATTTCAAAGATACTTTATAAAAGATTTTCAAAGAAAAGTTTTTTCTCCTAAATGTTCTAGAAACTTTCCGATCGCCTGGATAGGTTATCGAGGATTCGGTTTTCAATTTGATTTTCACTGAACCAAAAATAAGTACTTAAGAAAGAGAATCTAGTACGCGAGACGTCACCTCTAGTATTCAGTTATACGCACGTGATCTTGGATCAGTGTTAATTCGGGGCAATGAGTCCTATTCATGATGTTCTGGACTGAGGGTCCAATTCTTGAAATCGAGGACAGTGCGTTCTGATTTCGTTGTTGTGGACTCTGTGTCCTAATCACGTTGTTGTGGACTGTGTCCTAATCACGTTGTTCTGGACTGTGTGTCCTAACCACATTGTGATTAACGTTGTTAAAGGTGAATGTTGTTTTCTATGACCACAGCCCTTGACTGCGGAATCAGTCTCGGGCGTTGTGATTGAGCATTCGGACTATGTGTCCTATGCTTCTAAGTTTTCAAGTGATGGGGAAATGATGATTAAGTCGTTAGCTTTGAGCTGCAACAGCGAAAAATAATGAACACAAAGAAAACATTTTGAAAATAAAATATTTCCTCATGTGCATTTCCCCAGGCAGACGTGCTTTCTTACATATCAGATACAAGGTGGTATCTGGGAGTCAGTCCATGTGACCGGTTAAGAGGCACATGTGACGTTGCTCATCCTGAGACCTTAAATGCATTAGGGTATGGAGGCAACTGCCCAGTGGTCTAGAGATTGACCAACTCAAACTCTTCTCCAGTGGAAAACGGTTTTGATATCTCATCAGATTAAGTTAGAGCCTGATATTGAAGTGCCATGCATATTTTCAAAGGTTGACTGTGCGGGTTTGAGACCCTTTGATATAACACTGTTATGTTATGTATATGCATGATTTAACTGCTTATATGACTATGTGATGTATGTATCATGTATATGGTTGTTGTGGGATATATCTTATGATGGTATCTCACTCTTGTACATCTGTATGTTCTGTTCTTTTCTTCTTGTATAGGGTATGTGCGTGCTTTTAGATGGATCCGAACATTCCCTTGGCGCGGTCGAGCTCGAGGAACGAAGTGTTTGATCATGCTGGGACGGCAGGGAACTGGACTATACATGAGGGTGCGACGACCACGACGTATCGAGGACCAGTCACGACTATCGAGGCGAATGCTAACGGAGTGCCCGTACGAAGGATTCATACCGTCGAGACGAGGACTGTGGTGCTTCCACCTCCATGGTACTACCTTCATACGCTACAAGTCACCGGTCTCCTTCATGAGCATTTTGATCCAGTTGAACCGCTTGCGGAGGATCCAATGGAGGAGGATCCCGAAGAGGATCCCGAGGAATAACCTCTTTAGTTGGTAGAGGTCGAGGATGAGGAGGAGGAGGAGCCAGAGTACCATCCACAGGATCCCGGCGATGACGATGTCCCTATCGATGATGGCGGTGATGTTATCGATCCTGCATCTGATATCTCGTCTGAGGGTAGTGTCTGTGGTTACTCTACATGCAGGAGGCATTGGTAGGTCGTTCGTCGGCTTTTGGAGTTGTCCCGATAGTCCCTAGGCTTTTAGAGCCATCTTTTGAGTCTTGTACCCGGTTCCCTATCCCCGGTTTGATGTTTCCTTTTTACCTGTTTCTTAAGTAGCTGTTTTAGTGTATGTTGGCCGGTTAGACAAGGCCTGTCTTGTAATCAAACCTAAGATCCCAAGTGGGACGGTTATAATTATATGTATGATGTTGATTTTCATGTTGAGTGTTCATCAGCTTTTCTTAACTGCTTTTAAAAAAAATGAGTACCCTTTTTCAGTAACCTTATATAAAAGGTTATTTTTCCGAAGGTGACCAGCGTTTTGAATAAGTTTCTCTTCCGCAACGGGTAACCATGTGATGCCGGGTTTTAGAGTGTCGTACCAGGGGAATTCATCCTTCGTACAAGAAATTCACAAAACGACAATGTTTAAAAGGAGTACAGTCTGGTCGAAAAAATCAGACTGGATCACATTTACCGAAAGTAAAAGTGACTAGATTAAATTTCATCTAGAAACTTCTTTTATCAAGAAAATGTTTATCCCGAACAATAATAGGATAGTTCACAAAAATAAAATTCCATAATAGTTGGTCCAACAATTTAAGTGTGAAAACAATTCACAATCGTTGGAAAAGAAATGATCTGACCCCAAAATATGGACTGTTAACTTCCAAGTCCTTGTCCAATTCCTGGTTCCATAACTGACCTGCAAGACAACTCAGTCAGTCCACAATCAGAAACTGAAATGTATACTTATGTGTTAATATACATTACTTCTAATAAGTAATTCAAACAAGTCCTAATCAGAGAAACCCAACATCAACACAACAGAACTATTCCCCAACATTCCCGAAAGACTCAACCAGCTCTGATACCACTAATGTACCCCCCCCCCCCCCTTGGGCATTACTTTGTAACACGTGCGGAAACAAATTAAAAATTATGTTTTCTGGTTGCTTTCGGAAAATAAATTTATTATAAGGCAGAAAACTCAGGTGAAAAAAATTTCTTCCGCGAATAACTCTACAACACCTTAATACATATACTAAATAGTAAAGTCATATTCTTAAAGAAGTCACCACGGCATACCATTTTTATTTTCAAAAGGGTTCAATTTTCAAAAAGAGAAACTTAAAACCAAGAATATGTTACAACATCACAGTTACCGACCTTTTCAACATAAAACCCAAAACAAGACTCATAAGCTGGTCGCTCTACAAGACATTATTGGAAAGACCCCCGTGGTCTTTCCCACGAACAAATACCTCTTCAAGCATCTAGAATCTAAGTCCTCGAATGACTTAGTGAAGTCATTTGCTTCATCCATGCTAGTGTACCAAAGTACTATAGTAGTCTAGAATAAACCTGATATATTTGTAAGAGTGAGACGCCAATATATGGATTTAACACAATAACCGCATGCGCGACACAAAAGAGAACATATACACATGTACATTTCCATAAATAAACAAGTAGTCTATCACTGGGTTTCATACCCGATCAGAGAGTTTTTTTAAAAACAATGCATGAACACTTCAATATTCAGGCTCTAATTTAGTACCTAATCTCCGGAGACCCCAACACCAAATGAATCAGTTGATCATGGTCAATTGCCAGGTATATTAGGCACAACGTGGCATGGAATACCATTCAGTACCATACATAACACGTAGCCATAATACCCTATCATTAAGGTATCAGACATAGGACATAACAACGTAGCCCGAATACCCTATCATTAAGGTATCAGACATAGGACGTGACACGTCTGCCAATGCATGCATATAAAACATTTTGTTCTCGTTAATTTTTTTTGTGTTCATTCTTCTTTAGTCGAATCTCAAGATGGCTTACAACTATTCGTAATTTTTAACGTGATAGATTTCTCAACACTAACACAGGACACGAAATCCGAATGCTCAATCACAAAACCTTAGACCTTGCAATCAGTCTTAGGTTTGTGGTGATAAAATAAAAAAACAATATTCTCTATTAACAACGTTCATCACAACGTGTAACAATGGTACAACGTGTAACAACATGACACGGATCAAAGATCTTCGTGCTCGTAATTAAGAACGCCAGTATCACGACGTCTCGGATACAAGGTTTACGTTAACACTGTTTTCGTTCGGTGAAACACAAAATCAAAACAAAACTTCCGAAACTTATCCAAGTTGTCAGAAATAACCCGATGTATAAAACTATTTTACAGAAAATACGTTTACGTTTGAAATTCGTTTTACAAAATCATCAAAATCGCTTGAAATTCATTTTCTTTCATAAAATCAATATTTTGAACTTGAAAATATTTCTTTGATACAAATTATCTATTTTAACTAATATTGCCGTTTTATTAATCCTACCATAAATATTATCGGGATTGTCCGATGTTAGACGTTTTAAAAACGTTTTAAGTCCAATTATGACTTTTCTAGTAAAATAATTTTTCCAACAACATAATAAAATTATTTTTGAAACTTATTTTCTTAAATAACATTTTCTAATACTTAGAAATTTCCTACATGTAAACTAGCAGTACAAAAATATTTTCACAGTTATGTCCTCACTATGACTCACAAAACACTCTTACGCTATTAAATCATTAAAATAATAATATTTTCCAACATTCCTCATTTTTCCCAAATAAAATATTTTATTAATATTATATCATAATATTTTACCGTTTAAACATTGAATATAATTTATAAAGCTTCTTAAAGTTTTTATCTGATTAATTGATTGGGCACTGACTACTGTCAGGCTTCTCAAACAACAATATCACAAATATTCCCAGGTAGATCATGCATCACAACACATTATAATATAATTGCAGATAAACAATTTAAATCAAATCAACCATCACAGGTAAAAATAATGTAACTTAAACAACTTGAACCAAATTAAACAAGCACCACAACCACAAATAAATAATACAGACCACACACCAATCACATACAGTTATTGGGAAAAATCCCTCAGGTAAGCCCTCCTTACCTCTTGAAGATCTTTCCTTATGATACTCATTCGGCAACACTCCGGTGTCTTGACAGCACATGTACACGATTCACACACAATCTCCTTCAACAAACCACATAACATAATTATCAAAAAAAAAACAAGCAAATAAAATCACCTATCCCCTATAGGTAAGTCACGATCATGATAGGGTTTGGTGACTAAAATTTCTAATTGCTTAAGTCTTTGGATTAATGATCCTTAATACTTAAGACATAGGTTTAATGGTTTAACACAGAATTGAAATCAAATACTCCAATTCCTTTAAAACTAGTTTTGGCCCTTAATAGAAACATGAGCTAGGGATTTTATTTGAACACAACAACTTGTATTCAACATACTTACATACTAGGAAGATGATATACAAGTTCACTTTCTAAGAAAAATAATAAAAATAAGCAAAACCTCCTACACCCACACAAGTACGGTTCGGCCTTGGAGGGTTAAATGGGGAGGAAAATTTTGTTTGCATCAATCTCTTGGATAATGATAGTAGAGATGATAACTAACTCATAGATATTGGTTTCATGTTTTAAGGATTTTTCTATGATTTTCTAGAGAATTTCAAACTTTCTAGATCTAGAAATTGGAAAGATGATTAAGGCCTTAAATCAAGAAAGTAATTAAAGAACATGATACTTAATGATGATTAGGAACAAAGATTACCTCTTGGAATCAAGAAATTGGCAATAAATCACCTACTTCCTTCACAAATAAAGCCCAAGTAACTTAAGAGTTTTAATGGAAGAATCAAGAAATTGGTAAGAAATCACCTACTTCCTTCACAAATCAAGCCTAAGTGACTTCAGAGTTTTAATGGAAAAATGGCAAAGTTGATGAAGAAGATGAAGATGGCCTTTTATAGAACTGAAATGGGCTCACTTGGGAGGGTTTGGTCGTGGTTTTCAAGGGTATAAGGGTTCGAATATAAATTTTTAGGGACAAAGGAGTAATCTTACAAAATAGCACTTTTGTGAAAAAATCCAACATTAAGGACAAAATGGTAATTTCCAAAAGAAACCATCATGACAAAGATGTGGTGAGGAGTGGTTGGTGATGTGGCTGATTTGTGGCCACAAATTGTGGGGGCAAATTTGTCATTTCAATGAAAGTTCAAGGGTAAAATGGTCCAAGGGCAAAATGGTCTTTACACTAGTTTAAAGAAATATCTAGATTTTTGTTGAAATGTCATCATGACATTGGTGACTCATTCAAATGACTCACCACCATAGGTGGCAAGAGGTCTCAGGATCCGATGTCGGGTTTTGTCTCTGCACGTCCGTTCTTGACTCCGTCGATTACCCGATTTAGGGTTTTACGCCCGAATCGAGTATAAAACCTATTTATTTTGAAAATTTTCAAAATAACCTATATCGTTGGAAATGAGATATAAAATCTATTCATTTCTTTCCCGTATCAAAATTAGGTTTTCTGATCAGTAAAATCTTACTGTCTGTAAAAACGCAGACCGGGTTCCATCTAAATTTTCAACCCAAAAATTAACCGTATACTTATAAAAATAAGCATGATATGAATATGACTTTGGTTTTCCCAAAATCATTTTCTAAGTTTCAGATAAAAATATAAACTTTTATTTATATTTATACAGATCTTAAAAAGCAGAAAAAATCAGGGTGTTACAGAGAACACACAACACCAACACAACAGACCTATTTCCCAAAGATTCCCAAAAGACTTGACAATCTCTGATACCAACAAATGTGACACCCCTTATTGGGACATCACATCGTAACCCGTTGCGGAAAATAAAACTTTAAATTGCTGGTTACTTTCGGAAAATAATACCTTTTAAGTTGCTAACTTATCTCAAAATTAGTGATAAAATTTTTGCCTTTTCCTTTCCATACAAACATCATATTCAAACATACACACACACACACACACATACACACACACACACACACACACACACACACACACATATGCATCAGAAGTTTTATACATTCAACATCATAACCCATTTTTACACAGGGCCTTTATCAAGACATGCCATTCTAAAGAAACAAAGTAAAGGAAATAAAAACATAACTAACACGTAGCGAATCGTACAGAACCACATCTCAAAAATCATGGCTCTCAGTAGCCAGAAACAGACTGATGAAAACACTACCCCAAAAATGAACTCATCCTACAGCTGGTCGGAACTAACGGTACCCATTGGGAAGAACATGATGATCAAGCGGCATGTAATCAGGCTCCTCCTCTATAAACTCCTCAGGATCCTCCTCAAACTCTGGATCCAAAACAACTGGTGCAGGAGGTGATGCAGGTGCTGCCCTGTGCAAAGGCTGCACTATCGAGGGAAGAATATCCAGCTCTCCCTGGTCCACTAGATGCTGTAGTAAAATCCACGTTGGAGGTAATGATACCTCGATAGTCTCCAATGTATGGATCTCTCGCTGAGGTCCCGTCACTAGCGTGCCTTTGATCGTACGTATAGGGCCAGTATAGGTGGCACTATGTGCCCCTGGGTTTATCACCCATGCACCACCGTTCGCCGCATGTCAAACGTCAGGGAACGTATCCCCATATGAGTCAATGGTATCCCCACCTCCATCTGTACTCAGATATAAATATATGCAACACGAAAGAGAAACCAACAAGGAAACGTTCAAGGGTGAGAACCACTATATGGATTTTAACAAGATAACTACATGGGCAACACACAAAACAACATATAGGCATATATAGTTATAACAACATAAAATGCTCGGAAATAAACAAGTAGTTTATCAATGGGTTTCATACCCGACAGGCATCGTCGTTTATAAAAATGCATGACACTTCAATATTCACCGTCTAAAATTTTGTACTTAATCTCCGGAGATCCCAACATCATATAAAAGAGTTGATCAAGCTCGATTGCCAAATAAGGCACACCGTATTAACCATAGCACTGTCCAAAACTAGGCACAGTGATCACGGTATATGGTTTTCATTGTCCATCAAGGCACAATGATACAACGTCATGAATACCTTGTCCATCAAGATACCATGTAACATCGTAGGCACGTCTGCTGAAAAATGCATGTAAAACATGTTACTTCTCGTCACTTTTCTTTTTGTTCATTCTTTCCTTGTCGAAGCTCAAAGGCTCATGACCATTCATAGTTTTTCAACATTTTAAGTTTCTCATCTTCAACACAGGACACAAAATCCGAGTAATCAATCACGAAGCCCTAGACTGATGCACCGATCTTAGGTTCGTGGTGATAGAAAACAACATTCACCTTTAACACTGTTTATTACATCGTAAATAGGACACAAGGTCCATAACATCGTAAATAGGACATAAAGTCCATAACACCGTAACACGGATCAAAGATCTACGTGCTTTTATTACAGAACACTAGTATCACGACGTCTCGGTTACTAAGTTCATATTTCACCGTTTACACCTTTTTTGTTCTGTGAAATACAAATCCAAAACAAAAATCTCCGCAACTCATCCAAGTTGTCATAAATAACATCGTTGTGTAAAACTCATTTAAAGAAAATCCTTTTCTATTGAAATTCATTTATAAAATCGTCAAATTACCAAGAAATTCATTTTCCTCAGAAAATATTTTTTTGAAACTTTAGTTCTTAAAAAATATCGTTCGAGACTAAATCTCTGTTCGAATAAATACTGCTGTTTTTAAGAATGCTTTCCGTAAATATATTCGGGATTAACCGTCGTTTAACATTTTTAAAACGTTTTAAGCCAAAATATTACTTTTTCTCTTAAAAGAATTTTCTCAACATAATAATTAAGTTATTTTTGAAAATTAACTTTTTCTAATAACTTTTTATTCTATTTTAGAATTTATTTCATAAGAATTAACAACACTAAAATTTTTTCATGGTTACGCCCTCACTGTGATTCATAGATCACTCTTACACAGATAAATCATTAAAATGATAATATTTTCATCTATTCCACGTCTTTAAAAAATCGAATAATTAAATAATATTATTTTACAAAATTTCATCAATTAAATATTCAATATTTCTCATAAAGTTTTTAATGCTTTTATCTTCGTAATTAATTGAGCACTGATCACTGTCAGGCTTCTCAATTAACAATCAACATCAATAAAAATTCCACGTGAATATTATAGCAGATAACACAGTTTATAACATGCATTAAAATACTATAACACATAACTGCAGATAATCAATTAAAAGCCGATAATTAACAACAGATAAATTAACTACGTAAAATAATTTAAACCACCACAAACAAGCTCAAATAAATTATACAGACCACACACTGATAGCATATAGCTGTTGGAAAAATCCCTCAGGTACTCCCCTTACCTTAGAATATGGATTTTCCTTCCAAAATGAGTTTCACCGAAAGTCCGATCTCCGTTAGAACACGTACATAATTCACACAAATACTTATCCTTCAACAACCACAACATAAAACAAGTTAAATTTTGAAGAAAAACCTACTAACTCCTAATGATATAGGTTCGGCCATGGCTAGCTAAATTAGCTAGAGGTCTCCAAATTTCACATACTCTTAGATCCATGATCCTAGAGTATTATTGAGTTAAAGAAAATGATCATAAGTTGAAAAATGAAACAAAATCATCCAAGTTCTCAAGAACAAGGATTCGGACATGAGGGTTTCATGTGGCTAAAAATTTCAAAAATTCATAAGCTCTTGGATTAGCGATCCTTAAGCATTATAAACACAAGATCAATGATCATAAATCAAAAAGTGAATTAAAATTCTCTAACTCCATAATAAATTAGTTTCGGCCTTCACATAGAAAATAGGCTATGAATTTTATTATGATTCAATATCTTGGATTCAATACATATATGAATTAGAAAGATGAAAGCCATTGTCACTTTCAAAAAAATTGAAACAAAACTCCTCCACCCTCAAAAGCTAGGGTTCGGCCTTATGGAGAAGAATAGGAAAGAAAATTTTGTTTGATTCATTATCTTGAATACTAAACATAGATATGATGACAAGTTCATAGAAATTGGTTTCATGATCATAGGATTTTTCTATGATTTTCTAGAGATTTTTGAACATAAAAACCCGAGAATGAAACATGATGATCATGGCCTTGAATAAAGAAAATGAATGAAGAACATGATATTGATTGAGTGAGATGAGTATGGTATACCTCTTGGATATTGAAAAATGGCAAGAAATCAAGTGTTTTCTTCACAAATTTGGTTATGCTTAACTTAGAGGAAATGAGAGAAAGCTTAGTAAAGAAGATGAAGTTGATGAAAATGAGTTAAATGGCCTAAGAGAGGGGGTTTTGGACCGTGAATCACAAGGGTAAAGGAGTCCAAGTGGTGTTAATTTAGGGACAAAAAGAGTAATTGTACTTGGGGACAATTTTGGCATTTTAAGAACAAACTAAGGACATAAATGACATTCTACTTCTAAGGTCATGATGACTATGGTGAGTCACCTACATGACTCACCTAGATGAGTCATCTTGGAATCACTTGCTATTTATCATTTAGCGAGTCCCGGCAATCCCATGTTCAGCTCCATCGTTCACCGGATTTAGTATATCGCCCGAATAATATATATTATTTCACTTTTAAGTGAAAAAATTCAAAATAACCAAAATAATTAGTTAGCTTGATCAATTTTGGTAGTGTGTGTGTGTGTATATATATATACAATTAAACAATTGGGAAGTCTACTTTTACTGTTCATGTAACAGTAAAAGGATATGTGTCATGCTATAGATTTTTTTCTATTATTTTATTATTTAGTTTATAAAGTTTATATTTTTCTATGTAATCAATACTATTATACAATTAACAACAATAAAAGTAGAGTGTATCATGTTGTGGAATATTTTAATATATATATATATATATTAATATATATTATTTATTATGCTTTAATATTTATATCTAATTTAATAGTTTAATACATAAATATTTTTTATATTTTTTTTTTATTTATATATTTTTCGGATCCAAACCAAATCAAACCGAACCAACTTTGATTGGTTCGAATTTTTATATTATTTTATTATTGACTTTTTAAATTTTATAATTTTTTTTGTTTTAAAATGTTTTTAGTGAGGAAAGATAGCAAAGTTATCGTGTTTTTCGGGAAAGTTTAGGGGAGTAAGACCCGAACCATTAATTCGATGAACCTGAAAATCCGAACCGAACCAATTAAATTGGTTCATATAATTTTTTTTGTGTTCGACTCCAAACTGAACCTAATCAAACCCGTTGGTCACTGGTTCGGTTATCAGGTTCAAGGATTTTGGAACAAAACCAATTACTATATATATATATATATATATATATATATATATATATATATATATATATATATGTATGTATGTATGTATGTATGTATGTATGTATGTATGTATGTATGTATGTATGTATCTATATCTAATATTTATTATATTTTAATATTTATATAAAATTTAATAGTATTTAAATATTTTAATATTTTTTATATATATTTTATTATTGACTTTTTAAAAGTTTATAAACTTTTTTTTTGTTTTTAAATGTTTTTAGCAAGGAAAGATAGCATGCTACCGTGTTCTTCGAAAAAGTTTAGGGGCATTAGACCCGAATCAATAATTCGACGAACCCGAAAAATTTGAACCAAACAAATTAGATAGGTTCGCATTTTTTGTGTTCGGGTCTGAACCGAATCGAACCAAACCCAATGGTCATTGGTTCAGTTATTAAGTTCAAAGATTTTGGAGTTGAACCAATTACCATATTTTAACATTTATATATAATTAAATCATTTAATATTTTAATTTTTATTATATTTTATACATATATATATTAATATTTTCGGGTCCGAACCGAAGCGAACCAATTTTGATTGGTTCGTATTTTTCTCCAACCTAAAATCGAACCAAGCCGACCCGTTTCACTCGTAGGAAAGTTTATCTTCATTGGACATAAAGCCACTTTTCTTATTTGCAATATACTTTCTTTTCATAAAGTTGTGGTAACGTAGGGAGTAGTTGAAATAGTACTATCTCTCAATCCCATTTTTCTTTTCTGCATTATACACTCTCCCTTTCGTTCATTATGCTCTCTAAAATTAATTCTGATGCATTTCAATTTTTGTCTCTCTAAAAATTTTCTCTCTATTACACCTGTAACACCCCCCTTGGGCATTACTTCGTAAACACATGTGGAAATAAATTAAAAGGAAAGTTTGCTGGTTGTTTTCGGAAAATTTATTTACTTTAAGTCAGAAAAGCTCGATTGTTTTTGGAAATACTTCTATTATTTTTCATAAGTCTGAAAATGGGGGTAAAATTTTTCTCTTCTGAGGTACGCTTTGGAAAAAAGATACACACATCCCAAAATTAAAGTCACACCATATTTAATAACACACAAAAACTAGGTTTATTTATAAATCAAAACACCTCAACATATAAATTTTCATGAAATAGTCTTTCGTACTGAAATTTGTGAAATAATACAAGGTTTTCAGAACTACCTATATCGACTTCCTTAAAACACACATAACCCAAAGAAAGACATTCTAAGTTGGTCACTCTATAAAACATCTACTAGCAAGAACTCCGTAGTTCTTACCATTAAAATTTTCACCAACCTCCTCAAAGATCGGGAGTAATATCCTAAGGTGAGGTTAGAAGCTTCTCGGCACCACCTGTCCTCGTGTACCAAAGTACAACAGCAAAGAACTAGGAAAACCTGATATATCGTAAGGGTGAGATACCAATATATGGATTAATTACGATAACTACATGCACACACACAAGAACAACATATACAAATAAATATTCAGATTCAACATAAGATTTTCACAAATAAGAATAACATTCAATAATCATCGTCATTTTTGAAAAATGCATGGCACTTCTATATTCAACATCTATCCTAATCTCTGGAGACCCCAACTTCATTTTTTAAAAGTGAGTTGATCAGGCTCGATTGCCAAATAAGGCACGACGTGTTTTTCCACAGAACTGCCCAAACCTCCTGGCACAGTGATCAACGTGTGTGGATATCCATAGCATACTGTCCAACACAAGGAACAATAACCAAGGCATATGGATTTCATTGTCCATCAAGGCACAATGATACAACGTAGAATGAAATACCTTACCCTTCAAGGCATTCATACAAAACAACGTGGGCACGTCTGCAAAATGCATGTAAAAACATTTTATTTTTCGCAGCTTTTCTTTGTGTTTCATTCTTTCCTTCGTCAAAGCTCAAGGCTATCAACCATCCATAAATTTTCAAAGTTTTAAAACTTTCATTGTCAACACAGGACGTTTAATTCTGAGTGTCCAATCACAACAGTCCTAAACCAATGCACCAGTCTTGGACTTTGTGGTCGTAGAAAACAACTTTCACCTTTAACTACGTTCACCACGTTTAGTATAACATATGTAGGACACACAGTCCATAACAACGTATGTAGGACACACAGTCCGTAACAACGTGACACGGATCATAGATCAACGTGCTTTTAAAAACGCTAGTACCTCGACGTCTCGGTTACTAAGTTCACTTTTCAACGTTATTTTTCGTTCAGTGAAATGCAAATACAAAACAAAACTCCCGTAAATTATCCAAGTTATCGGATATTTTTTTATAAAACCTTTATTTAAAAAAAACTTTTCATTTGAAATTCATTTTTAAAACTTTAAGTTATAGAAAATCCATTCCTTTTCCAAAAATCTATTTTTATTTTGAAATTTTCTTTTTCTAAAAATATTTGAAACTTTTAAAGAAAATCTTTTTGAAACTTCAAAATAAATTTATTTTTCTTCATGGTTTCTCACCTTGAAATATTTTCAAATTTTGATTTCTCTTAGTGTAAAATCATTTAAATTTTCAAGTAAATTTCCTTCATAAAAATTTTATTGTAATTCAAATATTCTGATAAAGTTTTGAAAAGATAAACTTATTTTCTCTTTTGCCAAAATATTTCTTTAAATAAATATTTATTTTCAATATTCTTTATATAGTTTTCTTAAGACTTTTATCTTGAGGATTTAATTGAGCTCTGACCAATAGTTAGGCTTTCCATGCAACAACCAAACAATATCACAACAAATGTAGCATGCATCAATTAATTCACATATATCAACTACAAGCACATATTCATAAATACTTAACTAAGCATGAAACATATTTATTCAACCAAATAAACAATCAACACATCAAAACTCAAATAAACACTAAACAACCATCACATAAAAAATTCCAATAAATACATTAAGACACACAAGTACATATAGTTATCATAAATAATATCCCTCGGGCCGTCTCCCCTTACCTGACTCGAAGGGTAGAAAAGGTCTTTGTCTCTGTGTTGCCTAAATCGAACTTCCTTTGTTCACAGCATGCCGCAAGTCTAAGAATTAAGCACATAACCTAAGTTAAAATAACAAAATCATCTTATCTCTCTCTATGCATGGTTCTCAGTCATGTCTAAGAAAATAAGGCTAGGGATGTCAAATTTTTACAAACTCTTGGATCAATGATCCTTAAGTATTATAAGGACAAGATCAATGATCACGACTCAAAATTTTATACTGAACTCATCTACTCCATGATGAGCAAGTTTCGGCCTAAACAAAAAAAAAGGTTAGGAATTTTATTTTATTTTCAAACTCTTGGATTACATTTTTTGTCCAAAACTTACTTTTATATATATACTTTAATCCCACATTTTTATATCTGTACACTAACACTTGTTTATAGTCTATTTTATACCAAAAATCTTTACTTGATCATGTTAATGGATATTATTTTCAAAATCATATTTTTCATTCAAAAATTAGGATGAAAGAATTTTTCAGAACAGTAGTGGGTTTAAATTGTGAATGATAACTCAAATGACCTTTGAATTTTTTGACAATTTAATTGGAGGTACCTAACTCACACACCAACACAGTGCAGTTGGTCCCATATAAAAATTCGAAGGCATTAATTTATTATAAATCGTACGCTGCCTCTGTTTGCACATGATTTTTCCAGAAATCCGATTTCACCAATATGTAAATTTATGAAATTGTTTCTCTTCATATACACATGTAAAAATTCCAAAACTTCAATCAAAATTTAGTTATACTTCAGTATCAACCCTGAAAATTTTATAAAGATTTTAACTTACAAAATCATATTTAAAATCATCATGCAACCAATTATGTTCATATTTTCGTAACCAGAATTTGATTCTACTTTGATAGGTGTTTTGACCCAGAAACTCTTATCCAAATACTTACATATTATATATCAAATTAAAGCCCCAGAAGTCTTCTATCCAAATATACATTTAGTTTTTAGAAATACGTTTCAGATACAAATTTATGGGCTCACGAATTACTAAGGGTTATGCTGCCAGATTCATATTTTCATATGTTCATCCACACCAAGTTATTATTTTCATTCAAACATCATCCCCAAGTCATAAAATCAACATGCAAGGGTCCTAAACCCTTAAACACGTGCATGCAAGCATGTAAAATGAAAGTAGAGGTTGTTATGAGTTTATAAAAAAAAATTCTACTAAAAAGATTTTTCTAAGAATTTTCTTAAAAAAAATTGAGTGAAACTTGAACATGCAACTATGAAAGGTAACATACATGTTGATGAAAAGAAAATTGAAGAGTAAGGAAGAAGAAATATAACCTTGATGATAAAGAGAAGATGAAGATGAGCTAGGGTTCAAAGCTTCCAAGAGTAACAATGGATGAGTGTGTGAACATGTGAGTGAGTGGGTGTGGGTGTGGGTGTGGGGGGGGTTCGACTGAAATGGGGAGAGATGGAGAGAAAATAAAAAAATAATAATTTAGGGAGTTTGAATTTAATATGAATAAAATGGTTTCTTGTAAGTTTTTTACAACATGATTATATGTGTAAGTAATAATGACTTATTTCATGTCATTTCCATCACATTTTCACATCAAGTCCTTTCAACCTCCACCTACTCCATTTAATAAATCAACTCCCTTCTGATTCCCTCGATTTCTATAACACCCCCCTTGGGCATTACTTCCTAATCACATGCGAAAATAAATTAAAAGAAAGTTTACTGGTTGCTTTCGGAAAAACTTCTATTATCTTCATAGGTCTGAAAATATGGGGGTAAAATTTTTCTTTTCTACGATTCACCTTAGAAAATGATTCATGCATCACTTAAAATGAAATCACACTGTATTTTACGAACACACAAAGACTAAGTTTATTTATAAATCATAGCACCTCAGCATATACATTTCATGAAATAATCTTTCGTCTTGAAGTTACAAAATTACATAAGGTTATTCAAAACTGCCTATATCGACTTCTCTAAAGCACACAACCCAAAGGAAACATCCTAAGCAGGTCGTTCTAATAGACACCTGTTGGAAAGAACTCAGTAGTTCTTACCATTGGAATAATCACCCACCTCTTCAAAGATCGGGATTAATTTCCCCGAGTGAGGTCAGGAGCTTCTCGACAACGCCTGTCCTAGTGTACCAAGGTACAACAGCAAAGAACCAGGAAAACCTGATATATTGTAAGGGTGAGATACCAATATATGGATAATCATGATAACCACATACTTGCAACACATAACATCAGATATAACAGATATCATACATACATGGCATAAAATATTTAAATAAAACATAACATCACACAATTCATCGTAGTTTTTTAAAACACATGCATCTTTATAGTTCAATGTGTAATGGAAATCTCCGGAGAATTCAACTTCGTTTAAAAATGAGATGATTAGGCTCGATTGCCAATAAGTCACAACGTGATTTTCCACGGCACTGTCCAAAACTCCTGGCACAGTGATCAACGTGTGTAGATGTCCATAGCAAACTGTCCAATACAAGGCACGGTAACCTAGGCATATGGACTTCATTGTCCATCAAGGCACAATGAAACAACTTAGCATGAGATACCTGACCCTTCAAGGTATTCATACGAAACAACGTGGGCACGTCTGCCAAAAATGAATGCATGAGAAAAATCATTTTTATTTTCATCTTTTCTTTGTGCTTTGTTATTTCCTTTGTCGAGGCTCAAGGCTCACGACCTTCCAAGGTTTTCAACGTCTTAAAACTTTTATTATCAACACAGGACCTTAAGGCCGAGTTTCTAATCACAACAGTCCTAGACCTGTGCACTAGTCTAGAACTTTGTGGTCGTGGAAAACAACTTTCACCTTTTTATCACTTTCACCATGTTTCAATTGAACGTGTATAGGACAACAGTCCATAGCAAAGTAGCAAGGATTATAAATCAACGTGCTTTTAAAACACTAGTATCCCGACGTCTCGGTTACTAGGTTCAACTTTTCAACTTTTCTTCTTTTTCGCTCAGTGAAAAACAATAATCCGAAAACAAAACTTCCATAACTTATCCAAGTTATCGGATATTTTATTTTGAAAGAAAACCTTCTAAAAAATATTTTTCCTTTGAAATTCATTTTGAAAACCTTGAGTTACAGAAAATTCTCTCTTCTTTAGAAACGCATATTTACTTTGGAAAAGGTCTATCATTAAGAAAATATTGAAAACGTTTTGAGCAAAACTCTTTCTAAAACACTGAGAACTAAAATTTCTCCAAAAGAACTTGGAATTTAACTTGTTTTCCTCTATTGTTTTTCATCATAAAATAGTCTCAAAAAAATAATAATTTAAGTTTCTCATAGAACAACATCTTTAAAAAAAATTCCAGAATAAATTTCTCTTATCAACATGCTGCTTAAAATTTTAAAACCTTTGTTTTGTGGTTTTCCACATAAGTCTTTTAAGGGTTTTATCTTTAATAGTTGAGCTCTAACCAAGGTTAGGCTTCTATGCAACAACCAACACAATTTTCAGCAACTTACAACATAAGTAACATAATATGTTCAAGCATATATTTCAATTCAACACTTCATCAAAGTCATATAAATGCAAGTAATTCCAAATCAACCAATATTTAAACAACAACTTCAGCACAACTTCATAGACTTAACACGCAATCATATAGCAATCCAACTTTTTCACCCATGTAGCAACAACATCAACATAGCCAAACAATTCAAACATACAAGCATATAGTTACCACAATTGTAACATCCATCAGGCTTTCTCCCCTTACCTAATTCGATGGATAGACAAAGTCTTTGTTTCCGCGTTGCCCAAAGCGAACTTCCTTTTTGCCCACCGTGTGCCGCAAGTCTACGAATTAAGCGAATGACTTAAATTAAAATAACAAAGTCACCATATCTTTCTATGTATAAATTTTGGGCCATGGCTAAAAAAATGATGCTAGAGATGTCCAATATTTTAAAAATTATTGGATTACATTTGATCCAAGACTTATTTTTATGTATACTTATACTTTAATCCCATATTTTTATATTTTTAAATTAATCATTGGTTTATAGTCCATTTCATCCCAAAAATATTTACTTGATCATGATAAAAGACATTATTTTTAAAATCATATTTTTCAGTCAAAATTTAGGGTGAACTCTTTTATAAAATCTTTTTCATAACAGCAGTGGGTTTAAATTGTGAATGATTATTCAAATGACCTTCAAAATCGTTGAAAATTTATTTTAAGATACCCAACTCACATATAAACATATTGTAGTTGGTCCCAAGTCAAAATTCAAAGGCATTAATTTATTAAAAATCCCACACTGCCTCTGTTTGTACAGGATTTTCCAGAAATCCGAGTTCACCAACATGCAACTTTATGAAATTGTTCCTCTTTATATACGCATGTAAAAATATCAAATCTTCAACCAAACTTCAGTTATAATTTATTATTAACCTAGGAAATTTTATAAAAGTTTTTTAACTTTCAAAATCATCATGCAACCAATTATGTTCTTATTTTCGCAGTCTTGATTTGATTATACTTTGAGAGGTGTTTTAACCTAGCGAATCTTATCAAAATATCTACATATTATATATCAAATTAAAGCCCCATAATTCTTCTTTCCAAATATGTATTTATTTTCCAGAAATCCATTCTGTATAAAAACTTATGGACTTACGAATGAAGATATATCATGCTGCCAGAATCAAATTCTACCCATGTTTATCCACACCAAGTTATTACCTTCACTCTGGCATCATCCTCAAGCCATAAAACCAACATGCAAGGGTCCTAGACCCTCAAATACATATATGCAAACATATATCAACCAAAAATAGTAGCTATTATTATCAAATAATGGTTCAAACAAAGAGTTGTCACTACAAGAATAATGATGATTTGCGACGGATTTTTTGCGACGGCCTCAATGCCGTCAGTAAAATTGTCATTTACGACGGTCTTTGCCGTCGCTAACAGGAACGGTTGTATTTCCCAGATTTGCGACGGCCTTGGGCGTTTTACGACGGCCTCTGTCGTCACTGTCGTTGAGGGCATTTCCGCGAAAATTTGGCGCCAGTTCGAGTGGAGAAATATTCAAGTTTGCGACGGCCAGACCGTCGCTAATGTACCAAAGCCGTCGCTAAGGGAAATGGGAATTTCGAGGTGGCCATGTTTGCGACGGCCAAAGCCGTCGCTAATATTTTGTCCAGATTTGCGACGGCCAAAGCCGTCGCTAAAGGAAATGGGAATTTCAAGCGGCCATGTTTGCGACGGCCAAAGCCGTCGCTAATATTTTGTCCAGATTTGCGACGGCCAAAGCCGTCGCTAAGGGAAATGGGAATTTCGAGGTGACTATGTTTGCGACGGCCAAAGCCGTCGCTAATATTTTGTCCAAATTTGCGACGGCTAGGCCTTCGAAAAATCCGTCGCTAATGTCCAATATAATATTTCAGAACCCAGCCCATTTTCATTATCGTCCAGTTCTCTCCTCTCGCACCTCCACAGCTCCCAGCCATTCGCGCCTCCACCTCTTCGCATCTCCACCACGGCCACCACGACCACCGCAAGGACGGCCACCACGACCACCGCAAGGACGGCCACGCAATCGTTTGTTTCCCATTTCCTCTCATTTCCCTCTCCTCTCCTTTCCCCACTGCCATTTCTTGAAGACCGCTGCCGCCACCGCCAGCTGCATCTCCGGCCACCATCCAAGCCTCTTCTGGTCACTGGTATTCTATTTGTTTCATAAGTTTTGTGTTTGTTTCAACTTCAATCCATGTATGAATTGCATTTGTTTTGTTTTGTTTCATAAGTTTTACATGGCTTCGTATTATAGGTTGATGAATCTGGAAATAATGCCAAGTATGAAGGTATAAGCTGGAATAAGATCCTCCATGGTTGCGGCCAGAGCTGGAGAGCTGAACCGAATTCCAGTATGGAAGTTAGTTACCTGAGCAAGCTAAGAAGAAAAATTATGAAGATAATCCAGATTGTTGTGATTAGTGGAAGATTTCTGTTTGTGATTCCAAAGAAGCAAAGCAACAAATTATTTATTTTATTTTAAAAAAATATGTATTGCAATTTGCGACGGCCAGGCCGTCGCTAATTTCTGGTGATTTGTGACGGCCAGACCGTCGCTAATTTCTGTTGATTTGCGACGGCCAGGCCGTCGCTAATTTTTATTATTTGCGACGGCCTAGCCGTCGCTAATTTGCGACGGCTATTTATAAAAAGCCCTCACAAAAATTTTGCGACGACCCTATATGCGACGGATTTGTGGCCGTCGCAAATCCGTCAGAAAAACTTGTTTTGCGACGGATTTTTGTGATTTGCGACGGCTTTTGGCCCTCGCTAAAATCAATTTTTCTTGTAGTGTGTGAGAGGATCTTTAAGTCAAGCATGTGAGGATAACAAAAACATCTAGTAATATTTTGAGTGTATCTCACCATCTACTCATACAAAAATTACAAACTTGGGTTTATTGGAAAGTTAGGAAAGAGAGGCACAACTTTGTTGTTGAAGAGTTTGCTTGATTCGGAACAGAACAGTGTTAAAAAGGGCCTTCTTTTTGCTGTTCTCGAGTTGCTGGGGATTTTGAGTAGTTTTGGTGATTTGGGCATATCTCCCAATATAGTTATCTGTTTTTGATGTTATTTAGCTCTTTGGAAAGAGGAGAGGAATAAAACCAACTTTCATGTATGAAGTTTTTCAATTTTCAGAGCAGAAAAGGGTCAAAATTTCGGTATGATTTCGGTGAGCAAATGAGTGTGTGAGGAAAGTTAGAGAGAAAATGAAAAAGTGAGAGTTGGAGTTGAGAAGGGGTATTTATAGAAGATAGGGTGAGGGGGCACAGATGGGTATAGGAAATTGGGAGGAGTTTTCGATTTTTTTTTATATATAATTTAAAACTTGATTTTTCATTAAAATAAGGCATTACTTGTATATACGGATAAAATGATGAAATGCAATAAAATAAAAAACTATTCACATCAAATATATCAATTTATTTTCACATCAAGCCCCATTAAGTCATCACCTAATCCGTTTTAAATTATTTTGTTAAAATAAATATTGGTTTTAAATAATGGTTACTTGTAAAAATGAAACAAAATAATTATGTGCAAGGTAATGATGATAGGAATTAAATGTAAACACTATTCATATCACTTCAAGTCTTTTCAATCTGCACCTAATATATTTTAAATTAATTTTTTTCGTTCTGGTTCCATAAATTTTCCGATTGTGAAAATCGATCGTATTTTCTTTGCGAAACTTCACCCGAAAAAATTAATTTTGTAATATTTATAAATGAAAAAAATTAAGAATTATGGGAATTGTTACAAATATTTTAGGAAATCTACCATTTTATTTTTCGAGTCGAAATTCGTTTTACGGATCGATAAAGTCTTCTTGACAAATAAAACGTGACCGCCGTTCGTCACGAAATTTCAACTGCAGTTTTTCTAAAATAAAATAAGCTACTTAAATATAAATTTGTTTTTATTAAAATAATTTTTTTCTCTAAATTAAATTAATAATTACACATACACATACACAAGCACAGATCATTAAGAAACAGAAAAATCGGGGTGTTACAATTTCCCGACTGTAAGATCCAATCGTATTTCCTTTAAAGATTTGTCAGAAAAATTATATTATACTATTTATAAGTGAAAACTTTTTAAAATGGTGGGAATTAATGTAAACGTGTTATCAAATTTAACGATTTCGTTCATGAGTCAAAATTCCGTTTTCTAATCAATAAAGTTTTACTGATAGTAAAAACGCAGACCGGGTTTCGTCTGAATTTTAACCGAAAATTCAACTGCAGCTTCCTACGATAAAATAGATTATGAAAATAATTTTGGTTTATCGAAAATAATTTCTCGGATTTAAAATAGTAAACACACATATACACTGATTATAGAGAAGAAGGAAAATCGGGGTGTTACAACACCCATATTCATACATTTTTCAATCTCTCAAAGGGAAATGCTAACGTCTGAGAAGATAGAGTCAATGCCAGCGATGTTGTTGTCACGTGGGAGAAGCCTATCATCAATCAATACAATTGAATAATTGGGAAGTCTACTTTTACTATTCATGTAACAGTAAAAGGGTATGTGTCATGCTATAGATTTTTTTCTATTATTTTATTATTTATTTTATAAAGTTTATATTTTTCTATGTAATCAATACTATTATACAATTAACGACAATACAAGTAGAGTGTATCATGTTGTGGAATATTTTAATATATATATATATATATATATATTAATATATATTTTAATATTTATTATTTATTATGCTTTAATATTTATATCTAATTTAATAGTTTAATACTTAAATATTTTTTATATATTTTTTATTTATTTATATATTTTAATATTTTCGAATCCAAACCAAATCAAACCGAACCGAACCAATTTTGCTTGGCTCAGATTTTTATATTATTTTAATATTGACTTTTTAAATTTTATAAATTTTTTTTTGTTTTAAAATGTTTTTAGTCAGAAAAAGTTGCAAAGCTACCGTGTTCTTCGGGAAATTTTAGGAGCGTAAGACCCGAACCAGTAATTCGATGAACCTAAAAATCCGAAGCAAACCAATTAAATTGGTTCATATTATTTTTTTGTCTTCAGCTCAGAACCGAACCGAATCAAACCCGATGATCACTGGTTCAGTTATCAGGTTCCAGCTGAGATTTTTTCCATACCCAAGGCTCGAACCCGAGACCATGGTTAAGGGGAGAGAGGCCTTTAATCCCTCACGCCAACCTCAGTTGGTTTTAATATTTATATATAATTAATTTAATCGTTTAATATTTTAATTTTTATTATATTTGATACATATATATGTAATATTTTTGAGTCCGAACCGAACCGAACCAATTTGATTGGTTCGTATTTTTCTCCAACCTAAAATCAAACCAAGCCGACCCGCTTCGCCCGTAGGAAAGTTTATCTTCATTTGACATAAAGCCACTTTTCTTATTTGCAGTATACTTTCTTTTCATAAAGTTGTGGTAGAGTAGGAAGTAGTTGAAATAGTACTATCTCTCAATCCCACTTTTCTTTTATGCATTATACATTCTCCCTATATTCTCTAAAATTAATTATGGTGCATTTCAATTATTCTCTCTCTAAAGTGTTTCCTTCTATTACACCCATATTCACACATTTTTCAATCTCTCAAATGGCAACGCTAATGCCTAAGAAGACAGAGTCAATGCCAGTGATGGTGATCCCTCCGCCATAGATTCTGCCGTTCATGCCTCTCACACGCCGGAGGAAAATATGGCATTGTGTAGCTTATGGTGATGAACTCTTCATTGTCTTTACCATAGTTTTGGAATAAAATATATTTTTCTAGAATATGTTGAGTGAATTTAGAGTTTTTGCAATGTCCTTTCGTTTTTTAATGTATTGTTCTTCTATGCCTTACTAAAGGAGGATTTCTTTTTATCCACACACACATTAATTGCATCTTTAAGAAACATGTTTAAGATTGAAAACTACTAAATGCATTATATTTTATTTGGTTACCATATTGTATTGGTTCTAGGGTTGCTTGCCTGCGGTACCAATAATGGACAAACTTGTGGAAAGATATTGTCTTACTCTTGCAAGACGGTTGATATCCTAGTGAAGGTGTTTCATGTAAGAATGACAAGATTGATTTTTGAGTATTGATGGGCTCCGGTAAGTGTACCGGATCGAAGTAAGTAATAAAACACGATAAGTATACCGAGGTCGAACTCAAGGATTAGGTCACTACAAGAAAAAATGAATTTAACGAGGGCTAAAGGCTGTCGCAAAAAGCTTAAATCCGTCGCAAAACACATGTTTCTGACGGATTTGCGACGACCACAAATCTGTCACATGTTGGGTCGTCGCAAAAGTTTTCTGACGGTTTTTTTAAATGACCGTCGCTAATTAGCGACGGCTTATTCCGTCGCTAACTTAGGTTGATTTGCGACGGCTTAGCCGTCGCAAATTATGAGAAATTAGCGACGGCATAACCGTCGCAAATTATACAAATTAGCGACGGCCTAACCGTCGCAAATCAACGTAAATTAGAGACGGAATAGCCGTCGCAAATTACAACACATTTTTATAAAACTAAATAATTTAATTAACTAATTTTTTATTAATTAATTATTTAAAATATGAAGTCTTTTTAATTAATTATTTAATATTTAATATAAAATTCAAAACTAATATAAACATTAGTTATTTTGTATATTAATTAGAATTTAGACTATATTATGATAAATGAATATTAATTTTAAACAATAAATAAAATTCATAAATAAAAGCAAATTGTTTTGACAGAGTGCATACATCATACAAAATAAAATATAATATCAAAGAAACTAATAACCCTCTCTATAGCACCGCATTAACAAATCTGTAAAGGATTGATCATCCTCGTCACTGGTTTGCTGATGACCCTCAGGCTGGGACGCTGGTGGTTGTGGGCGTGGTGAGGGGTCTTTGTGAAGGTGTTGGTCTGCTGCGACTATGGTCGACGGGTCTTTGGTTCCTAAACGCAACATGAGCTCTCTCTGTGTAGCTGCCATCATCTCTATCTGCTCCATCATATGTGTTTGTTGAGTAAGCAGCTGCCGATTGATCTCATCCTGAGCTGCCAGTTTCTGTCGCATCTTGACCATCTCTGCAGACTCATGAGATCAAGCGGGGCCTAGTCTTTGGACGATGCTCGACTCTGCTTGAGTGAAGATGCTTTGGAGCACCCGCGTCGATAGTTACTGCTAGGTCTCCCATCACCGTATATGCGACCCTTGTTCTTACCGCCAAAGACAACCTCGACCCATGCACCGCAACTCCAAGTGGGCTTCCACCTCTGGGTCAAGTGTGGTGGAAGGGGAAGATGAGGCTGCCTGAGACCGAACCTGAGATAACTTATCACGATAGTCCTCCTGTCATTAAAATTGATACACATAATCATACAAAATGACCATAATTATTAAATATAAAATAAAAATAATTTCCAACAAAGAGACATGTAAATTACCTGAGTGCGTCTAGAATGCTCATCTACATACTCGCCGGTACCCTTCCTAGTATGAGTTCGGGCATGAAGCTCAACCGGCTTGACGCTACGGCCATGCTCCCTAGCCTGCACCAAAAAAAAACTTGTTCATATTTGAAGTTACACTACCTTAATAGCCAGACATCTAATGAATTAACAAAATATGATGTTGGAACTTACAAGGCGTCGAGCATGCTCCTGATTACGATCTGCCCGCCAGGTGTGCAGGCTCCCACCCTTTTCCGAGGCCCTGTTGAGCTTTGCCTGGGCGGATTTTTTCTTAAATTCAGGTGTAGCCCAGTAAGCACATAGCTCCTCCCAAATGGGTGGGAAACACCATTTTGGACGCTGTCCCTTTTTCCGATATCTAGTCAACAACTCGGAGAGGCGTTTGCTCGCTTTTTGATGAAAAATTATCTCTACATCAGCGGAATGCTCTACTCTCCAAGCAGTCTTCTCCTGTAAATAAGGAGAATATAATATTTTTTAGGATAATAATAAACTAAAGAAACATTAAAAGTAACTAAAAAATGGAAGTAAATTCAAAAGTACAAAATACCTTAAAAGCCGCAAAGAATCGATCCCGATCCTGATCCTCAAGCTCACTCCAATGCTTCCAGGCTCTATCAAACTGAGATGTAACTGCATACGTGACGGCCTCTGCAGATTTTCTCGACGGAAGGAACCTTATCAATAGAACATGAGAACAATCAATACACATACATATAAAATCTGCACTCAACAATAAAATAACAATATTTGAGATCTTTCTTACCCTTTACCGGTCGGGGTAACAATAACTCGGCCATCTGACATAACCTCGATCTCCTCATCATCTGATGATATAGGCGAGGAATATCCATAAGTCTCCTCGTCGTCACCATGAGACTGATGATCACCGTCCATGGGTAAATCCACCCACGATGCATCCGGTTGTCTGCGGAATTGTCTGCATGGGTCTGAGTCGGAATCCTTGGGGTGGGCATCATCGTGATCCCAATGGAGGTGTCCATGAACTGAGTGGCTGGAGCAACAGGTCGGTAGGGAGGTGTCAGAACATGTGTAGGCACGGGTGTGGGCGATGGACATGGTGTAGGAGCAACAGGTGGGGGTGCCGGTGCCATATCATGTGGAGGCATGGGTGTGGGCGGTGGGCGTAGTGTAACAGATGTAGATGGGAGGGACACGAATCCGTCATCGACTGTCCGTGTCACAAAGCGAGGTCGACCACGACGACGTGCCCCTCCAGCAGGTGCCTTACCCTTTCCCTTACCATCAACCATGTCTATAGTGAAAAATGATGCTAATAATAATTAATTAAAAGTAACCAAAACACAAATTTGCAAATAATGGAAATTGATGGTGATAATAATTAACTTAAAGTAAGCACAAACACACATTTGTAAATAATGGAAAATGATGCTAATCATAATGAACTTAAAGTTATGACAATGACAATACTACCTAATACAAAATACATCACTAAAATAAATAAAGTAATTGTTATTCAGAATTTGAGCCAGTGTCATATTCATAGCCATCTTCATCTTCTTCATCTTCTGTTGATTCTGCTTCTTCAACATCTTCATCCGGAATGACTTGATTTGATGTCAAGCTGGAGGTGTCCACTTCTTCCCCTACAACTTGTGTGTCTTGTAAACATGAGATTGGTTCTACTTCAATGACCTCATTTGCATGTGACATTTCATCCGTTTGATATGGCTCATCCAACTCTGAAACATCTATTTCAATGCGACCCCTTGGTTTTGTCTTGATTGCAACACACCAACCTCGTTTTTCTGTTTGAGTTCTTTGGATAAGGAACGTAATATACTTGTCTCACATTATGTGCCATGATAAACGGATCAAACATATGATATCTTCTACTCATTTGGATGTCCACAATATTATATTTTTTATTCAAATTAGTGCCTCTACTAGATGGATCGAACCAATTACAATAAAACAACACTATTCTCTTAGGGTAGTCTAAATAACGATATGACAACTCATATATGTGTTGTATGACACCATAAAAGTCATCTGCAACTCCGCCTGGCTCACCCTTTACGTAAACACCACTATTTATTGTTGTTTTGTCTTACATCCATGATTGAGTATGAAATTTGTACCCATTCACGAAGTATGTGTGCCATTCCTTGACTTGTGTCAGAGGACCGTCAGCCAAGTTTCGTAAATGTTGATTAATGACAGTAGGTGCCTCATTGTAAATCTATTCACAAAGTTTAACGATATATGTTTTTATCCGCATACATTATAGTGAATAACAGAATGATAAATGGGGAGATACTTACTTGTTGCTTAAACCATTTTGGAAAATCTTCATGAGTACGAGCAGATGCATCACGAGAAGACAAGAATGAACTGAACATATATGGATAACATCAATGAAAATTGACATATGCTATCGAAGGAATAAAAATTATAAGCTCATACTTACTCATGGTATGGTTTAACCTCGGCGCAATTGATCAATACATGAACATGAGCTGAGTTCCACTCTGCCTCCGTTAAATAATGTGTCAACTCCTTTCCGGAATGACGACCAGGAAGACAAAAAATTGATAAGGTTCCAGGTTCCAGCTAATTAACCTTATTCTTGTAGTGGGTGACCAAGTACCACTTCACAAATTTAACAACTATTTAGACCAAAATAAATTGAGGATTTGTATATGATAAAAATTATGAAATGAAATTAAAATGAATATTTTTTGGATTTTTGAATTAATTAAAAAGTAAAAATAAACAAAGAACAATCAAATAAATAAAGCTCTAGGGATCCAATTTCACCAACGCTATAAATATGTATTCCTCATAGACAAGGAATCGTTATCCCACTTGGTTTGGTTCAATTATATCAATTCTTCCTAACTTCTAATGTCAACCAAGAATCCTAATATATTCTAATATCTCTCTTGAGTACGCTAGAACACATCGCTTGATCCCTAATCAACTATATGTCTATGATGATTATTTATCAAGAAATTCATGAAGTTCTATGATTTTCTATTAAAGTTGTATAAAGCTCATACGATATACCTCTATCCGTATTAACTCTGTGGTTTTATCTCAATATCCTCTTGACATATAAATCTCATATCGGTCTCATTATGATTAGCCTATCATATAATTGGTGTGATAAAACAATTAGAAATATTGACAATAGAGAATAAAACACACAAAAAAAAGAAAAGAAGAAATTAAGAAAAACTAAAATAAAATCACCAAACCATCGTAAGAAAACAAAGAACAAGAACAGAACAAGAAAATTGCATTGAAACTTTGCTACGCCACTGTTGCTGCCTCCTGTAGCTATGTGCTGCGGCGCTGTCCCCTGCGTTAGTCTCCATTCTTTTATATTGGAAATTCCCTATTTCAATTTGAATCGAAGTCTCCGGGTGCTTGGGCCTATTGCAAAACTTCTTTCTTTCAATTTCACTTAACTCACGCGGGGCCCAAGGTTAAATGATGCAATTGCCCACCAAAATATTGACCATGTTGCTGTTCCAGGGACTTTCTTCTCCGATTCAATTTGACACCAAAACTCTCACCTGGGCCAACTCTTAGTTTGTTGCTCCACAATGCAATTTTAATTTGAAAATTGCAAATCCAATGGCCTTAAATTCTTCAGATTGAAATTCTCAAGGGTTACACTTGGACCATTTGCATTTAGGCTTTTATTCCAAATTGACTTGCAATGCTTCTTCTTTATTCTTCACACTTAATAGTTTCCTAAAAATCAAATTAAGACTAATATAAGAAAATTAACTAAAATCTAATTAAAATTAATTAAATGCATACATTGATTCTAAAATAATAAAAACAGGAAAACAAAGTCTAAGCTGGGTTAAATCAAGCATCCAACTCAACTTAATTGATGAAATTCATTCTAAAATAATAGATAAAACATGATAAGGTAACGGATTATCAAGTATTATTGAGCTTTTACTAAACCAAATCACGTTGGTCCTTTTAAGTATCATTTTTAAATATCCAAATAGGTTACCTTTTGACAAAATGACACTAATCCAATTATTAGACTTTCATTAAACAAAAAACATGCTGGGCAAATAAATGGATTAAGGCCACAATATATTTTTGAAAATCTTATATATTTATATAAATATAATTATAAATATATGTTATATTATATTATATTATATCTGTACTACACTACTACCTATCAATACAATACAATGTAACAATATAAATATCAGGCTTTGTTGCAAATGTAGCAATATATATATATATATATATATATATATATATATATATATATATATAACCCAATGCAAAAGTAAATAAATAAATATAAATAAATTAATATTTGGTTTTGGGTGCTTTATTATATCTAATTTTTTTTTAATTCACATGATGTACAAGTTCATTTCACATCCATTAGAATTATTAAATATTTATTCAATTTATTTAAAGAAAAAAATTTACCCTTGCATATGCACGGATGAAAAATACTAGTGTGTGTATATATATATATATATATATATATATATATATATATATATATATATATATATATATATATATATATATAGCAATTATATAGCTTGATTCTTCCATTTGGTATGAATTCTGGATTTTGTTTGTATATCTAAATGAGGTGCATATGTGTGTGTGAAGTAACTGAAAGCAAACAAAAAAAAACTTGGAACAGCAGTTAAGGATATAACTGACGTTACAAGTGACGTGTATCAGTGATTCCTATGACAACTGATGATACAAGTTAACTTGTAACAATGGTTATAACCTAAACCACTGTTACAAGTTAACTTGTAACATTGCTTTGATCAGGGCCGGCCCAATACTAATTGAGGCCTAAAGCGAACTCTTATGTGAGGCCTTTCTTAAACTAATAATAATATTTTATAAAAAAAAGTAATTTTTATAAAATTATAAATTAAGTTTTAAAATTATAAATAATCACAAATTAAATTGTAATTTAAATAAAAAATTTAAAAATAATCTTTTTATACAATGTAAATGCTACTTTAAATCTTAAACAAAATGATATTCCTTTAAATTATCAATTATTTAAAGATTTTTACACTGACAATCAATCAAAAATCATAAAATTTGTGACTTTTAAGATGGTTAGGATAAGAGTCAAATAATTTTATTGTTGTATCAATTTTTAATTGGTTGATAGTGTAAAAAATCTTGACACTGTCAGTGTATACCAATTAAATCCTTATTTTAAATTTTTTTTTTGTTTAATAGTTTGATATTATTTAAATAAAATAAAAGATATAATTAAATAAATGCCTTAAGAATAAATTTAAAAAGAAAAAAAGACATAATAAAAAAAGAAAAAAAGAAATGTGGGTGCAAGCATAGACCTACGTGCCTACCAGTATTAGGAGCTCCTTTGCAATATGTTAAACAAGTAACCTTACCACATGGCTAACAGGACTCTATTGTATACATATTATATTTATATTAATATTATATAAAGTTTTAGGGTGAGACCTAAAGCAAGAGTTTTAGTGACTTCATCCTTAGGTCGGACCTGACTTTGATCATTCAATCCGCTATTTGTAAAGGTGGTTTTTCTCATAATCGCTGTTACATGTTTACTTGTAATAACAGTTGGACAACCGTCGTTACAAGTTAAACTTGTAACATTGACTCAAATAATGTCGTCTTCGAAATCGATGTTACAAGTCAATTTTAACCGACGTTACAAGTACTTCCCGCACTAGTGCTTCCACCACAAACAAGAGAAGGAAAGAAGAAAGTAGGTCTCCTTACCTTAAACTTCTACAAATACCAAATTCCTTTATTTGGCTACAATTTACAAGAACCGACACTAATGTGGTAGATAGACGTTCTAACATCCAAGATCTTCATTTTTCTGCGAAACCCATCTTCTCCACAACATAATCCTGGAACGTGCGATCCACCAAATCATATGTTTTTTCCAGAATCATGAATAACCTTTACCAATTCAATGACGAGTCTGATTTTTTAAAATACAGATAATTATATAAAACTATAAGAAATAGGGAGCTAGCGAATGAAATTAGCGACTGAATTTAATCAATCATTACAAATTAGCGACCGATAAACTGGTCCTTGATAAAATGGTTGCTCATATTTGTTAAGCTAGCGACCGATTGCAACGGTCTCAGACTCTCGTGCACATCCCAGTTACTTGAAAATACTAAAAGTTACCTACTAAATTGATGAAACAATGATAAAGAGATTATTCAATAGAAAATATATTTCTCCAGAAATCAGGAACAATTAAAGCGCTTTAAAAACAAAAAGCAACTTAGTCTTTCCCACCTTGCCATTTCATTGCTAGGCTAGAGAGTGCCTTCTTAGAGGAACCATTTTCATGTACCGCAAAAGAAGCAGCAGCGCTGAAGTCTTCAATTCTTGGGCGTATTTGCAAGCTTTCATCGCCTTCCATTATTCTCTTTATAACTTTGGCAATTTCATCTCGTTTTACAATTCCAGTTTCATCATCAGCATCCTTTGTCCTCACTGCCACTTTAAGCACCTCTGTAAGCGTTACTGCATTCATTTTCTGCTCTCCAAACAGTGGCCACGCAATCATGGGCACGCCGTGAACCACACTCTCCAGAACTGAGCTCCAACCACAATGAGTCATGAAGGCACCCGTGGACCCATGCCTAAGGATTTCAATTTGTGGTGCCCATGTAGGCACCACCAAACCTTGCCCTTTTGTTCTGTCCAAGAAACCTGATGGTAAAAAATCTAATGGGTTGTCCTTTTGTCCAACAAAATAAGCAGAACTAGAAAACTGATTTGGAGCTCTCACAACCCACAAAAATTTGTGGCCACTCATTTCTAATCCAAAGGCTATCTCACTGATTTGGTCATGAGAGATTGTTCCACCACTCCCAAAAGAGACATATAAGACAGACTTTGGTGGCTGATTCTGCATCCACTCAATACACTGATCTGACTCATTATTTTCCATATTTCTTGACCCAGTCTGAATGATGGGTCCAACAGGATAAATATAAGGACTGTCATTGGATTCTTTGATTTCTTGCACAGCTCTTATGGCATCTGCTTCCAGATCTGTGAAGGTGTTGACTATGATACCATCAATGGCATAAAGTCGTTGGCACATGAGAAGAAATGATTTGTATGTTTCACTTGATCTTGCAAAATGAAGTGGTTCTGGAAGATCATTCCCCTGGAAAGGAATAGCACAACCTGGAAGATTCACAGTTTTTGTTAAGTCTAAGAACTCAGAAGAAACACTCTCGTCGTACTTGGGAAGAAAAAGGCCCAATGATACTAATAAAGCTCCAGAGGTTGAGAAAATGTAAGACAAGAGATTGAATTGCTTAGCAACATCGATTGTATCGTTTGAAAACACGTCAGCAACTAAAGCAACAAGGTGAGTTCGGGAACTCAATGAGGTGAGCGCTTCATGGAGAAATGGGAGAGAGAGTTTGACTGTGAGGTTCATTTGTGCTGTAAGGTGAATATTCTTAGGAAGGTCTTCGATGTTGACTTGGGGAAGAAGAGTGAAGTCTATATTTGGTGGGAGAGAATTTAGGATGGATTTCATGGAAGGGGTGAGGGGCCCAAGTGTGGGAATGAGGAATGCGACATGGAGCTCGTTGTGTTCAACAACAAGTCGCTTGGCAAACTCGACAAGTGGGATCAAATGGCTCAATCCTGGGCACGGAACCATGGCGATGCATTTCTTTCTTACCACCATGATTTGAAAATGAAATAACTTGAGCTGAACAGAAGACACAGGAAGTTTTGTAACTTTTATATCTGGGAAGATGCTCTAATTATTCTGTGTAAATCGTAGCGATAGAGGCAGAGAGAATGGTTGGTGGGAAATATGGACTAAAATCCCCCACGTAATAACAATGACCCACCTTGCATCATCCATCTGTAAAAATTTATTGAGCGTGTGAAACAAACATATAGGAGATAGGACTTATTAAGAGAGTTGGACCAAAACAAGCTCATGTCATTTACATGTCGTTTTGTTGCCTTCGATTTCACAACTTCCACTCATAATGTTCATCAAATCAAGCTCATGTTGATTACACATTTTCCCTATATCTAATCAAGCCTTATATGTATCCTTCGTGTTATCATTCACATCCATAAACACATTTTGCTTAGTGTGCATGACATTGATGTTATGGGGAATAAGATGAGTTTTCCATTATGGCAAGCTCCAAAATATACATTTTTGTCCAATTATGTTCAGTGTCATACCCAAAGATTGGTTCTCCTTCAAATCCATAAATGAACGGGAATGATTCAATCATCTGTCAATTTTCTTCTCCAGTTAAATGTTGGTGAGGGTGAGCGGTCTCAACATGCCTCTTCTTGAATGTAGTTTTATTCCTCTTGTAAGGAAGATTTTGTGGAAGGAATTGGTAGTGAGAAAGAAAATAAAAGTCTCGTGACTTTAGTTAAGAGAGTGAAAGCCTTTGATCGCCTCACACAATAAGGGCAACCAACCTTCCCCACAGTCATCCTACTTGACAGCATCCCATCCGCTAGAAAGTCATTAATTATACACATCAAAGCTACCTTCATAATAAAATAATGCCTCAATGGTACGTCATACAACACCCCATTATTTCACAAATAGGTCAACTCTTCTCTGAGAGGCTGCAAGTACACATCTATATTACTTTTTGGATTCCATGGACATAGAATTTTGACTGTCAGGAATATAAACTCCCTCTTCATGCACATCACAGGTGAGAGATTATATGGGGTTAGTGAAATAAATAGGAGAAACACAAGAAGGAGAGGTTGAAACATACTCGACCCCGCCGCTGTCAGAATCGTCTCCTCCTCTAATCGGGGGGTGTCCGAATTGTCTGTGTAGGTCTGACATAAGGTCACCTCCTCCACTAGGAACCACCACCTACTCTACCTCTGCTCCTCTGAGCACTAGTCCTCACAGGTCCTCCGCGCCTCTATTGGTTCTACTGAGCATCTCTCCTTTAGTCTATGCTCTCTATGGCACTGCACCTCTCAACCAGCTCGGGTAAGCTACTGATGTTAAGAGATACAATGGCTCTCTGGAGCTCATGGCTCAAACCCACCTCAAAGCGCATGCATACCCATTTCTCATCCTGATAGAACTCGGAAAATTGCAGCAAAGCCTCGAACCTTGTATAGTAGTCTCCAACAGACATGCTACCCTATCTCAGGCTCATGAACTCCTATTCCTTCTCTCTCCTAACCAATATCGATAATTACTTCTCCAAGAAGCACTCTCTAAACACCTCCCAGGTAATGATCCTACCCTCTGCCTCTAACAGTCTCTGCATAAGTCACCTTCCTATCTTCCCTACAATGCGTAGCAGAGAAGATATTCTCCAACTCCTAAATCCACCACTCTGCTCCCTTAGGGTCAAAGTCATCGTTGAACTGTGGTGGGACCTTTAGGAATGTGGACATGCCAGCATCCTCCGCCTCCTCTACTCTCCTCTGGTTCTGCTGCACCAGTTGCACTCTAATCATCTGAAGCAACTGAGTATTTTGTTGCGTCTGCTGGAGCATAGTTGTGGCTAACTCTCGGATCGTCTGAAGAGTCTCAGATGACTCTTCTCCTCCACCGGTATGGGAAGCCTCTCCGTTACGACTTCCCTCTCTAACACCTCTTCCTTTGGCTCTACCACCACCTCTCCCTGGGGATCCTCTACCTCGAGCCATGATTATCTTGTAAAAGAAAACCATTAGCTCACATTTATATGACATATAATATCACATAAATCATATATATAAATACTATATACCTTACAAATGTAACTAGCGTGTCGGACACACTACCCGATTACTAAACATAATCGATATATGATGTGGATCCAATTAACATGGCCAGTATACCCTAATCTCATAGTATGATTAGAATCAAAGTGCTTTGATTTCACCAAATTAGACAACCCGATGTCTGTAATACCCCGTTTTCTCGTATCTCGGCTGGTAATTATATTTTATATTTTAACCGGGGATCCAGAAAATGATTTTTGAGAAAACAAAATCATTGTGAGATCCTACTGTGTAGTAGGAAGTCATGGTTAAATTTTCGGTTTAAAAGTCATACAGAACCTTGTCTGTGTTTTCGCTGACAGTACAATTTGTACCGATCAGAAAACCTTTTTGACCCGAAAATGAAAAATCATATATTTTATCACTATTTTAGTAATATAATCTATTTTGAAATTTTTTGCTCAAAAATAAAATATCAGATTTTATTTGGGTGAATTTTGGTGATAAACAATTGAAAACCCCAATCGGGTAAACGACGGAGCTGGATACGGAACTGCAGAGATATGTCAGAGGATAGAGCCAATGGCTCAACCTGGACAACTCACCTAGCGAGTCACAATGATGAGTCATCATGTTATGATGACCTTTTTGGCAAAATATCTAGAATTCCTTGCGAAATGACCTTTTTGCCATGAAAATATCCTCATCCTCTCTATAGGTAATACACGACCACCTCTATCGATGCTCCTCCATTTATTTTACTTCATCTTATCATGATGATTCATGAAAAAAAAAATTAGTTTATGTTATTTTCTTAACTTAACTTCAACCATGATTTACAACCAAAATATCTTCTTTACTTCTCCTTCAAGTTTCGGCCACCTCCATACACTCACCGTCTTCACTTTCATTTTCCAACTTGTCTTCTTTTTCATGACACAAAATTCTTCTCCTTTCTCATAGTGTAAAATTCGGCCAACTCCACCAATCGACCTTCCACTTGCTTGATTCAAAAACTAAGAGCATATCCTTACTCCTCTAATCATTCTAAGACTAAGCTATCTCACACAAATTTATATTTAGATCCTTCCTTGAAAATGGGTATTTTCTAGCCAACACCCATAAATCATCATCCATTAGCTTGTTTGAAAAACCAAGACTAGATTCATCATCCTCTAGACATTCTAAACCTCTTCTATTTCACACAAAAATCCTTTTTAAGCCTTCTAGCCAAATGGGTTTTTTTGGTGTCAAAAACTTGTTTTCTTGATTCATCAATCCTTTTACTTCAAAGTACGGTTTCTTCCATGACTCATCCTCCTTGTCCATGGCTTAACTCATGTGTATAACCCTTTTTAATTTTTGTGCTGTCTTGCTAGGTTTTCCTTGGCCAAAACCGTGAGCACCATTAGCTTGGACAACCATATTTTGCTTGTTTTTAAGTGAGCTACAAGAGGTATGGGGAGACTAACTACCATCATACCATATTGTGGGTGTGTATGTGGTTTATTTGATTATTGACTTGTTTTGAAACCCTAAGTCAAAGGGTTATATACATGTGTGTTTATGTGATCTTCTTGGAGAAATGAATGTCATGATTGTGGTTGTCTTGTGATTATACTTAGTGAAGTATATGTTTGGTTGACACATGCTTGTTTTGCTAAAAATTCATGTTTTGCTTTCTTGAATCATGAATAGGAAAGTATGCTTTAAATGTTAAAGTATATGCCATGAACTTATATATTGATACATGGTTATGCATATGTGATTGTCAACTTGATTATTGAAGTGAGAACCTTCACTTTGTTGATGCTTGGTTTTGGCCATGGCTAAAAGAAATGGCACGACAACTTCAATTTCATCAAACTATGTAATTCTAAGCTTGTTAAAAGTTTCAAAAGTAATAAAACGAAGAAGAAAATGAAAGTTTGTAAAAGTGTTTTCGAGATTCAGAAATCTGAGTTTTGGGGTTTCAACGACTCCAAAATGGTTTCAAATTGAGTTTAGGTCTTAAAAGAACAAAAATCGTGTTTTAACGGACCTAAAAGTGGAATTTTAAAGAATCGGACATATAAAATGAACACAGACATGATTTTCGACCAAAACTGATTTAGACAATTAGAAACTATTTTTAATACCTAACTAAGTGGTTTAAGACTCCAAAATGAGTTTTGGACCATGAGGGTTAAAAATCGATGAAAAAGGAATTACCCGATGAGTAATGGTAGGTGCACACCCAAAGTTGACACCTTGGTTAATCTGTACAAATATTTGGTTAATTCAGTTCATTATATGGTTAATCACGTGTAAATATTTGGTTAATTCATGATAACCCATTAATCATATAAAAAACTGAATTAACTAGATATTTGCATGTGATTAACCAAATATTTACATGATTATGAAAAATAAGCTTCATATAACCCATTAACCATATAATGAACTGAATTAACCAAATATTTACACATGATTAACCAAAGTGTCCACCTGGGTGTCAAACCCAGGTGTTCACCTATCATTACTCTTACCCGATTTTCGAATTTAGCGACGTTGGATCAAGTCTTAGGGTTTTTGAGAAAACCGTAACGTAAAGTTTAAAATCAGTATTTAATACCTTAACATGGGTATTGGAAATTAGGAAAGTGAAAGATTTGAGAAAAAAGGATCATATTTTTGAAAATATGGAGTTTAGGCCCTAAATACGAGTAAAAGGTGTAGAACCGTCTTTTAAGTATTTCAAGTATTTTCGGAAACTATTTTGAGAAGTTTGGTACTAATGTACCTAAGTTCAAATCTTACTTCAACATGGTTTAGTTTCAGCCAAAGAGTTTTCATTTTAGGCCAAAGAGACTTTTATCTTTAAAGACTAGTATTTCAAGTTAACTGGAAAACCTAAGTCAATGATGACTCAGTGAAAGTAAGAACTTAATAATTATGACTTATGGTGGAGCAAGACTATATGTCAAAATGCAAGGATGATTTATGCATCCTTACCTCCATAATACTTAATAACCAAGAGTATTTGAAGGTTTCTTGCTTGGCATGTTGTTGGTTGTGGCTTCTTAATACTCAAGAAGGGGTGTTGAATTGAGTATGGATACTTTTAAAAACTTTTCCTCTTTTTGCAAAAATGGATTCCTTTCTTTAACTTTGAAAAGGTTTTTGTCAACCAACAAAACAAAAAGTGTTTTTGTAAAAGTAATTAATACAAGACTTGAAATTTAACAAGAAAGATAAACAAAGAGATTGATTTCAAATATGAACAAACAGATTGTATCATGCAAGTTTCCTTAACCAATTGCTTAAACATACATTCACCAATAAAGCAAATAAAGAGTTAAGGGATAGAGAGAAAATGCAAACCGATATTTTATCCTGGTTCAGCTACCTCCTCTGGTAACCTACATCTAGTCCCCACATCACTGTGAGTTTCATCCACTAAATCAAAAATCAATTACAAGATTCTTTACAAGCTTCAACTCTAGGTTCCTTCTACCCAAATGACAGCTTTTCTAGACAAAGCAATCTTGCAAATCCCAAGAGTCCCTTCTACTCTTGTCAAACCACCAAGTGTCCCTTATACTCTTGATCTAAACAGTGAGAGAACCTTCTCTCTTATCTCTCTTTTACAGTAAGAAAATATTTGATTCAGATTCTAAGAAATTAGATATCACAATTTGAAGTTCTACAGAAAAACTCTAAGTTTCTCAATGAAAAGCTTTCTCAGAAAAATTCGTGTTTAATATCAATATTGAGTGAATTGTTATTGAGAAAGTGTTTGCCCATGACTTTATATAGTTATATTTCAAAAATAGATCCGTTGGGCACACTTTACAAATCAGTTAAGATCAAAACAAACTTTATATGAAAAATTCAGTTTTTCAGTCAATTGATAGTGTAATCGACGTATTAAACAAAGACTTCACTTTTTAGTCTGTGTACATCAATTTCCCAATCAATTGTGTTCTTTAATATTCTTGATCTTGAATGATACACAGATGTGTACATCGATTGTGTTCTTGAAGAAATCTTGCATTTTCAGCCCAGAAGTCTTTGCATCGATTGACCAATCGATTGCATGATGATTATCAAAAGTCCTTGCCTCTGTTTGGGCTTATGCATCGATGTACCAATCGATTGTTTCTTCATTTAAAAAGACCTTGCTTTTGTCCTGGTTTATGCATCGATGTAGCAATCGATTATATGCTTATTTCAGAAAGACTTGGCTTCTATTTTCCCTTATGTATCGATGTATCAATCGATTTACAGAAGCTAATTTGCATACTGATCAAGTAAGTCCAGAATAAATCGATGTATACATTGATGTATAGCATTTATACATAGATGTACACATAGGTTTTCATTAAAAGTTAGTTAATTAATTGAAAGTACATCGATGTACACATAGATGTACAGAACTTTCAATTAATCCTTTTTCATTCCACGTTCATTTTAACTTGTGAAAACCATTTTAATTAGTTTTGAGAGCTTAATCAAAGAGAAAAACTTAAGTGCTTTTCTTTACATAAAATCCCTAATGATCTTGCTTGAGGTCCATCTTCATGGTGCTTCATCTTCAAGCCTTCCTTCATGATCCTTGCTTTGCTCCATGATCCTTTGCATCCACTTTCCTTGCTCCATTGAAATCTTATTGAAAACTTAAGCTTGGCAAGTAGTTAGTGAATCAAAGTAATAATCAAGTTAAGTTTAGTCATTAATCAAAACATAATAGGGTCATTTATCCATAAACTCCCCTTTTTGATTGATGACAAACTTACCGTACACAACATGTTTAATATTCAATATATCACAGGAAGTATTTGAAATATCAGAGTTCCTAAATGCAGCAGTGGTTTTATCATTATTCCCCCTGTCTAATTGACAGTTCTAAAACATTTTAAACATTATAGGATCATAGTTATAACATCATTATCAAAATTCATTGTACTCCCCCTGTCTAATTGACAGTTCTAAATCATTTTAAACATGTATAGGATCATAGTTATAGCATCATTATCAAAATTCAGTGTCTTAAGATCATTAGTTCATTTTATTAGTATGATACCCTTTCTCCCCCTTTGTCATTATCAAAAAGAATTCATGGGAGATGCAAATTATATAAGCATGTTAAAACAAGGTACATATTAGAAATATATCCATCCAATGAAATCAAAGGTGCATTCATTCATATCATCAGTTAATCAACACATGGAATACATTCAATGATTTTAATAATTGTTCAAGATGAAATAACAAAAATTGAAAAACAACAAGCAAACAACATCCAAACACCATTTACAGACACACTAAGACACCCTAGGATCTAAATATCTTCATTGGTCCTTGGTTCTTTAGTGTTCTGTGAAGCTCCAGCTGCTTGGTCTTCATGATTTTCTTCCTCTTCAGGTGAAGTAGCAACAACTTCTCTTGCCATTTGCACAACATCTTCAAAAGTTGGTGTCACTTCTGGAGGTGGAGGTGCAGTGATGGGAATCCCAATGTGTAGATGCACAGTGGCCATCTGCCCTTCAAGAGTGTTGAGTTTTAAACTCATGTATTCCATGTCCTCTTGATCATCAAGTGTTTCTTGTTTTGCCTATTCTCAAAAACTTCAATCATTTTTATCTTCTTGTCCATCTTGTTCATTGCAGCTCTTGGTTCATCACCAGTTATATATCCTCACCCACTCTCCATTGACCTTAGCTAGCTTCATCTTGCTAATGGTTCCCTCACCAAACTTGAGTGACCTTCCTAGCCTGGAATCTCTCCTCATTTTCCATTGAGACCCCAAAATGCTCAAGCAGTTTCACCACCAATCAAGGGTAGGGTAAGGTAGGTCCACTTATTTTGCAATCTAGCATATGTCTTGTAATGATGTAGCTCCAGCTTAGCTGTTTCTTCTCAATCATTTCCCAAAGCATCATAATGTCATTATTTTGCAGAACAACATGATTCCCAGACCTTGGCAGAAGCATCCTGCTTAGCACATATTGCAGGAGCCTGTGCTGGATATGCATGGAACTGATGTTAATCAGTCTCCCTTTTGGTGCATTCTCAACTAGCAGCACCTTCCTAGCTTCTTCTTTGTCAAATGCTTTAATCCAAGCACTTTCTGGTCCAACTCCAGCCATATTACTTCCATGATAATCCAAACCAGTGAATTGTGGGAATTCATCAAAGGTCATCTCAATTCTCTTGTTCTTTACCTTAGAAGAAAATCCTCACTATCCATGTCAAAAGTGCAGTAAAATTCTTTGATCAAAGTAGGATATATATTACTCTTGATTTGAAGGAAACTACTCAATTTGTACTCCTCTAAAATCTTATGGAAAGTAAATCCATTTGCCTCAAAGTAATTTAAATCCACAGTCCTAGCTTCATGATTATCTCTATGCTTGAAATCATTCTTGTACAACATAATGTATTCTTCATCAGAGAAATACCTTTTAAGAAGCTCAATCTCAGTGACCAAATCATCATCTTCTTCTTTTTCCTCTGTCCTCTTTCTCTTCTTCTGATCAGTTTTCTTTTTAGGTGTTTCCTTCACCACATTCTTCTTCTTTTCTTGCTTCTTAGGTGCTGGTTTTGTAGACTCAACCACCTTCTTTCCTTTATCTTGCTTCTTCTTAGCAAGTTGCTTGATAGGAAGCTTATCTAGCCATTGAGAGGTTTGGGTTTTATCAGGTTCTCTCCTTTTAGGGCGTGAAGGTGTAGCTATGGGGGAAACTTGTTGAGGTGTAGAAGATTGAGTTGAGGAGGAAGATGTGGAGTTAGAGGGAACATGTGTAGAGGGTGAATTTTGCTTCACACGAGCCATTGGAGTGATTTTCGAGCTCTACTAGGGTTTGGGTATTTAAGATTTTGATTTGAAATGTGAAAAATTTAGAAGGAGAGACTGGAAATATACAGACCTAAGTCAGTCAATTGATGTCTCAATCGATGTATTAAAGGTTTCAGCCTAGTTAACAAATGAGCCAATCGATGTACATAGCATCATGATTGAGATTTTAAGTCTGCCAATCGATGTCTCAACCGATGCATGAGCTAAATCAGAGAGTACCAAGTTTTGAAAAATTGAATTCAATCGATGTGTCAATCGATGTATAGGCTATGTCAGAGAGTCCAATAATAGCAATATACACCAAATCGATGCACAAATCGATGTATAGGGTAAGTCAGTGAGTCCCAAGTTTTGGAAACTTCATCCAATCGATGTATACACAGGGTCAGTGTCTTTAACCCAATGTAAATCGATGTATCAGACGATACATAGGCACTTATAGTGAGTAGTGCTTCTAGGATCAGTGATTCAATTGATGTACTAATCGATTTATAGTAGATAAGTTTGAAGTTTTCAAGATTTTATAGCAGGGTAATCGATGTATCAATCGATGTATAATGACTTCCAGAAAGTCATGATTTCTGATTTTGACAAACAATCGATGTACAACATCGATGTTCTTGTCTTTCTAAGCCTAAATAGCTTGTATCAATCGATTTCATAATCGATGTAAGGGCACTAAAATCAGATTTCTAGGTTTGTACATAGATTGCACAATCTGTGTACCAACTTTGAGATATAGGATTTTGCCTAGTCAAATTGATTGTCAAATCGATGTACACACATCAAACTATCATGCATTCATCATTCAAAACATCAAGCATAGGTAGGATCAATTATTCCTAACTCTATTCTTATGAAGAAAAAGCTTTCTTTAGCCAATGGTTTAGTGAAAATATTATCTAATTGCTTAGTTGTATCAGCATATTCAATGATTATATCTCCACTCTGAATGTGATCCCTTATGAAATGATGTATTATTTCTATATGTTTGGTTCTTGAATGCATTATAGGGTTCTTAGTTAGATTTATAGCACTAGTATTGTCACATTTGATTGGCACTTTCTCTAGGAGAACTCCATAGTCAATAAGTTGTTGTTTCATCCAAAGAATTTGCGCACAACAACTTCCTGCTGCAACATATTCTGCTTCAGCAGTTGACAAAGTCACACTAGTTTGTTTCTTACTAAACCAAGAAACTAGTGAGTTTCCTAGTAAGTGGCAAGTTCAACTAGTACTCTTCCTATCCAACTTGTATCCAGCAAAGTCAGAGTCAGAATATCCTATTAAATCACATGTTGATCCTTTAGCATACCATAATCCCATTTCTTTAGTTCCTAGTAAGTATTTCATGATTCTCTTTACAACAGTTAAGTAAGATTTCTTAGGATTAGATTGATATCTTGCACACATGCAAACACTAAACATTATATAAGGTCTACTCGCAGTTAGATAAAGTAAGGAACCAATCATACCTCTACCTGGAAACATCTACTGTTTTACCTTTCTCATCTTTGTCCAAGTAACATGATGGACTCATTGGAGTAGCCATTTCCTTTGTATTCTCCATGCCAAACTTCTTCAATAGTTCTTTGCAGTACTTTGTTTGGCTTATGAAAGTCCCATCATCACATTGTTTGATTTGTAGCCCTAGGAAGAATGTAAGTTCTCCCATCATAGACATCTCAAACTCATTTTTCATAAGTTTAGCAAATTCCTTGCACAATGAATCATTAGTAGCACCAAATATAATATCATCAACATAAATTTGAACAAGTATTATGTTTTGTGATTTTCTTTTAGTGAAAGAGTTGTATCAACCTTGCCTCTTGTAAAACCTTTTTGCAGTAAAAAGTTACTTAATCTTTCATACCAAGCTGTTGGAGCTTTTTTAAGTCCATACAAGACTTTATTGAGTTTATACACATGATTAGGAAAATCATTTATTTCAAAACCAGGTGGTTGACCAACATACACTTCTTCTTGTATATAACCATTTAATAATGCACTCTTAACATCCATTTGATATAACTTGAAATCCATAATACATGCATATGCTAACAACATTCTAATAGCTTCTAATCTAGCCACAGGAGCATATGTGTTGCGTATCCGACAAGTGTACCAGTTTGTTGCAAGTAATAAAAACATGGTAAGAAATACCGAGGTCGAACACAAGGATTGGGACACCAATTTAACCAAATTATCAAGGAAATTCAAAGTGTTTGACTAAGTCAATGACAAGTGCTTGAGAAGAGAGAGAAAATTAGATAAGAAAAGATAACAAGATCAATTATCTAAATTACGCTAACAGATAACAACGAGAATTAATTAATAAGGCTCTAAGGTCACGAATCCACCTACCCTATCAAGCAAGTTACCCAAGTATTTTTCTTCTTATCCCTATGTTCAAATTCTTTGTCAACTAGGAACCCTCAATTATCCTAATTTCACTGCCGCTTTTCAAAAGGAAATATCTATACTTGCAAATTGTCAATCTGTCGATATGTTCAAATCACAATTAGATTCTTTAAGTTCTTGGTTCCCTATAGTGATTGCACCGATTTCCTATTCTATGTCTAGTATTCAAACGGTGTTCTTAATTCAAGTTCTAAGTACGAATTGCCTGCCAACATCAACGCACTAGACTAGTTAACCACAGTCCCTTATGATTAACACAAACAAAATCAGAATTAAGAAACAAGAAAAAAGACAAGGGAATAAGAAAATATTACTTGAATTCACTATGCCATCAAAGGTGGATTCATTGTTCCCTTAGAATAGGGAATTAGTTCCTCATAGAGACGAAAACAATGATCAAAGAATTTATAGAATTCATCCTCAAAGAAACTGAAATACAACCCACTACACAGCTCTAAGCAAACTAGGATTACAACCAAAATTCAAAACTCTTCTCTTCCGACCAAAAGTAAGCTATTTATAATGTTTGGGATTTGCGCGTGCTCACGAGGCGAGCATGGATTCGCCAATCGAATCTTAAGTTGGCGCCAGTTCAAATTTAAGTGTTTCGTGAGGCGAGACTGAATGGTCTTCAATTCCCTAAGTCTGGTTCGCGAGGCGAGCACTACCCCGCGAGGCGAGGCTGAATGGCTGCCTGCTCCTGCTTAATCTGCACCTCTGGCTTGCGAGGCGAGCTGTTGTCCGTGAGGCGAATAAGCCAATTTTACCTTTTTGCTTGTTTTCTTCATTTTCCTAGCTTCCTCGAGCTTCACTTTTAACCTGAAAAATAAAAGGAGAAATAAAATGATAAAACTACTCCAAATTAACCAAAATTCCTAAAAATTAGCAAAAAAGACTCAAGACCTTGCCTTGGGACAAAAGGAGCCAAATTTAGGTGGTTAGCGAGGTCAAATCGCTTAATTAGCATAAAAAACCTTAACCTTTCTAGCTATAAAACTAGATAATCTAGAGGCTTATCAATATGTCTCATCATAGTCAATTCCTTCTTCTTGATTATAGGCTTTGGCTACTAATCTAGCTTTATTCCTTACTATGATACCATTTTCATCAAGCTTATTCCTAAACACCCATTTTGTACCAGTTATCTTTTTATTCTTGGGTTTTGGAACAAGTTCTCAAACTTTATTTCTTTCAAACTGATTAAATTCTTCTTGCATTGCCATAATCCAGTTTTCATTAACTATTGCATCATCTATAGTTTTAGGTTTAATTTGAGATACAAAAGCCATGTTATTACATGCATTTCTTAAGGAATGTCTAGTAGTTACCCCTTTGGTTATTTCACCAATAATGTTCTACAGAGGGTGATTCCTTGCAGTTTTCCACTACTTAGGTAGTTCTTCATATTGTTCTTCTGCTGGAATTTCTACTACTCCATCCACTTTTGCATTGACTTGTTTTTCTTCAATTTGAGTCGCTTCTAAAGTTTCTGCAACATCATAAAAAACATCCTTTCTCAACCATTTGTGTAACAGCCTGATTTTTAATTACGCTGTTTAATCGGTTAAAATATAATTAATTATATTTTAATCTGAGAGTTAGAAAGTGATTTTAAATAATTTAAAATCATATTCATAGTCTCTCTTATGGTAGAAGGTTACGATAAAAATTTGGGTTGAAAATTCAGACGGAACCCGGTCTGCGTTTTCACTGACAGTATAATTTTATACTGACAGAAAACCCTAATTTGACCCGAAAAATGAAATTTGTAGATTTTTTTATATTTTGTCCATGAGGAAGTCTACTTTCCAAATTTCTGATCAGAAATAAAATATTATGTTTATTCGGACGAATTTTGGTAAAAGTTCGGACGGAAAACAGTCGGTGTTTTCACTGACAGTAAGATTTTAATGATCAGAAAACCTAATTTTGACTCGTAAACGAAATGGTTTTTATTTAAATCATATTTCCAACGAGTTTGATTAGTTTGAAAATTTTCAGTCGAAAACGAAATATTACGCTTTTATACGGGCGTAAAACCCTAATCGGGGAGCCGACGGAGTCAGCAAACTAATCGGGCAGAGACCCGTCAAGTGATAGGGACAACGAGTCATACATGATGACTCATGGAGTATGAGTCACCAAGCATTTATGAGCATTAAATGCAAGTAATCATGACATTTAGGTAAAAAGACCAAAATACCCCCAAGCTTTCGCGGGTATTAACAAGACGCATCTACGCACTCTTAACCACTCATTTTACGTGGTTGAAAACCTCCCAAATCTCTCCAATTCGTGCATCCACCTCCAATAAATATTACCTATTTCATTTTACTTTCGTTTCATTATTTTCCTCTCAAAAACTGAAATCGGGTAAACGACGGAGCTACGTACGGAATTTCCGGGAACCGCTAATGGATAAGATCGATGACTCATTGGTGAGTCATTTTGTGTGGCCCAAAATCAGCCACACCTCCATCAAATGTGAGCCACATATTATTAACCATGGTTAGCCAAAATAACCTTAGTTAAGTTAATTATAACCTTAGTTAAGTTAATTATAACCTTAGTTAAGCTTATATTAATTTAATAATCACAAAACCCATTAAACCAATTCCTTTTAACCAAACAAGGCATAAGATTACTCCTATAAATACCCCAAAACCGTGGCCTCCCTCCCTCACCATTTCACTCATCTTCTTCATTCTCTTCATCTTCCCCACCAACCAAGTTACAAAACCCTAAGAACACCGAATTCCCACCAAACATATGACCCTCTTACTTTATGAAACTCGTAAAACACTCAACATAAAAGTTGTTCCTCTTTCTCTTTTCTTTCCAACAAGATAAAGGTCATCAAAAACGGATAAGTGGATTGGGAGATAGGCTCAAAATACCGAAACTGCCCAGAATTCTCAGCAACCCACGAAACAGCAGAAAGAAGGTCCTTTGCACCCATGTTATGATCCGAACTGAATGAAACCTTAAACACCAAAGTTGTTCCTTTTCTTATTATATTTCTATCAAGCCAAAGTTCGTGATTTTTGGATGAGTATATTGTGAGATACACTCACAATACCATCACACCCTCAAGCTGTCCAGTTTTCAACATAGTGAAGGTTGATCATTTCTTCATTTCTTCAATCTTCAAGAGGTAAAAGCTCATCTCCTTGATCATATAAGCTTTCATATTCATGTATTTCTCATGTTTATGCCATGAATCATATTTTTCCATTCCTAGATCTAGAACTTCAAATAATTCTATAAAATTGTAGAAAAATCCTTTTAATGTGAAACCAATTTCTATGATCTTGTGATGTCTTCCACTTTCATTATCCAAGAGCATGTAATCAAAAAAATTTTCCTTCCCTACTTTCTTTAAGTGGCCGAACCTAGCCCTAAAGTGTCATAGATGGTTGTTAGTTGATAAATTATAATTATGTTGTTTGGTTGAAGGTGGTTGTGTTAACTCGTGACGGAATAACGAGGATCGTCGTGTACGTGTTTCCGGTGCAAACTCAGGTGGGAGAAAGAACCATTCCATCGTCGGAACCGATAAGTAGCATATAATTTATAATAATGGTGTAGGCGACCTAAACCCTACTAGAAGTCGAGTAATCGACAAGACCAAAATCACATTGGAAACCTTTTCCATAAAATCAATGGTGATTCAGGGATTGTAGGTTTATCGACATTAAGGTTGATTTTATGATGTTGAGGATGTTTGGCTTTATTTATTATTTGATCTGATTGTGATATGCTGGCTGTGATAATTTGTTTTAAGTGATATTTTATGGTGTTTGATTATTTTATTGATATTATGTTGATATTTATTAACCGTTGATGGATGATTTGCTTTTATTATTTATATCGAATTGATACTTTATGATATGGATGTTAATATGCTGTTTTGAGGTTGGAATGGTATATGTCTGGGTAATTTCTGGCTAAGGAAAAACTTGGTATTTAAGCGTGTTTATCACCACCTCTTTTTCCTGGGAAGTTATCCGGTATACTATTCGTAGTTCTTAAATTTGGTGATTTTTATTCTGTTGAATGATATTTTATGATGATTAATATGTTTATGTGAGAATGTATTATAGCTTGATGATAATTGAATTGCTTGGTTCAACAATATTCTGATATATGGTTAGAGATGATATGCCTGGTTTGATAAATTGCTTAGTTGATTTTAAGGAAAGATATATATTGCTCGGAGGTATTTTGTTTGGGTGAGAGTTTTGAATATGAATTAGAAGTGCCTCACTATTATTTTATAGAAGTGATGTGATATAGAGTGTAAGTGGAGGTTATGAGGAAAAGCTTGAGGTACTAGGTTGTTATTGATAAAAGTCAGTGAGAATCATGTGTTGCATTGTTGTTCATAACCGTGTATTTGAGATACACGAGGTCCGAAGTTCTTGTAGACCGTTCCAAATTAGAATTTAAGTTGTGCAGCTATAGTGTCATTGCTTTGCATGAGCACCCTTGACCGAGTTGAGAGAGAGAACCGGGGTGTGCACCGCGTGATCTTGTGCAGCTATAGTGTCATTGCTTTGCATGAGCATTCTCACCATAGATGTACACCATGGGTGTGAATGTGCAGCCGTTGGGAACGTGTCACTTGGACGACCGACCGACATTCCTAACGAGGGATGTGTGACAGATTAGCGTGTCACGTCAAGCATAAAGGTTTAGTTGCATGAGTTGGAGGGTAGAGGATGATATAGTGAATTGAGGATGATTGTTGATTTTGAATGATGCGTGTCTGTGACTATTATTGTATTATATGCTATGAATCTTTTCCACTTATGATGATAGAACTGTTTCTTATCTCCCTATTTCTATATTTTTGTGTATGTCTACTTTGTTACATTAGAAGACCAGATGGACGAATATGTTGCCGAGGAGATGGATGAAGCCTTGTACGAGACGGAGGTTGTTGAGGAGTTGAATGGCATTCCGTATGAAGATGACGCTGGAGAACAACCTACTGATTCTAATAATATAAAGTAGTAAGTTTAGGGCTAGTGAGTCATATAAGATGTTTCTTGTTTTCAGTTAGTTATAAGCATGTTTGTATGAATAAATACTGGTGTGGGATCCTACTGAGAGGATACCCTAAACCGTGTTGTGTAAAATAAAGAATAATTATGTGTGTATTTATGTAATATAGTTTTGGTGTGTTTTGTATTTGTAGAAGTTATATGATTATTATTTAAGTTTTAATTTTTACGTATTTTCAACAGTAAGCGCGCGATTAAGTAAATAAATATTAAGGTTTTAATGTAATAATACAATGGGGCACAACGGGGTGTCTCATTTGGTGGTATCAGAGCAGTTCGATTCTAATCGGACTGTGAGGTCTAGGATGTTGTTACTGGCCGTGTCTAGTTGAGTCCACATCGGATTTTAACTATGCTTAGAAGTTGGGTAGTGTGTCCGAACCCGATGCGATAATTAGCATTAGTATGGCATATGGTATTTATATACCTATCTATGTAGTATTATATGTCATACTGATGAGAGAGGATGATTTCTGTTACAGAATCATGGCTAATGGAAGAAGAAGTCCAATTATTAGTGGTGACGGATCTCCTGAGGGAACCATTGGAGCTGACAACGGTGAGGTTAATCCTACTGGAAATGGAGGAGAGTCATCTGTGACTCCCAATATCATGGAAACAATAGCTGCTGCGTTGCTATTACAAACACAACAGAATACAAAGACGCTATAAATAAACAAAGAGCAGCAGGAACTGCAAAATCAAATAAACAGCCATTGAAACTGAAGAGGCAGAATTGATTACTTTCCTAAAAGGGAAGCCACCACAGTTTCGAGGGGATTATGACCCAAAGAAGGCAGAATGGTGGGTACAAGAGATAGAGAAGATATTTGACACCATGCGCTCCATGGAGGAGAGGAAAGTGACTTATGCTGCATACATGTTAACTAGAGAAGCAGAGTCTTGGTGGAGAGGTAAGATAACAATACTGGAGTTAGAGGGTAGGATTATCTGCTGGCAGTTGTTTACTGAATGCTTCTTCGAGAAGTATTTTCCGAATGTAGTCCGACGTGTGAAGGAGAGGAAGTTTACTAGTCTCCGACAAGGAAACATGACTGTAGGCGATTATGTATCACGCTTTGAGGCTCTGATTAATTTTTCAGAATTCTATCAGAGATTCCCAGACGAGGATTGGCGGTGTAAAAGGTTTGAAGAAAGATTGCGACATGAGCTGCGAAAAGCTGTAATGTATTTAGATATTCAGTGTTTTCCGGAGTGGGTTGATAGTTGCAGTGCTATAGAAAGCATAGACCAGAAGCAAGATACTGAGCTGAAACAACCAAGAAGTAGAGGCCCTAATCGTTCAGGTTCTCCAAGGAAGGTAGAGAGTGGTTCTCAATGGAGATGGGGACCATATACTAAACCAGTGCAGACAGCTGCACCAACACTAGTGGTTAGATCGGATCAACAACAACAAGTCTATGCTTGCTTCGGATGCGGAGGATCGCATCATTTTAGAGATTGCACGGAAAAACCTAGTTGTTTCCATTGTGGTAAACCGGGTCATTATGCTCGTAAGTGTAGACAGAGAAATAGGCAGCAGACGGTAGCTACTGATAAAGGAGCTGGAAGTTATGGAGGTGAAGCAAGGAGAAGAGATCTAGGAGCAGGTCAGCAGCCACAGAAGAGCTTAGCTTGCTTTAGATGCGGAGGACCTCATCATGTTAGAAATTTCAAGGAGAAAACTAGTTGCGTCCATTGTGGAAAACCCGGTCATATAGCTAGAGATTACGAACAGTGGGTCATTGGGAGAGTGTTTACAGTGAGGGGAGTTGAACCTTCTCACTCTGCAGATCTCATATAAGGTATGTGTCTGACATCAGTGTCATATAGCTGTTAAGAATATGACATTTATTGTAAACACTTGTCGATAATCTTACGGAAGTGGAAATCGTGTTCTTGGTGGGAAAGTCTGAAGATGGTGACGGAAATCCGTAAGTTTTGTTAGTTAGTCGGTTGTGGTTTTCCTGCTTGTTTAAAATCAAGTACAGTGAAAGTATAGATTGTTGTGGGATAATTGGTATTAAGGGAACTTTATCTTAAGTGCTTGATATATTTGGATAGTATGGGTAGTCCTTGAAAATAATAAAGAGATAACGAATTAGTTTGGAGCTTATCGAGTATAGGATTCATTTGGTTGAAGCTTTGTAGCCTTTTATTTTTGAGATAATGGTTATAATGATATGTTGTTCTTGTTTAAATGGTGAGTTAGGATTTCACCTTAACCTCTGATGGTTATGGATTACAATTAAGACTTGATTGAGCAACATATAATCTAGGTATAGTACCTAAGTATTGTTTCCCTATAGTAGGATAAATAGGAAGTGATGGGAGTTTTGAGATATAGATATGACTGGTAAGATTAAGATCGGTATCAGTGAGTAAGACAATTACTATAAATCAAATGTTGATCGAGGCATAGTATCATTATGGATTCTAGGGCAATGATTAATGATCGTAGTTAAGATGGATTGTATGAGTTTGGGAAGAGTAAACGAAAGTGTATATAGTAATTTCATCTAAGTTGAATATGAGCTTTCACCTAAGTGGAAGATGAGCGAGAAAAGATGATTTCGATGTAAATTGAGGTTACTAGAGAAATTCAAATTTGTTAAGTTAGATAATCCTAACAGGTGTTGATCTTTTGATTGCAATTTATCTTACGGAGTGTTGAGATGTTTATTTGGAGATTTGAAAGGTGTGATTTTGATATAATCCAGAATAGTGAAATACATTCTAAGGAACTAAGACTGTGATTGGATACATGAAGTAGGAAGTTAGGGTAGTTCGATTGTGGTGTTAATTACGGCTGCTAGATGTTGAAATAAGATTCTTTAGAGGATCAGTAGTAAGAAGAGGAAGGGACTAAGTTTTGATTATGTCCTTTAAGGATGTTAGATCAAGTTGGAAAGGTTAAGAACAATGAATAGAATACAGTGATGGATAAGTTCGAGGATAAATAGAATAATATAAGAATGAATTATGTTATGAAGTTACCGCTGTTACCTAGGGGAAAAACAGCGATGAGAAATATAATGTGAGATCTTTAGATTAAGATACGATTACAAGATAATGGCTAGTTTGAGTTAAGAAATTCCGAGGACGGAATTTTTTTCTAAGAGGGGTAGTAATGTAACAGCCTGATTTTTAATTACGCTGTTTAATCGGTTAAAATATAATTAATTATATTTTAATCTGAGAGTTAGAAAGTGATTTTAAATAATTTAAAATCATATTCATAGTCTCTCTTATGGTAGAAGGTTACGATAAAAATTTGGGTTGAAAATTCAGACGGAACCCGGTCTGCGTTTTCACTGACAGTATAATTTTATACTGACAGAAAACCCTAATTTGACCCGGAAAATGAAATTTGTAGATTTTTTTATATTTTGTCCATGAGGAAGTCTACTTTCCAAATTTCTGATCAGAAATAAAATATTATGTTTATTCGGACGAATTTTGGTAAAAGTTCGGATCGAAAAGCGATCGGTGTTTTCACTGACAGTAAGATTTTAATGATCAGAAAACCTAATTTTGACTCGTAAACGAAATGGTTTTTATTTAAATCATATTTCCAACGAGTTTGATTAGTTTGAAAATTTTCAGTCGAAAACGAAATATTACGCTTTTATACGGGCGTAAAACCCTAATCGGGGAGCCGAATTTGTTCAAAACGACTGCGAGAGACCCGTCAAGGGATAGGGACAACGAGTCATACATGATGACTCATGGAGTATGAGTCACCAAGCATTTATGAGCATTAAATGCAAGTAATCATGACATTTAGGTAAAAAGACCAAAATACCCCCAAGCTTTCACGGGTATTAACAAGACGCATCTACGCACTCTTAACCACTCATTTTAGGTGGTTGAAAACCTCCCACATCTCTCCAATTTCGTGCATCCACCTCCAATAAATATTACCTATTTCATTTTGCTTTCGTTTCATTATTTTCCTCTCAAAAACTGAAATCGGGTAAACGCAGCCAGCTACGTACGGAATTTCCGGGAACCGCTAATGGATAAGATCGATGACTCATTGGTGAGTCATTTTGTGTGGCCCAAAATCAGCCACACCTCCATCAAATGTGAGCCACATATTATTAACCATGGTTAGCCAAAATAACCTTAGTTAAGTTAATTATAACCTTAGTTAAGTTAATTATAACCTTAGTTAAGCTTATATTAATTTAATAATCACAAAACCCATTAAACCAATTCCTTTTAACCAAACAAGGCATAAGATTACTCCTATAAATACCCCAAAACCGTGGCCTCCCTCCCTCACCATTTCACTCATCTTCTTCATTCTCTTCATCTTCCCCACCAACCAAGTTACAAAACCCTAAGAACACCGAATTCCCACCAAACATATGACCCTCTTACTTTATGAAACTCGTAAAACACTCAACATAAAAGTTGTTCCTCTTTCTCTTTTCTTTCCAACAAGATAAAGGTCATCAAAAACGGATAAGTGGATTGGGAGATAGGCTCAAAATACCGAAACTGCCCAGAATTCTCAGCAACCCACGAAACAGCAGAAAGAAGGTCCTTTTCACCCATGTTATGATCCGAACTGAATGAAACCTTAAACACCAAAGTTGTTCCTTTTCTTATTATATTTCTATCAAGCCAAAGTTCGTGATTTTTGGATGAGTATATTGTGAGATACACTCACAATACCATCACACCCTCAAGCTGTCCAGTTTTCAACATAGTGAAGGTTGATCATTTCTTCATTTCTTCAATCTTCAAGAGGTAAAAGCTCATCTCCTTGATCATATAAGCTTTCATATTCATGTATTTCTCATGTTTATGCCATGAATCATATTTTTCCATTCCTAGATCTAGAACTTCAAATAATTCTATAAAATTGTAGAAAAATCCTTTTAATGTGAAACCAATTTCTATGATCTTGTGATGTCTTCCACTTTCATTATCCAAGAGCATGTAATCAAAAAAATTTTCCTTCCCTACTTTCTTTAAGTGGCCGAACCTAGCCCTAAAGTGTCATAGATGGTTGTTAGTTGATAAATTATAATTATGTTGTTTGGTTGAAGGTGGTTGTGTTAACTCGTGACGGAATAACGAGGATCGTCGTGTACGTGTTTCCGGTGCAAACTCAGGTGGGAGAAAGAACCATTCCATCGTCGGAACCGATAAGTAGCATATAATTTATAATAATGGTGTAGGGCGACCTAAACCCTACTAGAAGTCGAGTAATCGACAAGACCAAAATCACATTGGAAACCTTTTCCATAAAATCAATGGTGATTCAGGGATTGTAGGTTTATCGACATTAAGGTTGATTTTATGATGTTGAGGATGTTTGGCTTTATTTATTATTTGATCTGATTGTGATATGCTGGCTGTGATAATTTGTTTTAAGTGATATTTTATGGTGTTTGATTATTTTATTGATATTATGTTGATATTTATTAACCGTTGATGGATGATTTGCTTTTATTATTTATATCGAATTGATACTTTATGATATGGATGTTAATATGCTGTTTTGAGGTTGGAATGGTATATGTCCGGTAATTTCGGCTAAGGAAAAACTTGGTATTTAAGCGTGTTTATCACCACCTCTTTTTCCCGGAAGTTATCCAGGTATACTATTCGTAGTTCTTAAATTTGGTGATTTTTATTCTGTTGAATGATATTTTATGATGATTAATATGTTTATGTGAGAATGTATTATAGCTTGATGATAATTGAATTGCTTGGTTCAACAATATTCGATATATGGTTAGAGATGATATGCCTGGTTTGATAAATTGCTTAGTTGATTTTAAGGAAAGATATATATTGCTCGGAGGTATTTTGTTTGGGTGAGAGTTTTGAATATGAATTAGAAGTGCCTCACTATTATTTTATAGAAGTGATGTGATATAGAGTGTAAGTGGAGGTTATGAGGAAAAGCTTGAGGTACTAGGTTGTTATTGATAAAAGTCAGTGAGAATCATGTGTTGCATTGTTGTTCATAACCGTGTATTTGAGATACACGAGGTCCGAAGTTCTTGTAGACCGTTCCAAATTAGAATTTAAGTTGTGCAGCTATAGTGTCATTGCTTTGCATGAGCACCCTTGACTGAGTTGAGAGAGAGAACCAGGGTGTGCACCGGCGGTACTGTGCAGCTATAGTGTCATTGCTTTGCATGAGCATTCTCACCATAGATGTACACCATGGGTGTGAATGTGCACCGGCGTTGGGAACGTGTCACTTGGACGACTGACTGACATTCCTAACGAGGGATGTGTGACAGGATTAGCGATGTACGCGGCGGCATAAAGGTTTAGTTGCATGAGTTGCAGGGTAGAGCATGATATAGTGAATTGAGGATGATTGTTGATTTTGAATGATGCGTGTCTGTGACTATTATTGTATTATATGCTATGAATCTTTTCCACTTATGATGATAGAACTGTTTCTTATCTCCCTATTTCTATATTTTTGTGTATGTCTACTTTGTTACATTAGAAGACCAGATGGACGAATATGTTGCCGAGGAGATGGATGAAGCCTTGTACGAGACGGAGGTTGTTGAGGAGTTGAATGGCATTCCGTATGAAGATGACGCTGGAGAACAACCTACTGATTCTAATAATATAAAGTAGTAAGTTTAGGGCTAGTGAGTCATATAAGATGTTTCTTGTTTTCAGTTAGTTATAAGCATGTTTGTATGAATAAATACTGGTGTGGGATCCTACTGAGAGGATACCCTAAACCGTGTTGTGTAAAATAAAGAATAATTATGTGTGTATTTATGTAATATAGTTTTGGTGTGTTTTGTATTTGTAGAAGTTATATGATTATTATTTAAGTTTTAATTTTTACGTATTTTCAACAGTAAGCGCGCGATTAAGTAAATAAATATTAAGGTTTTAATGTAATAATACAATGGGGCACAACGGGGTGTCTCAATTTGGGGTTAGTTTCATCAAATGTAACATGTACAGATTCTTCAATTGTTTGAGTTCTTCTATTGAAGATTCTAAAAGCTTTACTAGATGATGAATAGCCTAGGAAAATACCTTCATTGGCTTTAGCATCAAATTTGCCTAGATTATCCTTTCCATTGTTTATCAAAAAATACTTACAACCAAATACACGAAAGTGAGCAATATTTGGTTTCCTTCCCTTATATAACTCATATGGAGTTTTCTTCAATATTGGTCTAATTAGGACTCTATTTAGTACATAGTAATATGTACTTACAGCGTCTGCCCAAAAGTATTTTGGCACATTAGAGTCATTCAAAATGGTTCTAGCAATCTACTCAAGAGATCTATTTTTCCTTTCAACTACTCCATTTTGATGTGGAGTTCTAGGTGCTGAAAATTTGTGTTGTATACTATGTTCATCACAGAAATTATCAAACTCCTCATTTTGGAATTCACCTCCATGATCACTCCTAATTGATACAATTTTGATGTCTTTCTCATTTTGAACAAACTTAGCCACTTTCTTAAAAGCAGAAAAGGCTTCACTTTTGTGTGCTAAAAAGTATGTCCAAGTAAATCTAGAGAAATCATCAACAATTACAAGAGCATAAAGATTTCCACCAAAACTTTTTGTTCTAGAAGGACCAAAAAGATCCATATGCAACAATTGTAAAGGTCTACTAGTTGAAACAATGTTTTTAGCTTCGAAAGAAGTTTTTACTTGTTTACCCTTTTGACAAGCATCACATAAACCATCTTTAATAAACTTCTTAGGTAAACCAATTACAAGTTCTTTGGAAATCAATTTGTTCAAGTGATCCATGTGAATATGAGCTATTCTCTTATGCCAAAGCCAATTTTCTTCTTCTTTTTAAATTAAACAGCATGCATCATTAGAAGGTAAATTGTCCAAATCTAGCATATAGATGTTAATAACTCTATTTCCAATCAACTTCATGTAACTATCATGTCTAGATTCAATCATACGCATGTTTGAGTTAAAGTCTACCTTATACCCTTTGTCATAAAGTTGACTTATGCTCAATAGGTTATGTTTGAGCCCTTCCATATAGAGAACTCCTTCAATCTTAGTTGCTGCACTTTTTCCAATTGTGCCAACACCAAGAATTCTTCCTTTGTTGTTGTCACCATATGTTACATTTCCACCTTGTTTGGAAGTGAAGGAAGAAAATTTTGTGACGTCTCTCATGTGTTTGGAGCAGCCACACCTACAAAAAACAGGATTTTCATGTTTTTTCTTTTGGTACCCAAATCTGGTTGGGTCCTTTGGTGTTAGTCATGACATATGTTCCCTTAGAAACCCATATTTTCTTGACACTTATCCTTGAAGGATTCCTAAAACAGCAAGTAGAAGCAGTATGTAATTTTCTTGCACAGTAGAAACATTTTACAAAAGGACTAGTAGAAGATTTAGGTGCAACAGATAGTTTCTTAAAAGCTTTTTCATGCTTTCTAGTTTGTAACCTATTCCAGCTTTATCATATATACTCTTTTTTGTTGTCCTAATATGGCATTTAGATGATCTCTTCCCATTATGAATTTAGATTTAGTACTTTTCAGTTTTTCTACCTCTTTTTCCAGAATATTGCAATTAGAGCATGTAGAACTAGATTCACTTAGCCTACTATTTTTAGCTTCTAATTCTTTATTCTTAATTTGAAGAGATGCATAATCAATACATTGTTTAGCAATGACTTTCCTAGATGACATTAATTGCATAGTAATTTTCAGATATTCACTACGCAATTCATCAAAAGCATCTTGTAGTTCATCATAGGTAGGAGGAAGATCATTTACCTTATCTCCATTTTCATTGTCACTTTGATAGTTAGCCATGAGACAAAGATTGGCCTCTTCTTGCTCAGAATCTTCAGAGGAATCCATAACATTTTTCTCCCAAGCTATGTATGCTCTTCTTGGCTTTCTATTTTTATTGTCCTTGGACTCATGATTGTCATGCTTGTCCTTCTTTTGAAGTTTAGGACACTCATTCTTGTAATGTCCAGGTTTTCCACATTCATAGCACTTCACATTTGATGTTGAACTTTCATCTTTTGAAGTGTTCTTGGAAAAGAAGTTTGAGGGCTTTTTGTTGAAGGATTTCTTCTTTTTGAGGAATCTTTTGAATTTCTTGACTAGCAGTCCCATATCCTCTTCAGAATCTTCATCCTCTTCAACTTCTTCATCTTCACCACTATCAAGAACTTCTTTGGAGACATGTGCCTTAACTGATAAGCCTTTCTTCTTTTTCTCCTTCTCTTCATGATCATTCAACCTATGACGCTCCATCTCGTGATCTTTGAGCTTTCCAAATAGTGTAGCAATGTTCATGGTTTCTAAGTCTCTTGGTTCAGCTATTGCAGTAATATTTGGTTGCCATTCTCTTGTAAAACATCTCATAACCTTGTTGATTTGTTGTTCATGTGAAATACTCTTTCCAAGTCCATTCAATTGAATCATAATGTGAGTGAATCTCATCTGCATATCATTGATGTCTTCACCATTCTTCATGTGAAAGAGTTAATACTTGTGCATGAGTGAGTTCATTCTTGCTCTCTTCACATTGGTTGTTCCTTCATGAGTACGTAATTTGTAGTGTATCCCACATTTACTTAGTTGTCTTACAATTTGAGACCCTGAAAAATTCATCATAGCTCAAGGCAACAGTTATAATATTTTTAGCTTTAGCATTATAACCTACTCTCTTCTTGTCCTCATCATTCCATTCACTTCTAATATTTTCTTTCTTGGTGCCATTTGCATCAAGAGTGTGAGGGATGTATGGACCATTCTCAACAGCATCTAATACATCAATGCCACTAGCCTCAAGGAATATCAACATCCTTTCTTTCCACTACATATAGGCAGTGCCATTGAAAGCAAGGGGTCTTGCTAGAGAAGCCCGTTCTCCCAAGATGTCATTTGAAGACATCCTCTTTACATTGATTGATCAATCGATTGCATGATGATTATCAAAAGTCCTTGCCTATGTTTGGGCTTATGCATCGATGTACCAATCGATTGTTGCTTCATTTAAAAAGACCTTGCTTCGTTACGGATTATGCATCGATGTACCAATCGATTGTATGTTTATTTCAGAAAGACTTCGCTTCTGTTTTCCCTTATGAATTGATGTATCAATTGATTTAAAGAAGCTAATTTGAATACTAATCAAGTAAGTCCAGAATCAATCGATGTATACATTGATGTATGACATTTATACATAGATGTACACATAGGTTTTCATTAAAAATTAGTTAATTAATTGAGAGTACATCGATGTACACATAGATGTACAGAACTTTCAATTAATCCTTTTTCATTCTAAGTTCATTTTAACTTATGAAAACCATTTTAATTAGTTTTGGAAATAGACAACTATAAACATGATAAGGGGGGTTGAATTGTGTTTATCAGAAATTAAAACAAAGTTAAAAACTTTTCGCACACAAAAGCTAGGTTCAGACAAGTGTGAAAAACACTGCACAGACAGGTGACCTGTCTGGTGTGATTTTACCAGAAAAACACACAAACACACAACTTGAAAACAAGTTTGATATTCACACTTTAACCCCTTTAGTTAGATAACATATAATATAATTAAAGCAACTAAAGAGTTTAAGGGAAGAGAGATAAACACAATTATTTATCTTGGTTCACCCTTTAACACTAGGGCTAGGTCCAGTCCTTGGCAGCACCAAGTTTTCTCCACTATAACTGATCAGGCTATAGACACCAAGTATTCTTTGCACACCTAGCCTCTTTAGGCTTCAAGACAAGTATTCTTTGCTCACCTAGCCTCTTCAGGCTCACTCAAGTTTGTTTGAGAGAAGATTGTAATTAATACAATTTGCAAGTCTTTCAATAACACTCATAAGAGTGAATTAAATGTAAGCTTAGAAAGACTGCGTAATAACTTCAAATGATTGAAGAATACAGATTGAAAGAATGAAGAAATGAATGCACAGAGTAATTGCTCTTTAATGCTGTGTGTTCTCTGTCTTCATCTTCAATGACTTATGTATTTATAGCGTTCAAGCATTTAAGATCCGTTAGAGACATTCCTTCAAATGTTGGCTTCAAGCAGAGCTCCATTAAATGCAATAGAGTCGTTCTGGGTAGCCATTAATGCAATAGGAACGTTGGTTGTACTCTAACAAGGAGGATCAGGGATTTATGCATCATGCAGTAGCCACATCAGAGTTGTGTAGAATGGTTTTGTACTTTACAGAGCACATTTCCCTTTTCATGTAATAACTAGGAGTACTGGGGAATAAAGCATGTTGGAAACATTCTTTAATTGGACTTCGTTTCTGATCTCCTAGGTTGCTTGTGAGAATGACCTTCTGACTTTCTTGATAAGTTTGAGAGAGAAAGCTCCAGAGTCTTCTACAAGAAGGGACAGCTTTCGAAAGCTCTTCCTACTTGTGTTCCTCATCAAAGGACCACAAACGAGTGTGAGAGCATCGCAGAGACAAGTTGAAACTTCAGTGCAGACAGTCAACATCCTAGTCAGTAGAGAGGTTGACTTTTGCTTCTCCAGACAGGTGGTCTTTTAAAGTGGGCAGACAAGTGAGAAAAAGAATTCTTACTATTGTGATCTGCGCACTGGATAGACAAGTTAGCAACCAATATGAAGGTTAATTAAATCATTAACTAATGTTTAGTTTTCATCAAAACTTAGGGTAAATGCACATCAGACATTTTAGACAAACATTAAGATGATTTAATGAACCTTAGAAAATATCAATTGATAAGATAACAGGACTCAGACGGGTTGAAATTTTCTTAACCAGATAGGTTGTGCAGACAGGTGCACTTAGGTTCAATTCATATTAGGAGTTCTTAAAGCAAAGAGCATATAACACATTATCAGAGTTAAATCGCACATAGTATTTTACCAGTTCAGAGTGTACTTAACTTAGAGGTATTTGTTTAGAAATTAAGATAAATTATGCTGCTCGGACAGATAGACAGGTTCAATTTTAATCATCTTAATCTTTACTTTCTCCCCCTTTTGTCAACAACAAAAAGGAAATAGATATAATTCAGAAAAGTATAAGATAGTAAAGATAAAAGACAAAATATGTATTTTATTCATCATAAGCTTTGTACAAGGCAGTTCCTAAAAACAGAAACTACTTAAGCTGACTAAAAAGCAAAACAGAGATTCAACTCTCTTTTCTAACAACATCCTAGCATGCCTTTCTTCATCCAGTTGTCTTATAGTTTCTTCTAGCTGAGCTTGAAGTAGATTGATGCTATGTAGATCCACCATCGGAGTAGTGGGAACTTCTGTGGTCAAGCTAGCTGATATAGCAGACTGGTCTGAGTGCCAGGGCAAGGCTAAGACTGGGGATGCTTTGGGCACAGAAAAAGGTGAATAAATACGAGGGAAGACACACTGATGAAGTGTTCTAAAATAAAAGAAAGATAGAAAAGCAAGTTTAAACAAAGGTCTGATTCTAACATAGTCAGTATCAGAAGATGAAAAGACACAAGACAATCTTTCAGATAGATACAGACAAGTGACTCTGATCTAAATAGGAGGGGGAAGAGGTTTGTTAGCAAGTATAAAATAAGGTAGGGTTAACAAAGAGTCTGTGTAACAAAAGAAAGAGTTGGAACCTGTGACTAACAAAAAGAACTACCTAGACACAGAAGGTAACATTACAACAGAGGCAGGATAGTGAGTTCCTTCCAGTGTTCTAATGAAGATAACTATAGGGGGGTAAACGAAAATCTCCCTACATGGGTTAAGAAAATGAGGTTGAGGTGAGGGAATGGTAGACAGATTTGAGAAGCTTGCAGTCATTAGAGATTGCAAGTCTGACACAAAAAGACTTGATGATATGCTAGCTTGTTCTTTGGGAGTTGCATCCTTGTGAACTACATAATACTGACACATATCAGAAATGACATCATAAGAAGATGTCTAAGTTTGGTAAGAGGAGACAGGTGAAGAAGCTGGAGACACATGAGAGAGTGGTTGAACAGATAAGGGAGATGGAGAGGAGATAGGTAGGTTAAAAATACCTTGATGTGAGGGTGAGATGGTGCAGGAGATTTGGATGGAAGGACCACTTGATTTTCAGACATCCTCAGCTTCTTCCTTGGCAGGGGAGGATTTGGATGGTCAATCTCAGGATAGACAACTATCTGTGTCCCAACAGACAAGTCTTCAGCAGTTGCACCAGAAACTTCAACCTCTGCAGCTTGAGCTTCCGTAGGCACTTCTACCCTTTCAGCAGTTGCCACAGCAGTAGGCACTGGGTAGCCTGACCTTCTCTTTCTGGGAATAGGTCCCCAAATGTGAGTCTTCTTCTCCTTGGGCTTCTCCAAGGGACTTGTCTTCTGCTCCCCTTGAGCAGGTGCTTCCTATTTGCTAGGTGCAGACTCAACTTGTCTGGCCTTAGCAAAGGTCTTCACAAGCTTTCTCTTCTTGCTTGGGCCGAGGTGACTCAAGCTTCTAATGCCTCAAGATCCTTAGTCTTCCTCTTGGTAGACAACTTTTTCAGTTATAACTTTAAAGGTTCAACTGTCTCACCGGTTCGATGAGAAACAAAGGGTTTCTCCAAAGTAGGCATCTGGTCTCGTCTGGCCACTTTTCTAGCACGTTTCGCATCTTTTCGAGAGATAGGGATCTTTGATTCATCGGTGGAGACCACTGGTTCCTTCATCTTCTGCTCAGTAGTTGGCTGCTTCTTCTTCTTGTCTTCCTCTTCACCCTCAAGAGGAATTCCTTCTATGTTCATCATAGACAGATTATTCCTGTCTATGGGAAAGGATGTATTGACAAATTCCCCATCACTGGGAACAAATAGTTTGTTCCTGAAGAGTCTTGTCAGCAGCATCCTATAAGGGAAAGTCTGCATGGTAGTCCTCTTGATCAGGGACTCCAGGTAGAGAAAAATCAAATCATTGATGTCTACCTTGATCTTGTGAATCAAGTGGTACAGGGCAAACCTGTCCATCTTGGTCACACTATCCCTTGAGTCTTTCCTAGGCATCACACACTCCAGTAGCAGCTTGTGCATAAATACGCACTTCAGAACTATGCTCACATGCTTCAGGTTTTGTGGGTTTGGTACACCGTACAGAGCAATGTTCACATTGTCTATTCCAACTTGATCTTCTCATTCAGACCTGTAACCTGCTCCAATCCTTGGGTATTTGGTGACATGTTCCAGAGAACTTATGGGAACGAAGATCGTGGTGTCGAGCACATGAGCACGAAAGCTTTTTGTGCCATCAACAGGACTGATGAGAACAACTGCACTTGTCCAGAAGTCTCTGACCATCTTTGGATGAACCAACTCCTTTAAGTCAAAGAAAGAGGTCCACTTGGAGTATTCCAACTCCTCCATGACATCCATGCCCCACTTCTTCATCTGTTGAAGATCCACTATCTTCCCATCTAAGATTTTCTCAACTTCAAAGAGTCCCATATTGTATTTCTCAGCGATTTCTTTAGGAGATAGGTTCTTTGAGGGTGCCATTACAGAGAGAAGAGATTCTTAGGGTTTGGAAGATTTGAAAGGGTTTGACAGAGAGAGACGAAGACAAAGAGATTCAAGGGTTTTGAAAGCGTAAAGGTTCAACCATTATGACACTTTACCTTTTATAGTCATAAAGTCAGGAGAGAGAAAGAAAACATTTTTAATTTTAAAACGGCACGAATTACTTAGGGAACTACAATGCCCACTTTAGACATAATGAAAACATGGTTTCGAGATTAAAAACCGTCGTGCATATGATTAGCTTCAGAATAATAAATGATAGTAAATAATTAATAACCATTTTAGCAAAAACTGTTGAGTTCAAGTAGTATGACTCAGCAGGGTTAGACAGGTATCACAGACAGGTGATATAAAAACATAAGACAGGTAGCATAGACAGGTTAATCATCAGACATGTTATTCAACAATGCAATGCATGTTTAGATTGTCTCTAATAAATATAAACCTATCTTCAGCTAAGGGATTTGTGAAAATACCAGTCCATTGATTTTCAGGTTTAACAAACTTAATATCAAAGATACTTTTCTGAACACAATCCCTTATAAAGTGATGTTTTATTTCAATATGCTTAGCCTTAGAATGCTGAATTAGATTTTTGGTTAGGCATATGACACTAGAATTATCACACCACACAGATATATTATGCTCATAAATAGAGTAATCCTCAAGTTGATGTTTTACCCATAAGAGTTGAGAGCAACAACTAGCAGCTGAGATGTATTCTGCTTTAACAGTAGACAAGGCAATAGTTGTCTACCTTTTGCATGACCAGAAGACTAAGCTGGCTCCAATGAAGTGACATCCTCCACTGGTGCTTTTCCTTTCTATTCTGTCTTCAGCAAAGTCAGCATCACAAAATCCCACTAATCTGTATTCTTTAGTTCTTAAATACAACAAACCAAGTTAGTAGTCCCAAAAAAATATCTAAATAATCATTTAACAGCTTTAAGATGGGATTCTCTAGGGTCAGATTGGAATCTAGCACACATACAGACACTAAACTGAATGTCAGGTCTGCTTGAAGTTAAGTATAGTAGAGAACCAATCATACATCTGTAGACAGTTTGGCCTACCTTTTTACCTTCACCATCTTTGCTTAATTTTTCATTGGGTTGCATGGGAGTTTTCATGAGTTTAGCATTTTCCATCTTGTACTTCTTAAGTATCTCCTTGGTATAGTTTTGTTGATGGATGTAGATTCCATCACTTGTCTGTTTGATTTGTAGTCCAAGGAAGAATAATATCATCAACATATATTTGGACTATAATGAAATTTTCTTTTAAGCTTTTCTTAAACAGAGTAGTATCTACTTGTCCTCTAGTAGAACCATTATGCATGAGAAAAGAACTAAGTCTATCATACTATGCTCGAGGTGCTTGTTTCAAACCATATAATGCCCTTTTAAGTTTGAAAACGTGATCTGGTTTATCAGTATCTTCAAGACAAGGGGGTTGTTTAACATATACTTCTTCTTCAATTATACCATTTAGAAAATCACTTTTTACATCTATTTGAAAAAGAGTGATTTGGTGTTGTGCATCATATGACATTAATATACGAATAGCTTATATTCTAGCTACAGGTGCAAAGGTTTCAGTATAATCAGTACCTTCCTGTTGGTTATAGCCTTGAGCTACTAACCTTGCCTTATTTCTGACAACCTTGCCATCCTCCTCCAATTTGTTTATGAAAACCCATCTTGTTCCAATGACCGATTTGTTTTTGGGCTTGGAGACAAGTGTCCAGACATCATTTATGGTGAACTGGTTGAGTTCTTCTTGCAAAGCAAGAATCCAGCTTTCATCCTCAAGAGCTTCTTCAATGCGCTTTTGGTTCCATTTCTGACATAAATGCCATATTGCTTGATTCTTGATAAGCCTCTGGCTCATCTAGTTTTATGGCTAGTATGACCAGGGTTTTGTGCAAATTATATCCTATTTTCACCCAAATTAGATTAGATTGTCCTCAAGCAAGGTTTTGAGTCTCTAGAGTAGTTTTAGGTTAAATTATCCAGATTTGAGTTAAATAATACACTTATAGTTATTTCTTTGTTTTCAGGTTAAGTGAAAGTCAAGAGAATAAGGAAACAGGGGATTCGCCTCGCGAACCTCTCTTCGTCACGCGACCCCGAAGCTGACTGTTCCAAGAAAATGCAAGGTCTCTGGTTCTCCCCGCGAAGAAGATCTCGCCCCGCGAGTCACCCAAGCCTGAAAAGTCAGAGACGATCACGGCTTGCCCGTGTTGAAGGTCACGGTTGTGGCAGTTTTGAAGTTGAAGGGATTCGCCTCGCGAGCATACATTCGCCTAGCGAGTCTGGAAGTCAGAAAGCATCACGGTTGGCCCCTGATATTCATAACGGGCGTAATAAGAAGACTCTTCAGTTTCTCGCCTCGCGAAGGTGTGTTCGCCTCGCGAGAATACCAAAGGTTGCAGACTGTTCGCAAGATTCGCGTCGCGAGAGAGGCTTCGCCTCGCGAGTAGACTTAATTTCTGATTAGTATAAATAGCTGTTCTGAACAGTTTGGAAGAACTTTTGTTTTCTCCATTTTTCTGTTTACATTTCTTTTCTGTGTGTTTTCGTTTTTACATGGAGAACTAAGTTCCTAGGATTGATCTATTGTAATTGATTTCCATATACTTGAGGTTCTTGAATTTTCCTGTTTTGTATGCTTTTCCCTCTTCAATGCCATGCTTTATATTTCTGTTTGCTAAATTCAGGAGTATATTGTATTGTGTTGATTTATTTCCGGTGATATCATGTTCCTATAATTAATCGCATCTGCTTAATTTGCGTGTGTACGTTTCGTGTTCGCTTAGTTCATGAAGGGCTTAACCCCGTTTGCTTAATTCGGGAATAGGGACATGTATCTATAGTAGTGGTTTCGCTTGTAAATTGTTGCTACAACCGGGAGGGGATTAGAATCTGCTTAGGGCTTGGAAATTGCATGAACCTATGATAGTTGGGAAATCGAGAACGATAGATTAATCTGTTTTTAGCTATTTGTCAATCTTTTTAAACTGCCTTGTTTTTAACTGCTCTGTTTTATTTATTTGCTTCCCAATCCAAACCCCCCCCCCCCCCCCAAAAACTTATTTTTGTGGAAAATAACACTTTAAGAGTCCTTGAGAACGACATCCGAGTTGTCGCCCTAAACTACATTTTTAAAACCCGCTCGTCCTTTTTGGCGCGTGCGCGACCAAAAATTGGCGCCGTTGCCGGGGACTCTGATTTGTTATTTTTCGCATTTTTTTTTCTTTTCTTTCTTTTATTTTCTGTTTTTGTTTTGAATTGGTCTGACTACTAGGTCTAATTGCCCTGAACTGTGTGATTTTGACCCGGAAATTGAAAGAACACTGCACACACTCCGTAGAGAATTTCGGGCCAGCACTAGTAGTGATTCCAATTTCAAAACTGTTTTTGAAAACATGGGAGACCAAAGGACATTAAGACAGCTTGCTGCCCCTGATGTCAACTATAATGGATTGTGTATTTCTTATCCTGGTGCTGACACTCCTTTTGAACTGAAATCTGGTTTTATTCACTTGTTGCCTAAGTTTAATGGTCTTGCAGGTGAGGATCCACACAAGCACTTGAAGGAATTCCAAGTTGTATGCTCCACAACCTCGAGATCAGAGGGAGTCACTGAGGATAGTATCAAGCTGAAGGCTTTTCCGTTTTCACTCCAGGGAGCTGCAAAAGATTGGCTATTGTATCTTGAGCCCAACTCCATCACCACTTGGAATGATTTGAAGAGGGTTTTTCTGGAAAGATACTTTCCTGCTTCAAGAGCTGCTTCAATAAGAAAAGAAATATGTGGCATCAGGCAAGGGAATGAATCGCTAGATGAATATTGGGAAAGGTTCAAGCATTTGGTATCCAGTTGCCCCCAGCATCAAATTTCTGAACAGCTCCTGATCCAGTACTTTTATGAAGGATTGTTGCCGATGGATAGGAATCTTTTGGATGCTGCTAGTGGGGGAGCATTAGTTGATAAGACCCCAGCTGCTGCCAAGCAACTCATTGAGAATATGTCATTGAATTCCCAGCAGTTCACTACCAGAAGAAATTCAGTTGAAACAAGAGGTGTGCATGAGATTCATAGGTCATCTTCCAACCAGGCCGCCATTGAGAATAGATTGGATGAGCTGACTTCTTTTGTAAGGCAATTGGCAATAGACAGAGTTCAGCCTGCAAAGTTATGTAGCATCTGCAATTCACCTGAGCACCCACATGATCCATGCCCCATCTAGAGGGAAGAGTTTGTCAGTGAAGTATCTCAAGCTTATGCAGTTAATCCATATAGTCAAGGAAACAGTCAGAATCGGTACAGCACTCCAGACCACTCTACCAATAGGTACCATCCCAACTGGGGGAATCATCCTAATCTGCGGTATGGGAACTCATCCCAACAACAACCGATGACACCTCGGAATCCTCCTCAAGTGACCACCTCTGCACCTTCTGGACCTTCATTGGAGGACATGTTCAAGCAATTGACTTCACAAATGAATGCACAAATGACTACACTTTTCCAGCAGCAAATGGGACAGTTCCAGGCACAAACAAGTGCTAGCATTCAAGATTTGAGGACACAGATTGGACAGATGGCCACAGACATAAATAACATAAAGCAAGCTCAAAGAACAACCCAGCTGCCAGCACAACCAGTGATAAATCCTAATGCCTCCAACCCTAATGTGAGTGCCATATCTCTGAGATCTGGAAAAGTTGTTGAGGCCACCTCTGAAAAAGATGAAGCAACTGTTGGGGTAACTCCTGAGCCTATTGTTGAGGTTGAAGTTGAGAAGGTATACAGACCACCAATCCCATTCCCACACAGATTACAGAAAAATTTGAAGAGTGGTGGTGAAGACAAGGAGAAGGAAATTCTTGATGTTTTAAGAAAGGTAGGTGTTAATATCCCACTGTTGGATGTGATCAAGCAAGTGCCCAAATATGCCAAATTCCTGAAGGATCTGTGCACCAACAAGAGGAAGATGAAGAATAATGAGAGGGTTGATTTGGGAAGAAATGTCTCAGCTCTTATCCAGTCTAGGCCTGCACCAGAAAGAGTTGTTGTTATAGCCCCTACTCAGGCATTACCACAGAAGTGCAAGGATCCAGGAGTATTTACTATTCCATGCACTATTGGGGACAGGAAGTTTGAAAATTGCATGCTGGATTTGGGAGCCTCTATCAATGTCATGCCTACCTCCATCTTTAACAACCTTGATCTTGGTCCCTTGAAATATACAGGTCTCACCATTCAGTTGGCTAACAGGACCAGTGCCCGCCCCATGGGAATGGTGGAAGATGTGCTAGTGCAAGTTGATGATCTGATCTTCCCAGCTGACTTCTACATCCTGGACATGGCAGGAGAGACACATTCCAGTAAATCACCAATCATCCTGGGCCGACCATTCATGAAGACAGCTAAGACTAACATTGATGTTGATGATGGGACCATGTCTATGAAGTTTGGGGATATAGTTGCAAAGTTTAACATATTTGATGCTATGAAACATCCAGTGGAAGAGCACTCTATTTTCCACATAGAGCTGCTTTCTGAGACTATTGAGGACACCCATGAGGACTTGTTTTCTAATTTTCCATTTATTCTTGGCTTTGATGATATTTCTGCATGTCCTGATTGTACTAACGCTAACCATTGTGTGGTTTGTGCTGAGATTGCTGTATGTCTAGCAGGTGATAAATTTGTCAGTGCAGTGGATGAGAAACATGCAGAAGATGAAGCGAAGACCGGAGGCCCTCCCTACCTATCTCGCCACCTCCCCTGCGAAACCACCAGAGGAAATAGATTTTGCACCATGGATAGTTCAAGGGATTGAAGCCAAATTCTATTGGGAGGACTTTGTTGATGAAGCGGTCGTCTTTGACCCAAGAGGAGGTGATGAGTCCGCCGCATTGAGCAAGGTCGCCATCATTGTCAAGTGTTTACTCATATATCAAGGATGCAAGTTATGGGACCATGGAATGAACTCTACCTCTTTGACCTTAGACTACAAGAAATGGGATCCAGGTGGCAGCTCCCGCATACACTGCACTTGATCAGGGAGTACTCTTTTCCTTTCCCTCACTCTGATTGTATAGTTCTGTTGTTCATTGGGGACAATGCATGTTTTAAGTGTGGGGGAGGGAACTAGTTGTAGTTTTTCCTTTTCTTTGAATAAAACTCCTGAATAATTTGAGAAGCTCAGGAGTATTTGTGTGTTGATTCTTTTGTTGGCAAGTTTGATGGATTTTGATTGATGTTGCACAGATTGCTTGCATGATTGATATGTGATGATTCCCCCTAGGCTGAATTTTTTTTTTTTTTTGAGTTTTTGAAAAGTGATTCCCATGTGATTGAAAATTGAACTTTGAGATTTTGTTATGATCGCATGATTTATGATAAGTTTGGGGTGATAGGAAGCACACACTAGGGATAGAATCTCTGTCAAACAATTTGCATGAATGTCCAGGTGAGGTTTTGAGCCTCCAACATGTTTTAAACTGTGTGAAATCACTTTCAAGTTGCATTTCCCTGAATTTGCTTGAATCTCTTTATGGTTTGCATGATTATGTGTTTGCTTCAGATGATTTAGGCATTTTCTTTGTAAATAGCTACTTAGCCTAAAATAAACCATTCCTAATGCATGTTCCCTAGTTAGCCCCATTGAGCCTATTAGCCTGTTAATTCTTGATAACCTAATGTTATAAGCCCAAAAATCTGGAAAACCATGTTAACAAGATCTTAGGATTAGGAGAGCATGTAATCTTAGAATGGGTGCAAGAAACTAAGTTTGGGGTGGCTGCAAGGTGTAATATGTTGCTGGGATTGAGAAAAAAAAAATATACAATAAAAAAGTTGGAGCCAAAGGCTTGTAGAAAAAAAATGATGAATGTAAAAAAAAAAAAAAAAGAAAAGTGTAAAAATGATAAAAATAAAAGAGGCTGGAGTCACCCAAAGCATAAAGGAAAATGAAGAAAGGAACTTGAGTAGAATTTCAAAGTGTAAATAATGTTCATGCTCTCTTAGTTCCTAGGGTCTTCAGCCTAGTTCCTTTGTATATCCTACCCTTAACCAGGCCCCATTACAAGCCATAAAAGACCTTTTGATGTTGCATGCATGTTTTCTGTGGGAACCATTTTTGAGATGAAAATCAAATTTTTGGGAAGTGTTCTTGAAAGTGAAATTGAGTGCAATGTTAATAGCCTGACACAAACTGAGTGATTGAGTGAACAAATAATGCCCTTGTGAGGAAGGCAGTTGTTTGGATTTGGTGATCTCCCTCTTGTGTGTGACTTAGATCCTTTGCTTAGATTTCTGATTGCCTGAATGATGAAATTCTCAATTGTTTGGAATGAATGAATGTGGGGATTGCTTTGTTGAAAGGGGGGACATTGAAGAAAACTGTTTTGATGTATTGCTTGAATTCGTGCAAGGTTGATTGAATCTTTTAAGCTTGCCAGGTTTTGAGTCTTTTTGATTTTTGATTCTTAGTTTGCTTGGGGACAAGCAAAGTTTAAGTTTGGGGTATTTTGATAAGCCTCTGGCTCATCTAGTTTTATGGCTAGTATGACCAGGGTTTTGTGCAAATTATATCCTATTTTCACCCAAATTAGATTAGATTGTCCTCAAGCAAGGTTTTGAGTCTCTAGAGTAGTTTTAGGTTAAATTATCCAGATTTGAGTTAAATAATACACTTATAGTTATTTCTTTGTTTTCAGGTTAAGTGAAAGTCAAGAGAATAAGGAAACAGGGGATTCGCCTCGCGAACCTCTCTTCGCCACGCGACCCCGAAGCTGACTGTTCCAAGAAAATGCAAGGTCTCTGGTTCTCCCCTCGAAGAAGATCTCGCCCCGCGAGTCACCCAAGCCTGAAAAGTCAGAGACGATCACGGCTTGCCCGTGTTGAAGGTCACGGCTGTGGCAGTTTTGAAGTTGAAGGGATTCGCCTCGCGAGCATACATTCGCCTAGCGAGTCTGGAAGTCAGAAAGCATCACGGTTGGCCCCTGATATTCATAACGGGCGTAATAAGAAGACTCTTCAGTTTCTCGCCTCGCGAAGGTGTGTTCGCCTCGTGAGAATACCAAAGGTTGCAGACTGTTCGCAAGATTCGCGTCGCGAGAGAGGCTTCGCCTCGCGAGTAGACTTAATTTCTGATTAGTATAAATAGCTGTTCTGAACAGTTTGGAAGAACTTTTGTTTTCTCCATTTTTCTGTTTACATTTCTTTTCTGTGTGTTTTCGTTTTTACATGGAGAACTAAGTTCCTAGGATTGATCTATTGTAATTGATTTCCATATACTTTAGGTTCTTGTATTTTCCTGTTTTGTATGCTTTTCCCTCTTCAATGCCATGCTTTATATTTCTGTTTGCTTAATTCAGGAGTATATTGTATTGTGTTGATTTATTTCCGGTGATATCATGTTCCTATAATTAATCGCATCTGCTTAATTTGCGTGTGTACGTTTCGTGTTCGCTTAGTTCACGAAGGGCTTAACCCCGTTTGCTTAATTCGGGAATAGGGACATGTATCTATAGTAGTGGTTTCGCTTGTAAATTGTTGCTACAACCGGGAGGGGATTAGAATCTGCTTAGGGCTTGGAAATTGCATGAACCTATGATAGTTGGGAAATCAAGAACGATAGATTAATCTGTTTTTAGCTATTTGTCAATCTTTTTAAACTGCCTTGTTTTTAACTGCTCTGTTTTGTTTATTTGCTTCCCAATCCAAACCCCTCCCCCCCCCCCCCCCCCCCCAAAACTGATTTTTGTGGAAAATAACACTTTAAGAGTCCTTGAGAGACGACATCCGAGTTGTCGCCCTAAACTACATTTTTAAAACCCGCTCGTCCTTTTTGGCGCGTGCACGACAGCGCGACCAATTCTCTTAGAGTAGATCTGGTTCTTACTCCTTCTGAGGGATTACCAATGATAAGATCCCTAGGATGATGAGTTTTGAACTTACAGTCTCTCTTGAAATCATCATGAAGATCTTGACTTGTCTGCTCCACTTGTCTGTCTAGCTCATTAACAGGTTCTGTCTTGGTCAGATCATTCTTTAAACCATCATTGAACTTAATATGAACGGATTCTTCAATTACAGAAGTTCTGGAATTATAGATTCTAAATGCCGTAGACATTCCAGAATAGCCTACAAATATACCTTTATACACTTTGGAGTCAAACTTCCTAAGTTGATCCTTAGTGTTCAGAATGAAACACTCACATCCAAATGCATGAAAGTAAGATATGTTGGGGCTTTTTGTAACAACATGTTTTTAATAACATCATGTTACCAGTAAAAATATATTTAATTATATATTTATCTGAGATCAAGAAAATGATTTTGGATAAAACAAAATCATATTCATACTCTATCTTATGGTAGAAGGTTACGGTGAAATTTTGGGTATAAAACTCAGACGGAAACCGGTCTGCATTTTTAATGACAGTATAATCTTATACCGACAGAAAACCCTAATTTGACCCGAAACTGAAAATTTGTAGACTTTTTTATATTTTTTCCGTCAGGGATTCTACTTTCCAAATTTCTGATCAGAAATAAAATATTATGATTATTCGGACGAATTTTGGTGAAAGTTTGAACGGAAAACGGTCGGTGTTTTCACTGACAATAAGATTTTAACGATCAGAAAACCTAATTTTGACTCGTGAACGAAATGGTTTATGTTTAAATCATATTTCCAACGAGTTTGTTCTTTTTGAAAAATTTCAACTGGAAACGAAATATTATGCTTTTATTTGGGCGTAAAACCCTAATCGGGAAACCGACGGAATCGGAAAAGAAACAGCAGAGATGGAACCAGACATTTAAGGAACGAGATGATTAGTGTTTTTTTTGATGTTTTGTGTGGGTTTGGAGTTTTTCAAAAAAATCTTGTTCGGGGCAAAATTCCGAGTGTTAACCGGGTGAAATCGTTGGGAAAGTCATCTGATGTGCAATGGAGCAGAGCAAAGAGGGAATGGAATAACTGATGTGAAAGTTATGACACATTTTCAACAAGCCATACTTCACTTTTTCATCAAATCACCTTTTCTTACATTCTCTCTCCAACCTTACCTCCACACCATACCTCCACCTTATCACACATTACCTTCTTTCTTTCCCTACAAGCAAACCAACTCTTTTTTCTCTTCTTTCTTCCTTCCAGCCGTGACCCCTTCTTCTTCTCCCCCCTCTATATAAATTTCAACGTACAACACTTAATCACTTTTCCTCACTTCACACATTTCACACTTACACTTATTTCCTTACTTTCTCTTCTTCTCTCTTCTAAAGTTCATCTTTTTATCAAGCTTTTTACTTTAAGTTCTTCATCAAAGTTCTTCATATTGTTTAGGGTAATGATCCTATGTTGTTTATTTTTCAAGTTCTTGTCTTTATGCTCATAGTTTTGCTTCAAGTTTCTTTTAAGCTTTCAAACTTCTAAAATCTCATAAAAATGGTAGAAAACTCCGTTTGAGTTGAAACCAATTTCTATGTTCTTATTTTTACTCCTACTACAACATACTAAAAGGTTGTATAAAAAAAAAAATTTCTAACCCTATTTTCTTGATGAGGCCGAAACCATGCTTTTTGGTTTTGGTGGGTTTTGTTTAACTTTGCTTGTATGGACTTGTATTTGAATTCTATTCCAAGATGATCATGACTAAGGGCTCCTTTGTACTAAAGGATGTTAGGTTTAAGTGATTGGAAAAGTTTAGAGATTTTACACATTTTCATGTAAAGGCCTATACTTTAAGTAGTTTAAGACATTGATGCTTAGTTGATGGTTCTCCAAAGTGATCATGGATTAAGGCTTCCTGATGTATAAGGATGATAAATCCAAGGGATTGGAAAGTTTGAAAAATTTCTAACCTTTATTTTGTATCAAGGCCAAAACTTTAAAGGTTTTTGGCAAAAATATTAAGTTTTGTTTTCTTCCAAAATGATAATAGATTAAAGCTCCTTATAATAAAGGATGCTATGTCTAAAGTGATTGGAAAGTTTAAATTTTTTTCATTAAGTTCCCTATGATGGCCGAAACTCATATGTTTGGACCTAGGAATGTGTTGTTTTGTCCTTCCAAAATGATTAAGGATTTATGCTTCTTTATGTCAAAGGAGGTTATGTCCAAAAGATTGGAGGATTTAAAGATTTTTAGTCTCACAAACATGTCAAGGCCGAACCAAGGTGTTCATGGCCTAAGACATTTGTTTTTTTTTTCCATTTTCCAAATGATCATGGTTTCAAGCTCCTTAGTATGTATGGATGCTAACCTAAAGAGATTGGAAAGTATAGAAATTTCTAGCCTATTTATTAGTGAAGGCCGAAAACCCTAAGTCAAGTACTTAGTGGGATTTTTAATTCAACTTTGATTAAATGATCGATGTTTAAGAACTTCTATCACTTAAGGATCATAAATCCATGAGTTGCATAAATTTCGGAAAAAAACCCTAATCCTAAATTATTGTCTAAACTGAACCTATACCTTGTGGTTAGTGTTCTTTGATTGAGTTTTAACTCATGATTTCATATTTTGTAACCATAGACTTCCATCGCCAAGTGGAGCGAGGACGGTTGTGAGATTTTCTCTTCGAATCTGAAACTCTTAACTTCCACTTGAGGTAAGAAGGGATTTCCTAAAGATATTCAATAACTGTATGCATGTGTGTAGGTGTTTAACTGGATATTTATATGTTGATTGAACTTACTTGGTGATCTGATGTACTTGAACTATTATGCTATTATCTGATGTTGAATATACTTGCTCTAAATGTTATAATGCATATCTGTGATGAACTGTTTTCAACTGTGATATTAAAATTGAACTAAGAATATATACTGTTGTTGATTGAAAGTTTGCTAAGCCAGACTTGTGTCTGTGCTCAACTATTATAAGGATTAAAAACCTGAATAAGCTTTGACGATGAAAGGATTGGTGTTCTTTTCCAAAAGCTCTTTAACTTAAAGAATTGTTTTAAATGTTGAAATGGTTTGGTGAACTATTGTTATACAATAGAAAAATCCTTTTCGAACTATGTGTTTTCAAGTGAAAACTTTCATGAACTATTTGGCAATGTCCTATTGGGGGAAATTTTCAAAGATAAAAGTATTTCATAGATGCTTTATAAAAGATTTTCAAATAAAAGGTTTTTCCTAAATGTTTTAGAAACTTTCCGATAGCCTGGATAGGTTATCTGGGATTCGGTTTTGAATTTGATTTTCACTGAATGAAAAAAATAAATACTTAAGAAAGAGAATCCAGAACGCGAGACGTCGCCTCTAGTATTCAGTTATATGCACGTGATCTTGGATCAGTGTTAATTCGGGACTATGAGTCCTATTCATGATGTTATGGACTGAGAGTCCAATTCTTGAAATCGAGGACAGTTCGTTCTGATTTCATTGTTGTGGGCTATTGTCCTTATCATGTTAATTTTAAAACATGAATAAAAGTATGATTGATTTTTATGACCACAACCTTGGACTGTGGCCACGGTTTAGGGTGTTGTGATTGAGCATTCGGACTGTGTGTCCTATGTTTCTGAGTTTTCAAGTGATAGGGAAATGATGATTTAGTTGTTAGCTTTGAGCTTCGATAGAGAAAAAGAATGAACACAAAGAAAACCTTGTAAACAAAATATTTTCCATGTGCATTTCCCAAGGAAGACGTGCCTTTCTTATATATTAGATACAAGGTGGTAACTAGGAGTCTGTCCATGTGACCGGTTCAGAGGCACATGTGACGTTGCTCGTCCTGAGACCTTAAATGCATAAGGGTATGGAGGCAACTGCCCGGTGGGCTAGAGATTGACCAACTCTAATTCTTCTCCAGTGAAACACGGTGTTGAGATCTCATGAGATTAGGAGAGAGCCTGATATTGAAGTTTTAGGCATATTTTCGAAAATTGATTGTGCGGACTAGAGATCCCTTCATATAACACGGTTATATTATGATTATGCATGATTTAACTGTTGACTTGATTATGTGTTGCATGTATCATGTATATGGTCGTTGTGGGATATATCTTATGACGGTATCTCACTCTTGCATATCTATATGTTCTTTTCCTTTTCTTGTATCGCTATATGTACGTGCTTTAGATGGAACCCAACGTCCCCCTAGCACCCTCGATTTCGAAGAATGAGGTGTTCGACGTGGCTGGGCTAGTGAGGAACCGGACGGTGAGCGATGATGCGATGACAGCTATGTATCGGGGACCGATCACGACGACGGAGTCTAATGCCAACGGAGAACCGATCCAGAGGAATCACACGATCGAGACACGGACAGTGGCACTTCCACCTCCTTGGCTATACCTCATACTCTATAGATGGCTGGACTTCTTCATCCACACATTGAGTCGGAGGAACCTATCGATGAGGACCCTGAAGAGGATCCCGAAGAGGATCCGGAGGAGAAGCCTCTTGAGTTGGTAGGCGACTGGTGGGAGGACGACCTAGAGGCAAAGTACCATCCACAGGACCCTGGAGAGGACGATGTTCCGATCGAAGATGGTTGTGAGGTTATCGATCCGGAGTCTGATATCTCATCTGGAGGTAGTGTTTGTGTCCACTCAGACTGTAGGAGGCTTTGGTGATCGTCGTCGGCTTTTTGGAGTAGTTCTGTTTGTCCCTGGCTTTTTAGAGTCTCCTTTTGAGTTCAGTACCCAGATTCCTCATTCCCAGTTTGATGTTTTATCTGTTTCTTTAGCTTATGTTTTCAGTGAAGTTGGCCTGTTTGTTTAAGGCCCGTTTTGTAATCCAAAAGCTTAAGATCCCAATGGGGAAATGTTATATATGTATCTACGTATGATGTTTATATTCATATTCTGAGTGTTCATCACCTTTTCTTAACCTCTTTCAAAAAAAAATTATAATTTAAGTACCTTTTTCGGTAATTTGATACAAAAGGTTTTCTTTTTTTTCGAAAGCGACCAGCGTTTTAATTTGTTCTTTTCCGCAAAAAGGCTAACCATGTGATGACCGAGTTTAGGGTGTCACATTAGTTGGTATCAGAGCTAGTCGAGTCTTTCGGGAATGTCTAGGTTAGGACTGTTGTGTTGCTGTTGTGTTTTCTCTGTTTGGATGCTGTTTGAATTACTTCCTTTGAGGTAATATGTTGTGACCGACGAGTTCTCTCTTTTGGATCGTCATCTGACTGCTTGTGTGATTAGGTCAGTATGAATCCAAGAGGTGCCCGTGGACATGGACGAGGCAACGGAGGAATGGACTTCGCTACTCAAGCACTGGCTGATGTAGCTGCTGCTATAGCTCTTCAGACTGCCAATGCTGCTGCTCAGAATCAGCAAGAACAACTGCGAGCGGAGCAAGCTGCAGAGGGAAGACATCTGGACGCCTTCAGAAGTCAAAACCCATCTCAGTTCGATGGTGACGTGGATCCGATTAAAGCAGACCTTTGGATTCAAGAGCTAGAAAAGATTTTCGAGTTGGTGCATACCCCTGAAGAATCCAAGGTACCTTATTCGACGTTTCATCTCGTGGGAGATGCCGAGAACTAGTGGAAGGGTACTAAGCAACTGTTAGAGGCTGAACATCAGGTGATCACCTGGGGAGTATTTCGCGGCAAGTTTCTGGACAAATACTTTCCCCAGAGTGCCCGAAAGGAGAAGGAACAAGAATTTATGAGGCTGAGTCAGCGAGACCTGACGGTAGGGGAGTATGCGGCCAAGTTAGAATCACTTGCCAAATAGTTCTGCTTCTTTCAAAACAACCCCACCGAAGAGTGGAAGTGTGAAGAGTTTGAAGTCGGTTTGCGCTTCGAGATCAAAGAGTCAGTACTGCCCTTGGAAATTCAGAATTTCCAAGCGTTAGTGGAAAAGTGCCGAAAGATTGAGCTGATGCGCAGAGGAAGGGATAATAGAGGAAGCGTAGGAGGACCTGTCCGTCCTAAGGGCCAGAACCAAGGCCAGAGTTCTAAGTGGAAGTATAGGAAGCCATATTATCAGGCACCTATCTTCAACCGTAAGCAACAACAAGCTCGTCCCAGTGTTTCGGGGATAGGGAGTGGAGGCCGAGAGAAACAACGATCAAGGCCAAGAACGAAGATGCTTCGAGATACGGAGATCTAAACCACCTTGCTAATGTTTTCCCAAAGAAGGACTCCAAGTGCAACAATCAGGACCGCATTGGACACTTGGCAAGGGAATGCCGTGTGCGTCGAAGAGGAGCAATCAATCAATCATACCAGAGCAAGCAAGCCAACTGCCAAGGGAAGAGTTTACACGATGAGTGGTGCGGAGGCATCGAACTCCGGCAATCTCGTGGAGGGTGAGTGTGACATTGATGGTAATCTCTTAATTATAATGTTTGATTAGGGTGCAACCCATTCTTTTATTTCGATGGATCATGTGAAAACTCTAAACTTGCTTGTTTCTTCCTTACCTTATAATCTGATTGTTTCTACCCCAACTGCTAAACCTGTGACTATTAATTCTATTTGCTTAAATTGTCCTATCATTGTTCAGAATAGAAATTTCCTTGTAGACTTGATCTGTTTGCCTTTAGTACAACTAGATGTGATCTTAGGCATGGATTGGTTATCTTCCAACCATATTCTAATAGATTGTGCTCAGAAAACCTTAGTTTTTAGCGATGAGATTTCTGGATTATTATCTGCTAGTTAGGTAAGAGCTTCTTTGAAAGAGGGAGCTTAAGGATACATGCCGTTGTTTTCTTCGGACGTCGAGAGCAAGTTTGACTTAGAATCTGTACCTGTCGTTCGAGAGTTTTCGGAAGTTTTCCCTGAGGATGTACCTGGATTGCCACCTGTTCGAGATATCGAGTTCACGATTGATCTGATTCCAGGAACTGGATCAATATCCATTATACCATATCGCATGTTGCCATCAGAGTTAGAAACCTTGAAGGAGCAACTTGAGGATCTGATGAGGAAGTAGTTTATACGACCTAGTGTATCACCGTGGGGAGCTCGAGTTCTGTTAGTGAAGAAGAAAGATGGAATGACTAGGCTATGTGTAGACTTTCGCCAGTTGAACAAAGTTACAATCAAAAGCAGATATCCTCTTCCAAGGATAGATGATATTATGGGTCAGTTGCGTGGCGCGGTAGTGTTTTCAAAGATAGATCTGAGGTCAGGCTATCACCATATTCGATTAAAAGTAGAGGATGTTCCTAAGACAGCGTTTCGAACACGCTATGGGCATTATGAGTATTTGGTGATGCCGTTTGGAGTGACGAATGCACCTGCTATATTCATGGACTACATGAATAGAATCTTTGATCCTTATTTGGATCAGTTCGTGGTCGTCTTCAATGATGACATTCTGATCTATTCTCTAAGCCAGGAGAAACATGCCAAACACCTTAGCATTGTTCTTCAAGTTCTGAGAGAGAAGTAACTCTATGCGAAACTGGAAAAGTGTGAGTTTTGGTTGGATCAAGTTCAATTCTTGGGTCATGTGATATCTCGCGAAGGAATCGTTGTGGATCCAACGAAGGTCGAGGCTGTGTTGGAATGGGAAAGGCCAACAACGGCAACAGAAATCCGTAGTTTTGTGGGTTTGGCTGGCTACTACAGAAGGTTCATTGAAGGATTTTCCAAGATTGTAGGACCTCTCACTCAGTTAACTCGTAATGACCAAGCGTTCGTTTGGACAGAAGCCTGTGAAAGAAGCTTTCAAAAGCTGAAAAGGAGGTTGACGACCTCACCTGTGTTGATCCTACCCGATCCCAATATTTTGAGGTTTACTGTGACGCTTCGTATCAAGGGTTGGGTTGTGTGCTGATGCAGAACCGGAAAGTCGTGGCTTATGCTTCGAGGCAGTTGAAGATTCTTGAGAAGAACTACCCGACGTATGATTTAGAGTTGGCGGCTGTGGTTTTTGCTTTGAAAATCTGGGGACATTACTTGTATGGAGCTACTCTTAATGTTTTCAGTGACCATAAAAGCTTGAAGTACCTGTTCAACCAGAAGGAGTTGAATATGCGTCAGAGATGTTGGTTAGAGTTTCTAAAGGATTATGACTTTCAACTACAGTATCACCCAGGGAAGGCGAATGTAGTGGCCAACGCACTAAGCAGAAAGTCGATTCACGCGTCAATGATGATGGTTAGGGAGCAGGGATTGTTGGAACAATTCTGAGATCTGAGTTTGTCGGTTGAGGTTACGCCAGGAAGGTTGTGTCTAAACAAGATCACCGTGTCAAATGGATTGATGGAACAGATAAAGGAGAAGCAAGAGACTTATCAGTATCTGCAGACCGAAAGGGACTTAGTGTGGCAAGGAGCATTGTCAGAGTTCAGAGATGGAAAAGATGGGATCTTGAGGTTTGGTGAAAGGATTTGTATACCTGATGATGTTGAGCTGAGGAAGCTGATTTTAGAAGAGGCTCATAAGAGTAAGTTGAGCATGCATCCGGGAGCCACCGAAATGTATCAAAACTTAAAGAAGTTGTATTTGTGGTACGGAATGAAGAGAGATGTAATGGAATTTGTCACTTCATGTCTAGTATGTCAGAAAGACAAAGTAGAACATCAGAGACCTGCAGGAATGTTGCAGTCTTTAGATATTCCCGAATGGAAGTGGGACGGGATATGGATTTCGTAACTAGTTTACCAAGAACTAGAAAAGGGTATGAGGCTATATAGGTAATTGTAGATCGACAGACCAAGCCAGCTCACTTTCTACCTATCAACATGAAGTACCCAATGAAAAGGTTAACTCAATTGTACATCGATGAGATTGTTAGGTTGCACGGTATACCCTCGAGTATTATTTCGGATCGTGATCCGAGATTTACATCAGAGTTTTGGAAGGGACTACAAAACTCTTTGGGAACAAAAGTCAAATTGAGTTCTGCGTATCATACACAGACTGATGGACAATTGGAAAGGACGATTCAGTCACTTGAAGACTTTCTTAGAGCCTGCATTTTGGAGTATGCATGGAGTTGGGATGAGTCGTTACCGTTGATAGATTTTACCTATAATAATAGTTTCCACTCAAGCATAGGAATGGCACCCTATGAAGCTCTATATGGTTGACAGTTCAGAACACCAATATGTTGGTATCGGGGTGGAGAAAGCTTGTTGTTAGGACCAGAGCTGGTGCAACAGACGACCGAGGAAGTGAAGATAATCCAGGAGAAAATGTGGACGGCCCAAAGGAGACAGAAAAGTTACGCGGATAAGAGATGACGACCCCTAGAGTTTGAGGAAGGCGAGCATGTGTTCTTGAGAGTCACGCCAATGACTGGGATTGGCAGAGTAATTAAATCCAGGAAGCTCACTCCCAAATTCCTTGGACCCTACCAAATTCTTCGTCGTGTAGGTCCAGTAGCTTATAAGATAACCTTACCACCTTTTCTTTCCAACATCCATGATGTCTTTCATGTCTCTTAATTGAGAAAATATATTCCTGATCCATCACATATCATAAAGTCTGATAATGTACAATTAAAAGAGAACTTGTCTTTTGTGATGTCACCAGCACGAATTGCGGATAAGATGACGAAGCAGCTCAGAGGTAAACAAATTCCTCTAGTAAAAGTCATCTGGAATGAGACAATCGGAGAAGCTACGTGGGAAGCTGAGGACAAGATAAAGATGCAATACCCTGAGTTATTTCAAGGTACGTAATCTCGAGGACGAGATTCTTTTTAGAAGGGTAGAGTTGTAACACCCTGTTTTTCGTATGCTTCTTTATCAGTAAATACATGCTTTAATGTAATTATTTGTGATAAATTCCAGAAGATGATTTTATTTTAAATAAAATTATTTTCTTGTGTAGTTTTACTATATGAAGTCACAGTAAAATTTTCGGTCGAAAATTCAGACGAAAGTCGGTCTGGGTTTTCACAGCCAGTACAAGTTTACTGAGCTAGAAACCTAATCTTGACTCGTAAATGAGACGATTAGTGTTTTTTTGATATTTTGTGTGGGTTTGGAGTTTTTTAAAAAAATCTTGTTCGGGGCAAAATTTCGAGTGTTAACCGGGCGAAATCGTCGGGAAATACGATCGGGAAAGTCATCTGATGCACAATGGATCGGAGCAAAGAGGAAATGGAATGACTGATGTGAAAGTTATGACACCTTTTTAGCAAGCCATACTTCACTTTTTCATCAAATCACCTTTTTGTAAACTTCAACCTACAACACTTAATCACTTTTCCTCACTTCACACATTTCACACTTACACTTATTTCCTTACTTTCTCTTCTTCTCTCTTCTAAAGTTCATCTTTTTATCAAGCTTTTTACTTTAAGTTCTTCATCAAAGTTCTTCATATTGTTGAGGGTAAGGATCCTATGTTGTTTATTTTTCAAGTTCTTGTCTTTATGTTCATACTTTTGCTTTAAGTTTCCTTTAAGCTTCAAACTTCTAAAATCTCTTAAAAATGGTAGAAAACTCCGTTTGAGTTGAAACCAATTTCTATGTTCTTATTTTTACTCCTACTACAACATACTAAAGGTTGTGTAAAACAAAAATTTCTAACCCTATTTTCTTGATGAGGCCGAAACCATGCTTTTTGGTTTTGGTGGGTTTTGTTTAACTTTGCTTGTAAGGACTTGTATTTGAGTTCTATTCCAAGATGATCATGACCAAGGGATCCTTTGTACTAAAGGATGTTAGGTTTAAGTGATTGAAAAAGTTTAGAGATTTTACACATTTTCATGTAAAGGCCTAAACTTTAAGTAGTTTAAGACATTGATGCTTAGTTGATTTTTCTCCAAAGTGATCATGGATTAAGGCTTCTTGATGTATAAGGATGCTAAATCCAAGGGATTGGAAAGTTTGAAAATTTTCTAACCTTTATTTTGTATCAAGACCGAAACTTTGAAGGTTTTTGGCAAAAATATTAAGTTTTGTTTTCTTCCAAATTGATCATAGAATAAAGCTCCTTATAATAAAGGATGCTATGTCTAAAGTGATTGGAAAGTTTAAATTTTTTTCATTAAGTTCCCTATGATGGCCGAAACTCATATGTTTGGACCTAGGAATGTGTTGTTTTGTCCTTCCAAAATGATTAAGGATCTAAGATTCTTTATGTTAAAGGAGGCTATGTCCAAAAGATTGGAGGATTTAAAGATTTTTAGTCTCACAAACATGTCAAGGCCGAACCTAGGTGTTCATGGCCTAAGACATTTTTTTTCCATTTTCCAAAATGATCATGGTTCATGGCCTAGCCTATTTATTAGTGAAGGCCGAAAACCCTAAGTCAGGTGGGATTTTTAATTCAACTTTGATTAAATGATTGGTGTTTAAGAACTTCTAGCACTTAAGGATCATAAATCCATGAGTTGCATAAATTTCGGGAAAAAAACCCTAATCCTAAATTATTGTCTAAACCGAACCTATACCTTGTTGTTAGTGTTCTTTGATTGAGTTTTAACTCATGATTTCATGTTTTTTAACCTTAGACTTCTATCGCCAAGCGGAGCGAGGACGTTCGTGAGCTTTTCTCTTCGAATCCGAAACTCTTAACTTCCACGTGAGGTAAGAGGGGATTTCATAAAGATATTCAATAACCGTATGCATGTGTGTAGGTGTTTAACTGGATATTTATATGTTGATTGAACTTACTTGGTGATCTGATGTACTTGAACTGTTATGCTATTATCTGATGTTGAATATACTTACTCTAAATGTTATAATGCATATCTGTGATGAACTGTTTTCACCTGTGATATTAACATTGAACTGAGAATATATATTGCTTTTGATTGAAAGTTTGCTAAGCCAGACTTGTGTCTGTGCTCAACTGTTATAAGGATTAAAAACCTGAATAAGCTTTGAAGATGAAAGGATTGGTGTTCTTTTCCAAAAGCTCTTTAACTTAAAGAACTGTTTTAAATGATGAAATGGTTTGGTGGACTATTGTTATACAATAGAAAAATCCTTTTTGAACTATGTGTTTTCAAATGAAAACTTTCATGAACTATTTGGCAATGTCCTATTGGGGGAATTTTTCAAAGATAAAAGTATTTCAAAGATGCTTTATAAAAGATTTTCAAAGAAAAGGTTTTTCCTAAATGTTTTAGAAACTTTCCGATAGACTGGATAGGTTATCGAGGATTCGGTTTTGAATTTGATTTTCACTGAACGAAAAAATAAGTACTTAAGAAAGAGAATCTAGAACGCGAGGCGTCATCTCTAGTATTCAGTTATGCGCACGTGATCTTGGATCAGTGTCAATTCGGGACTATGAGTCCTATTCATGATGTTATGGACTGAGAGTCCAATTCTCGAAATCGAGGATAGTGCGTTCTGATTTCATTGTTGTAGGCTATTGTCCTTATCATGTTAAGTTTAAAACATGAATAAAAGTATGATTGATTTTTATGACCACAACCCTGGACTGCGGCCACGGTTTAGGGCGTTGTGATTGAGCATTCGGACTGTGTGTCCTATGTTTGAGTTTTCAAGTGATGGGGAAATGATGATTTAGTCGTTAGCTTTGAGCTTCGACAGCGAAAAAGAATGAACACAAAGATAACCTTGTAAACAAAATGTTTTCCATGTGCATTTCCCCAGGCAGACGTGCCTTTCTTATATATCAGATACAAGGTGGTATCTGGGAGTCTGTCCATGTGGCCGGTTCAAAGGCACATGTGACGTTGCTCGTCCTAAGACCTTAAATTCATGAGGGTATGGAGGTAACTGCCCGGTGGGCTAGAGATTGACCAACTCTAATTCTTCTCCAGTGAAACACGGTGTTGAGATCTCATGAGATTAGGATAGAGCATGATATTGAAGTGTCATGCATATTTTCTAAAATTGATTGTGGGGGCTTGAGATCCCTTGATATAACACGGTTATATTATGATTATGCATGATTTAACTGTTGACTTGATTATGTGTTGCATGTATCATGTATATGATTGTTGTGGGATATATCTTATGACGGTATCTCACTCTTGCATATCTATATGTTCTTTTCCTTTTCTTGTATCGGTATATGTACGTGGGTTAGTGAGGAACTGGACGGTGAGCGATGATGCGACGACAGCTACGTATCGGAGACTGATCCCGACGACGAAGTCTAATTCCAACGGAGAAACGATCAGGAGGATTCACACGATCGAGACACAGACAGTAGCACTTCCACCTCCCTGGCTGTACCTTCATACTCTACAGATGGCTGGACTTCTTCATCCACACGTTGAGCCGGAGGAACCTATCGAGGAGGACCCTGAAGAGGATCCCGAAGAGGATCTGGAGGAGTAGCCTCTTGAGTTGGTAGGCGACTGGTGGGAGGACGACCTAGAGGCAGAGTACCATCCACAGGACCCCAGAGAGGACGATGTTCTGATCGACGATGGTGGTGAGGTTATCGATCCGGAGTCTGATATCTCATCTGGAGGTAGTGTTTGTGGCCACTCAAACTGTAGGAGGCTTTGGTGATCGTCGTCGGCTTTTTGGAGTAGTTCGGTTTGTCCTTGGCTTTTTAGAGTCTCCTTTTGAGTTCAGTACCCAGATTCCTCATTCCCAGTTTGATGTTTTATCTGTTTCTTTAGTTTATGTTTTCAGTGAAGTTGGCCTGTTTGTTTAAGGCCCGTTTTGTAATCAAAAAACTTAAGATCCCAATGGGGAAATGTTATATATGTATCTATGTATGATGTTTATATTCATGTTCTAAGTGTTCATCAACTTTTCTTAACCTCTTTAAAAAAAAATTAAGTACCTTTTCGGTAATTTGATACAAAAGGTTTTCTTTTCCGAAAGCGACCAGCGTTTTAATGTTTTCTTTTCCGTAAAAAGGGTAACCATGTGATGACCGAGTTTAGGGTGTCACAGGTTTGGTGTTTTTGTTCAATTTTTGAAATCTAATACTTGATTTGAACTCTCTAATACCTATATGATCCAGATCCAAGAGCTTAAATCCAACTAAATTTCTTAACCTAGTTTTCTAATTTGGGCCGAAACCCTAGAGCAAAGTAATTGAAATATTTTTTTTTCAATCTTTAATCAATGATGATTGATCTTGTTTATACCATGATTGGTGATCATAAATCTAAGAGTTTGAAATCAAAAGAATTTTATAACCTATTTTGATCATTGAGGCCGAAACCCTAACCTTGTTGGTTAGAGGATTTTTTTGTTTCATATTTTTAACTAGTAACACTTAATTTATGTCAATTAATACTCTAGGAACTAATACCTAAAAGATTAAGTTGAGAAAAAAACCCTAGCTTCATTTTGATTGGATTGACCGAACCTAGCCTATTGTGGTTAAAGATGAATTTCGTTTGATTAATTTGTTGTTATGTTGTTTGGTTGAAGGTTGAATTGTTAACTTGTGTTGCGGTAACGAGGAGCTTCGACTTTGTGTTTCTGGTATTCACTCAGGTGGGAGAAAGAACCATTCCATCGTCGGAACTGAGAAGTAGTATATAAGTTATAATAATGGTGTAGGGCGACCTAAACCCTACTAGTGGTCGAGTAATCGACAATACCAAATCGCATTAGAAACTTTTTCGTAATACCAATGACGATTTGGGAATTGTAGGTTTATCGCCTTAGGTTGATTTTATAATATTGAGGATGTCTGACTTATTATTATTAAATTGTTTGTGATATGCCGGTTGAGGTATTTTACTGCATGTGACATTTATTTTTGGTGTTTGAATATTTTATTGATTACTGTGTTATGCATGATCTGCCTGGTTTGATAAATTTCTTAGTTGATTTTAAGTGAAGATATATGTTGCTCAGAGGTATTTTGTTTGGATGAGAGCTTGAATATGAATTAGAGGTGCCTAGCCATTATTGTATAGAAGTGATGTCATATAGAATGTAAGAGGAGGCTATGAGGAAAGCTCGAGGCACTAGGTTGTTATTGATACGGGTCAGTGAGGTTCATGTGTATTGTTGTTCACAACCGTGTATTGCAAACACACGAGGTCCAAAGTTCTTGAGGGGCCGTCCCAATTTAGTGTTAGATTGTGCAGCTATAGTGTCATTGCTTTGCATGAGCACCCTTGAGATATAATCAGGGTGTGCACCGACTGTGCTGTGCAGCTATAGTGTCATTGCTTTGCATGAGCATTCTCACCATGGAAGAGTATGTGTACCAGTTTTAACAGGGATGTATCACTTGGACGACTAACTAGCATCCCTCGGCGGGCAATGTGACACCCTGTTTTTCGTATGCTTCTTTATCAGTAAATACATGCTTTAATGTGTTTATTTTTTATAAAATCCAGAGGATGATTTTATTTAAAATAAAATAATTTTCTTGTGTTGTTTTACCGTATGAAGTCACAGTAAAATTTTCGGTCGAAAATTCAGACGAAACCCGGTCTGGGTTCTCACTGCCAGTACAAGTTTACTGAGCTAGAGACAAAATTTTAATTCATGAACGAGACGGTTAGTGTTTTTATGATGTCTTGATGTGAAGGCTATAACACACCTCAAAAAGTGAATATTGACTTTTTTTCAAAATCTCACTTTTTCATCTTTCTCTCTCCAATCACATCACATCACCTTAACTCCTTATCCTCTCTACAAGCAACCCACCTTCTTTCTTCTTTTATTTCTTCTTCCAAATCGTGGTCTCTCCACTTTCTATAAATACTCTTCATTTCCACACTTCATCACTTTCCTCCATTTCTCACATTTTCACTTTACTACATTTCTTTATGTTCCCACCCAAAATTTTGTCTATTGAATTTCCTTAATTTTATAAGGTACTATTACCCTTAAGTAGCGTTCGGTACAAGTTTGATAAAAGTATCCCCAGGAATGATTGCAAGGGAATAAAAGTTTCTTATGTTTGATACAAGTTTTAAAAATTTATTTCCCAGGCATAAAAGATTCCGAGAATAAAATTAGTGAATGATATTTTTAAACTTGGGAAAACTCTATTCTCATATGCGAAGATGGGAAAGAAACATTCTCGGGAATATGATTCCCAGGAATGTAATTTGTCTGGAAATAAAATATTTCAGGAACCATATGCCACCTTACAGACAATTCCATGTATATTCAGGTATTTTGTTGTTAAGGCATGTTATTAAGGGTGAAGTCGATTGTAACACCCCGATTTTCGTTGCTTCGTAATATCGGTAATAAATATATAAATATATATTTTTTATCCCAGACTTAGAAAATGATTTTGGATAAACCAAGGTCATTTCCTTGTTATACTTATTTTCATAAGGTTAAGGGGAAGTTTTTGGTTGAAAATTCAGACGGAAACCGGTCTGCCGTTTTGTGTTTTCACTGACAGTAAAAGCTTACTGCTCAGGAGACCTAATTTTAACTCGTGAACGAGATGAAAAATTTTTTTATCTTATTTACTACGATACTGGAAGTTTTGAAAATTTTGGTAAAAAAAAAATTAAAATATTATATTTGTTGCGGGCGTATACGTCGAGATATCTCTAGGAAAAGCTTGCGTCAGATGAACCAAGGAGTCGGCAACGGAGCTGAGGTGATGGATTTGACCGACTTGACGAGCATTTAAGACGAGCTTATCCGAGTCATAATGGCCATAATGGCGCATTTATGGTGGAAGGTATCTTTTGCCTGGAAATGACCATTTTACCCTTGGCTCTTCATGAAAATTACAAGCCATGCCATTGAGAATTTTGACCAAATCAATCCAAAACTCACGGCTCCTTCATCCATTCCAAGCATTTGGACATCACTTTTCCTAGCCATAAATGAGCAATTATGTTAAGTGGATGAGTCATAGGTAAAACCATTTTCTCTCACCAATCACCCGAAACTGCCACGAAATTCTGACCAAATTTTGCTCTTAATCTCGGAAAACTTTAAACATTAAAGTTGTTCATCTTTCTCTCTTCTTTCCAAAGACATAAAGATCATCCAAAACTGACAAGTATGTTGAGAGATATGCTCAAATTTCTAAAACTGTTCTAAACCCTCATCATGTTCATCTTTCTCTCCAAGTTTCTTAAGAACACCATGAGAAATTTGTGAAGAACATCATCAAGATCATCCTTTTATTTGATAATAAAGAGGTAGTCTCTCTTAATCTTGCTATTCTAAGCTTTTCTCTTCACAAAATTCTTGAGTTTATGCCTTTGATCATCATGTTCTTCATAAGATTCAAAGTTCATGAAGCTAACTTCAAAAATCCACAACTAATTCTAGAAAAATCCTTTTCACATGAGACCAATTGCTATGATCTTATAATAATATCTATTTTCATCATCTAGAAGCATAAGATCATGATAAATTTCTTTCCCTAATTTCTGGACTGGGCCGAACCTAGGTCAATATCATGTTCATGGATTTTGTTTCATCTTCATGTCTTGATTCATGATTCAATCTTCAAGTACCTTGATGGTTCTTGTATGTAAGTACATAGAAGATCAAAAATCAAACTCTAACCTATTTGTTTCATAAAGGCCGAACCCTAGGTGGATTAGATTTGATGAGTTTTGGTTCATAGTTTTCATTAATAATCTTGTTAATCAAGTTATTAGTATGTATGCTTAATAAATCCAAGTTGGTTTATTAAACTAAGAACCCTAGCCTTATGGTCATATTGAGGCCGAATCCTTGTATAAAAGAGTTAGGAAGTTTTGAGTTTGAAACTTAGTCGTTTAGTCACTAATCTATGATTTAGGTTAATCAAGGATCATTAATCCATGACTTAATCATGATTAGAAATTTTAGATATTTCTAATCCCAAAACTCAGCCCTTGGCCGAAACCAACAAGTAGGATTTTAGGCTTGATTTAGTTGTTAGTTTGTTGATTGAGTGTTATGTTTGATGAAGGATAAACTAGATTATCGTGTACGTGCGTTGACGGTTCCCAAATCCACGACAAAGTTTTGAATCGGAAGCTAAGTTCTTCAAGAGGTAAGGGGAGCTTACCTGAGCGATTTTTCTCAATAACTATTTGCTTGTAGTGCGGCTTATATGATTTATATGTGGTTGTGGTTATTTGTTTTGTTGTTTACATTGTGTTGTTTATCTGTGTATCGGTATTTGATCTGCTTTTAACTTATTTAATTATCTACAGTCGTATATGATATTGTTATGATGCATGATCTGCCTGGGATATAATTTTGATAATTGTTGTTGAATGTTATTTGTGAGTGTCGTTTGAGAAGCCTGAGAGTGGTCAATGCACAACCGATTAATTAGATAAAAGCTTTAATAAGCTGTGTAAATTATATTCAATGTTTTATGGGAAATGTTGGAAGATAAGAGTGGTGGAAAATATTATTTTGGAAAAATAATGAGTTTTGAGAAATATTATTATTTTAATGATTTGTTAGTGTAAAAGTAATTTATGAGTCACAATGAGCGCGAAACCGTAAAAATATTTTAGCATTGCTAATTTTTACGCAAGAAATTCCGGAATCTTAAAAAATATTCTTTTATGAAATTAATTGGTGAAAATAAGTTAATTATGAGTTTAGAAAATTAATTAAGTGGAAAAAGCTAAATTTTTGGCTTAGAAAGCCTTAAAAATAATATTTGACGGCAAATTGGAAAAATGTAGACGGCGAGTATTTTGAAACGGCAGTGCATATTTTGAAGAAGTTAAGTCCTCAAGTGACTCATTGGTTTGTGAAAAACTAAGTTTTATTATTTAAGGATTTTATTAATGAATTTACAATTTGAAAGGAATTTCTGAAAAACCAAAAATAAATTCAATCGTGTTGAAAGTGGTGTGGAACTTAGTAACCGAGATGTCGGGGTACTAATGTTCTTATGACGTTATCCTATTTTAGATTTGTTTTTCATAGACGACGTAAACGACGATATGGAACTTAGTAATCGAGACGTCGGGGTACTAGTGTTCTTTTGACGTTATAGACTTGGTGTCTAGTAGGTAGACGGTGTGTCTACTTCACGACGTAATAAACGACGGTAAAAGATTTATGATGTTTTCTATTACCACGAACCTAAGGCTGGTGCATCGGTCGAGAGGTGTCGTGATTGAACACTCGGACGGTGACGTCCTGTGTTATTAATGAAAGTTTTAAAATGTTAAAACTCTGTTGGTCGTAAGCTTTGAGCTTCGGCAAAGGAAAGATTGAACACAAAGAAAAATGACAAGAATAAAATGTTTTGCATGCATATTCGACGGACGTGCCTACGAGGTTAATCATGATATCTTGGTGATATTCATGTCTCGACGCATTTGTTAATCATGGTATCTTTATAATATTCCTGAAATCGACGTGTTCATTGTGCCTTTGGGCAATCGACGTACAATGAAATTCATTGTGCCCAAGGCAATCGACGTACAATGAAATCAGGGTATTTTATGATATTCATGTAATCGACGTATTCATTGCGCCTTTAGGCAATCGACGTATAATGAAATTCATTATGCCTTGGGCAATCGACGTACAATGAAAAAATCCATAAATCGACGTTCTCACTGTTCCGGACAGTGGGCTATGGCAAAAATCGGTGTGCCTCTGTTGGCAAAAATCAACGTGCCTCTGTTGGCAATCGAGCTTGATCGGCTCATTTTAAATGACGTTGGGGGTCTCCGGAGATTAAGTGTGAATGTGTAGATGATGTATTGAAGTGTTCATGCATAATTTTCCAACGTTGATGTTTGGGGTGTGGAACCCATTGATAAACTGTATGCTATAATATGGATTGCTTAAGATGTTATAAACATGTATATGTGTATGCGTCTTCTTTTGTGTCGCGCATTTAGTTATTTTGTTAAATCCATATATTGGCGTCTCACCCTTACAAACATATCAGAGTCGCACAAGGGATAAGATTTCTACAAAAGGAGAAGGATGTCTAGTTCGAGACATGCTGTGCTGCTCCGGTTGACGGTAGTTTCAGTTAGATACGACCAGCTTAGGTTCTATTGAGTTATGTCATGTTTTGAGAGTCACTAAACTGATAATGATCTAGATGTGAAAATATATGAGGCAGTATAGTTGTATAACTTATATACAATATGTAATTATGTGTGGTTTGATTTCATTGTTGTTGTCTTGAGGATTAAAAGGAAAAAAAATTTATCACCATATTTTGAAAAGATGAACGTTAAGAAAACATTATTTTCCGAAAGCAACCAGCAAATTAAGTTTTATTTCCGCAAACGGGTAGCAATGTGATGACCCGAGTTAGGGTGTCACATTAGTGTATCAGAGATGGTCGAGTCTTTCGGGATCTTTGGGAAATAGGTCTGTCGTGTTGATGTTGTGTTTTCTCTGAGTTAAGTTTTGTTTGAATTACTTCTTAGAAGTAATGTGTGTTAATAAGTAAGGAATTCATTTTCTGGCGGTGGCCTAACTGATTTGATCAAGTGGGACACATATCGAAGGAATGCAATGCACCAAGGCGTGGATTGGCTGCCAATAACACCAATGCTGCTAAACCCAAGACTGCAGGGAGAGTTTATACTATGGTCAGAGTTGAGACTCCAAACTACGACGGTACTCTTTTAGCTATAATTTTCAAACTTGGGTACAATTCATACTTGTTTCGATGGATTGTGCGTGGATATGTTGAAATTATCTGTTTCTTTTAAACTTCATGGTGGAATTCTATATGATTGACTGTCCTATTTTGTTCGGGATAGACGTTTTCTTGACAAAACGAGTTTCTCGATGAGACTTAGTCTAGTTACTTTTACCATTGGGGAAAGTGACCCAATCTGCATTTCGTCGGATTGATATCCTTTTAAAAATGTTATGTTCTTGTGAGAGATGAAACTTTCTTAGATTCATGTTTGTAAAAGTGTACCGATCATACATTTTTACTACCTTGAATTTGTTAAAGCATCTTTATGCACAGAATATTCTTGTATACTTATCAGATTGATGAAATTCTTTTATATACTTTCTTGTGAAAGTAAGGCTTCGAGATCTTTCATTCCAGTTTAGCTTCGTGTCATGAAATTTTGAGGACGAAATTTTTTTTTAGTGGGGTAGTAATGTAACACCCCGATTTTCGTTGCTTCGTAATATCGGTAATAAATATATAAATATATATTTTTTATTCGAGACTTAGAAAATGATTTTGGATAAACCAAGGTCATTTCCTTGTTATACTTATTTTCATAAGGTTAAGGGGAAGTTTTTGGTTGAAAATTCGAGACTTAAACCTATTCATTGCTTTGTGTTTTCACCGACAAGAAAAAAGCTTAATGCTCAGGAGACCTAATTTTAACTTATGAACAAGATGAAAAATGTTTTTATCTTATTTACTACGATACTGGAGGTTTTGAAAATTTTGGTAAAAAAAAATTAAAATATTATATTTGTTGCGGGCGTATACGTCGAGATATCTCTAGGAAAAGCTTGCGCCAGATGAACCAAGGAGTCGGCAACGGAGCTGAGGTGATGGATTTGACCAACTTGACGAGCATTTATGACGAGCTTATCCGAGTCATAATGGCCATAATGACGCATTTATGGCGGAAGGTATCTTTTGCCTGGAAATGACCATTTTGCCCTTGGCTCTTCATGAAAATTGCAAGCCATGCCATTGAGAATTTTGACCAAATCAATCCAAAACTCACGGCTCCTTCATCCATTCCAAGCATTTGGACATCACTTTTCCTAGCCATAAATGAGCAATTATGTTAGGTGGATGAGTCATAGGTAAAACCATTTTCTCTCATCAATCACCCGAAACTGCCACGAAATTCTGACCAATTTTTTCCCTGAATCTCGGAAAACTTTCAACATGAAAGTTGTTCATCTTTCTCTCTTATTTCCAACGACATAAAGATCATCCAAAACGGACAAGTATGTTGAGACATATGCTCAAATTTCTAAAACTGTTCTAAACCCTCATCATGTTCATCTTTCTCACCAAGTTTCTTAAGAACACCATGAGAAATTTGTGAAGAACATCATCAAGATCATCCTTTTCTTTGATCATCAAGAGGTAGTATCTCTTAATCTTGCTATTCTAAGCTTTTCTCTTCACAAGATTCTTGAGTTTATGCCTTTGATCATCATGTTCTTCATAAGATTCAAAGTTCATGAAGCTAACTTCAAAAATTCATAACTAATTCTATAAAAATCCTTTTGACATGAGACCAATTGCTATGATCTTATAATCATCTCTATTTTCATCATCTAGAAGCATAAGATCATGAGAAATTTCTTTCCCTAATTTCTGGACTGGGCCGAACCTAGGTCAATATCATGTTCATGGATTTTGTTTCATCTTCATGTCTTGATTCATGATTCAATCTTCAAGTACCTTTATAGTTCTTGTATGTAAGTACATAGAAGATCAAAAATCAAACTCTAACCTATTTGTTTCATAAAGGTCGAACCCTAGGTGGATTAGATTTGATGAGTTTTGGTTCATAGTTTTCATTAATAATCTTGTTAATCAAGTTATTAGTATGTATGCTTAATAAATCCAAGTTGGTTTATTAAACTAAGAACCCTGGCCTTATGATCATATTGAGTCCGAATCCTTGTATAAAAGAGTTAGGAAGTTTTGAGTTTGAAACTTAGTCGTTTAGTCACTAATCTATGATTTAGGTTAATCAAGGATCATTAATCCATGACTTAATCATGATTAGAAATTTTAGATATTTCTAATCCCAAAACTCAGCCCTTGGCCGAAACCAACAAGTAGGATTTTAGGCTTGATTTAATTGTTAGTTTGTTGATTGAGTGTTATGTTTGATGAAGGATAAACTAGATTATCGTGTACGTGCGTTGACGGTTCCCAGATCCACGACAAAGTTTTGAATCGGAAGCTAAGTTCTTCAAGAGGTAAGGGGAGCTTACCTGAGCGATTTTTCTCAATAACTATTTGCTTGTAGTGTGGCTTATATGATTTATATGTGGTTGTGGTTATTTGTTTTGTTGTTTACATTGTGTTGTTTATCTGTGTATCGGTGTTTGATCTGCTTTTAATTTATTTAATTATCTGCAGTCGTATATGATATTGTTATGATGCATGATCTGCCTGGGATATAATTTTGATAATTGTTGTTGAATGTTATTTGTGAGTGTTGTTTGAGAAGCCTGAGAGTGGTCAGTGCACAACCGATTAATTAGATAAAAGCTTTAATAAGCTGTGTAAATTATATTCAATGTTTTATGGGAAATGTTGGAAGATAAGAGTGGTGGAAAATATTATTTTGGAAAAATAATGAGTTTTGAGAAATATTATTATTTTAATGATTTGTTAGTGTAAAAGTAATTTATGAGTCACAATGAGCGCGAAACCGTAAAAATAGTTTAGCACTGCTAATTTTTACGCAAGAAATTCCGGAATCTTAAAAAATATTCTTTTATGAAATTAATTGGTGAAAATTAGTTAATTATGAGTTTAGAAAATTAATTGAGTGGAAAAAGCTAAATTTTTGGCTTAGAAAGCCTTAAAAATAATATTTGATGGCAAATTGGAAAAATGTAGACGGCGAGTATTATGAAACGGCAGTGCATATTTTGAAGAAGTTAAATCCTCAAGTGGCTCATTGGTTTGTGAAAAACTAAGTTTTATTATTTAAGGATTTTATTAATGAATTTACAATTTGAAAGGAATTTCTGAAAAACCAAAAATAAATTCAACCGTGTTGAAAGTGGTGTGGAACTTAGTAACAGAGATGTCGGGGTACTAATGTTCTTATGACGTTATCCTATTTTGGATTTGTTTTTCACAGACGACGTAAATGACGATATGGAACTTAGTAACCGAGACGTCGGGGTACTAGTGTTCTTTTGACGTTATAGACTTGGTGTCTAGTAGGTAGACGGTGTGTCTACTTCACGACGTAATAAACGACGGTAAAAGATTTATGATGTTTTCTATTACCACGAACCTAAGACTGGTGCATCGGTCGAGAGGTGTCGTGATTGAGCACTCGGACGGTGACGTCCTGTGTTATTAATGAAAGTTTTAAAATGTTAAAACTCTGTTGGTCGTAAGCTTTGAGCTTCGGCAAAGGAAAGATTGAATACAATGAAAAATGACGAGAATAAAATGTTTTGCATGCATATTCGGCAGACCTGCCTACGAGGTTAATCATGATATCTTGGTGATATTCATGCCTCGATGCATTTGTTAATCATGGTATCTTTATAATATTCCTGAAATCGACGTGTTCATTGTGCCTTTGGGCAATCGACGTACAATGAAATTCATTGTGCCCAAGGCAATCGACGTACAATGAAATCAGGGTATTTTATGATATTCATGTAATCGACGTATTCATTGCGCCTTTAGGCAATCGACGTATAATGAAATTCATTATGCCTTGGGCAATCGACGTACAATGAAAAAATCCATAAATCGACGTTCTCACTGTTCCGGACAGTGGGCTATGGAAAAAATCGACGTGCCTCTGTTGGCAAAAATCAACGTTCCTCTGTTGGCAATCGAGCTTGATCAGCTCATTTTAAATGATGTTGGGGGTCTCCGGAGATTACGTGTGAATGTGTAGATGATGTATTGAAGTGTTCATGCATAATTTTCCAATGTTGATGTTTAGGGTGTGGAACCCTTTCATAAACTGTATGCTATAATATGGATTGCTTAAGATGTTATAAACATGTATATGTATATGTGTCTTCTTTTGTGTCACGCATTTAGTTATTTTGTTAAATCCATATATTGGCATCTCACCCTTACAAACATATCAGAGCCGCACAAGGGATAAGATTTCTACAAAAGGAGAAGACTGTCTAGTTCGAGACATGATGTGCTACTCCGGTTGACGGTAGTGTCAGTTAGATACGACCAGCCTAGGTTCTATTGAGTTATGTCATGTTTTGAGAGTCACTAAACTGATAATGATCTAGATGTGAAAATATATGAGGCAGTATAGTTGTATAACTTATATACAATATGTAATTATGTGTGGTTTGATTTCGTTGTTGTTGTCTTGAGGATTAAAAGGAAAAAATTTTTATCACCATATTTTGAAAAATGAACGTTAAGAAAACATTATTTTCCGAAAGCAACCAGCAAATTAAGTTTTATTTCCGCAAACGGGTAGCAATGTGATGACCCGAGTTAGGGTGTCACACCGATGGTTGGTCCTTCACCTGTTTATGAACCGTCCACCCTACTGTCAAAGGGATAAATGTCATCAATTGTGATGGACAATCTATGATTCAATGCCCTCTTGTTTATCTCATAATTGAATCTTTGCCCTTTATTTTTTATTTTACTTTCTATCCTAAGCTTTGCCTTTAACTTTACTGCATATTACAAATTAAATATGCTTCTTCATAACGTGTAGAGAGAAGCAATCTATGTTGTTCAGTTTTAAATTCATTGGGAATACGCTCAGATCATTCGATCGCATGGGGTTCCTATCTCTGTTGTCGCTGATAGAGACCCTACTTTTATGAGTCATCTATGGCAGGAATTGTTCAAATTGCAGGGTACTACATTAAAGATGAGCACAGCCTACCATCCTGAATCGGATGGACAGACAGAAATCCTTAATAGAACCCTGGAAACCTATCTCGGGTGCTTCAGTTTAGAACAACCAAAGATGTGGGCAGATTTCATACCTTGTGCAGAATACTGGTATAATATCAACTTCTAGAGTGTTTCACATTGCACACCCTTTGAGGTGGTATACGAAAGACCTCCACCTTCTTTGGTTAAATTTATCCTCGGGGAGACACATATGGAAGCAGTTGCACAAGATTTGATTGACAGAGATGAAGCCTTGAAGCAGTTAAAGTTCCTTCTGTGAAAAGCACAAAACCAGATAGCTCATTATGCTAACATGCATAGGATAGATTCTCAGATTCAGCCAGGAGATTGGGTATACCTAAAGATCAGACCTCACAGACAAACTTCTATGCCTACCAAGATACATCCTAAGCTCTCACCAAGATACTATGGTCCATATTTAGTTCTACAACAAGTTGGAGTTGTGGCTTTTAAATTGCAGCTCCCTGAATAAGCACACATACATCCAGTTTTCCATGTTTCTTAGCTCCAAAAAGCTGCAGGTAATCATCAAGTAGAAACTGATCTTCTAGCAGAATTGCAAGGCACCACCGAGACTTACCAACTTTACATAATTCTGGGCAGTCGGATAGTTACTCAATATGGCATAGAAATTACTCAAGTTTTGGTGCAGTGGCAACGAAAACTATCAGAAGAAGCTACTTGGGAAGACACCTCTCATCAGAAATTAGTTTCCAAATTTCAACCTTGAGGACAAGGTTGTTTCTGAGGGAGGAGGTATTTTTAGGGCCAAGTCAGAGCAACAAACCGTAGGAGAAACCATAGGGGGAAAAGGTCTACAGGTTTATTATAGGAAAAGGAAAAGGTCAAAATTTTAATGGGAATGGGTCAAAGTTGTAACAAACTAGTAGGTAAGTAGGAGAGTTAGTTAGTTATGTTTTAATTCTGATAATAGGATAAGAGTAACCCCTATAAATAAGTCCTCTATTAAGTGAATGAGGCATGCTTTGAATATTTTGTATGACTGAGTAAATTCCAGTACCAACACGAGTCTTTTGAGCGTGGTTTCGTCCTCACTCACACGCTTCCTGGGAAAACTTCCCAAGAGGTCACCTATCCCAGAATTGCTCCAAGTCAAGCACGCTTAACTATGGAGTTCGTAAGTGATGGGCTACCGAAAAGAAGATGCATCTTGTTAGTATAGGTAGAACCAATCAATTCATATAAGCCGTCCTCAACTGTATAGTCCCATACCTACACAGTCTTAGGATCCCTCTCATTCCGGTGTTTTATCGGTTCGTTCACGTGCCCCTCCGCCTAGAAGCCTGCCAGGAGCCACACTGTACTAGGAGAGGTGCCGCTCTGATACCATTTGTAACATCCCTGGCTACTCTATGGGTTGACGACTGTCCCTACAAACCAACACGACCCTTTTCAGTGTGCTTTTGTCCTCACTCACACGCTTCCTGGGAAAACTTCCCAGGAGGTCGCCCGTCCCAGAATTTCTCCAAGTCAAGCACGCTTAACTATGGAGTTCTTAAGTGATGGGCTACCGAAAAGAAGATACATCTTGTTGGTATAGGTAGTACCAATCAATTCATATAAGCCTTCCTCAACTGTATAGTATCATACCTACACAGTCTCAGGATTCCACTTATTCTGGTGTTTTATTGGTTCGTTCACGTGCCCCTCCGCCTAGAAGCATGCCAGGAGCCACTCCTTGTCCATGCTCTCTTTGCACCGGTGACCACTCCTCGTCCTCGTCAGCACCCGGGTGTTACAATATCTCTCTTAATTATTTATGCTCCTCTATATTCATTATTCTTTATGTGAAATATGAGTACTTTAAAGTTTATGTTTCCTACATTGTTGATTGACATGTGCTTTGACCATAATTGTTATTCTAGTCCAGGGTCCCGGTCCTGAGATTTTGGGTGCCTTGGGCGTGCCCTTACAATCATTAGAAGATTGTCCTCCTTGCATTTTTTACTGCAAAATCATTAATAATCCTATCATAATCAAGGTTTTTTAAAAAATCATTTTCGATAGAAATCAAAGCAAGACTGTTTAATCTACATTGTGACATAGTAAATTGTAAATAAGATTTTAACAATTTCAATTTAGAAAAACTTCTCTCAGCTAATAAAACAATAACATGGATAGTTAATATTATTCTATAAGTTGTGCATGCATTAGGAAAACAATTAAATGTATCTAGAGAACTCAATATCATAAAGCTTGATTTTGATTCAACTGTTAAAACCTCTCTGATGACTTTTAATTTTTCAAATAAAATTTCTCCATCAAGATCATAAGAATTATCATGTTTTACATAAGATTCAAGATGTTTGCAACATAATTTCAAGTCCTTATCAAAGAATGACCAAAACCTTTCAATTCTAAACAGAAAACCAATAATCTCCTCATATGTGCTATACTGCTCAAATCTTCTATTAAGTGAGCTAATTGCTTGATCTACAATGTATAAAAAATAATGGATCCTAAAAGACTCCTCAGCAGACTCAAGATTGGTTATGTGCATTTAGATGGATTTTCATCATAGTGTTTTTTCCTACGGATCTGATGTTTTTGAAAAAAAACTCCATTTCATTTGCAATTTTTCTAGCACTAACTATAGTATTTGCAAATCCAGATTCTCTATAATTTTCCAAGTTCTTAATCAAGCATTTTACTGATTCTATAGCTACATCAATACACATGTTTTTTTTTTTTTTGCAAACTTCTACTAATTTCATTAACAGCAGTTAACAGCTCAAACAAAATATTTTTTTAACAAATAAATAACCATAGCTAATAAAAACTCAAAGTTTTCAATTCCATGACTTGCTAAAGATTCAGCTTCACTCCTAATTTTTGGATCATTATCTTGTTCAGCTAGTTGAAGTAAAGCTTTTCTTATGTCTGAAGCTTGAGTTTTAATTGCATATACACTATTCACATGACTTTCCCAACATGTTTTTGACAATGGTTTAATAGTTAAACCTTTCACATTACCTCTTAAAATTTTCCAACGCTTTGTGGAATGAGAAAATACAGTGTAAATATGTTGTAGCACTCCAAAAAAGTCTTTTGCTTTAGTACAAGAATTTGCAATGTCACAAACCATCAAGTTAAGACTATGACAACCACATGGTGTGTATAATGCCCTAGGATTTATATCTAACAATTTTCTTTGCACGCCTTGATGTTTACCTTTCACGTTTGATCCATTATCATATCCTTGTCCTCTCACGTTATTAATATCAAGACCAAGAGTTTCTAAAATATTTTGTAATTCTTCAAACAATCCTTGACCTATTGTATCAAAAACTTTCAAAAATTCTACAAAAAACTCTTCTATTTTTATTGGACTTGTAGAAACATCCACACAACATAGTATGAGAGTCATTTGTTCTTGGTGACTTACATTAGGAGTACAATCAAGAATCACATAAAAGTATTTTGCTTCTTTAACTCTTTGGGCTATTGCACGTTTAACTTCATTACCTAACACATCAATCAATTCATTTTGGATCTTATGACTAAGATAATGATAATGAATTTCATTATGCTTGATGCGATCAAAATGCTTTTGCATGACAGGATCCCATTCAGTAATCATCTCAACAAGAGAAAAAAAGTTTCCATTGTTTCCTACATTAATCATCTCTTTTTTCCACGAAAAGCTAAATTTTGTTCAGCAAGATATCTAACAACAGAAATTATCCTAAATAAAACATCCTTCCAATGTTCTTTTTCTTTTCTTATAAGGGCTTGAATATTTTTATCAATTTTTATGTTTTTTTGAAATCTGATTTGTAAGTCAATCCATTAACTCATGAAAGCCATGTGTGCACCACTTGATTCATGTTCTTTGAGCCTTTCAGAAAGATGTTTCCAATCATTAAAACCTTCATTTTCTAAGTGATTTGATTTATGACTTGTACCAAATAACTTATAGCAAAAACAAAAAAACTCTATCTAATTCTTTTGAATAAACAAGACAATTCCTATTTTGTTTTTCTCCATTAGAACAGTAACAAATGTAATATGATGATGAGAAGTGCCTACCAAAAGTATCCTTAGGATCATTTACAATTGACATATATATCTCTTTTAGGACCATCTTTTAGTATTTCATCTCGTAAGTCACTTCTAAGGTTATTCCATGTTCTTGGATCACAAATGTCTAATGGAATAGATTGACTAGGTTCTTCATCAACAAAAGTAGGGATAGATTCATTTTCTTTATTACCTACATCATCAAAATATTCAGTTCATCATGATGTTCACCTTCATTTTCATTGTTTTCAACCAAAATATGTTGCTCTACATTATTCCTATTCAGTTGTTTATTCTCTGAATTATCTGGATTTGCATCATTCTGAACAGGACTTGTAGAATGCTTGACAAAATTTTTATCAAGAGCACCCTTTTGAGATTCATTATCAATTCCATTTTGTTTCTTTATTTTCCATTTTAGATGACCCGGAAGTTGTTTTCTAGGCAACATGTTCAAACAATTAGACAACAACTATAGACAAAAGCACAAAATTATAATCTATAAATCAAATCAAGGTGACTCTAATGAGTAAATAACAATAAGATGAAACAATAGAACATGATTGTTTATTCCCTGATTTTAAACCTTCAACTAAAATCCTCACTTTGTTCCAAAGTTTCAGAGCATCAAACTTCAATTTAATTATGAAAATAACCATAAAAATTAGAGTTATTTAAAATATAATAAGAATAATATAATATGATAAATTGAAATTTGTTTATGAAGATATAGAAAGTGCACCAAGTTCAGAATTAAATTGAAGGAAAGCACACCCAGTTCAAAATTAAATCAAAGCACACCACTATGATATTTTTTTTTTGATTCAGAAGGAAATACAGAGGTAGAAAGTTGAGAGGGCACAAAGTTCAGAAGAAACACCAATTTCAAAAGAAAGACTGAAAGTGCAGCACGTCTTTCTCTTTTGTTTCTTGATATTCTTAAAGATTGAGAAATATGGAAGTTAGAGAGACTGAGACAGTGAAAGAGCTTTAAGGAGGGAATTAGGGAAAAGGAAAAGTCTAAATAGGAAATAAATTAAGAGTATAATAAATTTAAAAATATATTAAATCAAAAAGATATTCTTCAGATACAATCGTCATATTATTTTCTTCCACTTTATTATTAATTTTTTGAAATAATTACTTTTTGGTGAATTCTTCCATACCCCCCCCCCCCCCTAAAATAGGGGTCAGATTTACCCAGCTCATGTGGACCAATGATAAGCCTCTGGCTCATCTAGTTTTATAACTAGATAGACTGTGGTTTCTGTGCTAAATATTCGAGTTCAATCTCGTTTTCGCCCAAATTTGGCCTTATTTTGTTCCTAAGTAGACTTTGACTCGTTCTAGGCATTTTTAGTAGTTTTTAGTCTATTTTGAATAGAATTATGCTTTTTGTTTCTTTTTATTGTTTCAGGTTAGAAGTGAAGCTCCGAGAGTCAAGGAAAGTCAAGAAACAGTGGAAATTTCCATTCTGAAGATACTCGCCCCGCGAGTAGATGCTCGCCTCGCGAGCCTGAAGATCAGGAAAACAGCAACAGTCATCAATTCTGGATCGCCACGCGAGAGGCTTCTCGCCTCGTGAGAGCCTGAAGACCCTGGAAGACAGAGACCATCACGGCCTAGCCGTGATGAAGGTCACGGTTGTGACAGATTAAGGTTTGAAGACTCGCCCCGCGAACACACTCTCGCCTCGCGAGAATCCAAATAGAAAGCGCGCCAAAACTAATGTTCGCCTTGCGAAAGCTTGTTCGCCCCGCGAGCGGCCGAGAACCAGAATCCATATTTATAGGCTGTTTCAGATCAGAATAGAGTAGCTTTTGGGATAGATCCGAATCCTAGTTTTAGCCACTGTATAGAGTAGTTTTAGGCGGAATCCATCTCTTTGGAGCTGCGTCTCCTCTTTTCTTTTTCTTATTTTACTATGGTGGTTATGTCAGATTGTTTGTCTATGAGCATGAGGAACTAATCCCCTCGTCTGAGGGAACAATGAAGCCAACCATGGCAGTGTAGATTCGATGTGATGTATGTCTTTCTCCCTTTTTCTCAATAAACGTTTTCCAATTCTGATTTGTTTGCGTTGATCATATGCTTGCGTGATTGACTTGTTAACGTTGATGAGGCTTAGTCGGCGATTCGCGTTTAGAACTTGAATTGGGATCACTAATTGAATATTGCACGAGAGTGAGTAGGAGATTAGTGCAACCTTATAGGGAACAAGAATTAATAGAATTTGATGATTAGGGTTATGAGACCTAGTAAGTAATTAACTCAATCATTGAATATGTCCTAATGAGCACGACAGTGGATTTAGGAGAATTGGGGTCCCGGTTGACATTGTAATTGAACTTAGGGAGGAATTCATCATCACTTGGGTATGCATGATTGGGTAGGTGGATTTGTGACCTTGGACATTTTAGTTTCAGATTTTTAGTTAATTATTTTATTAGATTTGTTAATTGAATTTCGATCCTATTTTCTCTCCAATCTCAACCACTTTGTGTTACTTGACCAACGTATCTAATTTCCCACGAATTGGTAGAATTGGTAGCCCAATCCTTGTGTTCGACCTCGATAAATTCTTACCGTGTTATTTTATTACTTGCGACGACCCGGTACACTTGCCGGTGACTCATCAAGTTTTTGGCCCCGTTGCCGGGGATTGGCACAACCAATTTTCCTAATTTTTAGGGAAGTTTGATTAATTGGTTAAGTATTTTTATTTTTATTTTTATTTTTATTTTTATTTTTATTTACCATTATCTCTCTCTACTTCTTTGATTCCACTTGGTCTTGCCTTGCTTTGTATGCGAGGTACACGAGGGAATGCTTCCGGGTTGCGAATATTGTAATGGAGACCATGACATTCAGTACTGTCCGTTCTACTTCTCTCAAGAATATGTGGACTCATGCCATAATTTCTATGACAGCGTGCCCCAGGACAACTATCAGAGTCGGAATCAGTATTGGGGTTATATGAGGGGAGACCATCCGGGTTTCGCTTGGAGTAATGCTGGCGATGGTCTAGCTTGGCAACCACAACCTCAACAGAATTGGCAACAACAACCTCAACAGGATGGTGGAAGACAACCTTGGGAGTTGGCTCTTGAGAGAACAAATGCGGCAATTGATAAGTTGGACACAGCACTTGAGAAGAGGAATGCAGCAGTAGAGAAGTTGGGTCAGCTCGCAAAGCAACTAGATGAGCGTCTCCCAGGCACTTTGCCAGGTGATACCGAGAACAACCCTAAGAACCAATGCGAAGCCATAACAACTAGAAGCGGTAGGGTCTTGGGATCTAACTGGGATGCAACTAGATCTCAGGGAGTTGAGGAAGACAAGGCCTCGGAACAACCACATGTTGAGGAAGAGCAACCTAAGGAAGAAGAGTTGGCAAGGGACAAGGCACCGGAACAAGTGGGGAGGGTTCAAAATGAAGATAGAGTAGTAGTGGACTCCACCATGCTTGCCAAGCAATCTGATTTTGCTACATTAAATAAATATGTTGGCTTGCTTTCATGTGTGGACACTGGTAAGTTAGTCCCTCCCACTTATCTGACACACTTCCTCGTGAAAACACCATTTGACCCGAGAGGAAGTGAGTTCATAATTGCAGAGGTCAATGGAGTTTTCACACTCAGGCTAGGTGGAATCATGGATAGAGTCGTATTGCTCCTGCAAGGGCCACTTCACAAACCATGGGATCCAGGTGGAGGATCTCACATGATGAGCGTCTCTTGGCCCTTGTGCCACAGGCTATGGGATCCAGGTGGATGCTTCTTAATAAGTCAATCTAGTGACGTTAAGGAAGCTCTTATTGGGAGGCAACCCAAGCTAGGTATCCTTTGTTTTTAGTTTCTGTCATTTTCATTGAATCCACAGTGGCCGCGTGAGACAGAAGCCCTAAATCTCAGAGGCTTGCTTACGCTTCTGTCTCGCGTCGCGAGGTAAACTTTCGCCTCGCGATTCTGGGCATCATAATCTGTTGGAATTCCAGATTCGCCTCGCGAGATCCTACTCGCCTCGCTATTCTGGAAAGTGCGAAAACAATTTTTCCAGATTCGCCTCGCGAGTGATCTCTCGCCTCGCGAATCTGCAATTAAGGTTTAATCTGCAGGGGTTCTTCCGGGATTCTATGCAACAGAAGGGAGCCCGTGAGACCAATTGGATGAGGAGGCAACCATGGAAACTTGACCAAGGAGCACCCTCTCCTCTCCTCTCCTCACTTTTGTTTTGTTTTTGTTTTTGTTTGTCGCTCTTGAATAATTTGAGAAGATCAAGAGTTTGTGTATGAATGTTGTGTCGGCAAGCTTGTTGGATTTTAATTAAATTGAGCATAGATTGATTGCATGAATTATTTTGACCATTGATGATTTCCCCCTAGGTTCTGAAACTAGAAAAGTTGATCCCCATGTGAAAAATTGAAAATTGAACTTTGAGAATTTTATTGTGATTACTTGATTTATGATAAGTTTGGGGTGAGGGGGTGAACACACTAGGAATCGTATCTCGGTCAAACAATTTGCAAAAATGTCCAGGTGAGGATTTGAGCCTCCAACTTTGTTTTTGATTGTGTGAATCACTTTTAAGTTGCACTTTCCCGAATTTGCTTGAATCTCTTTATGGTTTGCATGTCTATGTGTTGCATCAAATGATTTAGGCAATTTTCTTTGAAATAACTACTTGGCCTAAAAAGATCCATCCCTAATGCATGTTCCCTAGTTAGCCCCGTTGAGCCTAATTAGCCTATTGTTTCTTGATGACCCTATATTATAAGCCAAAAAACTGAAAAATCATGTTAACCCAATCTTAGGATTAGGAGAGCATGGAAGCGTAGCAAGAGAATGGTTGTGAGAAACTAAGTTTGGGGTGGCTACAAGGTGATGTGTCATATTGGGGTGAGAAAAAGAAAATTAAAGGTTGAAACCCAAGGCAATAAAAAAAAGGGTAAAACAGAAAAGATTAGCAAGGAACAGGCTGTAGTCACCGGAGGCAAAAAGAAAAATGGAAAAAGGAATTTGAGTGGAAGATGTGTCAGATGCTCATGCTCTCTTAGTTCCTAGGGACTTAAGCCTAGTATCCTTGAAAATCCTACCCTCATGCTAGGCCCCATTACAACGTTTAAAAGACCTTTTGATGTTGCTTTCATGTTTCCGTGGGAACCATTTTTAAGATGAAAATCAAATTCATGGGAAGTGCTCTTGATATGTGAAATTGAGTGAAAAGTTGATAGCCTAGACGAATTTGAGAGAATGAGTGAAATTTTACATACCCTTGTGAGGAAGGCAATTGTTTGAAATTGGTGATCTTCCTTTTGTGTGTGACTTTGATCCTCAACTTAGATTAATGATTTCATGAATGATGAAGTTCTCAATTGATTAAAGTAAATTAATGTGGGGATTACATTGATGTAAGGGGGGAAATCAATGGAGAAAAAACTGTTTTGATTTCATGAAATTTGTGCGAAATTGATTGAATCCCTTAAGCTTGCCAAGTCTTGAGTCCTTTTTGAGTTTTAGCTTGCTTGGGGACAAGCAAGGTTTAAGTTTGGGGTGTTTTGATAAGCCTCTGACTTATCTAGTTTTATAACTAGATAGACTGTGGTTTCTGTGCTAATTATTCAAGTTCAATCTCGTTTTCGCCCAAATTTGGCCTTGTTTTGTTCCTAAGTAGACTTTGACTCGTTCTAGGCATTTTTAGTAGTTTTTAGTCTATTTTGAATAGAATTATGCTTTTTGTTTCTTTTTATTGTTTTAGGTTAGAAGTGAAGCTCCGAGAGTCAAGGAAAGTCAAGAAACAGTGGAAATTTCCATTCTGGAGATACTCGCCCCGCGAGTAGATGCTCGCCTCGCGAGACTGAAGATCAGCAAAACAGCAACAGTCATCAATTCTGGATCGCCACGCGAGAGGCTTCTTGCCTCGCAAGAGACTGAAGACCCTGGAAGACAGAGACCATCACGGCCTAGCCGTGATGAAGGTCACGGCTGTGACAGATTAAGGTTTGAAGACTCGCCCCGCGAACACACTCTCGCCTCGCGAGAATCCAAATTGAAAGCGCGCCAAAACTAATGTTCGCCTCGCAAAAGCTTGTTCGCCCCGCGAGCGGCCGAGAACCAGAATCCCTATTTATAGGTTGTTTCAGATCCGAATAGAGTAGCTTTTGGGATAGATCCGAATCCTAGTTTTAGCCACTGTATAGAGTAGTTTTAGGCGGAATCCTTCTCTTTGGAGCTGCGTCTCCTCTTTTCTTTTTCTTATTTTACTATGGTGGTTATGTCCGATTGTTTGTCTATGAGCATGAGGAACTAATCCCCTCGTCTGAGGGAACAATGAAGCCAACCATGGCAGTGTAGATTTGATGTGATGTATGTCTTTCTCCCTTTTTCTCAATAAATGTTTTTCAAGTCTGATTTCATTGCATTGATCATATGCTTGCGTGATTGACTTGTTAACGTTGATGAGGCTTAGTCGGCGATTCGCGTTTAGAACTTGAATTAGGATCACTAATTGAATATTGCACGAGAGTGAGTAGGAGATTAGTGCAACCTTATAGGGAACAAGAATTAATAGAATTTGATGATTAGGGTTATGAGACCTAGTAAGTAATTAACTCAATCATTGAATACGTCCTAATGAGCACGACAGTGGATTTAGGAGAATTTGGGGGTCCCGGTTGACATTGTAATTGAACTTAGGGAGGAATTCATCATCACTTGGGTATGCATGATTGGGTAGGTGGATTTGTGACCTTGGACATTTTAATTTCAGATTTTTAGTTAATTATTTTATTAGATTTGTTAATTGAATTTCGATCCTATTTTCTCTCCAATCTCAACCACTTTGTGTTACTTGACCAACGTATCTAATTTCTCGCGAATTGGTAGAATTGGTAGCCCAATCCTTGTGTTCGACCTCGGTAAATTCTTACCGTGTTATTTTATTACTTGCGACGACCCGGTACACTTGTCGGTGACTCATCAAGTTTTTGGCCCCGTTGCCGGGGATTGGCACAACCGATTTTCCTAATTTTTAGGGAAGTTTGATTAATTGGTTAAGTATTTTTATTTTTATTTTTATTTTTATTTTTATTTTTATTTTTATTTTTATTTTTATTTTTATTTTTATTTACCATTATCTCTCTCTACTTCTTTGATTCCACTTGGTCTTGCCTTGCTTTGTATGCGAGGTACACGAGGGAATGCTTCCGGGTTGCGAATATTGTAATGGAGACCATGACATTCAGTACTGTTCGTTCTACTTCTCTCAAGAATATGTGGACTCATGCCATAATTTCTATGACAGCGTGCCCCAGGACAACTATCAGAGTCAGAATCAGTATTGGGGTTATATGAGGGGAGACCATCCGGGTTTCGCCTGGAGTAATGCTGGCGATGGTCTAGCTTGGCAACCACAACCTCAACAGAATTGGCAACAACAACCTCAACAGGATGGTGGAAGACAACCTTGGGAGTTGGCTCTTGAGAGAACAAATGCGGCAATTGATAAGTTGGACACAGCACTTGAGAAGACGAATGCGGCAGTAGAGAAGTTGGGTCAGCTCGCAAAGCAACTAGATGAGCGTCTCCCAGGCACTTTGCCAGGTGATACCGAGAACAACCCTAAGAACCAATGCGAAGCCATAACAACTAGAAGCGGTAGGGTCTTGGGATCTAACTGGGATGCAACTAGATCTCAGGGAGTTGAGGAAGACAAGGCCCCGGAACAACCACATGTTGAGGAAGAGCAACCTAAGGAAGAAGAGTTGGCAAGGGACAAGGCACCGGAACAAGAGGGGAGGGTTCAAAATGAAGATAAAGTGGTAGTGGACTCCACCATGCTTGCCGAGCAATCTGATTTTGCTACATTAAATAAATATGTTGGCTTGCATGCATGTGTGGACACTGGTAAGTTAGTCCCTCGCACTTGTCTGACACACTTCCTCGTGAAAACACCATTTGACCCGAGAGGAAGTGAGTTCATAATTGCAGAGGTCAATGGAGTTTTCACACTCAGGCTAGGTGGAATCATGGATAGAGTCGTATTGCTCCTGCAAGGGCTACTTCACAAACCATGGGATCCGGGTGGAGGATCTCACATGATGAGCGTCTCTTGCCCCATGTGCCACAGGCTATGGGATCCAGGTGGATGCTTCTTAATAAGTCAATCTAGTGACGTTAAAGAAGCGCTTATTGGGAGGCAACCCAAGCTAGGTATCCTTTGTTTTTAGTTTCTGTCATTTTCATCTATATAAAAAAAAGCATGATTCGGCACGCGAATCCACAGTGGCCGCGCGAGACAGAAGCCCTGAATCTCAGAGGCTTGCTTACGCTTCTGTCTCGCGTCGCGAGGTAAACTTTCGCCTCGCGATTCTGGGCATCATAATCTGTTGGAATTCCAGATTCGCCTCGCGAGATCCTACTCGCCTCGCTATTCTGGAAAGTGCGAAAACAATTTTTCCAGATTCGCCTCGCGAATCTACAATTAAGGTTTAATCTGCAGGGGTTCTTCCAGGATGCTATGCAACAGAAGGGAGCCCGTGAGACCAATTGGATGAGGAGGCAACCATGGAAACTTGACCAAGGAGCACCCTCTCCTCTCCTCTCCTCACTTTTGTTTTGTTTTTGTTTTTGTTTTTGTTTTTGTTTGTCGCTCTTGAATAATTTGAGAAGATCAAGAGTTTGTGTATGAATGTTGTGTCGGCAAGCTTGTTGGATTTTAATTAAATTGAGCATAGATTGATTGCATGAATTATTTTGACCATTGATGATTTCCCCCTAGGTTCTGAAACTAGAAAAGTTGATCCCCATGTGAAAATTTGAAAATTGAACTTTGAGAATTTTATTGTGATTACTTGATTTATGATAAGTTTGGGGTGAGGGGGTGAACACACTAGGAATCGTATCTCGGTCAAACAATTTGCAAAAATGTCCAGGTGAGGATTTGAGCCTCCAACTTTGTTTTTGATTGTGTGAATCACTTTTAAGTTGCACTTTCCCGAATTTGCTTGAATCTCTTTATGGTTTGCATGTCTATGTGTTGCATCAAATGATTTAGGCAATTTTCTTTGAAATAACTACTTGGCCTAAAAAGAACCATCCCTAATGCATGTTCCCTAGTTATCCCCGTTGAGCCTAATTAGCCTATTATTTCTTGATGACCCTATATTATAAGCCGAAAAACTGAAAAACCATGTTAACCCAATCTTAGGATTAGGAGAGCATGGAAGCGTAGCAAGAGAATGGTTGTGAGAAACTAAGTTTGGGGTGGCTACAAGGTGATGTGCCATATTAGGGTGAGAAAAAGAAAATTAAAGGTTGAAACCCAAGGCAATAAAAAAAAATGGGTAAATCAGAAAAGATTAGCAAGGAACAGGCTGTAGTCACCCGAGGCAAAAAGAAAAATGGAAAAAGGAATTTGAGTGGAAGATGTGTCAAATGCTCATGCTCTCTTAGTTCCTAGGGACTTAAGCCTAGTATCCTTGAAAATCCTACCCTCATGCCAGGCCCCATTACAACATTTAAAATACCTTTTGATGTTGCTTTCATGTTTCCGTGGGAACCATTTTTGAGATGAAAATCAAATTCATGGGAAGTGCTCTTGATATGTGAAATTGAGTGAAAAGTTGATAGCCTAGACGAATTTGAGCGAATGAGTGAAATTTTACATACCCTTGTGAGGAAGGCAATTGTTTGAAATTGGTGATCTTCCTTTTGTGTGTGACTCTGATCCTCAACTTAGATTAATGATTGCATGAATGATGAAGTTCTCAATTGATTAAAGTAAATGAATGTGGGGATTACATTGATGTAAGGGGGGAAATCATTGGAGAAAAAACTGTTTTGATTGCATGAAATTTGTGCGAAATCGATTGAATCCCTTAAGCTTGCCAAGTCTTGAGTCCTTTTTGAGTTTTATCTTGCTTGGGGACAAGCAAGGTTTAAGTTTGGGGTGTTTTGATAAGCCTCTGGCTTATCTAGTTTTATAACTAGATAGACTGTGGTTTCTATGCTGATTACTCGAGTTCAATCTCGTTTTCGCCCAAATTTGGCCTTGTTTTGTTCCTAAGTAGACTTTGACTCGTTTTAGGCATTTTTAGTAGTTTTTAGTCTATTTTGGATAGAATTATGCTTTTTGTTTCTTTTTATTGTTTTGGGTTAGAAGTGAAGCTCCGAGAGTCAAGGAAAGTCAAGAAACAGTGGAAATTTCCATTCTGGAGATACTCGCCCCGCGAGTAGATGCTCGCCTCGCGAGCCTGAAGATCAGCAAAACAGCAACAGTCGTCAATTCTAGATCGCCACGCGAGAGCCTGAAGACCCTGGAAGACAGAGACCATCACGGCCTAGCCGTGATGAAGGTCACGGCTGTGACAGATTAAGGTTTGAAGACTCGCCCCGCAAACACACTCTCGCCTCGCGAGAATCCAAATTGAAAGCGCGCCAAAACTAATGTTCGCCTCACGAAAGCATGTTCGCCCCGCGAGCGGCCGAGAACCAGAATCCCTATTTATAAGCTGTTTCATATCAGAATAGAGTAGCTTTTGCGATAGATCCGAATCCTAGTTTTAGCCACTGTATAGAGTAGTTTTAGGCGGAATCCTTCTCTTTGGAGCTGCGTCTCCTCTTTTCTTTTTCTTATTTTACTATGGTGGTTATGTCCGATTGTTTGTCTATGAGCATGAGGAACTAATCCCCCCGTCTGAGGGAACAATGAAGCCAACCATGGCAGTGTAGATTCGATGTGATGTATGTCTTTCTCCCTTTTTCTCAATAAATGTTTTCCAATTCTGATTTGATTGCGTTGATCATATGCTTGCGTGATTGACTTGTTAACGTTGATGAGGCTTAGTCGGCGATTCGCGTTTAGAACTTGAATTGGGATCACTAATTGAATATTGCACGAGAGTGAGTAGGAGATTAGTGCAACCTTATAGGGAACAAGAATTAATAGAATTTGATGATTAGGGTTATGAGACCTAGTAAGTAATTAACTCAATCATTGAATACGTCCTAATGAGCACGACAGTGGATTTAGGAGAATTTGGGGGTCCCGGTTGACATTGTAATTGAACTTAGGGAGGAATTCATCGTCACTTGGGTATGCATGATTGGGTAGGTGGATTTGTGACCTTGGACATTTTAATTTCAGATTTTTAGTTAATTATTTTATTAGATTTGTTAATTTAATTTCGATCCTATTTTCTCTCCAATCTCAACCACTTTGTGTTACTTGACCAACGTATCTAATTTCCCGCGAATTGGTAGAATTGGTCGCCCAATCCTTGTGTTCGACCTCGGTAAATTCTTACCGTGTTATTTTATTACTTGCGACGACCCGGTACACTTGTCGGTGACTCATCAACCAATGAGGTGATGCCAACCAGGTCCAGCTCATTTAAAATGGTCCATCTCTTCGAAGACTTGGTCAAACATCATTAAGGGTATATTGGCAAAAATAATTTACACCGCCCCAGTCTCCTTGGTATGACCCATTTCAGTGGGAACATATTTCTACAGAAACCTGCTCCAAAACACAATCCAGGTGATCGCTTCCTGTCTAGTCACTAACAGCTAGCAAGTTTCTCTCCACCAAACTCCAGCATCTCCTACCAACAAGAATGTCGTACAAACCACTTTCCAATTATCAAGGTATTCCATAGTCCTAAAGATCTTCTCTACTCCCTTAATCCAGAGCTCAGCCTTATCTGGGCCATGTCCACCATCAAACTGAGATGGATTTCTATGGTAGAACTCAGCTAGTCCTCGCCTCTCCGCCATTCCCTAAAACTTGACCGGACGTTGCTAAGTTCGCAAATCGTGTAATTCCATTTTCCACAATTCTTAAACCTAATGGTCCAAAACTCATTTTGGAGTCTTAGGATACTTAGCTAGGTCTTAAAATAGTCTCTAACTGTCCAAAAACTGTCTTGGCCGAAATTAATGCCTTAGCTCATTTTACAAGTCCGGTTCTTTGAAAATTCCGTTTTTAAGTCCACTAAAACTCGATTTTTGTTCTCTTAAGATTGAACTCAAATCAAAACTATTTTTGGGATCTTTAAACCATAAAAGTCGGTTTTCACAACCTTGAAAACAGTTTTACAAACTTTCACTTTCCTCTTGGTTTTTTTACTTTTTAAACCTTTTAGCGGCCATAGAATTTGCTTACTTTTAAGGTTTAAGATTGTCATGTCTTTTTCTTAGACTTGGCCGAATTTAAACCTAACAAATGTGAAGACTTTATCATCACCAATCAACTCAGAATCACATGTACATACTCATGTACCAAAGCATTAAAACATGACATGAAACTTTAACATATTAAGCATGCTTTATTATATATGACTAAATGAGCATATCATGATCTTTTTCAAGCTAACATACTTCAAATAATCACATGGCACATAAATCATGAACACACCACAAACACAACACAAATATTACACAAAGTCCTCTTAGAGGATCACATGAACATAAGCATATAACCCCACACTTAGGGTTTCAAGATAACACAAAAATACTTTAAAGGCAAAGTTGCACTTTTGATCCCTTAAGTTAATTTCTTTGTTCAAATTGGTCCCTTAAGTTTTTTTTTTGTGACAAACTAGACCCTTAAGTTAGGTTCGGGTGACAAAGTTTGACCTTTTTTACCATTCCTTCCAAATTTGCCAGGTCCTATCCTACTTGTCGCTCCCAAGCCTAGTTGGCTTGTTGATGTGATAATTAAAACAATCAATTAATAATTTTAAAAATAATGATTAATAATAAGTATAAAAATTATTTTTTCAACCTTCTTTATCTTCTTCAAAGAAGCCACCAGCAAGGTCAACTTCAGCAGCGGCGGCGCGATAGCGGCAAAGGTCTTCTCCTGTGGCGGAGCGACGGTGGCAACTGAGACACCCAGTTGTGCCCCGTGTTTTATTAGATTAATTACCTTCTTAAATCAATTCTTAATCGTGCGATTATCGTGAAAATACGTAAAAATTAAAACTTATTTAATTATCATATAACTTCTGCAAATTTAAAACACAACAACTTTAACATATGTAAATACACACCTAATTGTCATTACAATACCCAAAACACTGTTACGGGTATCCTCTCAGTAGGATCACTCACAGGCATAAACTTAATAACAGATATACTTAGTGGAAATATAAAAATACTCCTCAGACACACTGGCCATAATGTCTATACTCTAATCGCCATGGATCACAGCTCGACCTCCAGCATCTGGTTCGTAAGGAGTTCCATGTAACTCCTCAGCAATCTCTGTTTCATACTGAGTCCCGTCCAGCACCTCAGCAACATAACTTTCCATCGGGTATTCTAAAGTAAACCAAAGTAACCCACAAAAATACAGAAACATAGGGGATAAGAAGCAGTTCTATCATCAAAAAAGGGAAAAGAGTCATAGTACATTATACAGTAATTGTCACAGACAATCTATACACCTAACTAAAAAATCATCCTCAAATTAATATATCATCCTCTACCCTCAATCTCATGCTACTCAAGGACACCATAGCTGCACACCTATTTCCTAAGGTGGAAGTGGTCTCGCGAGAACTCTTGATTTTACGTGTATTATATTACCAATACATGGTGTATTATATTACCAATACACAGAAGTGTTTTACGTGTATTATATTACTAATACATGGTATATTATATTACCAATACACAGAAGTGTTTTACGTGTATCATATTACCAATACACGGTGTATTTTATTACCAATACACAGATGTCCTTGCGTATTATATTATCAATATACTTTTGTCTTTGTGTATTATATTACCAATACACTTTTGTCCTTGTGTATTATATTACCAATACACGGTTGTGAACAACGACACCTATACTTGAATCTCACAAACTCGTTTTAACAACATCCTAGTGCCTTAACCTTCCATTAGAACTTGACACATGTTCTATGCCATAACACCTCTTTAACATACATCATCTAGGTTAGGCACTTCTAAATCATTATTATCCTCACACCCAAAACAATCATCTCTTAGACAACATACATATATATATATATATATATATATATATATATATATATATATATATATATATATATATATATATATATATATATGCTTAAAAACCACTAAGCATGATAATACAAACCAAGCAGATCATACATAACACAATATCAATCAAAATATTCTCATATCACCAATATAGCACAAAATCAATTCAATAAAGGTAATAAAATCAAATCAACCATCAACAATACAAAATCAACCTAATATCGATAAACCTACAATCCACGAATTGCCAATGGTTTTTTAGAAAAGGTTTCCAATGTGATTTTGGTCTTGTGGATTACTCGACTATTAGTAGGGTTTAGGTCGCCCTACACAATTATGATATAATCTACTACTTATCCATTCCGACGATAGGTTGGTTCTTTCCCCCACCTGGGTTATCACCGAACTCCCGAACTCGAAGCTCCTCGTTGTCACACCACAACATACTAACTCCACCTTCAACCAATCAACATAATAACCAATAAATCAAACAAACTCATCTATGGTCTCTTTAGGCTAGGTTTGGCCATTTAATTCAAATTAGAGTTAGGATTCTTTTCTCAACATAAGCCTTTGGATACTTATCACTTAGGTTCTAAGTAACTTAGATAAATTGCTATAACTTGAAAATATGGAATAAAAATCATCCAACCACTTAGGGTAGGTTTTGGCCTTGTAATACAAAATAGGTTAGAAATCTTTAAACTTTCCAATCTCTTAGACTTAGCATCCAAATGTATTAAGGAGCTCAAGTCCATGATCATATTGGAAAATGAAAACAAAACATCCTAGGTTCACAACCTTCATAGGTTCGGCCATAATAGGATAAATAGGCTAGAAATCTTTAAACTTTCCAATCTCTTAGATTTAGCATCCAAATGTATTAAGGATCTCAAGTCCATGATCATATTGGAAAATGAAAACAAAACATCCTAGGTTCACAGCCATCATAGGTTCGGCCATCATAGGATAAATAGGCTAGAAATCTTTATACTTTCCAATCTCTTAGGCTTAGCATCCAAATATCTTATGGAGCTTAAGTCCATGATCATTTTGGGAAAACAATGGAAACTTAAACATTCCAATCTCTTAGACTTAGCATCCAAATATCTTATGGAGCTCAAGTCCATGATCACTTTGGAAAAAAAAACTCAAACATCCTAGCCCCAAAACATTTAAGTTTCGGCCGCCATAGGATAATAAGGAAAAATATTCTTTGTTTGATAACAACTCTTAGGTTTAGAATCACAAGGTATTAAGAGTTCTAAATCCATGATCATACTTGGAAAGTTGAAACATAGTATCCTAGGCCTACTTATACATATTTTCTGCCATCATAGGAAAACAAGCTATCAAACCTTCCAAGATTTATAGATTTAAGATCAAGGAATAGTTAGAAACTCAAAGACATGATCAAATTCCAAAAGTTGAAGCAAAAACCTTCTAGGCCACATATGCATAGCTTCGGCCTTCATAGGAAGAGATTGGTAGAGATTTTTGTTTTACACAACCTCTTAGTATGTGAAAATACAAGTTAATAAAAGACTATAGAAAGTGGTTTCAACTCAAAAGGAGTTTTCTACCATTTTAGAGAGATTTTAGAAGTTTAAAGCATATAAAGAACACATAAAGCAAACTAAGAAATAAAAGATGAAACTTGCAAAAAGATTCATATGAGAGCATTACCCTCAGTATAAGGAAGAACTTTAATGAAGAACTCAAGTAGAAAAGATGAATAAAAACTAAAGCTTTAAGAGCTTGAACTTTTAAAAGAAAAGGAAGTAGATGATGTTTTATTGTGGTTTTGGAGAAGGAAAGTGATGAAGTGAAAATGAGATGTGTATATATAGAGAAGGGAGAGAGTTGCACGAAATTGAGGAGAGAGGAATGAGCTTGGAGAGCAAGTTTTGACCTTGTGCCTTGTTTGGTTTGAGAAGAGAGGAAAAAATAGGTTTTTAGAATATAATATGTTATAATTCAAAAAGTGTCATCATGACCACTTTTTAGGATGTGACTTAGGCCATCCCCCTAGTAAGTCACCTCACTCTCACATGTCATCTCATCACTTTTGTGCTCTCTACTCTGCTCCATTGCGTATCAGGTTCAAATTTCCGATCGTATTTCGCCCGGAATAACTATCATATTTTATTTCTGAACTCGAATTTTCGAAAATTTCTAATATCATACAAAACATCACAAAAACACTAACCGTTTCGGTCACGGTTCAAAACTAGGTTTTATGCTCAGTAAACTTGTACTAGCAGTGAAAACACAGACCGACTTTCGTCTGAATTTTCAACCGAAAATTTTACCGTAACCCTCTACCATAAGTAGACTATGAATATGATATTTTTTAATCAAAAACACTTTCTAACTCTCAAATTAAAATATAATTAATTATATTTTAACCGGTTGAACAGCATAATTAAAACTAGGCTGTTACATTACTACCCCTCTTAAAAGAAAATTCCGTCCTCGGAATTTACGTACCTTAAAAAAGATATGGATATTGTTGTTGCATATCCTTCTTGCGTTCCCAAGTATCATCTTGATGGTGCTCGAATCCGCAAATGAACGGCTTCGTCGTCAAGTAATAGAAAGATCGATCCCACAGGGACCGTGATCTCAAATAAAAATTAATTATTAAATCAATTAAACTGGACTATATAAAAAAGATTTGGAAAAGATTTGGTTTTTGAATCAAGTAGCAAATCAAATTTAAAGTTGCAATTAAAATGAAATCAAGAACAAAATAGGAAAGTAGATCAAATCTGAGATTTCAAAATATCAAAAGGGATTCCCAGGAATTGGGTTACCAACAAGACTGCTCATATTACTAAATTGACTACCCCTCTTGTTAATTATCGAAATTTGCTTTGAAGGTGAATTTATCCTAGATAAGTTAATGTTCCCTCTCGAGATACAAGAACCGTGCCCGATTAAACCAACCCCTACTCTCGTGGTAATTGAATTTAAATCGAACCTTTTAAGCTTTGTGACAATTCAGTGAACCCTCGAAGGACCGCTTCTAACTCTCATGATTTAAGTCCTAAGTTCAATCCCTATAGATCCAATACCTAAGTTCACCGCTAGGTTCCTCCTTAGAGTATCTATGACATGCAAATAAGTACGCACCAGATTCACAAGTAATTCATGCAATAGGAATCAAATCGAAAGAAAAATTGAAATTAACAAGAAGTAAAATGTCAATTCATAACACAAAAAAAAATCTTGGGCATAGCCCCAATTCCTAGAAATAAAAACAACTACTCAAGCATTGCCATGTTCATAGCAAGCTTGATTAACAAAAGCATAAAAAAACCCTAAGAGAGAGAAAAAATTGGAGAAGAAGGGAAATCCTAATTTTTTTGCCTAAGGTAGCAGCCCCAGTCATCCTATTTTCGAGCCTCTAAGTCATATTTATAGAATAGGTTAACTTGGATCCCAAGCAATTACAAAATCAGATCAAATCAGTTTTTAAAATTCCAGATATTGCACGTCACGGTCGTGATGGCTGTCACGGCCAGGCTGTGACAGATTCTGTCTTGGAAAACTTGGCATTGATGGCCTATCACGGTCGTGATGGCCGTGATGGCCTGGCAGTGACAGGTTCTGACTTTTTCATTCTTTTCTTTTCAGCCTTGCTCAATCATGGCCGTGATGGCTGTCACGGTAAGGCCGTGATGTGCTCTATTTGGCTTGTTTTTCTTACTTTTCAAGCTCTGTCTTCATGCAAACTCCAACATAAATGATCCTGAGCATTTTAATCCTCAGTTCCTGCACAACAACACCACAAAACCGCCTTACCCGTTAAATTAAATGTGCATAAACTATATGAAAATGCATGCAAAATGTCAAGGAAATATGAGGTGAAATCACACTCATCACATCTCCAGTAGTTTCATCCCATACAACCTTAACCAAAGGAATTTTTCTACCGCGAAGCTCCTTAATCCGTCTATCTACAATCCTTACAGGTAAAGCCTCATGCTCTAGATTCTCTCGCAGTTGTATAGACTCAAACTTAATGACATGTGAAGGATTAGGATAATACTTTCTCAACTGAGAAACATGAAAGACCTCATGAAGGTTGGAAAGAATGGGTGGTAAGGCAATTTGGTAAGCTACTGGACCAATTCGTCGAAGAATCTGAAAAGGTCCAATGAATCGAGGAGTAAGTTTTCTAGATTTGATAGCTCTGCCAATTCCAATTTTTCGAGTAACTCTCAAAAACACGTGATCACCTTCCTGGAATTCTAATGGTCTCCTCCTCTTGTTACTGTAGCTCACTTGCCTATCCTGTGCTTCCTTCATATTTTCTCGTATCTTCCTGACTTGCTCCGTAGTTTGTTGCACCACATCTGGACCCAAAACTTGGTTCTCACCAGTCTTATACCAACAAAGTGGGTTCCTACACTTTTAGCCATACAAAGCCTCATATGGTGTCATTTCGATACTACTATGGAAACTATTGTTGTAAGTAAATTCAATCAATGGTAAGAACTCATCCCAACTGCCAGTGTGCTCCAACACACAAGCTCTCAATAGATCCTCTAATGATTGAATTGTCCTTTCTGATTGTCCATCAGTTTGGGGATGATAAGCAGAACCCATCCTCAACTTTGTTCCCAAGGCATTTTGCAATTGTCTCCAAAATCTAGATGTGAATCTAGGATCTCGGTCTAAGACACTGCTCGATGGCACACCATGCAATCTAACAATTTCTTTGATTGAAATATGAGTCAACCTTTCCAAATTATAAATTTCACCAATAGATGAGAACTGAGTACACTTCGTCAACCTATCAATGATAACCCAAATCTCATCATGCTTCTTAGGGGTTCGTGGTAATCCGACCACAAAATCCATAGCTATATTATCACATTTCCACTCTGGGATATCTAAAGATTGTAGTAATCCTGCTGGCTTCTGATGTTCAATCTTAGCTTTCTGACACACCAGACAAGATAAAACATACTCCGCTACTTCTTTCTTCATCCATGTCCACCAAAACATTTTCTTCAAATCCTGATACATTTTTGTGGATCCAGGATGGAAACTCAACTTACTCTTATGTGCCTCCTCTAAAATCATCTTCCTAAGTTCTGCATCCTCTGGCACACATATTCTATCTCTAAACCTTAACACAACATCCGTTCCTCTATTAAACTCAGAAATTTTACCTTCATCGATTCCTCTACTTACTTCCTGGAGGTATAGATCTTGAACTTGTTTATCTTTAAGATCTTTCATAAAATCACTACTAATAGTGATCATACTTAAGAAAATCTTATTCTCAACCAATTCCATTCCTAAGTTCAAATCCCTGAACTATTCAAGCAATTCTAACTCCTTATCCATCATCGCAGACACGTGCAAGGATTTGCTGCTTAAAGCATTCGCTACCACATTTGCCTTCCCATGATGGTACAGTAAATCAAAATCATAATCTTTGATAAACTCCATCCATCTTCGCTATCTCATATTCAATTCTTTTTTATCGAATAGATACTTCAAGCTCTTGTGGTCACTGAAGACATTAAACTTTGCTCCGTACAAAAAGTGTCGCCATATCTTTAACACGAACACTATTGCTGCTAACTCCAAAAAATGAGTCGGATAATTTCTATCATGAATTCTCAACTATCAGGAAGCATAAGCCACGACTCTTCCCTCTTGCATCAGAACACAGCCTAAACCTTGGTATGACGCACCACAATATACGTCAAATTATCCTAGTGGATCTGGTAAGATCAACACAGGTTATGTAGTCAACCTGTCCTTCAGCTTTTGAAAACTTTATTCACACTTGTACGTCCATACCAAAGCTATATTTTTTCCTCCTTAACTGCATCATAGGCAACGCAATCTTCGAGAATCCCTCTATGAACCTCCGATAATATCCAGCTAGTCCTAGGAAACTCCGTACTTCACTTACTGACTTAGGCCGTTCCCACTTAAGAACTGACTCAACCTTAGTTGGATCTACGACTATTCCTTCTTTATTAATCACATGACCTAGGAATTGTACTTCTTCCAGCCAAAAACTCACACTTGGGAAGTTTGGCATAGAGCTGTCTATCCTTCAAAACTCGCAACACCAATCTCAAATTTTCCTCATGCTCTTCCCGCGTACGAGAATAAATAAGAATATCGTCGATGAACACAACAACAAACTTATAGAGGAACGGTCTGAAAATTTTGTTCATATAATCCATGAACACAGCAAGCGCATTAGTTACACCGAAAGGCATAACTAAATACTCATAGTTCCCATACCTCGTCCTAAAAGCCGTCTTGGGTATATCTTCCTTTCTTACTCTGATCTGAAGGTACCCAGATCTTAAATCAATCTTAGAGAACACTACCGCTCCTTTAACTGATCCATCAAATCATCTATCCTAGGCAATGGATACTTATTCTTAATCGTCACCTTATTCAACTACTTGTAATTCGTGCACAACCTCGCACTTCCATCCTTCTTCTTAACAAATAACACCGGTGCTCCCCACGGTGAAACACTCGGTCTAATAAACTCTTTTCCTAACATGTCATCCAATTGTTCCTTCAACTCTGCCAACTCAACCGGTGAGATCCGATAAGGTGCTATAGATATAGGTCCTGTCCCTGGTACGAGATCTATAGTGAATTCCACTTATCTTTCCGGTGGCAAACCTGGAACGTCTGGAGGGAAAACTTCGGGAAACTCTCTCACAATAGGCATGGAATCTATGATGGGAGTCTCATTAGCCTCCATTACAAAAAAGCATGACAAACTGTTGAGAGTTGTCACTCCTCGTAGAAACTCCTTCATTGGCAGATGCTACACTAAAAGGTTCAAGAAATGATAAAGTCTTGATAGAACAATCTAGAACTACATGGTTAGCCGAAAGCCAATCCATGCCAAGAATAACATCTATCTGTTGCATAGGCAAACAGATAAGATCTACAACAAATGTACTATTCTCAACAACGATAGGACACTATAAACAAATAGACATAGTAGTCAAAGGATTACTGGTTGGAGTAGACACTGTGAGGGTATAAGGAAATTTGGAAACAGTTAAGCTCAAATGATCCACACACTCATTCGAAATAAAAGAATGTGTAGCGCCTGAGTCAAACAACACATATGAGAGTCTTCCAGCTATCAAACACATACTTTGTATAAGATCAACATATTGACAGGATTCAGCTCCCCTCACGGTAAACACTCTTCAAGTGGCTTGAGGTTTGGCCACTTGGGGTCTTGCTGCTAGGACTCCTCTTCCAGCTCCACCTCTATTGTCTCCAGTTCCTCTTCCAGCAGCTGTCGGCTGTTGCATAACCCTTTGTCTGCAATCTCGTGCCACATGACCTGGTTTCCCACAGTTGAAACAGCTAGGCCTATTTGTACAATCTCTAGCATAATGTGATCCTCCGTATCTAAAGCAAACTAAGCCTTGCGGTTGCTGACCCATTCTAGCCACTGGTGTTGGTGCCGGTGTTTGCCTGGGTCGAGCATATGGTCTCTGTCTCCACTGAGAACCACTTCCTCCACGCCTCTGGAAACTTGATTGGTTAGGACCTCCACTCCGCAGTTGTTTCTGTTCATTGGCCATCCTTAGGTCTATACTTTCGATGGCACTACATCTCTCGACTAGTTCTGGGAAATACTATATGTCAAGAGACACTACAGCCCTCTGCAGCTCATCTCTGAGTCCTTCCTCAAATCTTCTACATTTTCAGTCCTCACTTGGAAACCTCTGATAGAATACCGAAAACTTTATCAAAGCTTCAAAACGTGATGCATACTCACCAACAGACATGTTGCCTTGTTTGAGGTTTGTGAATTCCTTTTCCTTCTTGTTGACGTTTTATCTAGGCAAGTATACCTAGTCGTACAAGTAATAAAGTGATAAGAGGGATATCGTTCCCACGAGGACTGAGACAAGTACTAGCACGTAACAGATCGATTACTATCTAAGAAAATCTTTGGATGGAAGGGAGCACAATATCAAATACCAAGCCCAACAATAGTAAAAATAAACAGAATAAAAAGGAACAAACTCTTTTTGTTATTTTCTCAAACACTTGGAACGCAATAAAAGGTGATTTTCAAATATGATAAAAGATGTTGGGATCAGATTTCACTAAACCTTAGCCTCATGCAATACCAAGACTTACCAATCCAGATTATGCTTCAAATATTAAAATCAACCCACAAAATTACTCAAGCCCTAATTACTTAGATGACAAGAGCCTAAACCCGCTAATAGACCCTAATTCCTTAGGTGGCCTAATTAGTGAATTTGCATTAAGATCAGGGATTACACGATTACTAATAAACCAAAATCCATTCCTAGATGCAAGGTTTACTAGGTGATTAATTCCAGATCAAGAATTGATAAGAACGTCCCCATTGCAAATCAAATCTCAAAATCAGTACATGGGTGATCAGACCACAAAAAACATTAAGCACATGAATCAAACACTAATACGAAGGCATAAACACAGATTGATAAATCAAAGCAATTACATGATATTCAATTTTAGCTACATCTAATCCCAACAAGAAGGGATTTAGTTACTCATAGAGAAAGAGAAAGCCAAAACAAAAGAAATAGAGATAAAGGAGAGAAGGGACTCCATGGAGGCTTTCCACAGCAGCCACAGCAGCCTCTAGCTCAAAGAATTAGGGTAAAAAGTCTGGTTCCAAAAGTCCCTTTTCGTTCTGCCCCTGATGCCTTTTTATAAATCAGGCGCGCGTCACGGCCGTGATGGCCATCACGGCCAGGCCGTGACGGGTTCTGCCTTGGGCACGCTTTCAAAAACTTGTTTGTCACGGCCGTGACACTCATCACGGCTAGGCCGTGATCGCTCCTGCCTTTACCAATTGGTCTGTCACGGCCGTGATGGGCATCACGGCCTGGCCGTGACAGATTCTGCCTAGAAGGGGTCTGGCTCAATTAACATGTCACGGCCATGATGGGCATCATGGCTAGGCCGTGACAGCTTCTGACTTTTGCCTTCTTTCTTCTTCATTTTTGCTCGATCATGGTCATGATGGTCATCACGGCCAGGCGGTGATGGGCTCTGTTTGGCTCATTTTCTTCACTTTTCAATCTCTATCTTCATCCAAGCTTCATCATGGCTGATTCTGAGCATTTTATCATTAATTTCTGCAAAACAACACCATGAAACCGCCTTACCCGTTCCAAGGTAAAAACTAACTAAAATCAAATTAAAATTGCCTAAACTATATGAAAATGCATGCAAAAATGTACATGAATTATGATGTGAAATCACACTATCAAATCACCCCAAGCTTATTCATTTGCTTGTCCTCAAGCAATCACTAAGGCTAGAAGATATAAATAATCAGAACATGGATAGTGAACCAAGAACCCGAGTAACTAATCCAAGTAACGGGCATTTTCAAATAATTCACCAAGAGACAATCAATTTCAAGTCCAATTAGAAGCTTAGGTTCCCTAGACTCATATTCTCACTGATTCGGGCACTCTTTCTCACCTCACTCAAGTGTTTAAGGATATATGACAATTCGCTCAATTTCCTCAAGGAATGAATTCTACCATAAGCTTGACTATCAACTAAATCTCTACTTTATTAATGAAAACACCTAAGAATCAAGAGGTCTTTTACCTTGGTTGTAACGGAGCCATGGGATTAATCGTTAGGTGGGGAAATCAAGAAAAGGACATTTCAAGAAGGCTAAACCAAATATCAAGCATTGCAAGCACGACACCTTCTAAAATACCTTTTTGGGTTTTGATTCATTTTTCCACCTTTCTTTTTTTCTTTCTATTTTATTCCTCACTTCCTTTTGTCATCCCCTTCTCTATACTCTTTTTTTTATGGAGAATGGGAGATTTTCAATTCAAGAGAAATATTTTCTGACTTTCTCATCCCATACTTTTTCAAACTACCTTTTTACCCTTTTGTGCAATACTTTAGAAGGTCTCCTATCAAGCATCATTCATCAAAATAATTCAAGGTACCAAGAAAAGTATTTTATTCTTTCAGGCTCAAAATTGGGCAATTAAGGGGTAGCATTTAGTCATTCAAAGCTCATAAGGCCGGAAAAATACCTAGTGCCTCAATCATTTTCAAAAATGTTTTCAAAAATTTTTAAGCTTCAAAACGGTTTTAAGTCAAGTTCTAGATAATACAATCCAAGAGGAATAAAACACTCTATCACAAAGAATGGGGTAGATTTAGTGAGTACCCCTTTTTGGCTCAAAATCTCACATTTTAGTAGTTCAAAAATCAATGAGAAACACAAATCTACGAAACCACATGCTATTATCAACTATCAAAGATCATCTCAAGCATTTTTATTTGTAGCCTTATCACAAGAATAAAAAAAATTGGGTTCAAAAATTCACCATCTCAATTTATTTGGCACTAAGTTCTCACAATTGGATGCATAATCTAGGCAAGGGGCAATCGAATCATGTGATCATGCAAAACTATGCCTATATGAATGCAACATGCAAAATGCAAAAATTCAAAAATGCAAAAATACCCCTACCCCAAGCTTAAAAACTTACATTGTCCCCAATGTAAATAATCAAGATGGAGAGAGGAGAAAAAATGGAATGACTTACCGAGGCGGTAGTGGGTGCTGGCTCGCATTCCAGTCAGAAACTTGTTGGGAAATGCATCACGGCCATGAGCCTCATCACGGGCAGGTCGTGATCAATTCTGGTCCACAGGAGCTGGCCTGTCACGGCCGTGACCTCCATCACGGCTAGGCCGTGATGCTCTCTGATCTTCAGGGTCCTCTCATCACGCCCGTGATGAGTATCACGGCTGGGCCGTGATCCTTTCTGGTCTCCTCATTAAGCTCATCACGGTCGTGACCAGTGTCACGGCCTGGGCGTGATGGTTGCTGACTTTGCTTGTCCTTGCCCTTCTTGCTTCTCCTTCCTCCTTACCCTGAAAACACTTAACAAATCTATTAGTTTATGATATTTTTCCTCTTGATCTTCTCAAATTATTCAAGAGCAAAATTTCAAAAAAAAAGTGAAAAAGGAAAACAAACTTGGGTTGCCTCCCAATAAGCGCTTCTTTAACGTCACTAGCTTGACGGGTCGGTGATCTCAAGGATCACGAAGGTGCACAGCTGTGGTCAATCTCTCGATGTCACCACCCAAGTAGGCCATGAGCCTTTGGCCATTGACCTTGAAGATCCTTTTTGAAGTAGGATCCTCCACTTCTATGGCTCCATGAGGTGAGACTTCTTTGACAATGAACGGTCCCGACCACTTAGACTTCAACTTGCCCGAAAACAATCTCAGCCAGGAATTGAATAATAAAACTTGTTGTCCCGGCTAAAATTCTTTCATCACGATCTTCTTGTCATGATAAGCCTTGACTCGCTGCTTGTAAATAGATGCATTCTCATATGCATTAAGGCGCATCTCCTCTAATTCATGCAACTGATTGGCTCTTTTCTCACCCGCCAGAGTGGCATCAAAATTCAAGAACTTCAATGCCCAAAAGGCTCGATGCTCCAACTCTACGGGTAGATGACATGCCTTCCCATAGACCATCTGAAACGGAGATAACCCCACAGAGGTTTTTAATGCAGTCCGGTAAGCCCACAAGGCATCGTCAAGCTTCTTTGCCCAAGCTTTTCTTGAAGTGGCCACAATTTTTTCCAGAATTCGCTTAATCTCCCGGTTAGAGACCTCCACTTGCCCATTTGTTTGCGGATGATGGGAGATGCCACCTTATGCCTCACATCATACTTGGTCAACACATTTCTCAGTTGTGAGTTGCAAAAGTGAGATCCCCCATCACTTATAAGGACCCTTGGGACACCGAATCGGGCAAAAATGTTCTTCTTGATGAACTTAATCACTGTTTGTGCATCATTCTTCGGTGTTGTGATGGCCTCCACCCATTTAGAAACATAGTCCACCGCCACCAAGATATATTGATTGGAGAATGAAGGTGGAAGTGGACCCATAAAATCTATGCCCCAACAATCAAATACTTCAATCTCCAATATGTTTTGCAGTGGCATCTCATCCCTTTTAGATATGTTCCCGTTCCTTTGGCACTTGTCACAACTCTTCACATGATTGTAAGAGTCCTTGAAGATTGAGGGCCAAAAGAGCCCAGATTGGAGGACCTTTGCAGCCGTCCTATCCCCATTGTAATATCCACCAAATGGAGAGTTATGGCAATGCCACAGAATACTCATTGCTTCCTCTTGACTAACACACCTCCTCCATAAGCCATCCGGTCCAACCTTGAACAAAAATGGGTCATCCCACATGAAATGGTTGGCATCCCGGAAGAACTTTTTCCTTTGTTGCCAAGTGAGGTGCTCTGGAACAATGTTGGCTGCCTTGAAATTTGCCATGTCGGCAAACCATGGTCTTTCATGCACTAGAAATAAGGCCTCATCTGGGAACTTATCCCGAATGTCCTTTTCTTTTGCAGTAACCTCTTCATTCACCAACCGAGATAAGTGGTCAGCCACCACATTTTCACTGCCCTTTTTGTCCTTAATGACTAAGTCAAATTCCTGCAACAATAGAGTCCACCTTATGAGTCTTGGTTTAGAATCTAACTTAGTCAAAAAATACTTAATTGTAGCATGATCAGTAAAAATAGTGACTTGTGACCCAATCAAGTAGGAACGAAATTTTTCCAATGCAAACACTATGGCTAGCAACTCTTTTTCAGTTGTTGCATAATTTATTTGGTTCTCATTGAGAACCTTGCTAGCATAGTGAATGGCATGGAAAAACTTTTCCCTCCGCTGTCCTAAAACTGCCCCAACTGCATAGTCACTGGCATCACACATTAATTCAAATGGTGACTCCCAGTTGGGTGCAACAAGAATGGGAGCGGTGATCAACTTTTCTTTCAAAATTTGAAAAGAGCTAAGACAAGCAGTATCAAACACAAATGGTGTGTCCTTGTTCAAAAGGCTACACAACGGCTTGGCTATCTTTGAAAAGTCTTTGATGAACCGCCGGTAGATGCCTTCATGACCGAGAAAACTCCTCACACCTTTGACATTCACTGGTGGAGGTAGTTTCTCAATTACCTCAATCTTGGATTTATCCACTTCGATCCCCTTAGCTGAAATCTTATGCCCAAGCACAATGCCTTCCTGCACCATAAAATGACACTTCTCCCAATTTAAGACTAAATTGGTGTCCATGCACCTCTTTAACACAGCAGCAAGGTTAGACAAACAATTATCATAAGAGGAACCGAAAACAGAAAAATCATCCATGAAAACTTCAATGTATTCTTCTACCATATCAGAGAAAATGGACAGCATGCACCTTTGAAATGTTGCAGGCGCATTACAAAGACCGAAAGGCATCTTCCGATAGGTAAAAACTCCAAAAGGGCATGTGAAGGAAGTTTTCTCTTGGTCTTCCGGGTTAACCGCAATTTGGTTATAACCCGAATAACCATCCAAGAAACAATAGTAAGCTTGCCCGGCCAACCTCTCCAACATTTGGTCCATGAATGGAAGTGGGAAGTGATCTTTCCTAGTAGCTTGATTTAGCTTCCGGTAATCTATACACATTCGCCAACCGGTGATCGTTCTAGTTGGGATCAACTCATTCTTCTCGTTATTCACGATGGCCATGCCACCTTTCTTGGGAACCACTTGTACCGGACTCACCCAAGCACTATCGGAAATCGGATATATCATTCCAGCTTCAAGGAGTTTCAGCACCTCCTTCCTTACCACTTCTTTCACTGTAGGATTGAGCCTCCTTTGCGGTTGGACCACCAGTTTAAATTCAGTCTCCATCATGATCTTGTGCATACAAAATGCAGGACTAATACCTTTCAAATCTGAGATGGACCATCCAATTGCTGTTTTATGCTCTCTAAGCACCCTTACAAGTTTCTCCTCTTCCAACTTGGATAATGCATTGCTCACTATGATAGGATTTTCATCATTCTCACCAAGGAACACATATTTCAAGTGGGGAGGTAGAGGTTTAAGCTCTAACTCGAGCTTCTCTTGGACTTCATCCTTTTTGAGCTCTTCTTTCTTAGTATTGACAGCATGTTGAATGGGTTGAGCTTCCAAATCACACAAACACTCTTCTATTTCCTTCTCCTCTTTCTCATCAAGATTTTCAATAGAGTTCATAAGTACCTTCTCAAGAGTAGAGGAATGGTGCTGCTGTGCAAAGACTTCTTTAGCCACTACATCCACAATGTCCATGTGGAAACAATTCTCTTCATCACTCGGGCGATGCATAGCTTCAAACACATTGAAAGTAACCTCTTCATCTTGCACTCTGAGTCGAAGTTGGCCTTTTTGTACATCTATCAAAGCACGGCCAGTTGCTAGAAAAGGTCTCCCCAATATAAGTGGAACTTCTACATCCTCATCAATGTCTAATATCACAAAATCCGCTGGGAAGATAAACTTATCCACTTTAACCAAAACATCTTCCATAATACCATAAGGACGCTTGATTGATCTAGCTTCTAGTTGCAATGCCATCCTTGTTGGTTTCACCTCACCACCTCCAAGCTTGTTTAAGATTGAAAGCGGCATCAAATTTATACTCGCCCCCAAGTCACACAAGGCCTTCCCAATAGCAACACTCCCAATTGTACAAGGGATTGTAAAACTACCAGGATCTTTAAGCTTTGGAGGTAGCTTTCTTTGAAGTACCGCACTACATTCTTCTATCAAGGCAACAGTCTCACCTTCTTTAAACCTTCTTTTCTTTGTAAGTAACTCCTTCATGAACTTTGCATAGGTTAGCATTTGCTCTAGTGCTTCAGCAAAGGGTATGTTGATTTGTAACCTCTTGAAGATGTCAAGAAATTTGGCAAACTGCTCTTCCTTCTCCTTCTTCTTGCTTAAGTGAGGATATGGCAACTTTACATAAGAGGGGATCTCTTGAGGCTTGTCTCCATCTTTCAAAAGCTGACTTTTACTCCTCCTCAGAATTGAATTTTCATCCATTGGCTTTTCTCTCTTGTCTTTTTCTCTATCTTTTTTTTCTTCCTCTATTACAACCTCTTTGCCTTTTTCCTCATTTTTCTGGCCATTTTCAGTAGCTCTCTGATTGTTCAACAAAGGCTCACCACTCTCTTTCTCAAGACTTTTACCACTCCTCAAAACAATAGCCTTACAATGCTCTTTAGGATTTACTTGAGTATTACCTGAAAAACTGCCGCTAGATTGTTCCGCTAGTTGCTTTGCAATTTGACCAACTTGAACCTCCAAGTTCTTTATGGAAACATCGGTGTTTTTCTGGTTTGACATGGACATTTTCATGAATTGATTGAGGGTGTTCTCCATGATAGAAGTCCGGTCTTGAGGTGATTGTGTGGGATGAGGCTTGCTTGCTTGTCCGGCATCTTGTTTCCAACCTAAACTTGTTTGATTCCTCCACCCTTGATTGTAATTGTTGGAATATTGGTTGTTGCCTTGCCGCCCATAGTTCCCCATATAATTACCTTCCTCATGGGAACTAGGTGTGGCCTCATAATTTCCATTATCATGATCTCCTCCACAAAAATCACATCTCATTACCTGTTGAGGTGGCATGGTTGTCACTTGCATGGTTTGGAGTTGTTGTGGGAGTTGAGCTAGTTGCTTGGTAATGGACTCAAGTTGTTGTGACATAAGCTTATGTTGAGCCAAAAGTGCAGTTTGTGAGTCTAACTCCAACACTCCCCTTCTTGATGTGGTACCTCGGTCATGATGCATAAGATAGTCATTAGATGCCATCACTTCTATCAAAATCAATGCTTCCTTCGGTGTCTTCGTGTTCATGGAACCTCCAGCTGAGGCATCCAACATATACCTGGTTGACGGCCTCAATCCATTGCAAAATGTTTGCATTTGGATAAGATCATCAAACCCATGATTTGGACATCTTCGGAGCAAATCTTTGAACCTTTCCCAGGTGTCATGAAGAGTCTCACCCTCTTGTTGAGCAAAGCTTGTGATATCACCCCGTGTCTTCACAAATCTTGAGGCAGGAAAGAACCTTGCAAGAAATTTTGCCTCTAAGTCGTCCCTTATAGTGATGCTCCCCCTTGGTTGAGATTGGAGCCAAGACTTGGCTCTATCTCTTAGAGAGAAAGGAAACAACCTTAGGCGAATTGCATCATCGGAAGCACCATTTATCTTCATCGTATCACATAACTCCAGAAAGTTGGTGACATGACTATTAGGATCCTCTTTCTCCAACCCGGCAAATTGATTTTGTGCAACCATATTCAAGAAATCCGGCTTGATTTCAAAATTGTTGGAATTCACTGGAGGCCTCACTATGCTAGTGACATGCCTATTGACATTTGTATTGGCATAATCCCCAAGTGTCCTCCGTGGAGCACCCTCACCATTTCCTGCCATCTCAAGTGGTTTTTGATGAACTTGTGAAGTGGAGATCTCGTGTTCTTCTTCTTGTTGTGCTAGTAACCTCTGCTGTCTTGTTTGCCTCCGATTCTCCCTAGTTGTTTTCTCTATTTCAGGATCGTAAAGAAGTTGGTCAGCTAGGATAGTACCTCGCATACACAAAAGTCTAGAGACCAAAACCGTTAGCACTCAATGACAGCAAAGAGAAACAGATTATAAAACATAAAAATAAAATTGTGCTTAAATTAGTAATCAAAATGCGTATGCTAATATTGCAACTCAGTCCCCAGAAACGGTGCCAAAAACTTGTTGACGATTTATCTAGGCAAGTATATCTAGTCGTGTAAGTAATAAAGTGATAAGAGGGATATCGTTCCCACGAGGACATAGACAAGTACTAGCACGTAACAGATCGATTACTATCTAAGCGATTCTTTGGATGGAAAGGAGCTCAATATCAAATACCAAGCCCAACAATAGTAAAAATAAACAGAATAAAAAGGAACAAACTCTTTTTGTTATTTTCTCAACACTTGGAACGCAATAAAAGGTGATTTTCAAATATGATAAAAGATGTTGGGATCAGATTTCACTAAACCTTAGCCTCATGCAATACCAAGACTTACCAATCCAGTTTATGCTTCAAATATTAAAATCAACCTACAAAATTACTCAAGCCCTAATTCCGTAGATGACAAGAGCCTAAACCCGCTTATAGACCCTAATTCCTTAGGTGGCCTAATTAGTGAATTTGCATTAAGATCAGGGATTACACAATTACTAATAAACCAAAATCCATTCCTAGATGCAAGGTTTACTAGGTGATTAATTTCAGATCAAGAATTGATAAGAACGTCCCCATTGCAAATCAAATCTCAAAATCAGTTCATGGGTGATCAGACCACAAAAAGCATTAAGCACGGGAATCAAACACTAATTCGAAGGCATAAACACAGATTGATAAATCAAAGCAATTACATGATATTCAGTTTTAGCTACATCTAATCCCAACAAGAAGGGATTTAGTTACTCATAGAGAAAGAGAAAGCCAAAACAAAAGAAATAGAGATAAAGGAGAGAAGGGACTCGATGGAGGCTTTCCAAAGCAGCCACAGCAGCCTCTAGCTCAGAGAATTAGGGTAAAAGTCTGGTGTCCAAAAGTCCCTTTTCGTTCTTCCCCTGATGCCTTTTTATAAATCAGGCGCGCGTCACGGCCGTGATGGCCATCACGGCCAGGCCGTGACGGGTTCTGCCTTGGGCGCGATTTCAAAAACTTGTTTGTCACGGCCGTGACACTCATCACGGCTAGGCCGTGATCGCTTCTGCCTTTACCAATTGGTCTGTCACGGCCGTGATGGGCATCACGGCCTGGCCGTGATGTGGTTCTCGCCTAGAAGGGGTCTGGCTCAAGTAACATGTCACAGCCGTGATGGGCATCACGGCTAGGCCGTGACAGCTTCTGACTTTTGCCTTCTTTCTTCTTCAGTTTTGCTCGATCATGGCCGTGATGGGCTCTGTTTGGCTCATTTTCTTCACTTTACAAGCTCTATCTTCATCCAAGCTTCATCATGGCTGATAGCATTTTATCATTAATTTCTGCAAAACAACACCACGAAACCGCCTTACCCGTTCCAAGGTAAAAACTAACTAAAATCAAATTAAAATTGCCTAAACTATATGAAAATGCATGCAAAAATGTACATGAATTATGATGTGAAACTTCTCGTGTCTAACTAGACGCGGAAAATATTTTTCAAAAAAGTAATCAGTGAATAACTTCCAGTTAATATTCATATCCTCAGCTTCCAACAGTCTTTTCTTTCCCTTCCACCAGAATTTTGCTCTTTCGGTTAACATGAAGGCAGCATAGGTCACTTTCTTCAGCACATAGTAGCAAATATCTTTTCGATTTCTTGTATCCACCATTTTGCCTTCTTTGGGTCATACTCTCCTCGAAATTGAGGTGGTTTTCCGTTCATAAAATTAGTCAATACGGCATCTTCAGCTACTGCCGCCCTTCTCTGATTCTTAATTTATAGCTGCTCTTTGTTCATCTGCAGCATCTTAGCATTCTGCTGGGTTTGCAGTAGTATAGCAGCAGCTAGGGTTTCCATTGCACTTGGAGTCGAAGATGATCCTCCTCCATTCTCAGTATTGTCGGCATTACCATTGACAGCTCCAATAATCCTTTCTGGAGTTTCGTCACCACTGTTAGTTGGACGTCCTCTTCCGCGAGCCATGATTCTGTTAAAAGAAATCACCTGCTCTCATTAGTATGACATATAATACTACATAGACAAGTATATTAATACCATATGCCATACTAATATTAACCTCTCACATCAGATTCGAACACACTACCCAACTTCTAAACATAGTCAAAATCCGAGGTGTATTCAACAAGACACGGCCAGTAACAACATCCTAAACCTCGCAGCACTTGATTCTGATCGGACATAACCCACAGTCCATTTTAGAATCAAACTGCTTTGATACCAAAATGAGACACCCCGTTGTGCCCCAGTGTTTTATTAGATTAATTACCTTCTTAAATCAATTCTTAATCGCGTGCTTATCGTGAAAATACGTAAAAATTAAAACTTATTTAATTATCATATAATTTCTGCAAATTTAAAACACAACAACTTTAACATATGTAAATACACACCTAATTGTTCATTACAATACCCAAAACACTGTTAAGGGTATCCTCTCGGTAGGATCCCTCACGGGCATAAACTTAATAACAAACATACTTAGCGGAAATATAAAAATACTCCTTAGACATACTGACCATAATGTCTATACTCTAATCGCCATGAATCACAGCTCGACCTCCGGTTAATGCGGTTCGTAAGGAGTTCCATGCAACTCCTCAGCAATCTTCGTTTCATACAGAGTCCTGTCCATCTCCTCAGCAACATAACCTTCCATCGAGACATCTAAAGTAAACCAAAGTAACCCACAAAAACACAGAAACATAGGGGATAAGAAGCAGTTCTATCATCAAAAAGCGAAAAAGAGTCATAGTACATTATACAGTAATTGTCATAGACAATCAATACACCTAACTAACAAATCATCCTCAAATTAATATATCATCCTCTACCCTCAATCTCATGCTACTCAAGGACACCATAGCTGCACACCTATTTCCTAAGGTGGAAGTGGTATCGCGAGAACTCTTGATTTTACGTGTATTATATTACCAATACACGGTGTATTATATTACCAATACACATAAGTGTTTTACGTGTATTATATTACCAATACACGGTGTATTATATTACCAATACACAAGTGTTTTACGTGTATTATATTACCAATACACAGTTGTGGACAACAACACCTATACTTGAATCTCACCAACCCGTTTTAACAACATCCTAGTGCCTTAACCTTCCATTAGAACTTGACACATATTATATGCCATAACACATCTTTAACATACATCATGTAGGTTAGGCACTTCTAAATCATTATTATCCTCACACCCAAAACAATCATCTCTTAGACAACATATATATATATATATATATATATATATATATATATATATATATATATATATATATATATATAATTTGCTTAAAAACCACTAAGCATAATAATACAAACCAGGCAGATCATGCATAACACAATATTAATCAAAATATTCCCATATCACCAATATAGAACAAAATCAATTCAATAAAGGTAATAAAATCAAAGCAACCATCAACAATATAAAATCAACCTAATATCAATAAACCTACAATCCCCGAATCGCCATTGGTTTTTCAGAGAAAGTTTCCAATGTGATTTTGGTCTTGTCGATTACTCGACTATTAGTAGGGTTTAGGTCGCCCTACACAATTATTATATAATGTACTACTTATCTATTCCAATGATAGGTTGGTTCTTTCCCCCACCTGGGTTATCACCGAACACGAAGCTCCTCGTTGTCACACCACAACGTACTAACTCCACCTTCAACCAATCAACATAAGAACCAATAAATCAAACAAACTCATCTATGTTCTATTTAGGCTAGGTTTGGCCATTTAATTCAAATTAGAGTTAGGATTCTTTTCTCAACATAAGCCTTTGGATACTTATCACTTAGATTCTAGGTAACTTAGATAAATTGCTATAACTTAAAAATATGGAATAAAAATAATCCAACCACTTAGGATAGGTTTCGGCCTTGTATTACAAAATAGGCTAGAAATCTTTAAACTTTCCAATTTCTTAGACTTTGTATCCAAATGTATTAAGGAGCTCAAGTCCATGATCATATTAGAAAATGAAAACAGAACATTCTAGGTTCACAACCATCATAGGTTCGGCCATCATAGGATAAATAGGCTAGAAATCTTTAAACTTTCCAATCTCTTAGACTTAGCATCCAAATATCTTATGGAGCTCAAGTCCATGATTATTTTGGGAATACAATGGAAACTTAAACATTCCAATCTCTTAGACTTAGCATCCAAATATCTTATGGAGCTCAAGTCCATGATCACTTTGGAAAAAGAAAACTCAAACATCCTAGCTCCAAAACATTTAAGTTTCGGCCTCCATAGGATAATAAGGAAAAATATTCTTTGTTTGATAACAACTCTTAGGTTTAGAATCACAAGGTATTAAGAGTTCTAAATCCTTGATCATACTTGGAAAGTTGAAACATAGTATCCTATGCCTACTTATACATATTTTCAGCCATCATAAGAAAACAAGCTATCAAACCTTCCAAGATTTATAGATTTAAGATCAAGGAATAGTTAGAAACTCAAACACATTATCATATTCCAAAAGTTGAAGCAAAAACCTCCTAGGCCACTTATGAATAGCTTCGGCCTTCATAGGAAGACATAGGTAGAGATTTTTGTTTTACACAACCTCTTAGTATGTGAAAATATAAGTTAATACAAGACTATAGAAAGTGGTTTCAACTCAAAAGGAGTTTTCTACCATTTTAGAGAGATTTTAGAAGTTTAAAGCATATAAAGAACACATAAAGCAAACTAAGAAATAAAAGATGAAACTTGACAAAAGATTCATATGAGAGCATTACCCTGAGTATAAGGAAGAACTTTAATGAAGAACTCAAGTAGAAAAGATGAATAAAAACAAAACTTTAAGAGCTTGAACTTTTAAAAGAAAAGGAAGTAGATGAAGTTTTAATGGTGTTTTGGAGAAGGAAAGTGATGAAGTGAAAATGAGAGGTGTATATATAGAGAAGGGAGAGAGTGGCACAAAATTGAGGAGGGAAGAATGAGCTTGGAGAACAAGTTTTGACCTTGTGCCTTGTTTGGTTTGAGAAGAGAGAGAAAAATAGGTGTTTGGAATATAATATGTTATAATTCAAAAAGTGTCATTATGACCACTTTTTAGGATGTGAGTTAGACCATCCCCTAGTAAGTCACCTCACTCTCACATGTCACCTCATCACTTTTGTGCTCCCTACTTTGCTCCATTGCGTATCCGGTTCAAGTTTCCGATCGTATTTCACCCGGAATAACTATTATATTTTATTTCCGAACTCGAATTTTCGAAAATTTCTAATATCATACAAAACATCACAAAAACACTAACCGTGTTGTTCATGGTTCAAAATTAGGTTTTCTGCTCAGTAAACTTGTACCGGCAGTGAAAACACAGACCGTCTTTCGTCTGAATTTTCAACCGAAAATTCTACCGTAACCTTCTACCATAAAGTAGACTATGAATATGATTTTATTTTAATCAAAAACACTTTCTAAATCTCAAATTAAAATATAATTAATTATATTTTAACCGGTTGAACAACATAATTAAAACCAGGTTGTTACAGCAACGGCCTTCTCCGGTGGCAGCGCTACGAAGAACTGCACATGAATTTGAGTAAGCTCCACCAACCTCTTCAATCCTCACTAGAATTCAAACAACCCCACCTCCACTACCACCATCACCATCTCCAACATCCACCCCACCCTCCCTGTCATCGTCTTTGTCGTCAGAGCGTCGTCATTGTACCGTCAGAGCGCCACCACTGTACCAATTTTTCCTCATTCCACTTTGGATCAAGAGTTTCACCAAACACCTTGTGGGTGCTTCCATATTCACCAGTTACTGAGACCTTCACAAAGTTCAAGGACCCTCTCTCAGTTCCTCCTCCCCTGTTCAAAATCAATCAACATTAATTTCCAGTTGCTGAGACAAGTAATTTCACTTGTGGGGGTTCAAGTAGTGGGTTTCAAAGAAAATAGGTACAAACTGTACCTTTTCTTCGTCAAAGAGAACTTGTGAATTCCTGCCCGGGCCATTTTCAACAATCACCATCCATAACATCCTCTATAAGCTTCTGGACACATCAGTCTTCTTTATCTGAAGACAATCAATATACATCTACAACATGAAAAGGACAAAATGAAAACATGAATTGGACAAGACAAAAATGAGTGTGGAGCTCTAGAGGTAATTAGAAGTTAAGAACACAATGTATACCTTGAACAATGATTTAACAATTCTCTGAGTGCTGCCTCCGCCACTCGCAGCCGCCCACTCGCCACTGCCGCCAAAGACATATAGTGGATCACTGTGTTGTTGAAGAAGAAGAAGCATAAGGAGAGAAATTAAAAAAGAAAAATATTCTATTTATTTATTAATTATTCTTTTTTTAAATTATTAAATTGTTATTTTATTATTTTAATTGTCATATCATTGCCAACTAGGTTAGGGTACGCCACATGGGTCAGAAGATAAGAGATTTTGCAGGAATGGTAAAAAAAGTCATATTTTGTCACCCGAACCTAACTTAAGGGTCTAGTTTGTCACAAAAAAAAAAACTTAAGGGACCAATTTGAACAAAACAATTAACTTAAGGAACCAAAAGTACAATTTTTCCCACTTTAAACTACACACACACACCCACAATAAGGTAAATGGTGGTTAATCTCCCCCATACCTCTTGTAGTTGTTCGGACCGATTTTGTCCGGGTAGGAACAATGAGTTCCGGCTCTGCGGAGCTGTGGGGGTTTTGTGAATTGAGCCTGACGGAGTGAGAATTCCGCTCCGACGTATCCCGGTAGGGAATCAAGGCTTACGTAGTTCTAGTGGTGATGGTGGCGTTTCGTAGAGAAGATGGGTGTTCCGGAGGCAGAATGGGGTTTCAGGTCGTTCCCTAGGATTAGGGTTTTTTCCTGGAAGGTGGCTTGGTGTCTTAGCGGGTGACTTACCCTTTATATACATGTGTAGGGGTCTTGTCCGTGCGTCATGTGGTCCCTCCTCGGTCCGATAGTGGATATTGCGGAGGGTCTCCAATATCATCACGACGCGTGTCCTTCTAGCAGTTGTCCGTCCTTATTGCCAGCTAGCCCTAACGAGGTGTACTGTTCTGAGGGTATTCGAGTACATCTAATGGGTAAGGTACGATGGTCATTTGAGATACCCGACCTTCGTCCGAGAGGCTAGTACCTCCTGTGGAATTGCCTACAGGTCTGAGTAAATTACTTAGTCCTCTGTCGGGTTGAGTTTTGACTGGGTGACTCTCACCCCTTATGTGTTGGTTGACCGAGAGTCCTCTCTCGGATATTCCTATGGAGTTTGCCCAGGAGTGCTCTCTTCCTCTCCCGGGGAGATACCAGGATGGCCAGTTTGGCAGCAGAGGCGCTCATGTGGCCGGTTAGTCGGGTCTCTCGGTGCTATAAGGATATTCCCGAGAGTGGGTTGGTGCAGGGCGATTGACCGATTGGGCTCAATGTTTTGGGCCAAACCTTGATGGGTTGGATCTAAAGCATTTGCGGTATATTACGGTCAACTGTATAAACCAGGTTCTAACCCGTGGCAGGAACATAAGCCCCCTAGCCTAGAGCTGTGTACAGCGAATAGGCTATATTCCGAAAGTTCGTTAAATTAGCTCCCATGGTTAAATTGCCCGGGAACTTTAGTCAGTCGGGCTTGTCGTTCTAGTATTCGAGATATGTTATCTCGAGAACCTTCGATGCTTTTGAAGATGTGCTTCGGGAGTCACTTGAGCTGGCTTACAAGCTTCGAAGCGTTCGACCAAGTACCGAGTATGGGTTGGTCCGAATAAGCTGCCATTCTCGGGTATATGTTGTACTAAAAGGCCAACAATACCGAGTAGGTTGTATGCTAGTACATTTTGAGGAGTTGAGCGGGAAACACTTGAGATGCTCGATATTCTACAAGAGGTCTGACATAGTACCGAGACCTTTGTCCTGCTATGTACCCGAAAAGGTTGTTCGATACTCGGTCAGGAGTGTCTTGTTCCTAACCGACGTGTTCCCTATTCTTCAGGTCGGATGGCCGAGTATTCCTGGTCTTGCTGCTATCAGTCGACAAAGGTTCAAAGTCGAGTAGGTGGAGTACTCAGTAGGAATTCAGGTGGAGTTGTCAAGGTCTCGGTCCGAGTAAGTCGAGTGTGCGTGGTACTCGACCGGGAGTGCTATCCCCTCGGGGTGATCGAGGCTCTAGGTGCCCGCTGAGGGTTCTTGGTGAGACACCCCGCTGTGCCTCTTTGTGTCATTAGATTAAAACCTCATTATTTAATTACTTAATCGTACGCTTAACGTGAAAATACATAAAAATTAAAACTTAACTTATAAAGTATACAACTTCATATAGAATGGCATATCACAATATAAGTATATTATGCATATTACAAAACACTGTTGAGGATATCCCATCAGTAGGATCCCTCACAGGCATATACTTAGACAAAAAGTTAAACAGCAGAAAACATAATAAAAATACGCCTCACGAGACGCATTGGCCATAACTAGCTAGACCCTAATCACCATGGGTCACAGCTCGTCCTCCAGCCTCCGGTTCATAGGGAGTTCCATCCAACGCCTCCTGGTTACGCTCATCAACAGGGTCTTCTCGTACAATTCCACAAGGAGATAAAATACAACATACAGAAATATACAGGGGATAAGAAACAGTTCTATCATCAAAAAGCGGAAAAGAGTCATAGTAAAATTATACAGTAATTGTCAGAGACAATCAACACACATAACTAACGAATCATCCTCAGGTTAATATATATCATCCTCTACCCTTACTCTCAGGCAATCTAACACGTTATTTAAATGTAACCTCTCTAATCTTGTCACCATGTCTTTATGTTATCGAGGCCACTACCACTCCTGTCACCATCCCTCATTTGCATCAGGGCACACCCTCATTCCTGTTAGGATATTCCACCTAGTGCACACCTCCATTCTCGTTAAGGTGTTCCACCTCCATTCCCGTTAAGGTGGAAGTAATCTTGCGAGAACTCTTGATTTTACGTGTATTATATTACCAATACACGGTGTATTATATTACAATTACACAGAAGTGTTTTACGTGTATTATATTACCAATACACGGTGTATTATATTACCAATACACAGAAATGTTTTACGTGTATTATATTACCAATACACGGTATATTATATTACCAATACACATAAATGTTTTACGTGTATTATATTACCAATACATGGTGCATTATATTACCAATACACAGAAGTGTTTTACGTGTATTATATTACCAACACACAGATGTCCTTACGTATTATATTACCAATACACTTTTGTCTTTGTGTATTATATTACCAATACACTTTTGTCCTTGTGTATTATATTACCAATACACGGTTGTGGACAACAACACCTGTACTTGAATCTCACCAACCCATTTTAACATCTTAGTACCTTAACCTTCCATTAGAACTTGACACATATTCTATGTCATAACACCTCTTTAACATTCCTCATCTAAGTTAGGCACTTCTAAATCATCGTTATCCTCACACCCAAAACAATCATCTATTAGACAACATATATATCTTTGCTTAAAAATCCACTAAGAATAAAAAAAAAACCAGGCAGATCATGCATAACACAATATCAATCAAAATATTCCCATATTACCAACATAACACAAAATCAATTCAATAAAGGTAATAAAATCAAATCAACCATCAAGAATATAAAGATCAACCTAATGTCAATAAACCTACAATCCCCGAATCGCCATTGGTTTTTCAGAAAAGGTTTCCATTGTGATTTTGGTCTTGTCAATTACTCGACTACTAGTAGGGTTTAGGTCGCCCTACACAATTATTATATAATCTACTACTTATCCATTCCGACGATAGGTTGGTTCTTTCCCCCACCTGGGTTATCACCGGACTTCAGAACTCGAAGCTCCTCGTTGTCACACCACTAAGTACTAACTCCACCTTCTATGAAGGTAAGGAGATTAGATGCTCGAAGAGGTATACCACGAACGTCCTCGTTTCCTCCGCAATGGAAGTCTAAGGTTATGAACACAAAATCACAAGTTAAAATCAAACAAGAACACTAAACCACAAGGTATAGGTTCGGCCAATACTAGTTTTTAGGGTTAGAGATTACCAAAAATTATGTAACTCATGGATTTATGATCCTTAAGTGTTAGGAGTTCATAAACAATGATCACTTAACAAAGTTGAATTAAAATCCCACTAAGTTATAAACTTAGGGTATTCGGCCAAGGCTAGTAAAATAGGCTAGCATTCACTAAACTTTCCAATCTCTTAGGTTTAGCATCCAAATGTATTAAGGAGCTCAAAACCAAGATCATTTTGGAAAAATAAAAACAAAGTATCCTAGGTCCATAACCTTCTAGGTTCGGCCTTCATAGGATTTATAGGTTAGAAATCTTTAAACTTTCCAATCTCTTAGACTTAGAATCCAAATATCTTATGGAGCTCAAGTCCATGATCGTTTTGGAAAACAATGGAAACTTAAACATTCCAATCTCTTAGACTTAGCATCCAAATATCTTATGGAGCTCAAGTCCATGATCATCTTGGAAAAATGAAAGTAATACATCCTAGCTTTAATAACATAGAATAAACAATTTAGAAATCCTTAAACTTTCCAATCTCTTAGACTTAGCATCCAAATATATTATGGATCTCAAATCCATGATCATCTTGGAAAACAATGGAAACTTAAACATTCCAATCTCTTAGACTTAGCATCCAAATATCTTATGGAGCTAAAGTCCATGATCATCTTGGAAAACAATGGAAACTTAAACATTCCAATCTCTTAGACTTAGCATCCAAATATCTTATGGAGCTCAAGTCCATGATCATCTTGGAAAAATGAAAGTAATACATCCTAGCTTTAATAACATAGAATAAACAAGTTGGAAATCCTTAAACTTTCCAATCTCTTAGACTTAGCATCCGAATATCTTATGGAGCTTAAGTACATGATCATTTTGGAAAAATAAAAACTCACACATCCTAGCACCTAAACACTAAGTTTCGGCCATCATAGGATGATGAGGAAAATATTTTTTGTTTAACAATAACTCTTAGGTTTAGAATCACAAGGTATTAAGAGTTCTAAATCCATGATCATACTTGGAAAGTTGAAACATAGTATCCTAGGCTTACTTATTCATATTTTCACCCATCATAGGAACAAGCTATCAAATCTTCCAAGATTTATAGATTTAAGATCAATGGATAGTTAGAAACTCAAACACGTGATCATATTCCAAAAGTTGAAACAAAAACTTCCTAGGTCACAAATACAAGCATTCTTCCTTCATTGGAAGAGATAGGTAGAGATTTTTGTTTTACACAACCTCTTAGTATGTGAAAATATAAGTTAATACAAGACTATAGAAAGTGGTTTCAACTCAAAAGGAGTTTTCTACCATTTTAGAGAGATTTTAGAAGTTTAAAGCATATAAAGAACACATAAAGCAAACTAAGAAATAAAAGATGAAAATTGCAAAAAGATTCATATGAGAGCATTACCCTTAGTATAAGGAAGAACTTTAATGAAGAACTCAAGTGGAAAAGACTAATAAAAATGGAAGCTTTAAGTGTTTGAAGAAAGAAGAAATGGAAGAAGTTGAAGAAGTATGAAGATGGAGGAAGAAAATGAGAGAATGAAGATGAGTGGTCATTATATAGAGGAGGGAGAGGGGAGCACGAAATTTTGGAGAGAGGATGAGCTTGGAGAGCAAGTTTTGACCTTGTGCCTTGTTTGGTTGAAGAGGAAAGAGAAAAATAGGTTTTTAGAATGTAATATGATATATTTCAAAAAGTCCATCATGACCACTTTTTAGGAGGTAGCTTAGGCCATACCTCTAGCGAGTCAACTCACTCCCTCATGCCACCTCAAGCCTTTTATGTCTCCTATTCTGCTCCATTTCTTACCCGGTTGCATTTCCGATCGTAATTCTTCCGACGTTTTCACCCGAATAAAATATTTTATTTTATTTTTGAACGAAAATTTTCAAAATAACCAAAGTTGAAGAAAACATAATAAAAACACTAACTATCTCATTCACGGGTCAAAATTAGGTTTTCTGTATAGTAAACTTGTACCGGCAGTGAAAACGCAAATCGGCTTTCGTCTGAATTTTCAACTGAAAATTTTACCGTAACCCTCTACCATAAAGTAGACTATGAATATGATTTTATTTTAATCGAAAACACTTTCTAACTCTCAAATTTAAAATATAATTTAATTATATTTTAATCGATTGAACAACATAATTAAAATCAGGCTGTTACATCGAGAATCCAGGTGTGTTCTCGGGAAGTTCCTTAGATCCCGATTGTGGGCTGGGTACTTGGCCGAGTACTGGGTGAGTACTTGAGAATCTTGGCCAAGTAATGGGTAAGTACTCGAGAAGACTCGGTAGGTGGTGTTCTTAATCGGGTAGTGGGTAGAGTGGACCAGGACTCGGAGCTGGGTAATTGTACTATTCAAACGGGTTTTTATTCCTTTGAGCCGAGGGCCATGTATTTGGGCCAAATGATTGGGCCGTCGGACTGCCCAGTACAGGTCGCTTGATTAACCCGATAGTGAAGGGGGTCGGGTGCAAACCCGTGGTGCTTTCATTCTCGGTCTTTGGAGGGCAACTTTCTTGTCTGTGCTCCGATTTGGACTTGCATATACCGTTTGACCGAGGTCTTTGACACTTATCTTGTCGGGGAAATGGCATTGCGGCTCCTCTGAAACTTGGTCATTTCTGCTTGCTATTAGTTTCACCCGAGTATAATTCTCGAGTAGGTCTTCGTTGCGGGGCCAAAATGTTAACTTTTAATCGACTGAGTAATAACTGATGGTTTAGAAAATCCCTAGCCGGAGCTCTTGTTTGATCCAGGCAAGGATTGTTACTTTGGAGTCGGAGCTCGATCTTGGACTTGGGAGCCGAAGCTTGACCATAAAGAGTCAGGGCCTAATCTTGATCTCGAGATCCGGTGCTCGACCAAGTAAGGGAGGCGGAGCTTGACCAAGTAGAGAGGTGGAGTTTAATCTTAAAATGGAGTCGGGTCTTTACCAAGAGAGGGAGCAGGAGCTCGACCTAGAGAGGGAGCCAGAGCTCAACCTAGAGAGGGAGTTAGAGCTCAACCTAGAGGAGGGAGTCGAGGTTTGAGCTTGGAGTTGGGAGATGGAGCTCGACCTTAGAGTTAGGAGCCAGAGCTCGACTTGTGAGTTTTGAGAGAGCCAAAGCTCGACCCATATGTTTCGGGGTAGCCGGATTAAGACAATGACTTTGCTCAACTTCTTGGAGTTTTAGCTTGACCTTTTTTCTAAAGGGGGGCTTGGAGGCTTATATCGACTTGATTTGAATAAGGGAGCTCGAGAGAGCATGACTGAGTAAGTGAGTCGGAACTTAATTGCTGGGAGCCAGAGCTCGACCAAGTAGGGAAGCTTGGAGGTTCGACCTTGTTGGTCATGAAAGCGTGGAGCTTCGACCGAGTAGGTCTGGGAAGAACAGAGCTCTGGCCTTGTTGGCAGGGAAGCGTAGAGCTTCGACCGAGTAGGTCAGGGAAACCTTCGACCTTGTTGGCATCCGAAGCTCAGAGTTACACGAACTTGTACCAAAGTGCTTTAATGGAGTTGTTGCCCACGAATGTATATGTTTTTGTAATTTAGAATCTACGTGTTGGTGCTTGGATCATCATCTCGTCTATTATATTTTAGTAAACGGAATTCCAAGAAGTGTAGCTTCCCTTCTCGATTAATTGTTGAGAAGAAAATGCAACGTTAATCGTGTCCAAAGAAGACTTGTAAACCAAATACTCCTTCATTGGGGGCATTGCCCCTATGCTCCCTTTTTTGTTTTGGATATCCCAAGAAGGAGCTACGAGATTTTGTCGGTTGCACTAAAGTGCAGTCTTCTGTCGTGTCCGAAAAGGACTTCTTTTTCTTTCGATCGTCAACCAGCCTAGTTCAATTTCTTCTGCCGAGTAGGGAACCGGAGCTCGACTGAGTTGGAGAAGCGCGGAGTTTCAACCAAGATGCCGAGAGCGGGAACTCGACCGGGAAGGGGAAGCGCGGAGCTCCAACCAAGATACCGGGAACCGGAGCTCGATCGGGTTGGGGAAGCGCAGAGCTTCAAATAAGATGCCGGGAGCCCAAACTCGACCGGGAATGGAAAGCATGGAGCTTCGACCGAGAAGGAGAAGCACGAAGATTAAACCAAGAAGGGGAAGCGCGGAGCTTCAACCAAGAATCCGGGAGCCAGAGCTCAACCGAGAATGGGAAGTGCGGAGCTTCGACTGAGAAGGGAGTTAGAGCTCAACCAAGTAGCCGGGAGTCGGAGCTCTACCGAGTCGCTAGACCGGAGTCCAGTTGCCAGGAGTCGGAGCTCGACCGAGTAGGGAACCGGAGCTCAACCGAGTAACGGGGAGCCAGAGCTCGACCGAGTAGTCGGGAGCCAGAACTCAATCGAGTGGCCAGGAGCCGGAGCTCAACCTAGAAGGGAGCCGGAGCCAAGTAGCCGGGTACCGGAGCTCAACTGAGAGGGGAGCCAGAGCTCAACCAAGTAGCTGAGAGCCAAAGCTCAACCGAGTGGGGAGCCGGAACTCAACCCAAGTGCCGGGAGCCGAAACTCAACCCAAGTGCCGGGAGCCGGAACTCAACCGAGTAGGGAGCGGGAGATCAACCGAGTAGGGAGCCGGAGCTCAATCGAGTTTTACTTCGTTGTGAAACAATTCGGGAATTTCAACTTTAGACAGCCGGGAGCCGGAGCTCATCTGAGTTTTATTTAGTTGCGAAACAGTTCGGGAATTTCAACCTTAAGTAGCCGGGAGCCGGAGCTCAACCGAGTTTTATTTTGCTGCGAAGCAATTTGGGAATTTCAACCTTAAGTATTTCGCTACGAAGCATTTCGGGAATTTCAACCTTAAGTAGCCGGGAGCCGGATCTCGACCGAGTAGGGAGTCGGTGCTCAACCGATTAGCCAGGAGCCGAAGTTCAACCAAGTTGCTGGACTGGAGTCTCCACTTTGTTTAGATCTGGACTGTCTTGAGTTGGCGTACTCTTGAGATGTTCATGACATTCATGTTTACTTTCTGGTGTTGATGGCCGAAAATCAAAGGTGGGCTTTGGTAGGCATCCCGAGAAGCAATGATTTAACTATCGAGTCACCTTTGGTGGGCATCCCGAGAAGCAATAATTTTGCCGTGAAAGTCGCCTTTGGAGGGCATCCCGAGAGGCAATAATTTTGCCGTGAAAGTTGCCTTTGGAGGGCATCCTGAGAAGCAGTGATTGGGTCGTGAAACGAATTCTCGAACAAGTGGAATTTAAGGTTTTCGATATTATGACCTCTCGACTACGAACACTTTCTTTGGGCCAAGTGGTCAGGTTTCCCTACTTTGTGGTCCATTACGTCATGGTGTAATGCTTGAGGACCGGCAAGACCAGATCTCGACCTCAACAAGGCTTGAACTATCTTCTCAAGGTCCATATGGTACGAAGCTGACTCGAGTTTGGATATGGGTAGGGTTGCGACCCGTAACATGCACAATTACCATGATGGATCTATCTCTAGTAGATCTGAGGGTTTGAGTGGTGTGTCCTCTTCAGGCGTCTCCGATGGTTGCAAACAAGGCTTAAAAACTACGGCTCATCGCGATATGAAGGTGTATCTTCTAGGAAATTTTATGAGATCTTGGTGGGTATTTGAAGATGTCCATGACGACGGGGCGAGGTTGCGTCATCCGACCGACAAAGAGGGCCTTCGGCGCTTTGGCGAGTAACGGTCATGCTGGACTAGGGTTCCGATGAAGGCGGAATGATGACTGAGCTCTAGTTCTGAGGATTCAGAGTCTATCGATAGTGTCGACGACGGAGGATGTACGATGTGTGGCCGGGGCATAGTTTTACCGAGGCCCCAAGGTGGGCGCCAATTGTTCCGTCCGATTTTGTCCGGGTAGGAACAATGAGTTCCGGCTCGGCGAAGCTGTGGGGGTTTTGTGGATTGAGCCTGACGGATTGAGAATTCCGATCCTACGTATCCCGGTAGGAAATCAAGGCTTACGTAGTTCTAGTGGTGATGGTGGCATTTCATAGAGAAGATGGGTGTTCCGGCGGCGGAATGGGGTTTCAGGTCGTTCCCTAGGATTAGGGTTTTTTCCTGGAAGGTGGCTTGGTGTCTTAGCGGGTGACTTCGCCTTTATATACATGTTTAGGGGTCTTGTCGTACGTCACGTGGTCCCTCCTCAGTCCGTTAGCGTATATTGCGGAGGGTCTCCAATATCATCACGACGCATGTCCTTCTAGCAATTGTCCGTCCTTATTGCCAGCTAGCCCTAACGAGGTGTACTGTCCTGAGGGTATTCGAGTACATCTAACGGGTAAGGTACGATGGTCATTTGAGATACTCGGCCTTCGTCCGAGAGGCTAGTACCTCCTGTGGAATTGCCTACAGGTCCGAGTAAATTACTTAGTCGTCTGTCGGGTTGAGTTTTGACTGGGGTGACTCTCTCCCCTTATGTGCTGGTTAACCGAGAGTCCTCTCTCAGATCTTCCTACGGAGTTTGCCTAGGAGTGCTCTCTTCCTCTCCCATGGAGATACCAGGATGGCCAACTTAGCAGCAAAGGCGCTCATGTGGCCGGTTAGTCGGGTCTCTCGGCACTACAAGGATATTCTCGAGAGTGGACTGGTGCAGGGCGATTGATCGAGTGGGCTCAATGTTTTGGGCCGAACCTTGATGGGTTGGGTCTAAAGCGATTGCGGTAGATTATGATCAATTGTATAAACCGGGTTCTAACCCATGGCTGGAACAGTAGTCAAGTAAGCTCTTTATCTTAGATCCTTCAATCTTCTTTCCTCTCCACCCACAAAGTCACACCAACAACAACCAATATACAACCTTCATCAACCATACAAAATACCAAGTTAAATCAAACAAAACCAAGGCTAAAATCCTAGAGGAAGCTCACTTCCAAAGTATTGTTCATAGGGCTGGGATAAGTTGTTTTTAAATTCATTTTGTAGACATGTAGATAAAGGTACTTCTATGGTGGAAAAATTATTAAAAGTTCAAAATCTAATTCATGCAAATTACTATTAATTTTTCCATGAATTGTCAAGAATATGGAACTAAAAATAAATACATCAATATGAAGACCATGAAGCAAGGAACAAGATCACTAACATGAATCAAGAGAGATTGCCTCTTGGATGATAGAAAAGTGAAGAACAACCCAAGAAAACTTTGAAGCTCTAGAAAACCCATTTTGTAAACAAGCTCAAAATGGAATTTTGTGTGAAATAACAAGTGTTTAAATTGTCTAGGGGAGTAAGAATATGGTCTTAGAATTTTAAAATGAGGCTTGTACCTCCAATATGTGGTCATGGATGAAATTTACATGGAGGTGAGAAGTAAGAGAAATGAACTTATGTTCTTTGATCTGTGAAACTTGGAAACTTAACATGTTTGGTGTTTATGTGAAAAATGAAGTGAATGAATGTTTAAGAGAGAGAGGGGCTCAAAATTATCAAGGGCAAATGGTCCAAAATTTGTTGGATCCATTTGGAATTAAAAAAAAAAAGAGCAAGGACATTTCAGTCATTTTACATGTAAGTTAAGATATTTCTGGATACTTTGAGATATTTTTCAAAATTCATCATTACCTTGATGATTCATGGTGGTGAATCACCATGGTGACTCATGTAGGTGATTACTCGTCGTTCCTATCTCCCGGCATGCCTCTGCAGTCTCGTATTCAGCTCCGTCGTTTACCCGATTAGGGTTTTCGATCGTTTTTCACCAAATTCGCCCGAATAAAATATTTTATTTTATTTTTGTGCAAACATTTTAGAAATAGACTTTATCAATGAAATTATGATAAAATCTAGAAATTTTCAGTTTCGGGTCAAATTAGAGTTTTTGCCGGTATAAAACTATACTATCGGTAAAAACGCAGACCGATTTCTATCTGAGTTTTAAACCCAAAATTTAACCATAACTTCCTTCGATATAAAAGGTTTCAACTATGATTTTTTTCCTCAAAATCATTTCCTGGATCCCCGATAAAAATACAGAAAATAATTACCGGTTAAGATGCGAGAAAACGGGGTGTTACACTAAACCTAAATGCATCATCATCATACCCACACTACCTCTGTTCGCTGGCGTTCAATAACCCAGGCGGCGGCAGCCCTTCCTCCCCCTTGGTTTCGACGGCGGCCCCTCCTTCGCCATAACCTCAATCTCCAACCTAAAAGTTATCTAGAACCTGAACCCCGCACCTTGTCCACAGCAATAGAAGTTCGATGGTGCCGTCAACAATCCAGTCGGCGGTGGCCATTTTTCCCCCTTGTTTGCGATGGCGACCCTTCCTCCCCTCTTGTTTTCGACAGCGCCATTCCTTCCCCCTTGTTTTGGATGTTGATTTCGTCCGCCCTCGTCTTGCGACGGTGTTTCCAACCGCTTCTGTCTTCCACCTCCAAGCATCCCGGATTCGTTCATTTGTTACAGCTCGCGTTTGTGTGGAATTGATAAGCCTCTGGCTTATCTAGTTTTATGACTAGATGAACTAGGGTTTTTGTGCAAATTAGTCGAGTTCACTCTCGTTTTCGCCCAAATTTGCCTTGTTTTGTCCTAAGTTGGACTTTGACTCGTTTTGCGTCTTTTGTGTAGTTTTTAGCTTATTTTGGATAGAATTATGCTTTTGGTTGCTTTTGATGTTTTCAGGTCAATAAGTGAAGCTCCGGGAGTCAAGGAAAGCCAAGAAATAGTGCAAATTGCAATTCTGGAGACACTCGCCCCGCGAGTGGATGCTCGCCCCGCGAGCCTGAAGGTCAACAAAGCAGCAAAAGTCATCACTTCTGGCTCGCCCCGCTAAACTATTCTCGCCCCGCGAAACATGAAGACCTGGAAGTCAGAGACAATCACGGCCTAGCCGTGATGAAGGTCACAGCCTAGAATTGAAGTCTCGCCCCGCGAGAGTGTCTCGCCTCGCGAGATCCTGAAGACCCTGGAAGACAGAGACCATCATGGCCTAGCCGTGATGAATATCACGGCTGTGACAGATTAGGGTTTGGATACTCGCCTCGCCAATCACAATTCGCCACGCGATCATTCAAACTCAGGATGGAGCCAAAATTGCAATTCGCCTCGCGAATAGACGCTCGCCCCGCGAGATCCAAGATTTGAATGCGCGCCAAACTAAAATTTGCGTCGCGAGGATAAGCTCGCCCCGCGAGCGGGCGAGAAACAGAATCCTTATTTAAAGGCTGTTTCAGATCAGAATTAGGGAGGAGTTTTATATCAAGTTGTTAGCCACTGTTTAGAACTGTAGTGCGAATCCTTGTTTCTGGAGCTGCGTCTCCCTTCTCTCTTCTTTTCTTCTTTTAGTTTATTATTATGGAGATTATTGCCGATTGTTTGTGCGTCGTCACGGGCATGAGGAACTAATCCCCTCGTCCAAGGGATCAATGAAGCCACCCTTGGCGGTGTAGTGTTCTTGTGATGTATGTTTTTCTCCCCTTCTCTTATGAATGTTTTCCAATTCTGTTTTGATTGCGTTGATCATATGTGTTGCGTGATTAACTAGTTAACGTGTTTGAGGCCAAACAGCGAGTCGCATTTTAGAACTTGAATTGGAATCATTAATTGAATAATGAGCACGACAGTGGATTTATTTGATTAGTGCAACCATATAGGGAACAAGGTTTAATAGAATTCGAGATTAGGATTATGAGACCTAGTAAGTAATTAATCCAATCGTCGAATATGTCCTATTGAGCACGACAATGGATATAGGAGAATTTGGGGGTCCCGGTTGACATTGTAATTGAACTTAGGGAGGAATACATCATCACTTGGGTACTATACATGATTGGGTAGGTGGAATTGAGACCTTGGATATTTTAATTTCTGAATTTAATCACCTTAGCTTTAATCGATTTCTTATTTGAATTGCGAAATTAATCTCTCTCTCTCAACCACTTTCCTCACTTGACCAAACGTATCGGATTTCTCGCGGATTAGTTGAATTGGTAGCCCAATCCCTGAGTTCGACCTCGGTAATTACTTACCGTGTTATTTTTATTACTTGCGACGACCCGGTACACTTGCCGGCGTTCACCAACAAGTTTTTGGCGCCGTTGCCGGGGATTGGCACCGCCAGTTTTCCTAATTTTTAGGAAATTTGATTGATTGGTTAAGTTGATTTTTCTTTTTATTTTTCTGTTATTTCTTTATTATTTCTCTCTACTTCTTTGATTCCACTTGGTCTTGCCGTGTTTTTGTATGCGAGGTACCCTTTCACAAGAGGACTTGTTATTCGATTCAGAGATCACCAGGACCGAGAGGCAATTAAGAAAAAAGGCCAGAGAAAGGAAGAGGCTGGAAGCAATTAAAATAGAGATCATGGCTGAAGAAAACCCTCCTCCTCCTCCTCCTCGTTACAAGCCTCTCTTCGAGTACGATCTACCCAGCTTGGGTGATTGTGATTCTTCTATTGTGAGGGGCAACCTGAATACAGACTCCTTCAGAGTGGAAGCATGTGTCACATTCCAGATCCGTGAGAATCAGTTTGATGGGAGTGGCAAACAGGACCCTCATAGACACATCACTCGCTTCCTTGAAGCTCGTGACTTGCAGAAGACCAGGGGAGTCTCTTAGGATGAGTTTCGCTTGCGGCTTTTCCCTCTCTCTCTTAGGGATGTCGCTCGCGATTGGGTTGACAGCTTGGATAGGAACAGCATCAGAACTTGGGAGCAAATGGCACAAAAGTTCCTAACCAAATATTTTCCTCCTCAGAAAGCGGCACAAGCAAGAATAGTCGTTACGTCTTTCAGGCAGACAGAGGATGAAACATATAATGAAGCTTGTGAGAGGTACAATGGCTTATTGAGAAGATGCCCTTCAGCGTTCTTTGACCCCGTCTCCAAAGTTCAGCACTTCTTTAATGGGTTGAGGGGACGCTATCAGATGAACTGTGATGCCGCAGCGGGCGGTTCTTTCTCATATTTATCAGCTGAGGATGGATGGGCACTATTGGAAAAGATGTCATATAATGATTACAACCGGGGTAGGGAAAACTCAAGTGGAGTCGGTGCTGGAACAATGGAAGCCATTCTAGAGCAAGTCAAATCATTGAAGATGCAAGTTGCGGCTTTGTCGAAAAAACAAGAAGGCTAATGTGATACACGAGGGAATGCCTCCGGGTTGTGATAATTGTAATGGAGATCATGACACTTTGAATCGTCCATTCAACTTCCCTCAGGAACATGTGGACTCATGCCACAATTTCTATGACACTCGTGCCCCAGAATAACTATCGGAGGAATGCATGTAATGACTACGATCGAATCGAAATAGGGGGTATATGAGGAGCTACCATCCGTGTTTCACTTGGAGAAATGCTAGTGGTGTTCTAACCGGGCAGAAACATCCTCAACAGGACTGGCAACAACCTCCACAGTGGTCCGAGGCCAAACATTGGAATCCAAAGAAGTGTAATACCCAGCAGGCTCTTCCAGGGCCTAATCAGTTACAAATAACAGATGGTGGAAGACAACCGTGGGAGATGGCTTTTGAGAAGGTGAATGCGACAATTGACAAATGGGCAACGCATACAGGGGCGGCAATTCACAATCTAGAGACACAGATGGCCCAGCTCGCAAAGCAACTTAGTGAGCGTCTCCCAGGCACTTTCCCAGGTGATACCGAGAACAACCCCAAGGGACAATGCAATGTCATATCTACTAGAAGCGGAAGGGTGTTGGAACCTAACAGGGGTGCAACTAGCTCTCAGGATGACAAGGCCCCGGAACAACCACATGTTGAAGAAGAGCAACCTGAAAAAGAGAAGTTAGCAAGTGACAAGGAACCGGAGCAAGGGGGAAGGCTGAAGCTTGTGGATGAAGAGTTCCGAAAGAAGAAGTGGGTTGAACCCCAAGACCTCCCACCTTACATGAAGGTACCGTATCCTGAAAGATTGAAGAAGCCTCATCAGGATAAGCAGTTCAACAAATTCCTTGATGTCTTCCGCAAACTTCGGATTAACATTCCATTCGCGGAAGCCTTGGAACAGATGAAATAATATGCCCTTTTATGAAGGATCTTCTCACCAAGAAACGGAGAATAGAGGATGAGGAAACGGTTGCTTTGACCGAGGAGTGTAGTGCCATTCTTCAGAGAAAACTCCCTCCAAAGTTGAAGGATCCCGGTTCCTTTTCGATACCTTGTACCATTGGGGAGATGACTGTAGGGAAGGCATTGTGTGATCTAGGGGCAAGCATCAACTTGATGCCCCTCTCTATGATGAAGAGGTTGGGGATCCAAGAAGTCAAGGATACACGGATGTCGCTCCAACTGGCCGACCGCTCTATAAAATATCCTTATGGGGTGGTCGAAGACTTGTTAGTGAAGGTGGACAAGCTTATATTTCCGGCGGACTTTGTAGTGCTTGATATGGATGAAGACGCCGAGATCCCTCTCATATTGGGTAGGCCCTTCTTCTGCCACTGGGGGTGCCTTGATAGATGTGCGACAAGGGAAACTCACTCTAAGGGTGCAAGATGAGGAGGTAGTCTTCAATCTCTTTGAAACAATGAAGCACCCTGTAGAGAGGACGGAAGTGTATCGATTGGATATGGTGGATCCAACTGCCAAGGCAAGGGCAACTAGAGAAGCCCATGGTTCTTCACTTGCTCAAGTGTTGGTAAAATCCCATGATGATAGTGAGAAAAAAGGCCCTTTGGGGGATGAGGTCTATCTCGAGTGGTTGAAAGACATGGAAGCCTTACCGAGTCTCCCAGGGGAAGAATGTGCAAAGAAGGAGCTCAGCAACAAAGGCAAGAAAAATACTGGTAAAGCACCGAAGTTGAAAGGTGGCACGACCGTGGTGGTCAATAAAGACAACGAGTTGATCCCAAAAAGGACCATCACGGAGTGGAGAGTTCGTGTTGATTATAGAAGGATGCTGGACTTAAATGAGCTGTCCGGGAACAGCTTGCGAGCATATGAAAGGGTAAGAGCCTACAGGAAACCGATTGAGGCAGAACATGGCAAGCAGTTTCTTCCTCCGGAGTAACCCTTAGAGGTGACTTGAGTCAGGCTCGGGACGTTAAACAAGCGCTACTTGGGAGGCAACCCAAGCTAGTATCCTTTATTTTTAGTTTCTGTCATTTTCACATATATAAAAAAAAAAACTTGATTCGCCACGCGAATCCACATTGGCCGCGCGAGACAGAAGCCCTGAATCTCTGGGGTCGCTCACTTTTCTGTCTCGCGTCGCGAGGGCTTATTTCGCCTCGCTATTCTGGGCATCATCAGCTGCTGGAATTCCAGATTCGCCTCGCGAGTTGCTACTCGCCTCGCGATTCTGGAAAGTGTGAAAACAATTTTTCCAGATTCGCCTCGCGAGTGGTCTCTCGCCTCGCGAATCTGCACTTAAGGTTTTTATTTGCAGGAGTTCTTGCAGGATGATATGCAACAGAAGGGAGCCCGTGAGACCAACTGGATGAGGAAGCAGACCATAAGAACTTCATCAGGGAGCACCCTCGCCTTTCCTCACTTTTGTTTTTGCTTTTGTTTGTGTGTTTGTTTTTGTTTGTCACTCTTGAATAATTTGAGAAGATCAAGAGTTGTTGTATGAATAGTGTGTCGGCAAGCTTGTTGGATTTTGATTAAATTGAGCATAGATTGATTGCATGAATTATATTGACCATCGATGATTTCCCCTAGGTTCTGATAATAGAAAAGTTTATCCCCACTTAAAAATTGAAAACTGAACTCTGAGAATTTTGTTGTGATTACTTGATTTATGATAAGTTTGGGGTGAGGGGGTGCACACACTAGGAATTGTATCTCGGTCAAACAATTTGCAAAATGTCCAGGTGAGGATTTGAGCCTCCAACTTTGTTTTTGATTGTGTGAATCACTATTAAGTTGCACTTTCCCGGATTTGCTTGAATCTCTTCAGGGTTTGCATGTCTATGTGTTGCATCAAATGATTTAGGCAATTTTCTTTGAATAACTACTTGGCCTAAATTGAACCAACCTTGATGAATGATCCCTAGTTAGCCACATTGAGCCTTGAAGCCTATTGTTCTTGATGACCTTACATTACAAGCCATTAACTCAAAAAAAACCATGATTTTCCCCTATCCTAGGACTTAGGAGAGTATGGAATTTTAGCTTTGTGAGTGTTGTTGTGGAACTAAGTTTGGGGTGGCTACAAGTTCATGAATCATAGTTGAGAAAAAGAAAAACGGAAGTAAGGGCCGAAGGCTTGAGAAAAAAAAAAAGAAAAAAAAAAGAAAAAAAAAAGAAAAAAAAAGAAAAAAAAAGAAAAAAGAAAAAAAAGAAATGGGTGATGAAAAGCATTGAATATGTGCCAAAAAGGGCAAAGAAAAATAAATATAAAAAGGAAGAGGTGTGTAGCCACCAAATGCAAGGAAGAGAATAATATGAGAGTGAATTCAATTGTTGTGATGCTAGTTTCATGCTCTCATTGATCCTAGGGACTTAGCCTCTATCCTTTGAATATCTTACCCTCAGTCAGGCCCCATTACAACCTTTAAAGACCTTCTGATGTTGCATGCATGTTTTCGTGGGAACCATTTTTGAGATGGAAATCAAATTCATGGGAAGTGCTCTTGATACGTGAAATTGAGTGAAAAAAGTTGAAAGCCTAGACGAATTTGAGCGAATGAGTGAAATTTTACATACCCTTGTAAGGAAGGCAATTGTTTGAAATTGGTGATCTTTTTTTTTTGTGTGCGACTCTGAACCTCAACTTAGATTAATGATTGCATGAATGACGAAGTTCTCAATGTTTAAAGTAAATGAATGTGGGGATTACATTAATGTAGGGGGGAGATCATTGGAGAAAAACTGTTTTGATTGCATGAAATTTGTGCGAAATCGATTGATTCCTTTAGGCTTGCCAAGTCTTGAGTCCTTTTTGAGTTTTAAGCTTGCTTGGGGACAAGCAAGGTTTAAGTTTGGGATGTTTTGATAAGCCTCTGGCTTATCTAGTTTTATGACTAGATGAACTAGGGTTTTTGTGCAAATTAGTCGAGTTCACTCTCGTTTTCGCCCAAATTTGCCTTGTTTTGTCCTAAGTTGGACTTTGACTCGTTTTGCGTCTTTTGTGTAGTTTTTAGCTTATTTTGGATAGAATTATGCTTTTGGTTGCTTTTGGTGTTTTCAGGTCAATAAGTGAAGCTCCGGGAGTCAAGGAAAGCCAAGAAATAGTGCAAATTGCACTTGCGAGACACTCGCCCGAGAGTGGATGCTCGCCCATGAGCCTCGAAGGTCAACAAAGCAGCAAAAGTCATCACTTCTGGCTCGCCCCGCTAAACTATTCTCGCCCCGCGAAACATGAAGACCTGGAAGTCAGAGACAATCACGGCCTAGCCGTGATGAAGGTCACAGCCTAGAATTAAAGTCTCGCCCCGCGAGAGTGTCTCGCCTCGCGAGATCCTGAAGACCCTGGAAGACAGAGACCATCATGGCCTAGCCGTGATGAATATCACGGCTGTGACAGATTAGGGTTTGGATACTCACCTCGCCAATCATAATTCGCCACGCGATCATTCAAACTCAGGATGGAGCCAAAACTGCAATTCACCTCGCGAATAGACGCTCGCCCCGTGAGATCCAAGATTTGAATGCGCGCCAAACTAAAATTCGCGTCGCGAGGATAAGCTCGCCCCGCGAGCGGGCGAGAAACAGAATCCTTATTTAAAGGCTGTTTCAGATCAGAATTAGGGAGGAGTTTTATATCAAGTTGTTAGCCACTGTTTAGAACTGTAGTGCGAATCCTTGTTTCTGGAGCTGCGTCTCCCTTCTCTCTTCTTTTCTTCTTTTAGTTTATTATTATGGAGATTATTGCCGATTGTTTGTGCGTCGTCACGGGCATGAGGAACTAATCCCCTCGTCCGAGGGATCAATGAAGCCACCCATGGCGGTGTAGTGTTCTTGTGATGTATGTTTTTCTCCCCTTCTCTTATGAATGTTTTCCAATTCTGTTTTGATTGCGTTGATCATATGTGTTGCGTGATTAACTAGTTAACGTGTTTGAGGCCGAACGGCGAGTCGCGTTTTAGAACTTGAATTGGAATCATTAATTGAATAATGAGCACGACAGTGGATTTATTTGATTAGTGCAACCATATAGGGAACAAGGTTTAATAGAATTCGAGATTAGGATTATGAGACCTAGTAAGTAATTAATCCAATCGTCGAATATGTCCTATTGAGCACGACAGTGGATATAGGAGAATTTGGGGGTCCCGGTTGACATTGTAATTGAACTTAGGGAGGAATACATCATCACTTGGGTACTATACATGATTGGGTAGGTGGAATTGAGACCTTGGATATTTTAATTTCTGAATTTAATCACCTTAACTTTAATCGATTTCTTATTTGAATTGCGAAATTAATCTCTCTCTCTCAACCACTTTCCTCACTTGACCAAACGTATCGGATTTCCCGCGGATTAGTTGAATTGGTAGCCCAATCCCTGAGTTCGACCTCGGTAATTACTTACCGTGTTATTTTTATTACTTGCGACGACCCGATACACTTGCCGGCGTTCACCAAAAGGGGTAAATAAGGGTGGCAGTGGTCTGCGTTTTGGATGCCGTCGTTGAACAATGGTGGCGGTGGACAGGGTGTGGGTGAGGCCGTCGAAACCAAACCATTGTTGCTCAGTGATGCAGATGAATGTTTAGGTTTTAGGTTGGGTTTGGAGTACATGATTTAGCTGGTGCTCTAATTTTTCAAAGAAGGGGATGAATGAAGGACATAAGGGGAACTGCACATATCAGTGTTTATGATTTTTGCATAAATGCCCCTAGTGAGATTTGACCAAGCCTTTGAAAAGGTGAACCATTTTAAATGAACTGGACTTGGTTGGTAGAACCTCATTGGTCCACATGAGCTAGGTAAATCCTGCCCCAAATTTAGAGTGGTATGGAAGAATTCACCTTATTTTTGTTATTGATAAAAAGTAAATTATATAAATTTTTTTATATAATATTTATATATATTATGTAAAATTTTATACTATCTGGTGCCCCAAAAAAATTGGGGCCCTGGGCGATCGTCCATCTCGACTGATGTGATCTTGATATAGATCACTAACATTTTATGATCTTTCTTTGAATTCAATTTCTAGAAATTCAAGATCAAATAAAAACAAGAACAATAGAATAAAATTGATCTTCAAGTGAGAAATAAGAGAAACCAAAAGGAGTAGAAGAGAAGAACAATTGATATATGAACTAGAAAGTAAATTGCAAGAAGTAAATGACATGAATTAAAGAGAAAGAATTAAAGAACAAAATAGAAAATGGAAGAGGTAGAGAAGGAGAATGGCGCCACAAAGTCATTATTCTTGGAGAAGAAGATGGAATTTGATAAGCCAAGGAAGATTCACCACTTGAATATGGAAATTCAAGATAAGAATCAATGGTTCAACTCATGAACCAAGAAGAGGAGACTCTCAACTCTCTCTAGAAATATCAAGTGTGAGAAAACTCAATTGTATACAAAACTTGAAAAATGATTTACATGAAGCCTATTTATAGGCTCATCCTACTTATGGTGCAAGCTAGACTAACTTGAAGTGCAAGCAACTCTAACTTAAGATGAAAGCTAGTCTTACTTGAGGCGTAAGCTACTCTAAGTCCTAATGGGCTTGGAACACTCTTAAGCCCAATTACAAGCCTAACTAAATCAAAACCCGTACAGAATTTCGTACTAAACTTGTAGCCAAATATAAGTCATGATAGACGTCGAATCAGGTCTTCAGTCAATAATAAGATTTGTAGATAATCTTCTAAGCTTTCCAACGCATCCAAGATCACTTCAGTCGGACATCTACAACTCAAGAAACAGCCAAAATTGTGAAGTGTGTTTGATTTGGATTTGCTTTGGTCCATTAAGGTTGTGCTTCATAGGATCACATCATCCCCTCCTTCTTGAAGAAAATTCGTCCCGAATTTTAATCCTACATTAAATAGAATATGTTTAGGTTTATTCTTTTATAAAGATCCTAAAAAACAGTTTTGGGGAAGGAACCTCCCTTATTTGGGAAGGCAACTCCCTTATTATCGTTGTAATTCTCAACCCATCCTCCCGGGTCAAAAACCACCCTTTTAAAAACAAGTTTTGTGAACAACCCTTTCAAATATTTTTCACAAGGTGTAATCCCTTGAAGGTTGTTCGGCAATGTTTGTCCATTATTGAGAGAAACATTTGGAAATATATTTAATATGTGTCTTAGTTCTCTCAATGAATGGGAACCTTGATGGATGTGCATTAGTTGCTTTTGAATTTGCAAAGTAGGTTCAATGCACATAGTTAAGGTAGAAGTATTAGTAGGCAAGCAAACATCATTAAGTTGAATATTATTAATTGGTTGCCTTACTAAGAAAACTTCTTTTACCTTACTTTTAACCTTATCAATATGCACACTTTTACTACTTAAAACATAGTCCAAACATTCCACTTTGGTGGTGCAAAAAGTGTATTTTTCAATATTAGCAAAAGGTTTTTTCTTCTTAAATAATAACAAAACACATTTTAAATGTTCAAGAAGATTTACTTGTGTTTTGCTATGTACCAAGATAGCATCATTGTAGATTACTAGAAGCCTTTGAATTTCTTTAGTTTCTTGAGGAGTGACTTGAAGTTTATCCAAAAGAAACTCAAAGGTAATAGGTAAAGAAAAAGATGGAAGAGACTTGTTACCAAAAATGTTGCCTTTTCCATATTATTTTTTGGCACATTCTTTTCTTTTGCATTTATTTATTTTTCTTCTTTTTCACTCTTGGCTTTTCTATCAAGCTCCCTTTTCTCTCTAACTTTTGTTTGAGCCTCACCAATTTCTTTAGTAGAGAGGGGTACAAGACTAATCTTTTTGTTGTGGTACATAGAAGGAAAAGAAGAAAGGGTAGAAGTGGAAGGTTTAGAGTTAATAAATATGGCCTTTGATCCACTTTTACCAACAACTCCAAGTTGTTTTGACGAGTCACCCTCCTTCTTGAAGGAGTTCTTTATCTTCACTTGCGCTTCAACCTTGAGTGCATGTTGTAGGCCTCTAGTGTAGCTTGAAGGCACATATCTTTTTCTCAAAACCCTGTTCATTTATCACCAAGTACTAATTGGTTCCTCATCATACCTTCTTCTCTCTTTACACAATTGATCCCACCAAATTAAAGCATAATCATGATATCCTAGACTAGCTACCTTTACTTTCTTTTCTTCGCTTTTGTAGTAGCAAGAGAATATGTGCTCCAATTTGGTATCTCATTCCAAGTAAGCATCGGGATCACTCTTCCCATGGAAGCTAGGGATCCTCACCTTCACATTATGTAACTTGTCATTCTTCTCATTCCTACTTCCTCTATGTTCATGTCTATTTCTCCATCTATCAAATCTAGGTCTATGTTCATTTTCTTCCAAATTTGATGAGCTTCTATGTGAGTTGTCATGCCTTGATCCTTTTTTTTTGTCAAGTACTTCTAATATTTCAAACAGTCTTTCTAAGTTCCTTGTCATTCTATCCAACTTCCTATTCAAGTTCCTTGTTCTTGGTGATGATGGAGGAGAATCTTCATTGTCTTCTTCATGTAGTGAAGTCATGGTGCACTTACAATTTGAGAAATTACATACAAATTCCAGAGAATTGAAAAGTACACAAATCAAATGAAGATTACACCAATAAGAACAATTACACCACCAAAAATCAAAAGAATTAAGTACAATCCAACAAGGAACAAATACACTTAAAGAACAAGTGAAAGAAAAGAATTACAAGTCAAAAACGAATATTACAAGGACCTCACCACTCACTCACCATTCACTCAAAGATTGCCACTCGTGTATATCACTCAATGTAGACTTTTACAAGATAATTTTCTCTCTTGTCTCTTTCCACTTAAGAGTTTCCTCCTCAATGGATCTACAAGTTGAAACAAGATCTCAACAATTAGTCTCCATTAAACAAATGACAAATCAACCAATAGGCAATCAATTCAAAGAGGTCAAGAATTTTGAAAACAACTAATACAAAACTAATGGAGTTTAGAAGACAAGTGCACACTCAAATTGATGTGAAGAAGACAAGTTAAAAGAGGTTAATAAAGTGTAATTCAAATTTAATCAAAGTGTAGTTGAACAAGTAATGATCAATGTTAAATGTGCTACACTAATTTGTGAAGGATCTATACAAATACAAGCATGTGAAATGGTGGCAAGTCTTTTACCTTTTGCTGGAATTTTCCAGAATTTGCATTTTTTCCCCAAAACTTTGTATATTTATGGTTTTGGCCCACTTTTTTTTTTTACACCAGAATTTTTTTTTTTTTAAATTTCAGCCACTTGACTTTTACTTATTACAATTTCACATCAATTACAAAGAAAATTTCAAATTACAAATGAGATCCTTCAAGCATGAACAAATTTAAACAATATTGGTATACTTGGAAATATGAACAATTGAAGTAGTGTAAAATAATTTCCAAGTGTATGAGCACAAATCTAGTAATTAGAGACCTAGATCTTTCATTCAAGTGGATGATAGACACATCATTTCCACAATTTGAATTTCATGAATATCTATTAAGTTCTAAAAATTTGAAAACATTGAAACACTTTTGATTAAAATTTGAATTAAGCTTACTATTGTAAATTGAAATTTCAATTTGAAATTTCAATTTGTACAAAATCACAAAGTAAGGGAAAGAGATTTATGCTTAAATTTCAAGATGCAACCAAAATTCACATGTAATCTATGATCACATGCACATGTATGGTGCCAAAAGCTAGGGTGAAAAGTGGAGGGAAAAAAATTCATCAAAATTCAAGCAAAATCAATGCAAACTCATTTCAAATTCTAGATTCATGATCACAATTGGATTCAATTTGAATTTCATCATTCAATTTCAAGTGATTAATAGCGCCAAAACTCAAATGAGTTCATCATGAAAATGACTCCAACTCAAGAATCATCATAGAATTTGAAAAAAAAAATTTGATCAAAAATTCAAAACAATTGAAGATTCAAAGAACTAGCTCTAGATACCACTTGATGTGATCTTGACATAGATCACTAACATTTTAGGATCTTTCTTTGAATTCAATTGCTAGAAATTCAAGTTCAAACACAAACAAGAACAAGAGAATAAACTTGATCTTCAAGTGGAATCAAGAGAAACCAAAAGGAGTAGAAGAGAAGAACAATTGATATATGAACTAGAAAGTAAATTGCAAGAAGTAAATGACATGAATTAAAGAGCAGGAATTAAAGAACAAAATAGAAAATGGAAGAGGTAGAGAAGAAGGAGAATGGCACCACAAAGTCATTCTTCTTGGAGAATAAGATTGAATTTGATAAGGCAAGGAAGATTCATCACTTGAATATGGAAATTCAAGATAAGAATCAATGGTTCAACTCATGAACTAAGAAGAGGAGACTCTCAACTCTCTCTAGCAATCTCAAGTGTGAGAAACTCAATTGTATTCAAAACTTGAAAAATGATTTACATGAAGCCTATTTATAGGCTCATCCTAATTATGGTGCAAGCAAGACTAACTTGAAGTGCAAGCTACTCTAACTTAAGATGCAAGCTAGTCTTACTTGAGGTGTGACCGCGCTGTCGCCACGCGCCAAAAAGAACGAGCGATTATTAAAATAATGTAGTATAGAGCGACAACTCGGATCGTCTCTCAAGGACTCTTAGGTGTTGTTATTATTAACAGAAAAAGTTAGAAAAAGTTAGAATTGGGGGTTTTGAGATTGAAACTAAATTAAAGAAAACAAAACAATAAAAACAAAGCAGTTAAAAAATTAACAAATAAGCTAAAGAACGATTAACCTACTGTTCTTGGTTTCCCACTATCATTGGTTCAAATAAATCCAAGCCCTAAGCGGATTCTAATCCCCTCCCGGTTGTAGCAACAATTAACAACGCAATCACTACTACGGATGTATGTTTCTAGTCCCGAAATAACAAACGGGGTTAAGCTCTCATGATCAAACGAACATGAACGAACACACGCGAAATAACAAACGCGATTAAGTATAGAAACATAACATCACCAAGATGAATCAACACAACACTATACACTTCAAAATAACAAACGAAAATATATAGCATGGCATTGAAAAGAGAAAAGTAAATAAAACAGAAATACAGAACCTCAAATGTAATAGAAACCAATCGCAGGATTAATCTAGGAGACTAGCTCTCCATTACAGAAGGAAAACAATAACTAAAGATAAAACAAAAGACTAACTATTCTAAAAACTAGCCAAGAAACTAGCCAAAACCGACTAGCCTCCCAACCCAGCCTCTGACTATGACTCACTATGACTAACTATTTATACAAATTCTCTCAAGACCTCTCAATATCTGAATACTCCTTTAATTCACTTCAACCTCTGCCTCTTAGCTTTCCAAAGCCACTCAATTTGCTTAATTATGAGTTAAGATGAGGGAGTTATGTCCACATTCAACTCATAGGGCAGCTGAAACGTCTCTGACTTCACATGGATTAAAGCCCTTCAAAACGGCTCTGTTTGGAATAATGGTCTTCATGAGAGTTAAAGCTCTTTGTTTTATCTTTCATTTGCCACCGGTTTCAGTTCAAACCGACATCTACATCCCAAGTTATGGCCCAATCTTCATGATCTGTTCAGGTTCCAGTGACAGCAATTATGTTCTGACTTCCAGACTCGCGAGGCGAATGGATTCTCGCGAGGCGAACGCTTCAACTTCAAAACTGCCACGGCCGTGATCTTCAACACGGGCAAGCCGTGATCGTCTCTGACTTTTCAGAGCTTGCGTGACTCGCGAGGCGAGAGATCCTTCGCGGGGCGAACCGGAATTATTTCCTTTTTATTTACCTGAAAATAAGAAAATAACATAAGTATTTTATTCACTCTAAATCAACTAAATTAACCTAAAAACACTTTACAGACTCAAAATACTACTTAAGGACAATCAAGTCTAATTTGGGTGAAAATGATATAAAATAAGCACAAAGCCAAGGTCTTTACTAGTTATAAAACCAGTCAAACAGAGGCTCATCAAAATACCCCAAACTTAAACTTTGCTTGTCCTCAAGCAAACTAAAACTTAAAAACTCAAACAGACTCAAGACCTGGCAAAACATGGCAAGCTTAAGGATTCAATCAACCTTGCACAAATTTCAAGCAATATTTCAAAAGAATTTTTTTCTTCCAATGTTCCCCCCTTTCAAGCAAAGTAATCCCCACAATCATTTATTCTAAACAATTGAGAATTTCATCATTCAAACACTCATTAATCTAAGCAGGGGATCCAAGTCACACACAAAAGGGAGATCACCAAATTCAAACAACTGCCTTCCTCACAAGGGGAATTTGTGTTTCACTCAATCGCTCAGTTTGTGTCAGGTTATCAACAATTCACTCAATTTCACTTTTAAGAGCACTTCCCATAAATTTGATTTTCATCTCAAAATGATTCCCACAGAAAATATGCAAGCAACATCAAAAGGTCTTTTATGGGTTGTAATGGGGCCTGGCTAAGGGTAGGATATACAAAGGAACTAGGCTGAAGACCCTAGGAACTAAGAGAGCATGAAACAATTTTATACATTGAAATTCCACTCAAGTCCCTTTTCTCATTCTTCTTTTTGCCTTGGGTGACTACAGCCCATTTTTTTTTCTTTTTGAAATTTTTGTACTTTTTATTTTTTTTTATTATTATTTTTTTTTCTTTTGGCCTTTGGCTCCAACCTTTTTATTATTAATTTTTTTTCTTTTTTTTCTTTCTTTTTTTTTTTTCAATCCCAAACAACTCATTACACCTTGTAGTCACCCCAAACTTTAGTTTCTTGCACCCAAATTTCTTACTAAGATCCCATGCTCTCCTAATCCTAAGATCGGGTTAACATGGTTTTTTTCAGATTTTAGCTTGTAACATAAGGTTAACAAGAACAGTAGGCTCATCAGGCTCAAAGGGGCTAACTAAGGAACATGCATTAGGAATGGTTATTTTAGGCTAAGTAGTTATTTACAAAGAAAATGCCTAAATCATTTGAAGCAAACACATAATCATGCAAACCAAAAAGAGATTCAATCAAATTCAGGAAAGTGCAACTTTAAAGTGATTTTCACACCGTCAAAAACATGTTGGAGGCTCAAAACCTCACCTGGACATTCATGCAAATTGCTTGAAAGAGATACTATCCCTAGTGTGTGCTCCCTATCACCCCAAACTTATCATTCATCATGCTATCATAACAAAATCCCAAAGTTCAGTTTTCAATTTCACATGGGAATCACAAAATTTTTCAACATTTTTCAGCCTAGGGGGAATCATCACATATTAATCATGCAAGCAATCTGTGCAACATCAATCAAAATCTAACAAACTTGCCAACTAAAACTCAACGCACAAATGCTCCTGAGCTTCTCAAATTATTCAGGAGCTTTATTCAAAGAAAAGAAAAACTACAACTAGTTCCCTCCCCCACACTTAAAACATGCATTGTCCCCAATGAACAACAACAGACTTTACAATCAGAGTGAGGGAAAGGAAAAGAAAACTCCCTGATCAAGCATCAGTGTAGGTTGGAGCATCCAAAGATAGCTCCTCAACATTGGTAGCCATAGGAACAACAAAGATCCACACCATGGAATGGCTTCAACCTCTGCCCATTAACCTTGAAAGGCTTGTGTGTACCTGCACGTGTAATCTCTACTTGCACCATAAGGAAACACATTAGTAATGACAAAGGGGCCATCCCATTTGGACCTAAGTTTCCCGACCATCGGTTTCAAGTGGAGTTAAACAATAATACTAGCTGGCCCACAAAAACTCTTTCCTAACAATCATTCTATCATGAAATTGTTTTGTCTTTTCTTTATACATCCTGGAGCTTTCATAGGCTTCAAGCCTAAGCTCCTCAAGTTCTTTAAATCGCAGCTTTCTTTCAACACCGATTTATTCATATCCATATTACAACACTTTACTTGCCCATTATGCTCTATGCTCAACCTCCACCGGGAGGTGACATGCCTTACCAAAAACTAGTCGAAATGGGGACATCCCAATAGGGGTCTTGAAAGCAGTCCTTTGTGCCCACAGTGCGTCTTCCAGACGGCGGCTCCATTCCTTCCTATTAGGCTGCACCATCTTCTCCTGTAATTTGCTTGATCTCCTCGTTGGATATTTCACTTGGCCATTGGTTTGTGGGTGGTAAGCGATGAGACACTCTATGTACAACCCCATATTTTCTCGAGTAAGGCCTCCAAGGTTCATTTGCAAAAATGCGTGCCCTGGTCACCGATGATGGCCTTGGGTATACCAAACCTGCAAAAATGTTGGACCTAACAAATTTTGAAACAATGCGAGCATCGTTAGTCCTAGTGGGGATTGCTTCCACCCACTTTGAAACATAATCTACAGCTAACAAAATATATACAAAACCAAAAGAAGGAGGGAAGGGACCCATGAAGTCCATCCCCACACATCAAAAACTTCACAAAAGAGCATGGGACATTTGGGGCATCTCACTCCTACGAGTGACTCACGGCCTGTTATTTGACATTCTTTACATCTCTTATATACCTCATATGAATCCCTAAAAAGTGTGGGCCAAGAGAACCCTGGAGTCCAGGACTTTCCTTGCTGTCCTTTGAGGTCCAAAGTGTCCTCCAACCGGGAGAGGCATGTGAGAAATGCAGGATGGACTCCGTCTCATGATCGGGTACACACCTCCGAAGGACTTGGTCACCGCAAAACTTCCACAAATAGGGGTCGTCCCACACATAATATTTTGCATCGCTCTTCACTTGTGGAACTTCTCGTCTACTTGTACCGCAGGAACAACACCAAAGAACTAGAAAATTTACAATGTCGAAGAAACCAGGGGTTACCCCATACATATGTAACAATCTCTCATCGGGGAAATCATCTTGGATGGGAAATGTATCCTCATCCCTTGCTATCCTACTCAAATGATCTCGCTACCAGATTTTCAGCTCCACTTTTATCCTTTATCTCCACATTGAATTCCTCAAGCAAAAGCATCCACCGATCGAGTCTTGGCTTAGCTTCGCGCTTCTTCAAGAGATATTTCAAAGCCGCATGGTCGGTAAAAACAGCTTACCCTAGAACCTAGCAAATAAGACCTAAACTTGTCAAATGCAAATACAATAGCTAGCAGCTCTTTCTCGGTGGTTGTGTAATTTGCTCCGTGCGGCATCTAGGGTCCTAGAAGCATAGTGAATTACATGGGCAACCTTGCCCACCCTTTGTGCCGAACTGCCCCACAAAGAAAAATAGAGGCATCACACATCAGTTCAAAAGGTAATGTCCAGTCTGGGGGCTGGATTACAGGGGTAGAAGTCAACGCCTTCTTCAGATGGTCAAATGACTTTTTGCACTTTTCATCAAACTGGTACAGGGCATCATTTTTCAGCAGATTTGACAATGGCAGTGCTATCTTGCTGAAGTCCTTTATAAAGCGCCTGTAGAAACCTGCATGTCCAAGAAAGGAACGTATCTCGCGTACGCAAGATGGGTAAGGCAATGAAGCAATTACATTTATTTTTGCAGGATCCACAGAAATACCCTCTTTGGAAATTACATGACCCAATACTATCCCCTGTTCTACCATGAAATGACATTTCTCATAATTCAGAATCAAATCGAGATCAATGCATCTCTCAAGAACTAGATCTAGACTATGCAAACAAGCATCAAAAGAGGAGCCATACACAAGAAAATCATCCATAAACACCTCTATGCAGTTTTCAATAAAATCGGAGAAAATACTAAGCATGCATCTTTGAAAGGTGCCAGGAGCATTACAGAGGCCAAATGGCATCCTCCTATAAGCAAACGTCACCAAGGGGGCACGTGAAGGTGGTCTTTTCCCGATCCTCGGGGGCAATATGAATCTGGAAATACCCGAAAAGCCATCTAGAAAACAATAATGGGATTGACCAGCCAGTCAATTCAGCATCTGATCTATGAACGGCAAAGGAAAATGATCCTTTCTGGTGGCCTGGTTCAGCTTTCTATAGTCTATACAAACTCGCCAGCTATTCTGGACTCTAGTAGGCACAAGTTCATTATTCTCATTCCTAACTACTTTGTTAAACCAGATTTCTTTGGTACAACTTGAACCTGGACTTACCCAAGAACTATCGAAATGGGATAGATAATACCCCTTTGTAGAAGCTTGGTCACCTCTTTCTTTACCACATCTAGAATCGAGTGGGTTAAGTCGCCTTTGGGCTGTGTCTGACCGGCTTAGCCCCATCCTCCAATAAAATTCTGTGCATGCATCCGGAGGGGCTAATTCTGGAATATCGGCCAATGTCCACCCAATGGCCTTCTTGTTCTTCCTCGAACTTCTAAAAGCTTGTCTTCCCGATCGAGTTGAGGCTGGAGGAAATGATAATCGGCAATGTTGCATCCCTCCCCAAGTAGGCATACTTTAAGTTCTCGGAAGTGGTTTGAGTTCCAAAGGAGGCAAATGCTCAACAGATGGTGCATTGGGAGCACCATAGGGTCAAGGACTTTTCTTTGAGTAAACAGCTTCACTCTCATTATCACTTTCACTATCATCCTCACCCCGCAATGTTAAATCCAAAAACTCGGAACAAACAGTAACATGGGTTAGTGTTAGTGCAGTTAGTACAAGTATATACATCATCAAAACCAGAAATAACAGGAAAATCAGAAATAAGGTCATCATGAGTGTCCTCAATGAGCTCAGACAAAGAACTCTAAGTGGAATACAGAGTGCTCCTCTCTGGGTGCTTCATAGCATCAAAAATCTTGAATTTGGCCACGATACCACCAAACTCCATCGACATCGTCCCATCATAAACATCAATCTTGGTCTTGGATGTCATCATGAATGGTCTCCCCAAGATTATGGGTGATCTATCGGATCGAGTCTCTCCGCCATATCTAGGATATAGAAGTCTCAGGGGAATATCAAATCATCAACTTGCACTAGGACATCCTCTACCATCCCCATGGGTCGGGACGGTCCTTAGCTGTTAGCCAATCGAATGGTAAGACCATATCTTGCAATGGCCCCGGATCAAGGTTATTAAAAATGGAGGTAGGCATGACATTGATTGATGCTCCCAAGTCCAACATACAGTTCTCAAACTTCTTGTCCCCAATAGTGCATGGGATAGTGAAGGTGCCTGGATCCTTGCACTTTTGTGGCGATTTGATTAGGGCCTATAGAAGCAACTCTCTCTATCTTTGACTGGATAAGCGCTGAGACATTCATTCCCAAGTCAACCCTCTCATTAGTCTTCATCTTCCTCTTGTTAGTGCATAGGTCCTTCAGAAATTTAGCATATCTGGGTACTTGCTTGATCACATCCAACAGTGGGATGTTAACAGCTACTTTTCTGAAAACATCAAGAATCTCCTTCTCTTTATTCTCACCACCCATCTTCAAATTTTTCTGAATTCTGTGTGGGAATGGAATGGGTGGTCTATATACTCTCTCAGTTTCAACTTCAACCACAGGCTCAGGAGTAGCCTTAACAATTTCTTCATCCTTTCCAGAAGTGGCCTCAACAACCTTTCCAGATCTCAGAGAGATGACACTCACATTAGGGTTGGAGGCATTAGGATTTATCACTTTGGTCGTGCGGCAGTGCATGGTTTGTCCCTTGACCTTGTTGTATACTATTCATAGATGTGGCCAACTGTCCAATCTGAGTCCTCAAATCTTGAATACTAGCATCTGTCCTCTGCTGAAACTGTACACTAGATGCAGCCATTTGCTTTACCAAATCCTCTAATGATGGTCCAGAAGGTGCAGAAGTAGTCACTGGAGGATGATTCTGAGGTGCCATCGGCTGTTGTTGGGAAGAATTCCCATACCGCAGATTAGGGTGATTTCTCCAGCTAGGATGGTACCTATTAGTAGAGAGGTCCGGAATGCTTGTCCGATTCTGACCGCCTCCTTGATTATAGGGGTTCACTGCATAAGCCTGAGGTACTTCACTAACAAATTCTTCTCTCTGGATTGGGCATGGATCAAAAGGATGCTCAGGTGCATTGCACATGCTACATAACTTTGCCGGCTGAACCTTGTCTATTGCCAATTGTCTCACAAAGGAAGTCACTCATCCAATCTATTCTCAAGGGCGGCCTGGTTAGAAGATGAACTATGAATCTCATGCACGCCTCTTGGCTCAACTGAATTTCTTCTTGTAGAGAACTACTGGGAATTCAACGACATATTCTCAATAAGTTGCTTAGCAGCAGCTGGGGTCTTATCAACTAATGCTCCCCCACTAGCAGCATCCAACAGATTCCTATCCATAGGCAACAATCCTTCATAAAAGTATTGGACCAGGAGTTGTTCGAAAATTTGATGTCAGGGGCAGCTAGAGACCAAATGTTTGAACCTTTCCCAGTATTCAGCTAGTGACTCGTTCCCTTGCCTTATGCCACATATCTCTTTCCTTATTGAAGCAGCTCTTGAAGCAGGAAAGTACCTTTCTAGAAACACTCTCTTCAGATCATTCCAAGTTGTGATGGAGTTAGGCTCAAGGTACAATAGCCAATCCTTTGCAGCTCCTTGGAGTGAAAATGGAAAAGCCTTCAGCTTACATCTTGTCCTCAGTGACTCCCTCTGCTCTCGAGGTTGTGGAGCATACAACTTGGAATTCTTTTAAGTGCTTGTGAGGATCCTCACCTGCAAGACCATTAAACTTGGGCAAAAGGTGAATAAAACCAGATTTTAGCTCAAAATGGGTGTCAGCTCCAGGATAAGAAATACATAATCCATTATAGTTGACATCAGGGGCAGCAAGCTGCCTTAATGTCCTCTGGTCTCCCATATTTTCAAAAGCAGTTTTGAAATTGGAATTACTACTAGTGCTAGCCCGAAATTCCCTACGGAGTGTGTGCAATGTTCTTTCAATTTCCGGGTCAAAATCACACAGTTCAGGGCAATGAGACCTAGTAGCCAGACCAATTCAAAACAGATAGAAAATAAAAGAAAGAAAAGAAGATAAAATAAAAACAAATTGCGAAAAATAACAACTCAGAAGTCCCCGGCAACGGCGCCAATTTTTGACCGCGCTGTCGCCACGCGCCAAAAAGAACGAGCGATTATTAAAATAATGTAGTATAGAGCGACAACTCGGATCGTCTCTCAAGGACTCTTAGGTGTTGTTATTATTAACAGAAAAAGTTAGAAAAAGTTAGAATTGGGGGTTTTGAGATTGAAACTAAATTAAAGAAAACAAAACAATAAAAACAAAGCAGTTAAAAAATTAACAAATAAGCTAAAGAACGATTAACCTACTGTTCTTGGTTTCCCACTATCATTGGTTCAAATAAATCCAAGCCCTAAGCGGATTCTAATCCCCTCCCGGTTGTAGCAACAATTAACAACGCAATCACTACTACGGATGTATGTTTCTAGTCCCGAAATAACAAACGGGGTTAAGCTCTCATGATCAAACGAACATGAACGAACACACGCGAAATAACAAACGCGATTAAGTATAGAAACATAACATCACCAAGATGAATCAACACAACACTATACACTTCTGAAATAACAAACAGAAATATATAGCATGGCATTGAAAAGAGAAAAGTAAATAAAACAGGAAATACAGAACCTCAAATGTAATAGAAACCAATCGCAGTAGATTAATCTAGGAGACTAGCTCTCCATTACAGAAGGAAAACAATAACTAAAGATAAAACAAAAGACTAACTATTCTAAAAACTAGCCAAGAAACTAGCCAAAACTGACTAGCCTCCCAACCCAGCCTCTGACTATGACTCACTATGACTAACTATTTATACAAATTCTCTCAAGACCTCTCAATATCTGAATACTCCTTTAATTCACTTCAACCTCTGCCTCTTAGCTTTCCAAAGCCACTCAATTTGCTTAATTATGAGTTAAGATGAGGGAGTTATGTCCACATTCAACTCATAGGGCAGCTGAAACGTCTCTGACTTCACATGGATTAAAGCCCTTCAAAACGGCTCTGTTTGGAATAATGGTCTTCATGAGAGTTAAAGCTCTTTGTTTTATCTTTCATTTGCCACCGGTTTCAGTTCAAACCGACATCTACATCCCAAGTTATGGCCCAATCTTCATGATCCGTTCAGGTTCCAGTGACAGCAATTATGTTCTGACTTCCAGACTCGCGAGGCGAATGGATTCTCGCGAGGCGAACGCTTCAACTTCAAAACTGCCACGGCCGTGATCTTCAACACGGGCAAGCCGTGATCGTCTCTGACTTTTCAGAGCTTGCGTGACTCGCGAGGCGAGAGATCCTTCGCGGGGCGAACCGGAATTATTTCCTTTTTATTTACCTGAAAATAAGAAAATAACATAAGTATTTTATTCACTCTAAATCAACTAAATTAACCTAAAAACACTTTACAGACTCAAAATACTACTTAAGGACAATCAAGTCTAATTTGGGTGAAAATGATATAAAATAAGCACAAAGCCAAGGTCTTTACTAGTTATAAAACCAGTCAAACAGAGGCTCATCAAGGTGTAAGCTACTCTAAATCCTAATGGGCTTGGAACACTCTTAAGCCCAATTACAAGCCTAACTAAATCAAAACCCATACAGAATTTCGTGCTAAACTTATAGCTCAATTTAAGTCATGATAAAAGCCGAATTAGGTCTTGAGTTAAAAATAAGATTTGTAGATAACCTTCTAAGCTTTCCAATGCATCCAATGTCACTTCAATCGGACATCCACAACACAAGAAACAACCAAAATTGTGAAGTATGTTTGATTTGGATTTGCTTCAAAGTTGACTTGCCCCAATTGGCCCATTAAGGTTGTGCTTCCTAGGATCATATTATCGACCGTGCTCAGGGCCACCCCTGTTCTAGTCTTAATGATTCTTGTATTTTAATGGTTGACTAATATTTTCCAAGTGGGAGAATTGTTGAACTTTCTTTATCTCTTGTATGGATTATCATTTATCAACAATTAAAATCAACAACAACAACAACAACCAAGCCTTATCCCACTAGGTGGGGTCGGCTACATGGATCATACGGCGCCATAATGTTCTATTCAACAATTAAAATCATTAATCATTAATATATCAATTATGGAATTTCTTTTATTTCTAATAATGCATGGGTCAATTTTATGAATATTGTAATTTGGGCTTTGTCTTATAATTGGACCATGATGAGTTGGGTCATTTATACAAGCCTTATGAGAGGTCCCGCTAATCTCATCCGATGAGTTATAAAACTGCCCCCATCAATAGTTTTATTTATGGTGAATAATCAAAATAGACTTATCAGGTTGGGAGGAGTTCAATCTCACTTCACACTAACTTCAGGAAGACATACAGGAAGATATTCCCTGGATAGGAAAGTTGAACACTATTGCAATGGATCCTTCAGCATCATCATGTACACATCCTAATCTTAAACATTCTCATTTATGCAACATGCAAACATGTAATGTGCTGTAATTTGTATCTCTGTTTATGTAAATTTCCTTCATTTACTACTTATGAGCATCCTATAACTAATAGGAATTGACCGGATTATCATTTCCTATCTCAAGGCCATGAAAAGGCAACAATGCCCAGAATCCCATAAAGCAATGGAGTAACAACATTGAAGTGGTCTTTTTATAGATAAATTCAATTTGAATGGCATGCAAAATGGGGAAAAATTTGTAGAGTCTCACTGACAGAACAATTAATGAACCTCCAATGAAAAATGGAGAATATTTAAAAATATTTTCTACAAAAAATGAAAAATGGATGCACACTCCACTACCTCTACTCCCACACATTCTGAAACACAAAAAAAAAATCAATAAATCAAATCCCAAGATGACATTAGGAGACATGCAACAAATGAAGTGGGCGTATAAAGCGAATAATGCATTTGTAAGCTTATTCTAAAGAAAAAGCTTCTTGTGATGCAATAGGACCCTTGATCACGTAGATTCATAAATCATATTCAATAAAAGAACACCACTACTAATTACCTATTAATGAAACTTTATATATGATTAGTCAAATGAATTTGCATATTACCAGAGCAGAGATAAGGAAATAAGAAACCATGTTTCGATCTGCTTATTCACTAATATCAGGAATAAACCATGAATGTTATGCGTACTTAAATGTAACCATATAAAATACACAAGTCAAAGTGCCTCAAATATTGGCCTAATAATCCCTAATATACTATTGAATTAGGGAGAAAAATATCTCAAGCGTGACCAATTAAGCTATCCGTGAAATTATACTTATTCAATAAAGAGATGGAAACAAATAAAAATTTAGCACCATATTGTCCAACAATGGCATATTCTAATATTACCAATTTCAGTTTAACTATTAAAAAAAAAAAGTTTACATTAGAATTTGGCCTTTCAAAAAAAAAAGTTTACATTAGAATTTTCACACAAGTATTTACCTAGTAAGTACCTGTTTGGTGGCACGTTGAACCCGACTGAACGTGCGTTTTCAATGGTCAAACGCGATTTCACCAGTTAAGAAAGATGTTTGGGTTTTGGTTGAGAAAGTGATTTTTCCTCCTAAACTCGATTCTAGTTGAAGCAACTTCTTGTAGCTTTCACTTCCGGCTGAAATCGATTCTATGCAAGTCATAGGTAGTTTCTCAGCTTTGCCCCTTCACCTTCCATTCCTTCACCATGTTTCACCTTCCATTCTTCTGAAGTCTTGTGTTCGGCGCAGTAGTCCCTCTGTTTCTTAGGTTAGAGAAGAGAAGAGGAGGGATTGGGCTTTTAGAGGAATGGGCTTTTTTGCTTTTAATATATTTTGATGAGGTATGAAAGCAATACTTTAAGAAGGAACGGGACAATGAGCAAATGGATGGTGACATGGTGCAGCTAACACGGCAAGAGCAATTAAAGTTTAAAAAATTGTTTTTTTTTTGACAATTTTTTTTGTTAACTAATATATTTTTGAACTCTTATTAAAAAATTAACATAAAGCAAAAAATATAATTAAAAAGAAAAAAGAAATATATAAAAAAATACATATATGAATACTTAAACCCTTTTTGGTAATTATACACCTAAAAGCAATTCTAATCAAAACTATCCAAACAGTATTTCTATACAGAAATCACTTTTGTCACAAACATAGCCAAACATAAATCACTTCACTTTCAACTCACTTCTAACTAAAATCAATTCTACAAAATCAATTCATTCAAAATCAATTTTCATTCACCGTAAAACCAAACACACACTAAGTCCATAGTTGCACAGAGCCTTCCACCAGTAGCAATCAAATCATCAACCACCAAAGCATGCTCACCAGGTTCAACGGCTCCAACTTGCATCTCAAGACAGTCCCTTCCATAATCCAAAATATACTCTCGAGAAATAACTTTGCCTGGATTCATAACAATTTTGTGTTAACAGAAACTGAGAGTATGCTGCAGTAGCCAGTAACAATCTAGACAAGAGCTTAAACCTTACATCAAGCCTTAAAACTTGTTCTCATGTAGTTCATGATTTAATTTTGCTATATACAATAATGCAAAATAGAATAAGTGGAGATTAAAGTTATCTGCTAAGAAAATAGAGTTATGTGAGATTTTCTTTGGTTGGGAGCGGGAGACTCTAGTGGAGACCAAAGCACCTTGTTATTTTCCCTCCATTTTGCATGCCATTAAAATTAACGAACCGCCGAAATCAGTAGTAGCTCTGACAGCATAAGGAATGTACGGTGTATCCACCGAAAAGGCGATTTTTGATAAGATGGTTTCTTTCATAAACTATTTATCAGTTTAGGGTTATTCTGAAACTATTTATTAATGGGGTCCTTTTCAATAGGTGACATATTTTATTTTTTTCACTCTGACGGCTCGAAGGTGCCAGTCAGACTGACGCCTATCATTATTAAAAAAAAAAGACAAAACCTGCCCTACAACGTCATGTGGCGCACTACAGAGGAGGCGCCACTGCGGATGACACCTTCAAAGGCGTCGGGCGAAGTGGCGCCTATCCTGCAGTGCGCCACGTGGCGCTGCAGGGGAGTCCCCCCTCCCCCTCCCCTCACATAATACCGGTTCCCTTATCCCCTCCCCCAAACCACTCCTCCTCCTATAAATAGATATCAGTAGGAAATTTTATTTACTACTTGTTATTTGTTACTTGTTATTAGGGAACTTATTTTATTGTTGCTTGTTATTTTAAATAGATACATTATCATTAATCTCATCGTTACTCCCTATACTTATAATATATATTTTTTTAGGAGCAGTGTTTATTTAAAATTGCAGGTAGCTTACTTTTAATTGTTACAAGGTAAATTTTTTTTTACTACTATAGTAATTGATGAATATTTATTGGTATAAATTGTTATTATTATTTTTTTTTTATGCCTCTTGTGATATTATTTAGTACTTGTTATTATGATATTTTTTTTATTACCTCTTGTTATTTTAAACAGATACTTTATCATTAATGTCATCGTTACTCCCTATACTTATAATAAAAAAAATTTGTAACAGTATTCATTTAAAATTATTAATAATTTTTTTTAATTTTTATAAGATAAATTTTTTTTACTATGGTAACAAGAACCCATTTTAATAAAAAGCCCGGAAAAGGCCCTCCTTGAGGCGGTGGAAAGGAGATTAGAGAAAAAGTACAATGGAAAGGATGAGCATGAATTTGGGAGATAAGGACAAGTAGAAGGTCTGAACCGAGTTGAGGAGAAAAACTGATTTTGTTTTCATAAACAACAAAATTACACAATCAAACGTGTGAACCACAAGCAGCCGCAATCAAAATGGATTTATTAAGTTTCAATTTTATTTTTTAAAATTTAAAAGGAGAAAAAAAGATGATGATGAAAACCTTTTTGTGATAGAGAGCGGAAAAAAGGAGAGGTTAAAGGATGAAGAAAAGGAAGAGGAGAGGAATATATTTGAATTTCTGAAGCCCCCTTTTTTTTGATAAATAATTTATCTTGGTTGAACAAAACATCCGTAGAAGAAGAAAAAGAATGCTTAATCAGAAAAAAGTAAAAGACAAACTTGCCCTCAAATTTTCAACATGAAGTTAACATGTGTGTCAGAGGAAGTCAGCATTTAATGCCTTTTACAAATCCTCACCAGCTCTAGCTGAGCTACATGATATGACCAGAAAAAGGCAAAACAGTTGTATTCTGTATTGACATGAATTGAAGTGAAACACGGAGTAAAAGGCATAAAGCATTAAGGCTGATATATATATATATATATATATATATATATATATATATATATATAAAATAAGCATTAAAACCATTAAAATATGATAATCAATAGCAAAGTGATACATGTAAAGTTACTGTAGATCTAGAGTAACACGTGAACATTCTCAATTGTATAGTCATAGATAAGATATAATTTAATAAATTTTGTCCGATAGTTAGTTTTACAAATATTAAAAAGAAGAATATTATTGATTTTAAAATAATCTGACAGATATTTATATAAACTTCAAACTTCTAGATTATTTTAAAAAAAAATTTCTAAAAGAAAACCGTTGTTATGCAATTTAGGTGATGTTTGGAAGAGCTTATTTAAGTTCCTTTTGACTTATCTGATGACATAAACTCTTATGTAGTGTGTTTGGCAGAGCTTATAAAAATAACTTATGCCATCCCATAAGGATAATTTTAAAACATTATATATAATTTTATCACAAGGATAATTTTGTCTTTTTAAAATTCATACTTAAATTATAATGCTGTCCAGTTGGTTATCTGGTAGACACCAAACGTCGGATAGGATAACAGCTTATCTTATTTATATCCTATCATACTCCTATACTATTCTCTTATCCTATCCGCTCTCATCCTATCCTGACCACCAAACGAACCCTTATTGATCGATGGTGGGGATTTGATAAAGTACGATTGACAGCTTTACAATGGTGAACATAGTGGTGTATAATATGTCTACAAAAATAAAACGATAGTGGTGTATAAGATGAGTTATGGGTATTTTGAAAAGGAAAAATTAAAAAAAAATATGAGACAGGTGTCTGAAGTAAAAAACACGGTGTCAATAGTAATTCCCACTGAACTGAATCTGAAAGTGAAAAAAGGGAACGTGTTCCTCTGAACTGAACCCTAGGTAGGAGGCGCCCTTCATTTCTCTGTCTCTCGTCGCCGCTCGAGTCACAGTGAGTGCGACTGCTAAGGAGAGAGTGCTGCACAGGTACTTCCTCCAAGAGTGGAAGCTGGTCAAATCACTCCTTGACGACACTTTGTAGGGGTGTGCATAAACCCATTTCAGTAGAGCCAGTTCTCATACCTGAACCAAACAATTCCGTTCAGTACCTCAATTACAGTTCAGTTATTAAGTTAAAAAAAATGAACGGCATCCAAGTTTAAACCTCATTAAACAAAATCAGATTTCAATCTCAAATTCCCAAATCTGCAACGAACATGAGCCCCATTCCCTAATCCCCAAATCAGTTGTCTGAACCCTAACCCCAAATTACTGTGCCCCATTGCTTAGCCTTCGTCTCGGGGTTGTTTACGCTCATGTTCTGCTTTGCGCTTCAAGATCTGGTTGCTTCGGACGTTGCTAATTAGGTACGTGGGTTTTTCATGGAAGCTCTCCTTGCGCTTTTTCTGGTTTCTGTTTTCTCATTTGGCTATGTGGGCTGTTGAATGTTGAGTTTTTTATGGATGATGAATTTTATTGTTTGCTCTTTCTTCTCATTCTGATGAATGCATGAGTTAAAGTCATCTGGGTTCAATCTACTCGCAGGTTGAGCGAGTTTCATGAAAATGGGGTTTTCTTGTTATTAGAAATTGACCATAACTGTTAATTAGAATAGTTTGTAAAGTGGAATGGAGAAAGAAGTGACGAACAATAGAAGAAGTGAAGATAGAAGCTATAGAAAAAAATATGGTATAGTTTGTCATCAAGTCCATAAAACCCATAGCCAAAGATAAGCAAGAATAGTTCCTTCTTGAAGCTATGGGCTGAACGAGTTTCCCCATTCCTACCTTTCAAGGAAAATACTCAAGAGTGAAGTACAAGAGAAGTAGCCCTCAAGAGCACATACAGGAGTTTACGATTAGTAATCCTCAATTACATCTAAGGAAGGGACCGAACAAAATAAAGGCAATGTTCATTTCCTATAGTTGATTTGAAAGAGGTATGTTGTAATGTAGGCTAGTAGGCTAGGTAATGGTGGCTTCCGTGCATGCCTGCTGTAATGCCGTCTGCCTGTTTTGGGAGGATGGTTGGTCTGCATGAAATAGTGCTTGGCAGTCTATTTATACAGGGAACTAATCCCTACACTTGAGACAAACATGCAATGCCTTGTTCACTTGTTATTACACACCACTCCTCCTTGAATTGTGCTGAATTCTTCTGGTTCCTTGTAGAAGTGGCATGTTATTCGTTCCAAGATTCCTACAAGTCTTTTCAGTTTTCCCTACACTTTCACTTGTCAATAGTTATCTTAAATTGATGTTTTGTAATTTGTCCTTGTTTCCCATAGGCAGTTCATAGCTGCATGTCATGAAGCACCAACAAAATGACACTTAGTTGCTTACTAAATGAGTTTTGTTTCTACTTAAGACACTTAAGTGTGTAATTCATTAAATGTTTGGTCTCCAAAATTCCTAACAAAAGCCATTTGTCACTTTTCTATCTCATTGGTATTTAATAAGCTTGATGTGCCGTGTAGTCTCCAGGAATATTCTACTTGGAATTTGGAACACCTATGATTAAACATAGTGCCATAAAGAAAATTGTCCTGCTGCCTTGCATATTAATCTTACATGTGGCTTAAAATTTTAAATTATCTATTATCTAAATTATAGAAATGTTGTTTTAACAGAGTTACTAGGTGTCATCTTTCATGTCGTTAAACCTGTACCTTATGAGAACAAGTGCCATAGCATTTTATTCATTAGAGACACATGTACCTTGCTTTTTAAACTCCTGAGACCATGACCATGTGTCATCTTTCAAAGTGTGTTATTTGTCCTCTTCATGCACAAAATGCCTTGCATTAACAGCTACACTTGTGACTTTATTTTTACCTCATGGTGTCCTTGATCCAAGCATGTAGGATCCCTTTGATTTACTTCCTCATGTATTTGGAAATTTTTCCTTTTAGCTTGAGAGGTATTTTTAATCACAATAACTGAAGCATTTCTCCATTTCATCTACTTTGCTTGGATTCTATGGGTTACATCTCCCTGTATGTCTTCATCATTCAAGATACTTAAACCGTGTGACTTGTGGAATGATACGATCTCCAACTTTCATTTTACGCTTGTAGTAGGGCTATTCTTGCTAAACTTACATTTCATACTTTGCTTTACTTATACTTAATTGGAAGCCATATGCTTTCAAAGCTTGTCTCCACAGCTCTAGCTTACCATTTATTCCCGCTCTCAATTCTCCCACAGGGCTATATCATATGCAAGAAACATGTATTGTGGCTTATATTTATAAATTGTAAATATAAACAAATCATAATGAGAAAATGGGTAAAAAAATGTGACCTAACATAGAAGTTAAAAGGGATTGCTCCTTTTTATTGAGTAGCACATATTTGGTAAATGCTTATGATGTGGCTGAAAATAATATTTTCTTGACATATCAGTTGCTGCCTATTGGGTGGACCTACATCAACTTCTACTATTTGCTTCCTCAGAGTGGCATAACGAGTATTGAAGCATAATGGCTGCAGCCAGAGCTCGAATCAGTAGCTTCTCTCGCAATTTGTCAACTGAATCTTCTTCACAGAATCCTGGCTTTAAGCATGGTCCTAATGGGACAACATATATATCATCCGGGATTCCTGATCTAGACAGTAATGATCTCTTTGACTTGCTTTAAATTAGCCATATAGTAAATGAATTAGTTAGAAAGTTTTATTTGATTCATATGTAGTGTCTTTTCATAGAAGATTCTTATAGTTGCTTTTTTTTTTTTAACAGAAATTTTAGGTGGTGGTTTTTCTCTTGGTAGCCTTGTCATGGTTATGGAAGATGCAGAAGCACCTCATCATATGCTTCTATTGAGAAATTTTATGTCTCAAGGACTTGTACACAGACAGCCACTCTTGTATGCTAGTCCGTCCAGAGACCCTAAAGGCTTTCTTGGTACTTTGCCTAGTCCAGGGTCATCCAAAGAGGATAAATCTAGGGATCATAGCCATGTACTTTTGCTTGTCCATTGCACATTGTGATATACATGATTATTTTAAATTTTGTTATGGTGATATAATTTGTTTGTTATGCTAATAATTGCAGGAGAAGGATCTGAGAATTGCTTGGCAGTACAAGAAGTACTTTGGTGAGCCTCAGCTAAATATAAACACTAATAACGGTAAGATTGTCTATAGATTTTTCCTTATTGTTCGTTCTTTAAATATCATTGTGTTGTTGTTACTTTGTTTGTGGTATTAATTTGGATTGTAGTTATTTTAACTAAATTGTGAAAAGCGAATTTTCACTCAAAAATGTTGGTGTCTAGTAAAAGTGAAAAGCTATACTATATAAGATATCATTTAAAAATAATACATGCACATATAAGCATTGGAATGTAAATATTCTAACTTCTAACTCAAATTTAACTACTAAAGCTCACAAGTTTTATAACTATGTAAAAATATCACATTCCATAGGCATAAAGTTTACAATAGCGAAAAGATCAACAGTAGCAACAAACCAACAATGACAGTTATGATTAGTTTCCTCTTTTGTCACTGTTCTTCTTCTCCCTAGTTTACTATTGCTGCAGACTCACTGTCCTAAACACGCCCAAGTCAATCTAAAAAAGTGAAAACTGAAACCTTGAATGAAGCCCTTTTCTACTCTGCTATTTATTTTCAGAGCAATAAAGCTGATTGTTTATTGGTCATCCAATAAAAAGCCCAAAACCAGGAAAAAGTTTTCTCATTTACATTTCAGACATACAAGCATAAAATCATGAGGTGAAAGCATGATGTTAGATTAATGGGTCTTTATTAGGCCTTGTTAGTAATATGGCAGTTAGTAGCAGTTAAATAATAGAGCAGTTAGTAGCAGTTAGAGTTAGTTACTTAGTTTACCTATAAATAAGAGGAGAGATTGATAGAGAGGGTATCGGGTGAATTGAATAGGAATTGGGGCCTTAGGGCATTTGGGGAGGTGCAGACCCTCGAAGTTACGCTTATATTGTCTTTGTAATCAAGGGATCATCCCTATTTCCTTAGTAATATCTTGTAATCAAATACCGGTTTCTATCAACTGGTATCAAAGCTCTTTTCTGGGAGTGGTACATGGTCCCTACGAGAAGAATGGAATCAAGAATTGAATCAAGAATTGAAGCTCTTGAGCGCGGAATGGAAGAGCTGAGACGAGATCGTGAAGACGATCGCTTTGATCGCCAAGAACTGAGGCGAATCGTGGAGGAACAGAAATCAGAAAATCAAAAGCAATTTGATGAAAATCGAAAGCAACTTGACACGATTTTGGCTCTCCTACAACGAAGTTCCAACAGTAACCACAGCAACAACAACGGAACCCATAGTAACGAGGAGGAAGAAACGATATGGGAGAAAGATGACGATCAGAGGGAAGAGAAATGGAGGAAGCTCGAAATCCCTATTTTCAATGGTGATGATGCATGCGGGTGGGTTAGTCGAGTTGAGAAGTGCTTTGATTTGAAGGGAATAACCGACCAAGAAAAGATTCAAACCGCCAAGACAGCCATGGAAGGAGAGGCGTTATGGTGGTTTAAATGGTGGGAGATGTGTGCTCTGAATCCAACATGGGAGGATTTCCGATCCGCCATGACACGGAGGTTTCTGCCTTCACAACAGAGCCAAGAAGAAACGACATTAGCATTGGGGTCAAATAATGAAGAGAAGGAAGATGGTGATGCATCCAACATCCATAAATTCCAGAACTCAGATCTGGTTGCAATAACTAGGAAGGAGGAGGATCTCCAGGAAGAGTTCAATACAGAGAGAAGGCAAGGGAAACCACCGCCGTCCCACCGAAATTTTGATGACGAAGAGAAGATGGAGGTCGAGAACAAGAGGAGAGCGGCCGTGAATGGCACACTTCTTGTCACGCCGCCACCGCTGGAACCATCGGACCGAGTTCGTTCGATGGTGGATGAGGAGATCGAGGCGGCGATGCTTAGGGCAGAGTTGGCGTTGTCACAGCAAACCCAAGCCCGCAGAGGAATGAATGATGGTGGGTCACCTTGGTAGGAGTCGATGCCATCGCCGGAACAGCCCTTGCCGAACGACGGAGACATGCAAACTGTCGAAGGAAACGCACCGTTTCTGTGTGCCATGGTCGTGAAGGAGGAGGGGGGAAAGACCAGGGCAAAAGTGGAGAATTGCCACGATAGACCACCATTGGATCTAATGGGCCTGGCCCAATTCATTGAAAGGAGGCTGGGTGTTAACATAAGAAAGGGTATGGGTGCATTTGTTGATAAGTATTCATTCACTGTTGGGCCAATTTATCATAGTCTTTTCAAGATTGGGCCAGAACTCACAGTCGTGAAGAGGAATGAATTGGTTTGTACAAATTACGTTAATGATTTTGGTTATTTGCTTGCACCAATCCCTCCTATTTTAGAGATTATGATTCAAAGAAAAATTAGAAAAGTTGATAACTTGGGAGAAGAGGAATCAATGATTGGAAGGTGGTTCCTTATTCATTTAGCACCTATTGTATTCCCTGTGGTAAGACCATGCAACGAGTTCCCCCAGCGTGCATTATGCTACATTGAATTAGCAAGCTTTGGACATATGGCTGTTGAATTTCATGACCTGATATATGTCAAACAATTTTGCTGCACTACTGAGATTGTCAAGGACAACCTGGAGATAGTAACCGGTGTGAAAGGAAAAGAAGAAGTGTTAAAGTGGTGGCGGCACAAGTGTTGTGGACCCAGTTATCAGAGTTCTTTTTATAAAGACCCCCAACTCAATATTGTGAGCAATGAATTAGTCCACAAAGAAGAGACGCAGCCATGCAGGAGATGCTGGTTTTTTCTATGGGTATTGAAGAAGGGCAGCAATGGGACCCTGGTGGGCAGCTTCATACGACAACGGCAGCAGGATCGTCGTGCTTCAAGCAGTGGGACCCCGGAAAATTTTTCCTTAGAGACTTGCCCTTCACCTTGGGGACAAGGTGAATGTTTAGGGGGGGAGTATTGTTAGATTAATGGGTCTTTATTAGGCCTTGTTAGTAATATGGCAGTTAGTAGCAGTTAAATAATAGAGCAGTTAGTAGCAGTTAGAGTTAGTTACTTAGTTTACCTATAAATAAGAGGAGAGATTGATAGAGAGGGTATCGGGTGAATTGAATAGAAATTGGGGCCTTAGGGCATTTGGGGAGGTGCAGACCCTCGAAGTTCTGCTATATTGTACTGTAATCAAGGGATCATCCCTATTTCCTTAGTAATATCTTGTAATCAAATACCGGTTTCTATCACATGACTTTAGCACTTTAAAGCATAAATCAAAATGCTTTTATGTATTTTCAATTTTACCCCACTTCTAAGGTGTTTTCATGTATTCAAGGCATACTGCCCTGGAATGCAATTCTGTCTCTAGGGAGCTTCATGTATGATAGAATTCTTGTCTATATCAAGTTCTTGAGCAAGTAGTTTTAGTAGCTTTGTCATCTTTTCTGACCATGCGATTCTAGTTTATGAAGTTTTAGAAGGGGAGCCTTGGCACAACATTTGGAGTTGTCACCATGCGACCTGGAAGTCATAGGTTTAATTCATGGAATCAACCTCTTGCAAATGCAAGGCTACCTACCATGGTTTTAAGATGCAGTTGCAACTGCTTTGATTTGTAGGCATTGCGGTCGCTATGATGCTGTTTATGGCCATTGCGGCGTGAATTTTTGTGGTTGACAATTTATTTTTGAAATGTATTGTTGCTGGAATGTGGTTCTGAATCAGTCACATCACTGTATTGTTGCGGTTCTTTCCCGTGATTTGGAGCCACACCTCAATTGTGGTGTGATGCAGTTGCAGCGTGAATTTTTGTGGTTGACGATTTATTTTTGAAATTTGTTGCAGCTAGAATGTGGTTTCAATGCAGTTGCATCACTGTCTCGTTGCGATTCTTTCTTGCAATTTGGAGCCACGCCGCAATTGGGGGTGATGCAGCCGCATTGGGTGATGCAGTCTGCAATTAGAACCATGCTGTCTACTATAGACCCATATAGTGGTCTGTATCCACCCATAATAGGGAGCTATATAGTCTTGGCTGCCCTTTTCAGTTTAATTTATGAATATGATAAATTATGTTTTCAGTAGTTCCAATACTCATTTTCATTTTTTGAAGAAAAACCAATTACATATTGTTCTTATGCATTTATGATCAATTCTTATAACATCCTATTGGAAAGTAAACGTATATGCCAAATCAGGCTCTCTAAAATATTGAGTTGAATCATACTTTCCTTGCACAGGTGGTCAGCATGATTACTGCAATGATTTTGACTTGCGGAAGCCCTTGGAAAGGCAATTTTTTAGCGGCATGAATGTAGATTGTGTTAGCATCCAAGATTCCCCAAACCTTACTGCTCTTCTAGATCGTTGTGCTGGATTTCTGGCTCAATTCTCAAGGTGTGGTGATCTCTAGCACTATTTTGTTAGATAAAAAATGATTCCTAGGCAGTGTTATCAAATAGCGGCCATGGCGGCGCCATGGGGGATTGCGGTGGCGGATTTTTGCCCAACCGCTATGGCCAATTTGTGAAGGATGGCGGCGCCATGGCGGTCATGGCGTTTTATGGCGGCTTGAAATGGCGGATTTTTAGCCTTCTGCTATGTTCCGCCATCCGCCATCGATAACATTGTTCCTAGGCCTCTACCTAATAGCAAAAGATTTTAGTGGAGTTAGTTCTTGACAGTCTCCAACTAGTTATTCATGTTGTCGTGTCCGGTTCTCAGTCAAGCTTTTCTGAACAGAATAAAATAAATAAGATTGATTTGAATCGTAGGTGTTTAATAGATCTTCCTAAACAAAATTTAACTGTATCTTTGGTAGATATTGTTTTTAGCATATGCAATTTAAGTATCTTGATTTATTTTTCTGTATAACCAAGAGCATGAGATTGTACAACAATATCAATCCTTATCACACTATATATGGATAAATTGACACCTTCAAACTGTATGTTTAACACTTCCTTTTTGCTGTTGTTGGCTTTTTATTGTCATGACTACCATAGAGTCCGATGGTCTTATAGCTGTCCTGTACAATTTTCCTTTGAGTTTGATAGGCACTTTGTAATCTCAAACATCATATAGGGTTTTTACATCCGGGTGGCTGTAACTATATGCAAGTTTGCAAATGCATACATTTTTTACAATTGGCTTTCAAAAATAATTTTTAATCACCATAAACCTGCCAGAAACTCTCTCCAATGTCATTCATTCTCTTGAATGCTGGTGTAAAAGAACATGGCTAGGATTGCACCGTTGGGGATTTTAAATACATTTATTGCTGATTCTGGACCCTTATCTAGCATTAGATACATGGGCACATGATCAGAACTAGTAATAATTAAAGACTCTTCCTATCTAGCCTTTTCTAATTCCCTACGAATTTCTTGTTTTGCATCAATAAGGTTTTGTTAAAGACTACTGTGGTGATTTTTTATAAAATTATTTAATAAGAAGAGCTTTCTTTCTATTTAATTCTCACTAACATTATGGATGACATTAACAGAAAAGAAGGCTGCATTTCCTCTGCTGGTCGTATTGCAATTCAGTCATTCTGCTCTCCACAATGCAAGTATTCAAGCATGGTGAGTTAATTTTATTTTTCCCCATTTTTCTCTTCATATGGTTCTGGGCTGGCAAACAGATGGATTAGATGGATTTTGATTATAATGGATGAGTAAAAAACAATCCACCAATCCATTCCAATCCATTAAAAATGTATTAAAAAAATCCAACTCATTCATTAGTCATTTTTATATGGATGGATATCCGACCCATCCATTTAGAAATATATTATAAAACAAGGTCAGCTCCTGTAATTTATATACTTTAAAAAACAAATATTTTTATTAGGATTTACCTCTGTTTGCAATATGCGTTGGTATTAAAGTTTTTTTTTCTTTTGGAAAAAATCATTTTTGATTTTTTTCAAACCTTACAAAACCTACTGTACCAAAAAAAACTTAAAACCCGTCTGGGATTGGAAAGAAAATACAGTATCCGAGTCTCCAAACAGCACCCTAGGGTTCTAAACGGTTCTATAAATTCTCAGAATGCACATGGTTGGATCCGTATTTCCAATGGTTACACCAGAAACACAGTTTCTCTTCATTAGTACCCAATCCAAGGTTCAAGTTTAAACCTACAATGTTGTGTTTCAAATTTCAACCATTCTCAATGTTTATGGTTTCGTGTTTGTGTTTGTGTTTGTGTTTGTCTTTGTGTTTATTAGATTTCTATTTACGAGCATCAGTGATGAACAATTTGAATTTGTTATCCTTGCACTTTGATTTTCCGTGAAGAAGCTTGTGGGGAATGATTACTCTGAGATGCTCTTTCTTCACTCTGTTTTTATCATATAATAATAATAATTATTCTACAAATTTAAGTTTTGTATTCATTCACAAAAAAGTGATTTTTTTTGTTCCTTCTTTTGTTAGATTTATCAAAGGATCAGTGATGTTAGTGTTAAACTGCGTTATCTATCTGAAACTTCCCAAGGGAATTGGAGATAACCATGACTTCCTGAGATCCCTTCTTTGTCTTCTGCATAATTACTTTATTTCTTCTGCAAATTTGCTAAGTACCAACTGAGTCTTGAATTTGGAATTTGTGATTGCTGCAGCTAGGGTTCTGAAATTGGAAATTGGGGATAAGAAACAAGAAAAGAATGTATCGTTCTCATTTGATTTTTTTGTATCTAAAAAATGATTTGGAAAAAATGGATAATAAATGATCCACATCTTTTTTCGTTTGGTCCAATGGATTAAGAAAAACCATTGGATGGATCATTAACCATCCATTATTAAAAACAATCCAATCCAATCCAATCCAACCCAATCCAATCCATTTAATTTTTTTTTATTGGATGGGTTGGATGGATTTTGTAATGGATGGATCGGATGGATAATTGATCCGTGGATTATTTTGCCGGCCCTTGTTTTGAACTAAGTTTCTCCTTTGTCTTTCAACTGTATGTTCTATTTTTATGATTTTTATATCACTTTGTAGGATAGTATTTTTTTTATAGCAGATCCTGTCTTGCGAGATCCGAATTTCAACTATTGATAACTGTTCTGCATTCTACAAATTGTTTGAAATTTTCTTAATTAAAAATGTGTTATCATATCGTTATTGCAGGAGTGGCAAATGCTTTCCTTTATTAGGTCTTTAAAAGGAATAACCCGGTCTTCAAATGCCGTTGTTGTTGTAACCTTTCCACCTTCACTTTCTCCATCTTCATCAAAAAGATTGCAACATATGGCAGACACCTTGCTTTCTGTCAGGGCTATTCCAGGTTCATAGGCAACTTTTATATCCCGTGTTCATCAATTACCTCAAATTTCACTACTAAACTAAACAACATTCATTTCAGATGAGGACAAAGAACTAGCAAAACTCCTCACTGGTTACCAGGACATGGTTGGGCTTTTAAACGTACATAAAGTCACACGGTTCAATACACAGGTTACATTCGTGCTTCATTTTGATTATCTGGAAAAGGTTTTATAACTTTTGTTTACTCCCAATTATGTAATTTGTACTCCTGAAAAATCGACACCTACGACACCTGATTAATGAAGTTCAAAATTACGGTTAATGACGTATTGAGTTTGGTTAACGGGTACACTAAGATTGGATAATTCATTAACCATTCACTGGGCTTCATTAACTATACATTTGTGCATCGTTAACCAAATTGTCAGTCAACGAGTTATCCATATAGGTACGTGTGTACTCATTAATCAAGTGCAATATACACCATTAACCACAATTTCAAACATCATTAACCAAGTGTTCTAAAGTTGTCAAATTTTGGGTGTACAAATAACATTATTGGTTTACTCCTATGCAAGTTCTCGCTTCTTTGTATGCCTTACATTATCTCATGCTTTACCAATAGCTTTTAGCATTATGTGCATTATCACCCGTCTTCATTAATTTATTTACATTTAATAACTTTTGCCTCTAATTTTTGTAAAGCCAAGCCAATTGCAACTTTTATTGAAGGAACAGTGGATTTCTAGAAGCTACCCTTTTCTTTCATTTTGTTCCATCAGAGCAAGCTTATGCAGATCGTCTGGTTTCCAACTTGCAGGTTCCTGTGATTCCTGAAGCCACAACATTCTCAATAAAATTGCAAAAACGGAGGTTTTTGGTTTTAGAGTGTCTAAATCAAGCCCCAGTTGACGGTTCAAGTGGGAGTTCGTATGGCACATCTGGTGGCTGTTCTGGGTCAACTAAATCTGGGCCACTTGAGTTTTAGATTATATACCATATTATCGTTTTGTCGTAAAAGAGAAGCTAGCAATAGTCAGGCTCAAAATGTTTTTCTTAGTGCATGAAATGTATCCTTATTTTATTTATCAACCGGTTTTGTCCTTCCTCTATGTACAGATATTTGTTTCAAAGAAAGCATAACACTGGGAATGCTGGGTCTTGACAAACAATAATTATTGAATACCAAAAGCATTGTTAATGATCATTGACTAATTCTCATATCATTTATGTTGGTACATGATCTTGGTGACGTTATACAAGTTATTACATGATCTTTAGGTTCCATCAATTTGTTGAGAAAGAATAAATAGATCCTCACATATCCGAGAGATTTTGCAGGGTTACACGCAGCCAGATTTAGGCAGGGGCAATAATCATGTAGGTATAAGGGTTGTCAGAGGTATTTATTGGGTGTTTCGGATGAGGAAAAAACTTACAAAGAGCTCCATACATTTTGTTCCTACAGTTGCTCATTCAAAATCTAATATAATTATTACAATCTGTTTGAAAAGATGCATATATTTAATAAAAATAATTATATTTTTATATTTAAAACAGTATCATCTGCGTATATAGTGTTGTACCTAAGTTTAGCTCTTTAGATAATTAGAAAGAGTTGTGTTATAACTATGGCTGCTTTTAGGGTGAGATCGTGACAAATATCTCGAGAGACCTCAAATAATCCTAATTTTGCAAAAATCAAAAAATATTTTTTGCCCCCGGATGAGGTCGTGACAAATATCTTGAGAGACCTCAAATAATACTTATTTTGCAAAATCAAAAATTATCCCCCCCGTCCCAGTCCCAGTCCCCCACCCCCACCCCGCTGCCTCCCATCCTGCTCCCCCCACCCCACCCCCTCCCCCTCCTCTCTACACACTGTACTTCACAGTCCATGCTATAATGACATTGTATCTATTAGAGATTTTGATTGAAGATACATTTAATCCGTTATCCTTTTGCAGTTGCATTCAATAATTCACTAACCTCCATTGGATGAATCTCATCTTCTTCACTCTCATGTATGGCCGGAGCTAGACTTAAATGATAGACGAGGCTCACTATAAAGCTCACTGTAAAAATTAAAGTTCATCTAACAAATATATACACATTGAATTTATATAAAATATTTATAATTATATGTTCCAAAACATTAATTATATTATTAATCTATCAAAGCACATAACTCTTTTCATGCATGTCACGAAAATCATCAATAATTGAATATATACTAAACTTTTCAGCAATTTTATTTTCAATATATACTAGTAGAAAATCAGTAAAAAATTCATCTTCCATCTTGTTACAAAGTGTAGTGTTGACCATATTCATAGCTGAAAAAGATGCTCCAATAGTAGCCGCAAAAATAAAAAGTGTAAAAATAAAACTTATCACTCTACATACAAGAGAATAAATTTCCGCTTTTCTAGTTTTCATCAACCAATGATATAAATCAAAAATAATTTCAAAGCCTATTAATAATTTTAAAATTTTTATTTTCAAAAAAATAATTTAAGGATGGCCAAGGCCCCTCCCTCCTAACAAGTAGCTCCGTCCCTGCTCTCATGACTTCTAGACACCACATGGTTGGTGCTTTCTTGAATTGCGGAACCTGCACTCACTAAATTATTATTATATTTTAGTTATTTGTAATTGAATTTTAATATTAAAATCGTAGTTCAGAAGAAAACTATTTTTTTTCCCATTCAATAAAAATCATTTTAAATTTGAAAGACAAAGATGCTATTGCTTTGACGTTTGGTAAAGCCAATAAATTGTCTCGCATCTCAAATTTTCTCTACCAAATCAAAACCTGGACTTGATACAAACAACAACCAACCTCTTAAAGCAAGCCATCACCAAATTTTACACAAGACTAGAGAAACAAGAAAGCTTCTCCTGCTTCTTGGTTGTTGGAAAAAGTGCAGAGAAAAAGGAAGGAGAAATTCTTCAATGGTTGGGGAATCAAGAAAGTGGGTAATACTGATTGCATCAATATGGATACAGGCATTTACTGGGACAAACTTTGACTTCTCATCTTACTCATCTCATCTCAAATCTGTTCTGGATATAACTCAGCTTCAGCTGAATTATCTGTCAGTGGCATCAGACATGGGAAAAGCATTTGGTTGGTGTTGTGGGGTTTCACTCATGTATTTCCCATTGTGGTTGGTCATGTTCATTGCTGTTTTCTTGGGCCTTCTTGGTTATGGCCTCCAATGGCTTGTCATTCAGAGACTCATCACCTTGCCTTATATTGTGGTCAGTGTTAATCAATCCTAAATCCTCTTTGCCATGTTTAATTATTTCTTTATCACTACTATACTTTGGATTTTTCATACATTTTCTTATGTTTCTTGTTTTTCTAATTTTTCGTTTTTTTTTTTTTTAGCATTTGGATAAGTAGGATTCACTAGAAAATGAATGAACTTTATATGAAACTAGGAAAGCATTTAAACAATGTGTTCTTCAGGATGACGAGCTTGTTTGAAGCATAATTTTTTGTGCCTAATATCATTCTATTTGTGAGATTTAACTGAAGGTACACACCCAAAATGAAATTCAATTGATTTTTCTTTTTCTTTTTCTTAATGTGTGGGTTGACTTGTTACCATTTGATTGCCATAAACTCGTACGGGCATTCACTTTCCTAGTTTTCTGGGGAAATAAACAAGTGTATGACAGGAATGCGTGTCTCGTGGAGCCACAAAATAACATTTTTAACCACACATGTCAAGATGAGTGAGTCCTACAAATTTCCAATTAATTAGAGCCCGTTCGGATGGCACGATGGTGCACTCGTTTTTAAAATAATTGTTTTTTTAAAGTGTTTGTTTGGGATGAGAATTTGCTGTCTATTTTGGTGTATGCCACATATTCGATATTTTTAAAATTACAATAAATTTTAATTTATGTCACAAATTAAATTATTATTAATGAGAAAAGAGTGTAGTATATTAAAATAGGACAACACATTTTCATCTATTTGGATGAACTTTGTAAAAATAGCAAAAAGAGTAAAAGAACACGTTTTGAAGAGAGAGAGATGGACTGGGAGAGGCTGAGACCCATCATGAAAGTTGTTGGAATAATGTCCTTGCAACAAATTTCATACAAATACTTTCTTTAAAAGGTCATCCAAAGTTTATGCTTCTAATAATAGTTTTTCTTTCTATTTCTATATCATAAAAGCCTTTTTTTTTCCTTTAAAACACATCCAAACATGCCCTTTACCTTAATGTTTATCTCTCAAACAGCTTATAGTTTATAATTTTTTTTTAAAAAAATTAGACTTACATTTTTTGAGTTCAGGCATAATTATACACTTAAAAAAAACTGCACTAACTCTTCTTAATATATGTGAGGGGAAGCTATACTCGATAGTCCTATGATTACAAGAATTACACTACTTTCCATGAGATTTATGTTGACATTGCACTTATTCCCTTGACATTTATGTTATAATTTTAAAACTAAAAGAGGATACCTAATATAATTAAATGAAACATTAAGGAAAGTCAATATAATTTTTTCTTTTATATTATTATTACATATAGTTGTTATTATTACATTAAGGAAACATTAAGGAATAGAAATTATTCTAATCCTCCTTAATTGGCCATATATTGGTTAAGAAAAAGAGAGGATGTGTATCAATGTAAGTTGGTCCAAGTGGAAGGGGCTTGGGTCTTTTAAGCATGTAGTCCTCAGTTCCATCCTTAGGCTACGTTTGCAAGTTGGTTTTTAGAGGGAAATTGAAGTAAATGAGAGGTTTATTGCTGTGTGACCCTTGTTTGGGTGTTGATAAAAAAGGAGGAAAAGGTTTTAAAGGTTTTAATAAACCCTCCTAGATGTCATTTTCATGGTTCCCCTAATGTGAGGTGTTTTGGAGGAAAACTAACATAAATTACTAATTTATCCATATACATTTTCAAAAATTCCCCTTAGGCAATGTTTGCAAGTTGGTTTTTGGTGGAGAATGGAAGGAGATGAGATGTTTATTGATATGTGACCCTTGTTTGGAAGTTGATAAAAAAAGGAGAAGGTTTTAATAAACCCTCCTAAATGTCATTTTCATAGTTCCCCCAATTTGGGATATTTTAGAGGAAAACTCATAAATTACTAATTTATCCTTATATATTTTCAAATTTTACCCTTACACATTTTCAAAACTAACCTAATATATAATTTCTAGAGAGAAATGTAATATTCTTAGATAGAAAGACAAAAATATTTACCGCAAGATTTTTATTTGGAGATTTTTTATTTTTATTTTTTACATTAATATTATTTAAAGAATATTATTTATGTTAATTTTTTAAATAAGGGTAAAATTGTAAAACATGTCATAATTCCTTCATTTTCTTCCCCTCACATAAAACATACTCCCAAACAAATAGGGAAATAATACTCTCCTTCTCCTTCCCTCCTCTTTCCTTTCCCTTTGATCTCCTTCATTTCCTTTCCCTCCTAACTCACAAACAAAGCCTTAGGTTCATATGTACAAAGAAAAACACTATTGGGAGGGATTATCTCTTAGATGCCTGATAGTACCCTGAAAGATTAGTCTTGCATTTATCGGGTTGGAGGATACTCTGAAAAAAATAAAGAAAGGATGAGTAAATGGTTATATGCAACAATGCACACTCATATATGATTCCATCTTTAAGATAGTGCCAAGCAACTTTAGACCAAAAGTAATGGTGTTGGACCACAAACTTAATATCACTAAATTTTATAACAAATTTCACACACCTACTTTCGAATATTTAAAAAGTATGTATTAGTTTTATAAATAATGCACTATATACATGTTATGATAGGATACAAGATATTTCTACAATATATTTTGTTTTTTCCCCATTATATTCCCCTTCCCCTCCTCTCGTGGGCCGTAGGGTCTCCCATGGGCCATGGACATTTCTCTTGAACAAAAACAAAAAAAGAATATATGAGTTTTATTGTTTTTTTATATAATTTTTGATATATTGTCGATCAAACAGGCCTTTTTGTGTAACCAAAAAAAACAAAGGCCTTTTTGTCCTACTTTCTTTATAACTAGAACTAGGAATGCTGGTGGGGTTGGGGTAGTTGTTCTCAATCTCATAGCAGCAAATTGGTTAGGATTAGCTGACAGTCTTGGGGAAATTTCCAAAGTATATCCGTTTTCTTTTCAAGTTCAATCCAACTAACGGTAGGCACAAATCATGCGTTAGATCATCAGTATTTTAAAGCATTCTTTGGAAATTCTTCACCATTCTGTTGGTTCAGCTACCCTTCCCCATCATGTGGGGATTGAAGATGGGTGTATGAGGATTTGAGTAGAGGGCAAGTCAAAATCATATTCAAGATCATCCAATGTATCTAAACAAAATCATTAGGAAAAAAAAAACAAACTCACATACACGTTCTACTGTTATACATATGTGGCAGAGAGCAGGGAAGAGAGGTAAAACAAATACTCTTTGAAAGAGTGACGGACAAGAATAAGGTGTCGTTATTCTAAACTCGTTCATAATTTCTCAAATCTTCTCCGAGATTATTCTAGAGAGGGGCTGCTATTTTCACCACCAAAGTTACTAGTTTTCATTGTCTAGATAAGATTATAAACATGTGTGATTAAACTTATAATGATTTTTGTAATATCTTAATGAGTTTAATTTTAACATAGTGGCATGGATCACGAAGGAAGACAGAGACTTTACGCAGATTTGATATAGGTTTGTGGCAGTGATAGTCGGAGACGACGTTGCAGGCGATGGAGCCAACGAAGCACACTAGTTACTGGTTGGGTATGGTAGAGTACGTTGGTGGCAGAGTTATGACGGCGTTTGAGCGACAGATTGCAGCGGCTGGTAGGCCCATCATTGTTGCCGCCCAATCACCGCCGCTGCCGCTGCCCGATCACTCTCCGCCGCGCCCAAAACATCAGGTCCACCTTGATGTGCGATCTTCGCCGCGAGCTCTGCCCAGATCTGCGGGCAACCACCCTCTGCTTTTGGGTTTCGTTTTGTGCTCGTGGGTATCTGCTTGCTTAGATGATGAAGCTATAGTTGAATGAATGTTGCAATGGTGGCGGCGACGTGGGATGGTGGTGGATTTGGGAGGAAGATGAAGTGAATTATTAAATTATTAAATATTAAAAAAAGAAATAAATTTTATTTATAAATTTTTTAAATCATTAATATATTATATTTATTGACATGTCAGGAGGTTTGGAGTGCCACGTAGGTCGGGAGAAGAAAAAAACCTAAGTTTGTCACCCGAACTTAACTTATGGGACCTATTTGACACAAAATAAACTTAAGGGACCAAATAAAAAAAAGAAATAAACTTGAGGGATCAATCAATATAAGAGTCCAATATTTTTATTTTTATTGATATTGCATTTTATGATTGGCTGAAAAATTTTGTTGTTCACTGGACAGGTCTTTTTCCTATGCTTGATTGCTGGGTGTAGCATCTGCTGGTTCAACACCATCTGCTATGTCTTATGTATCAAACATTTTCCTGCACACCGGTCACTTGCATTATCCTTAAGCATTAGTTTCAAAGGTGTAAGTGCAGCTCTGTACACTCTCATTGCCAATGCAATAAATTCAAGTGATGATATTCTCTATCTCTTCCTCAATGCACTTGTTCCTGTACTTATTTCTGGAGTGGTACTCATCCCAATTCTCCAGCAACCACAGCCTCGACCACATTCAGTTGAGACCATTCAGCGCGACGCCTTGGTTTTTCTCTGCCTCAACATCCTTGCCGTTGTTACAGGCCTCTACCTCCTCTTCCTTTATTCCATCTCTTCTGCCTCAGCAGTGGCACGCATTATCCTTATAGGTGCCATTTTTCTCCTTGTATTTCTCTTATTCGTGCCTGGCATTGTGTATTCTCGAGAATGGTCTTGCTTTACTGTCCCCACAAGCTTCTCCCTATACAATTCAAGATTCAATTTCATTGGCCCTGATGATCATGAGCTTAACAAAGAATTGATTGGTTATGAGGAAGGCGAAAGGAATGGCACTGAACAGATTGAAAGAGAGAAGACATGTTGTTTTGTGAGTGTGTTCGAGAGAGACAAGATTACAATGCTTGGTGAAGAGCATCCAACCAGGTTGCTAATGCGTAGATGGGACTTCTGGCTATACTACATAGCATATTTCTGTGGAGGAACAATTGGATTGGTTTACAGCAACAACTTGGGTCAAATTTCCCAATCACTAGGACATGGTTCTCAGACAACTTCTCTGGTCACACTATATTCCACATGTTCTTTCTTTGGTCGCCTTCTCTCAGCTGCACCTGACTTCTTGAGCGGGTACGTGCTAAGATAAAAGAGAATGATAACGAATGCCCTTAAGGTACTGTTTAAGAAACCAAAAGAGAATTTGTATCAGAAAATGGTATATTTAGTATTTTGAAAAGTGTTATACTTAATTTCCCAATATAAAGTTTTCTTTTACAGATTTCTTAACCAATATCTTAAAGGCACTCGTTAATAAGACCCTAACATAAATGTTATAAATCTTTCTACTAATTATTCTGTAAAAAATTATAGCAAAAAAACTTATCTGTATACTGAGTATTTTCCATTTACACTATAACTAGTCCACTAGGTTGTTTGACAATGCAGGAAGATACACTTTGCAAGAACTGGATGGTTTGCAGCAGCCCTGGTGCCAACACCCATTGCATTCATTTTGCTGGCCATATCTGGCAGCGAAGCAGCATTGCACACCTGCACCAGCTTGATTGGGCTAAGTTCTGGGTTTGTGTTTTCTGCAGCAGTATCCATTACAGCAGAGCTATTTGGCCCAAACAGTGTTGGGGTGAACCACAATATCCTGATTACCAACATTCCCTTAGGTTCATGCCTTTATGGCCTGCTTGCAGCTTTGGTTTATGATTCCAATGCAGGGAGCTCAATGCATGCAACATGGCTGCGTGAAATGACCATGTGCATGGGGAGAAAGTGCTACCTGCAGACATTTATTTGGTGGGGTTGCATTTCAATGGTAGGATTGTTTTCAAGCTTCTTGCTCTTCCTGCGGACTAGGCAGGTTTATTACAATTTTGAAAGAAATAAAAACATAATCAGAACACAGACCACATAGTTCTAAATTCAGAACTGTCAACTGTACTATGATATGCAGAATATTGTAAATATTTATAAATTTATTCATCGAATAAAATTATTGAGTGAAAATATTTAATATTTAATATATAAAATATAAAAATAAATATATCGAATAATCATAATAATTTTATCTATGAATTTTAAATAAAATTTATGCATGAATTTTTCAAAGAAATATATATGATTTAATTCTAAGTATAGACATAGATATTTTAAATAAATATTAGGCCTATTTTTAAAATTTTAATTTTTAAATAAATATACAAATTATTTTTAAAAAAATATTTAACTCAATCCTTTAATATTTTTATCAAAATAATAAGAATGTTGATTTTTTTATTAAAAAATTAAGATTTAATTAATAATTTTGCAGGCTCTTCTTTTTTATTAATTGGAGTATCTTTCTGATCATTAAGATATAATTCAACTCAGGGGTAACAAACAGATGGGTCAGTTGGATTTTGATTCGGGTTATAATGGATCGTACTAAAACAATCTATCAATCCATTTTGATCCAATAGAAATATACTGAAAAATCCAATCCATCCATGACTCATTTGATAAAAAAATCATCAAATCTATCAATTAATCATTTTTATATGGATAGATATCCGACTCATGTATTTTTTTTATCATTCAGAAAGCAACAAAGGAAAACAAACGAAATTTAAGCCTCATCCTAACAAAATCAGATGCATCAGCTAAATTTTTTTTTTCTTTTTACAAAGCATCAGCTAAAATTTTATTATAAAAATTTTTACATTCTAAATATTCTCTCTCTCTAGAATTTTAAGGACCTTAATTAAAAACATGATTTTTTTTTACTTATAATAATAATAATTATTAGAAATGTAAAATATTTTTGACTAACCAAAAATGTATTAGCAGCATCTGCATAGATGTATGATATAGTGTTTGAACCCCATCAATGATACTGTTGGTTTTTCAAAGCTATTCTTCTTTAACCCCTTTTTGGTTGCATGTAGGGGTGAGCGTGAGACAAGTCGAGATGTGTTATGCTTGTCCTTTATCGACCCTAAACATTGATAGGACCAAATCTTTGAACTCGAACCCATCTCTAGTCCCGAAGGAACCCGGTCATATGCGAGTTTTGCATACCCCTACTTGCGTGTAACTGATGTTAACTTCCTCTTTTGCTGTCTGGCGGGGGTATTCTTCTTCTAGTATGATGCGGATCGTTCAATGTGGTGCAGTAATTCTATTCTGGACCGTTCAATGTGGTGCAGTAATTCTATTCTGGACCGACACTCTTCTTAGACACAAGGCCGGCCCAAAACCTTTTGATGCCTAAAGCGAACTTTAAAAGTGATGTCTTTCAAAGAAAATAATAATATTGTGTTAAAATTATTATATTTTTATTTAAATTTTTTTCACGCTTTTTGGGATGCAAAATCATTTATTAAACTATTGTAATTGATTTCATTTAACAATTCTTTTTTCGATCATAATAAAAGTAATTCATTTAATCTTTGTTGAGACATTGTTGATCTTAGATAAGATTTTATTAATTTTAGTTTTGAAAAACTTCTTTATGCTGAAACAACAGTTACATGAATCGTTAACATTATTCTATAAGCAATATAAGCATTTGGAAAAGAATCAAGTCTTCTTATATAATTAAGTATATCAATTGGTGTATCATTTTCCACTTGTATAATTTCTCTTACAACTTTTAGTTTTGTAAACAAATCTAATCCATCAATATCTGAGTTGTCATTATGTTTTAATGAATGTTCAAGGTTAAGGCAATCTTTTTTTAAATTTTCATTATCCAATGACCTCAATTTTTCAATGCTAAATAGAAAACAAAAAATATCTTGATACATTTTAAATTGTTCAAAACTACTTTGAAATGAACTGAATTATCTATCATGTACAAGAAGTAATCAATTTTAAATCATTATTTAGGAGATTTTACAACTTCATTGTCAATAATCTCATCAAATTGTTTCTTTCTACGAATAGTATGTTTTTTTTTTTACGAAACTTAGGTTCTATATCCATTTTATAGAGATATTAGGAAGTTAGTTATAGAGATATTAGGAAGTTAGTTATCCTTGATAGGCTAAGTTGTTATTCTGTTGCTAACAGAATATAGTTATCACCATCTTATCTCATAGCATTTTGATATTTGGATAACTTAGTTGTTGATAAGTTTGTTAGGGACTGATGATTATATATACCAGCCCATAAGTTAACATTGATGTAACGCAAGAGATTGAATAATACACTGAAAATTCATCTTGCATATTTCCTTTTGCATAATTCTTAATGGCATCAGAGAAGGTTCATGAAGGTACGGAGAAGAAGAATGCCTCCGGGAGTGGCGATTCAAATAAGACAAACTCTGAGAAGAAAGGCGACTCAACCCAGTTCACATCTCGTCTTCTTCGCCATACTACCTCGGATCCTCGGATGACCCAGGCACCCCTCTGGTTGTTGTGCTTCTTACTGGCGACAATTACAGAAACTGGGCTAGGTCTGTAAAAACGGCATTACGTGCCAAGACCAAGCTCAGATTTATCGACGGGACCATCGAGAAGCCATCAAACAGTTCACCAGAATTTTTTGCATGGGAGAAGGCAGACTCTATGGTTGTTGCTTGGCTCTACAACACGACGGACCCCATGTTACATGGCAGCATCTCTCACGCGGCGACGGCAAGGGATGTGTGGTTATATTTGGAAGAAAGATTTGCTCAGAGTAACACACCTCGTATACACCATCTATGGCGTTCATTGAGCTTGATACAACAAGAACCCAGCATGACAGTGACAGACTACTACAACAAGTTCAAGAGCATCACAGACGAACTCAGCGAGTTGCAGCCATTGCCGTAGTGCACGTGCGGATCTTCAAGGGATCTGTCACAGAGGGAGGAAGAGCACCATATACATCTGTTTCTTGGAGGCCTTGATGGAGATTGTTATGCACAAATCAAGGGGACAATTCTCAACACAGACCCGCTGCCATCACTCAGGAAGGTGTTAAACCAGATTCTCAGAGAAGAGTCAAGAATGAGCACAGAAAATGAGAGGGAATTCAAGGCAGAAACATGTGCGGCCTTCAATGCAGGCAAGTGGAAGAATAAGAGCCAAGAATCAAATGTGATCACTGTGGAAAAATAGGGCATGAAAAGGCCAAATGCTTTGAGTTGGCGGGGTATCCTAATCACTGGGACACGTGTATATCAGAGAGAAAAGGGAACCGGTCAGGCTTGAACCGCGAAGGAGCAAGGTTCGCATGGGCAGACAACAATCCAAAAGGTGCAGTAGTGGAGGAACAGAACCAAGACAGTCATGCCCTTCATGGTTCGCAGAACAGGAGAAACGAGCAGCATTATCACTCTTCTGGTAATTTAGGAACGAAAGGATGGGTGTTGGATAGTGGGGCTTCCCACCACATGACACCACTGCATTCAGTCCTTGAAGAAGTGCATGAGCTTGAAACTCCTTTGCACATTTCTGTTCCAATAGGGAATATTGTTACTGTTACAAAGATGGGAACAATAAACCTTGGAGAAAAAATTCAAGCTTCATGACGTGTTATTAGTTCCCTAATTTAATTGGGGGGGAAATATGCTACAGCTTCGTATAGTGGATCACACTATTTCCTTATAATTGTTGATGATTATTCGCGAGCAGTATGGGCTTATTTGTTAAAAGATAAATATGAGGCACCTACTCATCTAATTATTTTTTTAAAAATGGTGCAAACTCAATTTGATGCTAAAGTGAAAGTGATCTGCAGTGACAATGGGACGGAATTTGTCAATTCAAAAATGCAGAATTTCTTTCAACAAGAAGGGGTCATTCATAAGACATCATGTGTAGGCACACCACAACAAAATGGACAAGTAGAGAGGAAGCACAGACACATCCTTGATGTTGCAAGAGCTCTCAGGTTTCAATCCAGTCTACCTTTATCCTTCTGGGGAGAGTGTGTTCTCACAGCAACCTATTTAATCAATAGGACAACTACGGTGGCAAATGAAGGGGTCACACCATACGAAATGATACATGGAAAGCCGCCTTCATATGACCACATAAAGGTTTTTGGTTGCCTTTGTTATGTCAAGACACTCAAACCAGAGGATAAGTTTGCACCGAGAGCCAAACAATGCATATTTGTTGGGTACCCTCAAGGACAATAGGGGTGGCATGTGTATGACCCACAAACCCGTGAATTTTCAACATCAAGGGATGTCATATTTTATGAGAACATATTCCCATATTGTACAAAAGAAGAGATACCTCCCAAGGACATGACACTTTCAAAGAATGAGTGCACTTTCATTGAAACATTTGAGCAACCTATTGAGGACGAGCCCCAAAGCGATGAAATCAACTTTTCAGTTGAACAAACCGAAGGTGTAGAGCAACCGGGTGAGCAAAGGCAGGGGACCATACTAGTGTTACTAATTGTAACACCCCGTTTTTTGTATAAGTGCTTTTGTGTATGCCTTGTTTGCTTTAGTTCTGTTTAGAAGGGGCTAAGTGGGATTTTAGGCTTTAAATCCCTTCCTGATGCATGTGCACGGTCGTGCTCATGTATCAGCACGCCCGTTCTTGATGCACGTGTCTTGTGGCTGCCGGAGCCACAAGCACAACCGTGCTTGTTAGGAAGCACGACCGTGCTCAGGTGCAAGCGCGTCTCGCTGATGCTAAGTCAAGCATGACCGTGCTTAGGGGGGTGTACGGTCGTGCTCGGTGCAGAGTCTATATATAGACAATGAACAGCGATGGTTACTAGTGAAACCTTCAAAATTGGCACTTTAGGCAATCCTAAGTGTGACGACAGCTTCTCTCATTCTTCCCCTTTGAACCCAACCCTTGTTCGGTGTTCCATTCGTAGTTGAGAGAGTACAATCACGCATTACTGCCAATTAGCAAAGGTATAGTTCTTCCCTTTCTTGGTTCCATTTTCTTGTTGTGAATTGGGAACTAATTGGTTAACCTTTTTGTGTTGACCAAGGCTTGGGAACGTTCGTCGAGCCGTTCGAGGGAACCAGTTTAGGATCTTCTTCAGTTCAACAGGAATTATTCATACCAGGTTTGGGGAGAAGGAATAGTATGAATATGTAGGCTTGAGGGTAGCATAAGACGAAGGGTTCCCATAACCTTTTTCTTTGATAACATGTCTATATACCTTTATGCATGTTTTCTATATGATGTTTAATTGTTTGCAATGTTAATGATTGGCATGACTGTTATTATTGATTAATGTTGTCTATTATGAACATGTTAACGTGATGATGACATGATTGAGTGTTTTATTATGATTATGATATTGTGATGTACGGGCTGTTGATTGATGTTGTGACGCGTTAATGTTAAACGTTAAATCTGTTAATAATGTTAAGGGAGGTTGTTACTCTTGTTCATAAGACTGAATACTAGTAATGAGTGAGGATTATGCCAATGACTTAGTCAATGATCCTATGGATTGATTTATGAGTGATTAGGGACAGATCAGTACGGCCACGCTCCACTGAGCATGGTCGGGCCGTGCTTGATGAGGAGCACGCCCGTGCTCCAATTCAAAATCCAAAAACTGGGCACGCTTTTGATCACGCCCGTGCTTAATAGGCAGCACGACCGTGCTTGCCTGTAGGACCAGCATGCCCGTGCTGAGGGTGAGCACACCTGTGCTCACCTGTTTAGATCAGAAAACAGAACATATGCAGAATGCTGAGTTAGGGGTGTTTGACCCTAAAGGCTTTAAAAGACTTAACAAAATACCAACGAAACATGAGGACCAAAGACAAATGATAAGATGATGTTGTACCTTGGTAGCTGAGTGGCCAAGGGGGCCTTGATACATAATGGTCAAGGTGGTAATCTCTAGTGCTTAATGGATAGAGTGTTAATGATGATATGGTACCTTGGTAGCCTAGTGGCCAAGGGGCCCCTTGATGCTTGATGGTCAAGGTGGTAATCTCTAGTGTAGAGCGACTAGAGTGTTTAATTAATGAATATGAAAGATAACGATAATCGTCGATAGCCGAGTGGTCGAGGTGTTGATGGTGTTAAAACGTGGGTAGCCTAGTGGCCCAAGCAGAGGTGGTGGTTGTGCTTGTGTGTTGTGTTGAGCATGCTTTCACGCATCAGAGATGATGGTGGAGGATGTTCAACATATGGGAGGTCATCCGAGAGTAAGGCGATCTGACCGTTCGCGGCGATTCAAATGAATCATGTACAATCGTGGTGGTGCATCCGAGAGTAAGGTGCGTCGACTATCCTAGGGGTCCACCCAAGGTTTGGAGGATTGCCCCGGCATTGGTGCTTATTGGCCAATATGGAGATGTAACTCCGAAGTTGACTTCCCGAGATAGATTGATCCAAGTGCATAGCGGAGTAGTGGAGCAGAATTGCATTGCATAACATACACGTTTGTATGATGATGTTAATGTGTTATATCGTTGTCTGTTATAACATGATTGTTTGATGTATGCTCGTCTTGCTAACTGCTTCCTTGACATTAAATTCATATACATGTTTCTTACTCCCTATTGCCATGTTTCTTGTTTGTGGCATGTACCTTTTATGCAGAGGACGGCGAGTAGCCAGTTGAGGAGTGACTCTGAGGAGCCGCGACTCATAGTTAGGATTTCCAGTTTTCAGTATTTTGATTAGTTAGTTGTTTTCAGTTGTATCCGAGGATTTATTCCGGATTGGTTATATCATTTCTGTAATGTGACATCGGGGTTAGGTTTCTTTTTATGTTATGTTATGTTTTATTTTCCACATTTAAGACTCGATACAATATGGTGTTCTTTACTTGTTGTTTGGTTTTAATTTTTAATAAACGATGCATGTTTATTTTAATTATCTCAATAAGTTCCAGCGGAACAATCCGCCATCTTTCAAGAGAGCTTACGATCTGAGGGTGCCCTGTTGTGGATGAGGGAGACCGGGAAGATCTTTCGAGCCATGGGATGCAACGATCAGCATAAGGTCATCTTTGGGACTTTCATGCTGACAAAGGAGGATGAGCATTGGTAGGACAACTGTCGTCAGCGCTTGCAGGCAGAGGGTACTATGATCACATGGACTGTGTTCAAGGACAGATTTCTCGAGAAGTACTTCCCGGCAGACATCAAGGACAAAAAGGAAATGGAATTTCTGGCGCTGAAGCAGGGCAACATGTCGGTAGGAGAGTATGCGGCTAAGTTTGAGGAGCTCGCCCGTTACTATACATTGTATCAGCATGTGGCGGACGATCGTTCCAACAGCATGAAGTTTGAGGATGGTCTGCATCCAGAGATCAAGCAGGCTATCAGCTACCAGGAGATCCGAGTCTTCCCAGTTCTAGTGAACAAGTGTAGGATCTTTGAAGATGCCTACAAATCAGGTAACAAGGGATCAGACAACCAGAGCAACAAGAAGAGTGATCAGGGAAACAAGTGGAAGCCGCGTCTCGCTCCAGCTGGCAAGGACTTCAAGCGTGATGGCAAGAAGTCTCAGTTTTCTTCAGAAAGGTCTAGGAGATGGGATTATTCCGATTTTAGACCTCTTCGGTGAGGCAAATGTGGATAGAATCACTTCACTACCCAATGCAAGGAGACGGACATCATATGCTTCAAGTGTGGCAAGCATGGCCACATCAGCAGAAACTGTGAGGGAGGAAAGTCAAAACCACAGAGTGAGAGCAAAGGTCATAAGCCTCCAGCCAACTGACTGAAGACCATAGGGTGGGTCTTTACTCTCAGTGGAGCCGAGGCCTCCGAACCTGAAGATTTGATCCAAGGTATGTGCCTCATTAGAGGATTTCGTTTAACTGTATTGTTCGATTCGGGTGCGACTCACTTGTTTGTGTCATATGAATGTTCTAAGAGTCTTAAATTGCCAGTGACACTTCTTGAGTGTGATTTGATTGGTGTCACACCCACGAATAAACCTGTTCTCATTTCTTATGCATGCAAGAATATCCCTATTACCATAGATGGTAGAGACTTTACCGTTGATCTTGTATGCTTACCTCTGAAAGACCTTGATGTTATTCTTGGCATGGACTGGGTATCTTCCAACCACGTCCTTTTGAATTGCTTCGATAAAACCATAGTTTTTGGAACTCCAGTGGAGTCTAAGCATCCGACTTTTCTCTCTGCCAACCAAGTTAAGGCTTCGATGAAAGAAGAATCCCAAGTGTGAATGATGCTCTCTTCCCTGGAAGTCGAGAGCCCTCCTGCTGTTGAAAGCGTGCCTGTTGTGCGAGAATTTCCTGAAGTGTTCCCGGGGGATGTTTACGAACTACCCCCGGAGAGAGATGAGGAGTTTGCCATAAACCTAGTGCCTGGCACTGGGCCTATATCCATAACACCCTATAGAATGTCTCATCTAGAGCTAGCTAAGTTAAAGGGATAGTTAGAAGATCTGATGCAGAAGCAGTTCATCGGGCCTAGTGTATCCCCATGGGGAGCGCCAGTGTTGTTGGTGAAGAATAAAGATGGCAGTATGAGGTTGTGTGTCGACTATCGACAGCTCAACAAAGTGACCGTTAAGAATATGTATCCCCTCCCTAGGATTGATGATCTTATGGATCAGTTGATCGGGGCTTGTGTTTTCTCGGAGATAGATTTGAGATCAGGATACCATCAGATTCGGGTTAAGTTCGAGGACATTTCGATGGCAGCATTTAGAACGCGATATGGTCACTATGAGTATTTAGCTATGCCCTTTGGTGTGACTAATACTCCTGCTGTGTTCGATTGTATGCTAAGTTGTCTAAGTACGAGTTTTGTAGAGGAAGTGAGTTTCTTAGGTCATGTGATCTCTAAAGGTGGGATAGCCGTAGATCCGGCTAAAGTAAAGACGGTCCTCCAGTGGGAAACGCCAAAGTTAGTGACTGAGGTTAGAAGTTTCTTGGGTTTAACAAGGTACTATAGGAGGTTTATAGAAGGCTTTTCTAAGTTAGCGTTGCCCTTAACCCGTCTCACCAAGAATGGACAGTTGTTTGTGTGGGACTCTAAGTGTGAGGAGAGTTTCCAAACCCTGAAGGATAGATGTGAACACCCATTTTTGTTCGTCTTCATTTTATTCTAATTTTTATGATATCATATTTCAAGGAGACTAATAATAATAAGAGAGAAAGAAGAAAAAGAAAGTAATGAAGAAAGGAGGGGGTGTTCCAGTCCATTACCTTAGATTTGATGTTGGACGGGGTGATCCCTTCCAGCCCATCACATTTGCTGTTGGACGGGGAGGTCCCGTCCATCACATTTTAACTTGCTATTGGACGCGGTCCAGGCCGGTCCATTGCATTGGACTTGCTGCTGGACGCGGTCCAGGCCAGTCCCTTGCATTGGGCTTGTTGTTGGACGTGGGCCAGGCCAGTCCCTTGCTTTGGACTTGCTGTTGGACGCGGTCCGGTCCAGTCCAATCCATCGCACTTGCTGCTGGACGGGGTGGTCCCGTCCATTGCTTAGCACTTGCTGCTGGACGGGATGATCCCATCCATTGCTTTGCACTTGCTGCTGGACGGCGTGATCCCGTCCATTGTTTTGCACTTGCTGATGGACGGGGAGGTCACATCCATTACTTTGCACTCGTTGGTGGACGGGGTGGCCCCGTCCATTGCTTTGCACTCATTGATGGACGGGGTGGCTCCGTCCATTGCTTTGCACTTCCTGCAGGACGGGGTGGTCCCGTCCATTGCTTTGCACTCGTTGATGGACGGGGTGGTCCCGTCCATTTCTTTGCACTTGCTGTTGGACGGGGTGGTCCCGTCCATTGCTTTGCACTTGCTGTTGGACGTGATGGTTGATAAGCCTTTGGATTATCTAGTTTTATAACTAGATGGACTGTGATTTTTGTGCAAATTATTCGAGTTCAATCTCGTTTTCGCCCAAATTTGGCCTTGTTTTGTTCCTAAGTAGACTTTTACTCGTTCTAGGCATTTTTAGTAGTTTTTAGTCTATTTTGAATAGAATTATGCCTTTTGTGTCTTTTTATTGTTTCAGGTTAGAAGTGAAGCTCCGGGAGTCAAGGAAAGTCAAGAAATAGTGGAAATTGCCATTCTGGAGATGCTCGCCCCGCGAGTGGATGCTCGCCTCGCGAGTCTGAAGATTAGCTAAGCAGCAACGTCATCAATTCTGTCTCGCCCCGCGAGAATAATCTCGCCTCGCGAATCATGAAGACCTGCAAGACAGAGACCATCACGGCTAAGCCGTGATGAAGGTCACGGCTGTGACAGATTAAGGTTTGAAGTCTCGCCCCACGAGAAACATCTAGCCCCGCGAGAGTTTGAAGACCCTGGAAGTCAGAGACCATCACGTCCTAGCCGTGATGAAGGTGACGGCTGTGAGAGATTGAAGTTTGAAGACTTGCCCTGTGAACACACTCTCGCCTCGCGAGAATCCAAATTGAAAGCGCGCCAAAACTATTGTTCGCCTCGCGAAATATGGTTAGCCCCGCGAGCGTCCGAGAACCAGAATCCCTATTTATAGGCTGTTTCAGATCAGATTGAGGAACTTTGGAGATTCCACTTGTTTTAGATCAGCTTTAGGACGAATCCTTGTTTCTGGAGCTGCGTCTCCCTTCTCTTTTCTTTTCTTATTTTATTATGGAGATTATTGCCGATTGTTCGTTTGTCGTCACGGGCATGAGGAACTAATCCCCTCGTCTAGGGGATCGATGAAGCCACCCATGGCGGTATAGTGTTCATGTGATGTATGTTTTTCTCCCCTTTAATTCAATTCTTGTTTTCCAATTCTGATTTGATTGTGTTGATCATATGCTTGCGTGATTAACTAGTTAAACGTGTTGAGGCTGATCGGCGATTCACGTTTTAGAACTTGAATTGGGATCATCGATCGAATATTGCACGAGAGTGAGTAGGAGATCGGTGCAACCGTATAGGGAACAAGAATTAATAGAATTTGATGATTAGGATTATGAGACCTAGTAAGTAATTAATCCAATCTTCGAATACGTCCTATTGAGCACGACAGTGGATATAGGAGAATTTGGGGGTCCCGGTTGACATTATAATTGAACTTAGGGAGGAATTCATCATCACTTGGGTACTATGCATGATTGGGTAGGTGGATTTGAGACCCTAGATATTTTAATTCCTGATTTTTAATACCTTAGCGTTATTTGATTTGTTATTTGAATTGCGATCTTAATCTCTCTCTTAACCACTTTCCTCGCTTGACCAAACGTATCGGTTTTCCCGCGGATCAGTTGAATTGGTAGCTCAATCCCTGAGTTCGACCTCGGTATATTCTTACCGTGTTTATTTTATTACTTGCGACGACCCGGTACACTTGCCGGTGACCCAACAAGTTTTTGGCGCCGTTGCCGGGGATTGGCACAACCAATTTTCCTAATTTTTAGGAAATTCGGTTGTTTGGTTAAGCTGACTTTCATTTTTATTTTCTTTTATTTAATTGCTATTATTTCTCTCTACTTCTTTGATTCCACTTGGTCTTGCCGTGTTTTTGTATGTGAGGTACCTTTTCACAAGAGGACCTGCTATTTGATTCAGAGATCACCAGGACCGAGACGAGATTAAGGAAAGAAGCCAGGGAACGGAAGAGACTTGAAGGAATTAAAATAGAGGACATGACTGAAGAAAACCCTCCTCCTCCTCCTCGTTACAAGCCTCTCTTTGAGTACGATCTACCCAGCTTGGGTGATTGTGATTCTTCTATTGTGAGGGGCAACCTGAATACAGACTCCTTCAGAGTGGAGGGATGTGTCACATTCCAGATCCTTGAGAATCAGTTTGATGGGAGTGGCAAACAAGACCCTCATAGACACATCACTCGCTTCCTTGAAGCTTGTGACTTACAGAAGACAAGAGGAGTCTCACAAGATGAGTTTCGATTGCGGATTTTCCCTCTCTCTCTTAGGGATGTCGCTCGCGATTGGGTTGACATCTTGGATAGGAACATCATCAGAACTTGGGAGCAAATGGCACAAAAGTTCCTAACCAAATATTTTCCCCCTCAGAAAGCGGCACAAGCAAGAATTGCCGTCACATCCTTCAGGCAGACAGAAGATGAAACCTATAATGAGGCCTGGGAGAGATACAACGGGCTCCTGAGAAGATGCCCTTCAGCGTTCTTTGACCCGGTCTCCAAAGTTCAGCATTTGTTTAACGGGTTGAGGGGACGCTATCAGATGAACTGTGATGCCGCAGCTGGCGGTTCTTTTTCCTATTTATCAGCTGAGGATGGATGGGCATTATTGGAAAAGATGTCATATAATGATTATAACCGTGGTAGGGAAACCTCAAGTGGAATCAGTTCAGTGACAATGGAAGCCATTCTCGAGCAAAACAGATTGTTGAAGATGCAGAATGAGGCTTTGTCAGGAAGCAAAAGGGTTAATGTGATACACGAGGGGATGCCTCCGGGTTGTGACAATTGTAATGGAGATCATGACACTCATAGTTGTCTGCTCAACTTCTCTCAGGAACATGTGGACCCATGCCACAACTTCTATGACACTGTGCCCCAGAACAACTATCAGAGGAACAGACAGAATGACTTCAGTCAGAATCAGAACAGGGGGTATATGAGGAGAGACCATTCGGGTTTCGCTTGGAGTAATGCTAGTGGTGGTCTAGCCGGGCAACAACAACCTCAACAGGGTTTGAGGCCAAACATTGGGATCCAGCAGCGCAATACTCAGCAGGCTCATCCAGGGACTAATCAATTGCAACTAACAGATAGTGGAAGACAACCTTGGGAGCTAGCTTTTGAGAAGATGAGCGCAACAGTGGAGAAATTTTCAATCGACACAAACGCTGCAGTTGACAAGTTGGCAATCTATACAGGCACAGCATTAGAGAAAGTGAATGCGTCAGTTGACTAGTTGACAACGCATACAGGGGCATCAATTCACAATCTAGAGACGTAGGTTGCTCAGCTCGCAAGACAACTAAATGAGTGTCTCCCAGGCACTTTCCCAAGTGATACCGAGAACAACCCTAAGAACCATTGCAATGCCATAACAATCAGGAGCGGTAAAGTGTTGGGATCTAACAGGGGTGCAACTAGTTCTCAGGAAGACAAGGCCCCAGAACAACCACATGTTAAGGAAGAGCAACCTGAGAAAGAGAAGTTGGCAAGTGACAAGGCACCAGAGCAAGGGGGAAGGCTGAAGCTTGTGGATGAAGAGTTTCGAAAGAAGAAGTGGGTTGAACCCCAAGACCTCCCGCCCTACATGAAGGTACCGTATCCTGAAAGATTGAAGAAGCCTCAACAGGATAAGCAGTTCAACAGATTCCTTGATGTCTTCCGCAAACTTCAAATTAACATTCCATTTGCGGAAGCCTTGGAACAAATGCCATCTTATGCCCGGTTTATGAAGGAGCTTCTCTCCAAGAAGCGGAGAATAGTGGATGAGGAAACAGTTGCTTTGACCGAGGAGTGTAGTGCCATTCTTCAAAGAAAACTACCTCCAAAGTTGAAGGATCCCGGTTCTTTTTCGATACCATGAACCATTGGGGGGATGACTGTAGGGAAGGCATTATGTGATCTAGGGGCAAGCATCAACTTGATGCCCCTCTCTATGATGAAGAGGTTGGGGATCAAAGAATTCAAGGATACACGGATGTCGCTCCAACTAGCTGATCGCTCTATAAAATATCCTTATGGAGTGGTCGAAGACTTGTTAGTGAAGGTGGACAAGCTCATATTTCCGGCGGACTTTGTAGTGCTTGATATGGATGAAGACGCCGAGATCCCTATCATATTGGGTAGACCCTTCTTGGCCACTGGGGGTGCCTTGATAGATGTGCGACAAGGGAAGCTCACTCTAAGGGTGCAAGATGAAGAGGTAGTCTTCAATCTCTTTGAAGCAATGAAGCACCCTGCAGAGAGGTCGAAAGTGTATCGAGTGGATATGGTGGATCCAACTGTCAAGGCAAAGGCAACCAGAGAAGCCCATGGTTCTTCACTTGCTCAAGTGTTGGTAAAATCCCATGATGATGATAGTGAGAAAAAAGACCCTTTGGGGGATGAGGTCTATCTCGAGTGGTTGAAAGACATGGAAACCTTACCGAGTTCCCCAAGGGATGAATGTGCAAGGGAAGAGCACAACAACAAGGGCATGGAAAAAGAGGATAAAGCACCGAAATTGAAAGGTGGCACAACCGTGGTGGTCAATGAAAACAACCAGTTGATCCCAAAAGGGACCATCACGAAATGGAGAGTATGTGCCGATTATAGAGGGCTTTTGGATTTAAATGAGTTGTCCGGGATCCGCAAGCAAGCAAACCACAAAAAGCGGACTAAGGTAAGGCAGGACACACACATCTTGCCTAGGGAGCTTGAGCCCGGGCAAGCGGTACTTCTTGACAACTCAAGGTTGAAACTCTTTCCGGGAAAGCTAAGATCGAGGTGGTCGGGACCATTCAAGGTCCTCCAAGTTTGTCCTCACAGAACGATAGAGTTAGAAGGGGCCTCTGGTAACTTCAAGGTGAATGGGCAAATGATAAGGCATGACCATGGGGAATCAGTCCCAAATTACAAGCAGTTTCTTCCTCCGGATTAACCCTTAGGGGTGACTTGAGTCAGGATCGGGACGTTAAACAAGCGCTACTTGGGAGGCAACCCAAGCTAGGTATCCTTTAATTTTAGTTTTTGTCATTTTCATTGATAAATAAATTAAAAAAAAAAGAGCTTGATTCGCCACGCGAATCCACAGTGGTCGCGCGAGACAGAAGCCCTGAATATCAGAGGCTTGCTTTCATTTCTATCTCGCGTCGCGAGGTATACTTTCGCCTCGCGATTCTGGGCATCATCATCTGTTGGAATTGCAGATTCGCCTCGCGAGATACCACTCACCTCGTTATTCTGGAAAGTGTGAAAACAATTTTCCCAGATTCGCCTCGCGAGTGATCTCTCGCCTTGCGAATCTGCACTTAAGGTTTTAATTTGCAGGAGTTCTTCTAGGATGCTATGCAACAGAAGGGAGCCCGTGAGACCAATTGGATGAGGAGGCAACCATGAAAACTTGATCAGGGAGCACCCTCTCCTCTCTTCACTCTTGTTTTTATTTTTGTTTTTGTTTTTGTTTGTCACTCTTGAATAATTTGAGAAGATCAAGAGTTTTTGTATGAACGGTGTGTCGGCAAGCTTGTTGGATTTTAATTAAATTTATCATAGATTGATTGCATGAATTATTCTGACCATCGATGATTTCCCCCTAGGTTCTGAAAATAGAAAAGTTGATCCCCATGTGAAAAATTGAAAATTGAACTTTGAGAATTTTATTGTGATTACTTGATTTATGATAAGTTTGGGGTGAGGGGGTGCACACACTAGGAATTGTATCTCGGTCAAACAAATTGCAAAATGTCCAGGTGAGGATTTGAGCCTCCAACTTTGTTTTTGATTGTGTGAATCACTATTAAGTTGCACTTTCCCGAATTTGCTTGAATCTCTTCATGTTTTGCATGTTTATGTGTTGCATCAAATGATTTAGGCAATTTTCTTTGAATAACTACTTGGCCTAAAGAGAACCATCCCTAATGCATGTTCCCTAGTTAGCCCCGTTGAGCCTAATTAGCCTATTGTTTCTTGATGACCCTATATTAGAAGCCAAAATCTGATAAACCATGTTAACCCAATCTTAGGATTAGGAGAGCATGGAAGCGTAGCAAGAGAAGGGTTGTGAGGAACTAAGTTTGGGGTGGCTACAAGGTGGTGTGTCATTTTGGGTTGAGAAAAAGAAAAATAAAGGTTGAAACCCAAGGTAGTAAAAAATAAAATTGCCAAAGGAAAAGGGGCAAAACAAAAAAAAAATAGCAAGGAAAAGGCTGTAGTCACCCGAGGCAAAAAGAAAAATGGAAAAAGGAATTTGAGTGGAAGATGTGTCAAATGCTTATGCTCTCTTAGTTCCTAGGGACTTAAGCCTAGTAACCTTGAATATCCTACCCTCAGCCAGGCCCCATTACAACCTTTATAAGACCTTCTGATGTTGCATGCATGTTTTCGTGGGAACCATTTTTGAGATGAAAATCAAATTCATGGGAAGTGCTCTTGATATGTGAAATTGAGGGAAAAGTTGATAGCCTAGACGAATTTGAGCGAATGAGTGAAATTTTACATACCCTTGTGAGGAAGGCAGTTGTTTGAAATTGGTGATCTTCCTTTTGTGTGTGACCCTGATCCTCAACTTAGATTAATGATTGCATGAATGATGAAGTTCTCAATTGTTTAAAGTAAATGAATGTGGGGATTACGCTAATGTAGGGGGGAAATCATTGGAGAAAAACTGTTTTGAGTGCATGAAATTTGTGCGAAATCGATTGATTCCCTTAAGCTTGCCAAGTCTTGAGTCGTTTTTGAGTTTTAGCTTGCTTGGGGACAAGCAAGGTTTAAGTTTCTGGTGTTTTGATAAGCCTTTGGCTTATCTAGTTTTATAACTAGATGGACTGTGGTTTTTGTGCAAATTATTCGAGTTCAATCTCGTTTTCGCCCAAATTTGGCCTTGTTTTGTTCCTAAGTAGACTTTTACTCGTTCTAGGCATTTTTAGTAGTTTTTAGTCTATTTTGAATAGAATTACGCCTTTTGTGTCTTTTTATTGTTTCAGGTTAGAAGTGAAGCTCCGGGAGTCAAGGAAAGTCAAGAAATAGTGGAAATTGCCATTCTGGAGATGCTCGCCCCGCGAGTGGATGCTCACCTCGCGAGTCTGAAGATCAGCTAAGCAGCAACGTCATCAATTCTGTCTCGCCCCGCGAGAATAATCTCGCCTCGCGAATCATGAAGACCTGCAAGACAGAGACCATCACGGCAAAGCCGTGATGAAGGTCACGGCTGTGACAGATTAAGGTTTGAAGTCTCGCCCCGCGAGAAGCATCTAGCCCCGCGAGAGTTTGAAGACCCTGGAAATCAGAGACCATCACGTCCTAGCCGTGATGAAGGTGACGGCTGTGAGAGATTGAAGTTTGAAGACTCACCCCGCGAACACACTCTCGCTTCGCGAGAATCCAAATTGAAAGCGCGCCAAAACTAATGTTCGCCTCATGAAATATGGTTAGCCCCGCGAGCGTCCGAGAACCAGAATCCCTATTTATAGGCTGTTTCAGATCAGATTGAGGAACTTTGGAGATTCCACTTGTTTTAGATCAGTTTTAGGTCGAATCCTTGTTTTTGGAGCTGCGTCTCCCTTCTCTTTTCTTTTCTTATTTTATTATGGAGATTATTGCCAATCGTTCGTTTGTCGTCACGGGCATGAGGAACTAATCCCCTCGTCTAGGGGATCGATGAAGCCACCCATGGCGGTATAGTGTTCATGTGATGTATGTTTTTCTCCCCTTTAATTCAATTCTTGTTTTCCAATTCTGATTTGATTGTGTTGATCATATGCTTGCATGATTAACTAGTTAAACGTGTTGAGGCTGATCGGCGATTCGCGTTTTAGAACTTGAATTGGGATCATCGATCGAATATTGCACGAGAGTGAGTAGGAGACCGGTGTAACCGTATAGGGAACAAGAATTAATAGAATTTGATGATTAGGATTATGAGACCTAGTAAGTAATTAATCCAATCTTCGAATACGTCCTATTGAGCACGACAATGGATATAGGAGAATTTAGGGGTCCCGTTGACATTATAATTGAACTTAGGGAGGAATTCATCATCACTTGGGTACTATTCATGATTGAGTAGGTGGATTTGAGACCCTAGATATTTTAATTCCTGATTTTTAATACCTTAGCGTTATTTGATTTGTTATTTGAATTGCGATCTTAATCTCTCTCTCAACCACTTTCCTCGCTTGACCAAACGTATCTGATTTCCCGCGGATTAGTTGAATTGGTAGCCCAATCCCTGAGTTCGACCTCGGTAAATTCTTACCGTGTTTATTTTATTACTTGCGACGACCCGGTACACTTGCCGGTGACCCAACAATGGTCCCGTCCATTGCTTTACACTTACTGTTGGACGGGGAGGTCCCGTCCATTGCTTTGCACTCGTTGATGGACGGGGTTGTCCCGTCCATCGCTTTGTACTTGCTGCTGGACGGGGTGGTCCCGTCCATTGCTTTGCACTTGCTGCTGGACGGGGTGGTCCCGTCCATTGCTTTGCATTTGCTGTTGGACGGATTTGCCCCGTCCATTGCTTTGTACTTACTGCTGGATGGGGTGGTCCTGTCCATTGCTCTGCACTTTCTGCTGGAAGGGGTGGTCCCGTCCATTGCTTTGCACTTGCTGCTAGACGGGGTGGTCCCGTTGACCGCGCTGTCGCGCACGCGCCAAAAAGGACGAGCGGGTTTAAAACTGTAGTATAGTGCGACAACTCGGATGTCGTCTCTCAAGGACTCTGAGAATATTATCTTTCACAAAAATCAGTTTTGGGGGGGGGGGGTTTGGATTGGAGTGCAAATAAGAAATAAACAAAACAGAGCAATCAAAAACAAGGCAGTTGAAGAGAGATTATCAAATATCAAACAACGATTAATCTACTGTCAAGAATTCCCAACTATCCTTGGTTAATGCAATCCCAAGCCCTAAGCAGATTCTAATCCCCTTTTCGATTCAGAACAACTAACAACGTAATTGCTACTATGGATGCAAGTTCCTATTCCCGAAATAACAAACGGGGTTAAGCGCTCATGAACAAACGAACATGAATGAACACACGCGAAATAACAAACGCGATTATGTATAGGAAATTAACATCACTGAAACAAATCAATACAATACTACACACTCCTGAAATAACAAACAGAAATGTGTAATATGGTATTGAAAAGGGAAAAGCAATTAGAATAGGGATTTACAAAACCTCAAGTATAGAGAATTCCCATACAGTAGACTAATCCTAGAACTTAGTTCTCCATAACAAACGAAATTACACAGAAAAACGTAAAACTAAACAATGGAGAAGCAAGTGTCTTTTCAAATTGTTCAGAACAACCTTTTATACAAATTCTGAAATTAACTAGCTCGCGAGGCGAGCACACATTCGCGAGGCGAATTTCATGAACTGTCAGCAACCTTTGGCATTCTCGCGAGGCGAAGTTCTGCTCGCGAGGCGAGGATATGAAGAGTTTTCTCCTTACGCCCGTTATGGCCATCAGGCCCCAACCGTGATGCTCTCTGACTTCCAAACTCGCGAGGCGAATGGATGCTCGCGAGGCGAGACTCTTCAACTTCAAAACTGCCACGGCCATGACCTTCAACACGGGCAAGCCGTGATCGTCTCTGACTTTTTCAGGTTTGCAAGACTCGCGGGGCGAGACCTTCTTCGCGAGCCGAACCAGAGACTTAGAAATTTCTTGGAACAAATCGGCTTCGGGTCGCGTGGCGAGTGTTTCTTTTCATGGGCGAATCCCCTGTTTCCTTATTCTCTTGACTTTCACTTAACCTGAAAACAGAGAAATAACTATAAGTGTATTATTTAACTCCAAACTAGCTAAATTAACTTAAAACTACTCTAGAGACTCAAAACCTTGCTTGAGGACAATCTAATCTAATTTGGGTGAAAATACGATATAATTTGCACAAAACCCTGGTCATACTAGCTATAAAACTAGATGAGCCAGAGGCTTATCAAAATACCCCAAACTTAAACTTTGCTTGTCCCCAAGCAAACTAAGACTCAAAAATCAAAAAGACTCAGGACCTGGCAAGCTTAAAAGATTCAACCAACATTGCACAAATTCAAGCAACTTCAAAAACATTTTTTCTTCATTGTTTCCCCCTTTTCAAACAGAGCAATCCCCACATTCATTTATTCCAAACAATTGAGAGTTTCATCATGAAAACAATCAGAAATCTAAGCAGGGAATCTAAGTCACACATAAGAGGGAGATCACCAAATCCAAACAACTGCCTTCCTCACAGGGGTATTATTTGTTCACTCAGTCACTCAGTTTATGTCAGGCTAACAACTTGCACTCAGTTTCACTTTTCAAGTACACTTCCCAAAAATTTACTTTTCATCTCAAAATGGTTCCCACAGAAAACATGCAAGCAACATCAAAAGGTCTTTATTGGGTTGTAATGGGGCCTGGCTAAGGGTAGGATATACAAAAGGAACTAAGCTGAAGACCCTAGGAACTAAGAGAGCATGAACTATATTTACACCTTGAAATTCACTCAAGTTCCTTTCTTTATTTATTTTTTTTCTTTACACTTCTGGGTGGCTACAGCTCTTTTTATTTCTTTTTGGCATTTTTGTATTTTTGTATTTTTTTCCGTTTATATTTTTTTCCTTCTCTTTTTTTTTTTCATTTTTTTCTTTTTCCTAATCCCAACAACATATTACACCTTGCAGCCACCCCAAACTTTAGTTTCTTGCACCCATTCTAAGATTACATGCTCTCCTAATCCTAAGATCGGGTTAACATGGTTTTCCAGATTTTTGGGCTTATAACATTAGGTTATCAAGAACTAACAGGCTAATAGGCTCAAAAAGGGCTAACTAGGGAACATGCATTAGGAATTGGTTTATTCAGGCCAAGTAGCTATTTACAAAGAAACTGCCTAAATCATTTGCTACACACATATAATCATGCAAACCAAAAAGAGATTCAATCAAATCCAGGGAAGTGCAACTTGAAAGTGATTTTCACACAGTTTAAAAAAAACATGTTGGAGGCTCAAAACCTCACCTGGACATTCATGCAAATTGTTTGAAAGAGATACTATCCCTAGTGTGTGCTCCCTATCACCCCAAACTTATCATTCATCATGCCATCATAACAAAATCCCAAAGTTCAGTTTTCAATTTCACATGGGAATCACATTTCAAATTTTTTTTTTATTTTTTTATATTTTTTTTTTCAGTTAGGGGGAATCATTACATATCAATCATGCAAGCAATCTGTGCAACATCAATCAAAATCTAACAAACTTGCCAACAAAAGACTCAACACACAAATGCTCCTGAGCTTCTCAGATTATTCAGGAGCTTTATTCAAAGAAAAGAAAACTTTATTCAAAGAAAAGAAAAACTACAACTAATTCCCTCCCCCACACTTAAAACATGCATTGTCCCCAATGAACAACAGAATTATAAGATCATAGTGAGGGAAAGGAAAAGAGTACTCCCTGATCAAGTGCAGTGTAAGCGGGAGCTGTCACCTGGATCCCATTCCTTGCAGTCTAAGTCCAAAGAGGTAGAGAGGGCCACCGGTGCTCCTTCATCTTCTTCATGTTTCTCATCCACTGCACTGACAATTTTATCACCTGCTAAACATGCAGCAATCTCAGCACAAACCACAAAATGGTTAGCGTTAGTACAATCAAGAAAAGAAAGAATATCATCACAGCCAGAATTAAGTGGAAAATTAGAAAACAATTTCTCATGGTTATTCTCAATAGTCTCAGAGATCAGCTCTATGTGGAATACAGAGTGCTCTTCCGCTGGATGTTTCATGGCATCAAATATGTTAAACTTTGCAACTATATCCCCAAACTTCATAGACATGGTCCCATCATCCACATCAATGTTAGTCTTAGCTGTCTTCATGAATGGTCGGCCCAGGATGATTGGTGATTTACTGGAGTGTGTCTCGCCTGCCATGTCCAAGATGTAGAAATCAGCTGGAAAGATCAGATCATCAACTTGCACTAGTACATCTTCCACCATTCCCATGGGGCGGGCACAGGTCCTGTTGGCCAACTGAATGGTGATACCTGTGTATTTCAAAGGACCAAGATCCAGTTTGTTAAAGATAGAGGTAGGCATGACATTGATAGATGCTCCCAAGTCCAGCATGCAGTTTTCAAACTTCTTGTCCCCAATAGTGCATGGGATAGTGAAGGTGCCTGGATCCTTGCACTTCGGTGGCAGTGCCTGGGTGAAAGCAACAACTCTTTCTGGCTTAGACTGGATAAGCGCTGAGACATTTCTTCCCAAATCAACCCTCTCATTATTCTTCATCTTCCTCTTGTTGGTGCATAAGTCCTTGAGAAATTTGGCATACTTGGGCACTTGCTTGATCATATCCAACAGAGGGATATTAACACCCACCTTTCTTAAAACATCAAGAATCTCCTTCTCCTTATTTTCACCACCAATCTTCAAATTTTTCTGAATTCTGTGTGGGAATGGAATGGGTGGTCTATACACTCTCTCAGTTTCAACTTCAACCACAGGTTCAGGAGTAACCTCAACAGTAGGCTCAGGAGTGACCTTCATGGTTTCTTCATCCTTTCCAGAAGTGGCCTCAACAACTTTTCCAGACCTCAGAGATATAGAACTCACATTGGGGTTGGAGGCATTAGGATTGATCACTGGCTGTGCTGGCAGCTGGGTTGTTCTTTGACCTTGCTTTATATTATTTATGTCTGTAGCCATCTGTCCAATCTGTGTATGCAATGCCTGAATACTTGCATCCGTTCTCTGCTGAAACTGTGCCTGTGAGGCTTGGAACTGTGCCTGGAACTGTCCCATTTGCTGCTGGAAAAGTGTAGTCATTTGTGCATTCAATTGTGAAGTTATTTGCTTGCACATATCATCAACTGACGGTCCGGGAGGTGCAGAAGTGGTCACTGGAGGATTCTGAGGTGCCATCGGTTGTTGGGATGAGTTCCCATACCGCAGATTAGGATGATTACTCCAGCTGGGATGGTACCTATTTGTTGAAAGATCCGGAATGCTGTATCTGTTCTGGTTATTGCCCTGATTATACGGATGGACTGCAAAGGCTTGAGGTGATTCAGTAATTGATCCTCCTTGCAAAATAGGACAAGCTTCATATGGGTGCTCAGGAGAACTACACATGCCACACAATACCGCAGGCTGCACCCTATCCATTGCCAATTTCTCTACCAAGGAAGTGAGCCTGTCAATTCTATCATCACGGTCATGGCTGGAAGAAGAAGTGCGGATCTCATGTACACCTCTAGTCTCAACAGAATTTCTTCTTGTAGTGAATTGCTGGGAATTTAATGACATGTTCTCAATGAGTTGCTTGGCAGCAGATGGAGTCTTGTCAACCAATGCTCCCCCACTAGCAGCATCCAAAATATTCCTATCCATAGGCTGCAATCCTTCATAAAAATATTGGATGAGGAGCTGTTCGGAAATTTGGTCTTTGGGGGCAACTAGATGTCAACTGCTTGAACCTCTCCCAATACTCATCTAGCGACTCATTTCCTTGCCTTATTCCACAGATTTCTTTCCTAATTGCAGCGGCTCTGGAGGCAGGAAAATATTTCTCCAGGAAGAGCTTCTTCAAGTCGTTCCATGTGGTAATGGAATTCGGCGCAAGGTATAAAAGCCAATCTTTTGCAGCTCCCTGGAGTGAGAATGGAAAAGCCTTCAACTTGATATGATCCTCGCATTACTCCTTCGGCCTCAAAGTTGTGGAGCATGACAACTTGGAACTCCTTCAAGTGCTTGTGTGGATCTTCACCTGCAAGACCATTAAATCTAGGCAACAAATGGATTAGCCCAGATTTTAACTCAAAAGGGGTGTCAGCACCAGGATAAGCAATGCACAAACCATTGTAATTCACATCAGGGGCAGCAAGCTGCCTCAAAGTCCTTTGGTCTCCCATGTTTTCAAAAGCAGTTCTAAAATTGGAATCACTACTAGTGCTAGCCCGAAATTCCCTACGGAGTGTGTGCAATGTTCTTTCAATTTTCGGGTCAAAATCACACAGTTCAGGGCAATGAGATCTAGTAGCCAGACCAATTCAAAACAGAACAGAAAATAAAAGAAAGAAAATAAAATAAAATAAAAACAAATTGCGAAAAATAACAATCAGAGTCCCCGGCAACGGCGCCAATTTTTGACCGTGCTGTCGCGCACGCGCCAAAAAGGACGAGCGGGTTTAAAACTGTAGTATAGTACGACAACTCGGATGTCGTCTCTCAAGGACTCAATATTATCTTTCACAAAAATCAGTTTTGGGGGGGGTTGGATTGGAGTGCAAATAAGAAATAAACAAAACAGAGCAATCAAAAACAAGGCAGCTGAAGATAGATTATCAAATATCAAACAACGATTAATCTCCATCACAAGAATTCCCAACTATACTTGGTTAATGCAATCCCAAGCCCTAAGCGATTCTAATCCCTTTCGATTCTGATAAAGAATAACTAACAACGTAATTGCTACTATGGATGCAAGTTCCTATTCCCGAAATAACAAACGGGGTTAAGCGCTCATGAACAAACGAACATGAATGAACACACGCGAAATAACAAACGTGATTATGTATAGGAAATTAACATCATCAAAACAAATCAATACAATACTACACACTCATGAAATAACAAACAGAAATGTGTAATATGGTATTGAAAAGGGAAAAGCAATTAGAATAGGGATTTACAAAACCTCAAGTATAGAGAATTCCCATACAGTAGACTAATCCTAGAACTTAGTTCTCCATAACAAACGAAATTACACAGAGAAAAACGTAAAACTAAACAATGGAGAAGCAAGTGTCTTTTCAAATTGTTCAGAACAACCTTTTATACAAATTCTGAAATTAACTAGCTCGCGAGGCGAGCACACATTCGCGAGGCGAATTTCATGAACTGTCAGCAACCTTTGGCATTCTCGCGAGGCGAAGTTCTGCTCGCGAGGCGAGGATATGAAGAGTTTTCTCCTTACGCCCGTTATGGCCATCAGGCCCCAACCGTGATGCTCTCGACTTCCCGGACTCGCGAGGCGAATGGATGCTCGCGAGGCGAGACTCTTCAACTTCAAAACTGCCACGGCCATGACCTTCAACACGGGCAAGCCGTGATCGTCTCTGACTTTTTCAGGTTTGCAAGACTCGCGGGGCGAGACCTTCTTCGCGAGCCGAACCAGAGACTTAGAAATTTCTTGGAACAGTCAGGCTTCGGGGTCGCGTGGCGAGTGTTTCTTTCGCGGGGCGAATCCCCTGTTTCCTTATTCTCTTGACTTTCACTTAACCTGAAAACAGAGAAATAACTATAAGTGTATTATTTAACTCCAAACTAGCTAAATTAACTTAAAACTACTCTAGAGACTCAAAACCTTGCTTGAGGACAATCTAATCTAATTTGGGTGAAAATACGATATAATTTGCACAAAACCCTGGTCATACTAGCTATAAAACTAGATGAGCCAGAGGCTTATCACCCGTCCATTGCATAGGACTGGTTGTTGGACGCGGTTCAGTCCAGTCCATTACACTTACTGCTGGACGGGGAGGTCCGTCCCGTGTATATCTACTTTTGCATATCTAAGTTTCTGTTGGATGAAGAGACTCCGTCCACTGCCATTTTGATTTCAGGCTGTGGACTAAAGAATAAAGAAAGAAGAAGGAGAAGATAAGGAAGAAAGGACGAAGAAGACAAGGAGAAAATGACAGTCAACAAAAAGGAAAGGAAACTGAGTTACGCCTCCTACCCACTTTACATATTAGGCACGACCTCCTTTTCTCCTCTACCTATTGGTCCTTCTTCTGCCTTACCTCCTCCCTCGTTTTAACCTAGCAGCCCTCCTCTTAACCCTAAAAAGCCATCATACACATCAGACAAAATCCCCCATCTCCTTCTCTTTTCAAACACACAACCTTCAGGATAAATCACCTCCTTTCTGCTACTCACGCCGCCCCATCTGGACACATGCTATTTCTACTGAAAACCCCCCATCTCTTTCTCTTTTCAAGCGTGAAACCCTCACATCAAATCACCTCCTTTATGTTACTCATGCCGCCCCATCTGGACACACGCTATTTCTGCTCAGAACCTCCTTTTTGCACCACCTCTACCCATTGGTCTTTTCTTTTTTTTCCTCATCTCCTCCCTCGTCTTGACCTAGCAGCCCTACTCCTAACCCTAAAAAGCCATCATACCCATCATACAAAACCCCCCATCTTCTTCTCTTTTCAAGCGTGCAACCCTCACATAAAATCACCTCCTTTCCGCTGCTCAGAACCGCCCAAGCCTTGGGTTTCGTACAAATCGACCTTGAAGCCAATGGAGAAGAAGCAAGAAGTCCTCTCCTCCGTCTATAAAAGGAAAGGAAAAAGAGAATAAGAGGGGGAGGACATTTTTTTATAGGGACTTATGATCTGACATTTTCTTAGTGAGAAAAGAGAAAAGAGAGAGATATTTTTATTGTGAGGAAGAGAGATCAAAGATCTGAGTTTCCTTTCCTCATCCCTATTATTAGAGTGGTTAAGAAGGAACAGCTGAAGGAGCCAGTGAGATTGAATGTAAAGACTTCTATCTTGAAATCTTACCACTGAGAATAAACAAAATCATTCTTATTCTGCTCTCATTTGGTAACCCTTATTCTTTTCTTTGATATTATTTATAAATTTCCCTTGACATTCTAATTTTTGTGTCTTTGTTCAATGAATAAGTTAGCAAAACGTTTCACTTCTACATTTCGTTTCTCTCTTATTTTCAAGAGGCAAAATTATTTATTTTACATCAAAATAGAAGATGGTCACTTGATTAAAACAATCTATTTTCTGGGTTGCCCTATGACAAGTGTCATGTTCAACCCTTTGGACCTTGAGGTTGCCCTATGGACTTACGTGCCATGTTCAACCTCATTTAGTTTTAATAAAAAGATTCACAACAGGTAAAACAAATATTTCAAAGTTACTAATAATTTACACAACTAATTGTGGGTAACCATTTATGGATGTTCCGGGGAGCCGTGGGGTTAAGTCTCCATGCCTTCCCTAGACATAATCGACTCCCGAACCCAAAGCTATTCTTAAAAGGTTTTCCAACTTCCTTGAAACAAAATAAAGTTGGTGGAGACTCCATGTTTTCTCTCTAAAAGAAAGAATAGGTCGCTACAGATGGCGATTCCACTGGGGACTTCTTTTAAGAAAGTCAAGCCCATAAAAATTGGTTTTGTAAATTTTTAGTAATATGTAGCTTATTTGTTTTATCTTTTACGATCATATCTTGTTGTTTTTCTCCTTACAATAATTAAATGACAAAACTAAAAAATATTTTTATTTTAGTGATGTCTGTTTGGGTTGTCCTTTTGGTTGGGTTTTTCCTCTTATTTAAATGAGAAGATTTAGTTGTACGTATATTTTAACTCACGTTATTGTTATATATGTTTCACTAACAATGTTTTTGTTTCCTCCTCCTTTCTTTTGTTTCCCATGTTTTAACAATAGGGTAGAGAACTTGTAACCTTTTTATATATACCTATGTTTGTGTTTTGCAGGTTTTTCTTGCCTTCTCCTTTTATTTTTACTTTTAAGTGTTACAGGTTTGTATACCCCCTTCACACACATCACTATCACATATTGCACACACACTTAGCTCTATACCTGAGCTTGCTCAAAAACCCAAGGCTTAGGCTGTGCTTAGATATTGTTATTGAAGAGGTCTTGTACCTCCCTGATACTGGTCAGTTCACCACTCAGATTGTACATGAGATCATGGAATAGTCATATTGAGAGGGTTTATCCCTACTTATGGCTAGATTCGTGAATCATATCCTTATGAGGGCAATCTTGGGACCATGACTTCTAGAGGTCTAGACCCGTCCCAACTTTCACTAATAGAACAGACCTAGTGGCCAACCTGTTTAGAGTCCTAACCTTAGGGTGTGTCCATCCTTATGTTTTACCTGGCTTAGGACAAAAGGGGGCGTACTTTTCTTTCCTCTCTCTATCATCATAAGCATAAATTGTCATGCATGTTCATTGTGAATATTCACAAAACTAAGGGCGCCACATTGCTGCCTCAAACCTGAATGACATATTCGAATATTATTGCACATCTAATAAGCGCTATGTCATAATGAAGGTGATGCATACTGAGACACCCCGATGTGCCCCATCGTATTATTACATTAAAACCTTAATATTTATTTACTTAATCGCGTGCTTACTGTTGAAAATACGTAAAAATTAAAACTTAATTAATAATCATATAACTTCTACAAATATAAAACACACCAAAGTTGTACTATATAATTACACACATGTTTATTTATTACAAAACCAAAACACTGTTAAGGGTACCCTCTCAGTAGGATCCCTCACAAGTATAAACTTCACTACAGACATACTTAGCGGTAATATAAATACTCCTTAGACACACTGGCCATCATGTCTATACTCTAATCGCCCTGGATCACAGCTCGACCTCCAGCATCCGGTTCATACGGAGTTCCATCTAACTCCTCAGCAATTGGTTCCTCCATCGGGTCTTCTCGTACGATCACATCAGAAATAAAATACAACACACAGAAAGATATAGGGAATAAGAAACAGTTTTATCAACAAAAAGTGGAAAAGAATAATATTAAATTATACAGTAATTGTCACAGACACACATCACTCAAAATCAACAATCATCCTCTACCCTTAGCCCATGCAACTAAAACTTTATACTGATATGGCCATCTTCACTCCTATCACATTTGTCAGTAGTCCAGAACTATTTAGGGTCAAAACTCAGTGCGCCACTATTCCCTAATCTCTCATAGGAAATAGTGCATAAGCACAACATGCGTCACTATTGCCCCCATTGGAAATAGCACATAAGCACATAATAAATAACAACTCGGTGCGCCCCTATTCCCTTGCCTCTCATAGGAAATAGTGCATAAGCACGATATGCGTCACTATTTCCCCCATTTGAAATAGCCAATAAGCATATAATAAATAATAACTCGGTGCGCCCCTATTCCCTTACCTCTCAAAGGAAATAGTGCATAAGCACGATATGCGTCACTATTTCCCCCATTTGAAATAGCACATAAGCATAAAAGACCTTATAATTCGGTGCCCCACTATTCCCTTATCTCTAATTCGATGCATAAGTACGGTATGATTCTCACATACTTTTATCAATAGCAACCTAGTACCTTAAGCTTTTCCTCACAACCTCCACTTACATTCTATATCACATCACTTCTATAAAATAATAGCTAGGCACTTCTAATTCATATTCAAAACTCTCACCCAAACAAAATACCTCCGAGCAATACATATCTTTCCTTAAAATCATCTAAGCATAGTATTAAACCCAGGCAGATCATGCATAACACATTAATCAACAGAATATTCAAATATCTCAATATCATATACAGCAATTTATCACAACCAACACATAATAATCAAATCAAATAAATAACAAAGTCAGACTCTGTCACGGCCTGACCGTGATAGCCATCACGGCCGTGACAGACAACAAAGGCAAGTCAGATTCTGTCACGTCCTGGCCGTGATATCCATCACGGCCGTGACAGACATCACAAGCAAGAATTCTACAAAACAGAACCTGTCACGGCCTAGCCATGACAACCATCATGGCCATGACAGACAACAACCATCCTCACCATCATAATTATTCAAAACACCGAAACAATACGTCACATGCAGATGGAATACCTCAACCAGCGTATCACAGTAAATTTGATAACATAAAATCAAACATCCTCAAATACTTAAAATCAACTCAATGTCGATAAACCTACAATCCCCGAATCACCATTGATTTTATAGAAAAGGTTTCCAATGGGATTTTGGTCTTGTCGATTACTCGACTACTAGTAGGGTTTAGGTCGCCCTACATAATTATCATATAATCTACTACTTATCGATTCCAATGATAGGTTGATTCTTTTCCCCACCTGAGTTATCACCGGAAACACGTACACGACGATCCTCGTTATCCCGCCACGAGTTAACACAACCACCTTCAACCAAACAACATAATTATAATTAATCAACTAACACCCATCTATGACACTTTAGGGCTAGGTTCGGCCAAGACTTAGAAAATAGGTTTAGGATTATCTTCTTAATGCCATCTTTTGGATCCTAGTTTCTAGAGTCTTAACTAACATAGATTACTTATTACAATACTAAAATTTGAAACAAAATCCTATAACCTTTAGGGTTAGGGTTTCGGCCAAGGGCTGACTTTTAGGGTTCAAAATCCTTAAAATTTCTAATCATGATTAAGTCATAGATTAATGATCCTTGATTAACCTAAATCATGGATTAGTGACTAAACAACTAAAGTTAAAACTCAAAACTTCCTATCTATTTTATACAAGGATTCGGCCTCAACATGTTAATAGGGTTAGGGTTCTTAGTTTAATAAACTAACTTGGATTTATTAAACATACATACTAATAGCTTGATTAACAAGATCATTAATGAAAACCATGAACAAAAACTCTACCAAACCTACTTTGATAGATTCGGCCAAGGCTAGGTTTTTAGGAAAGAAATTTTTGATTACATCATGCTCTTAGATTTAGATAATATGCATGATATCAAGAAGATAGAAAGTAGTTTCATCATCATTAGATTTTTCTAGAATTTATTATGACTTTTCAAAGTTCTAGGGTTAGAAACTTTAAAGTGATGAACAACTATAATATAAACCTTGAATCAAGAAACTTGATAAAGAACATAGGCATGATTAAGAATGAAGATTGGTATTTACCTCTTGAAGATCAATGACAAAGGAAATCCAAGAAACTTGCTTCACAAACTTATCACTAAAGAACTTATGAACTTAGGGTTTTGAACAAAAAGGCATTAGAAACTAAGTGAAAAGTGAGAGTATGGTATTTATATAGATAGTGGCGCCATCTTGGGAAGGATCTAGAAGTGATGAGTTGTCTTGCTAAAAGGATTAAAATGCAAATACTTCCTAGGGACCAATTTGCAAAGATTCCAAAAGTTTAAGGACTAGTTTGCAAATTGTCAATAGATTGTCATGATGACTTGTTGCCACATTTAATGCAAGCTTATCTTGACTATTTTGGGCTGATTTTTGTGTCATAGATATTTTTAAGACAAATCATGAAGGTTGAAGAAAAATCAAGAATGTTGAAGAAGATTAAAGAATGATGTAGAATAATGTGGAAGATTGTGGAACATTCTAGAAAAATCTTGGTTCATCCAACAACAAATGAGGGAAGCCTTCAATCCCTCATGGGCTTGCACATGGGCCTACTCCATTTGGGCTTGAATTCATTTTTTTGTGGGGCCCACTTAAAGATTTAAGCATTAAGCTTGACTTAGGAAACTTGTGTAGTTTCAAATAGGCTTTATGGAATCAATCCATGAACTAAGAAATTTTGGGCTTCATAACCACGTCCATTAGAGGTTGGTAACAAGGATTCTAGCCGAATTCTTTTGAAAAAAACTTAGAAACTAATTTAGGGACAAAAGGGTAATTAACAGAAAGTTCAGGGGTTTAAGCGTAAAATTCACAAATTTTCTATTTAATCCCTGAAAAACCTTCTAGACTTAAAATTATGATTCATCCCCTTGAATCATCTCAAAATCCTAAGATAAACCCTCTATCGGCTCTTAGAAACTCCGAAATCTCTTTCGTTGTCTACCCGATTACGTGTTTCGCCCAAAAAACATAAATTTTTTATTTTTTTTCCAAAATAATTCTAAAAATACAGAATTGTAGGAAATAAAATACTAAACTTAATTCTTTCGTTCACGAATTAAAATTAGGTCTTTTGAGCATTATTATTATACTGTCAATGGAATTCGTGGGCCGGGTTTCGCCTGACTTTCCAACCTAACTTTTAATCGTAGCTTCCTACATTCAAGTAGGATTGAGTAGTAAACTCCGTTTATTTAAAATAATTTTCTAAAACTCAAATAAATTTATAAACATATTTATATGTATTACTATTATTTCAAACAGTGAAATACAGGGTGTTACACATATCCATCAGGGTTTTCAACCCCATTGGGTCCCATGCAACGTGAATCATGCAAGGTATATTTACTTCGCTATACTTTTTTTTTGTGTCTCTATGTTGGAAGATTTTGGTATTCACCTTATAGCAAGAAAATGGAAAAGTTTGGTTCAGAGAAGAGCACTGGCAACATGAGCTGTTCCAAGAAAATTATCAAGATCGATGTGACACTCAATGGCATGAAGAGATTATGTGAACTCAGCCAGCAAATGTCAAAAAAAGCACGCTCAGACTTTGTCAGCAAGTATGGTAGAATATTGGACCTATTGCGTGTTCCAGTGGAAGCTCCCGCTCTTAGTGCATTGGCCCAATATTGGAATTCAACTTTGAGGTGTTTTGAATTACCTAACTTAGACATCACTCCAGCCATATAAGAGTATGCTTACATGCTAAGACTTCCAATTCAAAAGAACACCCGCGTCTACATGTATTATGGCCAATATGTAATAGATTGGAAGATAGCAAGTCTATTGGAGCTTCAACCGGAACAGATAGAGAAAGCAGAAAAGGGAACCACCAAAGGGTTGAAGCTCAACGTCACGCAGAATGGGTAAAGGGATGGAAATTAGTGGTGAAGGATGTAATGAATGAAAAGGAAGCATGGAAGAGAAAATACGAGGACATGATGGATAAGCTCCAATATCACACTTCCCAGCTGGTGGAGTAATTTGAAGAGGCATCCATCCACATTCGTATGAACCATTTCCTTCAGCTACCACCGAAGGTGACCGAATTCTTCAATCATTTTGAGAAACTTGCCAGAGGGTTCGGGAAAAAGAAGATGAGACTCTTAACGTAGAACTTTGTAAACCTCAGAGAAAGAAGGAAACTATCAATGTACTTCTTTTATTTTGATTAAAGGCTCATGATTTGTATTTGTAATGGAATGAGATTTTTTCATCAATAACTGTCGAGCGTTTTTAGATGATACCTATCGAGGAGTGCATTCTCCCTTAGATCCATCATCAACTATATTTTTACCCTAAAAACGACGTGTTTTCTGTGTAAAAATAAGGACGTTGCTAGTACGGGTGTGGTTTATTGAGGAATGGATTCTCCCATGGACTTGACACCAACTGCCTTCAAACTAGAAGGAACCATACCACTAGATTCGATTGCAGGATGAGTTTTCTTGCTATTGGTGTATACGACAGTCTTCCTAAGAGTACTTTCGCGATCAAACAAAGGATGTTAACTTGCACATGCATACATACACATACACAAAATTTTGGGTTTACTAATGAGATTCTAGGAAGCTTTACAGAGTCACATCCGTCTGAGGATTCGGGAACCATTGCGCGACCTAGGAAAGGTGACACTAATCAAACCCGAGTTCACAATACCAGATCTTGGACCTGGATGGCTGCCCGTATGCCTGAGGAAGGAAGAAACTTAAACTCTGAAGTAGATGAATTTCTCAACGATTGGTAATTTGAACCATTTGTTGATGTTATTTCCATGAAGTAATTATCTTATTGTACTAATTATGAACTGATATTTACTTTCTTTGAGACATGAATGAAAATGTAACACTCTGTCTAGTGTTTTCCTTTTGGTTCCATCGTTTCTTTTCTCTCTCTTTCATTTATTTATTTTGTTTAAGCTTTTCTGTCATAAATAAGACCTTTGCCTATACTTCTCCTATTCTTGACTTTTTCTTCCAGGAATACGTCTCCCACTAAAGATTTACCTAGGGAAAGGAACTTTGAAAACTCATTTATTGATTCCCTCGTGGCCGCTGATGAATACGACCTTGAATCCGAGGAGGAAGAAGAAGACATTGAAGGATTCATGAAAGCGGTGAAACGGTCAGAGGAGGGGATGAGCTTGAATGATGAGGTTGTAGAAGTGATCAATATGGGAACCGAGGAAGACAAGAAGGAGTTGAAAATAATGGATAACCCAGAGCGAGAAGAAATGGTTGCACTATTCAAAGAGTATCTGGATTTTTTTGCATGGTCCTACAGAGATATGCCAGGTTTAGATCCTGAGATAACATCACATAAAATTCCCTTATACCCAGATGTGGCTCCAAAGAAGCAAAAATTAAGGAGAATGCACCCTGAGATGTCGCTAAAGATCAAGGAAGAAGTGACCAAGCAGTTGGAGGCTGGCTTTCTGGAAGTAGCTAGACACCCGGAATGGGTAGCTAATATTGTTCCAGTACTAAAGAAGGATGGAAGGGTCAGAATGTGCGTGGACTACCGAGACCTGAATAAAGCCAGTCCAAAGGATGATTTCCCCCTACCTCATGTTGATGTCCTTGTAGACAGTACAGCCAGAAGTCACAGGTTTTTTCATGGACGGGTATTCTGGGTACAATTAGATCCTCATGGACAATGACGATAAAGAAAAGACAACTTTTATCACCCCTTGGGGAACTTTTCGTTACAAAGTGATGCCTTTTGGATTAAAAAATGCTGGGGCCACTTACCAACGTGCTATGGTAGCATTGTTCCATGATATGATGCATAAGGAGGTAGAGGTATATGTTGATGATATAGTGGCAAAGTCCAAGGAAGGAGAAAGCCATGTGGCAGTTTTGAGAAAGTTGTTCGAGCAACTAAGAAAGTACAAGTTGAGCCTCAACCCTGCAAAATGTACTTTCGATGCATCCGCAGGGAATTTACTTGGCTTTGTTGTCAGTAGAGAAGGAATAAAAGTGGACCCTAACAAGGTGGAAGCAATACGTGACATGCCAGCACCTAAGAGCGAGCGAGAAGTAAGGGGTTTTCTTGGAAGATTGAACTATATTGCGCGCTTCATTGCAAATCTGACTAGCACATGCGAGCCAATCTTCAAACTCCTCTGGAAGAATAATCCAGGAAGATGGGATGATGACTGTCAAGAGGCCTTTGATAAAATAAAGGCATATCTACTAAATCCCCCAGTATTGGTACCATATACCCAAGGTCGTCCATTATTACTCTATCTCACCATACTGCCAACCTCAATGGGGGCAATGCTAGGACAACAAGATGAATCTGGCAGGAAGGAGCAGGCAATTTACTATCTGAGTAAGAAGTTTAACGCCTGTGAGGCTCGTTATATGGCAATCGAGAAGACTGGTTGTGCACTAGTATGGACCTCCAGAAGACTCAGACAATACATGTTATATCACACCACTTGGCTAATTTCTCGAATGGATCCTTTGAAATATATCTTCGAAAGTCCTCATATCTCCTTAAGGGTTTCGAAGTGGCAAGTGATATTGTCAGAATTTGACATCAAATATGTGACTCAAAAGTCCATCAAAGGAAGTGTGATTGCTGACCATTTAGCAGAGAATCCTCTTGAGGATGGGTGGCCTGTCAATTCCGAGTTCCCAGATGGAGAGATAATGTCCCTCGAGGAAGATGAGGAACAGGAAGATGTGTGGAAAATGTATTTTGATGGAGCAGTCAATATGCATGGCAACGGCATAGGGGCAGTGGTTATCTCACCAAATGGAAAGCAATACCCGATGACCATAAAATTGAAATTCGAATATACAAATAATATTGCAGAATACGAGGCATGTGCTGGTGGATTGCAAATGGCACTTGAACTGGGTATAAAGCAGTTGAAAGTCTTTGGGGATTCAGCTTTAATCATTTACGAAGTTAATGGTGAATGGCAGACCAAGGATTCCAAGTTGATTCCGTATCAGAAATACTTGACTCAGTTGATCACAAAGTTCGACGAGATTACTTTCTCGCATTTAAGTCGAGACAAGAATCAATTTGCTGATACTTTAGCCACACTAGTTGCCATGACCAAGCTGGATATCTAAATCAATGTCCAACCCATCCAAATTAGAGTGCAAGATGAACCGGTGTACTGTGATCATGTGGAAGTAAAACCTGATGGTAAGCCTTGGTATCATGATATCAAGCAATATATTCAGACCAAGGAATACCCGGTAGAGGCGAGCGAAGTAAATAAAAAGACCATCCTAAGACTGGCTATGGCCTTTTTCTTAAACAAGGAAGTCTTGTACAAAAGAGGATATGATGGTACCCTACTCAGATGTGTGGATGCTCGTGAAGCTATATGGATCATGATCAAAGTTCATGAAGGAATCTGTGGGACTCATGCCAATGGTCACATGATGGCTAGGAAGATCTTGAGAAGTGGCTATTATTGGTCTACTATGGAGTCAGATTGTGTGGAGCATGTTCGTAAATGCCAAAAATGCCAGATGCATGCAGACCGGGTTAATGCACCTGCGTTTCCACTGCACAGTTTAGCATCCCAATGGCCTTTTTTGATGTGGGGAATAGATGTCATCGGTCCCATTAATCCCAAGGCTTCCAATGGTCATCGTTTCATTTTGGTGGCGATAGACTATTTCACTAAATGGGTAGAAGCTGCTTCATATGCCAGCATAACTCGAAGGGTGTTTCTCAAATTCCTCAAAAAGGACATTGTCTGTAGATACGGGATCCCAGAGAGGATAATCACGGATAATGCTTCTAATCTTAATGGTACCGAGATTCAAAAGTTTTGCGATGGTTTCAAAATCAAACACCACAATTCGGCTCCTTATAAGCCTCAAATGAATGGTGCAGTTGAAGCAGCAAACAAAAATGTCAAGAAGATCATTGCCAAGATGGTTGTAAACTATAAGGATTGACACGGAATGCTGCCATATGCTCTGCATGTTATCGGACTAACATACGATCAAGCACTGGGGCAACCCCTTTCTCTCTGGTATACGGGATGGAGGCCGTCTCACCTATTGAAGTAGAACTCCCTTCGCTAAGAGTCTTGATGGAAGAAGACTTAGAAGAATCTGAGTGGGTGAAAACTCGATATGAGCAGTTGAACATGATAGAAGAGAAAAGGCTGGCAGCTATCTGTCACGGGCAATTGTATCAGAACAGAATGGCAAGAGCTTTCAATAAAAAGGTTCATCCTAGAGAATTTCGTGTGGGAGACCTGGTCTTAAAAAAAATCCTCCCTAGTCAAGAGGATGCCCGAGGAAAATGGGCACCAAATTATGAAGGTCCTTATATTGTCAAACAAGCGTTCTCGGGAGGTGCTTTGATTCTGCAAAACATGGATGGGGAAGAGCTACCAAGGCCAAGAAACTCGATCTTTGTGAAAAGTTCTACGCTTGAAGGCCCGCTAGGTTGAAAACCCGAAAAGGCAGCCTAGGCAAAAGTTAGGGCAAAAGAACAATGAAAACAAAAGGAAAGCAAAGGCCCGCTAGGTTGAAAACCCGAAAGGGCAGCCTAGGCAAAAGTTAGGGAAAAATAACAATAGAAAAGAAAAGGCCCGCTAGGTTGAAAACCCGAAAGGGCAACCTAGGAAAAAGTTAGGGAAAAGAAACCTTAGGCTGAAATCCTACAAGGGCAGCCTAGGAGGAGGATAGGGTCCAACACTTCTGCAAGCACCCACCATATTGGGGCAATTTTATCCGGTTGGGTATACTGAGGCAAAATTATTAAGGAATGATCGAAGAAGGTGTGTTTGAGGAATCAGAAACAGGAGCCAAGATCTGTGTCATCAAAAGACTGAGGAGAATCAATTAAATGAAAATTAAGGAACCAACACTGGGGCAAATTTTATGTGATCTTCGTAATTTTCTTTGCTTATCTTTGTTTTTTTAATCTTCATGATCCCTTTTGTAACTTTGTTCTCATTGTTATTGTCTCTTAACAACCTAAATTCTCATATTAAGGCAAGAGGTTTTCTTCCACACTCCCCCTGTCGTGTTCACTCTCATGTCTCAATAAATGTAAATATAAGTTTAATGGTATGATTTGATAACTCAAATGGTAGAACCAATGAATGGTTTAAACCAAGAGGGCTCAATACTTCAGATTCAGTGGAAGAGGTAGCATGCACTAGCCGACAAAAGAATGATGCAAATAAGCTTGAGAGGACAAACATAACATCTGGAGTTTATCAGATTCTTGGGTGACCAACATTGTTAAAAGAATGAGTGATGCCTCATCCCAGAGTGGCCGGTGAACAAGGGTTTGGTTGGTTGAAGTTTTTCCAGGGAGCAATTGGTTCCGTTGTCCTGAAAAAGAAGGGATTCTCATTTGTTTCAAATCACTGATTATTTATTTTCGAGCTCTGAGGCTCACCACACCTTTATTTTCGAGCTCTAAGGCTCATTGCATGTTTACTTTCTGTTGGACGAGGAGGTTCCGTCCATTGCATGTTTATTTTCTGTTGGACGAGGAGGTTCCGACCATTGCATTTAATTTTCTGTTGGGCGAAGAGGTTCCGTCCACTGCATGTTTGTTTTCGAGCTGAGGCTCACATCAAGTTTATTTTCGAGCTCTGAGGCTCACTGTAATTTTATTTTTTCGAGCTCTGAGGCTCACTATAAGTTTATTTTCGAGCTCTAAGTCTCACTGCAATTTTATTTTCAAGCTCTGAGGCTCACTGCAAGTTTATTTTTGAGCTCTGAGGCTCATTGCAAGTTTATTTTCGAGCTCTGAGGCTCATTGCAATTTTATTTTTTTGAGCTCTGAGGCTCACTGCAAGTTTATTTTCGAGCTCTGAGGCTCACTGCAATTTTGTTTTTTCGAGCTCTGAGGCTCACTGCAAGTTTATTTTCGAGCTCTGAGGCTCATTGCAATTTTATTTTCGAGCTCTGACGCTCATTGCAAGTTATTTTCGAGCTCTGAGGCTCATTGCAATTTTGTTTTTTTGAGCTCTGAGGCTCACTGCAAGTTTATTTTCGAGCTCTGAGGCTCACTGCAATTTTATTTTCGAGCTCTGAGGCTTGCTGCAAGTTTATTTTCGAGCTCTGAGGCTCATTGCAAGTTTAGTTTCGAGCTCTGAGGCTCACTGCATTTTTTCCTCGAGCCCTGAGGCTCACAACAAGTTTGTTTTCCAGCTCTGAAGCTCATTGCAATTTTATTTTCGAGCTCTGAGGCTCACTACTTTTTTATTCTCGAGCTCTAAGGCCCATTGCATGTTTATTTTTGAGCTCTAAGGCCCGCTGCATATTTACTCTCTTGTTGGACGAGGAGTTTCCGTCCACTGCAATTCTGTTTTCAAACTGTAAGGTTTTCTTCTGAGCTCCTCATGTTTTTTCGGACAAATTATGTGTTCATTTTTCTTTACTTGTTCATTACTACAATACATGAAAAGTCACGACTAATCATGTCTTCTAGCATGCAACAAGTAAAGAGGGGCAACTGTGAACACCCATTTTTATCCGTCTTCATTTTATTCTAATTTTTATGATATCATGTTTCAAGGAGACTAATAATAATAAGAGAGAAAGAAGAAAAAGAAAGTAATGAAGAAAAGAGGGGGTGTTCCAGTCCATTACCTTGGATTTGATGTTGGACGGGGTGATCCCTTCCAGTCCATCACATTTGCTGTTGGACGGGGAGGTCCCGTCCATCACATTTTTAAATTGCTGTTGGACGCGGTCCAGGCCAGTCCATTGCATTGGACTTGCTGCTGGACGGGGTCTAGGCCAGTCCCTTGCATTGAGCTTGTTGTTGGACGCGGTCCAGGCGAGTCCCTTGCTGTTGGACGTGGTCCAGTCCAGTCCATCGCACTTGCTGCTGGACAGGGTGGTCCCGTCCATTGCTTTGCACTTGCTGCGGGACGGGTGATCCCGTCCATTGCTTTGCACTTGCTGATGGATGGGGAGGTCACGTCCATTTCTTTGCACTCGTTGATGGATGGGGTGGCCCCGTCCATTGATTTGCACTCGTTGATGGACGGGGTGGCCCCGTCCATTGCTTTGCACTTGCTGCAGGACGGGGTGGTCCCGTCCATTGCTTTGCACTCGTTGATGGATAGGGTGGTCCCGTCCATTGCTTTGCACTTGCTGTTGGATGGGGTGGTCCCGTCCATTGCTTTGCACTTGCTGTTGGACGGGGTGGTCCCGTCCATTGCTTTGCACTTGCTGTTGGACGGGGTGGTCCCGTCCATTGCTTTGCACTTGCTGGTGGTCGGGGTGGTCCTGTCTATTACTTTGCACTTGCTGTTGGACGGGGAGGTCCCGTCCATTGCTTTGCACTCGTTGATGGACGGGGTGGTCCCGTCCATCGCTTTGTACTTGTTGCTGGACGGGGTGGTCCCGTCCATTTCTTTGTACTTGCTACTGGACGGGGTGGTCCCATCCATTGCCTTGCACTTGCTGCTGGACAGGGTGGTCCCGTCCATTGCTTTGCACTTGCTGTTGGACGGGGTGGTCCCGTCCTTTGCTTCGCACTTACTGCTGGACGGGGTGGTCTCGTCCATTGCTTTGCACTTGCTGTTGGATTGAGTGGTCCCGTCCATTGAATAGGACTGGTTGTTGGACGCGGTTCAGTCCAGTCCATTACACTTACTGCTGGACGGGGAGGTCCATCCTGTGTATATCTACTATTGCATATCTAAGTTTCTGTTGGATGAAGAGACTCTGTCCACTGCCATTTTGTTTTCAGGATGGGGACTAAAGAATAAAGAAAGAAGAAGGAGAATATAAGGAAGAAAGGACGAAGAAAAAAAGGAGAAAAAGACAATCAACAAAAAGGAAAGGAAACTGAGTTACGCCTCCTACCCACTTTACATATCAGGCAAGACCTATTTTCCTCCTCTACCCATTGGTCCTTCTTCTTCCTTACCTCCTCCCTCGTTTTAACCTAGCATCCCTACTCCTAACCCTAAAAAGCCATCATACACATCAGACAAAATCCCCCCATCTCCTTCTCTTTTCAAACACGCAACCTTCAGGATAAATCACCTCCTTTCTGCTACTCACGCCGCCCCATTTGGACACACGCTATTTCTGCTCACCCCCCCCATCTCTTTCTCTTTTCAAGCATGCAACCCTCACATCAAATCACCTCCTTCTGCTACTCATGCCGCCCCATCTGGACACACACTATTTCTGGTCAGAACCCCCCTTTCGCACCACCTCTACCCATTGCTCTTTTCTTTTTTTCCTCATCTCCTCCCTCGTCTTGACCTAGCAGCCCTACTCCTAACCCTAAAAAGCCATCATACCAATCAGACAAAACCCCCCATCTCCTTCTCTTTTCAAGCGTGCAACCCTCACATCAAATCACCTCCTTTCCGCTACTCAGAATCGCCCAAGCCTTGGGTTTCGTACAAACCGACCTTGAAGCCAATGGAGAAGAAGCAAGAAGCCCTCTCCTCCGTCTATAAAAGGAAAGGAAAAGGGGAAGAAGAGGGGGAGGACATTTTTTTTGAGATGGACTTATGATTTGATATTTTCTTAGTGAGAAAAGAGAAAAGAGAGAGAGATTTTTATTGTGAGGAAGAAAGATCAGAGATCTAAGTTTCCTTTCCTCTTCCCTATTATTAGAGTGGTTAAGAAGGAAGAGCTGAAGGAGCCAGTGTGATTGAATGTAAAGACTTCGATCTGGAAATCTTAGTACTAGGAATAAACAAAATTATTCTTATTCTGCTCACATTTGGTAACCCTTATTCTTTTCTTTGATATTATTTATAAATTTCTCTTGACATTCTTATTTTTGTGTCTCTGTTCACTGAATAAGTTAGTAAAACATTTCACTTCTACGTTTCATTTCTATCCTATTTTCAAGAGGCAAAATTATTTATTTTACATAAAAATAGAAGATGGTCACTTGATTAAAACAATCTGTTTTCTGGGTTGCCCTATGACAAGTGTCATGTTCAACCCTTTGGACCTTGAGTTTGCCCTATGGACTTACGTGCCATGTTCAACCTCATTTAGTTTTAATAAAAAGATTCACGACGGGTAAAACAAATATTTCAAAGTTACTAATAATTTACACAACTAATTGTGGGTAACCATTTATGGATGTTTCGGGGTGCCGTGGGGTTAAGTCTCCATGCCTTCCCTAGACATAATCGACTCCCGAACCCAAAGCTTTTCTTAAAAGGTTTTCCAACTTCCTTGAAACAAAATAAAGTTGGTGGCGACTCCATGTTTTTTCTTTAAAAGAAAGAATAGGTCGCTACAGATGGCGACTCCACTGGGGACTTCTTTTAAGAGAGTCAAGCCCGTAAAAATTAGTTTTGTAAATTTTTAGTAATATGTAGCTTATTTGTTTTACCTTTTACGATTATATCTTGTTGTTTTTCTCCTTACAATAATTAAATGACAAAACTAAAAAATGTTTTTTATTTTAGTGATTTCTGTTTGGGTTTTCCTTTTGGTTGGGTTTTTCCTCTTATTTCAATGAGAAGATTTAGTTGTACGTATATTTTAACTCACGTTATTGTTATATATGTTTCACTAACAATGTTTTTGTTTCCTCCTCCTTTCTTTTCTGTTTCCCATGTTTTAACAATAGGGTAGAGGACTTGTAGCCTTTTTATATATACCTATGTTTGTGTTTTGCAGGTTTTTCTTGCCTTCTCGTTTTATTTTTACTTTTAAGTGTTACAGTTTTGTATGCCCCCTTCACACACATCACTATCACATATTGCACACACACTTAGCTCTATACCCGAGCTTGCTCAAAAACCCAAGGATTAGGCTGTGCTCTGATATTATTATTGAAGAGGTCTTGTACCTCCCTGATACTTGTCAGTTCACCACTCATATTGTACTTGAGATCATGGAATAGTCATATTGAGAGGGTTTATCCCTACTTATGGCTAGATTCGTGAATCATATCCTTATGAGGGCAATCTGGGGACCATGACTTCTAGAGGTCTAGACCCGTCCCAACTTTCACTAATAGAACAGACCTAGTGGCCAACCTGTTTAGAGTCCTAACCTTAGGGTGTGTCCATCCTTATGTTTTACCTGGCTTAGGACAAAAGGGGGCGTACTTTTCTTTCCTCTCTCTATCATCATAAGCATAAATTGTCATGCATGTTCATTGTGAATATTCACAAAACTAAGGGCGCCACATTGCTGCCTCAAACCTGAATGACATATTCGAATATTATTGCACATCTAATAAGCGCTATGTCATAATGAAGGTGATGCATACCCATCAGGGTTTTCAACCCCATTGGGTCCCATGCAACGTGAATCATGCAAGGTATATTTACTTCACTGTACTTTTTTTTGTTGTGTCTCTTTGTTGGAAGATTTTGGTATTCACCTTATAGCAAGAAAATGGAAAAGTTTGGTTCAGAGAAGAGCACTAGCAACGTGAGCTGTTCCAAGAAAAGTATCAAGATCGATGTGACACTCAATGGCATGAAGAGATTATGTGAACTCAGCCAGCAAATGTCAGAAGAAGCACGCTCAGACTTTGTCTGCAAGTATGGTAGAATATTGGACCTATTGCGTGTTCCAGTGGAATTCAACTTTGAGGTGTTTTGAATTACCTAACTTAGACATCACTCCAGCCATAGAAGAGTATGCTTACATGCTAAGACTGCACCAGAACCAGTTTGCTGGAGGAGCTCAAGAGGACCTCAATCGTCATCTGGAGAATTTCTTGCAGATATGTGATATAGTGAAGTTCAATGGAGCTTCAGATGACGCTATTAGATTGAGGCTTTTTCCTTTCTCTTTGAAGGATAAAGCTAGAAGTTGGCTTCAGTCACAACAACAGGGTAGTATCTCAACATGGGATGATTTGGAGTCCAAGTTTGTGCAAAAATATTTTCCAGCATCGAGGTCAGCCAAATTGAGGAGTGAAATTACCTCATTTGTGCAGCTAGAGTCAGAAACTTTGTATGATGCTTGGGAGAGGTTCAAGTAGCTACTCAGAAAATGTCCTCATCATTCTTTGCCCAATTGGTTGCTAGCTCAAACCTTCTATAATGGGTTGGATCCGAATGCAAGACAGATGATGGATGTTGCATGTGGAGGAGCTTTTGATTGGAAGAGTCCAGAAGTGGCTTTGGAAATACTAGAGACCATGGCAGCCAGCAGTGCTAATATGCAACATGATAGGCAAAACAGAAAAGTCTTGGGGGTGAATGTTGTGGATATTAATCTGATTGAGCAACAAGTTAACAAGGTGATTTCTCGACAGCTTGCTACTTTGTTGGGGAATGGCCAAGTTAATGCACTGAATACACCTCCCTTAGTGTGTGATTTTTGTGGTGGAGAGCATCGTAATGGTGATTGTGGTACAAATCAACTCGGAGAGCAAAGTGAATGCATTGGGGCAATAAATTAACCCCTATTCAAACACTTACAATCCAGGTTGGAGGAACCATCCTAATTTCTCATGGGGTCGACAAGGTTAGAATCAATTCATGCCACAACAACAACAAGGGAATTCTTCATTCCAAGGACAATCACAACCTCAAAACAGAATGCCATCTTTTGAGAGTGCTTTGGAGAAATTGTCTGTTAATACTTCTAATTTTGTGGAGCAATCTTGAAATTTCATGTCTGAGACAAGGGCCAACTTCAAGAATCAAGAAGCGTCTAAAGAGCAATGCAAAGCAATTCATTTAAGGAGTGGCAAGGTTCTGAACAATGTTGACCAGGAGGAGTCTTCTAAAGAAAAGGATGCTGAAAAAGTTGTTCATGATGAGAAACAAGAGGAGGAAGAAGTAGTGGTTGAAGAGAAGAAAGAAGAAGATGAAAAATCTGAAAATTCACAAGTTGACAAGCCAACACAGCCGCTGCCCTTTGTTCCTAAAATTCCTTATCCTCAAAGGTTGAAGAAGAAGAATGAAGACAAGCAATTTTCCAGGTTCTTGGAGGTGTTCAAAAAGCTGCAGATTAATATTCCATTTGCTGAGGCATTAGAACAAATGCCAAGTTATGCTAAGTTCATGAAGGATTTGTTGTCCAAGAAGAGGAATCCTAATGAAGAGGAAACTGTTATGCTTACAGAGGAGTGTAGTGCTATCATTCAACAAAAATTAGCTCTTAAGTTGAAGGATCCAGGAAGCTTCACCATTCCTTGTGAGATTGGTAATATGGAGGTTGGCAGGGCTCTTTGTGATTTGGGAGCAAGCATCAATTTGATGACTTTGTCAATTTTTATAAGACTAGGAATTGGTACAGTGAAGCCTACTATGATGTCTCTTTAGTTAGCAGATTGTTCGGTAAAATATCCTTATGGTATTGTGGAAGATTTACTTGTTAAAATTGACAAATTCATCTTCCCTGCAGATTTTTTAGTGCTGGATATGGAAGAGGATGCTAAAGTTCCTCTTATTCCTGGTAGACCATTTTTGGCTACAGGTCGTGCTTTGATCGATGTGCAGAAAGGTGAACTGATTTTGAGAGTAGAAGATAAAAAAGTGGTTTTCTCAATCAAAGAAGTAATGAAGCATGCTCAAGATTCTGATTGTTGTTTTCGGGTTGAAGTTTTGGATTCCTTGGTCCTAGAGGAATTTGAAAAAAGTGCTGCAGAAAGTCTCTTGGAAGCAACTTTGATGAAAGGCAGAGAAATTAAGGAGCTGCATGATGAAGTCAATTTTGAGGTGGTGGAATGTATCTATCAATTGGAAGCTTTGGAATATACCTCTTCTTCAAATAAAAAATTGCAAGAATTGGAAAAAGAAGAAGTGGTAGTGGAAAAGGAGCCACTCATGGAGCTGAAACCATTACCTTCAAATATGAAATATGTTTTTCTGGATGAGAAAAGGAAGAATCCAGTAATTGTGAATGTGGAGTTGTCAGAAAGTGAGGAGGAAAAGTTACTCAGAGTATTAAGGGATTACAAGTCAGCCATTGGTTGGAACATCAGTGATTTGAAGGGGATAAGTCCTACATTCTGCATGCATAAAATATTTATGGCGGAGGACTTTAAACCAGTGGTTGAACATCAAAGGAGGCTTAATCCCACTATGAAGGAAGTGGTGAGGAAAGAAGTGATAAAGTTACTTGATGCAGGTATAATTTATCTCATTTCTGACAGTAAATGGGTGACCCTGGTTCAGGTGGTTCCCAAGAAAGGTGGTATGATTGTGGTGATGAATGAAAACAATGAGTTGGTTCCTACAAGGCAAGTCACTGGTTAGAGGATGTGTATTGACTACCGGAAGCTTAATCAAGTTACAAGGAAAGATCATTTTTCGCTTTCGTTCATTGACCAGATGATAGAAAGGTTGGCAGGGCACGAGTACTATTGCTTTCTGGATGGGTACTTAGGTTACAATCAAATTGCAGTAGCCCCAGAAGATCAAGAAAAAAATAGCCTTTACTTATCCATTTGGGGTTTTTTCCTATAGGCGTATGCCTTTCGGGTTGTGTAATGCACCCGCCACATTTCAATGGTGCATGTTCTCAATCTTTTCTGATTTCATTGAAAAATATATAGAAGTTTTTATGGATGATTTTTCTATGTTTGGATCTTCATTTGATATTTGCCTATCCAACCTTGTTTTGGTTTTAAAAAGATGCCAAGAAACTAACCTTGTTCTTAACTGGGAAAAATGTCATTTTATGGTAAGAGAAGGTATAGTTCTTGGTCATCAAATTTCTGCAAAAGGAATTGAGGTTGATAGAGCAAAGGTGGAGGTAATTGAGAAGTTACCACCACCAGTTAATGTGAAAGGGATAAGAAGTTTTCTTGGGCATGCTGGCTTTTATAGGCAGTTTATAGAAGATTTTTCTAAAATTGTTAAGCCCTTGACAAACCTTTTGGAAAAAGAGGCAAATTTTGTATTTGATGATGCATGTCTGGATGCTTTTAATAAAATAAAAGAAAAACTAATTTCTGCACCTGTGATGGTTGCTCCTGATTGGAGTTTACCTTTTGAAATTATGTGTGATGCGAGTGACTATGCTATATGTGCAGTGTTAGGACAAAGAAAAAAAATCAAATTATGCATGTGATTTATTATGCAAGTCGTGTGTTGAATGATGCTCAGAAAGATTATGCCACAACTGAAAAAGAGTTACTTGCTATTGTGTTTTCTTTTGACAAATTTAGATCCTACATTGTTGGGTCTAAAGTCATTGTTTATACTGATCACTCTGCCTTGAGGTATTTGTTTGCTAAACAGGATGCTAAGCCACGACTGATTAGGTGGATATTGCTTCTCCAAGAATTTGATTTGGAGATAAGAGACAAGCAAGGGAAGCAAAATGATTTGGCAGATCATCTCTCTAGACTTGTCCAAATTGAGGGGGACAAGGACATTCCTTCCATTTCGGAGGAGTTTCCTGATGAAAAATTGATGATGGTAAATTCTTTCCCTTGGTTTGCTAATTTTGCAAATTATAAGGTTGCGGGTATTGTCTCTATTGAGTTTAGTTAGGAGCAAAAGAAAAAGTTTTTTTCATGATGCTAAATTTTATGAATGGGATGAACTTTTGTTGTTTAAAAGATGTGTCCCTTATTATGAATTTGAAAAAATTTTGTGGCACTGTCATTGGTCTGAATATGGTGGGCATTATAGTGGCAAAAGAACTGCCGCTAAGGTCTTGCAATGTGGCTTTAACTGGCCTACTTTGTTTAAAGATGCCCACAATTTTGTTGAAAAATGTGATAGATGTCAAAGAGTAGGGAACATTTCTAAGAGGAATGTAATGCCTCTAAAATCCATCTTGGAGGTTGAAATTTTTTACGTTTGGGGGATTGACTTTATGGGACCATTCCCATCGTCTTGTTCAAATAAATATATTTTGGTTGCTGTAGACTATGTCTCCAAGTGGGTAGAGGCTGTGGCATTACCAACCAATGATGCCAAGGTTGTGGTTTCTTTCCTTAAGAAACATATTTTTACAAGGTTTGGGATGCCTAGAGCTGTGATAAGTGATGGGGGGTCACACTTTTGTAATAAACAATTTGAATCATTGCTGAATAAATATGGTGTGAAACATAGGATAGCTACCCCTACCATCCACAAACTAGTGGACAGGTTGAAATTTCAAATAGAGAGCTGAAGAGGATCCTAGAAAAAGTGGTAGGTTCCTCAAGAAAAGATTGGGCTAGAAAATTGGATGATGTGCTTTGGGCATATAGGACAGCTTTCAAAAATCCAATTGGAATGTCCCCATATCAGTTAGTGTATGGCAAATCATGCCATCTTCCATTTGAGTTGGAACATAAAGCTTATTGGCAGTGAAGCTGCATAATTTTAACTTGAAAGCTGCGGGTGAGAAAAGGTTGTTGCAGTTAGATGAATTGGAAGAGTTTAGGTTGCAAGCCTATGAGAGTTCTAAAATTTATAAAGAAAGAACAAGAGATGGCATGATAAAAAAAAATAATTGTGAAAGAATTTGAACCAGGACAACAAGTGTTATTGTATAATTCTAGACTAAGACTTTTCCCTGGAAAGTTAAAGTCTAGATGGTCAGGTCCTTTTGTTGTTAAGGAAGTGAGTCCCTATGGTGCAATTGAGATTGCAGAGCCAAATTCTGGAAGAAGTTTTAAGATAAATGGTCAAAGGTTGAAATTGTACTTTGGGGGTGATTTGAACAGGAACAGGGTTAACATTACCCTTCACTCGCCTTCTAAGGAGGGTGAGCAATCTCACTAAGTCCTATAACATGAATTTTTCTTGGGAGACATCCAAAGTGGTAGTTTAGTTTTTCTTTTCTTTGTTAATTTTTTATTTTAGTTTTTTTAACTTGTTAGTTTCAAAAAAAATTAGAAATTTTTTTTAAAAATAAAATAAAATAAAAAAATTGATTCAGATATATATTTAGTTGCTTTTTATTTTATGACTTGCCTATCTTGTGCTAATGTTTTCTCTGCTTTGAGATATATATTTAGTTGTGCTTCATGGTATCTCATGACAAAAAGGAAGGATAGGAGGCACTAATGATGGTGACCTCAAGTTTAGACTAAATTTTGGAAGCGCACGATTGGGGAGTTTTCTTTTCTTTTGCTTTATTTTGTTTTTTTTTTGTGTGCTGTTTTATTTTTGCGTGTTTTTTTTTAGTGTTTGCAAGTTAAGGTCATTACCACTCTTTGAAAAAGAAAAAAAAAATAATAAGCATGTTTGTGTGGAACCCCATTCTTGGAAATGTCATTGTATTATGCACCCACCATGTTTGTTTTCCTTTGATGTGAAGATGACACTTGTGGTTTAGTTTGTCATTTGAGTTTCTTCTTGATTGGATTTCATAACTTTGGTGCATTGTGTTAAACTTTGTTGATAAAAGTTCATGACTATAAAATTTTGGTGAGAATTAATTGGATTGCTTAACTTTACCCTTGTGAGTCATTTGGGCCTATAATTGTCAAATTCTTTCTTGTGAGTGCACCATTGAAACTCATGCTCTTGAGTTTAATTGGTTCTTGTTTGAAGTTCATTATTCACATGCATGTTATAAAAATGACTTGCGCCGTTTTTCATGTAGCTACTTTGACCAAATAGCCAACCATGAATTTTTCCCTTTGCTTAGCCGATTTGAGCTTTATATGTAAATCTTTGTTTGTTTTTACCCATAAGCCTTAACTTTGAAAACAATGTTTCTACCCAACCTTAGTGGATAAGAGACCATTGAATTATTGTGTGTGGGTTTGAATATTGTGCTTATATGTTGGTGAAAGGAAGGAATGGTTACCAAAAAAAAAAGAAGAAAAAAGAAGACAAAAAAAAAATTAAATGTAAAAGAAAAAATACGAAAAATGATATGAAATACTTGAGAAAAATAAAGTGATGCTTTGAAAGAAAAGAAGGTGAAGGAAGTCCAAAAGAAAGAGGTGAAAAAAAGGTTATATGCAAAGCATGGTTCTTTAAAATAATTGTTGCTCTCCTATTTCCTTTGGTGCTACCTTGTTTATCCTTTCTTATCCTTCCCAATTACCTTGGCCACATTACATCCTAAATAAAGTCCCTTTGATTTATGCATGCTGTGAATTGTGGATGGATGATTGAGATGAAAATCAAACATAAAGTTGCATGGTTTTGATGTGTGAATTTGAGTGATACGCTTGCAATTATTATCCACATAAATTTGAGTGATTGAGTGAAATTGCACTTCCTGTGAGTAGTTGGGTGTCCAATAGTTGTTCCTTAGTTAAATTAGCCATGTTCTTTAATTTTTCAAGTGTGGAAATATTGGAGCATCATTGTTATGATTTCTTCTTTGAAATATTATTGGATGTGAACTTGTTATAAGGTGATTCTTTTGTTTTAGGATTTCTTACATGGTTGGGTGGTGCATTGCTTTGTTATTGTTAAGTTAATGTGTCCCTTGAGTCGATGTTTGCTTGGTCTATTGTCCTAAGTGTTTTGTGTGTTAGTTTGTGTTACTTTTACTTGGGGACAAGCAAAGTCTTAGGTTTGGGGGTGTGATGATCTGCTATATTATGTGATTTATGTGTACTTATTTGATGGATTTTTACTCCTAATAATACTAATTGATTGAGTTTTGTCCCTGAGTTTTGGTAATTGAGTTTTTAATTGTGTTTTTCATATTTTAATTTCATTTCATTTTTTTAGATTTAATATAATAATATTTTTACTTGTTTACGTTTGCAGGGAATAATAAAGAGAGATTGAGTCATGAAGAATTAAAAAAACTAAAGCTTTGTCAGTCAAATTTGGATTAGTTTGATCATTGGGCCAATGGATCTTGATGAGGCCCATGGCAAGAGGAAGATACACTTGAACTCATGACTACTAAATACTTGCTGCACTAAGGAAGATTTCAAGGCTGAACAATTTTAATTCATTCCAAATTGGAAATGAATTTGGATTTGGCAAATTTAAAGTAGCTCACGTGGAGCTATTGGACTTGAAATAAAATGAGGGTGTTTGACAAGGCCACAAGATGGCCCATGTGAACCAAGAAAGAAATTGATGCTTTTGGTCAATTTAACTAAAGGGGATTGGTATTGGAAGGAGAGGAAGCTTCAAGGCCCATGTGAAGCAATTGTGAGAAGAGAAAAAAGTGTTAACAGCTGTGTGAATAATTGGGAGGAGCAGCGAATAGAAGAAAGAGAGGGCAGCGGGCGTGAAAAAAAGTGGGGGTAGCCGCACAGCGTAAGGAACTTTTGGTGCCACAGCGCCGGAAAAAGAAGGAGAGAGAGAATTATACAGTTTTAACTTTTAAGGGGGGAGAAAAGGGAGCAATCAAGAGAGTTGAAGCTGACAACCAGAGACTCATGATGACTACCTTGCCTTCATCTTCTCTCGGAGTTTGTTCTATTTCTATTATGTTTAGCTAATTTTCTTTTGTTAGAGGTAGATGAAACTGTCTAGATAACTTGTTTTGATTCTGGATAATTACTTGTTCTGATTTGTTTAATTTCAAGAGTTTATTCACTGTTTGCATGTTTATCTACTGTATGAATTTGCAATTGGGAAATTCGAGTTCATAATCGTTGTTTGTGAATAAATGATTTGCGTGTGTTACTTAGAAATAAGAACATAACCAAATTAATTTTTTTTTTGAGTGGAAATCTTTCTTAATGCTTCTGCTATTTATCTAATACCCAAGGAATTGAAGTAGGAACTTAGACAGAAAGGTTTATTCACCTACGAAATTACGGGATAAATTACGAAACTCAGTTTCTTGAAATTGGATAAATTGTTCAAGTTAATTTCCAGGATTGAATAGGTAGGACAGGCAGGGAAATCGATCCTCTAACAATTTCTTCTTTGATTATTAAAAACCAATTTTCTGTGTTTTATTTTCTCACTTGAAAAATACCAAAAATATTTTCTATTCTTTGTTAAGTTGTTGTTCTTACTTATTGGCGAAAGCCACTTTCAAACCATTCGGTTTCTCAAACGAAGTTGAGTTGGTGCATTAGTAGTTAACAGATCAATCCCCGAGGACGATATTTTTATTACTACAGAGCGATTTGGTGCACTTGCCAATTTTGCTCAACAACAAACAAGTGTGGCTTTGTCAACTGTTGAAGCAGAATATGCTGCAGCAGGTAGTTGTTGTGCACAAATCCTTTGGATGAAACAACAAATCATTGACTATGGTGTTCTCCTAGAGAAAGTGCCAATCAAATGTGACAACACTAGTGCTATAAATCTAACTAAGAATCCTATAATGCATTCTAGAACCAAACACATTGAAATAAGACACCATTTCATAAGGGATCACATTCAAAGTGGAGATATAGTTATTGAATATGTTGATACATCTAAGCAATTAGCCGATATTTTCATTAAACCATTGGCTAAGGAAAGCTTCTATTATATAAGAAGAGAATTGGGAATAATTGATCCGACCTGTGCTTGATGTTTTGAATGTTGAATGCATGATAATTTGATGTTTGATGTCTGTACATCGATTTGACAATCGATTAGACTAGGAAAAAGCCTATATCTCATAGCTAGTACACAGATTGTGCAATCCATGTACAAACCTAGAAATTTGATTTTAGTACCCTTACATCGATTATGACATCGATTGATTCAAGATTTTAAGGCTAAGAAAGACTAGAACATCAATTGATGGACAAAATCAGAAAACATGACTCTTTGGAAGCCTTTATACATCGATTCCAACATCGATTGACCTGCTATGAAAATCTGAAAATCTCAAACTGATCTGCTATAAATCGATTAGTACATCGATTGAACCATTAATCTCAGTAGCACTACTCATTGTAAGTGCTTATGCATCGATTTATACATCGATTTACGTTGGGTTAAAATTATTAACCCTGTATATAAATCGATTGTAACATCGATTGAGTGGAGTTTCCAGAACTTGGGACTCACTGACTTGCCTTATACATCAATTGATTGTATACTGCTAATGTTGGACTCTCTGACATAACTTATACATCGATTGTAACATCGATTGAGTTCAAGTTTCAGAACTTAGTACTCTCTGACTAAGGTTATACATCGATTGTAAAATCGATTGATACACTTAAAATCTTAATCCTGATGCTGTGTACATCGATTGACTGATGTGTTAAACAAGCTGAAAACCTTCAATACATTGATTGATACATCGATTGACTGTCATAAGTTTATAAATACCCAGCTTTTCCTTCCAAATTTTTACACTTCCCAAATCAAATTCTCAAATACCCAAACTCTAGTAGAGCTTGAAAGTCACTCTAATGGCCCGTGTGAAGCAAACTGGTCCTTCTACACCTGTTCCCTCCAACTCCACATCATCATCTTCAACCCAATCCTCCACACCTCAACAAGTTTCACCCATTACCACACCTTCACTCCCTAAGAGGAAAGAAATGGAGAAAACCCAAACCTCTCAAAGACAAGAAAAGCTTCCCATCAAGGAACTTGCTAAGAAAAAGCAAGCCAAAGGAAAGGAAAAGGTGACTGAGTCTTCTAAACCAGTACCTAAGAACAAGAAAAGAAGAAGAAGGTGGTGAAGGAAACACCCAAGAAGAAAGTTGAACAAAGAAAGAGGAAGAGGACAGAAGAATAAGAAAAAGTTGACGATCTCAATACTCAGATTGATTTGCTCAAAAGGTACTTCTCTGATGAAGAGCATATCATGCTTTATAAAGATGATTTTAAACATAGAGATACCCTTGAGGCAAGAACTTTTGATTTCAACTACTTTGAGGCAAATGGTTTCACATTTGACAAAATTTTTTGAGAATACAAACTGAGTGACTTCTTACAAATCAAGAGTGACATTTATCCAACCTTAATCAAGGCTTTCTACTGCATTGTAGAGATGGATTCTGTAGGTTTTTCTGCTGAGGTCAAGAACAAGAGAATTGAGATGACCTTTGATGAATTCTCACAATTCACTGGTCTAGATTACTTGGGAAGCAATATGGCAGGAATTGGTCCTGAAAGTGCATGGTTAAAGGCCTATGATAAGGAAGAAGCCAGGAAAGTGCTGCTACTGGAGAATGCACTTGAAGGGAGATTGATCAATGACACGCTGTCGCACACGCGTCAAAAAGCGAGCGGTTTACAAAATATGTAGTTAGGGAACGACAACTCGAGTATTGTCTCACAAGGACTCTTGGATTGTTATTCGCAGAAAAATGAGTTTTTTTTTTTTGGGGGGGGGGGGGGGGGGGGGTTAAGGATTGAAAGATTCAATTAAAAGAAAACAATTAAGAAAACAATGCAAATAGGTGATTGTCAATAATTGAAACGACTAATCTACTGCTCTCGGTTTCCCACTATCATTGATTCAGATACATTCCAAGCCCTAAGAGGATTCTAATCCCTTTTCGATTGTAGCGAAAATTAACAAGCGAAACCGGCACTATGAGACGTATGTTCCTAATTCCCGAATTAAGCAAACGGGGTGAAGCACTCAAGAATTAAGCAAACACGATTAAACACACGCGAATTAAGCAAACGCGATTAAGTATAGGAACACACAATCATCGAAACAAATCAATATCTATTCTATATAATCCTGAATTAAGCAAACAGAACATATATCATAGTATTGAAAGAGAATAGCAAATCAATTGGGAATTACAGAACCTCAAGTGCGGCGGAAACCGGTTACAGTAGATCAATCCAAGGGAGTTAGTTCTCCATTACAAATATGATAAAAACCTAATTCGCAGCCATCTAATCTAAAAAGAAAAGAAGATGATGCTGGATCCCCTGCAATCTACCCTGAAACAACATTTTATATCCTTCAGTTCTGCGCCCGCTCGCGAGGCGAATATTAACAGTGGCGCGAGTTCAAAATTGGGTTCTCGTGGGGCGAGATGATTATTCGCGAGGCGAGACTTCAAATTCCAGTCTGTCACGGTCATGACCTACATCACGGCTAGGCCGTGATGGTCTCTGTTCTTCAGGGTTTGGATTTCTCGCGAGGCGAGATAGTTGTTTGTGTGGCGAGGCAGAGAAGATGACATTTCTAGCACAGGCTAGTCTTTAGTCTCGCGGGGCGAGTAGCCTCTCGCGGGGTGAATATTCCCAGAATTGATTTTCTTATTAACCTGAAAACAAGATATAGCAGTGAGTGCTTTATTTGACTCAAAAACTAACTAAAATGTCCTAAACTACTTAAGAAACTCAAAATGTTGCTTGAGGACGATCAAATCCAAATTTGGACTAAAACGAGATTGAAACTCGAATAGTTAGTGCAAAAGCCATGGTCTTACTAGTTATAAAACTAGTCAACCAGAGGCTGATCAATCAACATCAGCTCCATGCATATCCAGCACAGGCTACTCCAGTATGTGCTAAGTAGGATGCTCCTACCAAGGTCAGGTAATCACGATGTTCTAGAAAACAATGACATCTTGATGCTATGGGCAAGGATAGAGAAGAAACAGCTCAGTTGGAGCTACATCATTGTGAGGCACATGGTTGATTGCAAAATCAATGGAGCTACCTTGCCTTACCCTGGTTTAGTTGTGAAGTTGCTTGAAAATTTTGGGGTCTCCATGGAACATGAGGAAAGATTCCAAGCTAGGCAAGTAACTCACAAATTTGGTTAGGGCACCATTAGCAAGATGAAGCTTGCTAAGAACTCAGATGGAGAATAGGTAAGAGTGGCTGGAGATGAGCCAAGGGCTCAAATGAAAAACAATGAAATTAATGCCAAGATGGACAGGCTAATAAAGATGATTGAAGTTTTTGAAACAAGGCAAATCAAGCAAAATCTGATGATCAAGAGGACTTTGGACTATATGAGTCTAAAGATCAACACTCTTGAAGGGTAGATGGCTACCATACATCAACATTTAGGAATTCCCATCACTGCACCTCCACCTCCAGAAGTGACTCCAACTTCTGAAGATGTTGTGCAAATGGCAAGGGAGGCTGTTGCTGCTGCTACAGAACTTGAACATAACACTGAAGAGCCAAGGAACAATGAAGATATTTAGCTCTAGGGTCTCTTAGTATGTCTAGGATGGTATTTTGATGATGTTTGCCTGTTATTTTTTTTTTAACTATGTTTTGATTAACTCAATGAATTGTACTCTCTTTGACACTATTTTAATGAATGGATGAATATTTCTTTAGTATGTACCTTGTGTTTAATGATTATATGCTTTACATCTTCGATAGATTCTTTTTGATAATGACAAATGGGGAGAAAGGGTACCATAATATTCAAAAAAATTAACTAGTAATCCTAGAACATGATCTTAAAACTGAAAACTTTCAATTAGACAGGGGGAGTAATATAAAAACCACTGCTAGATTATGAACTCTGATATCTTTCAATATTTTTCAATTACTTCCTATGTTATGCTGAATATTAAACATGTGAAGTATGGTAAGTTTGTCATCAATCAAAAAGGGGGAGTTTGTCGATAAATGGCCCTATTGTGTTTTGATTAATGACCAAACTTAATTGATTATAACTTTGATTCATTAACAACTTGTCAAGTTTAAGTGTTTTCATAAGATATCAATAGAGCAAGGAAGTGGATGCAAAGGATCAAAGGAAGAAAGCAAGGATCATGAAGGAAGGCTTGAAGATAAAGAACCAAGAAGATGAATCTCAAAGAATCTCAAGCAAGGATTATTAGGGTTGTTATGTAAAGAAAAATTTAAGTATTTTCTCTTTGATTAAGCTCTCTAAAAACAATCAAAATGGTTTTCACAAATTAAAATTAAACTTAGAATGAAAAATAATTAATTGAAAGTTATGTACATCTATGTATACATCGATGTCCTTTCAGTTAATTAACTAACTTTTAATGAAAACCTATGTGTACATCAATGTATAAATTCTATACATCAATGTATACATCGATTGATTCTGGATTTACTTGATCAGTAAGCAAATCAGCTTCTGTAAATCGATTGCAACATCGATGTATAAGACTTAACAGAAGCCAAGACTTCTTGATACATGCATACAATCGATTGGTACATTGATGCATATGAAGAACAGAAGTAAAATCTTTTTAAAGTGATCAAACAATCGATTGATACGTCGTTGTATAAGCCTAAACAGAGGCTAGGACTTTTGACAATGATCATACAATCGATTGATCAATCAATGTAAAGGCTTCTGGACTGAGAATGCACATGTTCTTCAAGAACACAATCGATGTACACATCTGTGTATTGTTCAAAATCAAGAATTTCCAAGAACACAATCGATTGGGAAATCGATGTCTCGGTTATAAAAATGGAAACTTTGTTTAATACATCGATTACACAATCGATTGACTGATAACTGAATTTTTCAAGAAAGTTTATTCTGATCTTAACTGACTTCTGAAGTATGCCCAACGGATCTATTTTGGAATACAACTATATATATGAATGGGAAAACACTTTCTGAACAACAATTCATTCAATACTGATATTAAACACGAATTTCTTAGAGAGAGCTTTTCATTGAGAATACTTGAGTTGTTCCATTAGAACTTCAACTTGTAAATCTGATTTCTTAGAATCTGATTCAAAATCTTTTCTTACTGTAAAAGGAAGATAAGAGAAGGTTTTCTCTCTATGTAGATCAAGAGTAGAAGGGACTCTTGGGTATTGCAAGATTGCTTTGTCTGAAAAGCTGTCAATTGGGTAGAAGGAACCTAGGAGTTGAAGCTTGTAAAGAATCTTGTAATTGATTTTGATTTAGTAGACGAAACTCACTGTGAAGTGGGGACTGGATGTAGGTTACCAGAGGAGGTAGCTGAACCAGGATAAAATCTCGGTTTGTATTTTCTCTATATCCCTTAACTCTTTATTTGCTTTATTATTGAATGTATGTTTAAAAGTAATTGTTACGGAAATCAAAATGAGATAACCTGTATGTTCATATTTGAAATCAATATCCTTGTTAACCTTTCTTGTTTAGTTTAATCACTCTTACAAAAATACTTTTGGTTAGTTGGTTGACAAAAATCTTTTCAAAACGTAAAGAAAAGTTTCAGTTTTTGCAAAAAGGGGAAGAAAGTTTTAAAATCACCCATACTCAATTCAACCCCCATTCTTGAGTATCTAGAAGCCATAACCAACATATTCAAGATCAGGTTCTTAATGAATAGTATTCGAACATCAAAGTACATAGTTATAAAAAGGAAGAAATCATAGAATTTGAAAGGTATAAATTATAAACAACTCTTAAAATAGGAAATAAAATGATATAATAAAATAAAATGGTATGTTGATATATGAATTTTTTATATGTTTTATTTTTTATAGACAAAAGTATAATTTCTATATTTTATCTTAAATTTTTATTGACGTCAGTTAAGGATTAGAAAATATTAGAATTTGTATTTTTTTTCTATTTTATTTAGGTGAGGGTAAATGATGAATTTGATTCAAATAGTATGGATAAAAATAGGAAAAAAATGATAAGTTATAAACTATAAGCTCACTCTACTTCAATTAACATCTAGAATAAAAGCTATAAGCTGGTAATAAAATGCTACAGGATAGTTAGAAAAATGTTGACCAAACATGACTACACTAGTGGGACTACACATTCAAATTATTTTAAATAGAGAGAATGTGAGTGTCTAATTCAAAAGAATTGGTTAAAATGCTATTCTAATCCATCTAAAAAAAAGTAACAGTATATTAGAAACTAAAAAAAAGCACATATAATAAACTCAAATTAGATTATTTAAGCTGCTGAGATCGTAAAAATGAGTTGCCTCAATGCTACATCAAATTAATGCAATAGATATGAAATGGTATGGAATTTGTATTTCCCTAATCCCTGCAATGTCTAATATGTGTATAGTAAACGTATTAGCACTGCAAATGCCTACAAGGCTTCCAAACTTGTACTTTTCCACTTTAGTACCAACTCTGATAGGGCCCTTATTGAAGATCCATTTTCTTCTAGTGCATCAACAGCAGCACCTTTCAACTCTTTCATCCTTCGACGAATTCCCTTACCTTCTTCACCTACCATTAGATGCTTTATGACCTCTGCTATCTCTTCCCTTTCTACAATACCCTTCTCATTAACTTGAGGCCTGAGTGCCACTTTCAAACCATTAGTCAGCATAGATGCATTCATCTTTTGCTCAGCAAAGAGTGGCCACGCAATCATAGGAATGCCATGGACCACACTTTCGAGAGTGGAATTCCAACCACAATGGGATACGAATCCACCAGTTGCACTATGACCAAGGATTTGAATTTGGGGTGCCCAATAAGGAACTACCAAGCCTTGACCTTTTGTTCTCTCCAAAAACCCATTGGGTAAAAATTGTAAAGGGTCCTCATGATTTGCAGCACCAAGGTCAGTAATGAAGCCAAATCTACTAGGTGATCTTAATGCCCATAAAAACTTTTGTCCACTCAATTCCAATCCCAATGCAAGCTCATTCATCTGATCTTGACAAAGTGTCCCACCACTCCCAAATGAAACATACAAGATGGAATTATCTTGCTGCTCATCCAACCATCTTATTAGACATTCAGTACTACTTCCATTATTATTTCCCATATAATTAGTAAATGACCCTTTTTGTATGAAGGGTCCTATTGCATAAACAGAAGGGATTTTTGTGCCTTCTTGTTGCAATTGCAACACTCTTATGGTCTCTGCTTCCATATCAAGGAAGCTGTTAACCAATACACCATCAGCTAAATAGAACCTTTTGTTACCTTCAAGAAACGCCTTGTATGCTTCACTTGATCGATCTTGGAGTGGTTCAGGGAGATCCCTTCCATGGATTGGTATGCAACCAGGAATCTGTATAGGTTCTGATAGGTCTCTGTACTCGGATGAAATCGTCTCGTCCAGTTTTGAAGAATACAAGCACAATGATAGTAACATCACAGTGGATGGGAAATATACGAAGGAAGAGATGTTGAGGTTCTTAGCCAATGGTAGCACTTCAGTTATTAAACCATCACAAACAACTGCAACAAGGTTTGAGCTAGAATGTAGTGTCTTGAGTGCATCATGTATACAAGGTAGAGAAAGAGAGATTGCGGCTTGAACTAGGATAGCAGGGTGAGTGTCTTGTGGTATGTCTTCTAAATTTTGTGGTGAAAGGAAGATGTGGTGTATGGATGAAGGGAGAGATTGGACAAGGGCTTTGGTGTTGTTGCAGGGAGAAGAACCAATTGTGGGGATGATGCATGTGACATCAATGTCTTGGTGGAGATTAACAAGTCGCTTGGAGAACTCAAGAATTGAGCGTAGATGGCTATATACAGGAACTGAAACTAAGGCTATGTGAGTAGTTGTGGCATCCATGAGAATAACTTTAATTTGATCACTTAATTAATTTGGATATATTTTATTCAAATATTGATGAATTTATAGTTCTCTCTAATTTGTTTCAAACCTCTTCTATTCTGAAAATAAAAACGGAGGATTATGAGATGGTACCGTCTTGGGGGACAGTTATATCATATATGTAATTATGTATGCGGAAATTTGTTAATTATGTTACGCTTCGTTTGAGTGGTTATTTAATGAATTCATAATGTCATGTTACAATTACACTCGGTCGTTAAAAAAAGTTACATTACTTCACGTTGAAAATTCACATTCAATTTTAGTAAAGAAACTGAGTTTTGTTAAAGTGAAAATTAATTAATAAGATAAAACTGAAAATTAAAATAGTAAAAAAAAAAACCATTATTTCAAGAAAGTTTCATACACAGATATCAACGGTTGCATATCAAAATCAAATGGATTTAATTGTGATGCATTCTTATAATAACTATTTCAAAAATCATACATAAATGATTTATAATTGTGTTTTTTTTTACGCAGATTTGTAATTGTTTGATTGTCTAAAAAATTAAACGCAAATAAAATTTTGGTATTTTTAGTCGCCCATTTTTTAGGCTAAAATAACTATTTAAATAATTATATGATTCAAATTATTTAACTTTAAGAATTTTTTTGTTCAAAAAAAAAAATTTAAGAAATTTTATTTATTAAAAATGATAGTTTTAGTTTATCTTAGCTTTGATGCGCTATTATATATTATGGATAATTTATAAGTATATAATTATCGGTTTTAATGTAATATCGTGATACCTTTACATTTATCGTAATCTTATTTCAAGTTATTTATGTATGATGTATTTATTTTATCTTTTGTAATTTTTATTTAATTAAAAAGTCATAAATATTATACATTGTTACACAATTTTCTTTGAAAAATCAATGTTAAAAATAATTAATAATTAATAATGAAATGAGACTTGCTTACTTTCTTTTTCGAATGCAATCTCTCCCTCTTCATTAAAATAGGACGGCACTAACCTCATGCAGTTGGTCTAATAGAGCATGACAGAGTCTGGTATCTGACAGGTTACAGGTGCGAGTCGTCTCTAGTCCCCTTGAGGTGAGTGAGGTAAATGTAAATCCTTTTGTAAGTGCTCATAGAGCTTGAAAGTTTTTCATGCCTTGAACTAGGGCACCGTCCCCTCACCCTAAATATATTTTACTCAAAATAAAAAAAAAAATGTGCCACTGCTATCTTTTTCAGTTAAATAATTAACTTTTAATTCAAGATTAATATAAAAGTTTTGTTGCTAAGAGCAATTATTTGGGTGTTCGTGTATTTTTTAAATTAATTAATTCCTTTCACAAACACTTAACAAGAGTAATAAGTGGAGTTTAATCAACCAAAAACTACTTGCTAAATGCATATAAGATTCAAAATATAAATAACAATGCGAGATAGGTAGAAGCTTGAAAACAGAAATTTATCTTGATTCAATCACAACCAATACGATTTACATCTGGTCCTCATGCCACGTATAAGTTTTTCACTATTGATCAAGCTTTATAGGTGCTTGATAAATCTTTACAATTTTGAGCACTCTTCACCAAGAGGCCTCTAACCTTTGAGAATATCACACTCTAGGGCTGCTTTCCCTCTTTAAAGTTACAAATTAGTCTGAGATATATTCAAGCATTCTTCTAGACTATTAAGGATCGTCTACACACTTTCAAGCTTTACACAAGCCTGAAATTCGAGCACTCTTCACCTCGAGTCATACCTTTATGCAAGAGCTTCTAAGCTTTTAGGAGTATCACATCCAAGGATCGCCTACCCAATCAGAGCTTGGTTCTTATTTCTATAACAACTTCTTCACTGGGGTTGTCCAGTATTTATAGATGATGTGCAACTTCAGCTCTTGTTTCTTCAACGGTCTTCAAGATGTATCCGTTTAGAGATAACATTTAATAGTAGGATCTGTTGAGTCTAATAACTTGATATGTGATCTTCAGAAAAGGGCTCTTGGTTATCAGAAATGCTCAAAGTGGTACTGTCACTTCTCTGTTGTATCCAAAAGTTACCTTTTATCTTTCCTTCTTTGTACTGAGTCAACTTTTGCGGCAGCTTGTCAGGGTACAAAGGAATTTGTGTAATCGACGGTACTATGTTTCTTTTACCGAGGAATAAAGCATAAGCAATTTGAAATAACCAAGGTAAAGACATAAAAGCAAATGAATTAAATAAGCAATCATTTGAAATAAAAGCGCTGACTAGACGGGTTAAGAGCGATCGTCTTTGAACGTGCATTTTTAACCTTGAACTAAAGCAACTAGGTAGTCTACTAATCGATCGTCTAGTTGTTCTACTGGGTAGTCTAGTATTAACTTATTTTAGCTTTCACTGGGTGGTCTACTTAACGGTTCGTCTATCTTTTTTTATCGGGTAGACTACTTATCAGATCGTCTAACTATTATCGGCTGGACTACAAGTCTTTGGACTTGCTAGGTATTGGACTTGTTATATCAACCGGATAGATTAGCGGCTTGTCTAACGATCTTAGTTAGTGATGCTTTTGGACTTATTTAAAGAACTCTGGACTAGTACTCTTGTCTAGCAATGTAAAAGCAATCATGCACACTAGAATAGATGAGTTAGTCTATAAAATTATCTTTGCCATACAAATTAATCTTTTTATTAACATCAAAATTTCCAGAGATTATTAACCATAACCACTTTGGTTCCAACAACTGGATCGTCCTCTACCCATTCTCTCATGCAGCTAAGCCTGTATGCTGACGTGGTCACCTATCTTCCTGTCACACATCCTCCATCATAATAGGATGTTAGTCAGTCGTCCAAGTGATCACTCCCCTCTACAATATATATATATATATATATATATATATATATATATATATATTGGCTTGTCTTTTGGGCAAGGATGAATACCAAAATGTTGGCAGAAAGATCCTTGATCCTTTTTAGCTGCTTTCTCTTTTTTGAATTGGTCACGGACTTTATCTTCCTTACAAATTCTCGCTCCTATTTTTTGAATGACTGCAATGAGTTGTCCATAACTCAGCAGTTCATATGGAATATTTCCATCAAAAGATTGAGCTATAAGTTCATCCTTAACAATGTCTCCCAACGATGCCGGGAGGTCGGTGATGAATTTTTCTTTCCAGAATCTGTTTTGGCAATCTTCTCTAGTGTAAACCCTAGTTAGGAAAGTATCTTTATACCACCTAAAACTGGATAACGATCTACACTTAAGATTAGATGATGAGTGTGATTACACCTCATATTTCTTTATCATATTGCATGCATTTTCATGTAGTTTAGGCATTTTTAATTTTATTTTTGTTAGTTTTTACCTTGGAATGGGTAAGGTGGTTTTGTGGTGTTTTTGTACAGGAATTGAAGAATAAAATGCTCAGGACCAGTTATGTTGGAGTTTGCGTGAAGGAGGAGCTTGAAGTACAAGAAAAATGAGCCAAACAGAGTCCGTCACGGTCTGGCCGTGATAGGCATCACGGCCATGATCGAGTAGGGCCGAAAAGAAAGAAGGTTGAACTCAGAACTGGTCATGGCTAGGACGTGATAGCCATCACGGCCATGACATGGCAACCGAACCAGACCCTCACAGGCAGAACTGATCACGGCTAGGCCATGATGGTGGTCACGACCGTGACAGACCAAGCAGTGAAGCCATCTCCAAGTTAGAACCCATCATGGCCTGGCTGTGACAGGCATCACTGTCGTGACGTGCAATATCTGGAATTTTAATTGTTGATTTGATATGATTTTGTAATAGCTTGGGATTCAAGTTACCCTACATTGTAAATAGGACTTAGAGGCTCGAAAATAGGGATCCCTTGGGCTGCTACCTTAGGCAAAAATTAGGATTTCTCTTCTTCTCAATTTCTTATTTTCTCTTAGGTTTTTTTATGCTTTTGTTAATCAAGCTTGCTATGAACATGGCAATGCTTGAGTAGTCTATTTATTTCTAGGAATTGGGGCTATGCCCAAGACTTGTTTTATGTTATGAATTGATGTTTTACTTCTTGTTAATTTCAATTTGCTTTCGATTTAATTCCTATTGCATGAATTACTTGTGAATTTGGTGCGCACTTATTTGCATGTCATAGATACTCTAAGGAGGAACCTAGCGGTGAAATTAGGTATCAGATCTATAGGAATCAAACTTAGGAATTAAATCACGAGAGTTAGAAGCGGTCCTTTGAGGGTTCACTGAATTGTCACAAAGCTCAAAGGGTTCGATTTAAATTCAATTACCACGAGAGTAGGGGTTGGTTTAATTAGGCACGGTCCTTGTATCCCGAGAAGGAACATTAACTTATTTAGGATAAATTCACCTTCAAAGCAATTTCGATAATTAACAAGAGGGGTAGTCAATTTAGTAACATGAACAGTCTTGTTGGTAACCCAATTCCTGGAAATCTCTTTTGATATTGAAAAATCCCATATTCGATTTGATTGCAATTTTGTTTGATTGCATTTTAGATATTCGATTTGTTAGTTAATCTTTTAAAAACCAAATCTTTTTATAGTCCATTTTAATTGATTTAATAATTGATAGTTATTTAAGATCACGGTCCCTGTGGATTTGATCTTTTTATTACTTGACGACGAAGCTGTTCACTTGCGGATTCGACACCATCATTAGACAATAAATCAGCAGACCTATCTTTCCAAGTGGATGAATCGCCCATAAAGTGTCCACAAATGGAGAAGATTAATGTATTGACTGCATCTAGAACTATAATATGGATCTAAGACACATACCTTGCTGAGTAAAAAAAAAGAGCTTTTTATGAGATTATTATGCTTAATTGGTTTGGGTACCTCTTAACTGGTAAGGACCCAAAGAGGCAGTAAGTATAATTTGCTCATGCTCGAACAAGACAAACAAAGCATAAGCACTTTGAGGTAGCTTTTGGTTAAGAAAGAAAGGTACAACAATGGTTAAGGATAATAAGATCTAATGCTTTTGTATAAAAATGTTATTTTAAAATTTTTTGTAAAGTTTTATTGAAACTATTGAGCAAGGTAAGGCTTAGATCTATATTTACTGTTACTATGGAACCAAAGGAAGGCAATGATGTCGGATAATTGAATATTATGTTATCCCGCTCCCTTTCAAAGCTTAGTTTTCGCTCTTCCCAACCCTCTTCTTCTTCTCTATAGGAATATGAGATTCCTAACAACCCAAGCAGTATTTTCCAAAAGGAAATCTGTTTTGAAAATATCAATCAAGATATTGATAATTGGGAAATTCCCAAAATTCCAACAAAAGATGTAGTCCATACTATAGTTCCAGATGCAGTCAATACATTAATCTTCTCCATTTGTGGACACTTTATGGGCGATTCATCCACTTGGAAAGATAGGTCTGCTGATTTATTGTAAGTGTAGATCATTATCCACTTTTTGGTGGTATAAAGATACTTTCCTAACTAGGGTTTACACTAGAGAAGATTGCCAAAACAGATTCTGGAAAGAAAAATTCATAACTGGCCTCCCGCATCGTTAGGAGACATTGTTAAGGATGAACTTATAGCTCAATCTCCAGATGAAAATATTCCATATGAACAGCTGAGTTATGGATAACTTATTACAGTCATTCAAAAAATAGGAGCGAGACTTTGTAAGGAAGATAAAGTCTGTGACCAATTCAAAAAAGAGAAAGCAGCCAAAAAGGATCTAGGATCTTTCTTCCAACAATTTGGTATTCCTCCTTGCCCAAACGACAAGCCAAGATCTTCTACCAAAACGGATAAAACCCAAAAGTCTAAGTATACTAAGTATAAAAAAAACAATCCTCATAGAAAACCTAAACCAGAGTTTAAGCCCAAATCAAAGAATCGACAATAAGTTTTCTAAAAAAGCAATTATTTGTTATAATTGCGGCAAACCAGGCCATATTAGCAAATATTGCAGGCTTAAGAAAAAGATTATAGCCTTAAACCTCGAACCAACAGTTGAGGACCAAATTAATAACCTTTTAGTCCAAACCGATACTTTAGATGAATCAGATGGTGATTCTTTCTAATATCTTAATCAAATCCAGCAAGACGATATTGGAAGCCAAAGTTCTGATTCATCGCCAAAAATTAATGTACTAAGGAGCAAGATCTCCTTTTTGAGGTTATTAATTCAATTTCTGATCCAGAAGATAGAAGAAAATATATTGACAAACTGAAATCCTCAATGGAAAAGGATTCCAAGAATAAAGGCAAAGTCATTGTTAAAGATCAATTTGATTTGAAGGCAATACTTAAATGTCTTGAAGCCAAACAAACGAAACCAGTAACAATTCAAGATTTTCAAAAAGAGATCAAGAATCTTAAACAATAAATAAAAGAAATAAAGCAAGAACAATCGGTTCATAAAATGATTCTGTCACAAATAGCATAAAACCAATCTGAAGAATCTCAATCAGATCTAGAAGATAGATCCGAGCCTAGTACCATAAAAATAATGAGACTAGCAGTCATAACCAAATTCATGAAAGCATCAATCAAGAAGATGATCAAGCATTCTTGAATTTAGTTAACCAATTAAAAATCCTAAAGTTTTAAACTTAGAATTAATTATAAGCTGTCAAAAGCATTAATAGAAAATCAAGGTCTCCAAGTTGAAACCCCTTTTCTATTAGTTTAGAATCTAAAAAATGAGGTGATTCTTGGAACACCATTCATAAGATCGCTTTTTCCACTTTCTATTACACATCTAGGGATAACAACCCAACATTTGGGAAAAGATATAGTCTTTCCCTTCATCAGAAAACCAAATATCAGGGATTTAAATTTCCTCCATCATAAACTCAATCAAATTACTTTCTTGAAAGAAGAAATTTCTTTTAAAAACATTGAGTTACAATTACAACAACAGAATATCACCGAGAAAAGGAAGCGTGGAACTTTGACCGAGTGAGGGAGCTGGAGCTCGACCGACAAGGGGAAGTGCTGTAACAGCCTGATTTTCGGATATGTTGTATTAACGGTAAATATTTTTTATTTATATTTTTATCTGAGACCTAGGAAATGATTTTGGAGAAAACAAAAGCATATCTAGAACCTACTCTATGGTAGGAAGCTCTGGTTAAATTTTGGGTTTAAAACTCAGACGGAAACCGATCTGTGTTTTTTAACTGACAGTATAATTTTATACCAGCGGAAAACCCTAATTTGACCCGAAACTGAAATTTGTAGAGTTTTTATATTATGTCCGTGAGGAATCCTACTTTCCAAATTTCTGATCTGAAATGAAATATTATGTTTATTCGGACGAATTTTGGTAAAAATTCGGACGGAAAACTGTCGGTGTTTTCACTGATTGTAAGATTTTAATGTTCAGAAAACCTAATTTTGACTCGTGAACGAAATGGTTTATGTTTAAAACATATTTCCAACGAGTTTGGTCATTTTGAAAATTTTCAATCGAAAAACAGACAGAAATCGGGAAACCGACGGAGTCAAAAACGAAACTACAGAGACCAGTCAAGAGATAGGGACAACGAGTCATACATGATGACTCATGGAGGATGAGTCACCAAGCATTTATGAGCATTAAATGCTATTAATCATGAGTTTTAGGTAAAATGACCAAAATACCCCCAAGCTTTCGTGGTTATTAATAAGACACATCTACGCACTCTTAATCACTCATTTTACATGGATGTAAACCTCCCACATATCCTCAATTTCGTGCAGCCATATATACTAAACCATACCTATTTCATTTTGCTTTCGTTTCATCATTTTCCCTTCAAAAATCGAAATCGGGAAAATAACGGAGCTGCGTATGAGATTTCCGGGAACTGCTAATGGATGAGATCTATGAGTCATGGATGACTCATTAGATGTGGCCCAAAACCAGCCACACCTACATTAATTGTGAGCCACATACTTTTTAACCCTAGTTAAGTTAAATATTAACTATGGTTAAGCTTATATTATTTAATATTCACAAAACCCATTAAACCAATTCCTTATAACCAAACAAAGCCTAAGATCTATCCTATAAATACTCCTCAAAACCGTGGCCTCCCTCCCCCATCACTCACTTCTTCATCTCTTCCATTTCTTCTTCACTTTTTCTTCAAAAACTCCATTGTTGTTCTTGCACAACTTGATCATTCTTTCACTTTCTTTCATTATCTAGAGGTAAACCCTCACTTCTATGATCTTAGTTATCTTCCTCATCTTATTAACTCTCTTTATCACCGACTACTTCGGATTATAGGAGAATAATTGAGAGAGAAACCTCAATAGTTACAAGAAGCCTTTGTTGGAAGCTTTGAAACCTAGTTGGAGCAGTCTCAGTGAGAGAGTCGCCAAACACTCTTCAACCGTTGGATCATTCCCAAATTTTATCAAAAGGTTCAAGACTTGTGGTTCTTCATATCCAAAGGTCAGATTTTGTAACAGACCTCCAGAGTGTGAGATATGAAGCTCGGATAGTAGGCCTAGGAGGTGAGAAACTCAACCGGATACCATCTAAGCTGTCACCAAAGAATTACGATATGAGATGTTTTAACCGTTGGATTGGGCTGAAACTTTGTGAGGAGGTTTAGGAAGGATAGATATTCATTGTAACCGTTCAGTTTTCTAAATAGGGATCTGTTTCCAAAGTAATGGAGCTCGAACAGTAGCCCTGTTTTGGTAGCTTTTCCCTAGGATTCATGAGCTTATTTTGAATCCGATTTTCCCTAAGACCAGCCGTTGTTCTCGTAAGTTTTTCCATCTATTTTGTCTCTTGATTCAAGTAGATTTATTTATTTGGAACCCTATTGTTGATTCGGTTGGTATTTGGTGTGTACTGGCCGAGAATGTAATCCCGAGGACTTGCCTATACCTCGGGTTGACCGAGCTTACCCCGGCTATGGGCCTTAGCCCAAACTCCTCCAAGGCCGAGGACATATCAGCACACCGGGCCAGCCGAGGATAAGTACTCGGACTCGCCCGCCAGAGAAGTACATCTCAGTCCCGCGCGGATCAGCCATAAATGACTGACCCGAATATCACTCCGCGTAATCAGGGGACTGATCCTAATATCTCTCCGTATATCTCGGAGCTTGATCCTGTAAGATCTATATAAATAGGGGGCTTACCCCCTCATTCAGAACTACGTTTGCTTTGATTCCCATTTGGATACGTAGGAGCAGAATCCACATTCTGTCAAGCACAATCCAAAAACACCCCACTAAACCTAGTTCGGCCGAGTATCTCTCATCCGAGATATTTGGACGGAACATTTGGCGCCGTCTGTGGGAATCGAAGCAAAAACTTGCCCATACCAAAAACAGACAGATCGAAGCAGGAGGAGCCACAGAGATAGAAGAGGAGTTGGGGGAGATTGTTGATGAAATGGGAGAGAAAGAAACATGTTTCTGCATTGGATAGGGAACAATAATGGCTCGGTTTGACAAATATTCCTCTTTTCCATGTTGCTTTTTGGATTCAGGTTCACAATCCACCTCTGGGATTCATGACACAAGCAGTGGGGACTTACCTTGGTAACTACATTGGCTCCTTCATGGATTATGACAAGTCTAACAACAATAAATCGATAATCTATGGAGGAGGTACATGAGGATTATAGTTCTTGTTGATGTCAGGATGCCTCTGAAGAAGGAATGGAAGGTGAAGATGCAGGGTGGTGACTGGAACACCGTCAGTTTTAAGTATGAACGATTTGGAGTTTTTTTGTTTTCTGTGTGGTTTACTTGGCCATAGCGAAAATTTCTGTGAAAAACGTTTTACCATGGAGGCTGATTATGGTCAGAGAGGCTGGAGCGCAGAGCTTAGGGTGGATAACAGGAGGCAGAGCGGTGGTGGTAGGAGCCGGGGGTCGTGCGGGCATGGAGGCGGTGGCCCAGTTGAGCAACCCAGGGAATCAGTAAACCCTACGGGGAGCACAACTAGGGGCGAAGGAAGCGGAGAAAATCAGGGACATATCAATATCCCATGCAACTCGGGATTAGTTCCTGCTGTTACGGGGCAAGGTGGGAGCCGTTATGATAATAATAGGAAAGGGAGAATACCCCTCCCTGAAAGTTCGGGATTGTCGTACCCACTGGCAGTTAATGGCGTTGAAAATCCTGCTTTAATGTATAGGTGTTATGTGGGGCCCATCTTGGAGGAGAGAGAAGATAGCCCAGCTTGAAAAAAAGAGGCACCGTGAGGAGAAGAACGTGTTTTGCATGAGGAGCATGGTCACGTGAATAGTAGCCAACATGAGAATTTTTTATCGCTAGTTGCTAGGCCTATCAGGAACAATGAGTATCCTAAGTTGGAACCGTTGAGGCCTGAATAACCTGAGGGTAATTCCTAGCCTCAAAGACCTTATCCGGTCACACAAGCCGGATATTACTTTTTTGTTTGAGACCTTGGTCCATGCTAGAAGGATAGAGGAGATTCGTGTCAGGGTTGGTTTTGATTTTTCCTTTTCAGTAGACTGTGTTGGAAGAAGCGAAAGTATTGCTGTGTTTTGGAGGAGGACAGTTAGTTGCACTATTACTAGCTAGTAGCTACTCACAGAACTTCATAAATATGGAGGTAGAAGATGTTGACAAGGGAGTTTGGAGGCTTACTGGCTTTTATGGGATCCCTAACAGAAGTAGAAGGAAATAATCAGGGATGATGCTTCCTAATTTAGCTGATTTGTCTACTCTTCCATGGTGTATCATAGGCGATTTCAATGATATGCTTTCGGATGAGGACAAATGTGGTAGACATGATCATCCATCTTGGTTGCTGAGGGGTTTTCGTGAAACTGTTATGGACTGCAAGTTGTGTGACATTTATCTTGAGGGTTATCCCTTCACCTGGTTCAAGAGTAAAGGAAAGGATAATGCGATAGAAGAAAGGATAGATAGAGCAATGGTGACAAAGGAATGGATGGATTTGTTCCCTAATCATAGACTTCAAAACCTTTTGGCGGCGATGTCGGATCATAATCCTATTCTTCTTAACTATTATGTTCGGCCCTGTGACTTCAAACAGAGAAGTTTCAAGTTTGAAAATACCTGGTTGCAAGAGCCAGATATCCAGGAAGTTGTGACCAATAGCTGGAGTTTGAAGGAGGAGGGTGATGTCCTCCAGAAGATAGGCTGCTGTATCGAAGGGTTGCACAGATGAGATTTAAAGTAGTGCACCCGGATAAAGCCCCAGGTCCGGATGGGCTTAATCTCACTTTCTTCAGATGTTTTTGGGATCTCTATGGTTGGGAGATATTTGAAGCTTCCTGTCAGTAGCTTGAGCAAGGCTATTTTCCAGGTAGATATATCCTGGATAATGTGCTAGTTGCAAATGAAATTGTTCACTATATGAGATGTAAGAAGAAGGGGAAGCAAGGAAAGGTTGCTCTCAAGATTGATATTAGCAAAGCCTATGATAGAGTTGACTGGGACTATTTACATGCGATGATGACTAAAATGGGTTTTCCAAGCCAATGGATCAGTTGGATTATGCTATGTGTCAACTGTCAGCTACAATGTCTTGGTGAATAATGAGCAAGTTGGTCCCATTATCCCAGGGAGAGGTCTTAGGCAGGGGGACCTGTTGTCTCCCTATTTATTCATTATTTGTGCAGAGGGCCTCTCTTGTTTAATTCAAAGAGCCTGAAGGCCGAGTACGAGCCATTTCATTTGCTAAAGGCCAAGTCTGAGCCTCCTGGTCGAGTACGAGCCATTAAAATGTTAAAGGCCAAGTTTGAGCCTCAAGGCCGAGTACGAGCCAGTTAAATTTCTAAGGCCAAGTCTGAGCCTCCTGGCCGAGTACGAGCCATTAAAATTTTAAAGGCCAAGTTTGAGCCTGGTGGCCGAGTACGAGCCATCAAAAATTTAAAGGCCAAGTTTGAGCCTGGTGGCCGAGTTCGAGCCATAAAATTGTTAAAGGCCAAGTTTGAGCCTGGTGGCCGAGTACGAGCCAGTTAAATTTCTAAGGCCAAGTTTGAGCCTGGTGGCCGAGTTCGAGCCATTAAATTTTTAAAGACCAAGTTTGAGACTGGTGGCCGAGTACGAGCCATTTCATTTGCTAAAGGCCAAGTCTGAGCCTCCTGGTCGAGTACGAGCCATTAAAATGTTAAAGGCCAAGTTTGAGCCTGGTGGCCGAGTTCGAGCCAGTCAAAATTTTAAAGGCCAAGTTTGAGCCTTGTGGTCGAGTTCGAGCCATTAAATTGTTAAAGGCCAAGTTTGAGCCTGAAGGCCGAGTTCGAGCCGTTTTAATCATCAAAGGCCAAGTTTGAGCCTGGTGGCCGAGTTCGAGCCATTAAATTGTTAAAGGCCAAGTTTGAGCCTGAAGGCCGAGTTCGAGCCTGAAGGCCGAGTTCGAGCCATTTAAATCATTTGAGGCCCAGTTTGAGCCTGAAGGCCGAGTACGAGCCACTAAATCATTCAAGGCCGAGTTTGAGCCTGAAGGCCGAGTTCGAGCCATTCAATTTTTAAAGGCCAAGTTTGAGCCTGAAGGCCGAGTTCGAGCCGATTAAATTTTTAAAGGCCAAGTTTGAGCCTGGTGGCCGAGTACGAGCCAGTCAAAATTTTAAAGGCTAAGTTTGAGCCTTGTGGCCGAGTTCGAGCCATTAAATTGTTAAAGGCCAAGTTTGAGCCTGGTGGCCGAGTTCGAGCCATTCAATTTTTAAAGGCCAAGTTTGAGCCTGGTGGCCGAGTACGAGCCAGTTAAATTTCTAAGGCCAAGTTTGAGCCTGACGGCCGAGTACGAGTCGTTAAATTGTTACAAACCGAGTTCCAATAATCAAAGTTCGAATTTAAAAGGCTGAGTACAAGCCATTATTTTATTAAGGAAACCGAGTACAATGCGTAAAGCAAAAATAAAGCCGAGTTTGACTCTTGAAAAGTACATTAGGGGAACCGAGCACAGCGCTGAAATTGGAAGCTGAAATTGAAAATAAGGGCCGCTCGGCGGGACAGTAGTCCCCCCTAATTAAAACAGGGGCAAGTCCAGACGGCCCCCAGTCCCCCCAATCGAACGCCACCACTCTCTCTTAAGGGAGTCTGTAGTCGGTTCCCCCTGAGAAAGCTGGACGATAAGGTGCTCGGCCCGCTTCGGGAGTAGACGGACTCTACCCCTTTCTCGACGCCCGAAGACTGCCATTCTCCTAGTTAACATCCTTCTTGGAGGACTGAATTGTGAAAGGAATTCTGGATCCCATCTCCCACTTACATCCTTTTTGGTAGCTATTGCGCTCAAAAAAGGATGTTAACTGGGAGATAGGAACGTAAACCCCTGGTGGCATTGTGGAAGTATTCGGGGCGAAGATTACTCGGGTCACAGAAGAACGAGCTTGGTAGATCAAGAAGATGAAGAATGAAGAAGGGAAGCAAATGAGCAATCCTATTTATAAGGAGGAAAGGACGGTGAAAGGAGTAATGGCGCGCGGGGAATAGACGAATGGAAAGAACGAATATTCATTGGAAAATGACACATCGAAAAGCATAAATCTTGGAACTCTACAAGAAGCAGTAAATACGCGAGTTTTCCAAAGCGTATAATGCGTGAGCGCATGCATAAGGCGTGAAACATGTGTTTCATCATCGTCCATTTTTAACTTAGACGGTTGATTACCTCGGTCCTAACCGAGGATTTGCTTAAACGGGCCAAACACAAGTGTATCTCGGCCAAACAAGAGGCTACAAGGAAGAAGGAAAGACAGCAAAATCGTAACAGTTTTCATTAAATAAAGCCAAATTACAGGGGTACAAGCCCAGTACAGGGGATAAAGAAAAACAAAAAGCTAAGTTACTCCCCCCTATGACTCTCCTCGGCCTCAAGGTGACCCTCGGGAGAATCCCCCACCACGTCTACCTCTTCTTCCTCCTCAGGAATGATGGGGACAAGTTCCCCATTCACCACCTCCTTATTTACATCGGCTCCCGAAAGATCAACGCTAGGGGCTAAAACCTCAACTTGGGCAATGGCCTTGTCAAAACCTTTTCGATGCTCGATGATAATACAGCTGGTGGCCTCTTTACATCCTCCTGGAGCTCCATCCTAGCCTTGGTCTCAGCCTCCAAGGCAGCCTTAAGTCGTTCAATTTCAGCCTGAGCCTCTTTGAGCTTTTCCTCAGCACGAGCCTTGTCCTCTTCAACCCGAGCTTTGCCTTCCTCAGCCGATTTTGCTCAGGAATCCAGCTCGGAGTTCCGAGTATTAATCTCGGTAAGGGAGGCAGTCAGGTGTTCGTTGCCGTGGGCCTACTCCTCGCGTTCAGAGGAAATCCGGGTGAGATCCCCCTTCAGCCTCTCAATTGCAGCAAATTCAGATTCCAACTGTTGGGACTTCCTCTCGGTCTCCGTTAACTCTCGGCTACAGAAACGAGCCGTTAAACTCTAAAGGCCAAGTCTGAGCCTCCTGGCCGAGTTTTGGCCAAAATAGCCGAGTTCGAGCTATCGAGTTATTAAGGCCAAGTTTGAGCCGCGAAATTATTGAAATCAAATGCGAAATTATTGAAATCAAATACGAATATCAAGAAAGAACAAAGTTTGTGTGGCCGAAGAATAAGCTCGGTTTCATACTTATCAGCTCCTTCGCTTATTCAAGCTCGGAGCTCGGGGGGCTTGTGTACTGGCCGAGAATGTAATCCCGAGGACTTGCCTATACCTCGGGTTGACCGAGCTTACCCCGGCTATGGGCCTTATCCCAAACTCCTCCAAGGTCGAGGACATATCAGCACACCGGGCCAGCCGAGGATAAGTACTCGGACTCGCCCCGCCAGGGAAGGACATCTCGGTCCCTCACGGATCAGTCATAAATGACTGATCCGAATATCACTCCGCATAATCAGGGACCTGATCCTAATATCTCTCCGTATATCTCGGAGCTTGATCCTGAAAGATCTCTATAAATAGGGGGCTTACCCCCTCATTCAGAACTACGTTTGCTTTGATTCCCATTTGGATACGTAGGAGCAGAATCCACATTCTGTCAAGCACAATCCAAAAACACCCCACTAAACCTAGTTCGGCCGAGTATCTCTCATCCGAGATATTTGGACGGAACATGGTGTTTCCGGTGAATTGTGTTACTCGTATGTGTAATCGGGACGGAAACGGAACGGTGGATGTGTAAGGATGGATGGTGGCAGATTTGTGGATGTTGTTGGACAGCGTGCTGAGGTTTTTGGCAGTAGCGTGGATGAGACACCCTGTTGTGCCCCGGTATTTTATTAGCTTAAAACCTTATTAATTAATTCCTTAATCACATGCGTAGCATGAAAAGTACGTAAAAATTAAAACTTTATTTAAACAATCATATAACTTCTCCAAATTAAACACACCAAGGTTGTAATATATAAATACACACCTGTTTATTTATTACATTACCAAAACACTGTTGAGGGAATCCTCTCAGTAGGATCCCTCACAGGCATAAACTTAAAATAAAAGCCATACTTAGCGGAAACATATAAAAATACTCATTCTTAGACACACTGGCCATACTATATATACTCTACTCGCCATGGATCACAGCTCGACCTCCATCTTCTGGTTCATAAGGAGTTCCATCCAACTCCTCAGCAACCTCCGTTCCATACAGAGCTCCGCCCAGCTCCTCAGCAACATAATCCTTCATCGGGTCTTCTAATGTAAGTTAAGTAACCCACAATAATACAGAAACATAGGGGATAAGAAACAGTTCTATCATCATAAAGCGGAAAAGAGTCATAGTAAATCAGACAGTAATTGTCACAGACAAACAACACGCATAACTAACAGATCACCCTCAAGTTAATATATCATCCTTGGTCGCGCTGTCGCGCACGCGCCAAAAAGAACGAGCAGTTTATAAAAATATGTAGTTTAGGGCGACAACTCGGATGTCGTCTCACAAGGACTCTTGACTTGCTATTTACCACAAAAATCATTTTTTTGGGGGGGTGGTGGTTTGAATTGCAATTGGAAAACAATGCAAAAACAGAACAATAAAATAGAGCAGTTGAAAAGATTATCAAGTAGCAAAGCACGATTAATCTACTGTTCTCGAATCCCCAACTATCATCGGTTTGTGTAATTTCCAAGCCCTAAGCAAATTCTAATCCCCTTTCGGTTGTAGCAACAATTAACAACGAAATCGCTACTACGGATATATGTTCCTATTCCCGAATTAACAACCGGGGTTAAGCCCTCATGAACTAACGAACATGAACGAACACACGCGAAGTAACAAACGCGATTAAGTATAGGAACATAACATCACCGAAATGAATCAACACAACACTATACACTCCTGAATTAACAAACAGAAATGTATAATATGGTATTAAAAAGGGAAAAGCAATTAAAATAGGAATTACAAAACCTCAAGTGTAGTGGAATTCGATTACAGTAGACTAATCTAGAAAATTAGTTCTCCATAAAGAAAACGAAACACATAGAAAAATGTAAAAACTATGGAGAAGCAAAAGTTCTTCCAATCTGTCCAGAACAGCCTTTTATAATTATTCAGAAATTTAGCCCACTTGCGAGGCGAACCCTCATTCGCGAGGCGAATGTCATGAAGAGTCAGCAACGTTTGGTCTTCTCGCGGGGCGAAGTACTTCTCGCGTGGCGAGGAATGGAACAGTCATGGCTTCTGGCCTTCAGTCTCACGAGGCGAGGTGTTGTTCGCGGGGCGAACCAGAGAGTATGATATTTTTACTGTTTTGCTGGCTTTCAGGTTCGCGAGGCGAGAAAACTCTCGCGAGGCGAATCCCCTGTTTCTTTATTCCCTCAACTTCTACTTAACCTGAAAACAAAGAAACAACTATAAGTGCTTTATTTGACTCAAAACTGGCTAAATTAACCTAAAACTACTTTAGAGACTCAAAACCTTGCTTAAGGACAATCTAATCTAATTTGGGTGAAAATAGGATATAATTTGCACAAAACCCTGGTCATACTAGCCATAAAACTAGATGAGCCAGAGGCTTATCAAAATACCCCAAACTTAAACCTTGCTTGTCCCCAAGCTAACTAAAACTCAAAAATCAAAAAGACTCAAGACCTGGCAAGCTTAAAAGATTTAATCAACCTTGCACAAATTCAAGCAGTTTCATCAAAACCGTTTTCTTCAATGTCCCCCCCTTTCAAGCAATGCAATCCCCACAATCATTCATTCTAAACAATTGAGAATTTCATCATTCAAACAATCATTAATCTAAGCAGGGAATCCAAGTTACACACAAGAGGGAGATCACCAAATTCAAACAACTGCCTTCCTCACAAGGGCATTTAGTGTTCACTCAATCGCTCAGTTTGTGTCAGGCTATCAACATTGCACTCAATTTCACTTTTCAAGAACACTTCCCATAAATTTGATTTTCATCTCCAAATGATTCCCACAGAAAACATGCATGCAACATCAAAAGGTCTTTTATGGTTGTAATGGGGCCTGGCTAAGGGTAGGATATACAAAGGAACTAGGCTGAAGACCCTAGGAACTAAGAGAGCATGAGCTTTTTGCACTTTGAATTTAAACTCAAGTTCTTTTTTTCATTTTTCACTTGCCTTGGGTGACTACAACCTTTTTATTTTTTTAACACTTTTTATTTTTATTGTTTTTCTCTTTTTTTTTTTGGCCCTTGGCTCCAACCTTTTTATTATATATTTTTTTTCTCTCAATCCCAAACAACACATTACACCTTGCAGCCACCCCAAACTTAGTTCCTTACACCCATTCTCTTTCTAAGATTCCATGCTCTCCTAATCCTAAGATCGGGTTAACATGGTTTTCCAGATTTTGAGCTCATAACACAGGGTTATCAAGAAATAATAGGCAAATCAGGCTCAATGGGGCTAACAAAGGAACATGCATTAGGAATTGGTTATTTTAGGCTAAGTAGTTATTTACAAAGAAAATACCTAAATCATCTGAAGCAAACACATGATCATGCAAACCATAAAGAGATTCAAGCAAATTCAGGAAAGTGCAACTTGAAAGTGATTCTCACAGTCAAAAACATGTTGGAGGCTCAAAACCTCACCTGGACATTCATGCAAATTGTTTAACAGAGATTCTATCCCTAGTGTGTGCTTCCTATCACCCCAAACTTATCATAAATCATGCCATCATAACAAAATCTCAAGGTTCAGTTTTCACTCACATGGGGATCACTTTTCAAAAACAAATTTTTTTAAAGAAACCCATTGTTCAACCTAGGGGGAATCATCACATCAGTCATGCAATCAATCTGTGCAAAATCATCAAAATGAATCAAACTTGCCAACATAAGACTTAACACAATTTATTCAAGAGCTAAAAGAAAAAAACAAGACAAAACAAAACCACAACTAGTTCCCTCCCCCACACTTAAAACATGCATTGTCTCCAATGAAACAACATAAATATAAAAGCAGAGTGAGGGAAAGGAAAGGGTACTCCCTGATCAAGTGTCAGTGTAGGTGGGAGCTTCCGCCTGGATCCCATTGCATGTAGCATAAAACCAAGGAGATAGAGTTCTTTTCATGGTCCCATAACTTACATCCTTGATATATGAGTGAGCACTTGACAATGATGGTGACCTTGCCCAATGCGGCGGACCCATCACTTCCTCTTTGTGCAAAGATGACCGCTTTCTCAACAAAGTCCTCCCAATAAAATTGGGATTCAACCCCTTGAACTGGCCATGGTGCAAAATCCAGTCCTTCTGGTGGTTTCGCAGGGGGAGGTGGCAGATAGGTAGGGAGGGTCTCCGGCGCTGCTTCATCTTCTGTATGTTCCTCATTCACTGCACTGACAAATCTATCACCTGCTAAACAAGCAGCAATCTCAGCACACACCACACAATGGTTAGTGTTAGTACAATCAGGACATGAAGAAATATCATCAAAGCCAGAAATAAATGGAAAATCAAGAACAAGGTCCTCATGGGTGTCATCAATAGTCTCAGAAAGCAGCTCTATATGGAAAACGAAGTGCTTTTCCAATGGTTGTTTCACAGCATCAAAGATGTTAAACTTTGCCACAATATCACCAAACTCCATAGACTTGGTCCCATCATCAACATCAATCTTAGTCTTAGCTGTCTTCATGAATGGTCTGCCCAGGATGATTGGTGATCTACTGGAATTTGTCTCTCCTGCCATGTCCAGTATGTAGAAGTCAGCAGGGAAGATCAGCTCATCAACTTGCACCAGCACATCTTCTACCATTCCCATGGGGCGGGCACTGGTCCTGTTGGCCAACTGGATAGTGATACCTGTATACTGCAAGGGCCCAAGGTCAAGGTTATTGAAAATAAAAGTGGGCATGACATTTATGGAGGCTCCCAAATCCAGCATGCAATTTTCAAATCTTCTATCCCCAATAGTGCATGGAATAGTAAAAGTGCCCGGATCCTTGCACTTCTGTGGTAGGGCCTGAGTGGGTGCTGAAACAGTAACTCTATCCAGTGCGAGGCTTAGACTGGATAAGAGCTGAAACATTTCTTCCCAAATTCGCTCTCTCATTACTCTTCAACTTCCTCTTGTTGGTGCAGAGATCCTTCAGAAATTTGGCATACTTAGGCACCTGCTTGATCACATCTAGAAGGGGAATATTCACAGCTACCTTTCTGAACACATCTAAAATTTCCCTCTCCTTGTCTTCTGTTGTGACACCGGCAAGTGTACCGGGTCGTCGCAAGTAATAAAAAGAAACACGGTAAGTAATTACCGAGGTCGAACTCAGGGATTGGGCTACCAATTCGACTAATCCGCGGGAAATCAGATATGTTCGGTCAAGTTACAGAAAGTGGTGGTTGAGAGAGAGAAGAGAGAATGGAATTGAAATTCAATTAACAAATCTAATTAAATAATTATCTAAAAATATGAAAACTAAAATGTCCAAGGTCACAAATCCACCTACCCAATATGTATTCCCAAATGATGATGAATTCCTCCCTAAGTTCAATTACAATGTCAACCGGGACCCCTAAATTCTCCTAAATCCACTCTCGTGCTCATTAGGACGTATTCGACGATTGGATTAATTACTTACTAGGTCTCATAATCCTAATCTCGAATTCTGTTAATTCTTGTTCCCTATAAGGTCGCACCGATCTCCTACTCACTCTCGTGCAATATTCGATCGATGATCCTAATTCAAGTTCTAAACGTGAATCGCTGACTAAGCCTCATCAACGTTAACAAGTCAATCACGCAACACATATGATCAACACAATCAAATCAGAATTAGAAAACATTTATGATCCCGATTCAAGTTCTGAAACGCGAATCGCCGTTAGGCCTCAAACACGTTTAACTGATTAATCACGCAAAACATATGATCAAACATTCAAATCAGAATCGGAAAACAAGAGTTGAATTAAAGGAGAAAGACATACATCATATCGGATTTACATCGCCATGGGTGGCTTCATCGTTCCCTCGGACGATGGGATTAGTTCCTCATGCTCATAGACAAGCAATCGGACGTAACCTCCATAAGAAAAAGGGAGACGCAGCTCCAAAAAAGAAAAGAAACTACCCTAAATGCTATTCTAAACAGTGGAAAACTACTAGGATTCGCGACCCTCCCAAAGCCCTACAGCCTCCTAAAGTTCCCCCCCTCCTAATCTGATCTGCAACAGCCTTTAAATAGGATTCCTGATCTGCGCTCGTTCGCGAGGCGAGCAGCCTCTCGCGAGGCGAGAATTAAAATTGGCGCGCTTTCAATTTAAACTCTCGCGAGGCGAAAGTGTGTTCGCGGGGCGAGTCTTCAATTCTAGGCTGTGACCTTCATCACGGCTGGGCCGTGATGGTCTCTGACTTCCAAGTCTTCATTCTCTCGCGAGGCGAGTTTCCTCTCGCGGGGCGAGTCTTCAAACCTTAAACTGCCACGGGCATGGTATTCATCACGGCCAAGCCGTGATGCTCTCTGTCTTGCAGGTCTTCATGATTCGCGGGGCGAGACACATCTCGCGTGGCGAGACTGAAGTGATGACTTTTGCTGCTTTGTTGACTTTCAGGCTCGCGGGGCGAGAATATACTCGCGAGGCGAGTGTCTCCAGACTTGCAATTTCCACTTCTTTTCGAATTTTCTTGACTCCCGGAGCTTCACTTATTTAAACTGAAACAACAAAAGCACCCACAAGCGTAATTCTATTCAAAATAACCTAAAAACTACACAAAATACGCAAAATGAGTCAAAGTCCAACTTAGGAACGAAACAAGGCAAATTTGGGCGAAAACGAGAGTGAACTCGAATAAATAGGCACATGAACCCTAGTTCATCTAGTCATAAAACTAGATAAGCCAGAGGCTTATCAAAATACCCCAAACTTAAACCTTGCTTGTCCCCAAGCAAGCTTAAAACTCAAAAACGACTCAAGACTTGGCAAGCCTAAAGGAATCAATCGATTTCGCACAAATTTAATGCAACTTTACAAAACAGTTTTTCTCCAATGATCTCCCCCCTACATCAATGTAATCCCCACATTCATTTACTTTAAACCATTGAGAAATTCATCATTCATGCAATCATTAGTCTAAGTTGAGGATCAGGGTCACACACAAAAGGAAGATTACCATTTTCAAACAACTGCCTTCCTCACAAGGGTATGTAAAATTTCACTCATTCGCTCAAATTCGTCTAGGCTTTCAACTTTTTCACTCAATTTCACTTATCAAGAGCACTTCCCATGAATTTGATTTTCATCTCAAAAGTAGTTCCCACGAAAACATGTATGCAACATCAGAAGGTCTTTTAAAGGTTGTAATGGGGCCTGGCTCAGGGTATGATAATGAAGGATATTTAGGCTTAAGTCCCTAGGACTAAGAGAGCATGAGCATTTTGACACTTTTTCCACTCAAATTCCTTTTTCCATTTTTTCATTTGTCTCGGGTGACTACAGCCTTTTCCTTGCTAATCTTTTTGTTCTGCCCCTTTTCCTTTTTTTATTTTTTTTCGCCTTGGGTTTCAACCTTTATTTTCTTTTTCTCACCCCAATATGACACACCTCCTTGTAGCCACCCCCAAACTTAGTTTCTCACAACCTTTCTCTTGCTCATTTCCATGCTCTCCTAATCCTAAGATTGGGTTAACATGGTTTTTCGGATTTTGGCTCGTAATGTAGGGTCATCAAGAAACAAAAAGTCAATTGGGCTCAATTTGGCTAACTAGGGAACATGCATTAGGGATGGTCCTTTTTAGGCCAAGTGGTTATTCAAAGAAAATTGCCTAAATCATTTGATGCAACACATAAACATGCAAACCATATAGAGATTCAAGCAAATTCGGGAAAGTGCAACTTAACAGTGATTCACACATTCAAAAACAGAGTTGGAGGCTCAAATCCTCACCTGGACATTTTGCAAATTGTTTGACCGAGATACGATTCCTAGTGTGTGCACCCCCCTCACCCCAAACTTATCATAAATCAAATAATCACAACAAAGTTCTCAAAATTCAGTTTTCAATTTTTAAGTAGGGATAAGCTTTTCTATTTTCAGAACTTAGGGGAAATCATCAATGGTCAAATAATTCATGCAATCAATCTACGCTCAATCTAATTAAAATCCAACAAGCTTGCCGACACGACATTCATACAACAACTCTTGATCTTCTCAAATTATTCAAGAGTGACAAACAAAAACAAAAACATAAACAAAACAAAAGTTAAGAGAAGAGAGGGATACCTAGCTTGGGTTGCCTCCCAAGTAGCGCTTGTTTAACGTCCCGAGCCTGACTTATTAAGAAGCATCCACCTGGATCCCATAGTCTGTGGTACAGAGGCCAAGGGACGCTCATCATGTGAGATTCTCCACCCGGATCAAATGGTAATTGGAGTGGAGATTGTAGCAGCAATATGACTTTATCATCAACTCCACTCAGCCAGTGTATGAAAACTCCATTGACCTTTGTTATTATGAATTCACTTCCTCTCGGGTCAAATGGTGTTTTCTCGAGGAAGTGTGCCAGACGAGTGGGAGGGTCTAACTTACCCATGTCCACACATGCATGTAAGCCAACATAGTTATCCAATGCATAAATTTTCGGTTGCTTGGCAAGCAGTGTGGAATCCACTACCACTTCGTCTTCATTTTGATCTATCCCCAAAACCAGATTTTCTTCAAATTGGGCTTCATGTGACCTTTGTACTAACTGCTTGTAAATCTCCTCGACTTGCGTTTTGAAATTCTGCATCACAGTTTCGATACTGTCACAGTTGGCTCTTGCCTTGGCCTCAGAGGTGGATAGCTCCTGGGAATATTGTTCTAGAGCAGCTCTCAACGGTGTTTGCTCATTCCATTCCCATTCCTCCTCATGCTTCATGATTATACTATAAGCTTGTGCATGAAGGCAATTACGTCCCCAGCGCCAGTGATCTCCCAGGGATATATTAGGCCCAAAGTCATATTTTGTAACACCGTCCAAGGCTGGAAAATAAACAGTCTCCATGATTCGCAGTCCGCCTTGAAAGAGTACTGATGAGCCTCTGTTTGACTGGTTTTATAACTAGTAAAGACCTCGGCTTTGTGCTAATTTTATATCATTTTCACCCAAATTAGACTTGATTGTCCTTAAGTAGTATTTTGAGTCTGTAAAGTGTTTTTAAGTTAATTTAGTTGATTTAGAGTTAAATAAAATACTTATTATATTTTCTTATTTTCAGGTTAATAAAAGGAATAAATCTGGAGTCTTTCGCCCCGTGGGAAGGCTGTTCGCCCCGCGAACCAGAAGGTGACTGTTCCTGAAATTGCAAAACTTTCTGTCTCGCCCCGCGAAGAAGGACTCGCCTCGCGAGTACATGGAAGTCAGAGAGCATCACGGTTTGGGCATGTGAAAGGTCACGGGCGTTACAGTTTGGGAATTTGAAGAGTTCGCCTCGCGAAGATATTCTCGCCTCGCGAGAAGACCAAGAGTTGCAGACCTTTCGTGTTATTCGCCTCGCGAGCTGTGCTTCGCCTCGCGAGTACTCTGACTCCAGAAACGTGTATATAAGACAATCTTAGGCAGAATGAAGAGTTAGTCATAGTTAGTCAGAGTTAGCCAGTTTTGGCTAGTCTTTGATAGTCAATAGTAGTAGTTTATTTTCCTTTCTTTTCTTTTGTGTTTAAGTCTGTAATGGAGAACTAGTCTCCTTGATTAATCTACTGGGATTGGTTTCCATTTACATTTGAGGTTCTGTATTTTCTGTTTTTATTGCTTTTCTCTTTTCAATGCAATGCTATATGTTTCTGTTTGTTATTTCAGGAATGTATAGTGTTGTATTGATTCATTTCGGTGATGTTATGTTTCTATATATAATCGCGTTTGTTATTTCGCGTGTGTTCATTCATGTTCGTTTGTTCATGAGGGCTTAATCCCATTTGTTATTTCGGGAATAGGAACATGCATCCGTAGTAGTGATTGCGTTGTTAATTGTTGCTACAACCGGGAGGGGATTAGAATAGGACTTGGATTTATTTGAACCAATGATAGTGGGAAACCAAGAACAGTAGGTTAATCATTCTTTAGTTATTTGTTAATCTCTTGACTGCTCTGTTTTCTTGCTTTGTTTTCTGTTTTGTTTCTTTATTTTATTTCAATCTCAAAACCCCCAAAACTAACTTTTGATTTTCTGTTAATAACAACAACAACTAAAAAGTCCTTGAGAGACGATATCCGAGTTGTCGCTCTATACTACATTATTTTAATAATGGCTCGTTCTTTTTGGCGCGTGGCGCACGCCGCGTTCGAAAATTGGCGCCGTTGTTGGGGACTCGGTTTGTTGTTATTAGCAGAAAAAAAAATATAAATTCTTTGCTAATTAGTTTTGTCTGCATTGTCTGGTTGTGAATTTTGCCCCATGGATAATTATATGCGAAATTATGTGCCTAATGTTTATTACGAGCAACCATGCATGTATTATCCTAATTTTAGTGAGCCACCACCATACTATCCTAGCCAAGTGACCACCTCTGCACCTTCCGAACCTTCACAGAGCACCTTGGATGAGATTGTTTCAATGCTACAACAAATGGAAGAGAACAATCAACGGTGGGCACAACAAAATCTCGAATTTCAACGGATGATAGAGGAAAATCAACAGAAGATGGAGGCTGAATACCAGAGGGACCAAGCTGAATCTCGGAAGTTGTGGGCTCTAATTGATCAAGTTACCGCCAACTCGGCTGCAATGCTAACTCCACAGCCCCTTGAAGAACCTACAGAGGCACAAGTTATTCTTGAAAATATTTCTGATGATAATTCTGATAATATTTCTGTTGATGATGAATTGTGTGCTGAACCCCCTGATTCTAATGATTGTTATTGTGATGGCAGTGCTGCTTTGTGTATATTCTGTTATGCAGCTTTATACTGTTCAGGAAACACAGAAAATGAGCATCAGGAGGATCAGGAGAACATTTGCTCCACCGTGCTTGAGGATAAAGAAGAAGCTGTGGTCTTAGATGCATGTGTTGAGAGTAATGGGGTGGATGAATTAATTGCTGAATTTCCAGACATTGTAGATTTTTCTGATTCATTTTATTGTGATATATGTACTGACTCTACTAACACTAACCTTTGTGTGGTGTGTGCTGAAATTTCTGCATGTATAGCAGGTGATAAATTTGTTAGTGCAGTGAATGAAGAAGAGGCAGAAGATGAAGCAGCACCAGTAACCCCAGCTAACTGTTTGCCACCTCCCCCTGTGGAACCAAAAGTTATGGAGTTTAAACCCTTGGATTTTGCACCATGGCCGTTCCAAGAGGTTGAGCCCCACTTCTATTGGGGAGACTTTGTAGATAAAGAGGTCAGCTGTGACCCGAAGGGGAGTGAGAAGTCCGTCGCACTCGGCGAAGTTACCATAATTGTCAAGTGCTCACCCCCACATCAAGGCTGCAAGTCATGGAAGCATGGAATGAACTTCTACTCTTTGTTCATCGCTTGGGCATTATGCTACAGACAATGGGATCCTGGTGGAAACGCCCTTAATGAGTTTTCTTAACCCTTTCTTCTTTTTAATTTTCTTTTCCTTGCTTTATTTCTGTTTTGTTTTGAATAAAGCTCCTGAATAATTTGAGAAGCTCGGGGAGTTGTGTCGAGTCTTTTGTTGGCAAGTTTATTGGATTTTATTGATTTTGCATAGATTGATTGCATAATATGTTTGGACTGTTTCCCCTAGATTTTGAATTTTTTTTGAAAAATGATCCCCATGTGATTGAAAACTGAACTTTGAGATTTTATTATGATGGCATGATGTATGATAAGTTTGGGGTGATAGGAAGCACACACTAGGGATAGAATCTCTTTCAAATAATTTGCAAAAATGTCCAGGTGAGGTTTTTGAGCCTCCAACATGTTTTAAACTGTGTGAAAATCACTTTTTAAGTCGCACTTTCCTGAATTTGCTTGAATCTCTTTTTGGTTTGCATGATTATATGTTTGCTTCAGATGATTTAGGCATTTTCTTTGTAAATAGCTACTTGGCCTAAAATAACCAATTCCTAATGCATGTTCCTTAGTTAGCCCCATTGAGCCTATTAGCCTGTTAATTCTTGATAACCTAATGTTATAAGCCCAAAAATCGGGAAAACCATGTTAACCCGATCTTAGGATTAGGAGAGCATGGAATCTTAGAATGGGTGCAAGAAACTAAAGTTTGGGGTGGCTGCAAGGTGTAATGTGTTGTTTGGGATTGAGAAAAAAAAATTGGAAAAAAAAAAGAAATAGAAAAAAAAATGAAAAAAATAAAAGTGCAAAAAAAAAATTCAAAAATTCAAAAAGACTGTTTGAATAAAAAGGCTGTAGCCACCCAGAAGCATAAAGAAAAAAATGAGAAAAGGAACTTGAGTTAATTTCAAAGTGTAAAAAAAAAAGTGTTCATGCTCTCTTAGTTCCTAGGGTCTTCAGCCTAGTTCCTTTGTATATCCTACCCTTAGCCAGGCCCCATTACAACCCATAAAAGACCTTTTGATGTTGCTTGCATATTTTCTGTGGGGACCATTTTGAGATGAAAATCAAATTTATGGGAAGTGCTCTTAAAAGTGAAAATTGAGTGAAATGTTAGCCTGACAAACTGAGCGAATGAGTGAACACAAATTTCCCTTGTGAGGAAGGCAGTTGTTTGAATTTGGTGATCTCTCTTTTGTGTGTAACTTAGATCCCCTGCTTAGATTAATGATTGTTTGAATGATGAATTTCTCAATTGTTTAGAATAGATGATTGTGGGGATTACTTTGCTTGAAAGGGGGGAACACTGAAGGAAAAATCATTTTGTTGAATTTCTTGAAATCTGTGTACAGTTGATTGAATCCTTAAGCTTGCCATGTTTTGCCAGGTCTTGAGTCTTTTTAAGTTTTTGAGTTTTAGTTTGCTTGAGGACAAGCAAAGTTTAAGTTTGGGGTATTTTGATGAGCCTCTGTTTGACTGGTTTTATAACTAGTAAAGACCTCGGCTTTGTGCTAATTTTATATCATTTTCACCCAAATTAGACTTGATTGTCCTTAAGTAGTATTTTGAGTCTGTAAAGTGTTTTTAAGTTAATTTAGTTGATTTAGAGTTAAATAAAATACTTATTATATTTTCTTATTTTCAGGTTAATAAAAGGAATAAATCTGGAGTCTTTCGCCCCGTGAGAAGGCTGTTCGCCCCGCGAACCAGAAGGTGACTGTTCTCGAAATTGCAAAACTTTCTGTCTCGCCCACAAGAAGGGACTCGCCTCGCGAGTACCTGGAAGTCAGAGAGCATCACGGTTTGGGCATGTGAAAGGTCACGGGCGTTACAGTTTGGGAATTTGAAGAGTTCGCCTCGCGAAGATATTCTCGCCTCGCGAGAAGACCAAGAGTTGCAGACCTTTCGTGTTATTCGCCTCGCGAGCTGTGCTTCGCCTCGCGAGTACTCTGACTCCAGAAACGTGTATATAAGACAATCTTAGGCAGAATGAAGAGTTAGTCATAGTTAGTCAGAGTTAGCCAGTTTTGGCTAGTCTTTGATAGTCAATAGTAGTAGTTTATTTTCCTTTCTTTTCTTTTGTGTTTAAGTCTGTAATGGAGAACTAGTCTCCTTGATTAATCTACTGGGATTGGTTTCCATTTACATTTGAGGTTCTGTATTTTCTGTTTTTATTGCTTTTCTCTTTTCAATGCAATGCTATATGTTTCTGTTTGTTATTTCAGGAATGTATAGTGTTGTATTGATTCATTTCGGTGATGTTATGTTTCTATATATAATCGCGTTTGTTATTTCGCGTGTGTTCATTCATGTTCGTTTGTTCATGAGGGCTTAATCCCGTTTGTTATTTCGGGAATAGGAACATGCATCCGTAGTAGTGATTGTGTTGTTAATTGTTGCTACAACCGGGATGGGATTAGAATAGGACTTGGATTTATTTGAACCAATGATAGTGGGAAACCAAGAACAGTAGGTTAATCGTTCTTTAGTTATTTGTTAATCTCTTGACTGCTCTGTTTTCTTGCTTTGTTTTCTGTTTTGTTTCTTTATTTTATTTCAATCTCAAAACCCCCAAAACTAACTTTTGATTTTCTGTTAATAACAACAACAACTAAAGAGTCCTTGAGAGACGATATCCGAGTTGTCGCTCTATACTACATTATTTTAATAATGGCTCGTTCTTTTTGGCGCGTGGCGACAGCGCGTTCGAAAATTGGCGCCGTTGCCGGGGACTCTGGTTTGTTGTTATTAGCAGAAAAAAAAAAATTCTTTGCTAATTAGTTTTGTCTGCATTGTCTGGTTGTGAATTTTGCCCCATGGATAATTATATGCGAAATTATGTGCCTAATGTTTATTACGAGCAACCATGCATGTATTATCCTAATTTTAGTGAGCCACCACCATACTATCCTAGCCAAGTGACCACCTCTGCACCTTCCGAACCTTCACAGAGCACCTTGGATGAGATTGTTTCAATGCTACAACAAATGGAAGAGAACAATCAACGGTGGGCACAACAAAATCTCGAATTTCAACGGATGATAGAGGAAAATCAACAGAAGATGGAGGCTGAATACCAGAGGGACCAAGCTGAATCTCGGAAGTTGTGGGCTCTAATTGATCAAGTTACCGCCAACTCGGCTGCAATGCTAACTCCACAGCCCCTTGAAGAACCTACAGAGGCACAAGTTATTCTTGAAAATATTTCTGATGATAATTCTGATAATATTTCTATTGATGATGAATTGTGTGCTGAACCCCCTGATTCTAATGATTGTTATTGTGATGGCAGTGCTGCTTTGTGCATATTCTGTTATGCAGCTTTATACTGTTCAGGAAACACAGAAAATGAGCATCAGGAGGATCAGGAGAACATTTGCTCCACCGTGCTTGAGGATAAAGAAGAAGCTGTGGTCTTAGATGCATGTGTTGAGAGTAATGGGGTGGATGAATTAATTGCTGAATTTCCAGACATTGTAGATTTTTCTGATTCATTTTATTGTGATATATGTACTGACTCTACTAACACTAACCTTTGTGTGGTGTGTGCTGAAATTTCTGCATGTATAGCAGGTGATAAATTTGTTAGTGCAGTGAATGAAGAAGAGGCAGAAGATGAAGCAGCACCAGTAACCCCAGCTAACTGTTTGCCACCTCCCCCTGTGGAACCAAAAGTTATGGAGTTTAAACCCTTGGATTTTGCACCATGGCCGTTCCAAGAGGTTGAGCCCCACTTCTATTGGGGAGACTTTGTAGATAAAGAGGTCAGCTGTGACCCGAAGGGGAGTGAGAAGTCCGTCGCACTCGGCGAAGTTACCATAATTGTCAAGTGCTCACCCCCACATCAAGGCTGCAAGTCATGGAAGCATGGAATGAACTTCTACTCTTTGTTCATCGCTTGGGCATTATGCTACAGACAATGGGATCCTGGTGGAAACGCCCTTAATGAGTTTTCTTAACCCTTTCTTCTTTTTAATTTTCTTTTCCTTGCTTTATTTCTGTTTTGTTTTGAATAAAGCTCCTGAATAATTTGAGAAGCTCAGGAGTTGTGTCGAGTCTTTTGTTGGCAAGTTTATTGGATTTTATTGATTTTGCATAGATTGATTGCATAATATGTTTGGACTGTTTCCCCCTAGATTTTGAAATTTTTTTGAAAAATGATCCCCATGTGACTGAAAACTGAACTTTGAGATTTTATTATGATGGCATGATGTATGATAAGTTTGGGGTGATAGGAAGCACACACTAGGGATAGAATCTCTTTCAAATAATTTGCAAAAATGTCCAGGTGAGGTTTTTGAGCCTCCAACATGTTTTAAACTGTGTGAAAATCACTTTTTAAGTCGCACTTTACTGAATTTGCTTGAATCTCTTTTTGGTTTGCATGATTATATGTTTGCTTCAGATGATTTAGGCATTTTCTTTGTAAATAGCTACTTGGCCTAAAATAACCAATTCCTAATGCATGTTCCTTAGTTAGCCCCATTGAGCCTATTAGCCTGTTAATTCTTGATAACCTAATGTTATAAGCCCAAAAATCGGGAAAACCATGTTAACCCGATCTTAGGATTAGGAGAGCATGGAATCTTAGAATGGGTGCAAGAAACTAAAGTTTGGGGTGGCTGCAAGGTGTAATGTGTTGTTTGGGATTGAGAAAAAAAAATTGGAAAAAAAAAAAGAAATAGAAAAAAAAAATGAAAAAAATAAAAGTGCAAAAAAAAATTTTCAAAAATTCAAAAAGACTGTTTGGATAAAAAGGCTGTAGCCACCCAGAAGCATAAAGAAAAAAATGAGAAAAGGAACTTGAGTTAATTTCAAAGTGTAAAAAAAAAAGTGTTCATGCTCTCTTAGTTCCTAGGGTCTTCAGCCTAGTTCCTTTGTATATCCTACCCTTAGCCAGGCCCCATTACAACCCATAAAAGACCTTTTGATGTTGCTTGCATATTTTCTGTGGGGACCATTTTGAGATGAAAATCAAATTTATGGGAAGTGCTCTTAAAAGTGAAAATTGAGTGAAATGTTAGCCTGACAAACTGAGCGAATGAGTGAACACAAATTTCCCTTGTGAGGAAGGCAGTTGTTTGAATTTGGTGATCTCTCTTTTGTGTGTAACTTAGATCCCCTGCTTAGATTAATGATTGTTTGAATGATGAATTTCTCAATTGTTTAGAATAGATGATTGTGGGGATTACTTTGCTTGAAAGGGGGGAACACTGAAGGAAAAATCATTTTGTTGAATTTCTTGAAATCTGTGTACAGTTGATTGAATCCTTAAGCTTGCCATGTTTTGCCAGGTCTTGAGTCTTTTTAAGTTTTTGAGTTTTAGTTTGCTTGAGGACAAGCAAAGTTTAAGTTTGGGGTATTTTGATGAGCCTCTGTTTGACTGGTTTTATAACTAGTAAAGACCTCGGCTTTGTGCTAATTTTATATCATTTTCACCCAAATTAGACTTGATTGTCCTTAAGTAGTATTTTGAGTCTGTAAAGTGTTTTTAAGTTAATTTAGTTGATTTAGAGTTAAATAAAATACTTATTATATTTTCTTATTTTCAGGTTAATAAAAGGAATAAATCTGGAGTCTTTCGCCCCGCGAGAAGGCTGTTCGTCCCGCGAACCAGAAGGTGACTGTTCCTGAAATTGCAAAACTTTCTGTCTCGCCCCGCGAAGAAGGACTCGCCTCGCGAGTACCTGGAAGTCAGAGAGCATCACGGTTTGGGCATGTGAAAGGTCACGGGCGTTACAGTTTGGGAATTTGAAGAGTTCGCCTCGCGAAGATATTCTCGCCTCGCGAGAAGACCAAGAGTTGCAGACCTTTCGTGTTATTCGCCTCGCGAGCTGTGCTTCGCCTCGCGAGTACTCTGACTCCAGAAACGTGTATATAAGACAATCTTAGGCAGAATGAAGAGTTAGTCATAGTTAGTCAGAGTTAGCCAGTTTTGGCTAGTCTTTGATAGTCAATAGTAGTAGTTTATTTTCCTTTCTTTTCTTTTGTGTTTAAGTCTGTAATGGAGAACTAGTCTCCTTGATTAATCTACTGGGATTGGTTTCCATTTACATTTGAGGTTCTGTATTTTCTGTTTTTATTGCTTTTCTCTTTTCAATGCAATGCTATATGTTTCTGTTTGTTATTTCAGGAATGTATAGTGTTGTATTGATTCATTTCGGTGATGTTATGTTTCTATATATAATCGCGTTTGTTATTTCGCGTGTGTTCATTCATGTTCGTTTGTTCATGAGGGCTTAATCCCGTTTGTTATTTCGGGAATAGGAACATGCATCCGTAGTAGTGATTGTGTTGTTAATTGTTGCTACAACCGGGATGGGATTAGAATAGGACTTGGATTTATTTGAACCAATGATAGTGGGAAACCAAGAACAGTAGGTTAATCGTTCTTTAGTTATTTGTTAATCTCTTGACTGCTCTGTTTTCTTGCTTTGTTTTCTGTTTTGTTTCTTTATTTTATTTCAATCTCAAAACCCCCAAAACTAACTTTTGATTTTCTGTTAATAACAACAACAACTAAAGAGTCCTTGAGAGACGATATCCGAGTTGTCGCTCTATACTACATTATTTTAATAATGGCTCGTTCTTTTTGGCGCGTGGCGACAGCGCGTTCGAAAATTGGCGCCATTGCCGGGGACTCTGGTTTGTTGTTATTAGCAGAAAAAAAAAAATCTTTGCTAATTAGTTTTGTCTGCATTGTCTGGTTGTGAATTTTGCCCCATGGATAATTATATGCGAAATTATGTGCCTAATGTTTATTACGAGCAACCATGCATGTATTATCCTAATTTTAGTGAGCCACCACCATACTATCCTAGCCAAGTGACCACCTCTGCACCTTCCGAACCTTCACAGAGCACCTTGGATGAGATTGTTTCAATGCTACAACAAATGGAAGAGAACAATCAACGGTGGGCACAACAAAATCTCGAATTTCAACGGATGATAGAGGAAAATCAACAGAAGATGGAGGCTGAATACCAGAGGGACCAAGCTGAATCTCGGAAGTTGTGGGCTCTAATTGATCAAGTTACCGCCAACTCGGCTGCAATGCTAACTCCACAGCCCCTTGAAGAACCTACAGAGGCACAAGTTATTCTTGAAAATATTTCTGATGATAATTCTGATAATATTTCTGTTGATGATGAATTGTGTGCTGAACCCCCTGATTCTAATGATTGTTATTGTGATGGCAAGTCTTTTTTGTGTATATTCTCGTTATGCAACTTTATACTGTTCAGAAACACGAAAAATGAGCATCGGGAGGATCAAGGAGAACATTTGCTCCACCGTGCTTGAGGATAAAGAAGAAGCTGTGGTCTTAGATGCATGTGTTGAGAGTAATGGGGTGGATGAATTAATTGCTGAATTTCCAGACATTGTAGATTTTTCTGATTCATTTTATTGTGATATATGTACTGACTCTACTAACACTAACCTTTGTGTGGTGTGTGCTGAAATTTCTGCATGTATAGCAGGTGATAAATTTGTTAGTGCAATGAATGAAGAAGAGGCGTAAGATGAAGCAAAGACCAAGAACCCCACTAACCTGCTTTGCCACCTCCCCTGTGGAACCAAAAGTTATGGAGTTTAAACCCTTGGATTTTGCACCATGGCCGTTCCAAGAGGTTGAGCCCCACTTCTATTGGGGAGACTTTGTAGATAAAGAGGTCACTTGTGGACCCGGGGGGAGTGAGAAGTCCGTCGCACTCGGCGAAGTTACCATAATTGTCAAGTGCTCACCCCCACATCAAGGCTGCAAGTCATGGAAGCATGGAATGAACTTCTACTCTTTGTTCATCGCTTGGGCATTATGCTACAGACAATGGGATCCTGGTGGAACCGCCCTTAATGAGTTTTCTTAACCCTTTCTTCTTTTTAATTTTCTTTTCCTTGCTTTATTTCTGTTTTGTTTTGAATAAAGCTCTGAATAATTTGAGAAGCTCGGGAGTTGTGTCGAGTCTTTTGTTGGCAAGTTTATTGGATTTTATTGATTTTGCATAGATTGATTGCATAATATGTTTGGACCGTTTCCCCTAGATTTTGAAATTTTTTTGAAAAATGATCCCCATGTGACCGAAACCGAACTTTGAGATTTTATTATGATGGCATGATGTATGATAAGTTTGGGGTGATAGGAAGCACACACTAGGGATAGAATCTCTTTCAAATAATTTGCAAAAATGTCCAGGTGAGGTTTTTGAGCCTCCAACATGTTTTAAACTGTGTGAAAATCACTTTTTAAGTCGCACTTTACTGAATTTGCTTGAATCTCTTTTTGGTTTGCATGATTATATGTTTGCTTCAGATGATTTAGGCATTTTCTTTGTAAATAGCTACTTGGCCTAAAATAACCAATTCCTAATGCATGTTCCTTAGTTAGCCCCATTGAGCCTATTAGCCTTGTTAATTCTTGATAACCTAATGTTATAAGCCCAAAATCGGAAAACCAAGTAAACCCTATCTTAGGATTAGGAGAGCATGGAATATTAGAATGGGTGCAAGAAACTAAAGTTTGGGGTGGCTGCAAGGTGTAATGTGTTGTTTGGGATTGAGAAAAAAAAATTGGAAAAAAAAAAAGAAATAGAAAAAAAAATGAAAAAAATAAAAGTGCAAAAAAAAAATTCAAAAATTCAAAAAGACTGTTTGAATAAAAAGGTCTGAGCCACCCAGAAGCATAAAGAAAAAAATGAGAAAAGGAACTTGAGTTAATTTCAAAGTGTAAAAAAAAAGTGTTCATGCTCTCTTAGTTCCTAGGGTCTTCAGCCTAGTTCCTTTGTATATCCTACCCTTAGCCAGGCCCCATTACAACCCATAAAAGACCTTTTGATGTTGCTTGCATATTTTCTGTGGGGACCATTTTGAGATGAAAATCAAATTTATGGGAAGTGTTCTTAAAAGTGAAAATTGAGTGAATTGTTGATAGCCTGACACAAAAACTGAGCGATTGAGTGAACACTAATTTCCCTTGTGAGGAAGGCAGTTGTTTGAATTTGGTGATCTCTCTTTTGTGTATAACTTAGATCCCCTGCTTAGATTAATGATTGTCTGAATGATGAATTTCTCAACTGTTTAGAATAAATGATTGTGGGGATTGCTTTGTTTGAAAGGGGGGAACATTGAAAGAAAAATCATTTTGTTGAATTTCTTGAAATCTGTGTACAGTTGATTGAATCCTTAAGCTTGCCATGTTTTGCCAGGTCTTGAGTCTTTTTAAGTTTTTGAGTTTTAGTTTGCTTGAGGACAAGCAAAGTTTAAGTTTGGGGTATTTTGATGAGCCTCTGTTTGACTGGTTTTATAACTAGTAAAGACCTCGGCTTTGTGCTAATTTTATATCATTTTCACCCAAATTAGACTTGATTGTCCTTAAGTAGTATTTTGAGTCCAGTAAAGTGTTTTTAAGTTAATTTAGTTGATTTAGAGTTAAATAAAATACTTATTATATTTTCTTATTTTCAGGTTAATAAAAGGAATAAATCTGGAGTCTTTCGCCCGCTGAAAGGTCTGTTCGCCCTTCGAACCAGAAGGTGACTATTCCTGAAACTGCAAAACTTTCTGTCTCGCCCCGCGAAGAAGGACTCGCCTCGCGAGTACATGGAAGTCAGAGAGCATCACGGTTTGGGCATGTGAAAGGTCACGGGCGTTACAGTTTGGGAATTTGAAGAGTTCGCCTCGCGAAGATATTCTCGCCTCTCGAGAAGACCAAGAGTTGCAGACCTTTCGTGTTATTCGCCTCGCGAGCTGTGCTTCGCCTCGCGAGTACTCTGACTCCAGAAACGTGTATATAAGACAATCTTAGGCAGAATGAAGAGTTAGTCATAGTTAGTCAGAGTTAGCCAGTTTTGGCTAGTCTTTGATAGTCAATAGTAGTAGTTTATTTTCCTTTCTTTTCTTTTGTGTTTAAGTCTGTAATGGAGAACTAGTCTCCTTGATTAATCTACTGGGATTGGTTTCCATTTACATTTGAGGTTCTGTATTTTCTGTTTTTATTGCTTTTCTCTTTTCAATGCAATGCTATATGTTTCTGTTTGTTATTTCAGGAATGTATAGTGTTGTATTGATTCATTTCGGTGATGTTATGTTTCTATATATAATCGCGTTTGTTATTTCGCGTGTGTTCATTCATGTTCGTTTGTTCATGAGGGCTTAATCCCGTTTGTTATTTCGGGAATAGGAACATGCATCCGTAGTAGTGATTGCGTTGTTAATTGTTGCTACAACCGGGAGGGGATTAGAATAGGACTTGGATTTATTTGAACCAATGATAGTGGGAAACCAAGAACAGTAGGTTAATCGTTCTTTAGTTATTTGTTAATCTCTTGATCGCTCTCCGTTCTCTTGCTTTGTTTTCTGTTTTGTTTCTTTATTTTATTTCAATCTCAAAACCCCCAAAACTAACTTTTGATTTTCTGTTAATAACAACAACAACTAAAAAGTCCTTGAGAGACGATATCCGAGTTGTCGCTCTATACTACATTATTTTAATAATGGCTCGTTCTTTTTGGCGCGTGGCGACAGCGCGTTCGAAAATTGGCGCCGTTGCCGGGGACTCTGGTTTGTTGTTATTAGCAGAAAAAAAAAATCTTTGCTAATTAGTTTTGTCTGCATTTTCTGGTTGTGAATTTTGCCCCATGGATAATTATATGCGAAATTATGTGCCTAATGTTTATTACGAGCAACCATGCATGTATTATCCTAATTTTAGTGAGCCACCACCATACTATCCTAGCCAAGTGACCACCTCTGCACCGTCCGAACCTTCACAGAGCACCTTGGATGAGATTGTTTCAATGCTACAACAAATGGAAGAGAACAATCAACGGTGGGCACAACAAAATCTCGAATTTCAACGGATGATAGAGGAAAATCAACAGAAGATGGAGGCTGAATACCAGAGGGACCAAGCTGAATCTCGGAAGTTGTGGGCTCTAATTGATCAAGTTACCGCCAACTCGGCTGCAATGCTAACTCCACAGCCCCTTGAAGAACCTACAGAGGCACAAGTTATTCTTGAAAATATTTCTGATGATAATTCTGATAATATTTCTGTTGATGATGAATTGTGTGCTGAACCCCCTGATTCTAATGATTGTTATTGTGATGGCAGTGCTGCTTTGTGTATATTCTGTTATGCAGCTTTATACTGTTCAGGAAACACAAAATGAGCATCGGGAGGATCAGGAGAACATTTGCTCCACCGTGCTTGAGGATAAAGAAGAAGCTGTGGTCTTAGATGCATGTGTTGAGAGTAATGGGGTGGATGAATTAATTGCTGAATTTCCAGACATTGTAGATTTTTCTGATTCATTTTATTGTGATATATGTACTGACTCTACTAACACTAACCTTTGTGTGGTGTGTGCTGAAATTTCTGCATGTATAGCAGGTGATAAATTTGTTAGTGCAGTGAATGAAGAAGAGGCAGAAGATGAAGCAGCACCAGTAACCCCAGCTAACTGTTTGCCACCTCCCCCTGTGGAACCAAAAGTTATGGAGTTTAAACCCTTGGATTTTGCACCATGGCCGTTCCAAGAGGTTGAGCCCCACTTCTATTGGGGAGACTTTGTAGATAAAGAGGTCAGCTGTGACCCGAAGGGGAGTGAGAAGTCCGTCGCACTCGGCGAAGTTACCATAATTGTCAAGTGCTCACCCCCACATCAAGGCTGCAAGTCATGGAAGCATGGAATGAACTTCTACTCTTTGTTCATCGCTTGGGCATTATGCTACAGACAATGGGATCCTGGTGGAAACGCCCTTAATGAGTTTTCTTAACCCTTTCTTCTTTTTAATTTTCTTTTCCTTGCTTTATTTCTGTTTTGTTTTGAATAAAGCTCCTGAATAATTTGAGAAGCTCAGGAGTTGTGTCGAGTCTTTTGTTGGCAAGTTTATTGGATTTTATTGATTTTGCATAGATTGATTGCATAATATGTTTGGACTGTTTCCCCCTAGATTTTGAAATTTTTTTGAAAAATGATCCCCATGTGACTGAAAACTGAACTTTGAGATTTTATTATGATGGCATGATGTATGATAAGTTTGGGGTGATAGGAAGCACACACTAGGGATAGAATCTCTTTCAAATAATTTGCAAAAATGTCCAGGTGAGGTTTTTGAGCCTCCAACATGTTTTAAACTGTGTGAAAATCACTTTTTAAGTCGCACTTTCCTGAATTTGCTTGAATCTCTTTTTGGTTTGCATGATTATATGTTTGCTTCAGATGATTTAGGCATTTTCTTTGTAAATAGCTACTTGACCTAAAATAACCAATTCCTAATGCATGTTCCTTAGTTAGCCCCATTGAGCCTATTAGCCTGTTAATTCTTGATAACCTAATGTTATAAGCCCAAAAATCGGGAAAACCATGTTAACCCGATCTTAGGATTAGGAGAGCATGGAATCTTAGAATGGGTGCAAGAAACTAAAGTTTGGGGTGGCTGCAAGGTGTAATGTGTTGTTTGGGATTGAGAAAAAAAAATTGGAAAAAAAAAAGAAATAGAAAAAAAAATGAAAAAAATAAAAGTGCAAAAAAAAATTCAAAAATTCAAAAAGACTGTTTGAATAAAAAGGCTGTAGCCACCCAGAAGCATAAAGAAAAAAATGAGAAAAGGAACTTGAGTTAATTTCAAAGTGTAAAAAAAAGTGTTCATGCTCTCTTAGTTCCTAGGGTCTTGACCTAGTTCCTTTGTATATCCTACCCTTAGCCAGCCCCATTACAACCCATAAAAGACCTTTTGATGTTGCTTGCATATTTTCTGTGGGGACCATTTTGAGATGAAAATCAAATTTATGGGAAGTGCTCTTAAAAGTGAAAATTGAGTGAAATGTTAGCCTGACAAACTGAGCGAATGAGTGAACACAAATTTCCCTTGTGAGGAAGGCAGTTGTTTGAATTTGGTGATCTCTCTTTTGTGTGTAACTTAGATCCCCTGCTTAGATTAATGATTGTTTGAATGATGAATTTCTCAATTGTTTAGAATAGATGATTGTGGGGATTACTTTGCTTGAAAGGGGGGAACACTGAAGGAAAAATCATTTTGTTGAATTTCTTGAAATCTGTGTACAGTTGATTGAATCCTTAAGCTTGCCATGTTTTGCCAGGTCTTGAGTCTTTTTAAGTTTTTGAGTTTTAGTTTGCTTGAGGACAAGCAAAGTTTAAGTTTGGGGTATTTTGATGAGCCTCTGTTTGACTGGTTTTATAACTAGTAAAGACCTCGGCTTTGTGCTAATTTTATATCATTTTCACCCAAATTAGACTTGATTGTCCTTAAGTAGTATTTTGAGTCTGTAAAGTGTTTTTAAGTTAATTTAGAGTTAAATAAAATACTTATTATATTTTCTTATTTTCAGGTTAATAAAAGGAATAAATCTGGAGTCTCCCAAATCCAGATTTAAAGTGGGCATGACATTTATGGAGGCTCCCAAATCCAGCATGCAATTTTCAAATCTTCTATCCCCAATAGTGCATGGAATAGTAAAAGTGCCCGGATCCTTGCACTTCTGTGGTAGGGCCTGAGTGGGTGCTGAAACAGTAACTCTATCTGGTGCAGGCTTAGACTGGATAAGAGCTGAAACATTTCTTCCCAAATTCGCTCTCTCATTACTCTTCAACTTCCTCTTGTTGGTGCAGAGATCCTTCAGAAATTTGGCATACTTAGGCACCTGCTTGATCACATCTAGAAGGGGAATATTCACAGCTACCTTTCTGAACACATCTAAAATTTCCCTCTCCTTGTCTTCTGTTGTGACACCGGCAAGTGTACCGGGTCGTCGCAAGTAATAAAAAGAAACACGGTAAGTAATTACCGAGGTCGAACTCAGGGATTGGGCTACCAATTCGACTAATCCGCGGGAAATCAGATATGTTCGGTCAAGTTACAGAAAGTTGTGGTTGAGAGAGAGAAGAGAGAATGGAATTGAAATTCAATTAACAAATCTAATTAAATAATTATCTAAAAATATGAAAACTAAAATGTCCAAGGTCACAAATCCACCTACCCAATATGTATTCCCAAGTGATGATGAATTCCTCCCTAAGTTCAATTACAATGTCAACCGGGACCCCTAAATTCTCCTAAATCCACTCTCGTGCTCATTAGGACGTATTCGACGATTGGATTAATTACTTACTAGGTCTCATAATCCTAATCTCGAATTCATTAATTCTTGTTCCCTATAAGGTCGCACCGATCTCCTACTCACTCTCGTGCAATATTCGATCGATGATCCTAATTCAAGTTCTAAACGTGAATCGCTGACTAAGCCTCATCAACGTTAACAAGTCAATCACGCAACACATATGATCAACACAATCAAATCAGAATTAGAAAACATTTATGATCCCGATTCAAGTTCTGAAACGCGAATCGCCGTTAGGCCTCAAACACGTTTAACTGATTAATCACGCAAAACATATGATCAAACATTCAAATCAGAATCGGAAAACAAGAGTTGAATTAAAGGAGAAAGACATACATCATATCGGATTTACATCGCCATGGGTGGCTTCATCGTTCCCTCGGACGATGGGATTAGTTCCTCATGCTCATAGACAAGCAATCGGACGTAACCTCCATAAGAAAAAGGGAGACGCAGCTCCAAAAAAGAAAAGAAACTACCCTAAACGCTATTCTAAACAGTGGAAAACTACTAGGATTCGCGGCCCTCCCAAAGCCCTACAGCCTCCTAAAGTTCCCCCCCTCCTAATCTGATCTGCAACAGCCTTTAAATAGGATTCCTGATCTGTGCTCGTTCGCGAGGCGAGCAGCCTCTCGCGAGGCGAGAATTAAAATTGGCGCGCTTTCAATTTAAACTCTCGCGAGGCGAAAGTGTGTTCGCGGGGCGAGTCTTCAATTCTAGGCTGTGACCTTCATCACGGCTGGGCCGTGATGGTCTCTGACTTCCAAGTCTTCATTCTCTCGCGAGGCGAGTTTCCTCTCGCGGGGTGAGTCTTCAAACCTTAAACTGCCACGGGCGTGGTATTCATCACGGCCAAGCCATGATGCTCTCTGTCTTGCAGGTCTTCATGATTCGCGGGGCGAGACACATCTCGCGTGGCGAGACTGAAGTGATGACTTTTGCTGCTTTGTTGACTTTCAGGCTCGCGGGGCGAGAATATACTCACGAGGCGAGTGTCTCCAGACTTGCAATTTCCACTTCTTTTCGACTTTTCTTGACTCCCGGAGCTTCACTTATTTAACCTGAAACAACAAAAGCACCCACAAGCGTAATTCTATTCAAAATAACCTAAAAACTACACAAAATACGCAAAATGAGTCAAAGTCCAACTTAGGAACGAAACAAGGCAAATTTGGGCGAAAACGAGAGTGAACTCGAATAAATAGGCACATGAACCCTAGTTCATCTAGTCATAAAACTAGATAAGCCAGAGGCTTATCATCTTCCCCACCAATCTTCTTATTTTTCTGCAATCTCTGTGGGAAGGGGATTGGTGGTCTGTATACCTTCTTAGCTTCAACATCGACTGAAGGCTCAGGAGTTACCTCAATGGTTTCTTCATCCTTTCCAGAGGCTGCCTCAACAACTCTTCCAGATCTCAGAGAAATGGCACTCACATTAGGATTGGATGCATTGGGATTTATCACTGTTTGTGCAGGCAGTTGACTTGTTCTTTGAGCTTGCTGTATGTTATTTATGGAGGTGGCCAGTTGTCCAACCAGTGTCTCTAAATTTTGAATGCTGGCATCTGTTCGCTGCTGATACTGTGTCTGTGAGGCCTGGAGCTGTCCAATTTGTGCAGTTATTTGTGAAGTCATTTGTTTGAACAGGTCCTCTAGTGAAGGTCCGGAAGGTGCAGAAGTGGTCACTTGAGGAGGATTCTGAGGTGCTGCCATCGGTTGTTGTTGGGATGAGTTCCCATACCGAAGGTTAGGATGATTTCTCCAGTTTGGATGGTACCTATTTGTGGAGAGGTCTGGAATCTTGTACCGATTCTGACTGTTTCCTTGATTGTAGGGATGAACTGCATAAGCCTGAGACAGATCAGTGACGAACTCTCCCTTCGGAATGGGGCATGCATCATACGGGTGCTCAGGAGAGTTGCACATGCTACACAACCTTGCAGGCTGAACCCTATCTATTGGCAATTGCCTTACAAAAGAAGTGAGCTCATCCATTCTATTCTCGAGGGCCTGGTTGGAAGAGGAACTATGGACCTCATGCACACCTCTTGTCTCAACAGAATTTCTTCTGGTAGTAAACTGCTGGGAATTCAGTGACATATTTTCAATGAGTTGCTTGGCAGCAAAATCGGGGTCTTATCAACAAGTGCTCCCCACTAGCAAAGATCCAAAATATTCCTATCCATCGGCAGTAACCCTTCATAAAAATACTGGATAAGAAGCTGTTCAGAAATCTGATGCTGGGGGCAACTGGATACCAAATGCTTGAATCTTTCCCAATATTCAGATAACGACTCATTTCCTTGCCTGATGCCACATATTTCCTTCCTTATTGACGCACTCGGAAGCGGGAAAATATCTCTCTAAAAAACCCTCTTCAAATCATTCCAGGTGGTGATAGAGTTTGGCTCAAGATATAACACCAATCCTTTGCAATGCTGAAGTGAGAATGGAAAAGCTTTCGACTTGATGCTATCCTCGATTACTCCCTCCCGATCTCGAGGTTGTGGAGCAGACAACCTGGAATTCCTTCAAGTGCTTGTGTGGATCCTCACCTGCAAGACCATTAAACTTTGGCAACAAGTGAATGAAACCAGATTTTAATTCAAAAGGAGTATCAGCACCAGGATATGCAATACACAAGCCATTGTAATTTACATCAGGGGCAGCAAGTTGTCTTAATGTCCTTTGGTCACCCATATTGTCAAAAACAGTTTTGGAATTAGAATCACTACTAGTGCTAGCCCGAATTTCTCTACGGCGTGTGTGCTGTGTTCTTTCAATTTCAGGATCAAAATCACACAATTCAGGGCAATTGGACCTAGTAGCCAGACCAATTCAAAACAAAAACAGAAAATAAAAGAAAGAAAAGAAAAGAAAAAAAATAAAATGTGAAAAATAACAAACAAGAGTCCCCGGCAACGGCGCCAATTTTTGGTCGCGCTGTCGCGCACGCGCCAAAAAGAACGAGCAGTTTATAAAAATATGTAGTTTAGGGCGACAACTCGGATGTCGTCTCACAAGGACTCTTGACTTGCTATTTACCACAAAAATAAGTTTTTTTTTTTGGGGGGGGGGGGGGGTTGGTTGGTTTGAATTGCAATTGGAAAACAATGCAAAAACAGAACAATAAAACAGAACAGTTGAAAAGATTATCAAGTAGCAAAGCACGATTAATCTACTGTTCTCGAATCCCCAACTATAATCGGTTTGTGTAATTTCCAAGCCCTAAGCAGATTCTAATCCCCTTTCGGTTGTAGCAACAATTAACAACGAAATCGCTACTACGGATATATGTTCCTATTCCCGAATTAACAACCGGGGTTAAGCCCTCATGAACTAACGAACACACGCGAAGTAACAAACGCGATTAAGTATAGGAACATAACATCACCGAAATGAATCAACACAACACTATACACTCCTGAATTAACAAATAGAAATGTATAATATGGTATTAAAAAGGGAAAAGCAATTAAAATAGGAATTACAAAACCTCAAGTGTAGTGGAATTCGATTACAGTAGACTAATCTAGAAAATTAGTTCTCCATAAAGAAAACGAAACACACAGAAAAATGTAAAAACTATGGAGAAGCAAAAGTTCTTCCAATCTGTCCAGAACAGCCTTTTATAATTATTCAGAAATTTAGCCCACTCGCGAGGTGAACCCTCATTCGCGAGGCGAATGTCATGAAGAGTCAGCAACGTTTGGTCTTCTCGCGGGGCGAAGTACTTCTCGCGTGGCGAGGAATGGAACAGTCATGGCTTCTGGCCTTCAGTCTCGCGAGGTGAGGTGTTGTTCGCGGGGCGAACCAGAGAGTATGACATTTTTACTGTTCTGCTGGCTTTCAGGTTCGCGAGGCGAGAAAACTCTCACGAGGCGAATCCCCTGTTTCTTTATTCCCTCAACTTCTACTTAACCTGAAAACAAAGAAACAGCTATAAGTGCTTTATTTGACTCAAAACTGGCTAAATTAACCTAAAACTACTTTAGAGACTCAAAACCTTGCTTGAGGACAATCTAATCTAATTTGGGTGAAAATAGGATATAATTTGCACAAAACCCTGGTCATACTAGCCATAAAACTAGATGAGCCAGAGGCTTATCAATCCTCTACCCCCAATCTCATGCTACTCAAAGACACCATAGTTGCACACCTATTTCCTAAGGTGGAAGTGGTCTCACGAGAACTCTTGATTTTACGTGTATTATATTACCAATACACGGTGTATTATATTACCAATACACAGAAATGTTTTACGTGTATTATATTACCAATACACGGTGTATTATATTACCAATACACATAAGTGTTTTACATATATTATATTACCAATACACGGTGTATTATATTACCAATACACAGATGTCCTTGCGTATTATATTACCAATACACTTTTGTCTTTGTGTATTATATTACCAATACACTTTTGTCTTGGTGTATTATATTACCAATACACTTTTGTCCTTGTGTATTATATTACCAATACACGGTCATGAACAACAACACCTATACTTGAATCTCACCAACCCGTTTTAACAACATCCTAGTGCCTTAACCTTTCATTAGAACTTGACACATATTCTATGCCGTAACACCTCTTTAACATACATCATCTAGGTTAGGCACTTCTAGATCGTTATTATCCTCACACCCAAAACAATCATCTCTTAGACAACATATATATCTTTGCTTAAAAACCACTAAGCATAATAATACAAACCAGGTAGATCATGCATAACACAATATCAATCAAAATATTCTCATATCACCAACATAGCACAAAATCAATTCAATAAAGGTAATAAAATCAAATCAACCATCAACAATATAAAATCAACCTAATATCGATAAACCTACAATCCCCGAATCGTCATTGATTTTTCAGATAAGGTTTCCAATGTGATTTTGGTCTTGTCGGTTACTCGACTACTAGTAAGGTTTAGGTCGCCCTACACAATTATTATATAATCTACTACTTATCAATTCCGACGATAGGTTGGTTCTTTCCCCCACCTGGGTTATCACCGGACTCCCGAACTTGAAGCTCCTCGTTGTCACACCACAAAGTACTAACTCCACCTTCTGTGAAGGTAAGGAGATTAGATGCTCGAAGAGGTATACCACGAACGTCCTCGTTTCCTCCGCGATGGAAGTCTAAGGTTATGAACACAAAATCACGAGTTAAAATCAAACAAGAACACTAAACCACAAGGTATAGGTTAGGCCAAGACTAGTTCTTAGGGTTAGAGATTCACGAAAATTATAAAACTCATGGATTTATGATCCTTAAGTGTTAGGAGTTCATAAACAATGATCACTTAACAAAGTTGAATTAAAATCCCACTAAGTTATAAACTTAGGGTCTTCGGCCAAGGCTAGTAAAATAGGCTAGCATTCACTAAACTTTCCAATCTCTTAGGTTTAGCATCCATATGTATTAAGGAGCTCAAAACCATGATCATTTTGGAAAAATAAGAACAAAGTATCCTAGGTCCATAACCTTCTAGGTTCGGCCTTCATAGGATTTATAGGTTAGAAATCTTTAAACTTTCCATTCTCTTAGACTTAGCATCCAAATATCTTATGGAGCTCAAGTCCATGATCATTTTGGAAAACAACGGAAATTTAAACATTCCAATCTCTTAGACTTAGCATCCAAATATCTTACGGAGCTCAAGTCCATGATCATCTTGGAAAAATGAAAGTAATACATCCTAGCTTTAATAACATAGAATAAACAAGTTAGAAATCCTTAAACTTTCCAATCTCTTAGACTTAGGATCCAAATATCTTATGGAGCTCAAGTCCATGATCATTTTGGAAAACAATGGAAACCTAAACACTAAGTTTCAGCCATCATAGGATGATGAGGAAAAATATTCTTTGTTTAGCAATAACTCTTAGGTTTAGAATCACAAGGTATTAAGAGTTCTAAATCTATGATCATACTTGGAAAGTTGAAACATAGTATCCTAAGCTTACTTATTCATATTTTCATCCATCATAGGAACAAGCTATCAAAACTTCCAAGATTTATTGATTTAGGATCAATGGATAGTTAGAAACTCAATCACATGATCATATTCCAAAAGTTGAAACAAAAACTTCCTAGGTTACAAATTCAAGCATTCGGCCTTCATTGGAAGAGATAGGTAGAGATTTTTGTTTTACATATCCTCTTAGTATGTGAAAATATAAGTTAATACAAGACTATAGAAAGTGGTTTCAACTCAAAATGACTTTTCTACCATTTTAGAGAGATTTTAGAAGTTTAAAGCATATAAAGAACATATAAAGTAAACTAAGAAATAAAATATGAAACTTGCAAAAAGATTCATATGAGAGCATTACCCTTGGTATAAGGAAGAACTTTAATGAAGAACTTAAGTAGAAAATATGAATAAAAACTAAAGTTTTAAGAGCTTGAACTTTTAAAAGCAAGAAGAAGATGAAGGTTTAATGGAGGTTGAAGGAGGAAGATGATGAAGTGAAAATGAAAAGGGTATATATAGAGAGGGAAGAGAGTGGCACGAAATTGAGGAGAGAGGAATGAGCTTGGAGAGAAAGTTTTGACCTTGTGCCTTGTTTGTTTGAAGAGGAAAGGTAAAAATAGGTTTTTTAGAATATAATATGATATATTTCAAGAAGTCCATCATGACCACTTTTTAGGAGGTAGCTTAGGCCATACCTCTAGTGAGTCACCTCACTCCCTCATCTCACCTCAAGCCTTTTATGTCTCCTATTCTGCTCCATTTCGTACCCGGTTGCATTTCCGATCGTAATTCTTCCGACGTTTTCGCCCGAATAAAATATTATATTTTATTTTTGAACGAAAATTTTCAAAATAACCAAAGTTGAAGGAAACATAATAAAAGCACTAACTATCTCGTTCACGGGTCAAAATTAGGTTTTCTGCACAGTAAACTTGTACTGGCAGTGAAAACGCAGACCGACTTTCGTCTGAATTTTCAACCGAAAATTTTACCGTAAACCTCTACCATAAAGTAGACTATGAATATGATTTTATTTTAATCAAAAACACTTTCTAACTCTCAAATTTAAAATATAATTTAATTATATTTTAACCGGTTGAACAACATAATTAAAATCAGGCTGTTATATTAATACGCCTCTTAAAAGAAAATTCCGTCCTAGGAATTTACGTACCTTAGAAAAGATGTGGATATTGTTGTTGCATATCCTCCTCGCGTTCCCAAGTAGCATCTCCAGTAGTTTCATCCCATACGACCTTAACCAAAAGAATTTGTTTACCGCGAAGCTCCTTAATCCGTCTATCTATGATCCTTACAGGTAAAGCCTCATGCTCTAGATTCTCTCGCAGTTGTATAGACTCAAACTCAATGACATGTGAAGGATTTGGATAATACTTTCTCAACTGAGAAACATGAAAGACATCATGAAGGTTGGAAAGATTGGGTGGTAAGGCAATTTGGTAAGCTACTGGACCAATTCGTCGAAGAATCTGAAAGGGTCCAATGAATCGAGGAGTAAGTTTTATGGATTGGATAGCTCTGCCAATTCCAGTTTTTCGAGTAACTCTCAAAAACACGGGATCACCTTCCTGGATTTCTAATGGTCTCCTCCTCTTGTCACTGTAGCTCATTTTCCTATCATGTGCTTCCTTCATCTTTTCCCGTATCTTCCTGACTTGCTCCGTAGTTTTTTACACCACATCTAGACCCAAAACTTGGTTCTCACCAGTCTCATACCAACACAGCGGGGTCCTACACTTTCTGCCATACAAAGCCTCATATGGTGCCATTCCGATACTACTATGGAAACTATTGTTATAAGTAAATTCAATAAATGGTAAGAACTCATCCCAACTGCCAGTGTGCTCCAACACACAAGCTCTCAATAGATCCTTCAATGATTGAATTGTCCTTTCTGACTGTCCATCAGTTTGGGGATGATAAGCAGAACTCATCCTCAACTTTGTTCCCAAGGCATTTTGCAATTGTCTCCAAAATCTAGATGTGAATCTAGGATCTCGGTCTGAGACAATGCTCGATGGCACACCATGCAATCTAACAATTTCTTTGATGTAAATTTGAGTCAACCTTTCCAAATTATAACTTTCACCAATAGATAAGAAGTGAGCACACTTCGTCAACCTATCAATGATAACCCAAATCGCATCATGCTTCTTAGGAGTTTGTGGTAATCCGACCACAAAATCCATAGCTATACTATCCCATTTCCACTCTGGGATATCTAAAGATTGTAGTAATCCTACTGGCTTCTGATGTTCAATCTTAGCTTTCTGACACACCAGACAAGATAAAACATACTCCGCTACTTCTTTCTTCATCCTTGTCCACCAAAACATTTTCTTCAAATCCTGGTACATTTTTGTGGATCCAGGATAGAAACTCAACTTACTCTTATGTGCTTCCTCTAAAATCATCTTCCTAAGTTCTGCATCTTCTGGCACACATATTCTATCTCTAAACCTTAACACACCATCCGTTCCTCTATTAAACTCAGAAATTTTACCTTCATCGATTCCTCTACTTACTTCCTGGAGGTATAGATCCTGAACTTGTTTATCTTTAAGATATTTCATAAAATCACTACTAACAGTGATCATACTTAAGCAAATCTTATTCTCAACCAATTCCATTCCTAAGTTCAAATCCCTGAACTGTTCAAGCAATTCTAACTCCTTAACCATCATCGCAGACACGTGCAAGGATTTCCTGCTTAAAGCATCCTCTACCACATTGGCCTTCCCAGGATGGTACAGTAATTCAAAATCATTATCTTTGATAAACTCCATCCATCTTCACTGTCTCATATTCAATTCTTTTTGATCGAATAGATACTTCAGGCTCTTGTGGTCACTGAAGACATTAAACTTTACTCCATACAAAAAGTGTCGCCATATCTTTAATGCGAATACTATTGCTGCTAACTCCAAATCATGAGTTCGATAATTTCTCTCATGAATTCTCAACTGTCGGGAAGCATAAGCCACGACTCTTCCCTCTTGCATCATGACACAGCCTAAACCTTGGTATGACGCATCACAATATACGTCAAGTTGTCCTAGTGGATCTGGTAAGATCAACACAGGTGACGTAGTCAACCTGTCCTTCAGCTTTTGAAAACTTTGTTCACACTTGTCCGTCCATACAAAAGCTATATTTTTCCTCGTTAACTGCGTCATAGGCAACGCAATCTTCGAGAATCCCTTTATGAGCCTCCGATAATATCCAGCTAGTCCTAGGAAACTCCGTACTTCACTTACTGACTTAGGCTGTTCCCACTTAAGAACTGACTCAACCTTAGCTGGATCTACGACTATTCCTTATTTATTAATCACATGACCTAGGAATTGTACTTCTTCTAGCCAAAACTCACACTTGGAAAGTTTGGCATAAAGCTGCCTATCCTTCAAAACTCGCAACACCAATCTCAAATGTTCCTCATGCTCTTCCCGTGTACGATAATAAATAAGAATATCGTCGATGAACACAACAACAAACTTATCGAGGAACGGTCTGAAAATTCTGTTCATATAATCCATGAACACGGCTGGCGCATTAGTTACACCGAAAGGCATAACTAAATACTCATAATGCCCGTATCTCGTCCTAAACGCCGTCTTGGGTATATCTTCCTTTCTTAGTCTGATCTGATGGTACCCAGATCTTAAATCAATCTTAGAGAACACTACTGCTCCTTTCAACTGATCCATCAAATCATCTATCCTAGGCAACATATATGACACGGACTCGGCAAGTGTACCGGTTCGTTGCAAGTAATAAAACGGTAAGACCGGTTATCGTCCTCAGGGATCGTGGACAATTACCACTTCGCAAACTAGACTACTATCTAGGCGATCAACTTTTGGAGTGAAGGTAGCTCTATCATCTAACAAGCAAACAAGAATAAAATATTTTTGTTCTTTTTGGAATTTTTATCAAACAGTTAGAATGCAGACAGAAATGTGAATAACAATTAGATAGGATTGTTAGGGTTAGACTAAGCTAATCCTCCCTTGATTGTTATGAAATGACAAGTAACACAGTTCCTAATTCAATTATGACAATTATGTCTTTTCAGAAATACTCAAGCCTAATGCCTTAGGTGCATTGAGCCTAAAACCCCAAATTAAACCCTAATTCCTTAGGTGGATTAACCTGAGATTTTGCATTAAGTTAAGACTTATAAGATTGCAAGCACCTCAAGACCTATGTCTAGGCTCATGAACTACTTGGCATTTGATTCATGAGCAAGCTCTAACACCAACCTTCCAGTTATCTATTAAAGCAACTAATCATTCCTAGGGTGATCAAGCCTAAGAAAGCATTAAGCATGGAATCAAACACTCATAAAGAACAAGGAAACTGCATTACAATCAAGTCATTTTACAATCAAGTTCAGAAGAGCAATCATCTAACCCCAACAAGGGGGAGTTTAGCTACACATGATTGAAGATAAAACAAAAGAAAGAGTTATAGAGATGAACAAAGGAGAGAGCTCCATAGAATGTTGCACAGCAGCCACAGCAGCAGAGGATCTGTTTTTAGGATTTTCTCCATGTCCCTTCTGTTCTGCCCAGAGGTTCTTTTATAACTCGTGACCCGTCACGGCCGTGACATCCATCACGGCCAGGCCGTGACGGGTTTTGTCTCTTGCAGTTCTGGCAAAATCAGTCTCTCGCGGGGCGAGAATACCTTCGCGTCGCGAGCAATTATTTCACGCCCGTGATCTTCATCACGGCCAAGCCGTGATGGATTCTGACCTGTGGTGGTTTTTGGGTCACGGCCGTGATATACATCACGACTAGGCCGTGATCGATTCTGACTTTTGGTGGTTTTGGGTCACGGCCGTGATAGCCATCACGGCCAGGCCGTGACAGCTTCTGACTTTTGGCCCCCCTTTTTCTTCAGTTTTCAGGCCTTCTCTTCATCTCAGCTTCCTCATGGCTAAATCTTGGGCATTTAATCATAAATCCCTGCAAAACAACACACAATACCACCTTATCCGTTCCAAAGGAAAAACTAAACAAAATCCAACTAAAATGGCCTAACTATATGCAAATGCATGCAGAAATGTACATGGAAAATGAGGTGAAATCACACTCATCAAATCACCCCAAGCTTAAGACTTTGCTTGTCCTCAAGCAAAAACCAAGGCCATAAGATCAAAATAAACAAAGCATGGATAGTGAATCAAGAACCCGAGCAAAATGATCCAAGTAACAGGCATTCAATTATTTCAGCAAGAGACAATCAATTCAAGTCCAATTAGGGGCTTAGGTTTCCTAGACTCACATTCTCACTGATTCGGGCACTCTATCTCACTTGAAGCTCACCCCAAGCTTGTTCATTTGCTTGGCTCTCATTCTTGCCTCACTCACTCAAGTGTTCAAGTATATATAACAATTCACTCCATTTTCCTCAAAGAATGATTCCTACCATATGCTTGACTATCAACCAAATCTTTACTTTATTAATGAAAACATCTAAGAATCAAGAGGTCTTATTCTTTGGTTGTAATGGGGCCATGGGATCAATTTTCAGGTGGGAATTTCAAGAACAGGAAATTTCAAAAGGCTATACAAACAATCAAGCATTGCAAGGCACGACCTTCTAAAATACCTTTCTTTGGGTTTCAGTTTACTTTTCCACCATTCTTTCCTTTTATTTTTGCTTTTTATTTCTCACTTTCTTTTGTCATACCCTTCTCCATATACTTTCCTTTTCCTTTTTTTTTTAGAGAAGGGAGAATTTTCAACTCAAGAGAAATAATTTTTTTTTCAGATTCATTTTTTTTCTTTTCATCATCCCAAACTTTCAACTACATTTTCCAACCCTTTTTGCACAGTACTTTAGAAGGTCCCTCATAAGCATATTTAACAAAACATTTCAGGGTACCAAGAAAAACATGCTATTCATTCAGGCTCAAAATGGGCAACTACGGGTAGCATTATTCATTCAAAGCTCAGAAGGCCGGAAAAAAAATACCTATTGCCTCAATCCTTTTCAAAAATGTTCTAAAAAATTTTCAAGTTTCGAAATGGTTTCAAGTCAAGTTCTAGAGAAAAACAATCCAAGAGGAACACACTCTACACAAAGAACGGGGGCAGAGTTAGTAAGTACCCCCTAATGGCTCAAAAGCTCGCATTTGTCAGTTCAAAAACCAGTGAGGAACATAAGTCTATAGAAACACATGCTAATCATCAACTATCCAAGACCATCTCAAGAATATTTATTTGAAACCATATCACAAGAATGAAATAAATTGGGTTCAAAAATCCACTATCACAATTTAATTGGCACTTAGTTCTCACAATCAGATGCTCAATCTAAGCAGGGGGCAATCAATTCATGTGATCATGCAAGACTAAACCTATATGAATGCAAACTGCAAGAATTCAAAAATTTACACAAAATTACCCCTACCCCAAGCTTAAAAACTTACATTGTCCTCCATGTAAATAATTAAGTTAGAGAGGGGAGAAAACTGGAATAACTCACCAAGGTGGTAGCGGGTGCTGGTTCACATGCTTTCTGGCTTTGCTTTCCCCTGCCCTTTTTCTCCTTCCTTCATTCAAAATCTGAAAGCACTTAACAAAACTATTAACAAACCTCTTGAGCTTCTCAAATTATTCAAGAGGTTAAAGCAAAAACAAAACTATTAAGAAAATGAAAACAACTAAAAAGAAGAGTTAAGAAATGTTGGGTTGCCTCCCAATAAGCGCTTCTTTAACGTCACTAGCTTGACGTGTAGACAACTTCTTTCAATTAACCGGGGTCTGCTGGACATAGAATTGCAAGAGCACTTTTCTTCCATGAAACTCCTGTAAAGAGCTGATTTTGCTTAGAAGGCCAACAATTGTGCTTCTGCTTTGGCTTTTTCGCTCCGGGGCCTCTTGCCCTTTTTCTTACTCCTTCCCGGTGGAGGTTCTGTTTTCACAAGATGAGCAGAGCCAACTTCCTCACCAACTGATACATCATTTGTCCTGCATAGCTTTAGATTTGCTTTCATGTTGGGCTTTTCCTTCTTCTCTGGAGTAGAGGGGTGGTGTTGATGTGCAATGACTTCCTTATCTACTGTATCTACCATATCCATGCGGAAACACTCCTCTTCCTTGCTCGTGCGATGCACAGCTTCCAATACATTGAAAGTTACTTCTTCTTCTTGCACTCTGAATTTCAACTGGCCTTTTTCTACATCTATCAAAGCCCGACCAGTTGCCAGAAAAGGTCTCCCTAGTATGAGCGGAACTTCAGCATCCTCCTCCATGTCTAAAACCACAAAGTCTGCTGGGAAGATTAATTTATCCACCTTCACCAACAAATCCTCCACAACACCATAGGGATATGTAATGGAGCGGTCTCCATTGAAGAGAAATCCTCGTTGGTTTTACCTCACCAATTCCCAGCTTTTTGAAAATGGACAACGGCATAAGGTTGATACTTGCGCCTAGATCGCACAATGCTCTCCCAATGTTCACATGACCAATAGTGCATGGGATAGTGAAGCTACCCGGGTCCTTCATCTTTACTGGTAGCTTCCTCTAAAGTATAGCACTGCACTCTTCAGTAAGCATAACTGTCTCCTCCTTCCACCGCCTCTTGTTTGTAAGAATCTCTTTCATGAATTTGGCGTAGGAAGGCATCTCATAAGAGCTTCAAAGAAAAGGGATGTTGATCTGTAGCTTTTTGAATACATCCAGGAATTTAGAAAATTGTTGGTCTTTTGATTCCTTCTTCAACCATTGGGGGTACGGGATTCTGAAATATGGGGGCAGCTCTTTGGGATTATCAACCTCTTCCAGAATCTGTCTTTTAGTCTTCTTCTTCGCAAATTCTTCATCAACCAATTTCTCCCTCTGCGGTTTTTCAGCTTCTACACCGGTAGGAATAGAGGTAGTATCTTGGGAAGTTCCGGGTTCTTCATTGTTTATCTCTTCAAACTGCACCTTATCAATTCTAGCATCACTTGTCTTTTCTTCCCTCTCTTTTTCTTGTGGATTTAACATTCTCCCACTTCTTGTGATAATTGCCATGCAACCTTCCTTCGGATTCTTCTCTGTATCTCCTGGAAATTGTCCTTGAGGTCTTTCTGCCATTTGCTTTGCCAACTGTCCTATCTGGTGCTCAAGATTTTTGATGGAGGCATTTTGATTCTTCATAGTCTCTTGAGTGGCTTGCATGAACTGGCCCAGAATGTTCTCCAATTTGCTTGAACTCTCTTGAGGAGGCTGTGCTTGAGAACTCGAACTTTGCCCTTGTCTCCACCCAAAGTTAGGATGGCTGCGCCACCCCGGATTGTAGGTGTTGGAGTAAGGATCATTTTTAGGCCCTTGGTTGCCCATATAATTTACCTCTTCTTTTCCAGAACTTCCAACCACATTGATCTCACAATTTCCATTTGCATGGTTGCCTCCACAGAAATCACACACTGAGGTACCTTGAACTTGGACAGCTTGTAGTTGAGAATTCTGCAGTTGAACCGACCCCAATTGCTTGGTAAGAATAGCCATTTGTGCCTTGAGAGCGCCAATTTCATCCAGCTCTAGAACACCTCTCTTAACCATTGATCGAGAACTAGGCATTTGATAGTCATTGTTAGCCATGTTCTCAATCAAGTCCTTTGCTTCTTCGGGCGTCTTCTGACTCAATGTACCTCCTGCAGCCGCTTCAATCATACTTCTTGAATTCCTGTTAAGCCCATTAACAAATGTTGCAACCTGCTGCCATGTCTCTAGTTCATGATTTGGACAAGCTGTGAGTAAGGACTTGAATCTCTCCCAGGCTTCATAGAGTGACTCACCATCCCTTTGTGCAAAGGCATTAATCTCTGATCTCAACTTGATCATTCTTGACGGAGGGAAGAAGCGAGATAAAAACTTGCTGACCAAGTCGTTCCAAGTGATGATGCTTCCATGAGGATGAGATTGAAGCCATGACTTAGCTCTATCCCTCAAAGAGAAAGGGAAAAGCCTTAACCGAATGGCCTCATCAGAAGCTCCATTTAGCTTGATGGTGTCACACAGCTCAATAAAAGTACCAATGTGAGCATGAGGGTCTTCACTCTCCAAACCTCCAAACTGGTTTTGCTGCACAAGGTGGAGAAGTGATGCCTTGATTTCGAAATTATTGCAAGCCACCGCTGGTCTCACAATCGGAGTTCCACATCTATCAACTCTAGGGGAAGTGTAGTCCCCCATTGTCCTTCTTGGTGCATTATCTTCAGCCATGGTGACAATTGGTAATTCAACTAACAGTTCTTGCCTCAGAGAGGATGTTCCTTCTCTGTTCTGTCTTGCCTTGGCTTCCTTCCTATTCCTTCTACAAAGTCTCTCGATCTCAGGTTCGAATTGGAGTTCACCTGGGTCGATTGTACCTCGCATACACTGAACAAACAGAGTAGCGAAAAGAAAAAAAAAACAAAACAGACACACAACAGAAAATTACAGCAGAGAAACATAAAACAAGAAAGGAAATAAAACAGTAAGAAAACAGTAAAGAAAAAATGCCTAAATTAGGAGTCCCCTTTGGTACTCGTGATATTGGCACACCGATCCCCGGCAACGGCGCCAAAAACTTGACACCGACTCGGCAAGTGTACCGGTTCGTTGCAAGTAATAAAACGGTAAGACCGGTTATCGTCCTCAGGGATCGTGGACAATTACCACTTCGCAAACTAGACTACTATCTAGGCGATCAACTTTTGGAGTGAAGGTAGCTCTATCATCTAACAAGCAAACAAGAATAAAATATTTTTGTTCTTTTTGGAATTTTTATCAAACAGTTAGAATGCAGACAGAAATGTGAATAACAATTAGATAGGATTGTTAGGGTTAGACTAAGATAATCCTCCCTTGATTGTTATGAAATGACAAGTAACACAGTTCCTAATTCAATTATGACAATCAAGTCTTTTCTGAAATACTCAAGCCTAATGCCTTAGGTGCATTGAGCCTAAAACCCCAAATTAAACCCTAATTCCTTAGGTGGATTAACCTGAGATTTTGCATTAAGTTAAGACTTATAAGATTGCAAGCACCTCAAGACCTATGTCTAGGCTCATGAACTACTTGGCATTTGATTCATGAGCAAGCTCTAACACCAACCTTCCAGTTATCTATTAAAGCAACTAATCATTCCTAGGGTGATCAAGCCTAAGAAAGCATTAAGCATGGAATCAAACACTCATAAAGAACAAGGAAACTGCATTACAATCAAGTCATTTTACAATCAAGTTCAGAAGAGCAATCATCTAACCCCAACAAGGGGGAGTTTAGCTTCACATGATTGAAGATAAAACAAAAGAAAGAGTTACAGAGATGAACAAAGGAGAGAGCTCCATAGAATGTTGCACAACAGCCACAGCAGCAGAGGATCTGTTTTTAGGGTTTTCTCCATGTCCCTTCTGTTCTGCCCAAAGGTTCTTTTATAACTCGTGACCCGTCACGGCCGTGACATCCATCACGGCCAGGCCGTGACGGGTTCTGTCTCTTGCAGTTCTGGCAAAATCAGTCTCCCGCGGGGCGAGAATACCTTTGTGTCGCGAGCAATTATTTCACGCCCGTGATCTTCATCACGGCCAAGCCATGATGGATTCTGACTTATGGTGGTTTTTGGGTCACGGCCGTGATATACATCATGGCTAGGCCGTGATCGATTCTGACTTTTGGTGGTTTTAGGTCACGGCCGTGATAGCCATCACGGCCAGGCCGTGACAGCTTGACTTTTGGCCCCCCTTTTTCTTCAGTTTTCAGGCCTTCTCTTCATCTCAGCTTCCTCATGGCTAAATCTTGGGCATTTAATCATAAATCCCTGCAAAACAACACACAATACCACCTTATCCGTTCCAAAGGAAAAACTAAACAAAATCCAACTAAAATGGCCTAACTATATGCAAATGCATGCAGAAATGTACATGGAAAATGAGGTGAAATCACACTCATCAATATACTTATTATTAATTGTCACCTTATTCAACTGCCTGTAATCTGTGCACAATCTTGCACTTCCATCCTTCTTCTTAACAAATAACACTGGTGCTCCCCACGGTGAAACACTCGGTCTGATAAACTCTTTTCCTAACATGTCATCCAATTGTTCCTTCAAATCTGCCAACTCAACCGGTGACATCCGATAAGGAGCTATAGATATAGGCCCTGTCCCTGGTACGAGATCTATAGTGAATTCCACTTATCTTTCCGGTGGCAATCCTGGAACGTCTGGAGGGAAAACTTCAGGAAACTCTCTCACAATAGGCATGGAATCTATGCTGGGAGTCTCATTAGCCTCCACTGCGAAAAGCATCACAAACTGTTGAGAGTTGTCACTCCTCGTAGAAACTCCTTCATTGGCAGATGCAACACTAAAAGGTTCAAGATATGATAAAGTCTTGCTAGAACAATCTAGCAATACATGGTTAGCTGAAATCCAATCCATGCCAAGAATAACATCTATCTGTTGCATAGGCAAACAGATAAGATCTACAATAAATGACCTATTCTCAACAACGATAGGACACAGTAAACAAACCGACATGGTAGTTAAAGGATTACTGGTTGGAGTAGATACTGTAAGGGTATAAGGTAATTTGGAAACAGTTAAGTTCAAATGATCCACACACTCACGCGAAATAAAAGAATGTGTAGCACCTGAGTCAAACAACACGTACGAGAGTCTACCAGCTATCAAACACTTACCTTGTATAAGATCAGCAGATTGAGAGGATTCAGCTCCCCTCACGATAAACAAGCTTCCAGTGGCTTGAGGTTTGGCCACTTGTGGTCTTGCTGCTGGGACTCCTCTTCCAGCTCCACCTCTATTGTCTCCAGTTCCTCTTATGGCAGCTGTCGGTTGTTGCATGACCCTTTGTCTGCAATCTCGTGCAACATGACCTGGTTTCCCACAGTTGAAACAGCTAGGCCTATTTGTACAGTCTCTATCATAATGAGATCCTCCACATCTGAAGCAAACTAAGCCTTGTGGTTGCTGACCCGTTCTAGGCACTGGTTTTGGTGTCGGTGTTTTCCCGGGTTGAGCATATGGTCTCTGTCTCCACTGAGAACCACTTTCTCTACGCCTCTGGAAACTTGATCGGTTAGGTCCTCCACTCCTCAGTTGTTTCTGTTCATTGTCCATCCTTAGGTCTATACTTTCAATGGCACTGTGGTCGCGCTGTCGCCACGCACCAAAAAGAACGAGCGTTTACAAAATAATGCAGATAGGGAAGCGACAACTCCGATGTCGTCTCTCAAGGACTCTTAGGCGTTGTTATTATTAACAGAAAATTAGTTCTGGGGGTTTTGGAGTGAATGCTAATAAAATAAAGAAAACAAAACAATAAAAACAGAGCAGTTACAAGATTAACAAATATGCTAAGAAATGATCAACCTACTGTTCTCGGTTTCCCACTATCATTGGTTCATATAAATCCAAGCCCTAAGCAGATTCTAATCCCCTTTCAGTTGAAGCAACAATTAACAAATGAAATTGCCACTACAGATATATGTTCCTATTCCCGAATTAAACAAACGGGGTTAAGCCCTCATGAACTAAACGAACATGAATGAACACACGCGAATTAAACAAACGCAATTAAGTATAGGAACATAACATCACTGAAATGAATCAACACAACACTACACACTCCTGAATTAAACAAACAGAAATGTATAACATCGCATTGAAAAGAGAAAAGCAATTAAAACGGGAAATACAGAATCTCAAGTGTAATTGAAACCAATCACAGTAAATTAATCTGGGAGACTAGTTCTCCATTACAAAAGAAAACAATAAACTAAAGAGAAAACCAAAAGACTAACTACTGACTAAAACTAGCCAGCTTACTAGCCCAGAGACTAGCCAACCTCCTCAGTTCTGTCTAAAACTGACTTATATACAACTTCTGGACTACGCATACTCGCGAGGCGATCACAAATTCGTGAGGCGAATAATGCGAACAGTCTGCAACTTTTGATCTTCTCGCGAGGCGAGCATATCATTCGCGAGGCGAGCCTCTTCAGATTCCAAACTGTAACGCCCGTGACCTTTCACACGGGTAAACCGTGATGCTTTCTGACTTCCAGGCTTGGATTACTCGCGAGGCGAGTCAAGTCTTCACGGGGCGAGACAGAATGGTTGCAATTTCTCTGGCACAGTCACCTTCTGGTTCGCGAGGCGAACATCCTTCTCGCGGGGCGAAAGCTCCAGAATTATTTCCTTTTATTAACCTGAAAACAGAAAATAGAATAAGTGTTTTATTTAACTCTAAATCAACTAAATTAACTTAAAAATACTTTACAGACTCAAAATACTACTTAAGGACAATCAAGTCTAATTTGGGTGAGAATGATATAAAATTAGCACAAAGCCATGGTCTTTACTAGTCATAAAACCAGTCAACCAGATGCTCATCAAAATACCCCAAACTTAAACTTTGCTTGTCCCCAAGCAAACTAAAACTTAAAAACTTAAAAAGACTCAAGACATGGCAAAACATGGCAACAAATGGCAACATATGGCAAGCTTAAGGATTCAATCAAAATCGCACAAATTTCAAGCAATTTCATCAAAACAGTTTTCTTCAACGTTTCCCCCCTTTCAAGCAAAGTAATCCCCACAATCCTTTATTCTGAACAATTAAGAATTTCATCATTCAAACAATCATCAATCTAAGTAGGGGATCCAAGTCACACACAAGAGGGAGATCACCAAATTCAAACAACTGCCTTCCTCACAAGGGAAATTTGTGTTCACTCAATCGCTCAGTTTGTGTCAGGCTATCATTTTCACTCAATTCCACTTTTAAGAGCACTTCCCATAAATTTGATTTTCATCTCAAAATGGTTCCCACAGAAAACATGCATGCAACATCAAAAGGTCTTTTATGGGTTGTAATGGGGCCTGGCTAAGAGTAGGATATACAAAGGTACTAGGCTGAAGACCCTAGGAACTAAGAGAGCATGAACATTTTTACACTTTTGAATTTCCACTCAAGTTCCTTTTTCCATTTTTTCATTTGCCTTGGGTGACTACAGCCTTTTTATTCAAACAACCTTTTTGGCATTTTTGTACTTTTTTTTTCTTCTGTTTTTCTTTTCTTTTCTTTTCTTTTTTTTTTTTGTCTCCAAACTTTTTATTTTTTATTTTTCTTTTTTTCCAATCCCAACAACACATATCCCACCTTGTAGCCACCCCAAACTTAGTTTCTTGCACCCATTCTAAGATTCCATGCTCTCCTAATCCTAAGATCAGGTTAACATGGTTTTCCAGATTTTTGGGCTTATAACATTAGGTTATCAAGAATTAACAGGCTAATTAGGCTCAAAGGGGCTAACAAAGGAACATGCATTAGGAATTGGTTTTTGGTTTTTTTTTTTAAGGCTAAGTAGCTATTTACAAAGAAAATGCCTAAATCATCTGAAGCAAACACATAATCATGCAAACCATAAAGAGATTCAAGCAAATTCGGGAAAGTGCAACTTGAAAGTGATTCTCACACAGTTTAAAACATGTTGGAGGCTCAAAACCTCACCTGGACATTTTTGCAAATTGTTTGATTGAGATTCTATCCCTAGTGTGTGCTTCCTATCACCCCAAACTTATCATAATTCATGCCATCATAACAAAATCTCAAAGTTCAGTTTTCAATCACATGGGGATCAAAATTCAATTTTTCAAAATCTAGGGGGAAAACAGTCAAAACATATCATGCAATCAATCTATGCAAAATCAACCAAATCCATCAAACTTGCCAATACTAGACTCAAACACAACTCCTGAGCTTCTCAAATTATTCAGGAGCTTTATTGAAAATAAAACAGAAATAAAGCAAGAAAAAACAAATTAAAAAGAGTAGGGTCCAGAAAAACTCATTGAAGTGGTCCACCAGGATCCCATTGTCTGTGATACAGTGGCCACGGGATGCTCAAATTGCAGTACGATCCTCCCGGATCCCACGGCCTACAACATAATTCCCAAGTGATGGACAAAGACTGGAAGCTCATTCCGTGCTTCCCTAACTTGCAGCCTTTATATGGAGATGAGTGCTTGATAGTCATGGTAACCTCGCCAAGTGCGGCGGACTTCTCACTCCCTCTTGGGTCAAGGTTGACCGCTTTCTCAACAAAATCCTCCCAATAAAATTGGGGTTCCACCACTTGGACTGGCCATGGTGCAAAATCCAAGGGTGCAAAATCCAGAGCTTTTGGTTCCACAGGGGGAGGTGGCAAACAGTTAACTGGGGTAACTGGTGCTGCTTCAACTTCTGCAGGATCTTCATTCACTGCACTAACAAATTTATCACCTGCTATACATGCAGAAATTTCAGCACACACCACACAAAGGTTAGAGTTAGTAGAGTCAGTACATATATCACAATAAGATGAATCAGTAAAAGCTAGAATGTCTGGAAATTCAGCAATTAATTCATCCACCCCATTACTCTCAACACATGCAATTGATTTACTTGAATCATATACTTCCAAAGGTTCTTCATTATCCTCAGGCATGGGGAAGCAGATGTCCTCCTGATCCTCCTGATCCTCATTTTCTATGTTTCCTGAACAAAATAAAGCTGCATAACAGTCTATACACAAAGCAGTGCCAGAACAATAACAATCAGCACATGTATTAGAATCAGGGGATTCAACACACAGTTCATCAATAGAAACATTATCATCAGAAATATTTTCAAGAATAACTTGTGACTCTGTATGTTCTTCATGGGGCTGTGGAGTTAGCATTGCAGCCGAGTTGGCAACAATTTGATCAATTAGAATGGACAACTTCCGAGATTCAGCTTCTCCCCTCTGGTATTCAGCCTCCATCCTCTGTTGGAATTCAAGATTTTGTTGTGCCAACCGTTGATTATTCTCTTCCATCATCCGTTGAGTGTTCTCAGCCATTTGTTGTAGCATAGAAGCAATCTCATCCAAGGTGCTCTGTGAAGGTTCGGAAGGTGCAGAGGTGGTCACTTGGCTAGGATAGTATCTAAACAGGAAGGCTTCCTTCAAATCAAACCAACTTGAGATGGAATTCTCATCAATACAATACAACCAATCCCTTGCAGCACCTTCAAGTGAGAACTGGAAAGCTTCCATCTTGATGTGGTCTTCTGTTATTCCTGCAGGTCTCAACATTATAGAGCAAGCAATCTGGAATTCCATCAGATGCTCCTGCGGATTTTCACCTGCAAAACCACTAAACCTTGGCAACCAGTGTGATAAACCAAGAAAATCAGGAAAATATATGCATGGTGGTGGTTCATAGTAAACATTAGGCATATAACCATATATGTGATTATCCATGGGTAGAAACTTGGATTTGTAACCAGACAAAACAGCAAAAACTAATTCAGCAAATATTTTTTTTTAATTATTTTCTGCTAATAACAACAAACAAGAGTCCCCGGCAACGGCGCCAATTTTTGGTCGCGCTGTCGCCACGCGCCAAAAAGAACGAGCGTTTACAAAATAATGCAGATAGGGAAGCGACAACTCCGATGTCGTCTCTCAAGGACTCTTAGGCGTTGTTATTATTAACAGAAAATTAGTTCTGGGGGTTTTGGAGTGAATGCTAATAAAATAAATAAAACAAAACAATAAAAACAGAGCAGTTACAAGATTAACAAATATGCTAAGAAACGATCAACCTACTGTTCTCGGTTTCCCACTATCATTGGTTCATATAAATCCAAGCCCTAAGCAGATTCTAATCCCCTTTCAGTTGTAGCAACAATTAACAAACGAAATTGCCACTACAGATATATGTTCCTATTCCCGAATTAAACAAACGGGGTTAAGCCCTCATGAACTAAACGAACATGAATGAACACACGGAAAAATTAAACAAACGTGATTAAGTATAGGAACATAACATCACTGAAATGAATCAACACAACACTACACACTCCTGAATTAAACAAACAGAAATGTATAACATCGCATTGAAAAGAGAAAAGCAATTAAAACAGGAAATACAGAACCTCAAGTGTAATTGAAACCAATCACAGTAGATTAATCTGGGAGACTAGTTCTCCATTACAAAAGAAAACAATAAACTAAAGAGAAAACCAAAAGACTAACTACTGACTAAAACTAGCCAGCTTACTAGCCCAGAGACTAGCCAACCTCCTCAGTTCTGTCTAAAACTAACTTATATACAACTTCTGGACTACGCATACTCGCGAGGCGATCACAAATTCGCGAGGCGAATAATGCGAACAGTCTGCAACTTTTGATCTTCTCGCGAGGCGAGTATATCATTCGCGAGGCGAGCCTCTTCAGATTCCAAACTGTAACGCCCGTGACCTTTCACACGGGTAAACCGTGATGCTTTTTGACTTCCAGGCTTGGATTACTCGCGAGGCGAGTCAAGTCTTCGCGGGGCGAGACAGAATGGTTGCAATTTCTCTGGCACAGTCACCTTCTGGTTCGCGAGGCGAACATCCTTCTCGCGGGGTGAAAGCTCCAGAATTATTTCCTTTATTAACCTGAAAACAGAAAATAGAATAAGTGTTTTATTTAACTCTAAATCAACTAAATTAACTTAAAAATACTTTACAGACTCAAAATACTACTTAAGGACAATCAAGTCTAATTTGGGTGAGAATGATATAAAATTAGCACAAAGCCATAGTCTTTACTAGTCATAAAACCAGTCAACCAGAGGCTCATCACACTGCATCTCTCGACTAGTTCTGGGAAATACTGTATGTCAAGAGACACTACAGCCCTCTGCAGCTCATCTTTGAGTCCTTCCTCAAATCTTCTACATTGCCAGTCCTCACTTGGAAACCTCTGATAGAATTCTGAAAACCTGATCAAATCTTCAAAACGTGATGCTGTTGGTGACTCCGGCAAGTGTACCGGGTCGTCGCAAGTAATAAAAATAACACGGTAAGTAATTACCGAGGTCGAACTCAAGGATTGGGATACCAATTCGACTAATCCGCGGGAAGTCAGATACGTTCGGTCAAGTTACAGAAGAAGGTTGAGAGAGAGAGATTAATATAAGAAATTCAATTACCGAATCTAATGAAATAATTAATTAAAAATCAGAAAACTAAAATGTCCAAGGTCACAAATCCACCTACCCAATATGTACACCCAAGTGATGATGAATTCCTCCCTAAGTTCAATTACAATGTCAACCGGGACCCCTAAATTCTCCTAAATCCACTCTCGTGCTCATTAGGACGTATTCGACGATTGGATTAATTACTTACTAGGTCTCATAATCCTAATCTCGAATTCTATTAATTCGTGTTCCCTATAAGGTTGCACCGATCTCCTACTCACTCTCGTGCAATATTTGATCGATGATCCTAATTCAAGTTCTAAACATGAATCGCTGACTAAGCCTCATCACGTTAACAAGTCAATCACGCAACACATATGATTAACACAATCAAATCAGAATTAGAAAACGTGAATTGAATTTAGAGGAGAAAGACATACATCATATAGAATCTACACTGCCATGGGTGGCTTCATCGTTCCCTCGGACGACGGGGATTAGTTCCTCATGCTCATAGACAAGCAATCGGAACTCATCCTAAACCTAAGAATTAAGAGAAGAGAAGAGGGGACGCAGCCCCAGAATAAGGATTACAAAAGGTCTACAATCGCTCCGATCCAAAAAGTCCTCACTCGTTACGATCTGCTCTATTTATAAGGAGGCCACGCGTCGCACGGCCGTGATAGTCATCACGGCCTGGCCGTGACGGCTTCTCGTTTCTCGGGCGCACTGAATTTAAACCCTCGCGACGCGAAGGATGTCTCGCGACGCGAGTCTTCTTGTCACGGCCCGTGATGTGAATCACGGCCAAGCCGTGATGCTCTCTGCCTTGTGTGGATTTTGGGTCACGGCCGTGATACATATCACGGCTAGGCCGTGATGTTCTCTGTCTTGTGTGGTTTTAGATCACGGCCGTGATGCACATCACGGCTAGGCCGTGATGGTCTCTGACTTCCAAGTCTTCATTATTCGCGAGGCGAGCCTTCTGTTCGTGGGGCGAGACCTCCAAAACTGCTTTTTCCCATTGCTTCTTGACTTCCTTGATTCTCAGAGCTTCATTTATTTAACCTGAAACAACGAAAGCAACCACAAGCGTAATTCTATTCAAAATAACCTAAAAACTACACAAAAGACGTAAAACGAGTCAAAGTCCAACTTAGGAACAAAACAAGGCAAATTTGGGCAAAAACGAGATTGAACTCGAATAAATTTGCACATAAACCCTAGTTCATCTAGTCATAAAACTAGATAAGCCAGAGGCTTATCAAATACCCCAAACTTAAACCTTGCTTGTCCCCAAGCAAGCTTAAAACTCAAAAACGACTCAAGACTTGGCAAGCCTAAAGGAATCAATTGATTTCGCACAAATTTAATGCAACTTTAAAAAAAAACAGTTTTACTCTAATGATCTCCCCCTATATCAATGTAATCCCCACATTCATATACTTTAAACAGTTGAGAATTTATCATTCATGCCATCATTACTCTAAGTTGAGGCTCAAAGATACACACAAAGGAAGATCACCTATTTCAAACAATTGCCTTCCTCACAAGGGTATGTAAAATTTCACTCATTCGCTCCAGTTCGTCAAGGCTTTCAACTTTTTCACTCAATTTCACTTATCAAGAGCACTTCCCATGAATTTGATTTTCATCTCAAAAATGGTCCCCACGAAAACATGCATGCAACATCAGAAGGTCTTTTAAAGGTTGTAATGGGGCCTGGCTGAGGGTAGGATAATGAAGGATATTTAGGCTTAAGTCCCTAGGAACTAAGAGAGCATGAGCATTTTGACACTCTTTCCACTCAAATTCCTTTTTCCATTTTTCATTTGGGCTCGGGTGACTACAGTCTTTTCCTTGCTAATCTTTTTGTTCTGCCCCTTTTCCTTTGGCAATTTTTTTTTTGTTTTCTTCTTCCTTTTTTTTTTTTTTTGCCTTGGGTTTCAACCTTTATTTTTCTTTTTCTCACCCCAAAATGACATACCTCCTTGTAGCCACCCCAAACTTAGTTTCTCACAACCTTTCTCTTGCTCATTTCCATGCTCTCCTAATCCTAAGATTGGGTTAACATGGTTTTTCAGATTTGGCTCGTAATGTAGGGTCATCAAGAAACAATAAGTCAATTGGGCTCAATTTGGCTAACTAGGGAACATGCATTAGGGACGGTTCTTTTTAGGCCAAATGGTTTTTTCAAAGAAAATTGCCTAAATCATTTGATGCAACACATAATCATGCAAACCATAAAGAGATTCAAGCAAACTCGGGAAAGTGCAACTTAACAGTGATTCACACATTCAAAAACAGAGTTGGAGGCTCAAATTCCTCACCTGGACATTTTGCAAATTGTTTGACCGAGATACGATTCCTAGTGTGTGCACCCCCTCACCCCAAACTTATCATAAATCAAGTAATCACAACAAAGTTCTCAAAGTTCAGTTTTCAATTTTTAAGTGGGGATAAACTTTTCTATTATTAGAACCTAGGGGGAAATCATCAATGGTCAAATAATTCATGCAATCAATCTATGCTCAATTCAATCAAAATCCAACAAGCTTGCCGACACGACATTCATACAAAAACTCTTGATCTTCTCAAATTATTCAAGAGCGACAAACAAAAACAAAACAAAAACAAAACAAAACAAAAGTTAGGAAAGGAGAGGGATACCTAGCTTGGGTTGCCTCCCAAGAAGCGCTTGTTTAACGTCCCGAGCCTGACTTATTACGAAGCATCCACCTGGATCCCATAGTCTGTGGTACAGAGGCCAAGGGACGCTCATCATATCAAATCCTCCACCCGGATCAAATGGTAATTGGAGTGGAGATCGTAGCATCAATATGACCTTATCATCCACTCCACCCAGCCAGTGTGTGAAAACTCCATTGACCTCCGTACTGATGAACTCACTTCCTCTCGGGCCAAGTGGTGTTTTCAAGAGGAAGTGTGCTAGACAAGTGGGAGGGTCTAATTTACCGGTGTCCACACATGCATGCAAGCCAACATATATATTTAACGCATCCAAATCAGGTTGCTTGGCAAGCATGGTGGAATACTCCGCAACTTTATCTTCATCTTGATCTCTACCCCCTTGCTCCAGTGCCTTGTCCTTTGCCAACTCCTCTTCCTTAGGTTGCTCTTCCTCAACATGTGGTTGTTCCGGGGCCATGACACTTGCCAATTCCTCTTCCTTAGATTGTTCTTCCTCAACATGTGGTAGTTCTTCCTCAACTCCCTGAGAACTAGTTACACCCCAGTCATATCCCAACACCCCATCGCTTCTAGTTGTTATGGCTTCGCATGGGCTCTTAGGGTGGTTCTCGGCATCACCTGGGAAAGTCTCTGTGAGACTCTCATCTTGTTGTTCTACGAGCTGACCCAACTCCTCTACAGCCGCAATTGCCTTCTCAAATGATGTCTCCATAGAACTCGCCAACTTATCCATTGCCGCATTTGCCCTCTCAAGAGCCAACTCCCAAGGTTGTGGCTGCCAATTCTGTTGAGGTTGTTGTTGCCAATTTTGTTGAGGTTGTGGCTGCCAGGCTAGACCACCGCCATCATTACTCCAAGCAAAATCCGGATGGTCTCTACTCATATCACCCCAATACTGATTCTGACTCTGATAGTTGTTCTGGGGCACGCTGTCATTATGCCATGGTTCCACATATACATGAGGGAAGTAGAATGGACAACTCCAAGTGTCATGGTTCCCATCACAGTATTCGCAACCCGGAAGCATTCCTTCGTGTACCTCGCATACAAAACAAGGCAAGACCAAGTGGAATCAAAGAAGTAGAGAGATAGTAGAAAATAAAAAGAAAATAATAAAAATAAAAATAAAAATAAGAACAAAAATAACTTAACCAAATAATCAAACTCCCCTAAAATCAGAAAAATTGGTTGTGCCAATCCCCGGCAACGGCGCCAAAAACTTGTTGGTGACTCCGGCAAGTGTACCGGGTCGTCGCAAGTAATAAAAATAACACGGTAAGTAATTACCGAGGTCGAACTCAAGGATTGGGATACCAATTCGACTAATCCGCGGGAAGTCAGATACGTTCGGTCAAGTTACAGAAGAAGGTTGAGAGAGAGAGATTAATATAAGAAATTCAATTACCGAATCTAATGAAATAATTAATTAAAAATCAGAAAACTAAAATGTCCAAGGTCACAAATCCACCTACCCAATATGTACACCCAAGTGATGATGAATTCCTCCCTAAGTTCAATTACAATGTCAACCGGGACCCCTAAATTCTCCTAAATCCACTCTCGTGCTCATTAGGACGTATTCGATGATTGGATTAATTACTTACTAGGTCTCATAATCCTAATCTCGAATTCTATTAATTCTTGTTCCCTATAAGGTTGCACCGATCTCCTACTCACTCTCGTGCAATATTTGATCGATGATCCTAATTCAAGTTCTAAACGTGAATCGCTGACTAAGCCTCATCACGTTAACAAGTCAATCACGCAACACATATGATTAACACAATCAAATCAGAATTAGAAAACGTGAATTGAATTTAGAGGAGAAAGACATACATCATATAGAATCTACACTGCCATGGGTGGCTTCATCGTTCCCTCGGACGACGGGGATTAGTTCCTCATGCTCATAGACAAGCAATCGGAACTCATCCTAAACCTAAGAATTAAGAGAAGAGAAGAGGGGACGCAGCCCCAGAATAAGGATTACAAAAGGTCTACAATCAGTTCTGATCCAAAAAGTCCTCAATTCTGTTCTGATCTGCTCTATTTATAAGGAGGCCACGCGTCACGGCCGTGATAGTCATCACGGCCTGGCCGTGACGGCTTCTGTTTCTGGCGCACTTCTGGAATTTAAACCCTCGCGACGCGAAGGATGTCTCGCGACGCGAGTCTTCTTGTCACGGCCCGTGATGTGAATCACGGCCAAGCCGTGATGCTCTCTGCCTTGTGTGGATTTTGGGTCACGGCCGTGATACATATCACGGCTAGGCCGTGATGTTCTCTGTCTTGTGTGGTTTTAGATCACGGCCGTGATGCACATCACGGCTAGGCCGTGATGGTCTCTGACTTCCAAGTCTTCATTATTCGCGAGGCGAGCCTTCTGTTCGCGGGGCGAGACCTCCAAAACTGCTTTTTCCCATTGCTTCTTGACTTCCTTGATTCTCAGAGCTTCATTTATTTAACCTGAAACAACGAAAGCAACCACAAGCGTAATTCTATTCAAAATAACCTAAAAACTACACAAAAGACGCAAAACGAGTCAAAGTCCAACTTAGGAACAAAACAAGGCAAATTTGGGCGAAAACGAGATTGAACTCGAATAAATTTGCACATAAACCCTAGTTCATCTAGTCATAAAACTAGATAAGCCAGAGGCTTATCAGATGCATACTCACCAACAGACATGTTGCCTTGTTTGAGGTTTGTGAATTCCTTTTTCTTCTCGCGTCGAAATAGACGCGGAAAATATTTTTCGAAAAAGCAATCAGTGAATAACTTCAAGTTAATGTTCCTATCCTCAGCTTCCAACGGTCTTTTCTTTCCCTTCCACCAGAATTCTGCTCATTCGGTTAACATGAAGGCAACATATCTCCTCCCTGCAGCCCATAGTAGCAAATATCTTTTCGATCTCTTGTATCCACCATTCTGCTTTCTCTGGGTCAAACTCTCCTCGGAATTGAGGGGGTTTTCCGTTCAGAAAATTAGTCAATCCGGCATCTTCAGCTGCTATCGCCCTTCTATGATTCTTAATTTCTAGCTGTTCTTTGTTCATCTGCAGCATCTCAGCATTCTCCTGGGTTTGCAGTAGCATAGTAACAGCTAGGATTTCCATTTCACTTGGACTCGAAGATGATCCTCCTCCATTCTCAGTATTGTCGCCATTACCATTGACAACTCCAATAATACTTTCTGGAGTTTCGTCACCACTGTTAGTTGGACGTCCTCTTCCGCGAGCCATGATTCTGTTAAAAGAAATCATCCGCTCTTATTAGTATGACATATAATACTACATAGGCAAGTATATAAATATCATATGTCAGACTAATATTAACCTCTCACATCAGATTCTGACACACTACCCAACTTCTAAGCATAGTCAACATCCGATGTGGATTCAACTAGACACGGCCAATAACAACATCCTAAACCTCGCAGTCCTTGATTCTGATCGGACATAACCCACAGTCCGTTTTAGAACCAAACTGCTCTGATACCAAAATGAGACACCCTGTTGTGCCCCGGTGTTTTATTAGCTTAAAACCTTATTAATTAATTCCTTAATCGCGCGCTTAGCATGAAAAGTACGTAAAAATTAAAACTTTATTTAAACAATCATATAGCTTCTGCAAATTAAACACACCAAGGTTGTAATATATAAATACACACCTGTTTATTTATTACATTACCAAAATACTGTTGAGGGAATCCTCTCAGTAGGATCCCTCACAGGCATAAACTTAAAATAAAAGTCATACTAAGCGGAAACATATAAAAATACTCCTTCTTAGACACACTGGCCATACTATCTATACTCTACTCGCCATGGATCACAGCTCGACCTCCAGCGTCTGGTTCGTAAGGAGTTCCATCCAACTCCTCAGCAACCTTCGTTCCATACAGAGCTCCGCTCAGCTCCTAAGCAACATAATCCTTCATCGGGTCTTCTAATGTAAGTAAAGTAACCCACAAGAATACAGAAACATAGGGGATAAGAAACAGTTCTATCATCATAAAGCGGAAAAGAGTCATAGTAAATCATACAGTAATTGTCACAGACAAACAACGCGCATAACTAACAAATCACCCTCAAGTGAATATATCATCCTCTACCCCCAATCTCATGCTACTCAAAGACACCATAGCTGCACACCTATTTCCTAAGGTGGAAGTGGTCTCACGAGAACTCTTGATTTTACGTGTATTATATTACCAACACACGGTGTATTATATTACCAATACACAGAAATGTTTTACGTGTATTATATTACCAATACACGGTGTATTATATTACCAATACACAGAAATGTTTTACGTATATTATAGTACCAATACACGGTGTATTATATTACCAATACACAGATGTCATTGCGTATTATATTACCAATACACTTTTGTCTTTGTGTATTATATTACCAATACACTTTTGTCTTGGTGTATTATATTACCAATACATTTTTGTCCTTGTGTATTATATAACCAATACACGGTCATGGACAACAACACCTATACTTGAATCTCACCAACCCGTTTTGACAACATCCTAGTGCCTTAACCTTCCATTAGAACTTGACACATATTCTATGTAGTAACACCTCTTTAACATACATAATCTAGGTTAGGCACTTCTAGATCATTATTATCCTCACACCCAAAACAATCATCTCTTAGACAACATATATATCTTTGCTTAAAAACCACTGAGCATAATAATACAAACCAGGTAGATCGTGCATAACACAATATCAATCAAAATATTCCCATATCACCAACATAGCACAAAATCAATTTAATAAAGGTAATAAAATCAAATCAACCATCAACAATATAAAATCAACCTAATATCGATAAACATACAATCCCCGAATCGCCATTGGTTTTTCAGAAAAGGTTTCCAATGTGATTTTGGTCTTGTCGATTACTCGACTATTAGTAAGGTTTAGGTCGCCCTACACAATTATTATATAATCTACTACTTATCAATTTCGACGATAGGTTGGTTCTTTCCCCCACCTGGGTTATCACCGGACTCCCGAACTCGAAGCTCCTCGTTGTCACACCACAAAGTACTAACTCCACCTTCTGTGAAGGTAAGGAGATTAGATGCTCGAAGAGGTATACCACGAATGTCCTCGTTTCCTCCGCGATGGAAGTCTAAGGTTATGAACACAAAATCACGAGTTAAAACTAAACAAGAACACTAAACCACAAGGTATAGGTTCGGCCAAGACTAGTTCTTAGGGGTAGAGATTCCCGAAAATTATACAACTCATGGATTTATGATCCTTAAGTGTTAGGAGTTCATAAACAATGATCACTTAACAAAGTTGAATTACAATCCCACTAAGTTATAAACTTAGGGTATTCGGCCAAGGCTAGTAAAATAGGCTAGCATTCACTAAACTTTCCAATCTCTTAGGTTTAGCATCCATATGTATTAAGGTGTTCAAAACTATGTTCATTTTGGAAAAATAAGAACAAATTATCATAGGTCCATAACCTTCTAGGTTCGACCTTCATAGGATTTATAGGTTAGAAATCTTTAAACTTTCCAATCTCTTATACTTAGCATCCAAATATCTTATGGAGCTCAAGTCCATGATCATTTTGGAAAACAATGGAAATTTAAACATTCCAATCTCTTAGACTTTGCATCCAAATATCTTACGGAGGTCAAGTCCGTGATCATCTTGGAAAAGTGAAAGTAATACATCCTAGATTTAATAACATAGAATAAACAAGTTAGAAATCCTTAAACTTTCTAATCTCTTAGACTTAGGATCCAAATATCTTATGGAGCTCAAGTCCATGATCATTTTGGAAAACAATGGAAACTTAAACATTTCAATCTCTTAGACTTAGCATTCAAATATATTATGGAGCTCAAGTCCATGATCATCTTGGAAAAATGAAACTAATACATCCTAGCTTTAATAACAGAGAATAAACAAGTTAGAAATCTTTAAACTTTCCAATCTCTTAGACTTAGCATCCAAATATCTTATGGAGCTTATGTCCATGATCATTTTGGAAAAATAAAAACTCAAACATCCTAGTACCTAAACACTAAGTTTCGACCATCATAGGATGATGAGGAAAAATATTCTTTGTTTAACAATAACTCTTAGGTTTAGAATCACAAGGTATTAAGAGTTCTATATCCATGATCATACTTGGAAAGTTGAAACATAGTATCATAGGCTTACTTATTCATATTTTCAGTCATCATAGGAACAAGCTATCAAAACTTCCAAGATTTATAGATTTAGGAACAATGGATAGTTAGAAACTCAATCACATGATCATATTCCAAAAGTTGAAATAAAAACTTCCTAGGTCACAAATGCAAGCATTCGGCCTTCATTGGAAGAGATAGGTAGAGATTTTTGTTTTACATATCCTCTTAGTATGTGAAAATATAAGTTAATACAAGACTATAGAAAGTGGTTTCAACTCAAAAGGAGTTTTCTACCATTTTAGAGAGATTTTAGAAGTTTAAAGCATATAAAGAACACATAAAGTAAACTAAGAAATAAAAGATGAAACTTGCAAAATGATTCATATGAGAGCATTACCCTTAGTATAATGAAGAACTTTAATGAAGAACTTAAGTAGAAAAGATGAATAAAAATTAAAGCTTTAAGAGCTTGAACTTTTAGAAGAAAGAAGAAGATGAAGGTTTAATGGAGGTTGAAGGAGGAAGATGATGAAGTGAAAATGAAAGGGGTATATATAGAGAGGGGAGAGAGTGGCACGAAATTGAGGAGAGAGGAATGAGCTTGGAGAGCAAGTTTTGACCTTGTGCCTTGTTTGGTTGAAGAGGAAAGAGAAAAATAGGTTTTTAGAATATAATATGATATATTTCAAAAAGTCCATCATGACCACTTTTTAGGAGGTAGCATAGGCCATACCTCTAGTGAGTCACCTCACTCCCTCATCTCACCTCAAGCCTTTTATGTCTCCTATTCTGCTCCATTTCGTACCCGGTTGCATTTCCGATCGTAATTCTTCCGACGTTTTCGCCCAAATAAAATATTAAATTTTATTTTTGAACGAAAATTTTCAAAATAACCAAAGTTGAAGGAAACATAATAAAAACACTAACTATCTCGTTGACGGGTCAAAATTAGGTTTTCTGCATAGTAAACTTGTACCGGCAGTGAAAACGCAGATCGGCTTTCGTCTGAATTTTCAACCGAAAATTTTACCGTAAACCTCTACCATAAAGTAGATTATGAATTTGATTTTATTTTAATCAAAAACACTTTCTAACTCTCAAATTTAAAATATAATTTAATTATATTTTAGCCAGTTGAACAACATAATTAAAATCAGACTGTTACAGTGGACGCATTCGGAGCTTGTACAGGAAAGCACGCACGTCAATCAGGTGGGGGAAGAATCAATCTATCGTCGGAATCGATAAATAGCATATTTTATAATAATTGTGTAGGGCGACCTAAATCCTACTAGTTGTCGAGTAATCGATAAGACCAAAATCGCATTGGAAACCTTTTATGTAAAACCAATGGTGATTCGGGGATTGTAGGTTTATCGACATTAGGTTGATTTTAAGTATTTGATAATATCTGACTTTATTGTTATTATTATTGAATTGCTTTATGTGATACTTTGATATTTGAATATTTTATTGATATTGTGTTTATGCATGATCTGCCTGGTTTTAATATTTGTGCTTAGTGGATTTAAGCAAAGATTTATGTGGTTTGGAAGATAATTGTTTGGGTGTGAGGATAATGGTGACTTAGAGGTGCCTAACCTAAATGATTTATTTTAAAGAGGAGTTGTCATATAAAGTATATGTTGAGATTTTGATGGAAGGTTAAGGCACTAGGATATTAATAATATGGGTTAGTGAGATTTATGTGTTTGTATTGTTATTTACAGCCGTGTGAGTGGAACACACGAGGTCAGGATATCCTATTTTGGGATATCGGATATTGCGGGTGAGTATCCTACGGATGTGGATGCCGAGGTAGACTACCGTAATACTCTTTAGTTCTTGACGTGTTCGAATGTTATTGGCACTGGACCGTTATAGAATGATATTCCTTGACGAGTTCACATGTTCTTGGCACTGTACCGTTCTGGATTGATACTCCTTGATGCGTTCGTATATTCTTGGCACTGGACCATTTTAGACTAACACTTGTTTAGTCTTTGATGCGTTCGAAAGTTATTTGTACTGGACCGTTCTAGACTATTGACTAACGTCATAGGAATAGAGATGGCCACGTCAGTATAAAATTTTAGTTGTATAAGATTGGGGTAGAGGGTGATATATTAATTAGAGGATCATTTGTTAGTTACGTATGTTGATTGTCTGTGACTATTATTATATTGTATGCTATGTATTCCATTTCCACTTATGATGATAGAACTGTTTCTTATCTCCTATATCTTTCTGTATTTCGTATATTTATTATGTGATCGTGCGAGAAGACCCTATGGAAGAACCAGTTGCTGAGGAGCTAGATGGGATTCCGTATGAACCGGATGGGGGAGGACGAGCTGTGGATTCCAGCGATGTATTTTAGTATCTAAGGCCAGTGAGTCTTATAAGACGTTTATTTTCTGCTATCTATAATAGTTTGTGTAAGTATGTACCTGCAAGGGATCCTACTGATAGGATACCCTAGACATTGTTTAAAAACTCTGATGCATAAATAAATGGTGTGTATGTATGTGTTATATAATAGTGTGATGCTTTAAATTGTCCAACATTGTATGTTTTATAAGTTAAGTTTTAATTTTTTTTGTATTCAAACGTTAAGTATGCGATTAAGATAAATAAATAATTAATGGCACAACGGGGTACAACGAGGTGTTTCAAGCTTGGAGCTTAGACCAAGTGATGGAGACGAAGCTCGACCGAGAAGAGGAAGCGCGGAGCTTCAACCAAGTGCGGGAGCCGGAGCTCGTCCAAGAGGGGGAGGCGCGGAGCTTCGAACAAAAAGGGGAAGCGCGAAGCTTTGACCGATTGCGGGAGTCGGAGCTTGATAAGCCTCTGGCTTATCTAGTTTTATGACTAGATGAACTAGGGTTTACGTGCCAATTTATTCGAGTTTACTCTCGTTTTCGCCCAAGTTTGCCTTGTTTTGTTCCTAAGTTGGACTTTGACTCGTTTTGCGTCTTTTGTGTAATTTTTAGGTTATTTTGGATAGAATTACGCTTGTGGTTGCTTGTGTTGTTTTCAGGTCCATAAGTGAGCTCTAAGAATTAAGGAAAGTCAAGAAATTGTGGAGATTGCCATTCTGGAGATTCTCGCCCCGCGAGAGGAAGCTCGCCCCGCGAGAGTTTGAAGACCCGGGAAGACAGAAGCCATCACGGCCTGGCCGTGATGGCCATCACGGGCCGTGAAGGGAAGGTTCGATTCGCGAGACGTCCTTCGCGTCGCGAGTGTGTGAACTCTAGAAAAGCACCAGAGTCAGAGACCATCACGGCCTAGCCGTGATGTATATCACGGCCGTGACCTAAATGCCACACAAGTCAGAGACATCACGGCCTAGCCGTGATGTATATCACGGCCGTGACCTAAATGCCACACAAGTCAGAGACCATCACGGCTTGGCCGTGATTCATATCACGGGCCGTGACAAGAGGACTCGCGTCGCGAGTCATCCTTCGCGTCGCGAATGTTCAAATCCCAGAAGTGCGCCAGAAGCAGAAGCCATCACGGCCTGGCCGTGATGGCCATCACGGCCTGGCCGTGATGGCCATCGCGGCCGTGACGCGTGGCCTCCTTATAAATAGAGCAGATCAGAACAGAAAAGAGGACTTTTTGGATCAGAATTTTCAGAGACCTTTTGTAATCCTTATTCTGGGGTTTCTTCTCCTCTTCTTTTCTCTTGATTCTTAGTCCTAGGATGAATTCCGATTGTACGTGCGTTGTTGTTACGGACATGAGGAACTAATCCTCTTGTCTAGGGGATCGATGAAGCCACCCATGGCGGCATAGTGTTCATGTAATGTAACTCTCTCTCCTTTAATTCAATTATGATTTTCCAATTCTGTTTTCATTGTGTCGATTATATGCTAGCGTGATCGACTAGTTAAGCGTGTTGAGGCCTAGCGGCGATTCGCGTTTTAGAACTTGAATTGGGAACATCGATCGAGTATTGCACGAGAGTGAGTAGGAGATCGATGCAACCTATAGGGATCAAGGTTTAATAGAATTTGAGATTAGGGTTATGAGACCTAGCAAGTAATTAACTCAAATCATCGAATACGTCCTAATGAGCACGGAAGTGGATTTAGGAGAATTTAGGAGTCCCGGTTGACATTAAAATTGAACTTAGGGAGGAGAATATCATCACTTGGGTACTTTGCATGATTGGGTAGGTGGATTCGAAACCTTAGATGCTTTTATTTCTGAATTTAATCACCGTAGCGTTATTTGATTTGATTCTTGAAATTGCGATCTCAATCTCTTTCTCTCAACCACCGTCTATTGCTTAACCAACGTATCGGATTTCTTGACAAATTAGTCAAATTGGTAACCCAATCCTTGTGTTCGACCTCGGTAGACTCTTACCGTGTTTTTATTACTTGCGACGACCCGGTACACTTGCCGGTGTCATCAACAAGTTTTTGGCGCCGTTGCCGGGGATTGGCACAACCAATTTTCCTAATTTTTAGGAAATTCGGCTGTTTGGTTAAGCTGATTTTTAGTTTTATTTTCTTTTATTTAATTGCCATTATTTTTCTCTGTTTCTTTGATTCCACTTGGTCTTTGCCTGTTTTTGTATGCGAGGTACTCTTCTACAAGAGGACTTGCTATTCGATTCAGAGATCACCAGGACCGAGAGGCAATTAAGAAAAGAGGCCAGAGAAAGGAAGAGGTTGGAAGCAATTAAAATAGAGGGCATGGCTGAAGAAAATCATCCTCCTCCTCCTCCTCGTTACAAGCCTCTCTTCGAGTACGATCTACCAAGCTTGGGAGATTGTGACTCTTCTATTGTGAGGGGCAACCTGAACACAGACTCCTTGAGTTGAAGCATGTGTCACATTCCGGCTCCGGAAAATCGGTTTGATGGGAGTGGCAAACAGGACCCTCATAGACACATCACTCGCTTCTTTGAAGCTTGTGACTTGCGAGAAGACCGGGAGTCTCTCAAGATGAGTTTCGCTTGCGGCTTTTCCCTCTTTCTCTTAGGGATGTCGCTCGCGATTGGGTTGGCATTTGGATAGGAACAAGATCAGAACTTGGGAGCAAATGGCACAGAGTTCCTAACCAAATACTTTCCTCCTCGGAGAAGGCGGCACAAGCAAGAATAGCCGTCACTTCATTCAGGCAAACAGAGGATGAAACATATAATGAAGCTTGGGAAAGGTACGGTGGCTTATTGAGAAGATGTCCTCTGGCGTTCTTTGACCCGGTTTCCAAAGTTCAAGCATTTCTTTAATGGGTTGAGGGACGCTATCGGATGAACTGTGATGCTGCAGTGGCGGCTCGTTCTCTTATTTATCAGCCGAGGATGGATGGGCATTGTTGGAGAAAATGTCATATAATGATTACAACCGTGGAAGGGAAACCTCAAATGGAATCGAGTTCGGGCAATGGAAGCCATTCTTGAGCAAAACAGTTGTTGAAGATGCGATTGAAGCTTTGTGCGGAAACAAGAGGGTTAATGTGATTCATGAGGGGATGCCTCCGGGTTGTGACAACTGCAATGGGGATCATGACACTCAAATTTGCCCGCTGAATTTCTCTCAGGAACATGTGGATTCATGCCACAACTTCTATGACACTTGTGCCCCGAACAATTATCGGAGAAACAGAGAGAAATGACTACCATCGAGAATCGAGAATAGGGGGTATATGAGGAGAGACCACCGGGTTTCTCTTGGAGTAATGCTAGTGGTGGTCTGGCGGACAACAACCTCAACAGGTCTCGAGGCCAAACATTGGGATCCAGCAGCGCAATCCTCAACGAGGCTCTTCCGGGGCCTAATCGGTTTACAAATCCGACGGATAGTGGAAGACAACCGTGGGAGCTGGCTATTGAGAAGATGAGTGCAGCAATGGAGAAATCGTCGTTCAACATGAGTGCAGCAATGGAGAAATCGTCGATCAACACAAACACTGCCATTAACAAGTTGGCGACTCATACAGGGTCGGCAATTCAGAATCTGGAGACACAAATAGCGCAGCTCGCGAAGCAATTAAATGAGCGTCTCCCAGGCACTCTCCCAAGTGACACTGAGAACAACCCTAAGAGCCAGTGCAATGCCGTAACCACTAGAAGCGGTAGAGTGCTGGAATCTAACAGGGGTGCACCTAGTTCTCCGGAAGTTGAGGTCTCAAACCCACCACGTGTTGAGGAAGAGCAACCTGAAAAAGAAGAGGAGTTAGCAAGAGGTAAGACACCGGAGCAAGGAGGGAAGTTAAAGCTTGTAGATGAAGAGTTCCGTAGAAAGAAGTGGGTAGAGCCCAAGGACCTCCCGTCCTACATGAAGGTACCATACCCTGAGAGATTGAAGAAGCCCCTTCAGGATAAACAGTTCAGTAAATTCCTTGATGTCTTCCGCAAACTTCAGATCAACATTCCATTTGCGGAAGCCCTGGAACAAATGCCGTCTTATGCCCGATTTATGAAGGAGCTTCTCTCCAAGAAGCGAAAAATAGTGGATGAGGAAACGGTTGCTTTGACCGAGGAGTGCAGTGCCATTCTTCAGAGAAAACTTCCTCCAAAGTTGAAGGATCCCGGTTCCTTTTCGATACCATGTACTATTGGAGAGATGAATATAGGGAAGGCGTTGTGTGATCTAGGGGCAAGCATCAACCTAATGCCCCTCTCTATGATGAAGAAGTTGGGGATTAAGGAAGCCAAGGATACACGGATGTCACTCCAACTAGCCGATCGCTCTATCAAATACCCTTATGGGGTTGTCGAAGACTTGCTAGTGAAGGTGGACAAATTCATATTTCCGGCAGATTTTGTGGTGCTTGATATGGATGAAGACGCCGAGATCCCTCTCATATTGGGGAGGCCTTTCTTGGCCACAGGGCGTGCTTTGATTGATGTGCAACAAGGGAAGCTCACCCTCCGCGTGCAAGATGAGAATGTAGTCTTCAATGTTTTTGAAGCAATGAAGCACCCTGTGGAGAGGAGGTCGGAAGTGTACCGGGTGGATTTTGTGGATGGTATTGTCAAGGAAGAGACCACTAGAGGAGCCCATGGTTCTGCACTTGCACAAGTGTTGGTAAAATCCCATGGTGATGATAGTGAGGAAGAAGACCCCTTGGGGGATGAGGACTATCTTGAATGTTTGAAACATATGGAAGCCTTACCGAGTCTCCCAAGGGATGAATGTGCAAAGGAGAAACTCAACAAGGAAGGCAATGAGGAAGATGGAAAGACACCGGAGCTGAAGCAACTCCCAAATCACTTGAGGTATGCATTCTTGGGGGAGGAGGGACAACATCCGGTGATCATTAGCAATGCCTTGAAAAAGGATGAAGAGGAGAAGCTGTTGAGAGTTCTTAGGGAACACAAATCTGCCATTGGGTGGAAGATTTCGGACCTAAAGGGTATAAGCCCTTCCCTATGCATGCATAAAATCTTGATGGAGGATGGTTATAAGCCGGTGGTTCAACCACAGAGACGGCTGAACCCCGTCATGAAAGAAGCTGTGCGTAAGGAAGTGATTAAGCTTTTAGATGCCGGAATCATCTACCCAATCTCGGATAGCAACTGGGTTAGTCCGATTCATGTGGTCCCAAAGAAGGGTGGAACAACCGTGGTGGTCAATGAAAACAATGAATTGATCCCAACAAGAACCATCACGGGGTGGAGAGTGTGCATCGACTACAGAAGATTAAATGAAGCAACAAGGAAGGATCACTTCCCTCTCCCCTTCATAGATCAAATGCTTGAGAGGTTAGCCTGGATATGAGTACTACTTTGTTTCTTGGATGGTTACTCCGGCTATAACCAGATTGTGGTGGATCCTCAAGACCAAGAGAAGACGGCTTTCACTTGTCCGTATGGAGTCTTTGCCTACGGGAGGATGCCCTTTGGATTGTGCAACGCCCCGCTACTTTCCAAAGGTGCATGCTCTCTATTTTCTCGGACATGGTGGAGAGATGCATTGAGGTGTTCATGGATGACTTCTCGGTCTTTGGGACCTCCTATGACAACTGTTTGAAGAACTTGACCTTGGTGCTTAAAAGGTGCCAAGAGACTAACCTTGTGCTCAATCGGGAGAAATGCCACTTCATGGTCAAGGAAGGTATAGTCTTAGGGCACAAAGTCTCCCAACGGGGATTGAGGTTGATAGGGCGAAGATTGAGTTGATTGAGAAGCTGCCCCCACCAACCAATGTGAAGGGGGTGAGGAGTTTTTTGGGGCATGCCGGGTTCTCTACCGGAGATTCATCAAAGACTTCTCCAAAATCGCAAGGCCGCTTTGCGACCTTCTTGTGAAGGATGTATCCTTTGATTTTAATGATTCTTGTTTAAATGCCTTCACTGTTTTGAAAAATATGCTTGTCACCGCACCCATAATCACTGCACCTAATTGGAATTTGCCATTTGAAATCATGTGTGATGCTAGTGATTATGCGGTGGGGGCTGTTTTGGGGCAGAGGGTGGAAAAATTAGCTCATGTCATTTATTATGCAAGTAAAGTTTTGAATGAGGCACAAGCTAATTATTCCACCACTGAAAAAGAACTACTTGCTGTGGTGTTTGCTTTGGATAAGTTTAGATCCTACATCGTGGGGTCTAAGATTGTGGTTTTCACTGATCATGCGACCATAAAACACTTGATGACAAAACAAGAGGCCAAACCTAGATTAATTCGGTGGATTCTTCTTTTGCAGGAATTTGATCTCGAGATTAAGGACAGGAAGGGATCTGACAATGGGGTGGCGGACCACTTATCTAGGTTGGTCAATCCCGACACCGAGGAGGAATTGTTAGACATCAAGGAAGAGTTTCCTGATGAAAAGCTATTTGTACTTATTGAAAATTCCCCTCCTTGGTTCGCGGATATGGCCAACTTCAAGTCTTCAAATGTGGTTCCGCAAGGTTGGACTAATCAACAGAGAAAGAAATTCTTCTCGGATGCAAAATATTATGTGTGGGAGGACCCCTATCTCTTCAAGCAGTGCTCGGATGGGATCCTCAGGAGGTGCATTCCCCATGACCAAATCGGAAACGTGTTGTGGCATTGTCATAGCTCGGATTACGGTGGGCACTATGGGGGAAAGAAGACTGCAGAAAAGATCCTCCAAAGTGGTTTCTTTTGGCCAACGCTCTTCAAGGATGCCTACACCTTTGTTGAAAACTGTGATCGTTGCCAAAGGGGTGGCAATATTTCTAAGCGGCATGAACTCCCCTTGAATTGCATGCTCGAAGTAGAGCTCTTTGATGTATGGGGGATAGATTTCATGGGACCATTCCCACCCTCTTTCTCTTACCAATACATTTTGGTGGCTGTGGACTACGTGTCGAAGTGGGTGGAGGCAATCCCAACAACCACAGATGATGCGCGGGTAGTCATGGATTTCTTGAGGCGCAATATCTTCTCGAGGTTTGGGGTCCCAAGAGTGTTGATCAGTGATGGGGGATCCCACTTCTGTAACAATCAAATGCATAAGCTTCTCGAGAAGTATGGGGTCAAGCACAGAGTCTCTACTCCCTATCATCCCCAAACAAATGGGCAAGCAGAGGTATCCAACCGTGAGTTGAAGCGCATTCTCGAGAAAACCGTCAACTCCTCACGGAAGGACTGGTCAAGGAAATTGGATGATGCTCTATGGGCTTATAGGACCGCCTTCAAGACTCCAATTGGAAGGTCCCCCTACAATTTGGTGTTCGGAAAGGCATGCCACCTACCGGTGGAGTTGGAGGAGAAATCTTATTGGGCAATTAGGGAGCTCAACTTTGACTTGACAAAGGCTGGTGAGAAGAGGTTGTTAGACTTGAATGAGCTGTCGGAAATCCGTATGCAAGCTTATGAGAACGCAAGAATTTACAAGGAGCGGACGAAGGCATGGCATGACAAGCACATCTTGCCTAGGAGGTTTGAGCCCGGACAATTGGTGCTTCTGTATAATTCAAGGTTGAGGCTTTTTCCTGGGAAGCTGAAATCAAGGTGGTCGGGACCATACAAGATCCTACAAGTCTTCCCCCATGGGGCAGTGGAATTAGAAGGGACCTCTAGCAACTTCAAGGTGAACGGGCACAGATTAAAGCATTATCATGGGGAGTCAATCCCAACTGGAAAGCAAGTGTTTCTTCTGAATTAACCCTTAGGGGCGACTTGAGTCAGGCTCGGGACGTTAAACAAGCGCTACTTGGGAGGCAACCCAAGCTAGGTACTCTCTCTTTTCCTCACTCTTGTTTTTGTTTTTGTTTTTTGTGTTTGTTTTGTTTTTGTTTGTCACTCTTGAATAATTTGAGAAGATCAAGAGTTTTTGTATGAAATGTCGTGTCGGCAAGCTTGTTGGATTTTAATTATATTGAGCATAGATGGATTGCTTGAATTATATTCACCATTGATGATTTCCCCTAGGTTCAAGTAATAGAAAAGTTGATCCCCACTTAAAAATTGAAAATTGAACTTTTTGATTTATTATGATTGCTTGATTTATGATAAGTTTGGGGTGAGGGGGTGCACACACTAGGAATCGTATCTCGGTCAAACAATTTGCAAAATGTCCAGGTGAGGATTTGAGCCTCCAACTCTGTTTTTGAATGTGTGAATCGCTGTTAAGTTGCACTTTCCCGAATTTGCTTGAATCTCTATATGGTTTGCATGATTATGTGTTGCATCAAATGATTTAGGCAATTTTCTTTGAATAACTACTTGGCCTGAAATGAACCATCCCTAATGCATGTTCCCTAGTTAGCCAAATTGAGCCCAATTGACCTATTGTTTCTTGATGACCCTACATTACGAGCCAAAATCTGAAAAACCATGTTAACCCAATCTTAGGATTAGGAGAGCATGGAAATGAGCAAGAGAAAGGTTGTGAGAAACTAAGTTTGGGGTGGCTACAAGGTATGTGTCATATTGGGATGAGAAAAAGAAAATAAAGGTTGACCCAAGGCAAAAAGAAAAGAAAAGAAGAAAACAAAAAAAAAAAAATTGCCAAAAGAAAAGGGGCAAAACAAAAATAATATCAAGGAAAAGGTTGTAGTCACACGAGCCCAAATGAAAAATGGAAAGAAAGGAATTTGAGTGGAAAATGTGTTTAATGCTCATGCTCTCTTAGTTCCTAGGGACTTAAGCCTAAATATCCTTGATTATCCTACCCTCAGCCAAGCCCCATTACAACCTTTAAAAGACCTTTTGATGTTGCATGCATGTTTTCGTGGGAACTATGTTTGAGATGAAAATCAAATTCATGGGAAGTGCTCTTGATAAGTGAAATTGAGTGAAAAAGTTGAAAGCCTAGACAAACTTGAGCGAATGAGTGAAATACTAAATGCCCTTGTGAGGAAGGCAATTGTTTGAAATAGGTGATCTTCCTTTGTGTGTATCGTTGAGCCTCAACTTAGAGTAATGATGGCATGAATGATAACTTCTCAATTGTTTAAAGTAGATGAATGTGGGGATTACATTGATGAAAAAGGGGAGGGATCAAAGAAGAAAAACTGTTTTGTAAAGTTGCATGAAATTTGTGCGAAATTGATTAGATCTTTCAGGATTGCCAAGTCTTGAGTCGTTTTTGAGTTTTAAGCTTGCTTGGGGACAAGCAAGGTTTAAGTTTGGGGTGTTTGATAAGCCTCTGGCTTATCTAGTTTTATGACTAGATGAACTAGGGTTTACGTGCCAATTTATTCGAGTTTACTCTCGTTTTCGCCCAAGTTTGCCTTGTTTTGTTCCTAAGTTGGACTTTGACTCGTTTTGCGTCTTTTGTGTAATTTTTAGGTTATTTTGGATAGAATTACGCTTGTGGTTGCTTGTGTTGTTTTCAGGTCCATAAGTGAGCTCTAAGAATTAAGGAAAGTCAAGAAATTGTGGAGATTGCCATTCTGGAGATTCTCGCCCCGAGAGAGAAGCTTCGCCCGCGAGAGTTTGAAGACCCGGAAGACGAAGCCATCACGGCCTGGCCGTGTTGGCCATCACGGGCCGTGAAGGGAAGGTTCGCGTCGCGAGACGTCCTTCGCGTCGCGAGTGTGTGAACTCCAGAAAAGCACCAGAGTCAGAGACCATCACGGCCTAGCCGTGATGTATATCACGGCCGTGACCTAAATGCCACACAAGTCAGAGACCATCACGGCCTAGCCGTGATGTATATCACGGCCGTGACCTAAATGCCACACAAGTCAGAGACCATCACGGCTTGGCCGTGATTCATATCACGGGCCGTGACAAGAGGACTCGCGTCGCGAGTCATCCTTCGCATCGCGAATGTTCAAATCCCAGAAGTGCGCCAGAAGCAGAAGCCATCACGGCCTGGCCGTGATGGCCATCACGGCCGTGACGCGTGGCCTCCTTATAAATAGAGCAGATCAGAACAGAAAAGAGGACTTTTTGGATCAGAATTTTCAGAGACCTTTTGTAATCCTTATTCTGGGGTTTCTTCTCCTCTTCTTTTCTCTTGATTCTTAGTCCTAGGATGAATTCCGATTGTACGTGCGTTGTTGTTACGGACATGAGGAACTAATCCTCTTGTCTAGGGGATCGATGAAGCCACCCATGGCGGCATAGTGTTCATGTAATGTAACTCTCTCTCCTTTAATTCAATTATGATTTTCCAATTCTGTTTTCATTGTGTCGATTATATGCTAGCGTGATCGACTAGTTAAGCGTGTTGAGGCCTAGCGGCGATTCGCGTTTTAGAACTTGAATTGGGAACATCGATCGAGTATTGCATGAGAGTGAGTAGGAGATCGATGCAACCTATAGGGATCAAGGTTTAATAGAATTTGAGATTAGGGTTATGAGACCTAGCAAGTAATTAACTCAAATCATCGAATACGTCCTAATGAGCACGGAAGTGGATTTAGGAGAATTTAGGAGTCCCGGTTGACATTAAAATTGAACTTAGGGAGGAGAATATCATCACTTGGGTACTTTGCATGATTGGGTAGGTGGATTCGAAACCTTAGATGCTTTTATTTCTGAATTTAATCACCGTAGCGTTATTTGATTTGATTCTTGAAATTGCGATCTCAATCTCTTTCTCTCAACCACCGTCTATTGCTTAACCAACGTATCGGATTTCTTGACAAATTAGTCAAATTGGTAACCCAATCCTTGTGTTCGACCTCGGTAGACTCTTACCGTGTTTTTATTACTTGCGACGACCCGGTACACTTGCCGGAGTCATCAACAGAGCTCGACCGAGAAGGGGAAGCGTAGAGCTTCAACCAAGTGCGGGAGTTAGAGCTCGACTGAGAAGGGGGAGCATGGAGCTTCGATCGAGTAAGGGAAGCGCAATGCTTCGACCAAGTCCAATAAAGCATGCTAAACAAAAAAAATGTTTCTAAAATACTTCTTTCATTAATTCGGGGTTCGAGCCTCATTAAAACCATCCGACGAGATTTAGGGTAAGTTAGGGTGATTAGGGTTTTGAAAGGTATAGTAGGTTTTTGCCTTAGTGATCCTGCCTCCTTACGTGAATAGTTCATTCCTTATATAGGCGGATGGGTAGTTGTTTTTTGTACATCACGTGGTCCCCCTTCTCAGATCGTTAGCGAGTATTATGGACGCAAGCGTCGTCCGTAAGGCCTCCAGTGCTCTAGCGACGTGTGTCCCTCTAAAGGACAGATGGTACGATGGCCAGCTATCATAGGGGACACGTATTCATAGAACGTTCTGGAACATCCAAGACTGGGATCCATTGGATGATTATGCTACTCGGCAGGGATTAACGGATTTTGTCGACTGTCGAGTACCGAGTACTCATATGATCCCGAGCATTCATGGTGACTCCAACCGGTGATATCGAGTTGGAGGGGGTTACCTAGGCCGATGTAGGCCTATTACTCGGCCTTCAGGTTATCGGTTATGCCCTGGTGGTTTTGATATTCGGCTTTAGCCCCGGGGACATTACCCGAGTTATATTAGTTTAGTCGAGGCTCTCGAGGGATCCTCTCGGTCCCAGGTGGGTTAGTCTTGTCTATAGTTCAAGATACCTTAGCCGAGGAGGTCCGAGTAGTGCGATAGACAGGGTGCTCCTATTCTTGGCTGATCCGACTTGTTGGTCCGGTGAGTTCTCTTGGGTTACCTTTGAAGGGTACATACCCAGGTGTATTTGGTCAGGTCCTGCCCCGGACAAGAACAACCATCTTCCTAATATTGTGTAACTATATGCATGGAATGGAAGCTGTTTGAGCTGAATGAAGAACCTATTTTGAAAGTAGCTTCAACTTAGGATAAACATCCCTTTTTTTAATTAAGTTTGCGAAATAATATGAACGACTTAGTGAAAATTTTGGTCCCAGCAAATAGGCTAGATTTGGTATTAGTCATTCCAAATTTTTTTTCCCTCAAGTTCTAGTCTCTAAACATTTTAAAATTTTGAAATTTGTCCCTATTGTTAGGATACCTCCGTTAAGTGATGACGTGGCAGACTGAGTGACACGTCATCATTGTCACAAGTACAAAAATATTAATTCTTAATTCCACATAATTAATATTAAATATTTTTTAATCAAATTTTAATTATTTATTTATTAAATTTTTATTAGTTAAATTCTATTTTGTAACTTAGTAATTTACTAATTTTAAATATTAAACCTTAAATTAATAAGAGTAGGTAAAAGAAAAATAATGTTTCGACTTCTCCTTTTTCCATTTAAATATTTTATTAATAATAATATTTAAATTATTAAAATATTTTGGAGGAAAGTAAATTTTGAAATATAAAAGAAAAGTAATAATTAAATGTTGAAATAATTTTTGACAGACAACTTCAGGGTAATTAACAGATAATTAAATGTTGAAATACAAACTGAAATATTAATAAATAAAAAATCTATAATTAAATAATTAAAATTTGAGTATAAATAATTTTTAAAGGAAAATAATTAAATTTAATATTAATTATAAATAAATAAAATTTGATTAAACATAATATTTATTTTAAAATAATTAAAAAATATTTAATATTAATCTATGTGGATAATATATTTTAAATAAATAATGTGGTGTTAAAAATTAATTAGGGTTAATTATAGTTTTGGTCCTAGTAATTTTACAAATGAGTGATTTTGGTCTCTCTAGTTTTAGTTGCTCAACTTAAGTTCCTCTAATTTAAAAATCGAACAAATCTGGTCCTGTCGCCAATCTATTATCCAATACTTAACTGAAGTTGTTGATCAGACTAAACTTTGTTAAGTCTCTAAAAATGTCTAATGTACATTTCCCTAAGTTTTGTTGAAAACTAAACATTGGTTACTGATTTAATTAACCTTTGTATTGATTAATAACCTGTCTACCTAGTGTGCATATCAAAATAGTAAGAAGTCATCTTCTCACCTGTCTGCCCACATAGATGATTACCTGTCTGGAGAAGCAAAAGTCAACCTATCTGCTGAGTAGGATTATTGACTTTCTACATTGATGTTTCAATGTGTCTTCTGATAAGTTCCTATACTTGTCTGTGGTTCTTTGACGAAGAACCCAAGTAAGCTTTTGGAAGCTGTCACCTCACAGAAGACTCTGAAGCTCTCTCTTTATTAATCTCACGCTTATCAAAAAAAGTCAGAAGCATTCTCACAAGCATTCTAGGAAATCAGAGATGAAGTCCAGTTAAAGAATGTTTCCAACATACTTTATTTCCTAGTACTCTTGGTTATTACACGAAAAGGGAAATGTGCTCTGCAAAGTACAAAAACATTACGCACAACTCTGGTTTGGCTATTGCATGATGCATAAAACCATGATCTTTCATATTAGAGTACAACCAACGTTCTCATTGCATTAATGGTTGCCTAGAACGACTCTATTACATTTAATGAAGTTCTGCTTGAAGCCAACATTTGAAGGAATGTCTCTAACGGATCTTAAATGCTTGAAGGCTATAAATACAGAAGTCATTGAAGATGAAGACACAGAACACACAACATTAAAAGAGTCATTACTCTGCGCATTTATTCCTTCATTCTTTCAATTTGTATTCTTCAATCATTTGAAGTTATTACACAATCTTTTCTAAGCTTACATTTAATTCACTCTCTGAGTGTTAGTGAAGGAACTGTCTGTCTGATTGTATTTATTACAAACAAATTTCTCAAACAAACCTGAGTGAGCCTGAAGAGGTTAGGTGTGCAAAGAATATTTGTATCGGAGCCTAAAGAGGCTAGGTGTGAAAACAATACTTGGAGTCTGTAACCTGATCAGTTATAGTGGATGAAAGTTGGTGCTGCCAAGGACTAGACGTAGCTCTTTGTGTTGAATAGTGAATCAGGATAAATAGTTGTGTTAATCTATCTTCTCTTAAACTCTTTTAGTTGCTTTGATTACATTATCTGCTTTCTAACTAAAGGGGTTAAAAGTGTGAATATCAAACTTGTTTTTAAGTTGTATGCTTGTGTGTTTTTCTATTGAATCTCAACAGACGGGTCATCTGTTTGTGTAGTGCTTTCTCACTTGTCTGAACTTAGCTTCTGTGTGCGAAAATATTTCAAATTTATTTTAAATTATGATAAACACAATTAACCCCCCCCCCCCCCCCCCTTCTCGTGTTTATAGTTGTCTATTTCAGTTGGTATCAGAGCTCAGCCTCTGGGTTGAGCATCTAACAGTGTAGAGGTAAAGGTCATGAAGAATAGACATGACTGCTGGAGCTAGTTCAAGCGGAAGTCACCAGACTGAAGGAGCTTCCCTAACCAGACCTTTATTCTTCAATGGAGATAACTACAACTATTGGAAAGATAGATTTCAATGGTTCATTCTATCTACAAACTCTGATCTCTGGGATGTCATCACTGATGGTCCATTTATTTCTAAAAATGATGACAACACTGACAAGCCTAAAGCTCAGTGGACCCCTGCAGAAAAGACAAAGTGGGAGCTGAACCACAAAGCCAGATACAACATCATTTGTGCTCTCAGTCCTGAAGAATTTGAAAAGGTGTGCCTGTGATTCTGCAAAAGAAATATGAGATACTTTAGCTGTCACACACGAAGGAACAACCAAAGTTAAAGAATCAAATACTGCCATACTTGTCAAAAAGTATGAAATGTTTCTCATGGAGGAAGGAGAATCTGTTGCTAAGATGATAGGAAGATTCCAAATTATCATCAATGGTCAAAAGTCTCTTGGCAAAGTTTATACTAATGCTTAGAAAGTTGGAAAGATACTAAGAAGTCTTCCAAAGCAGTGGAGACCCTTAGTCACCGTTATCTCTCAAGCCAAGGATCTCACTACCTTGACTATGGATGAACTTCTTGAAATACTCACTGTTCATGAGCAGGAACTTGGTGATGAAGTTACGACGAAAAAGGGCAAGTCAATTGCTTTGAAGGCTGATCAAAAGTCTTCAAAGGCTTCAAAAGCTCTGAAGGCAGACGAGTCATCCAGTGATGCTGACCTGTCTGAACCCGGGGATTCTGAAAGTAATGAAGAATTGTCTCTCCTAACCAAGAAGATAAAGCTTCTCTTACAGAAAAAAAAATTCAGAAAGGATAAGCCATTCAGAAGGTTCAACAAGGACAAGAACTTCAAAGAATCCACTTCAACAAACATGAGTTCAATTGTCTACTATGAGTGCAAGAAGTCTGGTCACATCAAAACTGAATGCCCACAACTTAAGAAAGCCCCTTTTAAGAAGTTCTTCAAAAAGAAGAAGAAAGGGATGATGGCTACTTGGGAGGATCTGAAGTCAACATCTTCTGATGAAGAGACAGAGGAAGAAGCTAATCTCTATCTGATGGCCTGTCACGACCCAAAACTGGTGTTCGTGACCGGCCAGAAGAAGGGTCTTGTCCCCAATTCCGAAGCCTTTCCTAGGTCCACATCTCCTCAAACATGGAACAGATACACGTAATGATTACCCAACAACATGCGCGTTCGCGTGTAAATTTAAAAGAGACTTTACAATCAATTTTCCTATTGCCAGTAAAAATGACTAATCATAAAATTTTGAAGAAACACTCCATCAAAAGTAAAACTTTACAATCCTTAAAGGATAAAATTATAAATAAAAAAAAACGAATTAATGGACTCTTATAATACCGAGCCAAATTTAAAGACACACTTAACCAAAAGAATAGATAACAAATTTTGCGACTTCGGAGGTCTCGACATGGCACTAAAACCCGCAACAAAGGAGTCGACAGCTCGCGAGGATTTAGTAGCTTCCGCACCTGCATCTAATATACTAAAGGAGAGTGAGTTAATTAACCTCGGTAAGGGCTTCACAAAAAAAAAAAAATACAAACAAAAGATCATATAATTTAGAACATGTACAATAGTGTTTGCTCATAACTAAACTCGTCGAACCATGAACCAAACAAATCAATGCTTCCTCCTCAAAGGCCATCATACCATGATGCTAGAATTCCCAATCAAGCTCTCAAGATGACTCCTTATCTTGACAATAACCATATTAGTCGATGCAATGCTTACACTACCACATCACATCCTTCATGTAGGTGACACATCTCCACTCTTACCCTTAATTACTTTTAACGAAAGAATAAACAATTTAGAATGATACACATATCTAAATCATCTACATAGACGGCTTCCTAGTAAGCCATTCATGATTTCTCACTTTCTTCACAAGCCAACATAACCATGGCACATTATAAGAGAAAACAGATCCTGTCTACTATCATAACCACCACCACATGATCATAATCTAAAATACCACTTACCAAATCATGACACACTTTGTAAACTCATCAACAAGAAGAAAAATAACAATCTCAGGATGTCCATCACAAAAATCAAAATGAATGCATAAGCCGGATTCAATCAACATCATTCTTTTTACCACTCAACTATTTAGGAAGATTCAACCAAGATAATAATACATATGATAATGTTAGGCACTTTGCTCTCTTGGTTCTTATTTATCATAGTACTTCAAGATCCACATATACCCATATTTAAATAGGCATACATCAAACTTGGACATTTCCCACAAGTCCTCCTGAACATCATTTTTTTTCACAAAGCACTTTAATAAAATTATAAGTGTTGTAGCAATTGCAAAATGCCCTTACCAAGCATTGGTAAGTCAATGATGTTTTTAAAACTAAGCAATAGACAATAAGTGGCACAGTGGAGAAGAAACAAGATTTTGTTCCCGTTACCTAATTCTAGTCATGAAAATATAAAGACTGGTGAATTGAAATTTGTAGTGCATAAGAGTAGGTGTGCCCACTAATAGGATGAGGATTTATTAGTTCTGCAAATCACAAAATTTGATAACGTATTGTCCTTCAAAATACTTCTGTTGTGATGGAAATGATCCCTCCAGTATACTAATATCATGATGTTCAATTTGCATTAAGGATTGAAGAAAACCACAAAGGCAAGATGGCAATGATAGATAACTTAATGAAAGATTGCTCTCTTTGCAAAATACACAATTTGCTACCGTGATGGAGTTAGATATCATTATATAAGTTCCATTTAATAAAATTCATGATAAAAATAACTCCAAACTAGGGATATTCACATACATCTACCATATTCTCATTTTACTTTATTTTTATATGCAAAGCATATCAAGTTATCTTTATGTATTCCATAACAGAGTAACTATATAACTCACTTTGTGAAATAACCTATCATAATATCCTATCAATATATATATATATATATATATATATATATATATATATATATATATATATATATATATATATACAACGTGCATAACAACATTTTTCTTACCTATATACTTTCAAGCAACTATCCTATTCATTATTAGGCAAGCAACTAGCGTTCATTTTTCATGTCCACCAAATAATCACAAATTAAGCATTTGTCACTATATAAAACTCCTCTTAAATTACACATTAATCTCACTTTTGATAAATCATAAACAAAATCTAAACTTCTCAAACAACTTCATAGCAAAGCACAACAAGAAGCAAATACAACCATGCTTCTAATCATTTTCTGAGTAAACAGAAACCAACATTCATAAATCCATACCTTAGCTAAACTATTCATACTCCTTAAATTTGTAGTTCTTGCCAATCACTACAGTACACTATCAAAAACATCCAGAAGTTAGAATCCTTAGCATGAATACAAGCAAAGCCAGAAGTTAGAATCCTTAGCATGAAGACAAGCAAAGTCATTTAGCACAAGCTTCTATTTGATAATCAAAATACACCCCCTCCAAATTATCCTCTGTTTATTTTGTTAAAATTAATCAAGTCAGTACAACTATTTTACATGCAATTATAACAAGTAGCTCCTCTAGTTTAATTAATCCTAACATAGAAACATGTTGATTTCTCAATATTCCTCATAACTTACAGTGCTAAATCAAAGATACAACAATCCATATCTAACACAAAATATTTTAGGAGACACAAAACCCATACAGTTCGGTGCCCCATTATTTCTTTGTTATGTTACCCTCCCAAACCATACAGTGCAGCACCCAAATGAAACACCCACCACACAAAGCTAATCACATATGCATAAAAGAAAATGAACATCCCAATCATTTCATGCCCAACAATAAACTCATATAAATCACCCCCTTTTCACATCCTTCACTAAATCATCAACACAACAAATATGAGAGTTTATATGTCAAGGAGTAGAACCCTTACCTCAAATTTTCTCAAACCCTAGGTTTTGGGAAGAACACCCCTCCTTAACTCTTCATCTACTTCAACCATGAAAAGAAATGAAGAGGAAAATAAGAACTTAATCTCTCCAAGGGAGAAGCAGAAGAAGATATGTGATTTAACTCATGTTCTCTGTAACACCCCCTTGGGCATTACTACCTAACACGTGCGAAAATAAAATTAAAAGATAATTTGCTGGTGCTTTCGAAAAATAATTTATATAAGTACATAAGTGTCTGAAATTGGGTACAAAAATTTTGTCACGACTCCTAAGCCTTGATCGGCACCCAGACTTACTATCATAGTATGGCAAGCCTATTTAATTTAAAGGATATACTTGGATAAAAGCTAGTATATTGCGAAAATTTCGACAGAGTCTCCTCTATAATTCGGACATCCCAGGTAAGAGATCACCTGCTAAAATAATTACATTTTTATTCCAGAATTCCAGTAACACCAAATACCGCCGGGCAGTAATAAAAAAAATATATAGTTATAACAATTAGTTATACATGACCAAAAGGAAAAGTTTAAGTTTTTCATCCAAAAGAAGGGCTCTCCGAGCCATTTACATTCCATCCAAAAATAAAGGCTCTCAGAGCCATACTCATACATACTATCAAAAATAATCTAAGTTTCAAACCCTAAGCTGGTCATTCTAAAAGTTATTCCTGAGAAAACTCACGTGATCTTTCCACAATCAAGTACTTCATCAAATAACCAGATCTAAGCCTCTAAATGACTTAGGGAGACTCCTCTGCACCATCTGTACTAAAGCACCCAGGGTACAATAGCGAACCAGAAGAAAACCTGATATGTCTGTAAGGGTGAGATCACAATATATGGATTTAAATACGATAACCACATGCACGACTCTCAATTACCATTTAACATGAATATTCGAAGATAAACAATATATTTATCAAAGGGTTTCATACCCGACAGTCGTACCCGTTTTAAAAACCATGACACTTCAATATTCCACAACTAACTTTGAGACCTAATCTCCGGAGCTCCAACCATCAAATAAATGAGCTGATCAGGCTCTAGTTGCCAATTAAGGCAGAATCAATGCCCGATATGGCAAAGTTCTATTGACCATTCCACAGTCCAACTCAAGGCAAATTGGTGACTACATATAGCACATGGTCTACTTGGTCGTATATCCATCAAGGCACAGTGACGCAAACTGCATGAATACTTGCCACCAAGCATTCAAGTCCTATGCAAAGGCACGTCTGCCCTGTAATGCATGTAAAACCTTTTGTTCTTGTTGTTTTCTCTGTGATCAATCTTTAGGTGTCGGAGCTAAAAGTCTCACGACTAAATTACCAATTTAAACTTTCAAGTTTAATACCTCTTTCCAAAATAACTGACTCCAAGTCAAAAGGTGTGCAAATCACGAAATCCAGACCGATGCACCAGTCTTGGACGCGTAGATTTTAGTGCACAAAACCAAATATACGGTTTATAGGACATTGTAGTCCATAATTTCCTCTTCGGACCCCAGGCCCATATCTTAGAACTCTAGACCCGACGTCTCGGTTGCTAGGTTCGTTTAAACCATTTTCGTTCAGTGAAATACAAAACAAAACCAAAGTTTCCTCAACTTATCCAAGTTGACGGAAATAACACCATTGTGTAAAACTCATTTCCAGAAATCCTTTCCGTTTGAAGTTCATTTATAAAACCATCAAATCATAGAGAAATTCATTTTTCTCAAATCCGTTTTCCTTTGAAAACTCCTTTTTCCATAACCACTTCAAATCCTCGTAAAATCATTTCCAACTCATTTCTATTTGAAATAATAAAATTGTCCCTCGTAGTTTTCGTTGTCAAATACTTTTCTAAAGTATTTTTCGTTGGAAATAAAGTCATTTGTAAATCAAATGATTTTCTCTTTTAAAACAAGTTCTTCATAATCATTGTTAAAATATCCTTGACATTTACATTTCTTAAAATAACTTTTCGTCTTATTTTTGAATTTGTTTGGAAAAGACAACGAATCGAAATATTTTCAAGATGTCGTCCTCACTATTTATTTAGAAATCACTCTTTTCTCCAAAACATCATCAAATATAAATACTTTCAATATTTTTCTTCCATAAATCAAGTCCTTTGAATTTCTCATCAAGCTTTTTCAACGCTTTTATCTTTAATTTAATTGAGCACTCGACCAATGTCAAGCTTCTCACCAATCAACCAACCAAATAATAATGCATACATCAAAGTATAATCATGCTTTCACATAAAACATTAAAAACCATATAACAGTCATATAACAATTTAAATTGACACCACAAATCACAACAGATAAACTCAAATACGACACACAATTAGCATGCGATTCTGAAAATCCCTCAGCGGTCTCCCTTACCTTTGAAGACAAGTAAAGGATCCTCGTCTTAATGCTCACGTTAGCTCCAAGAGTGTAACTATCTACTCCACCAAGCATGCATAGCCGTGTCAAACGTCTCAGAGAGGGAATCCCACAACGCGCAACAACAACCGTAAATCAAGAAATCAATTACACATGATCAAACACACATTCTAATTTGATCTAAACACTTTATCTTATTACCAAACAAGGTTATTTTCAAAGAAAATCATATTTGGAGCTTACGCTTCACAATACCCTTTTAGGAAACTTTGTTTTGATTATAGGATCATGAAAAAGAACTTGGGAATTATCAATTAAGAGTCCTAATTACACTAAATCATAATTAATTTCACAAAAACATACCCAAATTCAAATAAAATCAAATTGGGGGTTTAGGGCTCCTAATTACAATTTAGGGAAATATCATTTTAATTAAAGAATAATGAAATTGGTTTAGGGAAACACAAATTCACAGTCCCAATTTCATAAAACAACCTTAAATTTCAAGATTAAAATCTGAAATCAAAGGGTTAGGGTTAGGGTTTCAAAATCAGATTTGGGGGTTTTAAATATGAGACACAAGAGAGGGTTTTGACTCACCCAAGGAAGAAGATAACTTGAAGGTGGTGCTGTGGTGCTCCTCGCGGCGGCGGACGACGACGGTACGGCGTCCGACAGCGGTGACAGTGTTCCTGTAACACCCATGTACTCAAAACTTGAAGATAAGGCTAGGAGATGAAGGAAGGAACTTTAACTAACAAAGAGAGGTGGGAAACCACCAAGAATGGAAGTCAAACCACCTTATCGTGGCGGAGGACGGCGCAACCGCAGCTGTGCGGCCAAGAGGGCGGTGGCGAGTCGCGGGTCATCTGCTCTCGCCGTGCAGTGGCCGAACGGCTGCCTCAGGGGGTGGTCGCGCGACTGAGAAGAAGGAAGGAAGGTGGTTGATGAAGATGAAGTTGATGTGGGAGGAAGAAGAAAAGAGAAATAAGAAAGAAAGAAAGAAAGAAAGAAGAAGCAGCAGAGAAGAAAAGAGAAAAAGAGGGAGAGAGCGTCGAGAAAGAGAGAGAAAAGTGAGAAAATTGAGTTTTTAAACCAGTTACTTAGTGATAGGTACAAAATCAGTGATAAATATTAGGCCTAAAATAAACATGTTTTTACTTTTTGGAATCTAAAAATAAATATTGATAAAGATATGATTTCGAAAGTCAAATTAGAATAAAGATTAATAGTTGAACTGATCAATTAAGAAAATACTCAGTCCAAAATTTAATCTCCGATAAATGTCAAACCAAAATATTTTTAACTCTAAAATTAAATAGAATGAGAATATGAAAATGTTTTTCTCTTAATCATATTATTTAAAATATTTTTCTGTACTGGTATAATACTGACAATAACATAAATTATTGTCTAGTAAGCGTGCATTCACTGAAATAAGTCAGTGCTAACGCACCCAATAAAATAATTTGAAGAGAGTAATTTAATTACTCAAACTAAACCACATAACAAAATAAACTTAAACATCCAAATAAAATAATTAATCATAGGTGTAAAAACTAGGGTGTTACATTACTACCCCTCTTAAAAAAATTTCGTCCTCGAAATTTCGTAGCTCAAAACTAAACAGGATGTTGTAATCAGACCTTAACCCTAAAATCTTGCTTTGTATTCTCGTCGCTTCATTCCTTTCATCTATAACTCTATAACAGGATCGATTCTTATGCCATTCTATTTATCCTCGAGACTTTTCACTACCGCATTATCCCCACTATCTTCGATATTTCACCTTAGTCTATTACACCTTAAAGAACAAAATCAACGCTTAATCTCTTCACTTCTCAATATAGATCCATTAGAAAACTTTCTCCAATATCTAACTTTCACAGCTAACATCAAAACCAACACTAACTTTACCATAACATCAATTAACCTTCTACTCAAGAGATGCAATCATAGTCTTAGTCCATTTGGGCTTAGTCTACTCTTCTAGTCATATCAAATTCACACTTTTCAAGTCTCCAATCAAAATGTCATAACATTCCTGAAGGTAAACTGCTAGGATTATCTAACTCATCAACTTTGAACTTCTTCAGAAACTGAATTTTCACAAGAGCTTATCTATTTCGCTTGAATCCACTTAAGTGAAATTACTATAGGCACTCTTCCTATTAATCTTCCAAACTTTATACGATCATTCTTAACTACAAGCATTTGATAGTTACTCTAGATTCCCTTAGCGATACCATGCCTCAATCAACATTTGTTTTGTAATATTTGTCTCACTTATGGATATTGATCTTAAAGGTTCATATCTTACCAATCACAACTATACCTCAACACAACTCTTATCACTTATTGTCAATCCTGCTGAAGGAATGATCATAGTTAACTAATACACTTAATAACAACTAATCTTCTAAAGATCAAATCATTTTTCTCATTTCGCCCACTCTAACTGAGGGTGATCCATTAGATTCAATCTCAACTTGGTTCTCACACTTGGAGTGGATTTTACTAAAGCGTTAGTAAACTTCGGTCTTCATCTGAAACTATGCTTAAAAATAATCCATGAAGTCTGATCAGCCCTCTGACACATACTTTGGTTAAATTCTCTACTACATAACTTATCCACTGCAGAAAGATGCCTTCCTCATTAACCTGACAATTGATTGTCCAAAACGAATGCAAACTCTTAGAGATCCTCAGTAAATCCACACAAAGTTCATTGCGATGCTATTGTCTTGACCAATGAGGTCTTATACGCCAAATTATTTCTCGACTAACTCTAATATTGGAATATGAATCAAATAACCATTCTCATAACTTATGAGATAGTTTACACGTCAATGACGTTTTGAAAAAAAATAGGATAAAGTTGATCAGAGGTGGCAAGTCCTTTTGAACTACTATAAGACACGGTCTTGAAGAATATGACGAGTATCAGAAAGATACAGGAATAATCCTTATGTAATAAGATTCTTTAGTAGGTTCGTGGTTGTAAAACTGCATGATCGGTACACGTTTACAAACATGAATCTAATAAAGTTCCTTCTTTCACAAGAACTTTTCAACACAACAGTTTTAAAAGAATAATAGTCCGACAAAAATTCAGACTACCAGAACCAATTGATAATTCATCATCGACTTTAAATCAAGGTCAGCAAAATGAGTTTGGCATGTACAAAACGTACCGCTGTGATTGTCTAATACAACCAGAGAAATTTGAGGAACAATTGTCAACTAACAAGTTCATAAAGAATCAATTAGTATAGTAAAGAGGTTTTCTTAAACATAAGACATTCGTTCTAAGAGTGAAGATTAGGATTGGCTTATCTCGACTTCGAGCAAGCACGGAGGTCTTTCTAAACACACTTAATCCGATTTGTTGCTGTCTTCCGTATTCGTCTCTGAACTGCATACAATGACCGACAACTTAGTCAGTCTCAGTCATGGAAAGAATTGGTTTTTCCTCGTAAAGCAAGTCAATGGCTCTGAGGTCTTTGATAGTTCCTCGATGAATCTTTTGATAAGAATTGGTTATCCTAACCCTCTATGGATTTCAATCACCGTTTGCGATCACTTCCACAAAATAATGTGCTTCATTCTGATGAACAACATCGATGCTCCTCGCAAGGCACACTTAGTCCCAAAATTATGTTGACAACAAATCCTCCCGTTAAGACAAGTCATCTAACTTGACTAACTTTGTAGGCGATATCCTACCTAAAGTGTTAAAGATTCGACTTAATCTAGGAACTAGATCAATCCAAAACTCAATATCCTTCGCAAGGACAAACCTGGAATATTCTCGGGGAATACTCCCGGAAAATCTTCCACGACAGGTACCTCAGTCAAATGTCTGACACAATCCCAAAGGGATGAACGAATGTGTCAACTTGAATGCAAGTACCATTCACTAAGCATGAGTTGTCACCAGGTCTCCACCCAATTAGAACTCACCAAAACATACATATTTGTATGTCAACACACATTGTTTCAACAAAGAAACAATTTAAGTAAGGTCCAACCAGAGATCACACAACAAAAACCTAACGGACCTATTTCCCAAGGTTCCCGAAAGACTCGACCAGCTCTGATACCACCTTGTAACACCCCCTTGGGCATTACTACCTAACACTTGCGAAAATAAAATTAAAAGATAATTTGCTTGTGCTTTCGAAAAATAATTTATATAAGTACATAAGTGTCTGAAATTGGGTATAAAAATTTTGTCACGACTCCTAAGCCTTGATCGACACCCAGACTTACTATCATAGTATGGCAAGCCTATTTAATTTAAAGGATATACTTGGATAAAAGCTAGTATATTGCGAAAATTTCGACAGAGTCTCCTCTGTAATTCGGACATCCCATGTAAGAGATCACCTGCTAAAATAATTACATTTTTATTCCAGAATTCCAGTAACACCAAATACCGCCAGGCAGTAATAAAAAAAATATATAGTTATAACAATTAGTTATACATGACCAAAAGGAAAAGTTTAAGTTTTTCATCCAAAAGAAGGGCTCTCCGAGCCATTTACATTCCATCCAAAAATAAAGGCTCTCAGAGCCATACTCATACATACTATCAAAAATAATCTAAGTTTCAAACCCTAAGCTGGTCATTCTAAAAGTTATTCCTGAGAAAACTCACGTGATCTTTCCACAATCAAGTACTTCATCAAATAACCAGATCTAAGCCTCTAAATGACTTAGGGAGACTCCTCTGCACCATCTGTACTAAAGCACCCAGGGTACAATAGCGAACCAGAAGAAAACCTGATATGTCCTGTAAGGGTGAGATCACAATATATGGATTTAAATACGATAACCACATGCACGACTCTCAATTACCATTTAACATGAATATTCGAAGATAAACAATATATTTATCAAAGGGTTTCATACCCGACAGTCGTACCCGTTTTAAAAACCATGACACTTCAATATTCCACAACTAACTTTGAGACCTAATCTCCGGAGCTCCAACCATCAAATAAATGAGTCGATCGGCTCTAGTTGCCAATTAAGGCAGAATCAATGCCCGATATGGCAAAGTTCTATTGACCATTCCACAGTCCAACTCAAGGCAAATTGGTGACTACATATAGCACATGGTCTACTTGGTCGTATATCCATCAAGGCACAGTGACGCAAACTGCATGAATACTTGCCACCAAGCATTCAAGTCCTATGCAAAGGCACGTCTGCCCTGTAATGCATGTAAAACCTTTTGTTCTCGTTGTTTTCTCTGTGATCAATCTTTAGGTGTCGGAGCTAAAAGTCTCACGACTAAATTACCAATTTAAACTTTCAAGTTTAATACGTCTTTCCAAAATATTTGACTCCAAGTCAAAAGGTGTGCAAATCACGAAATCCAGACCGATGCACCAGTCTTGGACGCGTAGATTTTAGTGCACGAAACCAAATATACCGTTTATAGGACATTGTAGTCCATAATTTCCTCTTCGGACCCCAGGTCCATATCTTAGAACTCTAGACCCGACGTCTCGGTTGCTAGGTTCGTTTAAACCATTTTTGTTCAGTGAAATACAAAACAAAACCAAAGTTTCCTCAACTTATCCAAGTTGACGGAAATAACACCATTGTGTAAAACTCATTTCCAGAAATCCTTTCCGTTTGAAATTCATTTATAAAACCATCAAATCATAGAGAAATTCATTTTTCTCAAATCCGTTTTCCTTTGAAAACTCCTTTTTCCATAACCACTTCAAATCCTCGTAAAATCATTTCCAACTCATTTCTATTTGAAATAATAAAATTGTCCCTCGTAGTTTTCGTTGTCAAATACTTTTCTAAAGTATTTTTCGTTGGAAATAAAGTCATTTGTAAATCAAATGATTTTCTCTTTTAAAACAAGTTCTTCATAATCATTGTTAAAATATCCTTGACATTTACATTTCTTAGAATAACTTTTCGTCTTATTTTTGAATTTGTTTGGAAAAGACAACGAATCTGAAATATTTTCAAGATGTCGTCCTCACTATTTATTTAGAAATCACTCTTTTCTCCAAAACATCATCAAATATAAATACTTTCAATATTTTTCTTCCATAAATCAAGTCCTTTGAATTTCTCATCAAGCTTTTTCAACGCTTTTATCTTTAATTTAATTGAGCACTGACCAATGTCAGGCTTCTCAGTCAATCAACCAACCAACAAATAATCCATACATCACAGTATAATCATGCTTTCACATAAAACATTAAAAACCATATAACAGTCATATAACAATTTAAATTGACACCACACATCACAATGATAAACTCAAATACGACACACAATTAGCATGCGATTCAGAAAATCCCTCAGGCAGTCTCCCATTACCTTTGAAGACAAGTAAAGGATCCTCGTCTTAATGCTCACGTTAGCTCCAAGAGTGTAACTATCTACTCCACCAAGCATGCATAGCCGTGTCAAACGTCTCAGAGAGGGAATCCCACAACGCGCAACAACCGTGAAATCAAGAAATCAATTACACATGATCAAACACACATTCTAATTTGATCTAAACACTTTATCTTATTACCAAACAAGGTTATTTTCAAAGAAAATCATGTTTGGAGCTTACGCTTCACAATACCCTTTTAGGAAACTTTGTTTTGATTATAGGATCATGAAAAAGAACTTGGGAATTATCAATTAAGAGTCCTAATTACACTAAATCATAATTAATTTCACAAAAACATACCCAAATTCAAATAAAATCAAATTGGGGGTTTAGGGCTCCTAATTACAATTTAGGGAAATCTCATTTTAATTAAAGAATAATGAAATTGGTTTAGGGAAACACAAATTCACAGTCCCAATTTCATAAAACAACCTTAAATTTCAAGATTAAAATCTGAAATCAAAGGGTTAGGGTTAGGGTTTCAAAATCAGATTTGGGGGTTTTAAATATGAGACACAAGAGAAGGTTTTTGTAACGCCCCCCTTGGGCATTACTTACGTAACACATGCGGAATTTAAATTAAAAGATAATTTGCTGGTGCTTTCGGAAAATAATTTATATAAGTATATAAGTGTCTGAAATTGGGTATAAAAATTTTGTCACGACTCCTAAGCCTTGATTGGCACACAGACTTACTATCATAGTATGGCAAGCCTATTTAATTTAACGAATATACTTGAATAAAAGCTAGTATTTTACGAAAATTTCGACAGAGTCTCCTCTGTAATACGGACATCCCAGGTAAAAGAACACCTGCTAAAATAATTACATTTTCATTCCAGAATTTCAGTTACACCAAATCCAACCAGACATCAATATATATAAAAATAACAGTCATAACCATAAGCTTTACAAGACCAAAAGGAAAAGTTTAAGTTTTCTTTCAAAATAACGCTCTCCGAGCCACAAACATTTCATTTTAAAATAAAGGCTCTCTGAGCCATACTCATACATACTTATCAAAATAATCTAAGTCTCAAACCCTAAGCTGGTCATTCTAAAAGTTATTCCTGAGAAGAACTCACGTGATCGTTCCACAATCAAATACTTCATCAAGCAACTAGATCTAAGTCTCTGAGTGACTTAGGAAGACTCCTCTGCACATCTGTACTAAAATACCCAGGTACAATAGCAAACGGAAGAAACCTGATATGTTTGTAAGGGTGAGAGATACCGACAAATGGATATATCACACAACAACCATATACATGATACATACATCACATAATCATATAAGCGGTTAAATCATGCATATACATAACATAACAAGTGTTATATCAAAGGGGTCCTCAAGCCCGTACAATCGTTTTTAAAATGTGCATGACACTTCAATATCGGGCTCTATCCTAATCTCATGAGATCACAAAGACCATGTTATCACTTGGAGAAGATAGAGTTGGTCAAGCTCTGCCCACCGGGCTGTTGCCACCGCATCCTGATGCACCAGGCCTCTTGGTCAGACAACGCCACATGCCCTTAACGAAACAGCTAGCAATGTGACTAACTCTTAGATACCCCATGGGTATCCTCAATAAGCAAAGGCACGTCTGCCAGGGGAAATGCATATGAATAAAAACTTTCCTTTTAAGGTTTTTCTTTGTGTAAATATTTCACTGTCAAAGCTAATGACTTAACATTATTTCCCCATCACTTGAAAACTTAGAAACATAGGACACACAGTCCGAATGCTCAATCCCAACACCTAGACCGTGGCCGCAGTCAAGGTTTGTGGTAATGGAAATCAATATACTTTTAGTCATGTTTTACTTATCATGCTAAGGACAATAGCCCACAACAACGGAAATCAGAACGAACTGTCCTCGATTCCGCGAATTGGACTTGAAGTCCATAACATTACGAATAGGACTTTACGGTCCCGAATTAACACTGATCCAAGATCACGTGCTAAGCATGGAAAACTAGAGGCGACGTCTCACGTCTAGATTCCTATTCTTTTAGTACTTATCTTTCATTTGACGAAAACAGTTTTCGAAATCGAAGGCCTCGATAACCTATGTTTGGCTATCTGAAAGTTTCTAAATCATTTGGGAGAAAACCTTTTCTTTTGAAAATCCTTTATAAAACGTTTTTGAAACACTTTTAACTTTGAAAATCCCCAATAGGATATTGTAAAATATTTTCGAAAGTTTTCACTTGAAAACACATAGTTCGAAAAGGATTTTTCTCTTGTATAACAATAGTTCACCAAAACCATTTCAACATTTAAAACAAGTACTTTAAGTTTAAAGAGCTTTTGGAAAAGAACACCAATCCCTTCATCTTCAAAGCTTATTAAGGTTTTTAATCCTTATTATGGTTGAGCACAGACGCACGTCTGGCTTAGCAAACTTTCAATCAACAACAGTATATATATCATCAGTGTAAAGCTAATATCACAGTTGAAAGCAGTTCATCACATATATGCATTATATCATTTAGAACAAGTACAAATCAACATCAGATAATAGCACAACAGTTCAAGTACATTAGATAATCAAGTAAGCCCAATCAACATATAAATATCCAGTTAAACACCTACACACATGCATACAGTTATTGAATATCCCTAGGCAAACTCCCCTTACCTTTGAAGACAAGTAAAGGATCCTCGTCTTAATACTCACATTAGCTCCAAGAGTGTAACTATCTACTCCATCAAACAAGCATAGCCGTGTCAAACGTCTCAGAGAGGGAATCCAACAACGCGCAACAACCAAAAATCAAGAAATCAATTTCACATGATCAAACACACATTCTAAATTTATCTAAACACTTAATCTAATTACCAAACAAGGTTATTTTTAAAGAAAATCATGTTTGAAGCTCACGCTTCCTAATACCCTTTTAGGAAACTTTGTTTTGATTAAAAGATCTTGAAAAAGAACTTTGGAAATCATCCATTAAGAGTCCTAATTACACTGAATCATAATTAATTTCACAAAAACATACCCAAATTCAAATAGAATCAAATTGGGGGTTTAGGGCTCCTTATTAAAATTTAGGGAAAACTCAGAAGAAATTGGTTTAGGGAAACACAAACTCACAGTCCCAATCTCATAAAACAACTTTAAATTTCAAGATTAAAATCTGAAATCAGAGGGTTAGGTTTAGGGTTTCAAAATCAATTTGGGGATTTACAAAAGAGAAGAGGTTAGAGGTAAAACTCTTACCCAAGGTGAAGAAGAAGTCATGATGGGGCTGTCTTGGAGGTCCGGCGCGGCTGTGACGGTGGAGACGCGACGGATCAGCGGCGGAGCTCCATTTTTTTGAGCTGTTGCAACAGTCCGGGAAGAAACCAGCCGGCCCTAGGTGTTGCTCCCTACCAGGCGCGGCCAAACGGCGTCTGGAAGACGGGTTGCAGGCGACGCTCGCGGCAGAGATGATGATGAACAGTGGCGGAACGAACCAAACGCGTTGGAGGACGGCACGGCTGGGTCGCGGCTGTCTTCTCGTGCGACGCGGTCCAACGGGCGGTCGTGGCGGTTCCAAGCGCGCGTGCGGGCGGCGTGCGATCGGGTCCGCAAGAAAGAGGGGAGAAGATGAAGTGAAGTAGAAGGAGGAGGAAGAAGAGAAAAGAAAGAAGAAAAGAGAAAGAAGCAGAGAAAGAAAAGAGAAAAAGAGAGAGAACGTCGAGAAAGAGAGAGAGAGAAAAGTGAGGAAGTTTAGTTTTTAAACTAATTATTTAGTGATAGGTACAAAATGAGTGATAAATATTAGGCCTAAAATAAACATGTTTTTACTTTTTAGAATCTAAAAATAAAGATTGATAAAGATAAAATTTCGAAATTCAAATTAGAGTAAAGGTTAATAGTTGAACTGATCCACTAAGAAAATACTCAGTCCAAAATTTAATCTCCGATAAATGTCCAATCAAAATATTTTTAACTCTAAAATTAAATAGAATGAGAATATGAAAATGCTTTTCTCTTAATCATATTATGAAAAATATTTTTCTGTACTGGTATATTAGTGACAATAACGTAATTATTGTCTAGTAAGCGTGCATTCACTGAATTGAGTCAGTGCTAACGCACCCAATAAAATAATTTGAAGAGAGTAATTTAATTACTCAAACTAAACCACATAACAAAATAAACTTAAACATTCAAATAAAATAATTAATCATAGGTGTAAAAAACTAGGGTGTTGCAGTTTTGACTCACCCAAGGAAGAAGATATCTTGAAGGTGGTGCTGTGGTGCTCCTCGCGGCGGCGGACGGTGACGGCACGGCGTCCGGCAGCGGTGACAGTGTTCCTGTAACACCCATGTACTCAAAACTTGAAGATTAGGCTAGGAGATGAAGGAAGGAACTTAAACTAACAAAGAGAGGTGAGAAACCACCAAGAATGGAAGTCAAACCACCTTATCGTGGCGGAGGATGGCGCAACCGCAGCTGTGCTGCCAAGAGGGCGGTGGCGAGTCGCGGGTCATCTGCTCTCGCCGTGCAGTGGCCGAACGGCGGCCTCAGGGGGTGGTCGCGCGACTGAGAAGAAGGAAGGAAGGTGGTTGATGAAGATGAAGTTGAGGTGGGAGGAAGAAGAAAAGAGAAATAAGAAAGAAAGAAAGAAAGAAAGAAAGAAAGAAGAAGCAGCAGAGAAGAAAAGAGAAAAGGAGGGAGAGAGCGTCGAGAAAGAGAGTGAAAAGTGAGAAAATTGAGTTTTTAAACCAGTTACTTAGTGATAGGTACAAATTGGTCCTTTCTAATTGATAAGTACAAATATTGAAGAAATAAGTTGAGTCCAATTTACTAATTGGTCCTTTCTAATTCCTAAACCTAGTTTTATCTCTTAACCCCCCCTTTTTTTCAAATAAAAATAAATAAATTATCTTAGGTAAAAGAAATCAACTCTTATTATTCTAAATAATATGGACGGGTTTCACATGGCCAACACTGACTCTGATTCGGATAATGAGGTACTTTTTGACTATGTGGAATTACTTGATGCCTATGAGGAGTTGCTGGAAGAATCCAATTGTTTATCTAAGTCCTTCAAATCCCTCAAGAGAGAGTATGTAAAGCTCACTAGTGAGAATAAGCAGAAATCTCAAGACGATGAGAAGCTGGTCAAAGAGAACAATGAGCTAAAGACTGAAAAGTCTAATGAAGCTAAGAACTCAAGTGAAACATCACAATCTGAAGAAGTTGAAAAACTTCAACAGAAAATGGAAGAGCTCACTTCTGATCTTGCCAAATTTCTTAATGGCAGAGATAATCTGACAAAGTTGCTTGGCTGTCAGAAACACTCCCTTAACAAAGAAGATATTGGATATGTCCATCGGACACATTATAAAGTATCAACTAAAACTTCTACGGTGTCTGTTAAGTCAACATTAATTAAATCCACACCTGTCTGTAACTTTTGTGGAAAGACTGGACAAGTTATGTCTAAGTGTATCCATAAGAAGATAAGGAAGTCTTCACAGACTCTTAGAACTAACAAAAAAGGACCCAGAAAATTATGGGTACCTAAAGATCAAATAATTTATGTTGCATATGTCCTTAATATGACAAAGAAAACACCACTGCTGGTACCTGGACAGTGGTTGCTAGAGACACATGACAGGAGTGAAATTCAACATATGATTATGATGATTGATCTCCAAATGCACACCTAGGAAGAAACTCCAATAATTGAAGGGTTTAATTTTTTCTTAAGAAATATTTTGTAAAATTGTCTTTAAGATTGAAGTATAAGTTGTAAGTGACGTAATAAGTATTTTAGAGTTAAAATTATTAGAAGAATATTTTAATTTGATTCAACACATTTTAAAACAAGTTTCTAGACTTGCCTTTGAAAAGAAAAAAAATTATTTTTTTATGAGAAAAAGGCATAAGTAGTCGACTACTTTAGATAAGTAGTCAACTACTTTGTTCTTCAGCATTCCAGAAAGGTGTTTTAAACAAATAATCGACTACTTTCATGAAGTAATCGACTACTTAGGTCAGCTAATCGACTACCTACCTGATTTTCTTGAATCCTGGTTTGGTTATACTAAAGTAGTCGATTACAACTAAAAGTAGTCGACTACTTCAGGTATAACAGAATTAAATTTTTTTCTAAATTTCAAAATCTCTTATAAACATTTTCTCTATAAATAGGGGTTACTTTGATATGGAAATTAAGACTTTTTGAGCTAACAAACCTCTACCAAAATACCTCCACAAAAATCATTAGAGCTTTCATACTTCATCTTGTAAAAGGCAATTATAGTTTCTTTTGTATTTCTTTTTGGAAACATTTTTTCTTGTAAACAATAGGAGAGTTGCTTCATTGATTTGGTGGGGCATCCAAATCAATTTCAAGGTGGGGATCCTTGTAACAGCCTGATTTTTAATTACGTTGTTTAATCGGTTAAAATATAATTAATTATATTTTAATCTGAGAGTTAGAAAGTGATTTTAAATAAAATAAAATCATATTCATAGTCTCTCTTATGGTAAAAGTTTACGGTGAAATTTTGGGTTTAAAACTCAGACGGAAACCAGTCTGCGTTTTTTAATTGACGGTATAATTTTATACTGACAGAAAACCTTAAATTGGCCCGAAAACTGAAATTGTAGATTTTTTATATTTTGTCTGTGAGGAGGTCTACTTTCCAAATTTCTGATCAGAAATAAAATATTATGTTTATTCGGACGAATTTTGGTAAAAGTTCGGACGGAAAACAGTCGGTGTTTTCACTGACAGTAAGATTTTAATGATCAGAAAACCTAATTTTGACTCGTGAACGAAATGGTTTATATTTAAATCATATTTCTAACGAGTTTGGTTGTTTTGAAAATTTTCAACCGAAAACGAAATATTACGCTTTTACGCAGGCGTAAAACCCTAATCGGGAAACCGACGGAGTCCAAAACGGAACTGCAAAGACCCGTCAAGAGATCGGGACAACGAGTCATACATGATGACTCATGAAGGATGAGTCACCAAGAATTTATGAGCATTAAATGCTAGTAATCATGACTTTTAGGTGAAAAGACTAAAATACCGCAAGCTTTCATGTATTAACCAGACACATCTACGTACTCTTAACCACTCATTTTACGTGGTTGTAAACCTCCCACATCTCCTCAATTTCGTGCATCCATATATACTCAACCATACCTATTTCATTTTGCTTTCGTTTCATTATTTTCCTCTCAAAAACCGAAATCGGGTAAACGACGGAGCTGCGTCATTTAAATTTCCGGAACCGCTAACGGATAGGATCGATGACTCATTGGTGAGTCACTATGTGTGGCCCAAAATCAGCCACACCTACATTAAATGTGAGCCACATATTATTAACCATGGTTAGCCAAAATAACCTTAGTTAAGTTAATTATAACCTTAGTTAAGTTAATTATTAACTATGGTTAAGCTTATATTAATTAAATAATCACAAAAGCTATTAATCCAACATCTAATAAACCAAACAAGGCCTAATATATAGCCTATATATACCACAAAACCGCAGCCCTTCACTCACACCTTCATTCTCTTCATCTTGCTCGCCAACTAAGTTACAAAACTCATAAGAACACCGAATCCCCACCGAAAATATGACCCTCTTCATTTCTGAAAATAGAAAAACTCTCAACATAAAAGTTATTTATATTTATCTCTTCTTTCCAACAAGCTTAAGATCATCAAAAACTGATAAGTGGATTGGGAGATAGGCTCAAAATACCGAAACTGCCCAGAATTCTCAGCAACCCACGAAACAGCACAAAGACGGCCCTTTTCACCCCTATTATGATCCGAAACAAATGAAACCTTAAACACAAAAGTTTTTCCTTTTATTATTATATTTCTAACAAGCCAAAGTTTGTGATTTTTGGATGAGTATATTGTGAAATACACTCATAATACCATCACACCCTCAAGCTGTCCAGTTTTCAACTTAGTGAAGGTTGATCATTTTCTTCATTCCTTCAATATTCAAGAGGTAAAAGCTCTTCTCCTTAATAATCTAAGTCTTCTCCTTCATTTATTTTGTAAGATCAAGCCATGATCATCAAGTTTTCATAAATTTCCATTCCTAGATCTAGAACTTCAAATAATTCTAGAAAATTGTAGAAAAATCCTTTTAATGTGAAACCAATTTCTATGATCTTGTGATGTCTTCTACTTTCATTATCCAAGAGCATGTAATCAAAAAACATTTTCCTTCCCTATTTTCTTTAACTGGCCGAATCTCACCCAATGGAGGGTTTGATGATTTTGTTTTCATTTTTGAAATCTAATGCTTGATTTGAGCTCTCTAGTACCTATATGATCTAAATCCAAGAGCTTGAATCCAACTAAATTTCCTAGCCTATTTTCCTAATATGGGCCGAAACCCTAACCTTTGGTGTTAGAGGATTTTGTTTCAATTCTTTTAGTTATGATCATTGGTTTTGTCATTATAAATGCTTAAAAATCATTGATCTAAGAGTTTGTGAAGTTTTGAAATCCCTAGCCTTATTTTGGGTTGTCATAGCCGAACCTAGCCTTTTGTGGTTAAGGATGAATTTTGTTTGATTAATTCATTCTTATGATTGGTTGAAGGTTGATTTAATAACCGTAGTGTCGTGGCGAGGAGCTGAAAGTTCGTGTTTCCAGAGATAAGCTCAGGTGGGGGAAAGAATCAACCTATCGTCGGAATCGATAAGTAGTATATTTTATAATAATTGTGTAGGGCGACCTAAACCCTACTAGTAGTCGATTAATCGACAATACCAAAATCACATTGGAAACCTTTTTTGTAAAACTAATGGTGATTCGGGGATTGTAGGTTTATCGACGTTAGGATGATTTTATCTTATCTGAGGTTGATTGAATTTATTATTATTATTGAATTGCTTATGTGATATTTTGTGGTATTTGAATATTTATGACATTGTGTTATGCATGATCTGCCTGGTTTTAATATTGTGCTTAGCGGATTTTAAGCAAAGATATATATTGTTCGGGAGATAATTGTTTGGGTGTGAGGATAATGGTGACTTAGAGGTGCCTAACCTAAATGAGTTATTTTAAAGAGGAAGGGTGACATAGAATATGTGTTAAGGCTTTGATGGAAGGTTAAGGCACTAGGATGTTATTAATATGGGTTAGTGAAATTCATGTGTTTACATTGTTGTTCACAACCGTATATTTGGAATATACGAGGTCAAGAGTTCTCGTTAGACCGTTCCACCTTAGAATTTAAGTTGTGCAACTATAGTGTCATTGCTATGCTTGAGCACCTTTGATAGAGATAAGAGAGAACCAGGGTGTGCAAAAGCCATGCATCGTGTTTGCTATAGTGTCATTTCATTGCATGAGCATTCTCACCATGGATGAGAATGTGCACCGGCGTTGGGAACGCGTCACCTGGACGACTGACTGACATTCCTAACGAGGAATGTGTGACAGGATTAGTGGTGGCCACGTCAGTATAAAAGTGTAATTGTGTGAGATTGGGGTAGAGGAAGGTAAACTAATTTGAGGATGATTTGTTAGTTATGTATGTTGATTGTCTGTGACATTTATTGTATGATATGCTATGAATCTTTTCCGCTTTAGAGGATAGAAATGTTTCTTATCCCCTATATCTTTCTGTGTGTTGTATTTTATTTCTGATGTGATCGTACGAGAAGACCCGATGGAGGAACCAGTTGCTGAGGAGTTAGATGTAACTCCGTATGAACCAGAGGCGGGAGGACGAGCTGTGGATTCCAGCAATGTAGTTTAGCGTCTAGGGCCAGTGAGTCTTATAAGATGTTTTATTTTCCGCTGATTATAAGCAGATTGTATAACTAAATACCTGTGCGGGATCCTACTGATAGGATACCCTAAACAATATTGTGGTAATGTAATGAACAAACATGTGTGTGTGTGTGTGTGTGTGTGTGTGTATATATATATATATATATATATATATATATATATTATAACTTTGGTGTGTTTTAATTTGCAGAAGTTATATGGTTAGTAAATAAGTTTTTAATTTTTACGTATTTTCAACGATAAGCGCGCGATTAAGTAAATAAATAATAATGTTCTAATTTAATAATACAATGGGGCACAATGGGGTGTCTCAATCCTTGAAGCCAAGGTGGGGAATCCTTGAATCTAAGGTGAGGCATCCTTAGGAGGTAAGGATTATTTTGAGTGGGACATCTCAAAATAATCAAAGGTAAAGGTGGGGTATCCTTTAGATTTTGTAAATTGTAATCTTGTAAACAATTGTCAAATAGTGGAATCTCTCAAGGTTCTTGAGAGTTGGATGTAGATCACTCAGGTTGTGATCGAACCAGTAAAATCGTTTGTGTGATCTTCTCTTTCCCTCTCTCAAGCTTTCAAAAATTTTTTTCGAAAATGGCACTTGAATCAAGTAGGAAACATAAACACATTTCCACCACTTCTCCTCCAATTTTTGATGGTGAAGGATATCCTTTTGGAAGGCAATGATGAAAATTTTTATTGAACGAATAGACATAGACTTGTGGGATACTATTGAAAATGGTCCCTTCGTCCCCAGACATGGTGTTGAAGATGAAGAGAGAAACAAACCCAAAAGTCTATGGACTAAAGATGAAAAGCAAAAAGTTCAACTTGACTTTGAAGCTAAGAATATCCTCACCACCGCTTTGTCAATTGATGAATTCTTTTGCATTTCTAATTGCAAGAGTGCAAAAGAAATTTGGGACACTTTACAAGTGACCAATGAAGGAACTAGCGAGGATATTAGATCAAAGATAAACACGTTGACGCATCAATATGAATTATTTAGAATGAATCATGATGAATCTATCAATGAGGTTCAAAATCGTTTTCAAGTCATTGTAAATCAATTGCTTTCTTTTGAGAAAACTTTCACTAATGAAGATCTTGTGACTAAGGTACTTAGATGTCTTAGTAGAGAATGGCAACCAAAGGTAATTAACGGCCATCATGGAGTCAAGGGATCTTTCAACAATGTCTCTAGCAACTTTGTTTGGAAAGCTCAAGGAGCACGAGTTGGATCTAACAAGGCTCAAGGAGAATGAAGAAGTAGATAAAAAGGGCAAAGGAATATCACTTATGGCTTCTTCTTCTAAGAAAGATGAAAGTGACAAAGAAAGCAATGATTCTAGTGAAGATGACAAGGAAGATGAACAAATCAATCTACTAGCAAGGAGATTTGGGAAGTTTCTCAAGAATAAAAGTAAGTGGAAGAGGTTCAACAATTCCAAGAAACCTATCAAGAAATATGCACCATCATCAACACCTCTATGCTATGAATGTGGAAAGCTCGGTCACATCAAATTCGAATGTCCTACTCTCCAAAAGAAAGATAAAGGTGACAAAAGGCATAAGAAGGAAAAGAAGGGGAGAAGGGCATACATAGCATGGGAGGACAATGATCTAAGTTCATCAAGTGGTGATAGCACGGATGATGAAGTCTCCAATCTTTGCTTGATGGCAAGTCAAAAATATGACCAAGAGGTAAGTGATGATGAATATGCATTATCTATCAATTATGATGAATTGCAATTAGCCTTTGAAGAATTGCATAAGGAATCTATAGAACTTGCTAGACAGGTAACCAAACAAAAGTCAATAATCTCTATGCATGAAAATGATAAAATAAAATTAACTAAGGAGATAAATGACTTGAAGTTAGAAATTAATTCTATGACCTTGAAGCATGCTAGTTCTAGAAATGATATACCTAGTTCCTCAAAATGTGATCAATGCATGTATCTTGAAAAGGAGAATAAGGACTTAAAGAATACTCTTGCTAAATTTACAAATGGTAGAAGGAATTTGAATAATTTACTTGGTAATCAACAATCTCATTTTGTAAAAACCGCCTTAAGGTATAATTCTTATGATAAGAAAGAAACACATTCAACAGTATTTGTTCCATCTAGTAAAAATGCTAGAAATAGAGTAACATGTCATTATTGTTGTAAACATGGTCATATTTCTCCTAGATGCTATGTTAAAAGAATTGGTCTTGAAAAAGCTAAGATGATGTGGGTTCCAAAAATTATGGTACCTAAGACTAATATTCAAGGACCCAATCAAGATTGGGTACCTAAGATCTAAACTTGCTTTGTAGGATTGCTTGAGGACCCATGGAAAGGAATGGTATCTTGATAGCGGGTGCTCCAAGCATATGACGGGAAACATATCAAAGTTCATTCATATCTCCCCAAAGCAAAGTTGTCACGTAACATATGGTAACAACAATAGATGTAAAATTCTTGGTATTGGTAAAATAGGAAATGAGTCTACTACTATTGAAAATGTTCTTTTTTAGTAGATGGTTTAAAGCATAATTTACTTAGCATAAGCCAACTTTGTGATAAGGGTTATAGGGTTGTGTTTGATAGTAAATGTTGCATGGTTGAATGTTTGCATGACAATGAAATTAAATTTGTTGGAAAAAGAATTAACAACATTTATATGCTAGACCTAGGTGACATCAATAATAATATTCAATGCTTGTTGAGTAAAAATGATGAGGCTTGGTTAACACATAGAAGGGTAGCACACATTCACATGGAACACCTTAAAAAACTAATTTTTAAAGACTTAGTTATAGGTCTCCCTAAAATCAAATTTCAAAAAGAAGACTTATGTGATGCTTGCCAAAAAGGGAAGCAAGTTAAAACTAGCTTTAAATCCAAGAATATAGTTTCTATTAATAGACCACTACAACTTTTGCATATGGACTTATTTGGACCATCTAGAACTATGAGTTTATTTGGAAATTATTATGCACTTTTTACTACACTCTTGAAAAGGATTTTAATAGAGGGAAGGTTGACACTACACTCTTCATTAAAAAGAAAAGCAAAGATATCTTGATTGTACAAATATATGTTGATGATATTATTTTTGGTTCCACTAATGATAGTTTGTGTAGAGAATTTTCCAAGTTAATGCAAAGTGAATTCGAAATGTCAATGATGGGGGAGTTAACGTTCTTCCTCAGATTACAAATAAAGCAAACTCCTAGTGAAATATTTATTAATCAAGCAAAATATTGCAAGGAGTTGCTTGAGCGCTTTGGAATGGAAAATGCAAATCATGCTACAACACCAATGGGAACATCATGCTATCTAGATAAAGATGAAGGTGGTAAGACTGTAGAACTAACCAAGTATCGAGGTATGATCGGATCACTTTTATATTTGACCGCTAGTAGACCTGATTGTTGTTTTGGCTTCAACGACTCAAGAGGGGGGGGGGGGGGTCAATTGAGTTTTCAAAAAATATTTCCCTCTTAAAACTTTTTCACAAAGCTTTATAAATCAGAGTTGCGGATTAGTGTTCTCATGATCTTTTACAAAATCGATGAAGGTTTTTTACAAAATTTTGAATAGAAGGTGATGAGGATAAGAAAGACTAATTCAGAAAGATTCAGAATAGGTTCGGGTTTAATAACTCAGTAATAACAAAATACAATTTATATAGATCAAGAACAGAAATTATATTGAACTTTAAACATTAAAGTTGCAGGTTCTTGAACATAAACAGAAAGTAAAGGAGTTTGAGTTTAGGGATATCACACAACCAGATTTATCCTGGTTCAGTCACCTCCACTGTGACCTACATCCAGTCCCCACTCCACCTGTGGGATTTCACACACTAACACACAAGCTTTACCAGGTAGCTTGAAAAACCTTCACACCACAGAGCATTCCTTCACCTCAAGATACCACACTCTTGTGAAAAGCCTCAATGTTCAACCTTAGGGATACCTCACCCTAATCACTCAGAGAGACTCCCTCTCTCTTTACAATCAAAAGTAAAAACAAAAGTTGATTCCTAACTCTCAGTAGTCAGATAAACAAATTGAAGCACTTTGAGTATTGAAACACTCTTTTCTCAGTAAGCTCAATAAAGATGATGAATGATTTTACAATTGATTTCTCAAAACGATTTCCTAAAACTGTGATATGTTATGATATTTGTATATGTTGTTTAAGTGTTCCTTTGATCCCTCTTTATATAGAAAACAAGTTATAGTCATTGGGATCAATTAAAACAAATTTGGATCTGATTAACAGAATCTGTTTTCTTGATTCTCGTTCTTGAAATAAGATTCTGATTGTTCTTGTAGAATTCGCGTCCATAAAATAACCGAGTCAATTTGGAAAAATAGCCGCATCCATTTGATAAAATAGTCACGTCTATCTTAAATAAATAACCGCATCCATCTTTAAAAAATTACCGAGTCCATTTGAAGAAAATAGTCGCGTCCATTTGCCACATCAGCAGACGGGAGTACTAACACAAAGTAATTGGACATGCTCCAACTAGTAGACGAGCTCCATATGCCATATCAGTGGACGGAGCTTCTCATTAAGATCTTAGCAAGTCCAAAGACATATGTGGACGAGCACTTTTATCACTTTAGTGGACGTGCGCTTGTGTCACTTTAGTGGATGTGCGCTTGTATCACTTTAGTGGACGTTCGCTTGTATCACCTTAGTGGACGTGTGCTTGTATCACTTGCTTGGATGCCATTTTTACTATTCCCGGTGTTGAATGAGCACTTATATTATTCCAGTGTTGAGTGAACGCTTTGAAATCTTATTTCAAAAATCATTTTTATTTACGAAAACTTATTCCTTTTAATGCGAGGTTATGAAAAATGATTTTCTTTCATGCATCTTTTCAAATTGAGCTTATTTGTGTATAAGAGATTTCATCTCTTACAAATCATCTAAGACTTAACACTAATTTCTTCGTTAAGCTCTTGTCTTGATGATTCCTTGTTCTTCGTCCTTGTTCTTTGATTCCTCCAAGTTCTTCCTTGAATATTCTCCTTTGATTGCTCACTGAACTTGTTGAATATTGCTTGATACCTGTCTTTACAATTTGACACTAAAAACACTTGCATATACATTAAGTTGTATTTGTCATATATCAAAATTTCTAAGTCATTGAGTTTAACAATCTCCCCCTTTTTTATTATGACAAACCTTTTGACAAATTATAAGATCAAAGTATAAGTGTAGCAGACGCTAAGTGTTTTTGACAGATTTATATCATGGTATCAAAGCAGTCAGAGTAGAAGTATATCAGAGCAAAAAAAAAATATTATCATAGCAGAATTTGATTTACTCCCCAATAATCATGTAAGCTTTAAGCTCCCCCTCAACATATTCATGTATAATTCGTTTTCTCTATATCATACTTTTTCTTCATGTATAATTTGTTGTATCCCCTTTCTCTATATCATACTTTTTCTCCCCTTTTTGGCATCATCAAAAAGGTAAAGAAAAGAAACATTTAAAGCGATAGAGAAGGTAAGCATTTAAACATTCAAACTTAGCATATAAAATTGTTCATGATAGAGGGATAGGTGCAGGGGCTCATCAAAAAGATGCGTCCAACTCGCATAGATGTTCCAAAGCTCTCTTCTGATCATTCATAGATATTCCAAATCAAATCATACAAGAATTAGAGCATATTTACACAAAGATACAGTCATATAATCAGTTTCTTTAGAGATTAGATCTAGGATTGATCGATTATCCCAAATTCTCTTCTAATGAAAAATAAGCTTTCCTTGTTCAAGGGCTTGGTAAAGATATCGGCAAGTTGTTTAGTTGTATCAACATATTCAATCTCAATTTCTCCACTTTGAATATGGTCTCTAATGAAATGATGTCTGATTTCTATGTGTTTAGTTCTAGAGTGCATTATGGGATTCTTAGTTAGGTTAATTTCACTCGTATTGTCACATCTAATAGGAACTTGGTTTAGTTGCACACCATAATCAACTAATTGTTGTTTCATCTATAAACCTGTTCACAATGTGACTACCCATTGCTACATATTCAGCCTCTGTAGTGGATAAAGCCACACTAGATTGTTTCTTAATGAACCATGATACTAATGAGTTTCCTAGTAAATGGCAAGTTCCACTAGTAATCTTTATGTCTAGTTTACAACCAGCAAAATCAGAGTCTGGATAGCTAATTAAAGTACGTGTAGCTCCTTTGGGATACCATAATCCCATGTCTTTTGTTCTAAACAGATACTTAATTATCCTTTTAACTGCTGTTAAGTGTGATTATTTTGGATTTGCTTGATACCTAGCGCACATGCATACACTAAACATGATATCTAGCCTACTAGCAGTAAGATAAAGTAGTGAGCCTATCATACCTCTCGAATTTAGAAACGTCAACGAGGTTTACCTTGCTCATCCTTGTCCGGGATAACAGGAGGTACTCATTGGAGTAGCCATCTCCTTAGCTTTTTCCATGCCAAACTTCTTTATAAACTTGGTTTGGCTAACAAAGATTCCATTTTCAGTTTACTTTATTTGCAGTCCAAGGAAAAATTTCAGCTCACCCATCATTGACATTTCAAACTCACTCTGCATAAGACTTGCAAACTCATTGCACAACTGCTCATTAGTGGCACCAAAAATTATATCATCCACATATATTTGTACAAGTAAAATGTTGTGTGCCTTTTTCTTAGTGAACAAAATTGTGTCAACTTTACCTCTTTTAAATCCTTTTTCAATGAGAAAATTACTTAACCTTTCATATGAAGCTCTAGGAGCTTGCTTTAAGCCATATAGTGCTTTAGACAGTTTATAAACATGGTTAGGCAATTCATTATTCTCAAAACCAGGTGGTTGACCAACATACACTTCCTCTTGTATAAATCCATTTAAGAAAGCACTCTTAACATCCATTTGATACAATTTAAATCCCATTATGCAAGCATAAGCAAGTAGCATTCTTATAGCTTCTAATCTTGCTACTGGTGCATATGTTTCATCATAATCTATGCCTTCTTCTTGGTTATACCCTTTGGCTACCAATCTAGCCTTGTTTCTTACAATTATACCATTTTCATCTAGTTTATTCCTAAAAACCCATTTTGTACCTATTACTTGACGAGTTCTTGGGTTTAGGCACTAGTTTCCAGGACTTAGTTTTTTTCAAAACTGGTTTAACTCATCTTGCATAGCCATCATCCAATGTTCATCAATTATAGCATCATCTATGTTCTTAGGTTCTACTTGAGACACAAATGCCATATGATTACAAACATTTCTTAGAGATTGTCTAGTAGTTACCCCCTTTGTAATTTCACCAATGATGTTATCAATTGGATGATTTCTGACAGTCCTCCATTCCTTTGGTAGGTCGGTCTGTTGTTCTGTTTGCCCCTGCTGCAGCGGTTCATTCTTTAAGCTTTCATCTTCTTCATTGTCCTATTTCTCTTCTAGGAGAGTTTTCTCAATTGAATCTGCAAGATCATCAATAACACAATCATTTCCTAACCTTTTGGGGTTAGACTCATCAAATGTCACATGCACAGATTCCTTAATAGTTTGTGTTCTCTTATTATATATTCTAAATGCTTTACTAGATAGAGAGTATCCTAGGAAAATTCCTTCATCAGCCTTTGCATCAAATTTTCCAACATTATTCTTTCCATTGTTAAGAACAAAGCATTTGCAACCGAAAATATATAAATGTGCTATATTTGGTTTTCTTCATTTGTAAAGCTCATAAGGGGTTTTCTTTAAGATTGGTCTTATCAAGACTCTATTTAGCACATAGCAGGCCGTATTGACAGCATCTGCCCAAAAATGTTTTGGCAAGCTAGAGTCGTTCAATATAGTTCTTGCTATCTCCTCTAATTATCTATTCTTTCTTTCCACTACTCCATTTTGTTGTGGAGTTCTAGGAGTAGAAAAATTATGTTGAATGCTGTAACACCATGTATTTCCTATGCTGTCTGTGGCAGTAAATACATATTTAAATGTGTTTATTTTAGATTAAACCCAGAGGATGATTTTAATTAAACTAAAATCATTTTCTTGTGTTGTTATATCATATGAAGTTACGGTAAAAATTTTGGTTGAAAATTTAGACGGAAGCCGATCTGCGTTCTCCTTTGCCATTACAAGTTTCTTGAGCTAGAGACCAAATTTTAATTCGTGAACGATACGGTTAGTATTTTATGATGATTTGTGTGGGTTTGGAGTTTTTCTAAAAATCTTGTTCGGGGCAAATCTCGAGGGGATTTCCCGGGGCGAAATCGTCGGGAAATACGATCGGGGAAGTCATCTGTTATGCAATGGATCCGTGCCACGTTATTGTGGACTGTGTGTCCTAATCACGTTGTTGTGGACCGTGTGTCCTAACCACGTTGTGATGAATGTTGTTAAAGGTGAACGTTGTTTTCTAAGGCCACAAGCCTAGGACTGTGCATCGGTCTAAGGTGTTGTGATTGAGCACTCGGACTGCGTGTCCCGTGTTGATGTTGATAATTTCAAAATGATGAAATTTATGAATAGTCGCTAGCCTTTGAGCTTCGACAACGAATGAGACGAACACAAAGAAAACATCGAGAACTAAATGTTTTACATTTGCATTTACGACGACGTGCACGAGCATGGTTTTAACGTGAGACCTTAACATGAAAGGTATCATATGACGGTGTATTATCGTTGTTCTTAAATTGGACAATGATACGGTGTACGTGTATCGTTGTGCCTAAATGGACAATGAAAGCGGCGTGCATAATCGTGGGTGCCTAAATGGCCAATGAGGCGGTGTATTATCATTGTGCTTAGCTAGCCAATGAGGCGATGTATTATCGTTGTGCTTAGCTAGTCAATGAGGCGGTGTATCGAGCACTGATCAACTCATTTGGAGGATGTTGGGATCTCCGAAGATTAAGATTAGAGCCTGATGATAGAAGTGTCATGCATTATCTTTCTAAAATTGATTGATTTGGGTATGAGACCCACTGAAATAGTACTTGTTGTTTACCTATGAGTAATGTTTAGAATGTTAATATGCCAAGGTGTTGTATGTATCATGTGTATGGTTGTTGTATGATATATCCATTTGCCGGTGTCTCACTCTTACTGATTATATCAGGTCTCTTCGGGTTTCTTTGTAGTACCTTGGTACTCCAGTCATCGATGTTGCAGAGAGGAGTCTTTCTAGGTCACTCGAAGACCTAGTGTTAGAGGTTGGGAAAGTATTCTGATTGGGGGTCTCTCCAATGAATATTTGATAGAATGACCAGCTTAGGAGTCTGAGTTGGGTTGTATATCTAAGGAGGTCGGTAAATGTAGTGTTATATACATCCATCTGTAGTTTGAACTTTTCTTTCGAAAGTGTAAACTTAGAGAAATGTTGTATGTCGTGGTAACTTTGTTACGAACGTGACTTTACGTTTTAAATGTATGTATGATGGATTTCAAAGTTCTCCTTATAGAAGAAAATTTTATACCCCAGTTTTCTGACTTAAAGGAAAACAAATTTTTCGAAAGCAATCAGAAAATTATCTTTTAATTTACTTCCGTATGTGTTACGTAGTAATGCCCAAGGGGGGCGTTACAGGTGGTATCAAAGCTGGTCGAGTCTTTCGGGATCTTTGGGAAATAGGTCTGTTGTGTTGACGTTGTGTTTTCTCTGAATTAAGTTTTATTTGGATTACTTCTTAGAAGTAATGTGTGTTGATACGCCTTTACACGTTTCATTTTCTGGTTGTGACCTGACTGATTTGTTCGGCAGGTCAGTTATGGAACCAGCACCAGAAGGTGGACGTGGACGCGGTGCGTGGGCGTGGTCGCATAGGTGGTCCTATTGGCGCGTGCCAACATGAATGCGAATTATGATCTGCGGGATGGACTTCACTTTGCCCAAGCTTTGGTGGCGTTCTTTCTTGCCATAACTCTTCGACGGTTAATGCTCGCCCGGAACCAACAGGAGTAACAGAGGGCAGAACAAGCTGCAGAGGGAAGGCATCTGGATGCTTTCCGACGTCAGAATCCATCGCAGTCTGATGGAGACGTGGATCCAATAAAGGCTGATATTTGGATTCAACAGCTGGAGAAGATCTTTGAGCTGGTGCACACCCCAGAGGGAGTAAAGGTACCTTATGCAACATTCCAACTGATTGGAGATGCTGAATACTGGTGGGAGGGCACCAGACAACTGCTGGTAGCTGAGCATCAGGCAATCACTTGGGGAGTATTTTGCAACAAATTTCTGGACAAATATTTTCCCCAGAGTGCTCGGACGGAAGAAAGAGCGGGGAATTCCCGGTGAGTCGGCGGGACATGACATGTGGGGAATATGCGGCAGGTTTGAGTCCCTTGCCAAATATTTTCGCTTTTCGAATAACCCCGATGAGGAGTGGAAGTGCGAAAAGTTCGAAGCCGGTCTTCGCTTGAGATCAAGGAATCTGTGATGCCATTGGAAATCCGGAATTTCTAAGCCTTAGTAGAGAAGTGTAGAAAAGTGGAACTAATGAGGAAGGAAAGAGGCAGGAGAAAACTGTTGCAGGACCCACTCATTCCGAAGACCAATATCAAAATCGAATCAAAAAGGAAGCCGCATCGGAGGGAGCCTTACTTCCACCACAAGGGAATGTCCGAGAATCAACAACAGCATCATTCCGATAATTTTGAATTGGGAAGTGGAGGCCAATGAGAACCAAAACCGAGGCCAATTTAGAAGATGTTACAAGTGTGGAAACCCAGATCACATGGCTGATGTTTGCCCACGCAAGGGAACGAAATGTTACAACTGTGGACAAATAGGACACTTGTCAAGGGATTGTAATGCACCAAGGTTTGAAAGGGTTGTCAACACCTTAGGGGACCGATAGACCCACGGCAAAGGGAAGATTTTACACCATGGGCGACGTTGGAGCTTCACAACCGATGATCTTTCTACGAAGTAGTGTGCAATTTGAAGGTCTTATGGCGGTGGTCTATAATTCTAAGTTGTAATAGGATTCTAAGTATAATCGTGTTTTGACGCCCTTAAGTATTTGACTCTCTAGGGTCTCCTATGATACTAGCCGTTCCAATGAATGTATGTTTCTTATGACTTTCGGGAATAAAAGTCTCTTTAAGAAATTTATTCCAGTTCCTTTCTCTTTTTGACTATTGCGGTCAGTTTAGACTTTAGATCCAATCTTTCTTTTCCTAGAGTTGTGGATTGCCTTGTTGTTGCAGGATGGGTATGTTCATAAAAGAAGTTTCTTGATGAAACTTAATCTAATCACTTTTACTTTTGGTGGAAGTGATTCAGTTTGAATTCTTATCAAACTGTTGCTCTTTTAAATTGTTGACCAGGAAATTATAGTGAAAGGAGAAACTTTTTAGATTCATGATTGTAAACATGTACCGATCATACATTTTTACCTCCCTGAATACTAAAGGATCTTCATACACTAGATGTTTTTGTATTCTTTTGGATCGATGAAATTCTTTTAGATACTTTCTTCGATAGTATGATCCGGATGGTGAGAGATCTGTTAAGTTTCTAGTTCACGTAATTTCGAGGACGAAATTATTTTTAGAGGGTAGTATTGTAACACCACTGTATTTCTTATCTTGTATCGTAGTAGTAAATACATATTTAAATGTGTTTATTTTAGATTAAACCCAGAGGATGATTTTAATTAAACTAAAATCATTTTCTTGTGTTGTTATATCATATGAAGTTATGGTAAAATTTTCGGTTGAAAATTCGGACGGAAAGTCGGTCTGCGTTCTCACTTTGCCGGTACAAGTTTCTTGGGCTAGAGACCAAATTTTAATTAGTGAGCGAGACGGTTAGTAATTTTATGATGTTTTGTGTGGGTTTGGAGTTTTTCGAAAAATCTTGTTCGGGCCAAAATCTCGGGGGATTTCCGAGGCGAAATCGTCGGAAATACGATAGGGGAAGTCATCCGATAAGCAATGGAGTAGAGCATCAAGAGGATGAAGTGACATGAAGTGACTTGATGTGAAGGCTATGACACATCTCAAAAGTGAATCTTGACTTTTTTCAAAAAAATCTCACTTTTCATCTTTCTCTCTCCAACCTTACCTCCACACCATACCTCCACCTTACCTTCTTTCTTCCCCTACAAGTAAACCAACTTTTCTTTCTCTTCTTTCTCTCCAAAACCGTGCCACACTCTCTCACTCTCTATAAATACTCTTCATTTCCACACTTCATCATTTTCCTCCATTTTCTCACTTTTACACTTCACTACATTTCTTTTCTTCTTCTTCTCTCTTACAAAGTTTACATTTTTATCAAGCTTTTTTCTTAAAGTTCTTCATCAAAGTTGTTCATCTTGTTAAGGTTAATACTTCTATGTAGTTCTTTTTCAAAGTTTCATCTTTTATTTCAAAGTTTTCTTCATATGTCATTTATGTACTTTAAACTTCTAAAATCTCTTAAAAATGGTAGAAAACTCCGTTTGAGTTGAAAACAATTTCTATGTTCTTACTTTTACTCCTACTACAACATACTAAAGGTTGTGTAAAACAAAAATTTCTAACCCTATTTTCTGGATGAGGTCGAAACCATGCTTTTTGGTTTTGGTGGGTTTTGTTTAACTTTGCTTGTGTGGACTTGTATTTGAGTTCTATTACAAGATGATCATGACCAAGGGCTCCTTTGTACTAAAGTATGTTAGGTTTAAGTGATTGGAAAAGTTTAGAGATTTTACACATTTTTAAGTAAAGGCCTAAACTTTAAGTAGTTTAAGACATTGATGCTTAGTTGATGTTTCTCCAAAATGATCATGGATTAAGGCTTCTTGATGTATAAGGATGCTAAATCCAAGGGATTGGAAAGTTTGAAAATTTCTAACCTTTATTTTGTATCAAGGCCGAACTTTAAAGGTTTTTGGCAAAAATATTAATTTTTGTTTTCTTCCAAAATGATCATAGATTAAAGCTCCTTGTAATAAAGGATGCTATGTCTAAAGTGATTGGAAAGTTTAAAATATTTTCTTGCTTTATTTTCCTATGATGGCCGAATGTAACATTTGACCTAGGATGTGTTATTTTATTTTGTTTTCCAAGATGATTATGGATTAAAGCTCCTTCATGTTAAGGGATGCTATGTCCAAAAGATTGGGTGATTTAAAGATTTCTAACCTCACAAACTTGTTAAGGCCGAACCTAAGAGTTCATGGTCTAAGACATTTGATTTTTCCATTTTCGAAATGATCATGGTTTCAAGCTCCTTACTATGTATGGATGCTAACCTAAAGAGATTGGAAAGTTTAGAAATTTCTAGCCTATTTATCTATGCTTGGCGAAACCTAAGTCAAGTACTTAGTGGGATTTTTAATTCAACTTTGTTAAAAGATCATTGTTTATGAACTCCTAACACTTAAGGATCATAAATCCATGAGTTGTATAATTTTCGGGAATCTCTAACCCTAAAAACTAGTCTTGGCCGAACCTATACCTTGTGGTTTAGTGTTCTTGTTTGATTTTAACTTGTGATTTTGTGTTCATAACCTTAGACTTTCATCGCGGAGGAAACAAGGGCGTTCGTGGTTTACCTCTCCAAGCATCTAATCTCCTTACCTTCACGGAAGGTAAGAGGGGATTACCTAGGGATATTCAATGACTATATGCATGTGTGTATGTGTTTACTTGAGTGATTTGAATATTATTGTGATATTGAGCCAATACTTGAATAACTTGTTTACTTGAACTATTGTGGTTATTACTTGAAGTTGAACATTACTTGCTTTAAAGTGTTATGAATTATATATATGTGATGAACTTTAAGTTTCTTGTGATATTATTGTTGAGAATATATTACTGGCGATTGAAGTTTGAGAAGCGGACTGATCCGTGCATAATGATTATAAAGGATTAAAAGCCTTAATAAGCCTTGAATAGAACTTTGAAATTATTGGTTTCATTTATAAAAGTTCCTTGTTTAAAAAGCTTACTTCAAGAAAATGAGATTCTTATTTTGAAAAGAAACGTTGAAGTGTTTTTAAGACGATAGAAACTACCTTTTATGATCCAAAGTTGGTACGAGAGAAAACCTTTTTCGAACTATGTGTTTTATGAAGGAAAAACCCTTTGAAAATATTTGACTTTATTCCATCAAGGAATTTCAAATACAAGCAATTTCCTAAATGTTTTAGAAAAGATTTTGCAAAGGAAAAGGATTTTCTCCTAAATGATTTGGAAACGTTCGGTTACTTGGATAAGTGACCGAGGGTTTTGTTTTGGATTTGATTTTCACTAAGCAAAAAGTAAACACATGTGAATTGAATCCGGTTCGCGAGGCGTCGCTTCTAGTGATTCTGTAATATGCACGTTGATCCTTGATCCGTGCCCGCGTTATTATTGTGTGTGTGTCGTAATCACGTTGTTGTGGGCCGTGTGTCCTAACCACGTTGTGATGAGCGTTGTTAAAGGTGAGCGTTGTTTTCTCGACCACAAGCCTAGGAGGTAGTGCATCGGTCTAAGGTGTTGTGATTGAGCACTCGGACTGCGTGTCCGCGTTGATGTTGATAATTTCAAAATGATGAAATTTATGAATAGTCGCTAGCCTTTGAGCTTCGACAACGAATGAGACAAACACAAAGAAAACATCGAGAACTAAATGTTTTACATTTGCATTTACTGACAGACGTGTCGAGCATGGTAATTTTAACGTGAGACCTTAATGGAAGGTATCATGTGGCGGTGTATTATCGTTGTTCTTAAATTGGACAATGAGGCGGTGTACATGTATCGTTGTGCCTAAATGGACAATGAAACGGCATGCATAATCGTTGTGCCTAAATGGCCAATGAGGCGGTGTATTATCGTTGTGCTTAGCTAGCAAATGAGGCGGTGTATCGAGCACGATCAACTCATTTGGAGGATGTTGGGATCTCGAAGATTAAGATTAGAGCCACGATGATATAAGTGTCATGCATTATCTTTATAAAATTGATTGATTCGGTATGAGACCCACTGAAATAGTACTTGTTGTTTACCTATGAGTAATGTTTAGAATGTTAATATGTCAAGGTGTTGTATGTATCATGTGTATGGTTGTTGTATGATATATCCATTTGCCGGTGTCTCACTCTTACAGTTATATCAGGTCTCTTCGGGTTTTGTTGTAGTACCTTGGCACTCCAGTACCGATGTTGCAAAGGAGTCTTTCTAGGCCACTCGAAGACCTAGTGTTAGAGGTTGGGAAAGTATTCTGATTGGGGGTCTCTCCAATGAATATTTGATAGAATGACCACCTTAGGAGTCCGAGTTGGGTTGTATATCTAAGGAGGTCGGTAAATGTAGTGTTATATACATCCATCTGTAGTTTGAACTTTTCTTTCGAAAGTAGAAACTTAGAGAAATGTTGTATGTCATGGTAACTTTGTTACAAACGTGACTTTACGTTTTAAATGTATGTATGATGGATTTCGAGTTCTCCTTATAGAAGAAAATTTTATACCCGATTTTTTGACTTAAGGAAAACAAATTTTCCGAAAGCAACCAGAAAATTATCTTTTAATTTACTTCCGCATGTGTTACGTAGTAATGCCCAAGGGGGGCGTTACAAATGCCATTCTTATCACAATAGTTTTCAAACACTTCATTTTGAAATTCTCCCCCATGATCACTTCTTATAGAAACAATTTTTACGTTCTTTTCATTTTGCACAATTTTTACCATTTTCTTAAATGTAGCAAATAAATCATTCTTATGAGATAGAAAATATGTTAATGTATATATAGAGTAATCATCTACTATTACCAATGCATACGAGTTACCACCAAAGCTTTTGGTTCTAGATGGACCAAATAAATCCATGTGTAAAAGTTGCAAGGGTCTAATTGTTGAAACAATGTTCTTTGGTTTAAAAGAGACTTTAACTTGCTTTCCTTTTTGACATGCATCACATAGTCCATCTTTCACAAATTTTAGTTTAGGCAAGCCAACTACAAGATCTTTACTGAATCAGTTTTATTCAAGTGGTTCATGTGAATGTGTTCAATTCTTCTATGCCAAAGCCAATTCTCTTCTTCTTTTGAAATAAGACAGCATGCGGTATTTGAAGAGATATTATCTAAATCAAGCATATAGATGTTATCTGTCCTATGTCCAATTAATTTCAAATTTTCATCATGCTGATTTTCTATTAAGCAACTATTGGAATTGAATTTTACCTTGAAGCCTTTGTCACATAGTTGATGATACTTAACAGGTTATGTTTCAATCCCTCAACATATAGTACATCCTCAATGATTGTTGTTGAGTCACTTCCAATGTTGCCAATGCCAAGTATTCTCCTTTATTATTGTCTCCATAGGTAACACTACCACTTGACTTAGGGGTAAAGGAAATGAACTTGCTTTTGTCTCCAGTCATGTGCTTGGAAGCCCATTGTCAAGATACCATTTCACGGTCTTAGCTTTCCAACACACCTACAAAACAGAATCATGTTTTTGCTTTAGGTACCCAAATCTGTTTGGGTCCTTTTGAGTTAGTTGCAGCAATAGTTCATTTAGGAACCTATATATATTTAGATTTATTGTATGCTGATTTTCTGTATTGGCATGTAGAAGCTGTGTGACCTTTTCTAGCACAGAAATAGCATTTAACAAATGGTGTGTTTGATGTCATAGGTGCAGCAAAAAAAAATTCTTGAAAGATTTCTCATGTATCTTAGGGTTTATAGCCTATTCCAGCCTTATCATAAACACATTTTTGCTGTCCTAACAATGCATCCAAATTATCTCTACCATTTGTGAACTTGGCTAAGTCATTTTTCAGTTTTTCAACTTCTTTAGTCAATGTACAGCTAGATGCAATCCAGATTTCTTTATCACTAGTAATTCTAGTTAGATCACCATTCAAATGATTTATATGTTTCTCCAACTTAGGACATTTATCACATATAGGTGCATCTAATAAGTGGCTAGTTTTTCTTTTAAAGCACAATTTTCTGTTTTTAATTGATCTACCTCTTTGTTTAAAACAAAAGTTTTCACCTCTAAGCATGTGATGGTTTTCTTAGACTTATTTAGCAATCTAGCAAGTCTAATGGATTCTTTATGAAGTTCTTCACAAAGCATTTTGCAATTCATCATAAGAAGGTTGATAATCGGAACTTACTTCACTTTCTCAATCGTTGTCATTTCTGGCCATCAAGCACAAGTTTGCCTCCTCGGATTCAGATTATTCGGTGGAATCTAGATCATTATCATCCCAAGCAATGTAGGCCTTTCTTGGCTTTCTCCACTTCTTGTCCTTTGAGTCAAATTTTTCAGTTTTGTCCTTCTTTTTCTGACTTTGGGATGTCAAGCTTCATGTGGCCAATCTTTCCACATTCAAAGCATGTGATGTTGTTGGAAGAGTTGTCACCTTTGCTGAAGTTTCTTTTAGGAAAAGTGGATGGCTTTCTTTTGAAGTTGCCTTTCTTCTTTAGGAAGTTCTTGAACTTTCTAACTAGAAATCTCATCTCTTCTTCCGATTGTGCTTCTTGTGATGAATCATCATCATCACTTTGTCTTACCCTTCTCCGACTTGTGATTTGAGCCGTCCCTTCTTTCTTTTATCGGTTCCTTCACTCTCATTTGAGTACTTTTCAACTCTAATTCATGTTCTTGCAATTTTTCCAAACAGTGTGGCAATGGTCATTGATGAGAGATATCTGGATTCTTAGATTGCGGTGACTTTAGGTTGCCATTCTCCGCTCAATCATCTCATTACTTTGTTAATTGATCCTCATTTGATATTACTTTTCCCAAGACCAGCCAATTGATTTACGATGTGTGTGAATCTCTTTTTGCATTTCAGTCATAGGGTCTCTCCGATTCATTCTGAACAGCTCATACTCATGTGTGAGGGTGTTCATTCTTGCTCTTTTTGACATCCGGGGTTCCTTCATGTGTTACTTGCAATGTATCCCACATCTCCTTGGTTGATTTGCAATTTGAAACCACAGAAAAACTCATCACGGCAAAGCGAGATGTTATAATATTCTTAGCATGTGCCTTATATTGAATTCTTTTCTTATCATCGGCATTCCAGTCAGTTTTAGACTTATTTCTTGCAGCACCATTAGCATCTACAGTGGAGGGGACAAATGGTCCATTCTCTCTAGCAGCCCATATGTCAACACTTTGCTGCCTCAAGAAAGATTACCATTCTTTCCTTCCAATAGATATACTCAGATCCATTGAAGGCAGGCGGGAGTGCAAGGGAAGCCCCTTCAATCAGACAGTCATTGGAAACCATACTCTTATAGCTGTTAAGCCAAACTTCAGAGTTTAGCTCTGATGCCAATTGTTGTTTTGGCTTCAACGACTCAAGAGGGGGGTGAATTGAGTTTTCAAAAATATTTCCCTCTTAAAACTTGTTCACAAAGCTTTATAAATCAGAGTTGCGGATTAGTGTTCTCAGGATCTTTTACAAAATCGATGAAGGGTTTTTACAAAATCTTGAATAGAAGGTGATGAGGATAAGAAAGATTAATTCAGAAAGATTGGGAATAGGTTCGGGCTTAATAACTCGGTAATAACAAAATACAGTTTATCTGGATCGAAGAACGAAATTATATTGAACTTTAAACATCAAAGTTGCAGGTTCTTGAACATAAGCAGTAAAGGATTTTGAGTTTACGGATACCACACAACCATATTTATCTCGGTTCGAGTCACCTCCCCTTGTGACCTACATCAGTCCCCACTCCACCTGTGGGATTTCACACCTAACACAAAGCTTTACCGGTAGCTTGAAAAACCTTCACACCACGAGCACTCCTTCACCTCAGAGATACCACACTCTTGTGAAGCGCCTCAATGTTCAACCTTAGGGATACCACACCCTAATCACTCCGGGAGAGCTCCTCTCTCTTTACAATCAAAAGTAAAACAAAGTTGATTCCTAACTCTCGGTAGTCAAATAAACAAATCGAAGTACTTTGAGTATTGAAACACTCTTTTCTCGATAAAGCTTAATAAAGATGATGAATGATTTTACAATTGATTTCTCAAAACGATTTAAGTAAAGCGTTGATATGTTATGATATTCGGTATATGTCGTTTAAGTGTTCCTTTGATCCCTCTTTATATAGAAAACAAGTTATAGTCGTTGGGATCAATCAAAACAGATTTGGATCGATTAACATAATTTGTTTTCTTGATTCTCGTTCTTGAAATAAGATTCTGATTGTTCTTGTAGAATTCGCGTCCATAAAATAACCAGGTCCATTTGGAAAAATAGATCGTCTATCTTAAATAAATAATCGCGTCCATCTTTAAAAATTTCCGAGTCCATTTGAAGAAAATAGTCAGTTTGGAGTACTAACACAAAGTAATTGGGCGTGCTCCAGCTAGTAAAGTGAGCTCCATATGCCATGTCAATGGACGGAGGCTTCTCATTAAGATCTTAGCAAGTCCAAAGACTTGTGTGGGCGAGCACTTTTATCACTTGGTGGGCGTGCACTTGTGTCACTTTAGTGGATGTGCGCTTGTATCACTTTAGTGGAGCGTGCGCTTTATCACCTTAGTGGACATGTGCTTGTATCCCCTTTCTTGGGCGCCATTTTTACTATTCCCAGTGTTGGGCGAGCACTTATATTATTCCAGGTGTTGGACGGGCGCTTTGAAATCTTATTTCAAAAATCATTTTCATTTACAAAAACTTATTCCTTTTAATGAGGTTATGAAAAATGATTTTCTTTCATGCATCTTTTCAGATTGAGCTTATTTGTGAATAAGAGATTTCATCTCTTACAAATCATCTAAGACTTAACACTAATTTCTTCGTTAAGCTCTTGTCTTGATGATTCCTTGTTCTTCGTCTTGCTCTTTGATTCCTCCAAGTTCTTCCTTGAATATTCTCCTTTGATTGCTCACTTGAACTTGTTGAATATTGCTTGATACATGTCTTTACAATGTGACACAAAAACACTTGCATACACATTAAGTTGTATTTGTCATATATCGAAATTTCTAAGTCATTGGAGTTTAACAACGATATTATTTTTGGCGTTTGTATGTGTGCACGTTATCAAGCAAACCCCAAGGAATCACATTTAACAGTAATTAAAGAATTTTAAAATATTTAGCTGGAATAATTAATGTGGGGTTATGGTAACCTAAAGGTTCTAGTTTTACTTTAATTGGATATTTCGATTCCGATTTTTCGGATGTAAATTAGATAGGAAAAACACAAGTGGCACTTGTCACATTTTTTGTCACTCACTTGTTTCTTGGTTTAGCAAAAACAAGTTAGTGTAGCCTTATCAACCAAAGGCCCAGTATGTAGCCGCGAGAGGTTGTTGCGCTCAAATTCTTTGGATACAACAACAACTTTTAGACTATGGTATTAAACTAACAAATATACCCATAAGATGTGATAATACAAGTGCAATAAATATTTCTGAAAATCCTATCCAACATTCTAGAACCAAACACATAGAAATTGGCACCACTTCACTACAATGTAAGACATCCCATCTAGGGCGGCACCTCGAAACAAAGCGATCACTCTGGCAGACACCCAATTTATTGATAAAAAAGAAAAATAAAAAGAAAACAAAAGCATGGGGGGTATCAACCGACTGTGGGGCTAAGAAAATCTAAAATTAGGAAGACCCATCCTGTTTGCCAAAATCCTCTAATAAGAAAGGAGGCACTAAATCCCACCAACATAAACCTTCATACTTGTACCAAAGTGGCTAATTTATCAAACATAAGCATTGCCCTCCCTATACAAATGAGAACAATAAAAGGACATATCTCTTGTAAGAGCAATACAATTTAGCCATCTATTCCTAAGTTGCCCAAGGAACCATACCATTAGACTTGAAAGCATTAACAACTAAATTTGAATCACATTCTAACCAAAGCTTCTTCCAACCCTTCTTGTGAACCAATTCAATGGCCATAATAGCTCCAAACAATTCAACATGGAAAGCAAATGAGACACCAACATTGAAAGCAAAACACCCTAGAATAGATGCATTTCCTCCTCTAAAAATTCCACCACAACCTGCCAAACTTGGAGCTCCTTAGCAGCACCATCGATTTACTTTAACTCAATTATAGCAAGAAGGCGGCCCAACACTTCTTTAATGGATGGAGCCTTCGAAAGGTTAACCTGGATGTTAAATTTCTTCAAGATCATCAATTGAGAAACATCGAGTAGAAGGCTCCCTTACCAAAACCGTCCAACAAAGGAGACATTGGCGGCGATGCATTGCAAGTAGCTTCCACTGAGTTTTCTTAGAGTCAAATGCGGTTGTTCCTACTATGCCAAATACCCCAAAGAGAGAAGCCGGATGGCGGACAAAATGACCTCCTTAACTTTGAGGGCACCAGGCCTGACGTTTAAGATTGAGAGAGTGACTTAATTGAGAGAGTGTCAAGGTGGAAACCTGGCAGCTGCTCAACCACATCCAAACTCTACTAGCGAAGGGACAGGGAGAAAAAAAGATGATCCAATGTTTCATAGCTACTACCGCATAGAGAACATATTGAGACTACGTGACTACCTCTAGACCAAGTTGATCATTTGTTGGAACCTTATTGTGAAGCAACCTCCAGGAGAAGAAAGGATTTTGGGGAGGAATTGCCTTGACCAAATCGCCTTCCCAAGTGCAGAGAGGACCTACTCCGGATTTAGAAAATTTGTAAGCGTCTTTAGTGAAAGGCAACAAGAATGTAGTGCTTCCAAACTAGATGATCAGAACCTCGGCTGAGGATAACCACTTTGCCAATTTCTGCTGCATGACAAGGTAGGGAGAATAAGGTCCTGAGGAATATGCCATTTCCTTTCATTGATGGAAATCCCTTCGGAAACGATGAAGGGAATTATTGGAATGAAGGAATGTTTATCAAGTCAACAATTGGCTTGGATAGCCAAGAATCACGCTAGAAGTTTATATTTCTGCCATCCCTAACGACAAGGAGAACATTATCCAAAACAAGTGGAGACGGGACCCCTTTAAACGGACCTTGAAGAGGAAATGTTGTAATTGATGAAGGGTTGTGTGTTTGATCACTCTGAACCTTAGAAGAATAGACCAATCCAAGTCCGAGGAGATCAATTCCGAGCATCTCTTTGGCATGAAAGACTCATTAATAGATCCTCATGGACTAAGGCCAAGACCACTTCTAGAGTGGGGCAATGGCTTTTTCCAAGCAACCGTACAAATCTTAGGAGTCTCAATGTTTCCAGTCCAAGTGAAAGTCCTTGCAGTCTAATAGCTTAGAAGAGCCAAAGGCCAATAGGTAAACTTGAAAAGAGTAAATCGAGATCACTTTGAATAACAAACTTTACTAGTTCTACTCTTTCCATGATGATAGATATCTTCCCTTCCAAGAGGACAAATTTGCCTTAGTTGCACAACAAAAGGCATGAAATGGGCTTTCCTAGATTTCCCCTTTTAAATAGGAACACCTAAGTAAACAAAAAGGAGATAGTGACTTTAAACCCCAAATTGCTAGTCAAGGCAGTGACCTAGATAAATTTATAGACATGAAAAATAAGTTGATTTTCCTTGTCGATAACCGACTGACTTGAGCATAAAAGAGAAAACAAGGACATCAAATTATCTAAGTTCTTTTTAGTCCCTCTACAAAGATGAAGATTCGCCATCAGCATAAAGAACATGGCTAGGAACATTGAGACCTCTAGGGGCATTTGTATAGGAAGCACTTGTTATCTTGGACTGGTTTGTAATACCTCTACTAAGCACCTCCTCTGCAATGCAAAAGCAAGAGAGGGAAGAGGATCACATTGCCTCACCCCTCTCTTTTGCAAGAGAAAAATAACACTTTACCGTGGATACTAATAGACATTTTGGCAGAATCAAGCATCGCTTTCACCCAATTACGTGGTAGGATCGAAACCAAATTGATGCAGCACTTTGAGGAGAAAATTCTAGTCAATATGTCGTGCCCTTCATAATATCAATCTTGAGAGCAATGTTACCCCCAAAAGATCTCTTGTCCAGCAGGGTTAATTGCTTCGGAGGCAACACCTATGCAATCACAAATTTGCCTACCTTTATAAAGCCTCTACGATTGGAAACTTTTTTGGAGCAATATTGTGTCTGCCGACTAAAATCTTTGTGATGATTTTAAACTTGGAAGTAGCCAAAGCGAGGGGTCTATACATACCAATAGAGTCAGCCTCTAGGAAACTTGAGACCTGGCACCACAAGGTTAGAATTGAAGTTAGGTAAAAGCCATCCTGCTGGAAAAACTGTAAAAGCGACATTGCACACATCATGACCAACAATCTCCCAATAGGTTTGGTAAAAAGACCACTGAAGCCATCCTTGGACTGGAGCACCATTGGCATTCATTGAGCTGCATTCATATCTCCTCAATAGAAGGAAGATTACTTAACATCGGGTTATCTTCTCTACCAACACAATGAGGGATGACCTGCCGATCGGAGCCATTATCATGGCAGGAATTCTTAGAAACAAAGAGATTTGAGTGAGTCGAAAGATATGAGCTTCTATGTCAACAGGCTTATCCAAGACAACACCATCTTTTTCGACATAGACGATTCTTTTATGAATGTCTAATCTTAGTTACTTTATGGAAATAGGATGTGTTTCTATATCTGCGGTATGCCATTAACGTCGAGACCTTCTCGCCATATCAGGTTACGAAGGTGCAAACACGATTGATCGCATTGAGCGATGCTCCTTCATAAGTAACTCACCGGAGTAGCCTCGAGATAGCAATTTGGTTACAGTATAACAGCTAAAGCTTCTTCACATTTTAACGTTATCATTAACATCCCCAAAGTGTTTTTTATTCCAACATTTCAAAATACCGCCGGATGCTTTGATTTCGACTTAGAATGTGCATAGGGCAGCCAGAATATAGATCTTCCAAGCATTAGAAATAACATCAAAACAATGGATAGCGTAGACCATATCTTCATAAATTTAAAAGAGGAGGCATGAGGGCCATCATGCTTATCAAGGGACAACATAATAGGATAATGGTCGAGTGATTCCTGGCTAAAGTGCAGCAGGTAAGATTTGTCCAAGATGACAGCCGGGCATCATTGCAGCAAACTACTGCCAAGCCTTCTTCGGACATGGCAGCACCTTCTTCTACCATTATCCCAAGTGAAAAGGCGCCTTTGGTTTGCGGGTGGATCAAATTACATTTATCGGACCACCTTTTTGAAATCATCGCAAGAGAGTTTATTGGGGACACCTCTTCCTCTATGCTCGTGAGATCCCGGAATAGCATTATAGTCACCAATACAGCACCATGCTCCAACATGAGACTGCTCAAAATTTTCCAATTCCCTCCAAAGTCGCCTTGCTTGAATAACTAGTGGAGGCATAAATTGCAGAAAAAATAAAAAGTCGATTATCCAAAAGATTGAGAAAGAGACATGTTGAGAAGGAAGCTGCAATAGTATTAGGACTCATAGACTCCTACAAATGTACCAGGTTAGGTTTCAAGTTATCTCTACAATTAGCTGCAAAGCGGTTTCATATTTAACCTCTGCCAAAACCTAGCAGAAATTGATCGGGGAGAATCCATGGTTCAGCAATAAGAAATCAGGTTAAATTAACATTAATTAACCGCTTTAGAACAGATCTAGTCTCGGGGGTTAGCAACCCCTCTAGCATTCCATAAAATCACTTTCATTAAGCAAAATTTTAAGGACCAGACCTTGAATGGGCTCCAACCGCAGGTTGTTGTTTGATTCTTTTGGTTATTTTCCCTCTTGAGTTTCTTCTTCCCGCGATTTGGAGAGGACTTTTACATAGCCCGAGCTTGAACCGATTCCAGCTAAACATTGTCTTCCTTAGGAGTTTGGTGAATTGACACGAGAGGGAGAATCAACCTCGATTTCCTCATCGGTGTCGTCCCAAAGCCTCCCCACGATTCCGATATCACGAGTTACATTTGGATTGGAAATCCAATTTATAGAGTTGATGAAATTGATTGACCGGAAACATGATCAATTGATTGACCGGCATTGTTGGTTTTGCTTGAACATCAACATTCGGGGTACCTGACCACGTGACTTCCGATGGAGGTTACCACAGAACCTGAATTCCATATGGATTGGAGCAACACTGAAATCAACCTATGGAAGTGGAGGTCTCTTCGACCACATAAGGCATATTTTAGACAAAAATTTATCAACCTGGTCATTAAAGATAACTTCCTTTTCATCCTGGATTTGATCCATGTCATCATTCGGATGACAACATTTTTCAAAAGCGAAGAAGGTTATCATCATCGGACAAATTCCATTTTTTTGATCCATTCAGGCCAGCATCAATTGTTCTACCTTTCATATTGAAATCTAAAACCAACGGGAAACCACAACTTTTCCTTTATCAAGAAATGTTTGGAACCTCCTTGGAACTAAATCCACCAAAGAAGACATCCTTTTTCTTTTCCACATGTTTAGCAACCATTTTCCTCTTGTCTTTTGGGGATTTCACTCTAACCTCGTTGGACTGGACTTGCTTGGAAGGGTTTTTTTTGCAATTGGACAGAAGAGTGACCAATGAGTTTACAGAGGCACGGAAAGATGGAAGGAACTCAAATTCCCACTCTCACATGAAAAGCAATAACCTTTTCTAACTACCAGTGATTTAGTCTCTAAGCTGCCCAACTAGGTCAATATCAACCAAGATCATGGCGTAATGTCCTAAAGATCTATTCTTTTGTAGCATCATCTAAAGACAAAGGGTTCCCACCTGCTGCTATAGAATAAAAAATTTTTGTCTCCAATATTCAAGAGGAGAGATTGAAGATCATTATCCAACATTGCACATTTGTTTGCTTAACGAGAAAGGGATTGAAATCTGAGTCCATGGAAAATCAAGAACTCCCGGATCAAGGCTCCAAGAACCCGCAGGACACTCTTCGCATATCCTCCAAAAGATGTGAAGGAAAACTCAAAGAAACCTCTGCCAATCCCATCGGTTTCCATCGACTATCGGTTTCCAAAGCAATGTTAGCTTGGCTCGCAAGTCATCAATCTTGAGAGGTTTTTCACCTTTAGCTGGAAGAACTCTACTATGGAGATTGTTTTTTGATGCTTCCAGTCCAGCAATGTATTAGAGTTAAAATGATTAGAAGAATATTTTAATTTGATTCAAGACATTTTAAAACAAGTTTCTGGACTTGCCTTTGAAAAGAAAAAAATGATTTTGTTATGAGAAAAAGGCAAGTAGTCGATTACTTTGGATAAACGTCAACTACTTTGTTCTTGATATTCCAGAAACGTGTTTTAAACAAAGTAATCAACTACTTTCGTGAAGTAATCGATCACTAGGTCAGGTAATCAACTACCTACCCGATTTTCTTGAATCTTGGTTCATGTACACTAAAGTAGTCGATTACCACTAAAAGTAATCGACCACTTCCGGTAAAGCAGAATTAAAAATTTTCTAAATTTCAAAATCTCTTCTAAACCTTTTCTCTATAAATACGGGTTACTTTGACATGAAAATTAAGACATTTTGAGCTAACAAAACTCCCCAAAATACCTCCCACAAAAGTCATTAGAGTTTTCATACTTCATCTTGTAAAAGGCAATTATAGTTTCTTTTGTATTTCTTTTTGGAAACATTTTTTCTTGTAAGAAATAGGAGAGTCGCTTCATTGATTTGGTGGGGCATCCAAATCAATTTCAAGGTGGGGATCCTTGAATCTACTATGGAGCATCCTTAGGAGGTAAGGATTATTTTGAGGGGCATCTCAAAATAACCAAAGGTAAATGTGGGGTATCCTTTAGATTTTGTAAATTTTAATCTTGTAAAATTTTTTTGGAATAGTGGAATCTCTCAAGGTTCTTGAGCTGGATGTAGATCACCAGGTTGTGATCGAACCAATAAAATCGCTTTGTGGATCTTCTTTCCTTCACTCATTTAGTTCCCCGGAATTATTGTTCAATTGTTGTTATTGATTATATTTGGTTAATTGTGGTGGATTTAATACTGATTTTAATTGAGGTCATTCATACATAATCATTCTCTTCTTCTACTCAATTTCTTTGCATCATACATAGTGTTTCTTGAACAATTCTTTTAAGAAACCAATGTTTTAAAGATTAAACCTCAATTCACCCCCAGGTGCCATATTGATTAACAGGAGAAAGGCCTACGTTCCTAGACCTCCAACTTTAGAAAGGAGGACATGTTACCTTGGAGCCAATCGGAATCGGAAGGTTATAGGCATTGGTACTGTTGGTGGTAACCCCCCTCTTCCCTCTAATGTTTCTTATGGTTGAAGGATTAAGACACAATTTGCTTAGCATAATTTGTAACACCCCGATTTTCAGTATAAGGGATTATGTTACTATGGATGTCTAGTTGTTGTTGTTGTTATTGTTGTTTGTTATTTTATTATTATTAATAATAGTATTGTTATTTATATAATTGATAATGCAATTGCGATTAGTGTTGTAGTATTTTATGCTTATACATATATATGTATGTATATACTATTACACTAGACGATGTATTCGTGCGACGACGGTGAAATATGCATTGGGAGTATAATTTCATATAATTTAAAAACACAATACATGATTATGTTAAATGTGAAAATTAATAATTAATAAAATAGAAAGTATAAATAACACAATGCATTTTTATTTGAAAAATTATTTTTGTATCTTAATAATAGTAACATTAGAAATATTATCAATAAATAAATATTAAGGTTAATGCAAACATAATCCTCCTAATTAACATAACACGAATACAATATACTTGTGTATCACACATATACCGCTGATGCAAGAGTAAATATTTGTTGTATAATTGATTTTATAAATTAAAAATTATAAGATAAGCAAAAATCATTTACAAATGATACTAACATGATTTAATGATACTTAAAAGTTTCCGTATAAAATAAGATTGATATATGTGAGGGAAAAAAGAAATTATTACAGCTCACCGCTTTTGCTCTAATTTCCTTACTCGTACTCAAATCAATCAATGCTTATAGTATATATTCAAAAATACAATATATAATGAATATAATTTCAATTCAAACACAACTTTTAAATAAAGGAGTTATAAAATTTTCAAACAATATGACATGTATTATGTTATACTTCTTGAAGCAAACATATAAAAGCAACTTATCGAACTCATATGTATATTAATATATGATTATTTGCATTAATATGAGATTGTGTCTCTTACGTGTGATCTTATATGAATATATGATTTTGTTTGTGATTTTATGTGTTAATATATGATATGTGATTTTATTAATAATAAGTGATTAAGAATGATATGATGAGATATCGTATGATTTAGATTTAAATAGAGATAGTGTAATTCTTAGATTTTAGCCCTTCAACCAATCAGATTTGAGTCCTTATTAATAAAGGATAATCCACTTTTTGGTTACCTCTTAAGAATCTTATCATAATCTCCTAAGGATCCCATCAAGGAATAAACTATAAATCATGCCGCTAAAATTCCATTGAACTTTGACCATCTTAGAGTACAATTTAGGATTCGGTCATTAGACATTAATTTTATGAATATTTCTGAGATTTCTAACGATTTACCATGAACACCTCAATCTAAACTTCTAGCTCATGTTATGGTCAAAATACGGATTCAGATACGGTTTGGGTCGAGCCAAAGGAGCCCGTGATTCCTAACTTGTATTTATATCATAAAACTAGACACCTAAACCTATTTCTCTCATTGTAAAACTCAGAATAGTTGCCTCTCTTCATCTTTCTTAGTTTTCCCTTGGGGGAAAACCTTTCAAGTTCTTGAGTTTGTGAGTCCGTTTGGGAGAGAAGTTGCAGCGTGTTAAGATCGTTTAGGTGTTCTAGCTTAACTCCTCATTAATCTCCTTTTCCCTTTATTTTGAATTGGGGATTAATTGGTTATTCTCTTCCCCTATTGTTTGATCAAGGCTGAGGAACTCATCGAGTCCCCTAGGAACGAGTATTAGTTTGCCACGTTATCATTTTGGGAATCTGTTCTAGGTATGGGAGAAGGATAGTGTATACATTGGGCGTAGGGGGGTAGCATAAGATTAGGGTCCTATAACTTGCGTTATTGTTTTTAATTTCTATGGATGTATATTAGATTATATGTTTGTTATATTGTTATTGATATTCACTCGTTTACGTAATTCTGCCTAAATCTATTTATTGATGCCATGATCTACCTGGTTCTATGAGTTATTGTTATAATTGCTAATTGGTTTGATGGTATGATCAATGTTTATATTATCATGTTGTTCGGTCAATGATGTATAATAGTTGAATCTATTCATGATCTGATTGATGTCGGTATGTTGTTTATACTTTATGGATTGAGTAGTAATGTTGATTGATGAGGTCGTGTTGTTGTTACGATTAACACGTTAATAAAGTTTCCTAATCGGCTTTAAATAGGACTCTTAGGTAAAATAGGTTTAAGGGTTATTCCCCAATGCTCATAAGACATGAACTATTAGTGAGAGGTGAGGTTTATGCCATTTGGATTAGTCAAGGACCCTAGGATCTTATTTGAGAGTGTTGGGAGTTTGTCCCTAAGAATACGTATAAGTGACTGAAAGTACGGCTAGCCCAGAGCATGACCGTGGTCAACTGGAGCAGGCCCATGCTCTCAGCTGCATTTCTAGAAGTCAGTAATGCATTAGCATTGTGTGAACGCTGAGCATGACTGATCCATCTCACCGGCTAACACGTACTATGTTGGGTAAGCAACTGCCAAATCTTTCCTTGGTTGGTCGATATTTGAGACTAAAGGAATGAGGGGGTGTTTCACCCCAGTTGTCCCCTAATAATGTAAAATACATGATCTAATGAAGAAGAGTTAGATAACTTAATTAGCGGTTAATTAAGATAGAAGAATAATAAGTTGGTTAAGTCGGCAACATTGGGTTCTCTGGAGTTGATACCTTTGGTTCTTTTGGCCAAAGTGCCCTCGTCTTACTGTCGAGGCGTTGATGGAGTTGAACCTTGGTGCCTTTTGGCTAAGGCGTTGATATTGATGTTGTTGATATAGTGATAAGTCTTGGGTGCACATCGGCTCAGGCAAAGGAGGTGGTTCTTTTGTATGTAGTTTGCCTCATTGCATTCATCATTGAAGTTGATTAGTGGGGGATGTGAAGTTGACACAGTGCAAACACAGAGAGGAGTTGAATTGTGTTTGTTAATAATTTTTCAAAACAACCTTTAAAACTATTTTTGCACACAAGAAGATTAAATCCAAGCAAGCACGAGAAATAGATCTTTAAAAGAAAGCTTAACAAAAAGTAATATCAAAACCTCAAAGGAAAACAAATAAAGCGAGAAGAGTTTAGAGATAGAAGAATCACACAAGATATTTTATCCTAGTTCACTCTCTTCCAACCAAGAGCTACGTCCCAGTCCCTTCTACTTGAAGGTTTTTCTCCACTATTTTCCAAATAGATTAGAACCCAAGTATTCAACACCTCTCCGTACTACGATATTTTCTTTCTTACCAAGCCTCTCTTCAGATCTAACTCTAACAAAGAGATTTAACGTTTGATCTTCTTAACTCACTATGTGTGAGGATATGAAAGTTTAAGATCAGATGAATATTTTCACAATATTCAAACTAAAGAATATGAACTCTTCCTCTTGAAAGAATACTAGAATGAGTGATTATTGATTGGAAAAAGTTGGCTGGCAGGTTGTCGGCTGCAAGAGTTGTTCTTCGATCTCAAGGTCTTCTATTTATATTGACCTTCTTCTTCACTTGTATTTCTTCAACGGTTATTTTGAATAATCTCGTTTGGAGATAACATTTAATGCATGATATCCATTGTGATGATAGCTTGATTGTGGTAAGCTAATAATACTCTTGGTTATCGAGGTAGCTGAAATTGGAGGCTCATTGCTCCGAGTATAGCATCTTGGGAACTTGTTGCTCCTCCTTTGGTATAATCTAGCTTTTTCCAGCCATAAATTTGCCACGTACATCGCTTTTGCAATATCTCATTGTACATCGCTTTGTATTTCTGATGGTACTATGTTTCTTTTACAACAAGGTAAAACATTAAAGCAGATAAAACAAATGTGAAGAACAAGTATTCTATTGAAATAAATATCAATCATTTGAAATAAATTCAAGAGATTCGGATTGCATTTATTCATTCCAAGATGGAGCTCTTCTTAAAAACTCCGTCTACTTAGTTAATATGTGAAGACCAAGTTTATTTAAACAAATTATTTTATCTGGTCCGATGACGTGGCATATCCTCTCGTCTATCAAGTCTTGGGACTTGCTATACCTCAATGAGTTTTAAGATCCTCCGTCTAGTGACGTGGCAGATAGAGGCTGCCTCCTGACTATTTTATTTTTCAGCCATTCAAATCTACCAATTTTTTTGCACACGACGTGGCAAGCGTTGAGTCGTTTACTATCAAGTCTTTGGACTTGTCTAATCTAAGAGGTTATTTTGATTTCCGTCTAGTAAGCATTTAGAGCCCACCTACTTAAGAAAACCAGTCTACTCAAATAAATAAATAAATAACTAACTTACCAAAACATTGAGCAGCTGCCTAAGTGTGACGATATTTTTCAATGAAAACCGATCCCAAGTTTCTATTACGTATAATTATATATTCCATAATCGAAAGCACATGTTAAATCTCAACTAACACTTTTGCCAAGCAAATTTAACCTTTTGTTAACATCAAAAGTAGAGATTATTTAGTCCAAAACCACTTTGGTTCAAATCTCCTTTTTATGATGACAAAACCAATTAAATTTGAAAAACAAAGTGTAAGAGAAGGTCCCTAAGACAAAGCATTCATATAAATAATGAGTAAAGCATATGAGACAAACTTCATATAAAGCTAATAGATAATGCAAAAACTTATCAAACTTAGAGTATATATAAGGAATAAATAAGCATAGTCAAAGAACACGAGCAAATAGGCAAACATAAGTATCAGAGCAAGGATAAGTGAAAACAGAATATGCATATGCACAAACATGAGTTTTTCAAAAATGACTTTATATATATATATATATATATATATCTTTCGTACACTTAATATAAAATATCTTTTCTTTCCTTCTTCTCCCCCTTTTTGTCATCGGGCCAAAAAAGGTAAGGAGGGACCATCTTTTTAAGATATATAAAGAATTCAGGTTAGACAGAGGAGGTGGTGGAGGTGGTTGATTCTGAGTTTGGGTTTTCTTTTGAAATCAGTGGGAATTCAACACTTTGTTTGGCCACCCTCTGAGGAACCATGGATATCTCAACTCTCAGAGAACTTTTTAAGGATCTTTCAGTATCTTGTTTCAACCTTTTCTTCAACCAATTTCAAAACTCTTTCATCAACAATCTTTTAAGGGCTTAACTTAGATTTGATGGCAAAGTATGTTACCTTGAACTGTCAGGTTAACTTGAAAAGTACTTAAGCTCTGGAGTGCCCACAAAGATGATCTGGAGGGTGCATCACAGCCTAAACTAGTGGTTGAGGAGGGCTTTCCCGAGGAGCTTTGTTTGAGATGGACTCACGGTTTTTCTTGAGGACCACCTAAACCATGTGATGGCATTCATGCCGTGGTCCCTTCACAATAATATCTTCTTTCAGAAGCTTTGGAGGTGAAGACACGGGATTAACAAGGAGTGGGAAGGCTCGCTGATATTTCCTTGCCCATGATGGGGTAGGAGAATTCCAGATCTGGACTTGTTATAAGGGGAAGTCCCCAGAGTCTTTATAGATCTTATGTGATGTTAGAAAGATCACACTTTCCTGCTGACTCTGGAATTTCATTCTTCTCTTGGGTCACCGAGGGAAGATGCTTCTCGTGTGGAGCTGAATAATGTGAGATTCAGAAATACTACGCATGCCTATTGATCAACAATGGATTCAGAATGCAAAACATGTCTAGGATGGGATACAAAAGTTTCTTGATGTAGATCAGCACTCCTGTCACCAGCATAACTACTTTGAATCTTATTCTTCTTGTCCTTTCCTTATTAGATCTATCATGAATGGGACAATTCGTAAGGCATGATTCTGAACTAAAGTTGCTTCCCTTCACCGGGTTTATGGGCAAATGTACGACTATCGACTCAAAATGATTGAATTCCACTTACATTTCATGAAACAATTTCATCCACAAAGAAATCGAGCGCCCAGAATCTTTGGGATGCTCAAGGATACACATCTTGTGTTATTGTCCAAGATTATAGGAACATGTTGTGAAGATCTTCTCTTTTAAGGATGTAGAAGATTCTTTTCTTGTAGGATATCTCTGGTAATTTATCATGTCTGAACTCCACTGGGAAGTGTATGGGAGTGGAGTTTTTAGATGTTTTGGTAGATTTTTTCGGGGAATTTGTTTGGGTCAGGTGGAGTGACTAAAGGTCCTATGTTGTTGTCATTGTGGAGCGCACTTTGTGATTAGTTGCAATCGGGAGGGGGGTAAATGGAAGGGGTTCAATGGCGGGTCTGCTTCTTCCCTCATACTAGGGTGGGTACACCGTCAGGGAATGGATTCAAGTCGGGGGTGTTGAGTGAAATAGAACTCTCAATTTTTTTTTACTTTCGCCCGATCCTCGATTTGCCATCATAAATAGGGAATTGGGGGTGAAATGGGTTCTTAGGGTTTTTGGAAAGGAGCACCAGAGGAAATACCATCATCTCAGTTGTTTGAACCAGGGATCATCGCAGGGATGATTGGTTGAAATTGTGGTACTGATGAGGTGGCTATTTGTGAGTGAGCATGGGAAGTGTAGGCGCAAGTTCGGGGTTTTGGTCGATTTGTGTTGGTTTGGGTGAGAGCAATGGAATGTATACATCACTTCAGTTATGGTTTGATTAACACATCATTTGGAGTAGAGACAATGATGTTATCATCAAGTGGCAGCCAATAGGAACATCACACCAGTTCTATTTTTCTAGACTAGACACAGTTCTACTGTGACTTTGAAACGGGATCACTAAGCAGGAGATGTGGTTACCTTAAGTCTTAGTTATTCTGGTCTTCTTGGTTACTGCTCCTGGATTTTTGTTGGAGGCAGGGAACCGCGGCCTCGAGCGTGACAACAAGGTTTCACAGCTTCACTTAGGGATGGTGCGATCGGAGGAACTACCCATCCTCAGCATCAACACCTGCGTCCTGCGTGATGTGGGAGCGATAACTCTTGGCACCTTCCGCAGTAGGGCATGAAGGTTCCAAAAAACAATGTGATACCTGTTTGATGCTCTTGGGAGTAGGTTTAAAGTGGTCATGATCGTCTTTTTCTTGATAATCTTCTTTGGCTCCATAGCCTCAGTGATGTTTTTGTTCCACCATTTCCTCTTTCATTTTCACTTCAGCTCCTCAATTTTAGCCATTGCGTGACATCATAGATGGGGTTCATGTGGCTATATTCATTTTGCAAAATCTGCGGTAGGCATTGGTTTTTGAGGATAAAATTCTAAGCTTGCTCTTCGGGAGTCATACGGCCCCAAGAATTTCATAGGATTCCTTGAGCTTTGAAAATCTTAGGCAGAAGATGGCAATAGGGAAATAGAAAGTTTGTCTTGTTGATCACGGTATCTACGGATACCCCATTACGCCCAGTACTAGGAAGATTGATTTTTTTGTCTCGTCAGAAGATGGCAAAGCCAAAACTTGCGGTACGTGGAACATCCTTGGAGACCGACCTTATGAAGAACCACCTTGTTGAATAGTTGGATGAAGAATTGAACGATGTCCCTTGGTACTGGCAGCCTTCCATGAAGGTGAGTTAAAGGCGCATGTCTTTCTCCGAGACGGAGAGCGTCAGTGAGTGACACCGGGCCGCACCAAGAATCGGCCCCGGCGGCTCGGTAAAAAACCAGGCCTTCACAGGCAGGAAAAAATGGGATGCGACAATAGTCTCCAGGAACTATGATCCTCCTTTCCCTAACACGTGAGAAATCATTATGGGGTGTCTTAAACATTTGTCTTCCAAATCCCTAGTAGTTGGGAAGAGACGAGACTTTACGGCATGAAGAGTCCTCACCAAGTTGCATTAACATGCCCTTATGTCCAAGTTATAGTCACCCAATATCCCAAAGTTGAAGTGGTGCTCGATGGCGATGTTAGGCTTGTCCCGTTAAGAGGTTGAAGAAGAAGCCATTTTTGGTGAGGAAGAGTTAGGGTTTGGAAAGCGGAGAGAAGAAGAGTACAAAGGAGTTTTAGGGGAAGTGTAAAGGATTTTCTCGAAGAGGAAAAGATTACTTTTAAAGATTTTTGAATCCAAAGGTTTTAATAAAAAAAAAACTTTGACATGACATATCATTATGGATAAAATGGTATTGGTATCTTGGAACTATAAAAGGTCTTGATGGGATTGATGAAATCTGAGACTCAACAAAGAGAATAAATAATCGTTGTCATTGAGATTTGCAATAAATGCATTTAATAAAAATATGCTTAGATGCGGGCATATGTGGACTCGTCTAAAAACACTGCTGAACACATTAAACAAATACCCAGCCAGAGCCATGACATATAGTAAAAATTAAGCACAGCATATAATGAGCGCATAGTTTTAATAGGTATTGACGTTGCATAAATAATCGACGCAAGATTAGTCAAACAATTTTCTCCAAGAATTTGGGCGCCTAAAATTAAATCCCCATAGCGTATCATGTTAAGATGCTTTAATAGAAGATAAATATGTCCTCTTGCAAGAGGTTTAGTAAAGATACATCCATTGATGGTGATATCAGCCAGGTGTATATCATCCACCTTTTTGCACGCAGTCCTAATGGAAATGAAGTATTTGATCTCTATATGCTTGGCTCTAGAATACAGAGTGGATTCTTAGATGGATTT